>OW443331.2:37500-2537500 GCA_937001555.2 Hypsopygia costalis
CTAACCTAACCTAACCTAACCTAACCTAACCTAACCTAACCTAACCTAACCTAACCTAACCTAACCTAACCTAACCTAACCTAACCTAACCTAACCTAACCTAACCTAACCTAACCTAACCTAACCTAACCTAACCTAACCTAACCTAACCTAACCTAACCTAACCTAACCTAACCTAACCTAACCTAACCTAACCTAACCTAACCTAACCTAACCTAACCTAACCTAACCTAACCTAACCTAACCTAACCTAACCTAACCTAACCTAACCTAACCTAACCTAACCTAACCTAACCTAACCTAACCTAACCTAACCTAACCTAACCTAACCTAACCTAACCTAACCTAACCTAACCTAACCTAACCTAACCTAACCTAACCTAACCTAACCTAACCTAACCTAACCTAACCTAACCTAACCTAACCTAACCTAACCTAACCTAACCTAACCTAACCTAACCTAACCTAACCTAACCTAACCTAACCTAACCTAACCTAACCTAACCTAACCTAACCTAACCTAACCTAACCTAACCTAACCTAACCTAACCTAACCTAACCTAACCTAACCTAACCTAACCTAACCTAACCTAACCTAACCTAACCTAACCTAACCTAACCTAACCTAACCTAACCTAACCTAACCTAACCTAACCTAACCTAACCTAACCTAACCTAACCTAACCTAACCTAACCTAACCTAACCTAACCTAACCTAACCTAACCTAACCTAACCTAACCTAACCTAACCTAACCTAACCTAACCTAACCTAACCTAACCTAACCTAACCTAACCTAACCTAACCTAACCTAACCTAACCTAACCTAACCTAACCTAACCTAACCTAACCTAACCTAACCTAACCTAACCTAACCTAACCTAACCTAACCTAACCTAACCTAACCTAACCTAACCTAACCTAACCTAACCTAACCTAACCTAACCTAACCTAACCTAACCTAACCTAACCTAACCTAACCTAACCTAACCTAACCTAACCTAACCTAACCTAACCTAACCTAACCTAACCTAACCTAACCTAACCTAACCTAACCTAACCTAACCTAACCTAACCTAACCTAACCTAACCTAACCTAACCTAACCTAACCTAACCTAACCTAACCTAACCTAACCTAACCTAACCTAACCTAACCTAACCTAACCTAACCTAACCTAACCTAACCTAACCTAACCTAACCTAACCTAACCTAACCTAACCTAACCTAACCTAACCTAACCTAACCTAACCTAACCTAACCTAACCTAACCTAACCTAACCTAACCTAACCTAACCTAACCTAACCTAACCTAACCTAACCTAACCTAACCTAACCTAACCTAACCTAACCTAACCTAACCTAACCTAACCTAACCTAACCTAACCTAACCTAACCTAACCTAACCTAACCTAACCTAACCTAACCTAACCTAACCTAACCTAACCTAACCTAACCTAACCTAACCTAACCTAACCTAACCTAACCTAACCTAACCTAACCTAACCTAACCTAACCTAACCTAACCTAACCTAACCTAACCTAACCTAACCTAACCTAACCTAACCTAACCTAACCTAACCTAACCTAACCTAACCTAACCTAACCTAACCTAACCTAACCTAACCTAACCTAACCTAACCTAACCTAACCTAACCTAACCTAACCTAACCTAACCTAACCTAACCTAACCTAACCTAACCTAACCTAACCTAACCTAACCTAACCTAACCTAACCTAACCTAACCTAACCTAACCTAACCTAACCTAACCTAACCTAACCTAACCTAACCTAACCTAACCTAACCTAACCTAACCTAACCTAACCTAACCTAACCTAACCTAACCTAACCTAACCTAACCTAACCTAACCTAACCTAACCTAACCTAACCTAACCTAACCTAACCTAACCTAACCTAACCTAACCTAACCTAACCTAACCTAACCTAACCTAACCTAACCTAACCTAACCTAACCTAACCTAACCTAACCTAACCTAACCTAACCTAACCTAACCTAACCTAACCTAACCTAACCTAACCTAACCTAACCTAACCTAACCTAACCTAACCTAACCTAACCTAACCTAACCTAACCTAACCTAACCTAACCTAACCTAACCTAACCTAACCTAACCTAACCTAACCTAACCTAACCTAACCTAACCTAACCTAACCTAACCTAACCTAACCTAACCTAACCTAACCTAACCTAACCTAACCTAACCTAACCTAACCTAACCTAACCTAACCTAACCTAACCTAACCTAACCTAACCTAACCTAACCTAACCTAACCTAACCTAACCTAACCTAACCTAACCTAACCTAACCTAACCTAACCTAACCTAACCTAACCTAACCTAACCTAACCTAACCTAACCTAACCTAACCTAACCTAACCTAACCTAACCTAACCTAACCTAACCTAACCTAACCTAACCTAACCTAACCTAACCTAACCTAACCTAACCTAACCTAACCTAACCTAACCTAACCTAACCTAACCTAACCTAACCTAACCTAACCTAACCTAACCTAACCTAACCTAACCTAACCTAACCTAACCTAACCTAACCTAACCTAACCTAACCTAACCT
The DNA here is from genome assembly GCA_937001555.2 of Hypsopygia costalis. Lineage (NCBI taxonomy): Eukaryota > Metazoa > Arthropoda > Insecta > Lepidoptera > Pyralidae > Hypsopygia > Hypsopygia costalis. Next base: position 40,098 of record OW443331.2, read on the forward strand.
AACCTAACCTAACCTAACCTAACCTAACCTAACCTAACCTAACCTAACCTAACCTAACCTAACCTAACCTAACCTAACCTAACCTAACCTAACCTAACCTAACCTAACCTAACCTAACCTAACCTAACCTAACCTAACCTAACCTAACCTAACCTAACCTAACCTAACCTAACCTAACCTAACCTAACCTAACCTAACCTAACCTAACCAACCTAACCTAACCGGGGCACTCTGCCTAGGTTGAAACACGGTTCTTTGAGGATTTAGATGCGCATTTGGTAGCTCTACACTACTCCATAAAAAATTTTTCAAAATTCACTTTGGACTTTTTGGAAATTCCAAAAAACCCAAAAAAATTTTTATTTTCTGTTCTCGACGGAAAACGTTTATTTGGACCTAGAACCACCCCTCTCAGCAAATATCTGCCCCCCGACTCTACTGGAAGGGTAGGCAATACCGTGACGTGAGCACCTTCGGTTTCCATTTTTCCCGGAATTCCGGGAATTTTATGGTGCCGTCCGTTCCGGGTTGCCTCCTTTACCAAATCTTCACTGGGGTCAAAAATCTCCCCGGGGGCTGGTTTCCTGGGAAATTCAAAATTTGTGTCGAAATTTCGTAGTTTTTAATATTATAAAAATTTTGTTTTTAAAGTTGGCTACAGAAAAAACCGTAAGAGATTAAGAGCTCATTCTTTGGGAGTTGGTGTACATCAGCCCTCCCTATAAAACCAGAGTATTAAATTGCCTTCACCTGCTCTACGTCCCAAATAAAATAGAGATTTATTGCACTTTTATAACTTATTTGTACTTTTTCGGTTTCCTACGCAATAATAACATATAGGCTTTCAAAATACAAAAAATCTCATAGCATAAATCAATTAACTCACCTAAAGGTATTTTTACATATTAACAAAAATAGAGAAATTCTCACATTACATTAATAAACTAAATTTTACTGAACTTCATTCTAAAATTTTGTACAGAGGACTGGGGCTAAACCGTAGCCGCGCAAGATTTGACATTTAAGTGCTAGATGCATGTTTACCCTCCCAAGTTATTGGGAAAAGAAATTAATAAGTGACTCTATCTATCGGGGAAAAATTAGAGTTTTCTCTATTTTTCTTTTGAAAGTTAATTATATATACACAAATTGACCCTGACGGACCTGGAGTCCTTTCTATTATTAGCGCGACAGTAAGTTTTCGACCTTGGTATAGACCCGAGAACTTATATAGTTTAAAATAAATATTTTAAAATTTTTAACTGATAATTGACATATTTACAACTTATACAAATTTACAAATTTTTTAAAAAACAAAATATATTTACAGAGAGATTGACATATACAAAATTGACGCATACCTCGGCAACAAACATGCTTGGAATAAGAACGCCACCCAAGAAGTCAAGTGACGCAATTGAGGGGAACTCATCTCCTAATAACAAGGGTAGGACACCACCCAATACAGGCAAACTGACGCAATCATCGAAGGTGAGACAAAGCATCGAGGGAATAGAAGCAAGCATAAGCCGAACATCACCAGGGACACATCCTCCTCAAGGAGCTAAAACAGCTAAAATGACCCATGTGGCAACTGGTTCAGCCAGGTCACCTTTACAAACGGACGGTAAAACGACGACGGCAGCTGCGAAAACTGTAACGAAACCACCTAAAACCAGACTGGAAGAGGCTAGGATGTGCAATAACAAGGCGAAGAATGCAATAAATGGGTCTAGAAATTTAAAGACAGAAATCAAACAGGAAGTTCTACAAGCTATTGAACGGCTCTTCGCATTGGTTAAGGAGGCAGAGGGTGAGCTGGCTAAGGAAAAGAGAGGAAGAACAGAGGACATGAGGGAAAATGTGACAAATCAGGAAGAGGTGGAAAGCAGAATACAGGAGAGAATGAACGATAGGAGCGAACAGAATGAGGAATGGATGATAAAAAATGGACAAAAAATGCTGGAAGGAATAGAGAACAACACTAGGCTCCTCCGTGAAAATCAGAGGAAAATGGAGGAGCTTCAAGTAATCATAAAAGGACAGGAAGGAAGAATTGGAGAGACAACATACGCGGGTGCAGTGGCGGAAAGACAAACCGAAAATAGAGCTCCGGAGCGTACCACCCTGCACTCGGTTGTTGTTTCCTCAACAAAAACAGAAGAAACGGGAGAGGAAGTCATGGAGAGGATAAGGAGAGTAATAGACGCAAAGGATGGATGGATAACGGTGGAGAAAGTGAGGAAAGCAAAGGATCGAAAGGTAATAATGGGATGTAAGACGGTACAGGAAAAGGAAAAAGTTAAGGAACGACTCAGGACAGCGAGCAAACACCTCCTTGTAGAGGAAGTGAAGAATAAGGACCCCCTGCTGATCCTAAAGGGCGTACTAAAGGTTCATACGGATGAGGAAGTGATAAGCGCCCTAAGAAATCAGAACAGGGGGCTGTTTCACGGTCTCAGCGAGGAAGAAGATAGGATAGCAATAAAATATAGGCGAGGTGCGCGAAACTCCCTGACTTGCAGTATCATACTGAGCGTCTCACCTGTCATCTGGGGGAGGTCAATTGAGGCGGGAAGATTGCGGATAGACCTACAAAGGGTCATTGTTGAAGATCAAACCCCCCTCGTACAGTGCACTAGGTGCTTAGCGTACGGACACGGGCGCCGCTTCTGCAAAGAAGTGGACGACCTATGTAGTCACTGCGGGGGCCCGCATCTCGCCTCTGAGTGCTCGGGGCGGATGGCGGGGGAGACGCCGGTATGTAGGAACTGTCAGGCACTTGGAAAGACCAACACTGGGCACAATGCCTTCAGTAATGAGTGCCCAGTGAGGAAGAGGTGGGACACCTTAGCACGCGCATCGGTGGCCTATTGCTAAAGTTGTCACAAGAAACGACAGAGCCTGCCAAATTGCCCAAGCGAACCTGCAGCGGAGTAGATTGGCCACGGATGAACTGTTCCAAGAGGCCGGAAAACGCAAGTTGTCGGTAGCGCTGCTCCAGGAGCCCTACGTTGGGGGGGTCGGGCGTATGAGAAGCTACCAGGGAGTGAGGATCTTTCAGTCTCCGAACACAGGAGGGGGTACTGTTAAAGCGGCAATAGCCGTAATTGACCCAAAGCTAGATGTTCAACAGTACCCACAACTCACCACAGAAAACATCGTCGTGGTGGGAGTCCGTATTGGAAACTGGAAGGTCGCTCTGGTATCGTATTACTTTGAGCCCGACCAACCATTGGAGCCATACCTGGAGCAGCTAAAGGCGATAAAGGGCGAAATCCGGTCTGGAAGGTGGTTGATTGGCGGGGACGCGAACGCGAAAAGTGCCTGGTGGGGTAGCGCAGCTGGAGACTCCAGAGGGAAAGAGATGAGTGGAACCATGGAGGAGCTGGACCTACAGGTACTGAATATGGGTCGCGTCCCTACCTTCGAAACCGTTAGGGGGGCCAAGAGATACTCCAGTCATATTGATGTAACGGCCTGTTCGTCAAATATGCTCGAGAGGGTGAATGACTGGCGCGTAGAAGTGGGACTGACGAGCTCCGACCACAACGGCATACTGTTCGGCATAGATGTCGTTGGGTCAAGTGGGATGGACATCAAGCGTACAACAAGAATTTACAACACAAAGAAGGCAAATTGGAGCCAGTTTCGTGAGAAACTGGCCCAAATTTGGAAGGAGAGGCAAATAAGTAAAGAAGAGATAAATAAAATAAATGACAAAGAAGAGCTAGAGGGAATGGTGGTTAACATCACTAACGCTATAAAGGAAGCATGCAAGATGTCCATCCCACTGACGAAATCCGGCGGGGGGCGGACAGGTGTGCCGTGGTGGTCGGAGGAGTTAGAGAAGATGAAGAAGGAAGTCGCGAGGAAGAAGAGGAGGATAGGAAATGCCGCGCCAGTCAGAAGGGAATGGGTCGTTCACCAATATTTGAAAGCGAAGGAGGAGTACCTCTTGGAGGCCAAAAAGGCACGCGAGGCCAGTTGGAAGAGTTTTTGTGGTAGACAGGAAAGGGAAACGGTGTGGGATGGGCTATATAGAGTGATAAGTCGCACCGCAAGGAGAGAGGAAGATATGCCACTGATTAGTGACGGCAAAGTCCTAACCGCCGAGGAGTCGTCGAGCTTGCTCGTGGAAACGTTCTTCCCGAAGGATGAGACTGAGACGGACGATGCAGAACACGTCCAGATACGTAACAAGGCCAAAGGACTGAATGGCTGGACACATGGTGAAACATGTGACCAGCCATTCACGATGGAAGAACTGGAGTGGGCTGTGTCGAACTTCAGCCCGAAGAAGGCCCCGGGGATCGACGGCTTCACGGCGGATATTTGTGCTGCGGCTGTCGCCCTGGACCCGCACCTTTTCCTTTCCCTGTTTAATAGATGTCATCACTTGACATATTTTCCAGAATGTTGGAAGGAGGCACTTATCGTGGTGCTTCGGAAGCCAAACAAGGAGACCTACACGCACCCCAAGTCCTACAGACCCATAGGACTACTACCTTTATTAGGTAAAATTCTCGAAAAGATGGTCATCCAGAGAATTAAGTGGTATATACTACCAGGACTGAGTCGGCGCCAGTATGGCTTCACCCCGCAGCGCAGCACCGAGGACTCCCTCTATGCCATGTTGAGCCATATAAAAGGAAAACTTAAAGAAAAGAAATTAATAACACTAGTGTCACTTGACATAGAGGGAGCCTTCGACAGCGCATGGTGGCCAGCGGTGCGTTGCCGTCTGGCCGAAACGGACTGTCCAATCAACATCCGACGTCTCATAGACAGTTACCTTTCGGATAGGAGGGTGACCTTAAGATATGCTGGCGCCGAATGCACCAGAAATACCACGAAGGGGTGCGTGCAGGGCTCCGTGGGGGGACCAATACTTTGGAACCTCTTATTGGACCCCCTACTAAAAGAACTTGAATGCCGGGGAGACTACTGCCAGGCTTTTGCCGACGATGTGGTCCTGATTTTCTCGGGGGATAATGCACTCGATATCCAGAAGCGGGCAAATGCAGCCCTCGAGCATGTCCAGAAGTGGGGTGTCAGAAACAAACTCAAGTTTGCACCGAAGAAGACGCAGGCGATGGTGATAACCAATAAGATAAAGTATGACACCCCACTTCTGAACATGGGAGGAACGGGCATTGAGATGTCGAGGGATATCAAGATCCTCGGCCTTACAGTGGACGATAAGCTAAACTTCAACAAACACGTAGCAAATGTTTGTGCAAAAGCTACAAATTTGTACAAGCAAGTTGCAAGAGCGGCGAAAGTCCACTGGGGGCTCGAGCCCGAGATAGTCAGGACCATATACGCGGCGGTGGTCGAACCGGTCGTTTTGTATGCGGCAAGCGTGTGGGCGCCTGCCAGCGAGAAGGTCGGAGTTCGGAAGCACCTGGACGCGGTGCAGAGAGGGTTTGCTCAAAAAATCATCAAGTCGTATAGGACAGTCTCCCTTAACTCTGCCCTAGTGCTCGCTGGGCTTCTTCCACTGGACCTAAGAATCCGCGAAGCGGCCTCTCTTTACGAGGTAAAGAGAGGCCACTCACAGCGAGCCCTGGGGGATAGGGAGATTGAGACCCCTATGTCCTACGACAAGCTGCCTCATCCAGCGGAACGGACGGAGCTGAAATATGAGCATGTAGAGGACCGCGCAGCGGTGGAACAGCTTGAATCCAAAGACCTGCTTCACATATACACTGACGGAAGCAGGATCGAGGGGAAAGTCGGAGCGTCCCTATCAGTATGGAGAAATGGAGCAGAGACCCAAGCTCGAAAATTCAAGCTGGACCACTGCTGCACTGTGTATCAGGCGGAGCTCTTGGCTCTATCTGAGGCGGCAGCGCAAGCCCTCAAAGCAAACGTGGACAGGTGCAATATTTATTGCGACTCCAGGTCGGCGTTGGATACTGTTGCGTCTAGCGATTCCCTCCAGCCCTTAGCAGTCAAAACCAGACAGAACATCCGGGCCGCCAAAATGGAAGGAAAAACTGTAAACCTCTTTTGGATAAAGGCCCACGCGGGACTGGAGGGAAACGAAAGAGCAGACCAACTAGCAAAGCAGGCAGCCCTGTACACAAAAACCAAGGCGAATTATGACAGATGCCCGGTTTCGTTCGTCAAGCGAGGAATCCGTATGGACTCGCTTGACGAATGGAACCGACGCTATAGAGAAGGAGAGACGGCATCTGTGACAAAGATTTTTCTGCCAGACGCGATACAGGCGCACAAAATTTTGAGAAGCACCAAGTTAGACCATACCATCGTTCAAGTGATGACAGGACACGGCGGGTTCTCCGAGTATCTGAACCGATTCAAATGCAAGGAGAACCCGGCGTGCCCATGCGACCAACAAACTAAGGAAACAGTGCTGCACATTTTATCGGAGTGCCCAATCTACGGGAAAGAGAGGATGGAAGTAGAAATTGATATAGGAGATGAGATAAAGGAGAATAAAATAAAAGAAATAATGGAAGACAAAACAAAAAGGTATAAATTTTTGGAATTTTGCAAGAAAGTTGCTAGAAAAGTCATTAACAAAAACAAATAAAGGAAAAGGGTATACAGTTGAAAAACAAATAAAATTATAAGTGAAATAAAATAGATAGACATAAAGAAATAGAATAAAATCAAATAAAGAAAAATACAAAATAAATAGGTTAAAATAAAAGAATTTTCCACATCTACTACTTAGCAAGCTAAAAATTAAATAATAATAAATAACAAAATAAGTTAAAAAACGTCTCGTTCCCCACAATAGGTCCGAGGTACAAGTATAAAAAAAAAAAAAAAAAAAAAAAAAAAAAAAAAAAAAAACCTAACCTAACCTAACCTAACCTAACCTAACCTAACCTAACCTAACCTAACCTAACCTAACCTAACCTAACCTAACCTAACCTAACCTAACCTAACCTAACCTAACCTAACCTAACCTAACCTAACCTAACCTAACCTAACCTAACCTTTTTTTTTTTTTTTTTTTTTTTTTTTTTTTTTTTTTTTTTTTTTTTTACGTGGGGAAATCCGTTAAGGATACCACGCTGCCCAAGCGTGGTTATGTCGGACTCTGCTGCCATGACCAGTGGCAGCCATACCGACTAAAACCCCACGATCTCCTCCCCTCCGCCGATTGGCGGGGACACGGGAACTGCGAAAGCATTACCTCCGCGACCCCGCCGGCGGTTGTCCGTGAGGACCCTCCTCCTGGGGAACCCGAGTTTCTCCCCCTCCTCGATCAGTGGCGCACCGGGAGACATGCGGCACGCCGACACCAAGGGTTATTTTTTTAACGAGGTTTTCTTCCTCGTCTGTTTGTGTATGATGAAACCGGCTCTCCGGGCGTCATAAGACATTCCCGGCCTCGGTTTCACCTCCCCCCGCCTCTGTAATTTTTTAACGAGGTTTTCTTCCTCGACAAATCGCACCCCAGTGTACCCCTAGCTACCTACACTGGGGAGCGCTCCTCCACTGTGCGCCTCACCGTGACCTCTGCTAGCTCAGAGGGACGGGAGGCGCAGACGCCCAAAAGCGCAGTACGAGTACTGCGCTTTCCTCCACTGCCAGAACATTGGCCAACGGTCAGCAAGATCTCTGCGAAGAGAAGTTACTGACCGTTGTTGCCCAGGGTGCACCAGGCTCAGGCTGTTGCTAACACGTCGTTCTCACCGGACGTATCCAGCAACAAAGACGGGTCAACAACAGTCCCGAGCACACGAGGAGGTTTTCCGGCCTTAGCACCCCAACCTAACCTAACCTAACCTAACCTAACCTAACCTAACCTAACCTAACCTAACCTAACCTAACCTAACCTAACCTAACCAGTCTTGCTCGATCCGCTAACCAATAAGCAGCAAAACGCACGTGCTCCGTAATAAAAAATTCGGAAAAGTGGTCAAAAGTGATCCGATTTCGACGGTTGAAGTGTTGATTTGTGGGGAATTGTAATTGCCATCTGTGCACACAAGTGAATTTAACCGGATTGCAGTGTCTGAAGCAGAAATTGTGAAAAACTGAAAAACCACGTGGCAAAATTAAAGTTTTTGCAACAAAATCGAGCCCGCTGCGTAAACTACATCGATGCCCCACCCTTTTTATTTGTGAAAAATAAGAAGGTTCCTGCAGCGCAACTTTTGCGCTACTGACGACCATCCGCAGCCCGTGCCTTTTCAAGATATTCAGCAAAAACCAAAAAGCACGTAGCGCTGAAAACACTGAAGGAGTGGAGTCCGGCTGCTGAATTTTGGTGTGGAGTAGGAGGCTACTAAAAGAAGATATTCACCGCAAGTAGATTAATTTTACCACTTATATTTTTAATTATATAATTAATTGAAATTTCGATTTTCGAGCAACTATATCTTCCAAATTAAAAATTTTTTTAAATATCTGCAACTGCTATTTTTTGCGCGCTATTTTTGGCAATAATTCCTGAAATTTTGAAATTTTTTACAGTTGTGGTTTTTGAACTAAAATTAAATAGGTGAAAAAATTTTTAATTGCTTATAAATTGTTAATTTTAAACAAAAAATTTATTCTCGAAATTGTGTTATATTTGTCTTTATTTATTTAATTTATGGTGAATTTTTTATATTTTTTGAACTTGTAGTTTTGAAGTTATCGATTTTTATATGTTTTTATTAAATAACTCAAAAATAATTAGAAAATATTGATATTTGACAATAAAAATAGTTTACCCATAGGGAACCCGATTGGACGAAGCCCAAAAACGGGCTCTCTAGCTTCAAAATTAAAAATTTTTGAAATTTCCGCCATTTTGGTTTTTAGGTTTGTAAGTTTCAGGAGTCGATAACTTCAAAACCGTTCATCGTAGGAAATCCGGATTTTCGCTAAATATAGCGATAAAAATTGTATTTTTAGACTATAAGGTTTTCAGTCGTTTTCAGGCTGAAAATTTTTTCAGGCCTGAAACAGGTTTCACGAAAAGGCGGGAGTGTTGCCGAGCTGTCTGTCCAAAACCCGGTGTCATTCTGACCAGTAGAAGCGGAGATATTGGCTTTTTAAATTGAGTTTTGACAGTTCGGCGGCCATCTTGTTTTTCTTCAAACCGTCATAAATCAGAAACGGGAAGCCGTAGGAAACTGCGGATTTTTCCTTTGGGCTCAGGGGCTCAGTAGCTATCGTATCCCCCTCCTTTTGGACGGATTGGAGACATAAATTTTTCAGGATCCTGAAACCTGTTTCAGCTGAAAGAGGGGATCTGTCTGAGACAGATAAACCCAAACTCGGCTACCCTACGACTTTTGAAACCGGAGATATAGGTCTTCAAAAGTCGAGTTTGACAGTTCAGCCGCCATTTTGGGAATTTTGAAAATTGAATATCTTGTGAACCCGGCGTCGTATCAACTCCGGGTTTTCACTGTTAATTTAAGCGTGCTCTTCTCCACCTGACTACATATTTTTCAGGCGGTTTCAGCACCTCAAAATTTTTCAGCCTGAAAACGTGACCATCGTATAGAGCTGGTCGAGCCTGTTACAACAACCCCAAGCACGGTGTAATTCGGTTGAGTGGTCCCAAAGTTACGAAGACAAACCACTTTTGGTTGCGAAAAAACCAGATTTTTAAACCGCCATAGCTCCGTAACTGTTTGAGATAGACACACAGTGTTTGGGTTCTTTTGGAAGGGCACGGCGAGCTCTATCGATACATCAAGACGTAACAACTCTACGTAGAGTTAAAAAAATTTTTGTGCGGTATTGGCAATTTTGACGCTAGAGTGAGCTTTTGCCACTTAAGCAAAGCTTCTATAGACCGATACAAACTGACTCTAGGTAGAGCCTAGGTATTTAGAAGGTTTTTCTTCTCTTTTAACGTAAAATTTTACAACTTTTACAAATTTTTTAAATTTCTTTTACTGTGTTCTCCGATTGACGTTACCTCCAACATGCTGGGAATCCGGACCCCAACAAAAACGACGGATGGTGCCAAGTCACCTATAGAAGCGACAGCTACCCAAAACGTCAGGCGTAGCATAGGAGAATGGGAAGCTGCAAAATCTGATACCACCCCGCCGGTGGCGAAATCGACGACGCAGGCTGGTCCTGCAAAAGCAAACCCACAATCGACAACGCCAAAAGATGGTAAGGCTGCCAAGTCAGGTAGAGGGCCCGCTTGGACCCAAAGCCCGCCAAAGCGGCAGCAAGAGGACCGCATTGCAGAAGCCAGAGCCTGCCTTAGTAGAGGGAAATTGCACCTGAATGCATCTCGAAACACTAAGAACGAGATAAAGGCGGAGCTTGCGGCAGCCTTAGAACGCCTTTACCAATTGGTTAAGGAAGCCGAGACGGCGTTAAGGTCTAAAGCAGCTAGTGGGGAAATAGTCGCAACCAAAAGCTCGGAGCCAGACACCTCCGTGCCAGACACTGCCCTCAGCACTAGCGCCAGTAGTCTACTGAAGAAACAAATCGAGGAACACTCAATATTATTAAACGAAAACCGAAGGATAATGGAGGACCTCAAGGAGACAATTGAAAAACAGAAGGCAACAATAGAAAAAGCGACCTATGCGAGTGTAACCGCGACTCAAATTGTGAGGCCAGAGGCGACACGCGGTACACTCCATTCAATTGTAGTAACCTCAAAGGATGAGACAGAAACTGGTGAGGAGGTTCTGGATAGAGTGAGGAAAGCGGTGGATGCGAAGGAGGGGTGGATCAGAGTGGAAAGGATAAGGAAGGCCAAAGACCGTAAGATAATTATGGGATTTGGCACAAAGGAAGAAAGGAATAAAATAAAGGACAAACTGGAGAGACAAGGAGTTGACCTCGCAGTCGACGAAGTCAAAAACAAGGATCCTTTACTGATACTCAAAAACGTGTTACAGGTCAATACGGACGAAGACGTTCTCAAGGCAATGAGAAATCAGAATCGGGGAGTTTTCCACGGACTCGAAGGTGAGGAAGACAAGCTGGAAATTAAGTACAGGAGGAGGACTCGGAATCCGCACACTAACCACATAATAGTAAGTGTCTCGCCCATAGTCTGGCGAAGGGTGCTGGAAACCGGATACGTACACATCGACCTCCAACGGATAAAAGCAGAAGACCAATCACCGCTGGTTCAATGCACACGATGCCTAGGATACGGTCACGGCAAACGTTTTTGTAAGGACCCGGCTGACCTGTGCAGTCATTGTGGCGGCCCCCATCTGAGAGCGGAATGCGCGGACTTTTTGGCCGGAGTCTCTCCCGCATGCAGGAACTGCTCAAAGGCGAAACTGGACCAGGTAGAGCATAACGCTTTTAGCCAAGAGTGCCCTACACGGAAAAAGTGGGACGAGATAGCGCGTTCGACCATCGCATACTGCTAAGGACACCCAAGGCGAAAAACGGTACAAAATAGTACAAGCTAACCTCCAGCGAAAAAAGCTGGCAACGCATGAGCTGCTGTTCGAGGCAAAAAATCGAGGGGTGGCAGCGGCACTCCTTCAAGAGCCATACGTGGGATCGGAAAAAAGGATGAGGAGCCAAGGGGGCGTCAGAGTCTTTCAGGCCGCTGGAACGGGAGAAGGGACCGTAAAAGCTGCGATAGCTATCTTCGATCCAGACCTCAACGTGATACAGTACCCGCAACTCACCACAAACAACACCGTTGTGGTGGGTATCCAGACCAGCGCCTGGGAGATCACCCTCGTTTCCTTTTATTTCGAGAAACCAGGAAGCAGCCATCCCATAGGCCCAGACATAGATTATCTTAAAAAGATAGAACAACATATAGGCTCAAGGAGATGGATCGCTGGAGGGGATGCGAACGCCAAAAGCACATGGTGGGGCAGCCCAATAAATGACAACAGGGGCGAAGAACTGCTGGAATCTCTGGAAGACCTGGGCCTCAACATACTCAATACAGGGGAAATACCAACCTTCGACACCATCCGGGGGGGAAGCGCTATCACAGCTGCGTAGATGTGACGGCGTGTTCCACGGACATTCTTGATCTTATAGAAGACTGGAGGATAGACGAGGGTCTCACGAGCTCGGACCACAACGGAATATTATTCAACATTCGTTTGCAAAAATCCAAAGGATTCAAAATTAACAGGACCACAAGAATCTTCAATACAGGGAAAGCAAATTGGTCAAAGTTTCGTGAGAAACTCAACCAATTGCTAATCGAACATAAATTCACGCAGGAGGATGTGGAAAGTATTAGCAATGTGGAACAACTAGATACAGCTACAAATAGTTTAACGAAAGCAATAACAGAAGCCTGCGTGCAATCTATGCCAACTAAAAAAGGTACAGAGCAAATTCACTTACCGTGGTGGTCCGAGAAACTCGCGGAGATGAAGAAGAAGGTCGCCACGAAGAAACGTAGAATCAGATGCGCTGCTCCGGTCCGGAGGTCGAGGGTTGTCGAAGAGTACCTGAAACAAAAAGAAGAGTATGAATTAGAGTGTGCTAGGGCTCAGGTTGAGAGCTGGAAAGAGTTTTGCAGTAAACAAGACAAAGAAGGGGTATGGGAGGGCATTTATAGGGTGATAGGAAGAACGGCTCGCAGAGAAGAAGATGTGCTCCTAGAATACAATGGCGGGATCCTGGACGCAGAGGGTTCGGTTAAATTGCTAGCCGAAACCTTTTACCCCGAGGATAAGACCACCAGTGACAGCATCCACCACCGACGAATTAGGGAGACAGCCGAGAGGATAAATGCTGAGGCACAAGGTGAGACTTGCGACCCACCATTTACCATCAACGAACTGATGTACGCTACGGAATCCTTTAACCCTAGAAAGGCCCCGGGAGCCGATGGACTCACAGCCGACATATTATGTCACGCCATACGTAGTAACCCAACATTGTTTCTTGCATTCTTAAACAAATGCCTTGCCTATCACTACTTCCCGCTGGCTTGGAAGAAGGCAACAGTTGTAGTACTAAAGAAGCCAGGAAAGGATAGCTACACCACACCAAAAGCTTATAGGCCGATTGGGTTACTACCAATACTAGGCAAGATTTATGAGAAAATGATAGTCTCCCGTCTCAAGCACCACCTATTGCCAAAGATGTCCACCTGTCAGTATGGTTTTATGCCCCAGAAAAGCACCGAAGACTCCCTCTATATCCTTATGCAATACATCCGCAGTAAACTAAAGTAAGTAGTAAACTAAGTAGAACAAAAGAAAATCCTAACACTGGTTTCCTTGGATATAGAGGGAGCATTCGATAGCGCCTGGTGGCCGGCGATAAGAGTCCGACTGGCAGAGGAGAGGTGCCCATACAACTTGAGAAAGGTCGTGGACAGTTATCTCGAGAATAGGGAGGTCGTGGTACGCTATTCTGGCAAGCAATACGCCAAAAGCACCAACAAAGGCTGTGTTCAGGGCTCTATTGGGGGCCCAATCTTGTGGAACCTCCTGCTGGACCCCCTACTACACAGCCTTGAAAGAAGAGGGGACTATTGCCAGGCGTTCGCCGACGACGTCGTCTTGCTATTCGACGGCGATACGGCAATGGAGGTGGAGAGACGTGCCAATGACGCCCTGGAACATGTTCGCTCGTGGGGTGTCGAAAATAAACTTAAGTTTGCTCCTCAAAAAACAAAAGCAATGATAATAACAAGAAAGATTAATTTCGACACTCCTCGACTGACCATGGGAGGGGTAAGCGTTGGCATGTTCAATGAGATAAAGCTTCTGGGTGTAACCCTCGACAGTAAGTTCACATTTAACACCCACGTGTCAAACATCTGCAGGAAAGCTATAGGCATATATAAACAGCTTTCGAAAGCGGCAAAAGTGAGTTGGGGGTTGCACCCAGATGTTTTAAGAATCATATATGTGGCAACCGTGGAACCAATCCTGCTCTATGCAGCGAGCGCTTGGGCACCAGCAGCGAAAAAGCAGATGGTAATAAAGCAATTCGGTGTCGTCCAGCGCGGGATCGCACAGAAAATTTGCAGAGCCTACCGCACAGTATCACTGAACTCGGCCCTGGTGCTGGCGGGAATACTCCCCTTAGACCTCCGAGTCCGTGAGGCGGCTTCATTATATGAAGCCAAACGGGGTTTACCCCAGGCGGCGTTGGGGGACAGAAGCGTTGAGCGGATGGCTCCTGCAATCAGGACACCACACCCTGCGGAGCGTATCGGCCTGGAGATCGTGAGCCTGACCAATCAAGAACAGGTGGAAGAGTACAGTGGCCTGGACGTCCGTATTTTTACGGACGGAAGTAAAATTGACGACAAAGTCGGAGCTGCACTGTCCATATGGAAGGGCAACTCCGAAACTCGGTCATGCAAACTGACTCTGTCGAACTACTGCACGGTCTACCAGGCCGAACTCTTGGCCATATGTAGAGCTACAAGGGTTGCTCGGGAACAGAAAGTGTCGACTCTCGGAATCTTCAGCGATTCCATGGCGGCCCTCCAAACTGTCATCAACTATGGCTGCCTCCATCCTCTAGCGGTGGAAGCAAGAGATAATATACGTGCAATATCTCTCCAAGACAAGGCTATTACCTTGTTTTGGATAAAGGCTCACGCAGGGTTGGAAGGCAACGAAAGGGCTGACCACCTAGCCAAGGAGGCCGCCATGAACTCGAAAAGGAAACCGGATTACGACCTCTGCCCGGTTTCATTCGTCAAGCGTCGTATACGCACAGCGACGCTTGACGAATGGAACCAAAGATATGAAACTGGAGAAACAGCCTCAGTAACGAAGCTGTTCTTTCCAAATGCGACAGCAGCACATAAAATAACGCGCAAGTTTGTTCCCAGTAGCATTAGAACCCAAATCATGACAGGCCACGGCGGGTTCTCTGAGTACCTGTACCGCTTCAAGTGCAAGGAGAACCCATCGTGCATCTGCGAGCCGGGAGTCGCGGAAACGGTTCCACATGTATTGCTTGAGTGCCCCGTGTACGCCGGGGAACGCATGGACCTGGAAAACAAAATTGAAACAAAAATTAATTTGGACACAGTAAAAGAAATAGTAGCAGGCAAATACAGAGAACAGTTTCTGGAGTTTTGTGTTAAAATTGCCAATAAAGTAATTATTAGAAATAAAACTAGGTAGAAAAATATGCTATCATAATATAATGAGTATATTAGGGAATAGCATATAAAATAAATAGGATAAAAAAGAAATGGAAACAATTGTAAGTAGATATAAGATAATATATAAGATAGTACTGTAAAGTCACGAAAGACACAAATATGTAAGATTAGAATAAGAAAACTATGTAAGAACCCTGTGTATAAAATAAAAATAAATAAATAAATAAAAAGGATTATGTAGAATAGATAGTAGGAAAAGTAGATGGGAGATCCCACCCATAGTGTTGTGAGAGATGAAGTATGCAAGAACGAAGCATGAGCAAAAAGTGAGAACTGGAAAGAAAGCGTATGCAGCTGTACAGTAGGCTCCGATTACGTTGGAGGTATAAGAGACATTTACAAAGTAAGCCGATCTGCGCACACTCAGCAGTACAAACAAGTGCCGCTGAGTGTGCGCATATTGCGATTGGCTTTGTAAAAAAAAAAAAAAAAAAAAAAAAAAAAAAAAAAAAAAAAAAAAAACCTAACCTAACCTAACCTAACCTAACCTAACCTAACCTAACCCCTTCTAACGTTCGATTACGATCCCGGAAAAGTCGTCAAGTGCTCATACAAAAGTGAAAAGTGATAGTTCCTAACCTTCGTCACAAGGGACATTGGAGGCAACGCTGTATCCCGAAGGACTACGGAGTTATTCACCACCAAACTCCCAGGACGAATAGCGGCTAAGTGGTGAGACACCCCAATTTTTAATAATTACCAACGTGCAGCCGACCATCCTAGCTGTCCAACGAGGTGCCACACAAGCTGCTACGTCGAAGACCAAAGGAGATAGAGGTGTCTAAAGGTACCCCTTTTTGCCCCATAAAATCTGGGTCACCGCGTGTCCGCGACACGTGCCGCCAGACCGGCGCCGCCGATCCGACGTCACAGCGACCGCGGACGCAACTGAAGACACCTCTGATGCCCCGAGGAGTTCGGATCATCGACGCTGACTCCAAAACTACGAAGACCGGAAGGTACTCAGGGAACTCCTAAACCGTTCCACGTAGAGAGCTGGTTCTTGGACCCAATATAAGGGGACACCAGGACGCTTCTCTAGGACCCCAATCCCATACTAAATTCCCTTATCCCCAATCTGTGACCCCCACCGGGAACCCCCTAAGCCTCTCTAGACCAGCCTAGGACGGCTTCTGTACCCACTCCCGGCCTCCACCCGTATTCATTTGACCCCCACCAGAGCTATTGATCCCCACCGCACCCGTTGACCCCCCACCATACCCGTTGACCCCCACCACACCCGTTGACCCCCACCACACCCGTTGACCCCCACCACACCCGTTGACCCCCACCACACCCGTTGACCCCACCACACCCGTTGACCCCCCACCACACCAGTTGACCCCACCACACCAGTTGACCCCACCACACCCGTTGACCCCACGTTGACCCCCACGCTGACCCCCACGCTGACCCCCACGTTGACCCCCACTTTTAACGTCCCCACGAAATCTCTCCCCCCCTCCCCCTCTCTGAGTACCTCACCCCCCCGGGTCCCATTTCCGTCAATCTTGACGCTACAGAGCCGTGTTTGGGCTCATTCGAATCGTCTCAAAAAGACCTGTCGATTGGCCCCGGGGGTTTTCCCAAAAAAGGACGGGAACAGGAGGAAAAAAAAATAATATATATATATAAAAGAAAAAAACACCAGAAAAGGAAAATACTACTCAGACTCTTGAAGAAACTCTAGTCTGCAACGGTTTCAGCAGCAACGCACACCACCACAGCGCTAAACTAGAGAAACTAAGTAATACAATAGAGTAAAGTAGAGATGGCATCACCGGCGAGCAACCCTAGCACCTCCTTCGTTGCGAACGCTGGAGGGGAGGAGAATGAACCGACACAGGTCAAACCTGGTCAGGTAAGTGATTCGACTTCATCGCCAAAATCCACACAACCATCCCCATCCCCTAAAAAGACGTCGGAAGGAGCAGACGGCCCTTCCGATAGCACACACAAACAAATCGAAACAACACAGCAGAAAGACCTGCCAGGGGCAAGACTCGTTCTCTCACCGAAGCGGTACAGATAAAGCACGGCAGCAATAAGAAAGTCAAGCGGCGCACATAAGGGAACACCCGAACTGTGCCGCAAGATTGCCGCTAAGAAGGTGCTGTCTCAGAAAACCGCAACGGGGGGCATGAGAAGGGCAGTATCCGTTAAGAACGCCAGAGCGGCAGCCCGCAAAATTGCCCTCGACCAGGGTAGAAGCATTGAGGCCACACCACAAGACGAAACCGGAAGCGCAGGGCCTGCTCCCGAACCGGAATCCACCGGCGGGACTCCCACACAAGTCGCCCACGCTGTACCAAAAAAGGACCATTACAGCGTGGTCATCTCCACCACCCCAACTAAAGAGCTCGTGGAGATTAGTGACAAAGTCCTAGAGGACTCACTGGCCGCCATCGATAAGGAGTTGCGCGACCTAGGAGTCCAAAGGGACGACTGTGGAGAGTCCGAAAGTGAGTGGACTGACACCGAAAGTGAGACCACCGGTAGACCAAGTCTACTACCGCCTATTGGGTCTCGCACAGGCGTCAGTAAAGACCTGGTTACGGAGAAGGCGAGGGGGTGCTTCCTGCAAGGTAAAGAGGCACTGGAACAGTCTAGAACACTAAAGAGGGAGTTAAGAGTAACCGCCGTAGAGCAAATGAGCAACCTTTACGAGCTGGTGCTCTCCCTGGCTGACTCACGTAATAGACACAGAGTCAACCTCGAGATCGAGCGGACGAGAGCGGCCAGGGAAATGGTCAAAGAACAAAAGGCTCACATCACCCAGAGGGAGCAAGATAAAGAGAGTCTAACCAACATCAAAGACTCTCTGGCTGAAAACCAGAAAGCCTTAGAAGCATTACAAAGGAACCTAAACTTCGAGATGGATGACTTGAACAAGACAATCAAGTCCATCCACCTCGAGGTGAAGGAACTCGCTGCAGAAAAGGCCACGCAGCCCGAACTCCCTCGTCAGCCCACCACGACAACAGACTACACACCAGCTCTGAAAGAAATAAAAGATATGCTTGGCGGTTTGCAGACAAAGGTGCATTACCTTAAAATGGACGCCAAATGTACAGCCCACAAACATATCAGCCCGCCTCGGACTCCCGAAAAATCAGAAACCACGGAACTGGCTAATGAATCCCTCGAAACCATGCGCGAGGAGATGAAAAGGCTTCGAGAAGAGATGGAAGGCATGAAGAACAGCCTCCTCCACTCGAAGCCCGCAACCACGGAAGAGGTGCGAGAAGAGGTCCGAGAGGCAACGGCGTCCGTAATCAGTAAAACCGTCAACATACAGAAGGAGCTCGAAGAGGTCAAAGACCTGACCCTCGCCAGCGGCGGCCCGTCCTTGGGTGTTGGGGGTCTTGGAGCGGAATTGGCAATAACCGATACCGCGACGCAGTTAGAGGAGCTTATAACTCCATTAAGAGCAGACGTCGCGGAGGCAGCCAACCAATCCAGGGCGCTCAACTCAACCTTGGTATGGATTAACTCCTCTCTCAAAAAAGATGCGCCCCCACCTCAGCAACAAATACACCAGAAACCACAGCCGCAAACGTACGCAGCGGCCGCCAGAAAGACCCCTAGGTGCAAACCTAACCACAGCCTGATCGTCTCCTCGACGGACCCCACCAATACCGGGGACAAGGTCATAGAGACGATCAGAAACACTCTAGACTTTAAGTCAGGAGTAACTGTGGACAGGGTCCGGAAGGCCAAGAATCATAAGGTGGTTCTAAGTTGCGAAACGGAGGAGGGCGTAAACCGCCTTCGCACCCAAATTAAAAAGAACCAATCCCTAACAGTCACAACAGCAAAAACGTCCAACCCCCTGGTCCGTTTGGTGAATGTAATGGACTACTACAAGGACGACGAGATCCTGGAGAACCTGAGGGCCCAGAACAAGAAATTGTTCGAAGGCCTCACAGGTGAGGAAGACGTTGTCCGCCTGCGCTATAGGAGACGCGCCCGAAACGGGCTACAATGCCACCCAGTTCTGGAGGTCTCGCCAAAATTGCACCGGCGCATGACAGAGGTTGAAACGGTCCATATCGGTCTCGGCAGGAACCGAGTCGAGGACCAATCGCCTCTCATTCAATGCACGAGGTGCCTGGGCTACGGCCACACAAAGGCACTCTGCAAGGAGGCTGAGCAGCACTGCAACTACTGCAGCGGTGCTCACTCCTGGCAGGACTGCCCGGCCAGAAAAGAGAACCGCCCCTCCAGATGCCGGAACTGCAAAAAGGCCAAGCAAGAAGAAGGCGCCCCACCCCATATGGCATATAGCGATATATGCCCCCAGCGACAAATATGGGACAATATAGCGCGGTCCAAGATCGCCTACTGCTGACGCAGAAGATGATGCGGGTGATGTTCTCCCGAGTACAGGACACACAAGGTTGCGCTTCATCCAAGCAAACTTGAGGCGCTCCAAGCAGGCCACAGCCGAGCTACTAAAAGTAGCCGAGGATAAGGGAATAGCTGTAGCACTTGTCCAAGAGCCTTACGTGGGTTCAACAGGCATAGTGAAGCAATTCCCAGGCACTAAAGTCATCCAGTGCACCCTCAACAGGCAAAAACCAGTAAAGGCTGCGATATTCGTGTTCGGGGACCGCTTGAGGGTCATTCATGACCCTCAACTGGTCACCGAAACCGAGGCAGCGGTCATACTGGAGGCCGGAACAATGAGACTTGGAGTAGTGTCCGTCTACTACGAGGGAGACCAAGATATCGACCCGTACATTGCGCGTACAAAAGCGGTATGCGACCAATTACACACACCAAACATCATCCTAGGGGGAGACGTGAACGCATGGAGCCATTGGTGGGGAAGCTCGTCTGAAAACCAGAGAGGCGAAGAGTACAACTCCTTCCTCAACGAAATGGATTTCCAGATCCTAAACACCGGCAACACACCAACCTTCGAAGAATACCGACAGGGCAGACTCTACTCAAGCGTAGTAGACGTAACAGCGTGTTCTGCACCACTCCTAGGGAGAATTAAAGAGTGGAAAGTTGACCGAACCCTCATCACTTCAGACCATAATGCCATTACATATACACTGGTGTTGGGAGAGACGCTGCAACAGCGCCCCCCACCCACCACCAGGAAGTATAACACAAAAAAGGCAAATTGGGCGGAATTCGGTAGACAATTACACGACTCCCTAGAGAGGAAAAACATCAATGTCGGTACAATCGAGGCGGTGAAAGGTGTGGAGGACCTGGAAACCCTAATCGAAGCCTACTCAGCATCAATTGAGGAAGCGTGCGAATCCGCCATTCCCAAAGTAGGTAGAGGAAGAAGCAAGCCAACGCCACCCTGGTGGACCCAAGAGCTTCAGGATCTGAAAAATGACGTGCTTCGCAAGAAGCGCCGGATCCGAAACGCTGCCCCAACCAGAATAGAAACCGTACTAAAAGACTATCACGAGGCAAAAGCGGAATACACTCAAAAGACCGCAGAGGCCCAGACTGATAGTAGAATTCTGCTCAACACAGGACAGAGAAAGCGTGTGGGATGGAATATACAGAGTCCTCAGAAGAACGGCCAGGAGGGAGGACGATATGCTCCTGAGAGGTTCGGACGGTAAAACGCTAAGTCCCGAACAATCGGCGAATCTTCTAGCCGAAACGTTCTACCCCGAGGACGCTGTATCCACAGACAAACCACACCATACGCAGCTTAGACAACTTGTTGAGAGCAGGAATCCGGACGAGTACCTTCCGCCCGCAGACCCACCTTTCACTGAGGCGGAAGTGGAGGCTGTGCTAAAAGCACAAAACCCGAAAAAAGCCCCCGGCTCGGACGGATTCACATCCGACATCTGCGCCAGAGCAATCCGGAGTGAAAGTGAAGTATTTATGGCAATCGCAAACAAATGCCTAGCCTTATCTTACTTCCCCAAACTCTGGAAAACAGCTCATGTAGTCATTCTCAGAAAACCAGGTAAGGATGACTATACCCACCCAAAGTCTTATAGACCCATCGGCCTGTTATCGGTGCTGGGTAAGACCCTAGAGAAACTCTTGGTGGGCAGGCTGCAGTGGCACCTTCTTCCAACTATCAGTCCAAAACAGTACGGTTTCATGCCACAGCGCGGAACCGAGGACGCCCTATATGACCTCATGAGACACGTAAGGACAGGATTAGAGGAGAGGAAATCCGTCATTATTGTTTCATTGGACATAGAGGGGGCCTTTGATAACGCGTGGTGGCCGGCTCTAAAACAACAACTTGCGACCAGGAAATGCCCACGTAATTTGTACAAGATGGTGGACTCATACCTCACAGGAAGGAAGATAACAGTACACTATGCAGGGGCGTCTAGCGAAAGGGAAACAACGAAGGGATGTGTCCAAGGATCTATCGGAGGACCTACCTTCTGGAACCTCATTCTGGACCCACTGCTACAGGAACTGTCGAGTGAGGAAGTTTACTGTCAGGCGTTCGCAGACGACGGCGTTCTGGTATTCTCCGGGAAATCCATAGCCAGCATGGAGGATAACATCAACCAAGTGCTAAGCAAAATTGTGACATGGGGGTACAAAAACAAACTGAACTTCGCAGCACATAAGACGCAAGCAATGCTGCTAACCAAAAAACTGAAGTACAGTCCCCCAAACATCTGCATGTCCAATACACAGCTGGCCTTGGTTGATGAGATCAAACTCCTAGGGCTCATAATAGACAGGAACCTTAACTTTAAGTCGCACGTGTCGGCCGTTTGTAAGAAGTCAGCCGACATTTATAAACAGCTAGCGTGCGCAGCTAGGGTTACCTGGGGATTGAACGGAGAAATAGTCAGAACAATCTACGTCGCGGTCATCGAGCCGATCGTCACGTACGCAGCAAGCGCCTGGTCGCAAGCCACACTGCTCCAGATGAATAGGAAACGGCTGGAAGCGCTTCAGAGAGGATTTGCCCAGAAAATATGCAAATCCTACAGAACCACGTCACTAACATCAGCACTGGTTCTATCTGGTACGCTTCCGCTGGACCTAAGAATCCAAGAAAACGCCGCACTGTACGAAGCCAAGAAAGGCATCTCGACCGCATTCCTACCTCCCGGAAGAAAGCTCGAAGGAAGAGTGAAGTTTCAAGACTTCCCGCACCCAGCAACTCAAATTACAACTGAGTACGAGCTCCTCGAGGACATGGACCCCCCGACCCAGAAAGCCCACCAGATTGTCGGCCCTCAGATATACACTGACGGCAGCAAGATGGAGGGCAGAGTCGGGGCGGCACTAACATGGTGGGAGGGCGGACGAGAAACAGCCCATGAGACCTTCGGCCTCGACTCGAGCTGCACTGTTTTCCAATCCGAAATGTTTGCACTCCACAGGGCCATAGTCAGGGCAAGGGACAGCGGAAGGGAGATGGTCAATATTCTGAGCGACTCAAGATCGTCTCTGGAATTATTGGCGAACCCGAAGCTGCTACACCCCCTGGCTGGGGCCATGAAGGAGAACATCGCTCGGATGGGAAAGCAGGGCAGAAAAGTGCGACTTTTCTGGCTCAGAGCACATGTGGGAACAGCAGGAAACGAGAGGGCGGACGAACTTGCCAAAACAGCTGCAAGTACGAACGCAAACCCCGACTACGCAGAGGTCCCACTCTCATATGTCAGGAGGAAAATCAGAGAGGAGTCGGTCCAGAAATGGCAAGCACGCTACGACTCCTCCGAGACGGGCTCGGTCACTAAAGCGCTCCTCCCAGATGTGAGCACAGCTTACCGCATCGTGAGAGGAACGAAACTGACCCAACACCAGACCCAAATCCTGACAGGACACGGCGGCTTCGGAGAGTACCTTCACAGGTTCAATCTGAAGAACAGCCCAGGATGCGAGTGCGATCCACAAATCAGCGAGTCAGTGTGGCACATCCTGCTCGAGTGCCCTCGTTTCCAGCTCGAGAGATTCAACCTACAGTGCTCTGTTCAACTGGAGCTCACAACAAACAACCTCCCAAGGCTGATGGAGTGCAAGGCGTCCCGCCCAAAGCTTCTGGCCTACATGGACAGGGTGGCCTCAGTCGCATCGCGGCGAAACAGCACCTACCCAGCCCCCACTCCCCCCACCTCGGACATGACGACGCAAACCCCGGAAATGACAAACACCCCACACACAACACAAGACATCGACACATCACACACTGACACAACAAAATACAATTTTGACATTCTACTCTGTGGAGAAAGAGGACAACCAGGACTGCGCTTGAGAGGAGTCGCTTTGTTCATGGACGACAACGCCGAGAGAGTAGGGATTGCCTTCTGCAACGCTATGGCAGCAAGAAAAACGGTGACGATCTCGCCGGGACTCGGAGTCCTATTAAACGGAAGCACCAGCAAGACCACCATGCGGCGCAAGTTGTTCGAAGAATTGCCAAAGGTGACAATCGAAAATCAGACGTGTAGAATAGTGCGAAAGAACAACAAAACTATCGCGCTCTTCTGCACGGATGACGACGTCACCGAATTCGAGCAAATGTGTGCAGTGCTGAAGAATTTAGGACAAAGAGTCGATCCTGCTACGATCATCAGTATCGATGCCATGGTCGTGGGGTACCTCAGTGGGAGAACTAAGGATTACGAAGGAGCTCTCCTGGCCTCGCAGCACCACGAAATCGTGGTATACGAGGACAGGGGACAAAACCTGAGTTACCTTAAGGCCCAACCCCGGGACCCTGGCACCATACAGATACCCAAAGACTGCTGGGATCATCCGATTGTAAACCCCAACATCAGTGGGTCGGAACGCCTCCAACAACGGATGATGCAGGACCATCAAGTTTATTTCACGTAATCTTCCAAAATCGTATAGGTTGTTCAAGAAATTACAAATAGGTTTGGATGATTTTGAAAAACACAACACACACTAAAAAAATATAATTAAATTAAAATAAATTATATATTGAATGGTACGATTATTTATATCCTTTATTCATTATGAACAAGTGCTGTTTTTTTCAAATGTTTTTCTCATATTAAAAAACTCGCGCTTCGTTCTATTCTAAGCCATTTATCGATATTCTGAAATCGACACAGTACATCACTAGCATTATAAAAGCTAATGACAACCTTCTAAATTACGAAAATACTACTGCATATGCATCTCTTTGTAACACATTTTCAATGACATAAGTGAATAGGGTTTAAACTGATGTAATTTTGTTGCTATTTTAATACGGTTTCTATGCTTTAGTTATTGTTCTTAGCCGTGCATCGTCTAACGTCGTTTCAGTTCGGCAGTCTTCGACACGGCGTTGTGTGCGTGCGATTAGACGTATTGTACGACTCTACGAAACTCGTTTTATTTATTTAATAATAGAAAAAATTGTTTTCTTATCGGTCACCACGCTCAAAAAGTGTAACTTGAATTAATATCAAAGAAAAAGCAATACTGCATGAATAAAATAAATAAATAAAATTATAATTGCATAAGTTGATACAAAATGCTATGCAATAGCTTTACCGCTGCAGTCCCCGAGTGCCACACGTCTTTTTTTTTTTGTTTGTTTATTTTGTTACGCTTAATTACATCGTCCTTATAGCTAATGCTATGTGTCATTTTTAGTTCCTTAAAATTAATGTCTAGTACGGTGGTTTTTTTTATTTTTTTTTTAAATGGATAATTTTGGAGCATTAATTTAAATGAATATTAAACCCTTCCAATGTATCAAAAAACATCCAATTGAAGAAATTACAATTAATTTGGATGAAACTGTAATCAAAGAAATTTAATGAGTGGCATATCACCCTGATTATTGAGTTTATAATCAACAGTCATGATTTTTTAAAATAATAAATAAATAAATAGTTTCAGCGACATAATGTCTAACAAGGAAATAAAACAGTGTTTTTTAATCATAAAATATATATTATTATTTATTTAGTTCTGGGGGCAGGGAAGTCAAAGTCGAGCAAAAAAAGGAGGACTACTTTACGTACAAAAAGAAATAAGATCCCATCAAAAACATAAAATTGTGGTCCCATCAAAAAACAAAGTGGTGTGATAGCTGCTCCCCTAGATAGGTAGGTACTGAATTAACCGACTTGGTTTACATTCGATTTTACAACTTTTTAAGGCAGATGAACTGCTTTGCGAGACATGTGCATTTTTGGTACATGTTATGTTTTTGATGGAATATTATTCGACTGCCTGGCGGACCGTGCGGATGTGGAGCAGCACAACAACGGCGGTCTTCAAATATATACGGATGGCAGCAAAATTGACGGAAAAGTTGGAGCAGCGCTGTCCGAATGGAAAGGATCCGCCGAGATTAAGAACAAGAAGATGAAGTTGAGCGACTACTGTACGGTTTATCAGGCTGAGCTGCTGGCTCTCACCGAGGCTACGGAAGTGGCGCTTCGAGACGCGGCGCACAACTGCAACGTTTATTGTGACTCGAGGGCCGCCCTCGAAACAGTGGTGGACCTCGAATCCCTCCACCCCTTGGCACTCAAGGCAAGAGCCAATATAGAAAAGAACCAGGTATTGGGCAGGACAACTAAGCTGTTCTGGATTAAAGCACATGTGGGGTTGGAGGGAAATGGGAGGGCGGATGGCGAACTGGCGAAGTTTGCCGCGTTTCGAAAAACCAAACCAAATTACGATAAGTGTCCGGTTTCATTCGTCAAGCGAGAAATCCGGTTGGAATCGGTTGACGAATGGAACCGGAGATATATAGATGGAGACACGGCCGGTGTGACAAAAATGTTCTTTCCGGACGCCGCGGAAGCGTATAGCTTGATTAAGAAGATAAAATTAGATCCGACTTTAGTTCAGATATTGACGGAGCACGGCGGGTTCTCCGAGTACTTACATAGGTTTAAGTGCAAGGAGAGCCCGGCGTGCATATGCGACCCTGAGAAAGCGGAAGGTGTAATGCACATAATTTTAGAATGTCCTGTATATATAAAAGAAAGGATGGAGGTAGAATTTAGAATAGATGAAAAACTAACAGAAGAAAATATATGTAAATTAATGAAAGATAAAAAAAAGAGAAATAGGTTTATAAAATATTGTACTGATATAGCCACAAAAGTTATACAAAGAAATAAGTAAGGCAGTAAAAGTAAAACTGTTAAATATATTGGAATATATATAACTAGTTTACAAAAAACAATGTGTTAAGAAATAAATAGTATAAGTACAAAGTAGAAAAAGTCGAAAAATTGTATAGAAAAGCAAACATGTATTAGATTATAAGATTATGTATTACATTAGATAAGAAATTGTAAACTGAAGACTAAATAAAGATAACACCCTAAAAAAGGTTCCGGTTTCACCACGCCGGAGGAACAAGTTTCTGACGTAAGCCGATCTGCGCACATCCAGCAGACGATCTACACCTGCTGGATGTGCGCACTTTGCGATTGGATTATGTGTAAAAAAAAAAAACCTAACCTATACCTAACCTAACAAATTTAAAAACCTATTAAGATAACATTTCAGTATTTAATAGATAATTTATGAAAGATTGTACAATTACCTTGAAATACATAATATCCTAGCAAAAGAACAAATAGGTTTTAGAAAAAACAAAACTATTAATCAAGCTGTATACAATTTTTTGAATAAAGTTATGACATGTTTAAATAATAAAGATCGTCCATGTGCTTTATATATGGACCTCACTAAAGCTTTCGATTACGTTGACCATGTGACTCTTAAAGAAAAACTTAATGTGTACGGTATCAGAGGAAATGCCCTCGACTTAATTATGTCTTACCTAAGTGACAGAAAACAAGCGACAATAGTGACGAAAATTTGTGTAAAAACGTATACTGAACTTAAATATTTATCCAATTATAGACAGGTGCGATATGGCGTGGGTTAAGTATTCTCACCCCAACGAAATACGATTCGTCGGCAATAATTAATATAAACTTTTCATACAATACGATTATTGCCGACATCGCATAAATTTAGTATATAAGTAGTAAGTAAGTCTAGATATACGAACATTCTTGTACTAATACTGGAATAAAACTCTGCCGGTTTTCATTAAAGTTTGTTTTTTTTAAAACAAACCCCTCGGCCACCACGTGACTGGCGCAGCCGGCTTCACCCTTACGTTGGGTACCGTGTGACTAGCGAATCAAATCTTCGTAATTGATCACGTAACCAACCTTCGTTTCCACGATCGTCGGGGTGGACGAACCTTAAAAATTTTGTCAAGTGGTTAGCTACGGCGCGGAGTAATTACACAAGTAAAGTACAAGTGTCCCAGTGTGTCACAGAAGGACCGCGGAGTGCTGCGGGAATGTGAGTAGACTTTTTCACTATCCTTGTTGTATTCCTTATGTCCTGGTGATATTGTATGTGTGTGTTTCGTTAATAAGGATTAGAAAACGCCTTAGAATTTCGAAATATACCTAGTGATATAACTTTCACGAAATTAGCTTATTTTTATATAACTTTCTTACCAATTTAATTAATACGAGTAAAATGGCACAACCACAACACCAGCCTAACAATACTTTCACCCCATTGCCTTCGGAGGCCTTGAAAATTATACCCTTATTTGGAGGTGATTCCAGGCTCTTGCCCCTATTTATAAAAAAATCAGAGTTCATAATTCGCAAATATCAAGGCGATGAAACTCAGAACGAATATCTATTTCACGCAATCACTAGCCGATTAACAGGGGAGGCAGCTACCCTTATCGGTGAAAGAGACCAGATCATAAGCTGGGTCGAACTAAAGCGCTTACTTCAGGAACATTTTGGGGACCCGAGGACAGAGGACTGTCTGGTCCTCGAATTAGAATCCATGAAAATATTAAGGGGAGAAAGTTATTATGATTTCTGTCATAGGGTTCAACAAACACGTAGTATTCTAATTGCGAAAGTTAATGAAACCATCGAAGATATTGACCTCAGGAGATTGAAGCAGGAGGTTTATACTCATACGGCATTGAAGGTTTTCTTGTATAATCTTCCGCAGTATTTAGTTAGATTAATTAGAATGAGAAACGTAGCGACCCTGGAAGCGGCTCTCAAAATAGTTCTGGAAGAACAAAACTTTCAGGAAGTATATAATCAAAAAAATTTTCATTCGAAAACAAACAGCAACTTCCAGCGGCGGTATGGTTTTCAAAATTCAAGTGCACAGGTACCGAATAACGACCGGACACAGGTTCAGAGTCAGATGTCCCATTCCAACAATTCTACTAATAACGTACCAGTTCGCTATTTTAACAATCAAAACCAATTTAATAATTATAATAACAACCCTCCAACGCGTAATTTTTATGAACCCGGACCCTCGAATTTTCCACCAAGGTATAGGAATAATCAAAGTTTTAATTCACCTAATAATTCATTTCAGATGAGGAACCATAATAATAATAGATTAAATAATAATTCATTCAATTCACGGCACGGTAATTATAACAATCAACAAAGGCAAAATTCGCCTAATCGACAATACGGCAATCAAGTGCAAAGCGTGCCGTCTGATGCGCAGATACCTAGCGGATCGGGTTGCAATACCGATGTCACAATGCGTACCGCGAGCACGAGGCGTGTCAATTACACGGAAAATAATAATTTAAACGAATCTTATAACAATAACATAGAGCCAATATATGATGATTCAAACATTGTAGAAAATTTTTACATAAGGGGGCCTACACACGGGAACGTATAGTATTAAATTGTAATAAATTAAATTTGCCTCATATAAGAATTCCAGAATTACAATCAGTTTTTATGTTAGATACTGGTAGTACTCGTTCATTCATTAGCCCGGAACTAGCGAATCAATATTTTTGCAAGTTTAAAAAACCGGAAAAGTTCGAAGTTGTAAGTACTCATGCTAGCAGCCAACATGGGGAAGTTGTGAACATACCCTTACCCGGTATATTTAGATGTTCAGAAAAGCATAAGTTCTACGTATATAGTGTTGACGAAAGATATGACGGATTAATAGGTAGCGATTTGCTAAAACAGCTAGATGCGAACATTGATATGAAAAATCAGATGTTATATACAAGAGACGCATGTATACCTATAATATATACACCCCCAATGAGGGAGTCCTATGAGCTACCCCCTCGTAGCGAATTAAGGGTGAAACTTCCCGTAAATTTGCTACAAGGTGATGCTATATTAGAATTTAAACAATTCATTGACGGCGTTAGAATGCCTACCGCCTTAGTTAAATGTGAGAATGGATTCGCTACTACGGTTATACAGAATATTAGGTCGGAAAAAATGGACTTAACAGTAACAGGGCCGTTCAAAGTCACGCCATATGCTGAAAGTTCAATAGAAGTTAATTATACTAATGATAGGAATAATGAAATGATAGATAAACTCTTAAGTAACAATTTGTCTAAATTAAACTTAGAACACATGAATGAGGAAGAAAAAAAAGTTATAGGAAACATTTGTAGGGAATATAAAGATATATTTTACTGTGAAGAGATACCACTCTCTTTCACAAATGAAGTGAAACATAAAATAAGAACAAAGAATGAAGATCCAATTCATATTAAAGCATATAGGGCACCTCCTGCACAGACGGCAGAAATTAGAAATCAAGTAGAAAAGATGCTAAAAGATGACGTAATAAAAAAATCATTTTCCCCCTGGAGTGCACCAGTGCACTTAGTCCCAAAAAAAATAGATAGTTCAGGAAAACAGAAATGGCGGATGGTTATTGATTACAGACGTTTGAATGAGATAACCATTGATGATAAATACCCATTGCCCAACATCAATGACCTTTTTGATATGTTAGGGAACAGCATGTATTTTACGACCCTTGATTTAGCAAGTGGTTACCATCAATTAGAAGTAGATGAAGAAGATAGGGCTAAAACGGCATTCAGTACACCATTTGGTCATTACGAATTTAATAGGTTACCATTTGGACTCAAGACGGCACCAGCAACATTCCAAAGAACCATGGATAATGTCCTAAGGGGTCTCCAAGGAATACATTGCCTTGTCTATTTAGATGACGTCATTATATTTTCAAAAAGTCTTCAAGAACACGCGGAAAAACTTAGAGCAGTATTTGACAGGTTTCGTGAAACCAATCTTAAAGTACAATTAGATAAGTCTCATTTTCTTAGAAAGGAAGTATTATATTTAGGTCATACTATCACTAATGAAGGGTTGAAACCTAATAACGATAAAATAGACGCTATTTTAAATTACCCTATACCCAAAAATACAACTGAAATTAAAAGCTTTTTGGGATTAATAGGATATTACAGAAAATTTATTAAAGATTTCGCTAAAATAACGAGGCCATTAACATCCTGTTTGAAGAAAGGAAGAAAAATTATCTTAAATGAGGAATATATTCAAAGTTTTGAAAGCTGTAAAAAGATTTTAACAAACGCCCCACTACTCCAGTTTCCAGACTTTAAGAAGCCATTTATCTTAACTACGGATTCTTCCAATTATGCTGTAGGTGCAGTACTGTCTCAGGGAACTATTGGGTCAGATAAACCAATAGCATATGCTAGCCGCACTTTAAGTGATACAGAAACCAGATACAGCACTATAGAAAAAGAACTTTTAGCAGTAATCTGGGCAGTAAAACATTTTAGACCTTATCTATGGGGAAATAAATTTAGCATATACACAGACCACAGACCTCTTGCTTGGCTATACTCACTTAAGGAGCCAAATAGTAAATTGACAAGATGGAGACTTAGATTAGAAGAATACGATTTTGAAATTTATTATAAAAAGGGAGCCCAAAACACAAACGCCGATGCACTATCGCGAATAAAGATTAACTGTATAGATGAACATAGTGATTCAATTTTGGTAAAATCAAATGGTAAAGTAACTAAGAAAATCAAGATTAACGCATTAGATACTGATAATGATTCATTGTTAGTTAATGTAGACAAAGATAGGGAACAAGAGCTAGATGAATTCGTTAGGAACCTCGCAGCCGAAATGATAGGTAATAATAATGATGTAGAGGAAGAAGCAGAAGTCATTACTATAGCAGATTCCGACTTGTCTAATGACACCATTAGGCTGAGCCAAGAACAACCCCAGGATGAACTGGTAGAAATTTCAGATTCAGAAGATGGAGCTACGGCTCATTCTATATCAAATAGAGAACACGAAGGTATCCCAATCTTAAACGAGGCTGTGGACACAAAACCAAAACAAATACTTGTCCACACCTGGTTCAAAAACGATATTGCTGTCAAAGACACATCTAATAAAAAACAGAGAATATTAGAAGTACACATCCCAGCAGTAAATAATGAACATTTAGTCAAACAATTTCTGAAAGAATATGTTGACTTCAAACACAAATATTTCATTTATTTTGAAAATCCCTCTTTCAGACAGTCATTTAGTAAGGTAGTTACGAGTATTTATAAAAAGGGAACACAGAATTTAATCGAATGTACAGAAAGAGTAGTTAATCTTACAGGTCATGAGGAGGATCAAAGGGAAATAGTAGTAAAGTATCACGAAGGGAGAACATGCCATAGGGGTATTAGGGAAACGCTAATAAAGCTTAGAAGAAATTACTGGTGGTCAAATATAAACGATACGGTTTCAGCTATTATTAATTCATGCGAACAGTGCAGAAAAATGAAATATGATAGAAAGCCAATCAAGCCAGGCATTCAGCTAACACAAACTCAATTTATGCCATTCGAAGAACTATTTATGGATTTGTTTTATATAGAAAATAATTATTATTTAACTATTGTAGATGCCTTCAGCAAGCTAGATCAAGCCTTTCATATACCAAATAGAAATACACCTGAAGTAGTCCAAGGGCTAATAAAGTATTTCAGCATGTACGGAATACCCAGAAAAATTAACAGTGACCCCGGAACAGAATTTAATAACAAACTCATAACAGAACTTTTAAGCTTATATAAAATCGAAATGCACGTAGGTACACCAAATAATCCAAGTTCCATGGCCATAGTAGAGAGATTTCATTCCACTATAACAGAAATCTATAGATTAGCAAAATATGATAAAAATGACTTGGACGCCGCATCGGTAATGACATACGCCATAATGGCATATAATAATACTATACATAGTGCAACAAATTTTACCCCTTTTGAGATAGCATTTGGTCACACGGATTCCGGAAATATCTTCGACATAGACAGAGATAAAAATTTATTACAAAAACTAATACAAGATCATAGGAAAAGGTTAAAGGTCTTATATGAATATATAAGCGATAAGTTACGAGAGGATAAGATTAAGATTAAAGAAAAGATAGGAGGCGAGGCACCTCCAGAACTTAAAGAAGGAGATGTAGTATATATGAAAACGACTAGAACTAGGAAAGCTAAGGAATTACCACGTTATGAAAAAGCTAAAGTTAGCGGTGATATCGTTAGGAACATAGTGCCAGTAGACCTAAATAAAAGAAAAACTAAGGTAGCTATTAAGAATGTAAAACGACCTCCACAGGTGGTGGTTAGCAGTAGGAACGATCCTGGGCCTAGCGGGACAAGCATGCAGCGTAAACCTGCAGGACCTCAGTCAGAATCCAGGGATCGCACCGATACGTATGGGATGAGCAGTGATTCAGAATAGTCACTGGACTATTATTAAGACTATAGAATTAGATAGTATAGCTATACATTTAAATAATAATATTAACGAGTATTTTCATCTTAGGAACATAACTAATGTAAATGACACTTTGCGTAGCGAATTCGCAGGATTAGAAATACAAATAGAGTCTATAATGGAATTAACTAGAGATAGGTTAGAACAAATTTTACCAAATCAAAGAGTAAAACGAGGTATACTAAACCCTTTAGGTTCAATAATCAAAACTATCTCAGGAAATTTAGATAACGAAGATGCTATTAGGTATAACGCGGAGATAAGTAACCTTAAAAATAGAGAACATTCAATGGAAAGAAAAGTGTTACTAATGCAAGAAGCTTTCGATAAATTAGTCAATATTTCCGATGACATGAAATATAACTTACTGTACTTAAGCCATAAGACTTCGCAGTTAGAATACCTACAAGAAGTAGAGTCAGAAACACGCATCGTTATCAGTCACATGAATGCTATGTACCAAATTCTTAATAACTTTCGAACCATCTATAATATAATCCTAGAGTTAGAAACAGCAATAGCTTTTAGTAAATTATACACATTACATCAGTCAATAATAAACTCTACAGAGCTATATAATATTCTTCTAGAAATAGAAAAACACCATCATCTTCTATTTCAAGTTAATAGAGAAAATATCATTAAGTTAGAAAGAAATATAGTGTTAAAATCATATATGGATAATAATAGGATAGTATTTATTTTAGAAGTTCCCTTAATAAACGACAACACATACATATACTATAAAACCATTCCAATACCCATTCAGAATCCCGATACCTTGAAAACCTATGCCATTATTCCAAAGTACCAGTACCTCTTGGTGAATAAGTTGAAATATATACCCGTGGCTGAACCCTGCGTAGAAATACTGGACGACAAATTTCTATGCACAGAAGATGACACAAGACTATCACCAATTACAACTTGTGTAGAGCAAATAATGTTGATAAAGGGTAATTACTCCGATTGCTCACAGACCCCTATACTGGTAGAAGACTTAAAAGTACAGAAGATAGCAGAAAACACTTGGCTCCTGTTCACCAAAAATAAGATCCTGTTGTCAGAAACCTGTGATGGAGAAGTGAAAAGATACACTTTAAAAGGAACGTACTTTATAGTTCCTGATCTTCATTGTACGACACAGTTAGGAGATGTAATAACCAAACAGTACACAACTAATACCATTCCAGTTACAGATGAGACCCGTCGAGATGCCTAAACCCCAAGAAGACATCAAGAAATTAGACAGCCAAGTCGACCTACGGAACATAGACTTAAGTGATGTGAAAAGCCTATTGGCTAGTGCAAAATACAACAGTTATGGTGATAGTGATAGTATAGTAATAACAAACGATATTAGTGTATGGACAATAAGTATAATAGTTATAACGTTAGCAATAGGGACAGTTTTTATTGTGATTAAAATTAAAGATAGATATAAACGAAATCATCTGGAAACAACGAAGTCTCCTCCAGCTGATTTCTCTCTTGGGGAGGGAGAGGTTAAGTATTCTCACCCCAACGAAATACGATTCATCGGCAATAATTAATATAAACTTTTCATACAATACGATTATTGCCGACATCGCATAAATTTAGTATATAAGTAGTAAGTAAGTCTAGATATACGAACATTCTTGTACTAATACTGGAATAAAACTCTGCCGGTTTTCATTAAAGTTTGTTTTTTTTTAAACAAACCCCTCGGCCACCACGTGACTCGTGCCACAGGGCAGCGTTTTGGGGCCATTATTGTTCTTAGTATATATCAATGACTTTCCCAGAATGATAAATTTTCCGATGGTATTATTTGCTGACGACAGCACTGTTATTTTCTCAAACAAAAATTTACAATCTCTGCAAAATGATATTAATAAGACATTGATTGACATAGTGATCTGGCTAAAAGCTAATAATCTTATTATTAATTTGAATAAGACTAAAATAATGACATTTATAAATCACAACCAATCGACGAATTCTATTGACGTTAATTATAATGGACTACAAATTGAAGAAGTAGAAAGTGCAAATTTTTTGGGCTTGACTATTGACCGTAATTTAGACTGGAAAAAACACATTAATAATGTGTGTACTAAATTGAATAAATTTTCATACGCTTTATATAAACTTAAGAAAATTGTTAGTATTCCTACGGTGGTGACTGCATACCACGCATACGTTGCCTCTTTGTTGCGGTATGGAATCATTTTTTGGGGGAACTCACCAGATAGAGAGACCGTATTTAAGGCACAGAAGAAATGCATAAGAGCTATTTGTAAAGTTGATCAAACTGAGAGCTGTCAGCCATATTTTAAAACATTAAAATTACTAACATTGCCCAGTTTATATATATATGAAACGGCAATATTTGTGAGAAATAATTTGTCACTATATAGCAATTTCACAAGTATTCGTCATTGTCATAGATTGCGTCAACCCTCATGTAAAACTGCCATTTTGCGAAAGAGCATATTCTGTATGGGTCCAGAAATATACAATAAATTACCGTCATCAATTGTCGAAAGTGTTAGTTTATCTGGTTTTAAACATAAATTGTATAATCTGTTGGCAGAAAAAGCATACTATACTATTAATGACTACTTGAATGACAAACTGTAATACTAAATTTAATAGTTTTTATATTCGTTTTATTATTGACATGTGGTATAATATTTTGATTATGTATCCTATGATGACATTTATTATATTCAGATAATTCAACCCATTTAATTAAAAGTAAATCAATTTATTATCTATTAATTACGGTGTGAGATTATAATTATAATAATGATTTTAATTTCTTAATTATTGACATGCTTGATATTATATTCGAATACGTATGTAACAACATTTTATAATTTGCACGCCGAAAGGCAGAATGTGGCAGTTCAATGTTATTATTAATATTATAATCCAACTGTATATTACCCATATTCGCGAAATAAATGATTTGATTTGATTTGATTTGATTTAATCATCTTTAAAATGCGACCCCGTCGCCTCTGTCCTCGTACGTGAGTGTAGTTTCCCCGACTACACGGCGCAAGTGGGTCCTCACCGACTTTACGGCGGCTTCAAATATCTCGCCCCAGTGGGGACGCGCTGGCACACCAAATCGCCACGTAATTCCCCTCTGTGCGAAAGCCTGACCTATGTGATTACGATTTTTATCCAGAAAAACGTTTACCAGGGGTGCCTGGTATCCGCACGGGTGGCAAGGCACAATTGCAGCTGGAGCGCGCGCCTGCCTCAGCTCCGATTCGGGGAATCGGAGATGTGGAAGTTCGGGATCTGTCGGGTCAGATCCTCATCTCCTTTTCACCGGTACAGTCTGCGTCGATGCGGATTGCAGCGGCTGCGACCGTACTTGACAGGCTCCTGGGTGGCGTCCGATCACAGGCATCCCTCGGGATGCGATGCTTGACACGTCTGGTCTCGTGTTGGCGGATCCTCACTATGGTGAGTCAGCCCCAGTGGATCTTTTGCTGGGAGCAGATGTACTGGGTTGGATTTTATTGGGGCCTCAGCAGAGTCTGGGCCAATCTTCGATGGTAGCGGTATCTACCATCTTCGGACATGTTATGTTGGGTCCGGTTTTCGACAAGGGAGTTCCGGATAACTCGCCTGTCGTCGCTACAACTTCCATCGCTGGGACGATGCAGAAGTTCTGGGAACTTGAAGAGCCTCCCATGCCTCCCGTCTGGATCCGGAGCACGTGGAGTGTGAAACGTTCTTCAAAATGCATACACGTCGGTTGGTGTCGGGTAGGATAGAGACTCGACTGCCGTTTGTTGACTGCCCCCCTCTTCTGGGTAAATCGAGGGCTTCGGCAGAGAAAAGACTGCAGGCCATGGAGCGTCGTATGTCCCGCGACCCTGTACTACGGGAAAAGTACATTGAGTTCATGCGCGAATACGAGTCCTTGGGCCACATGTCACGGGCCACTGTCGACTGGACCACGACAGATCATTTTTCCTGCCTCATCACTCGGTGTTAAAGGCCAAAACTGGACCCTGATTGGCTGACAGCACTGTACAGCAGTCTGGATAAGCTACTTGGTGTTACCGGCTGGATCAGGAGATTCACTCACAACTGCCGTCAGCCAGGGAATAAGCGCCTGTCACCCATATGAGCGTGGAGGAGCGCCGGAGCTCGCTCCTGTTTCTGGTGAAGCTGGTACAGGCAGCTAGGTTCGAGGACGAACTCAGGATTCTGCGCACTGGACGCGCAAGGCTCAAGAGAGCGGTCTCCCGATTGAGCCCCTTTCTGGACGAGGGTGGCCTGCTGCGCGTTGGAGGACGCCTCAGGAATGCCGACCTGCCCTTCGGCAGTCGCCATCCTCTACTGCTCCCCAAGGGAGGGCCCTTGGTGGAACTTCTGGTCACGGACAGACACGTGAAGAGTGCTCATGCTGGAGCCAGGGCACTGCTCGCGAGTTTACAGCGCGAATTCTGGATACTGTCCGCGCGCAGGGTGGTTCGCAGTGTGCTGTTTCGGTGTGGGCCCTGTTATCGGGATCGGCAGCCACAGATGGGAGATCTTCCCTCTGACCGGGTATGTCAGAGGAGGCCGTTCGTATCCACTATGTTATATTTTCAAATCGATGCCATTTTCATAATTGACATCCCAGAAAACCATACAATTAACACCCATATTGATATTATGACATTTCAACCCCATCGCACCCCCATAAGGGTGATTTTATGTCACGTCGGCTATGTTTGATTATAAAATAGTTGTTGTTTTTGTAATTAGCGACCCGATAAACCATAAAACAATACCCATGACGATTTTCAGACTTTTTCACTCCATTTTACCCCTTTAGGGGTTGAATTATGAAAAATCCTGAAACACGTATTTACTCATTTATCTATAGAAGTACTCGTGTAAAGTTTCGGATAAAATAGTCCAACTATTCTAGTTTCCCCATACAAACTTTGGACCCCCGTTTCACCCCCTTAGGTGATGAATTTTGAAAAATCCTTTCTTAGTGCACATCACATTCATAAGGAACCTACTTGCCAAATTTGGAATCTCTAGACCCAGCGGTTTGGGCTGTGCGTTGATTAGTTAGTCAGTCAGTGAGGACAAAGCCTTTTATTAATTTTGATAGATATTCTCTTTGAGCATGTTACTTGCCAAATTTCATAGTTCTAGGTCAACGGTAAGTACCCTATGAGTTATGATTCCCTTGAGAATGTCGAAATATGCGTTTTTTGCTGAGTAAACGGCCGTATCTTTCTTTTCCGTAAACTTAGGAGTTAGATTTTTTTACAACTTCATGGGACCGTAGACCTGAATATACAGTTCAAATTTCAGCTTGATACCTCCACGCATTCTCAACTTAGAGGGCCTTGACAGACAGACAGACAGACAGACAGACAGTCAGACAGACAGACAGACGACAGACAGACGGACAACAAAGTGATCTTATAAGGGTTCCGTTTTTCCTTTTGAGGTACGGAACCCTAAAAATTACATGTGCACAGTCAAAATCGTTGTTCTTTTGTAAATGTCCTCTAAAAGCAATGAAATTTTACTGGTATGAAAATTCACCAAATAATTTAAACTTTGCACTACGAAACATATTATTATTAGCGATCGTACTAAATATGGAGTTATTTTAAATATTATTTCAATTTCTAGACATAATAGAAAAAACGTTGGAATATGATTACAAACCGTAATGTTTAGAAATGTTGGCGGAAGAACTTAATTAATATCTCCTCATTTCGGTTGTCGTGTATTTAATCCGCAAGCGGGTGAGTAAAATATTTAGGTATAAAAATGTTTCGTAGAAACAAACACTATCTGTTTACCTTGATAATGCCTTAGCGGCGAAACCGGTCGGTAATATTAAGTATAATAACGTGGAACAGTACAAGTGCTCTATTAAAACTTTATGATAATAATGTTCCACCAAGTGCCAACAATCAACAGTATTAACTTTTTAGTAAAATATTTATGTAGCTGTTGATTACAAATAAATAAATAAACAAGTTATAAGTTACTTAAAAAAATCAAAAACCCGACTGCACCTACAACAGATTTATTAATCTCGCGTAATAATAATATAATTCCATACAAGCAAAGCCGCAGGCAAAAACTAATATATCAAATATATATTTGAAATCAGGTCATCGAGACCTTTATTTTGATACCCATATCGATTATTTAGAAGAAAAAAAAATTACTGCAACGACAATTTTGCGGTTCACAGCCGCCATATTTTTTTTTTTTTTATATTTGATATAGCCTATGTCGTTCTCACAGCAAATACGAATCTAACGACACCTCTCAAGCTAAAATCCATCTAGCCGTTGAGGCTGCAGGGCGTGCCAAACAATTAAACATACATACATACATGCATACTCTCGAAAAACATAACCCTCCTTCTGTCGCAGTCGGGTAATAAATAGCACTGTTTTGGAAATTTTGATGTTTCTCAGAAGTTGGGATTATAAAATTATTAACTTGATAATGACGAAAATAAACTTTGAGCGAGGCGGTCGTCGAGACGAAACAAAGAAGAAGAAGAAGAAGAATAACGAATCTATCCGTCGACTGTCTGACTGAGACTGAGTCTGTCACAAAGAGTAAAGTAAGTATAGTGGTCTGTCAGTGGCTGTTGTTATTTTAGGTTATGTTTTGTGTTCGTAGAGTCGTATTCTTCTCTAGCCGTGCGATTTAATTTTATAAAAGTTTTCCCGGATATTCTGGTACATATCGAGAGGGCGTCGGTCGGGCGAGAGGAATGAAGACGGAATATTTCTACTTGGAGGTGGAACTGTGAGTGAAAAGTTGGGGGCGGCCGGCGCCGGCGGCCGTGAATCGAGACTACAACGGGTCGCGTCCGCAGGCCGGCGGCGGACGGGCGGCTGTCGGCGCGGCGCGCGCTGCACGAGGCGGCGCGCGTGCTGCTGGGCGAGGCGGGCGCGGCGCGTGGCGCGGCCGACGTGCTGGCTGCGGGCGGCGGGCGCGCGCTGCTCCGCGTGCCCGCCGGCCGGCTGGCGAGCGTCCGCGCCGCGCTGGCGCTGGCCGGCGCCGCGCCGCGCGCCCGCGCCGCGCCCGCGCCGCTCGCGCTGCTGTGACGCGGCCGACGCCCGCTTCGTGTCTTCTCTGGAAACCCGCAGTACTATGACCGGTAACGACAGAGTTGTCACTTTTATGTGGCGGTCTCGAGGCCTTCCCGTTCGTTCGTGAGGCCCCGTACGAATCACGCCTCCCGAACGAGAGGCGAAGTCTATACGAGAGAGCGACGAGAACGGTTCCGACTATATGTAATACTATTACTTATACGTCAGTATTATACTGCGATACGAGTAATAGTAACACCGAGTACGATACGGCCGCTCCGTCCCGCTCTCTCGTGTCCGCCTCGCCTCTCTGAAACGGATCCAATGCTATCTATATGACGCTGCATGTTGACGAACTCATTATGCTCTATGTGAACATCGTTCTTTCTGTAATAGTAAATGATACTACATTTGAATCAATAAACAAGATACGCTTATACTGTGCCCATGTTTATTATAATTATTAGCAATCATTTTCCTGAACATACGACCCTCCAAGGAAAAATTCTGCTCACCCTACTCAGTTTCATAATTATATACCTAATCAGAAACAAAAACTATCCTTAACTTATATATATATTTCATGATGAAATATTCTATCTTATTTTTATTTTTCAAAACTAAAGTTTTGCCACTCACACTCGTAACAATGTTGTATAGTTTTGCAACAGACAAATACACCAGCCATCACACTATAAATATAACTCTGTGCTATCTTTGCATCAACATATTACTGTTTTAATGAAAATGGACTAAAAGAATCATTTACCATAAGAAGCATGACCTGCCATATATTTTTTAAATCAAATTAAAAAGAGTGACATCAAATTAAAAGGTGTCCATCATGTAAATAATTTTTTAAATGAAACTGACATTGCGTAGGAAAAAATATCAAATTGCTCGATTAGATGAATAATATATGTGTGAAGACAAACATGAATAAAAAACAGCAATTACAACATATCACACAAATGCAATGTATACTGCGCTATGGTCTTGTTATGTGGGGTGATGGTATCAATAATATAAATTGTTGCTCAGAAATTATGAATTTGTGTCATGTGTGGGATTGCAAAAGAGGGATCCTGTGAGCTACTATTTAAAAGATTTGGTATATTCCTCTTTGATTGTTGTATATTTATGAAATTGGAATATTCATATTCAGAAATAAGTCATTAATCATGAAAGCCAATGATATATTTCACTGAACCACATGTAACACTATGTAAAAGAACATTTCTTATTCTTTAATAAAGAAGCACAGGGCCGTGCTTTGTGTAAACCACACTTAATCTCAATGAATGTTTTAAAACGGCAGCTCACTCCACCAATTTTAAATCCAAACCGTTCTCTGTCCAAGCAGTGCACCTTTGGTATTCGTCGCCATCTATAATCCGGAATGCTCAATCGGTACAATTCAAAATCAAAAATCTTGTCAAGGTTCACTATCTATCTCTTAATGTTATTTGATTCTTTTCTTGACTTTTGTTTCCTCTTACTCTATAGTACCTACTAGACATATTTGTATGCATATATTATATGTGTGTGTATGTTTATGTAAAATGTGTATGTGTTTATGTTTTAGAAAAAGTTTTATTTATTTATAAAATACCTATATGTTTATGTATATAAATATTTGTAGTATTTAATGTAATGTATAATAAGTATTTCTGGTGTTTATGTTTGTACTTTTAGTTTAACCATATTTGCATTGCGCCATTTATCCCATGTTTAAATTTTTCGTCTACCCAAAGATTGTCTGGAAGAAACAGTGCAGTAAAGTGTATTGTGATCCAAACAAACTTGTTCTAAATGTTGTTCCCAGATCGACCACATATACATATAATAGTTGCTTAAATATGTGTGTAAAAGTAGGAGATAAGACACCTGATGAATTTAAACTGTTAAAGTTATTCAAGAAACACCTGTATGAATGGAGAAATAGAAATAGTTTGTATGATTAGAAAAAGTTTATATTATTGTCATTAGAAAAAGTTTTATGACAATAATATGTAATCTTGTAAACATTTCATTATCGTAATTTAAATATTGTTAAACTTAACAGCTCAACTGCTCCCAATTGACTCGAGTCCTAATTTAAACTTATAAGTTCTATTCACGGTAGGAGCCGGAGTCCCTCCTATGACTTAGTCCTCGCTGTCCGTTGTCACCGCACCGGGTTCTATTGAAATTCCTTCCATTGCTGCTTTATTGAGCTGCAATCAAGTCTTGGATCTTTTAGCTGTGTCATATATACATATGTAAATAGTACCTAGTATACATATATGTGTGTATTTATATTATGTATATATTATTTAAGTGTATGTATGTATTCTCGTGTGTATATATTATTATATTTATCTATGTTCTTAGTGTTTAAGTACAATTTTTTTTCCTGTCTCTCACTAGTGTCTTTGCACCCATTCTACTATTTGTCACCAATATCTTAAAGGTAAACTGGTAGACAGTGTGTATGGCACTAACTTGGCGAACTTTTTTGTACGTTGAAATGCTGTGCCATAAAGTTCAAATAAATGAATGTAATTCTTCCGCCTGCTGCTATTTGGTCAGCGTATTAGACGCGCACTCGCAGGCCTACGTATTTGTTTTATTTCGCTTCAAGTTGTGTTTAAGTAGTTAATAAAAAATACATAGCATTTGAAGTACCAGTATACAACAATAAAATTAGGTAACAAGTTTATTGTTATATCTAGTTTTATTCCACGTTATGTCACCTTTATTATATCTATTGACGAATATTAATGTGTGTAAAAAAAAATATTAACATTTTATGAATATTAAATTATATATTCATAAAATATTATATATTCATAAAATGTTAATAAAATTTTTATATATCTTGCGGCCTGATGTAAAGCGGTGACCGGAGCCATACAGACGACGCTCGCGATACAAAGTGTTGT
Organism: Hypsopygia costalis; assembly: GCA_937001555.2. Classification (NCBI taxonomy): domain Eukaryota; kingdom Metazoa; phylum Arthropoda; class Insecta; order Lepidoptera; family Pyralidae; genus Hypsopygia; species Hypsopygia costalis. The sequence goes on from OW443331.2 coordinate 82,786, forward strand.
TCACCCGCTGTCCCTTCCTCTGCTGACGAAACATCTCTGTGTGCCTTTGATGTACGAGTAAACAGGCACATAATTAAAATGTTCATTTAATTTTTATCTTTCCTTTCCTTTCTTTACCTACTTATGTGGCGAAACACGATTGAACTAGCAAAGTTTTATCACAGTACAAGTAATAGTACTACGTACAGTATGGCCACTCGGTGCCGCTCTCTCGTGTCGACCTCACCTCCCCTCTGAGACAAATCTGGAACAGTGTGTATGGCCCCAGAATAATTAATATGGCGCCGCACGCACCCATGCTCATTCACGCTCTGCACTGACGTCATTGTTTATGTAGTAGTAATCGAAGCGACATTTGTATGGAGTGGCCGGGGTGTGGTTTTATTGTAGGTACCATCTGTATATACTGTGGTTCATGCAAATAAAAATTCATAATTTAGGATTTACGATTGTTATACCATCAAAAAAACTTTGTATGGAGACATCATTTTTTTCTTTTGATGCCATAGTACATACAATATAAAAGCAGGATTGTACCACTTGAAGCGAGTACGATTATATATATACAATTATAACTTTATTGCATATGCGGGCGTTTCCTTGTCCTAGAAGAAGTTGACATTTGCCCGAATGAACACAATAAAACGTGACCGATTGCCGATGCACTGTATAGTCTATCTGATGATGCTTACATGTTTCTCCGAGCCCAATATCCATGGTCAAGCACAGTAATTAATTTAAGGTCACCGCTCAAATTATTCAGAATCAAAGACGACTTCTATCAAATTGTTGACTTCAATTATTTTCAACAAAGATTGACTGTGGTCTTGGGACGACGGCGAACCACGTACACTAAGGAGCGCTATGGCGTCGTGTTTTATTTAATTCAGTATTTGATCATAGAGTATTCATATTACAAATACAATTTAATTTAATTGGAACTGTATGTATATAGGGGCAGGCAGTGAACGGCCACAGACTGTCGCGGCGCGGCGCCGGCGAGCACGCGGCGACAGGACGAGCTCGGCTTGGGATCCACAGATAGAATAGAATCGACAGATAGGGAAGAGGATAAATGAAATAATCCAATATTATACATAACATTTATGTGTCTTTCTTTTGGCTGTTATACAGTGTGACTTTTTTTATTTTCTGTTATTATATAATTTTTCCTTTGCTTGCTTTGTTTGATTTTTTTAAATATATTTATTTTAATGGTACCACTAATACAATAGTTGGCCACCGCTTCATGGTAAGCAGTTACCGCAGCCATAAACGTTATATATACGCGCATAAGCAGCTAGCAACGACAGAAGGATCACTACCGCGTTGCAACCCTTTCAAAACCCCTTTACGCCTTTATAAGAAAGGCGTAAAGGACCCCTCGATTCAGATCAGTGGTGCAGTGGTCGTCCCTGGTGTCTAACGTGGAGTAGGTACTTGGCTTTGTCTCCTTGTTGGCATAGGGACATATTCACAAGACGTAACCTTTGATATATATTTTTTTATACTACGTAGATAAGCATACGGCTCGCATGATGTGAAGCGGTTACCGTAGCCATTATGATAGCTTCCCTGTCAAGTTATTATAATAGCTACGGTAACCGGTTCATCACCTAGTCCCAAACTAGATGTAACAGTTATTTGTTCCACATGGGAGCAAAGATGTGTTTTGGAATGTCTGTTAAATCCCGAGCTTGCGTGTAGTCTAGAATCCTAAGTCTTACTTATACGCTCCCGGACATATCTACCGGCCCACCAGACGAAATTTCATACAGAAGAGGTATTTTCAGCTGGTCTTTCCATCCCGGCAGTGGTGTTACAACTGTGTGCTCCTTTTTGTGCTCTCGTACCCTACTGGGCGAGTCCCATCTTCGTAGAAGACTGCCAAAGTGCACCCAGTGCCTAAAAAGGGTGATAGGTCGGATCCGTCGAATTACAGGTCTATCGCTAGTTCCTCCCTTCTCTCAAAAGTTATGTTAATTTACAGGTTTACGTAAGGTTAACCGTTAACGTAGACTATTAAAGCTGTAAATTAATTTACCTCATTTGCTCCTTAATTCCATAGCACATCTCTTAACATCGCTAAGAGTATTGGGGTCCTCGGTGTCCAGATCTCCAGTGACGTCCAGTTTCGAAGTCACATAACATAACCAGGAGAAGGTTAAACTGGCGTCAAAGAATCTCAGTGTGCTCAATAGAGCGAAATAGTACTTCAGCGCGCAGCCAAGGCTATTGCTTTACAAAGCACATCGATCTCATATGGAGTAGATACTGTTGCCATCTTTGGGCGGGAGCACCTAGATACCAGCTAGCATCTTGTGGCTCGGTTCAGAGACGAGCTCTGAGGATTATTAATGATCTTTAGCTTACTGACTGTATTGAATCCTTAAGTCTAAGGAGGACATTTTGTCTCTCTTTGTATTTTCTACCGATTGTACAATGGGCCGTGTTCAGAGGAATTGTTCGATAAGATGCCAACAACTTCTTTCTATCAAGTTGTGGAATGACCTCCCTGTCAAAACAGTTTTCCCCGGAGACTACAGTATGCGGTTCTTCAAAAAGGGTGTGAAGAGTTTTACGGGGTCGGCAACGTGCGTGTGATGACCCTGGTATTACAAAAGGCAGTTCGTTATCAGTGCCGTACATGGGGCGGTCCCCCCGTGCCCAGGCACAAGGCGGAGACTGGGGGGCGCGCCCCTAGTGCTCGATTCCAACACATACGTACCTACATGCCAGTTAAAGTCAGATCGCTCGTCTGTATATTTACCCACGTCAGTTCTTTAAAAAAAAATCTTTTTCTGCCAATAATTTTCTCCAAAATATTAGATTATTGGTCCACTCACCAACACCAAGTTTCTTGTGATTTATTCTATCAGCCTGAATGAAATAAAGTAGGCACATACATAGCATTACTCTAGGGTACCTATAATATCTAAAGAAAAACAAGGGCGCAGTTATAGCAGGTCGCACAGGGCGCAGAAAAGGCTATTTACAGCACTGTTCGTTATCATGTTAAACAACTCCTCTGAACACACCCCATTGTACACACAAACGGACGCAAAATCTCTTCTCAGACTCAAAGGTCCAAAGACAAACCGTCCGTCAATTTGAATTCGTCAACAATGCTCACATCTCGTCGTTTGCACCTTGCTGGTGTCGAGGTGCTCCGCGGCCGCACTTGAGCTTTATGAAGCAGGAGCCTTCGTCGCGTATTTAAGTACTGATTCTCAACAGATTGAGCAGTGAGCACACCTAGTTTCATCGACGCCAGCTTGACCTTCCCCAGTTGACAACTGGACATCGCTGGAGACTGCATGGATTTATATTTTTTCAGTTACAAATTACACGCATTTTTTACTACCTGATACTTCATGAGCTTCACTCTGCTGCCTTATATACACACATATTGTATATAACAGCTGATTTATAGCACTCAGAGCCCTTTGGACCACCAGGGTGGTTTGGTATCTCCATTTCACGCGCCTAGTCTTAGTATTGACCTATCGCACGCCTCCTGAATCGCCGTTGTGAAGCCATCACCATGGCTTCCAGATCTTTTTTGGGGTGTAAGTGGTTCATCAACACCTTTGAACCAAAGCCAACTTCAACTGCACGCGGTGCACCCTGCTGACTGACAAACGAAGCTCTGGCGAAAAGAGAGGTAGGGAGCGTAATTGTAAGCTACCCGACTGGGGAATGTACCTCCACCTTACAGAATACCGCAGCCAAATAACAATTCCCTTGAGGATTGTTGTGTTCCTGCGAGTGAGTGAGGTCACCAGAAAAGAAGGAGATGCTGCGTTGGCAGCGGGGGTGGCGGCGCGCGAGCAATATATTATGCGAGCGTTAATATGGCTACTGCAACCGCTTCACATCAGGCGGGCCGTATGCTTGTCTGTCACCTGACGTAGTATAAAAAAAAAAAAAAAAAACTTTTTGGTTTCAACGCTTCGATTCTCTCTGAGTTGATGTTTTTCTCTCCTAAATATTTTTTTGAAGTGTCTCTAAATCTGACCATATCGCCTTTTTTTGTGTTATATTTCTTCGTTGTGACAGGTCTGAGTGATTCTAGATTTCTATCGAGACGCAAATCAAACACTATCGCATTATGATCAGATGTTACAAGATTTCGATCCACTTTCCAGTTCTCGATCCTTCCCAATAGAGACTGACTACATGCAGTGACGTCAACTAGGTATGCTTGTACGTACACAGTCTGTCGTCTAAAGGTTTCGAAAGTTGGTATGTCTCCGGTGTTAAGGATCTGGAGTTCCATATCATTTAGAAAGGAGTTATACGCAGCGCCTCTCTGGTCTTCCGAGCTGCTTCCCCACCATTGGTTTCATGCGTTGATATCTCCACCAACAATCAGGATTCTGGTACCTATCTAATTTGCTTATCACTTTTTTGGTACGTTCTAAATCGGGTTCTATATCTTTGTCTTCCTCATAATAGACCGACACCACTCCTAACTTCAAATTACCCGCCGCCAGTTTTACGGCTGCCTCCGTCTCGGTGACCAGCTGCGGATCATGAATGACTCTCAGCCGATCCCCAAAGACGACGACCGCGGCTTTCACCGGTTTTGTGCGGTTCAAGGTGCCCTGGATGACTTGCGTGCCTGGGTACTGTTTCATGCTACCAGTACGTCCCACGTAGGGTTCCTGTACCAGAGCAATAGAGACTCCCGTATCCTTTGCTACCTGAAGCAGTTTAGCTGTCGCCAGTTTGGAGCATTGCAGATAATATGAAGCCTGCCGGTGTTAGCATTAAGAGGGGATGAGCTTAGTTCCATTTGGCTGCCCTCAGCTGCATGATATTTTTGAGCGCGCTATCGCATCGCACTTATGTCGCTCTCTGCAATCGAATTGATGAATGCATTGTGGGGCGGTTCTTGGTATGCTGGTCCATATCCAGTGGGTCCAGAACTGCGAGAAAGCAGTTCTTACAAGATGGTGGTTTATCTGCTTTTCTGTCATAAAATACACAAGAGCTAATTCAGCTAAAGCTTGTCATCAACGGCTGGAAGATAAAACAACTAAATCAAAATCCATTCATCCGTTTCGCAGCTACGACGCCATAGACAGACATAAAAATTAAACGTTTAAAACCCGTCGTGTTTTTGGTAGATGGTTAAAAATTATGACTTTCTCTAGATAGAAATCCGCTTTAGCCAGCGCAGGAAATCATTACTACCCATTTGTGATGTTTAATTTTATGGTTTTATGATCGAACTTTTTAACAAGTAGAAAGGGATCGATTACCCACTCACTGTTTCCAAAATGAAGTTAAAAGTACGTCTGTTATTTCGTACAAATATAACTAGAACCTTTAAGTACCTTTAGCTATTGCTGACGTTTCGCTCTCATAAATAAACGGCTATTCAAACAAAAGTGAGCGGTAACTACTACCCGGGGGGTAGAGATAGTACCCTAGCGGTACTCGCCGGCTATTTGGTCTGACGTTATCGCAGCTGGGCAGAAACTAATAATCAGTAATGTAGAGATGGTTAATCTAGTTCTGACACCCTACAGGCAGCAAATAAGATGGCGACAAAGACAAAATTGAGTGTAGGAAGTTCGCTGCCGGCCCCGGGACCGGATACCGGTGTGGTTTGAACAGCGCCTTATTCGAATATGTTTGTTTTGCTTGTTTGTAGTATCTTTATTGTACATAAAAAACATATCATACACATATCACAATAGAATTTCAAGAACATGTACAAAGGCGGGCTTATCTCTATAAGAGATCTCTACCAGCCAACCTTCAATCATATCATATTTATTGGCAAAGAGAATTAATAACGGTGCCGGTAGCAGATACCGCTTAGACTTGAATATGCCTTAATACATAGGTATCATAATTATATCATATATACACAGGTAACATACAGACATGCACACATGTCAATCAACTCACTCATACTCATACTTTCAGCCGATCCCTTAGGCTTACACAACGATCGATCATCATCGATTTACCAACTCATCCGTCCATCTAGCAAGGACCGTCTTACGCCGCGCTTTACGGTCCTTGGTCGCCACTCCAACAGCCGTCAGTTCTGCGAGTACTGCCACTTCAACCTGCTGATCCTTAAAGGTAAGAGAAACTCCAGGCGCGTGCCTTATTTCGGCACAGCCCAGGTCTCAGATCTTGATTTTAACTAGACAGAAAATTAGTCGCTAATTTGTCGAAATTTGTCGCCAAAGGAGAAAAATTGTCGCTCTCCCGTCAAAGAGCTATAAGGCTTTTTTTGTGACAGTGCCGAAATAAGCTTATTTCGCACTGCCCACTCGGGATCTATTAAACTACATAACGTAGCGAAGATATGATTTCCCCCAGAATTAATCAATCAAGTATCAGAATCACTCGCCTCCTCCCGTTAAAAAGTTAAGTATAAGTATTTTTTGTGGCAGTGCCAAAATAAGCCTTATTTCACCCGGATATTGCCTTGAATTTGTCGAAATTTGTCGAAAAAAAAAAACACAACTGGTCGATGCGTAATTAAAAAGTTACACGTATTTTAATAATTTTCATAATAAGTATAGTCCGAGCATCAAATTATATCATGCACAAAATGCAACAGGAAAGTTTTATTTGCTTCCTTTTTCAGAGTCTGGCAAAGTTTGTCAATGCATGCAACTGTCTTCTTCATCAGTAGGTATCTTGTATTTTAATGCTAGAAAATTAAAATTTTAGTACACAATTTAGCACTCCAGGCTTTCCATCGCTCGCTGTACAACCTTAAGCTTTCGTTTGAGACCCATAGCGAGAGCTGAAGTTTTTGTGCCGCAAGTCATTGTCATTGACAACATACTAGTAAAAGACTTTCGTTTTGAGACATTGTGAATCGCTGATCAGTCATGTCAAAAATATTCTTCAGTACTAATTCATATGACATCCGCTCCACAAGTTAGTCACGTCGCGATCTGCATGTATTAGTCGACGTCACGCCACCGGCTCGTTGAAACGTCCAGGTATCGTTGCCAACTGGGTAACTGGTGAAAAGTGGCATTATACATAAGAAGCACATCGATGCTCTCAAAAAGTACAATGATTAATAGGAGAGATGCTATGACAGATCACCAGTTTACACGTAGACGTCGCGTTGACGTGACGTACCGGTGACGTGACCGATGTGTGTACTTATCCTTAAGTATGTCTATTGAACTTTAGAGCATGATGTTACTACTTCTAGGTAAGAAGTTTGTAGTGGAGAAACGATCATTAGAATCGGTTGAATACTTTCAGAGCTTATCGACTACAAATAAACCTGTATTCTCTCTTTATGATATTCGATAGATATACATCGAAATATTGGGCGTTTATAAAAATGGCAGACAAATACAAACAATCGATTTATTTCGTCTCTATCAAAAGAAATTCGACTCATTATTAATAGCATCGCTCGTCGTATAAACTATAATATGTATATTATTTACAATATCGTAAAATTACGCAGTGCGGAGTATCCGGACTCCGGGAAAAATAGAACGAACGGACATATCGCATCGTCGGGTCGTCGGGCGGCGGCGAGGGCGGGCGACCGGCCGGGGCGGGCGGGCCAGGGCGGGCGGCCGGGCCAGGGCGGGCGGCCGGCCGGGGCGGGCGGCGGCGTCAGCGCGGCGGCGGCGGGCGCGGCTTGGCCGTGGCGTACGCGATCTCCGAGAGGCGCACGTCGATGGGCGCGCGCTCGTCGTACAGCGTGGGCGCCTGCAGGATGATGCCCGCCGAGCCCACCACCACGGCCAGCGTGAAGATCCACAGGAACAGCCGGTCGAGCACCATCGCCACGTACTTCCAGTCCTCCTTCACCTGCGGCGGCGGGGCGTTAGAGCGCGGTCGGGGCCGGGGGCGGGGCGGGGCGCGGGACACTCACCCGGGTGGACTCCTCCTCCTTGCGCGTCTGGTCGGCGATGTAGTTGATGCCGTCGATGGCCTTGTGCAGCTCGGGGCAGCGGTGCCAGCGGCGCAGCGCGTCGCACAGCGCGGGCGCGTCGTGCAGGCGGCAGGCGCCGCAGACGGCCGCGCCCGCGCCCAGGCCGCCCACACCGCCCGCGCCGCCCGGCGACGCCGGCTCCCACGGCGCCGCCGCCGCCGCCGCCGCCGCCAGCCCCGCGCTGCGCCATCAACTCACGCTGGGAACCTCATCACAACGGAAATCGGCACAACTATATAGTCGTTGCGCGCTAATGCTACTTCTACGTTCGTGGACGATTCCACAGAGTATATCCCTTTTCTAAATATTTTTGAAACATGGAAAAATTCACCTGCCCCCCTAGGTGGGATTTGAACCCACGACCTCTCGATGACCGGTCGAGTGCTCTTCCGACTGAGCTACCAGGAAGGTTTTTCCAATTTTTCAAAAATATTGAAATCCCTGTCGCGATTTAAGGTTCCGATAGTGATAAACATCTAACGAACCTTCTCCTCGACAGACGGTAGAGTGAAGATATCGAGCTTGACTCTACCGTCTCTTGAGGCTTTAGAGCCACGTGACGGCCGCTGCTGTTTACATCGGAGCGGTCGTGTGGACTTTCGGATACATATTGGATCGCCTAATTTTACTGACTATAGGCCTTAATTTATTTTCGCACAATTTTCACTTCATCATTTATTTAACCCACTTATTTGCAATTCCCAAATTTCTTTTCGCCAACTTCGCAAATTCGACATTTGGTACAACGATTAATTATCTCTGCCACATATTTACAATTACTAAATTATGATTCGCGTAAAGTTACATGAACGTTTTATGCATGGTCACGTATAAAACTTTAAGCATTAGTAAACAACTAACCATTTGCATTTTTTCATTTACAGAATCGTTTTTAATACACCACGCATGAGTATGCACATGAGTATGATAAAAAATTTTCGGTAATATATCTTTTTTAGTAATACGGATCGATGTAAATATCTGATATTTGTATAATTTATGTTTGTAACAGCTTCCGCGCTGCGGGAATTTCAGCCCCTCCACCTCTGCTTAATGAAAGGTAGGCACTCGGCCGCCGGCTCCAGCTCGCGCGGAGCCCGCGCCAGTGCGGCGGCGCGGCGGCGGGCTGCTCTCCCCGCACGTGTCGAGTTTGGAATAACACTCCTATTACAACGACGCGAAGCGCGGAGTCGGTAATTTCTCTTGTTGATGCCGGCTTCTTCGTGATTGTGCATACTCAGCTCGTTCTGGGCATTATAAGAATTGGCAATACGATACGAGGTATTAAATTGAACGGTACCGCGAAAATAACTTAAAGAAATGTTTCGTTAGGTAATTTTCACCTGCCACGCACAGGTGCCTATCGGTATACTCGTATTAACGCTATCGGGAACGCGGCACTCACAAGCGACTCCGGTGCGGGTCGAGGCGGTAGTGCGGCCGCCGCATGACCAGCAGCCGCGGCAGCACGTGGATGAACACGCGCCGCACCCACGGCGCCATCGTGTGCGTCTGCGGCGAGCGGAAGTGCACGTTCAGCACCACCACCGTCACGCAGATGCTGCAAGCGGACGCCACGTTGTGAAGACGCTTCGCACGCCTCGTGTCGCTGAGACGACGAGCGCCGCGCGAGCTCACCTGAACGTATCGAGTATCATGGTGAAGAGCACGAACTTGCCGAGCAGCGGCACCACCAGCGAGGTGGGCGGGATGATCTCGGCCAGCAGCAGGAAGAACACGGTGAGCGAGAGCAGGATGGAGATAGACAGCGACACCTTCTCGCCGCTGTCCGAAGGCAGGTAGAAAACCAGCACTGTGAGAAAGGATATGCCCATGCACGGGATGATCAAGTTGACCGTGTAGAACAGCGTCTTGCGGCGCATCGTGATGTTGAACGTGATGTCCAAGTACGGCTCGTCGCAACACGTGTAGAATTTCTCGTTTCTGCAACATTTAAAACATTACTATGTATCAACCGAGCTGACAGCGAGCGTTATAGCTTTTGCTTAAGTGTTAAATAAAATAAAATTATGAAATGTGTACATAATGGTAACTAATGTTAAATGGATTCGGTAGTTTATACGCGGTGTCACGTAAGAGCTTCACCTGACGGCGGGCACCTCGAGGATGTCCCACTCGACGGACGTGTAGAACTCGGAGAGGTCCACTCCGAGCTCCACCACGTTCGTGCCGCGCGCCTCGTCGATGTGGCGCAGGTCCACCTGCCACCACACACGCACATACAGTAACATGGCTGTCGTCGGACGGCAGCGCCGCTATAATTTGTAACGCCGGTCTACTCGCCTGGAAGCCGTCGTAGGTCCACGAGCCGAACTTCATGACGCAGGTCTGCTGGTCGAAGGGGAAGTACTCGACGTCGATCTCGCAGGACGACTTGTAGATGGCGGGCGGGCGCCACTCGACGCGGCCCGTGTAGTTGAGCGTGGCCTTCGTGGCTAGCGTCACCTCGAAGTTCCCGTCCGCGCTGCACGGAAACACCGGCTCGGTATCAACGGAGACCACGCTACACGCTCGCTTCACTATCTAATACTCAAAGCTAAAGCGATGCACGAACTACGATTGTACTTCTCGATGATGTTCGATAGACGGAAACTAAATATCCTTACTTGTTATAAAGAACTATGTCCGGTCGCCAGATGTGGTCGGAGGGCACGTGTAGCATCTCGACGCCGCCGTACTCGCGCGGCTCCCACGACAGCTTGTAGTCGAACCAACTCTGACAATCACACGAGAACGGTCGGGAGCTAGTCGCCGCCATCGCCGAGCGCGGCGCTGGCGGCGACTAGCTCGGGCCGACCGACGCACTCACCTGTTCCACCCAAAGGTTGGTCGTCATTATCTGATTCTTCAAATTCTGCAACAAAAAGTAACGAGTGAGTCCGGGGGAGCGTGCCGAGAGCAGGTCGTCGGGCGGGTGGGGCGGCCGGCACTCACCACGTCGATGAGCTGGCTCAGCTTGAGCTTGATGCGGACGGTGAGCGCGTCGCTCACGTTGAGCACGGGCCGCACCAGCTTGTTGTAGTTGCTGAGCAAGTCGTCGTAGAGCCGCTTGGCGTCGGGGTTGCCGGCGCATCCTGCAACAAACCGCGGCTCATTGGCGGGGGCGGGCGGGGCGGGGGCGGGGGCGGGGGAGTGTGCTCCCGGGGCGGGGTCACTGACCGGCGAGCGCCAGCAGCAGGAGCAGCAGCAGCGGGGCCGCGGGCGCGGCGCGGCGTGGCATGTCGCCGGCGCATGGCGTCAGAGCATGGCGCCGCCGCCTGCCGCCTGCCGCCGCCGCCTGCAACAACACTCACTCGTCGGTCTCGTCCCTCGCTCGCCGGCTACGAACACTTGGCGGCCGGGATACGGCTATGGCATAACGTCATATATCACATATTCAGATAGTTAACTGATTCAGGTATTATTTTGCGAAAGTCAAATTTTCAGACAATTTGATCTATACTACTTTGCGTACTTCCGCCACCATTACATCAAGCAAATTACTGCCGGCCGGCACCCACCCACTACCGTTAGTAGATGCATGCGACTGCCGTGGCTGCTTTGGTCGTCTCTGCTCCAGTTGCTGCGGTCGTCTCGGCGAATCTCCAACATCTCAAACAAAAGATACATGCGACTGCCGCCGCCCCGGCTGTTGTGGTCGTCTCTGCGACACGTGTTTCGCCTCTTACGCGAGGCATCCTCAGGCGATGTTGATCGTTAGAACAACAACCTACAAATGACAAATGGATCGCTAGATGGAGGTTGTTGTGCCAGCCGGCAGTAGTGTGCAAGAAGTAATTAACGGCGGAAGTACGCTAAAGTTGTGTAGTAGCTGTGTTATTAGATCAAATTGCCTCACATATGAAACATTAATTTTATTATTTCATTTATATTCATTAATTTTATTATTTCGTATAAGGGATATTATTTCATTGTTTTGAACCTTATTAATATTATATATGAATTTAAAGCACATTAGTTTCACATTTGGTTCACATTAGGAGGTGCCGACAGTTTTACCGGTTACGTCAACGGTGTCTAATGCATGTTGGCAAATGTATTTCAATATCGCTGTCCACATTTCGAGTGTATGTATGTTTCTTTAACACACTCCACAGCTTAATCCGATTGACGGAGTTCAACATATGAGGTGTCATTCTCACGATTAAAACATTAGATTCATCTTAATCGTGAGAGTCACGACACTGGTAAAATAAAAATAAAAAATGTACCGATATAAAAATAGCTTTGATAACTACGTCAGCTATGATAGACATCACTACACGTCGCTCGGCGTGATGGCACTTTGTTTCTGTATACATATAATAAACCAGTAGAAATCGTATGTCTGTGCATTTAATAAATTTGAGTGATCGTCGCGATGGAGACGAGGAGTGCGCGTCTGGACATTCGTCCTGATGAAGATCTCCATTTCAGATCGAAACTAGACTTTCCCGAAAATTATTTTCGTGTTTTGTTGTGTGTGGCCCGTTTAATATAATAAATCTATCAAGAAGTGGGTACGAGTGATTAAAATAGAGTAACAGGACACAAAAAAAAAAAAAATTTTTGACTGTCTGATGTCTGTATGTTATGTATGTACCTACATGCTAATCTCCAACTACAGAACTGATAGCAGTAAATGAAAAAATACGTGTGGCACTCGGGGACTGCCGCGATAAAGCTATTGTATAACAATTTTTATCAACTTATAATTATTTGTTTATTTATGCAGTATTTTTAATAAGACGTTTACACCTTCTCAGTAGTCATACAAAACCCAAACTGATATAGAATTGACCATAAGTCGCCGCGCTCAAAGCCCCCGATTTAAAGCTATTTTATTAAATTAAAATTTTATGCCATCGTATGTATTTTTTATTAAATTAAAATTTTATTTCAAAGTCAGGAATAATGTCAAAAATAATGATGTCAAATCGAATGTCAAAAATAATAATAGCGAAAAAGTTCAAAAAACGTCTTTAGTCATTCACCAACATCGAATAAAGGTACAACAAGAGAAATGACCACATAGAGGCGTGAACGTAGAAAGGATAGTTCAATTTGGTCACACATTTACAACTGCGCCATTGACTCGATAATACTCACTGCGAAATACGAGTATATATTGTATAAGGAAATGTTCTTAAGCCAGGTCGAGTCCAAAGGTCATATTAGGTGGGGGTGTTAGGTTTTATTATCGTTACGGAATTTCTTGATTCGGTCGCCGCGCTCAAAGCCCGCGATAAAAGCTATGCAATAACTTAAAAAATATTGTCATTTAAAGTAATTCAAATTGGCTTATTCAAAAATGCATAGCAAAAGTAACTATAAAGCCTGGCAAATGCGGTTAGGGTAACATCGGGCGAATAGGATGTACTCTGCGGAGCTACCGGCGCGCTAGCGCCTGCCGCACACGGGCTACTGCGGGGCTCTCCGTCTCATCGTTACCGCGGTTCGCGGTTACTGGTAGCTCCGGAATGTATTCCACTCTGTTTTACTCTACTCTACCTGTGGACGTCAGGCTGAACAATAGTAACAATGAAAAGCCTCTACCGATTTACATCACTGACTGTACTCCCAGGGCGGCGAAGTGAAATGGGGCAGCAAGTGTTGAACCGATAGAGTTACACAGAAATTCTTTTTCACTATTGGCTCAGAATAAGTATATAATAATTAACATACTGTAGTTTTTTTAATATTTTGATATTTACAGATTATGAAAAAAATTGTGAAGTCAGCAAGAGTTAGATTTTTAAGATAAGATAAGATAAGATAATACTTTATTGTAAACTGTGTACAATAGTTGTCATACATAATTCAAGTTTTTAGACACAACAGTTTGCCCGCTTCGGACGTACAATATAATCGTGATTAGTCATTGATTTTATGCATACATGTTTCAATTAGTCAGAGCTATTTACTACCTACTTTCTATTAAAATATTCATCTAGATTATAGAAGCACCTACATATCAACCAATCCTTCAATCTTCTTTTAAACAGAGGACCTTCAAGCAATTTAATATATTCTGGCAAATTGTTAAATATTTTAATTCCTGATATGTAAGTGCTTTTCCCACATATATAACCAGAGCATGTATCATTTCGAATGTCATATTTATATTGTAATCGTATATTTGCCTTAGATTTACTTTTCTTACAAAAATATTCACTATGTTCTTTTATAAATAAACATAATTCTAGTATATATATACACGTCAGAGTTAAGTATTTACATTCCTTGAATACAGTTCTTAGGGAGGCACGTTCGTCAACGTTATACATTATTCTTAAACACTTTTTTTGGAGTATAAATGTGGTCTGTACATTAACTGAATTTCCCCAAAATATTATGCCATAAGTTAAATGAGGATATACACATCCATAATAAGTACTTTTAGCAACATCAATAGAACTTACATTGATTAAGATCGACAATGCATAACAACAGCTAGAGATTTTTTTATTGATTTTGTTGATATGTGACTTCCAGTTCAAATGAGTATCAATGATGACTCCTAAAAAATTTATACTGGGCACTTGCTCAATTGGTATATTCTTAACAATAACATTTAAATTTAATGGCATTTTTTTATAATTTCTTAATTCAAAAATTTTAGTCTTGTCAAAATTAATTCTTAAATTTATTGATGTCAGCCAGTTATTCACCTTATTGAGTATGTTATAGACTTCTTTACTGAAGTCATCATCTGTTACATCATTATTAGATATGAATATAGTAGCATCATCGGCAAACATTACACACAAGTGATTTATTATTAAAGGCAGCTCATTGACATATATCAAGAATAAAATAGGTCCCAATACACTACCTTGGGGTATACCAAGTGCTATTTTCTTAAATTGTGATTGTACTTGTTTTATTGTGTTCGACTTTTCATCATACGCGTTTAATATTGTGGCTTGAACTCTATTTTCTAGATGAGACTCCAATAGTTTCAATGCATTTCCGCGAATTCCTATGTGATGTAACTGTTTTAACAAAATTTTGTGTATGACGCAGTCAAAGGCCTTTGATAGGTCCAAAAATAAAGTAACACAAGTTTTTTTCTGATCTATGTCTGTCCATATTTGTTTTAATATTTTAAAAATCGCTAAAGTTGTATTTTTACCTTTTTGAAAGCCAAATTGGTTTATATTTAGTATATTATATTTGTCTAAAAATGATAATATCCTTTTCGCTACAGCTTTTTCAAATATCTTTGTAAAATTTGACAGTAAAGCTATCGGTCTGTAATTTGACATGTTACATTTTGAGCCTTTTTTATAGAGCGGTCGTATTAAAGTTTTTTCTAAATCATCAGGAAATATTCCAGTTTCCAGCATCAAGTTTACGATATGCGTCAAAGGCTCAGCAATGAAGTCTACACTTGATTTTATTAATATCATAGGTATATTATCGTAACCTGTACTTTTTTTACTTTTCATTCCTTTTATAATGTTTTTCATTTCGCTGATGCTTACTGGTGTAAAGAAAATGCTGGCAATGTTAGGTTGAGTTATTGGTTTATATGAGATGTCAATATTAGTCAGAAGAGGGTTATTTAAGTTAATAAAATAATTATTCATTGTTTCCGCTATGTCAATGGGTTGATCAATTGAAATACTATCTATTTGAATACTTTCTATTGTTTCTTTTATGTCATTGGTTTTTGTTGTGTTTCGTCTTATAACTTGCCATGTAGCTTTACTTTTATTTGAACTCTGTCTGACGTAATTACAATTTGTATTTCTCTTAGCCTGTCTTGTAACTGATTTCATAATTTTACAGTATTTGATATATTTACTTTTAGTCGCAGAGCATGTGGATTTTTTTGTTTTCAAATATAATTGTCTTTTATTTTTACTCGCAATTATTATACCTTTTGTTTTCCAATTTGCTGTCTTGTTATGTGTTATTTTAATCCTTTTAATTGGCACACAAAGATTAAAAATCAAACTAAAAATGTCAAGAAATACAGTATATGCGTCTTTAGGATTAATTTGAGCATATACATCTGTAAATTTTATTTGTGAAATATATTTAAGGAATATTTCTAAGTATGCCTCTGGATTTCGTCTGAAACTATACCAAAATTTTTTATTGAAACTTCTACTTGTATAAATTGACATCAATTGGCATGTGTGGTCAGATAAACCTATATCTAATACTTCCACTTTGTAGTGTTTCAAGTTAGTAAATATATTGTCAATACAAGTTTCTGAATGAGCCGTTATTCGTGTGGGGACTTCGATTGCAGGCTGTAGATTATATGATTGAAACATGTTCAAAAATGAGTCACATTTATTATTCTTCACGAGTATATTCACATTAAAATCACCTAAAATAAAAACTTTTTTGAAATTATTTCTCGTTCGACTAGTTATTTTTCGTAGCAAGTATTCCATATTAGTCAAAAATATATCCAAGTTACTGTCTGGTGTTCTGTATGCGCAGACTATTAAATAATTTAGTTCAGTCAAAACAGCACCACAGCATTCAAAAATACTTTCTACTGACATTTCTGATATCCACTGTAGTTCACGACAGTCAATATGATTTCTCGCGTATAATACAACACCACCTCGTTTTTTTCGCTTTCTACAGAAGTGAGCAACAATTTTGTAACCCTCTATTTGTAATACTTCAACTTCGCTTCCACTCAAAAAGGTCTCACTAAAACAGCATATATCAATCATTTTTTCATTTGCCAATATTTCAATTTGTTCAGTTTTTGATTTCAAGCCCTGTATATTAAGATGCATTATCCTAAATCTATTTTTGTCATTAGTCACGAAAAAATTGACCTTGGTCATTCTTTATCCGAATCCGGGAAAATGCGAAACTGTTTAAAACGTATTTTAAACAGTTTCGCATTTTCCCGTTAAGTGTTAAGCACCTGCAATCGAAATATTACAAGTTTTTATTTAGTTTCACTGCGGTGCCTGTATTCAAAATTTCAAATCTTGCTTTAAAAGGTCGCTTAGAATAGTCTCTCTGTAACTGTAACGCCTGTATATCAAGATATACAGGCGTTACAGTTACAGAGAGACTGATGATTATGCTTATATGACAAGTCATATAAGCATAATCATCAGCCTGAACCTCTATCCACTGCTGGGTTGGGCACCTTTTCGAGGTAATAGAATCAAAGGCAGAGGAAATGTTTTTTTTACTTGTCTTTCCAAAGTCAGACGGCTTGAACAGATAAGTCCACCCATTCTCCTCATTTACATGGACACGGTCACAAAGGTTACTTACTGCACCGTTTGCAATTTTCAATAATATTTGATTCATAAATATAACCAAATCAATGTATGATATTATGATTCATCAAACCCGACAAACCGAACAAAGAATATGTTCCCCGGTGCTAACCCATCTTTTTTTTAATTTTTTTATTTGGATTCTTTGACGAGAAAACAAAAGATTGACGACGAAGAGTAAAGGAAATATAAATCACTGCGTCAGGAAGGGAATTCAATTTCAAAAGAGATGCGCAGCTTATCGCTAACGATCACAAGAACCCTTTGTTGGACAAATAAAATGTTTTGAAATATATACTCTTACCTAAAATGTGTCGATCCATCTTCGATCGTTAATTCATACTAAAATGATCGAAGAAATCCATAATATAATATTTAAATATCGCTTAGACATACAATGAATTGTGTGTTTTCGTGTTATTGAAATCCCACTAATAATACTACCTAGTGCAATTACTTATACTGTGCATATAATACGCATAATAATGAATGACGCAAATCAAATCAGTTTCATCTCGCGTGAAAAGTGGTACAATACGATGGTATACATGACTAGGCATGTTACACACATTTCTCCTCGCCTCAGAGTCAGCAAGCTGAAGTGGCAGTGGGCTGGCCGCATCTATTGAGACAGATGGTGGAGGAAAGTCTTAGAGTGGAGGCCACGTATGAGGCCCCTGTCTTGTGTTCCGTAAAGTGTGTGTCGCGGCACGCTGGTGTACCGTGAGCATTAGCTGGTGTGCCTCGGAAAAATAAGGTTATCTCGTAAAGCTACATAGACGGCCAGAAGGAAAACACTTGCATAAAAAAAACTGATTTAATGAAATATTGATGCTGTACTTCCAATAAATATTTTTTTCCTAGATGTGGGGGGCAAATGTTGGTAAATTTCCTCCAAATGGAGGGGCTCTTTTTGATGAACTCGTTCTTTAAAAAGAAGCCCCAGAGGAAATGGACCTGGCAAAGCCCCGACAAAGTGACTAGGAATGAGATCGACTTTATCATAACGGATAAAAGGCGGATATTTAGGGATGTCTCGGTGGTTAATAGGTTTGGTACCGGTAGCGACCACCGACTTGTACGAGGCACCCTAAATATCAGCTATAAACTCGAAAGAGCCCGTATGATAAAGTCGAATCTACGTCCAACTCTTCCCCAAATCACTCAAGCTTCGGAAAAGTTCCAACTGGAACTTCAAAACCGGTTCAACTCGTTGGAAACCACTGCGGACATGGACGAGGCATCAGAGAGAATAGGGGCAACACTATACGAAGTCGGCAGCAAACACTTTGGGCGGCAGCATAGAGCTCGAGAGGCCAAGCTCTCTAGCGTAACTCTGGCTCTTATGCAGAAGAGACGAGAGGCGACAGCGTCTGTTAGGGCTTCGACAGAATATTCAGCTTTAAATAAGCGGATCAGAAGGCTGATACGGCGGGACTATCGCGTCTTCAATGTCAAACGAGTTGAGGACGTGATAGCGCGCAACAAAGGGCTGAAAGTCTTTTCTCGGCCTTCTGAAAGAGCTTATCTGTCGAAGCTCAAACTGGAGAATGGTCGAGTCGTATCTTCTAAGCCAGAGATCTTCGCGGAGGTGGAGAGATTTTACGGCGAACTCTATGCTGCACATGCACCTGTCCCTACACCAGCTGCTCGTGTAAGTGATCGACGAGCCCCGCTAACCCGACACGAAACCGAGGATATTCCAGACATCAGCCTGGGTGAGATTAGGATAGCCCTTGAACAGCTGAAAAATGGTAAGGCTCCCGGTGAGGACGGAATTACAGCAGAACTGTTGAAAGCTGGAGGAACTCCGGTTCTAAAGGAACTACAACGTCTGTTTGATTCCGTCATTCACAATGGGACCGCACCAGTCGCGTGGACCAGGAGTTTGGTCGTCTTGTTCTTCAAAAAAGGTGACAAAACTTTATTGAAGAATTATAGACCGATCTCGCTCCTGACCCACGTGTACAAGCTGTTTTCAAGGGTTATCACGAATCGTCTCGCCCGAAGGCTTGATGACTACCAGCCACCGGAACAGGCTGGGTTTCGAAAAGGCTATAGTACCGTGGACCACATATATACATTGCGGCAGATTGTGCAGAAAACCACAGAGTACAATTTGCCGTTCTGTGTGGCTTTTGTGGAGAAAGCCTTCGACTCCATCGAAACTTGGTCTGTTCTGGAATCCTTACAGCGGTGCCAAGTTGACCACCGCTATATCGAGGTGCTGAGATGGTTGTATAGCGCTGCGACAATGACAGTCCGCGTCCAGGACCAGCAGTCTAAGCCTATCCAGCTGCAGCGGGGAGTACGTCAAGGGGATGTCATTTCCCCGAAATTATTCACCGCTGCTCTGGAAGACGTATTTAAGACGCTGGACTGGAAAAAACGGGGCGTCAGTGTGAATGGCGAGTACATCTCACACCTTCGATTTGCCGACGACGTGGTCATAATGGCTGAATCGCTGGAGGATCTCGGTCGTATGTTGGTCGATCTCAATGCTGCATCTCGACGTGTGGGGCTGGGGATGAATTTCGACAAGACGAAAGTCATGTACAACGATTTTGTCATCCCTAGCCCGGTTATCGTAGAGAATGCAGCTATTGAAGTAGTTAAAGACTATGTCTACCTCGGACATTCCATACAGTAATTATAATAAAATTCCATAAGTAATTTCAACAAAGAGATCGATAGACGCATTCGACTGGGCTGGGCAGCTTTTGGAAAGCTTCGGCACATCTTCGCCGCACAGATACCCCAATGCTTGAAGACTAAAGTCTTCAACCAGTGCGTCCTCCCTGCAATGACATATGGTGCAGAGACTTGGACACTGACCATCGGACTGGTCCACAGGCTAAAGGTCGCGTAACGAGCGATGGAGAGGGCTATGCTCGGGGTTTCTCTGCGGGATAGAATCCGAAATGAAGAAATTCGACGGAGAACTAAAGTGGTCGACATAGCCTTCAGAGTTTGCAAGCTGAAGTGGCAATGGGCCGGTCACATCTGCCGAGTAAGTGATGGCAGATGGGGGAGGAAGTTATTAGAGTGGAGGCCGCGCATAGGACGACGAAGTGTTGGACGCCCTCCTACTAGATGGTCCGATGACCTTAAGAAAGTGGCTGGGAGCGGCTGGATGCGGAAGGCGGAGGATCGTATCTGGTGGAAAGCATTGGGGAAGGCTTATATCCAGCAGTGGGTAGATACAGGCTGATGATGATGATGATGATGAGATGTACCTTAGTTACACTAAAGTTAGTACACACTAAAGTTTGTGGAGCACTACTCTAGATCAGGGATTGAAAGCGGTAAAGGTATAAGGGTATGGTAACCAGTACCATACCCTTATACCTTTACCGCTTTCAATCCCAATAAAATTACGATATCGTTTTGATTAAAAGGAAGAGCCAAAACGGTTGAGAATTGTGGTTACGATACCGGTAAAACAAGAAGAATACCTTTATTTTTTTACGGCACCATTAAACCTTTATATTACCAGTACCTTAACCAAAACCATTTCGGTACCGAAAAAATGATGCGACAACGACGCGACGTAGGTATAGATCAAGTACTGGTAAGTACTATAAGTACCAATGCGGCCGACATTGTGGAAAGAAAACCTTTATTTTATAATTTAGATACCTAAAAAAATAACGATACCGGAATATTACAATACCGAAATTATTAAGATACCTTTACTTTAAGGTATCGAAATTTAAAACCTTTATTTTATAATTTAGCTAAAAAAATAACGATACCGGAATATTACAATACCGAAATTATTAAGATACCTTTACTTTAAGGTATCGAAATTTAAAACCTTTATTTTACTTTAAGGTATCGAAATTTAAAGGTATGACGTCATACCTTTAACCGATATATCCAATTTTTTTCGGTTATTCAATCCCTGCTCTAGATGGACCGACGACCTCAAAAAGTGGGTCGTAGCGGTTTGATGCGGAATGCGGATGCCGGTCACTATGAGCGGTGGTGATGGCTTCCATCGAGTGATCCATGTGCTTGTTTGCCCCCCCCCCCCCCCCACATATATAAAATAACTACAAATGGATGTAATGTAAAAAGTCATTATTGATTTTTGGCGACGACAACCGCTGTAATGGAGCGCACATAATATTGTCTTACTTTCATTTAATTATAATTTTCTCAGAAGACTTTTTGAAGAACCCCATGCTGTGTTCTTCAAAAAGGGCGTGAAGAGGTTTTTACAGGGTCGGCAACGCGCGTGTGATGCCCCTGGAGTTAGAGGCGTTCATAGGCTACGGTAATTGCTTTCCATCAAGCGGGTGGTATGCATGTTTGTCACTTTAGTGGTATGAAAATAATAGTTTATGAAACTATTGCATAATAAGGGTTTTTAAAATACGAGTGTGCGTTTATCAAATGAGCCGAAGGCGAATTTGATGATAGCGTCACACGAGTGGCATTGATTTTTATATAGATAGTCCACATAAATAACAATGATAATTTCTGACATAAGTAAATACGATCTTTGAGTAAAAAGTAACTTCTTTCTTTAAAAAAAAAAGTAACTTCTTTCTTTAAAAAGTAAAGTCTTTAACTTGACCCATTGAATTTATAAGTCCAGATTTCATGGTTTCTTTTCATTTAATTTATTAAGTTTGTTAGAGAGATTCCATCCGTATAGTTAACCCTAACGATTGATGCAATGAAAATACAGTAGATAATTTTTACAGATTTCCGGGTGTCACAAGCGAATTTTAGAAAATCTTTGAATGCAGTTTTCTTTCTATTAAAAATAAAGGAATGTTTCCTTTGAGTAAAATTTTCTATCTACAAATCTAATATAATAAGTGTACTTTCCCTCCAGGTGGCATTAGAAAATTCCACCCTGTATATTCGCATCAGTACGAGATACGTACGAATCATCATATTAATTCCATGAAAACATGGCTAATTTGTTTAAACTGCTTTTGACCGAGGACGTTGGTTATGTCGCTAAGCTTGTGATCAACAAACGCCGAGTGAGCGATGCGAGCGAGGCTCGCCTTGCTTTTGGAGAGGGACGTGAGGTACCTGACGTTTAACTAGTCAAACCTAGGATCGCCTAGATTTAGGGGATTGACTGTAACACATGTAAAACTTACGATAGTTTCATTAATTAATTGCCATCTCAGATGTTTGTCATTTGATATCTAATGTTATCCATTCAGTTATAATAAATACAGTTTTTGGTAAACTTATTTGCCGGCTCTTGGATTATTTCGAAACCCAAATACAATTATTTGGTTGATGTTATAAGTAATTCTTAAAATACCTAGGTTAGCGTTTTCATATTATTTGGTGATTAATTTTTAAGACAGATCTACTATTTTAGGAGCAAATACAATTTATTCTTGAGATTCTTGCAAATATATTTATTAGGTAACTGATTAAATCATACCGTGCGAGTGAGTGAGGTCACAAGGATGTAAGGAATTGCTGTGTTGGTAGAGGAGGTGGGAGCATGCGAGCGTTATTTCATGTTGCGAACGTTTATATGGCTACGGTAGCATAAGGCGGGCCGTGTGCTTGTTTGCCATCAAGGTAGTAAAAAAAAATATAACGGACTATTTCAAAATTAATGGAAATTGATAACGACGATGACGGCGGACGTCGTCCAGCGAGTCAAAACTTAAAACTCTAAAGTAACCGAGATAAAAGCAGTTTAGCAGTTTTCTCTACAGCGTCATCTGCTCTATCCCACGGAGCATCGTCTGATGGAGCTTCTATTTCTTGCTTGCTGGTAACAAGAAAAGTCTAACTGAGGAAACCGGCAAAGTCACGGTTGGCACCTCGTGACTTGGTGGCGGGAGGCTTCTGCCTTTTGAGCCTACCAAACTTGTCAGTTCCTCTTCTTTCGGCTCAGTTCTTCTCCCCAGCAACGGTTTCCTTCCTTCCCTCCCTATATTTCCGCCTGATGAAGTCATTACGGGACTCTAACTAACCTAACCGATATTAGATGATGAATGACACTAGTTAGCTTCCCCAGGTCCCGGCCTGGCAACAATCCGACAAAGTGCGGAACGGTAAGTAGGAACGTCAATAGATTAAGCACCGGTAGTGATCCACCGACTTATACGAGGTACTTTAAAGACACTGCATGAAGTCGCCAAAAAACACTTACAGTACGCGCCCATTTACATTTCAACGTTTGGGGATGAATCCCTGCCTATGACGAGCGGTCCGACTGTAGAAAGAGGCTGTGGACATCATGTGAAATACTGTCCACGGCAAGTAATGAGATGTATTCGCAGTAATTACTCCATAGAGGAAGTATTCCATGTGAGGTCGCACTTACGTTTTACAACGCAGTAGTCTGTCGCGAGCTGAAGTGCCGCTTCGCTCAATTAGAGTTTCGGGTGCACCCAGTTTTTTTGACGTAAACTTGATCTTTTCTTCCAAATGACTCCGGAACTGGACATCGCTAGAGATCTCGATGCCGAGGATCCCGGTCCTCTTGGCGATAGTGGGCGGTGTGCTCTGGAATGCATTAAATGCGGTTTTCTTAGCAGATTTGAGTCTAGGCGGGGTGAAATTGGACCAGCTTCAGTCGATTCCAATCGTATACTCCAGCAAGAGTACTCTCGATATCTAAGACAAGTCGTTCACGGCTCTCCTCCACTTGAGAACCATTCTTTCACATAATCGTTTCTATATCTCGAGAATAGATATACCATTCGAAATAATATCCCAAAGTGTCATGCGACCAATGTTTATTCTTTTTTAATTCTGAGAATATTTTCGCAACTGGAAACATTAAACTTAGATCTTTTACCCAATTGGGCTTTAGCATCTACAAGTCCTTTAGTAGTTACAATACCAAAATAAACCTATATCCTACTTACAACGAAAATCGAATAAATTTATTAGTGAATCACGGAGGAGCCTGTCGACTTTAATGTGGAACAATGGAGCGTCTCCTGCAGCCAGAACACAGTCACAAGACAAAGTAGGCATTACCTGATTTATTTTGAAACCGTAACGGAGAATGTAGCAAATCAGTTACAGTTTGTCCGTTGTCATAACCATAAATTTGAGCGTTTGTTTGTGCCGAAAGTCGACGGAGTTCACTCGTAGGAGAACAACGAAAAAGATCGCAATTAATCAAAACGGCGACTGTGTAATTAATCGCGCGTACGTAATAAGTATTAATATACGCCGAAGGGGCGACGCGGACGCGCCGAGAGTGACAAACAATTAGTTTGCGATTTTGTAGAATTTGTGAGTAGTACATTTTTATAAAATCTCTTGTGGAATCCAACACAGATGGACAGCGTTTGGAAAACTGGATTTTTCGTCCGATGTACCTCAATGTCTTAAGACAAAATTTTTCAACCAATGTGCATTTCCGGTGATGACTGGAACGAAGACACGGTCCATACTATGGTGTCGCATGAGAGTTCAAGGCTGGTCGGCATGCGATTTAGACAGCTATGTTCGTAATGTGATAGACCCAAAATGGTATATTCGTAGAACAATTAGAACTTTCAGATTCAGAACTTTGAAGTAGCAGTAGGCTAGCGACAATTTGCAGAATTGATGGCCGCTGGGGCAGAAAGGTTCTGGAGTGGTCAGTGAAATGCTCAGTGTGGAATGGCCACCATCAGATGAACGGATCGCAGGGTGCGTGGATGCTTTATAAAATTGATCTCTGTGGAAGTTTAAGCGCGGGTCTATGTTCATCAGTAGATGAATGACGATGCTGATATTTTTATGGAGTTATAACGAGCGGGGTAAGAGCAACGTGCGGGGAGACAAGACATTCTGAGCTTTGGAAATATATTGGTAGAAGATACGCGTCACGAGCTACTGAGGCGTTGGTTGTGATTGTGAGGCACGGCGAGAGACTACTACGCGGCGTGCTAATAATACGAATCCTGCCTTACATTATATGTTAAACTTAAAATCTTTACAGGTCCACCAGCATTTACCTATCGAAATTGTGTCGAGTCAGAAACCGTGCGCATTATTTTCAAAGAATCTGTGACTTTCACGTCGTGAAAATGACTCCGTTCTACCCACACTACATCTAACAATTTTTCCATATGGTTCCCCGTACTATGCGACGGTCAAGATATATAATCATTTACTAAGTTCATTGAAATCCATCCAACGAAGTAAATTCGAAAGTTGTCTTAAAAACTACTCTTAACAGAAAGTCTCACAAGGTTAAAGAATATTTGGATGACAAATTTGTACTGTGAATTTAATAATTTGCAGTGATTTTTGACACAACGGATGATTAATTTTTATAACATTGAATTAAGTATTAAATGGTAAAAGACAATAGGATCAATTATTTTTAATTATTTTATTAGACATTAGAACTTCTTCGAATAGGCATCTGGAATTTGAACATTTTTTTTTTCGATTTGTTATTTAAAGACGTCACAATAATATAACTAGGTATAGGTGAAAGAATTACTTCGATAGCACAAAAACTTCTCGAGATATGATAACTTGAAGATCACAATTTTGGACTATCCCGAAAACGCTCCATACAAATGGCTACAGTATTATGACGTCACGATACGCTATTTTATATGCATTAAATCAGAAATTTGTACGACACCTATGTTAAATATTGCGTTAACGTAGCTAGTGCCGTAACAAAAGTTATAATATTTTTTATCTAATCTCATACTGAAATTTACACATTAAAAAACTAAACACAGTATCATAATGACAGTCTTTACGCACAAGCTATCAAAATAAATTTAAAAAGTTATTTTTCGATACAGCTCTTGTATGGACAACTGTATCGTAAAATAACTTTTTTACCATTTCGGCGCAATATTTTTTTATTTATAATGAAAAATATCAAATATAAGATTTGTAATAAAATGTTAATCCGAAAGTCTTACGGTAGCTACTTAAGCTCTCGTGAAAAGTATGGCTAAACGCCCGAAAAACTATATGTCAAATTCTAATTTTCGTGTCGGGCTCGTATGATCATAGTAAGTCACCGTAGCAGTAAACGTCAAACTCCAATTTCGTTCCGTTGACGGGCTCGTAGTATTGTCGTGGTAGGAAACAGCCAGAAAATACGGAGTTCGTTCGGGTTTCGTGTGTTCATAGTAGGCCTCCAGCTCGTCTCGATCCATGCGAGCTTCGTACATTCGTACCATATACATATACGTTAACGCTGGGCCGAGCTACATGGTAGGCGGAGTGGGGGGTGTTAGGTTTTATTTTCGTTACGGAATTTCTTGATTCGGTCGCCGCGCTCAAAGCTCGCGATAAAAGCTATGCAATAACTTAAAAACGAGGAATAGGCTATTTGACTAACATTTTTTTTAGTTTGATATGTAGGGACGTCTCAATAATATAACCATAGGTTAAAAAATTACAGCACAAAAATCTCTCGGGGTATGTTAATTTGAAAATCACAATTTTGGACTGTCCAGAAAACGCTACATACAAAAGGCTACTTACTGAGTTATGGCGTCACAGATTTGTATTTTGTATGCATCAAATCAGAAATTTGTACGACAGCCATGTTAAATATAACGTTTATGTAATTAGTATCATAATAAAAGTTATAGTATTTTTATTGCTTCTCCAATGGAAATATATTTTTTTAATAATTTCACAGTTTTAAAATAGACTTTCCCGCCAAACTTTCATCGACCCTAAAATAAGTCGGACGGAAGATATTAGAATGAAAGTTTGCAGATCTTAATACGTTTTGTGTATTTTACGATATTGTTAAATAATTTATACAATTTTTTATGCAATATTTTATGGGCGAACCCGTTTGCTTCGATGTGCTGCATCAGCCTTCGGCAAAATGCAATGTTTCGTTTATACTCGTACAAATTTTGTATCCACTAGTGCACATATTTATTTAATATATAGTATATTTCATTACGAGTGCGGAAAGCCTGTCATTGCAAAGAGTTCCGACAAATGTGTACCCGAGCCGAGGCGCAGCCGAAGGTGAGGGTTGACAGTCGGAACAAGTTGCAATGACGGTTCCGCACGTGTACTGAACAACTATTTTTAATACAGTTGCGAAAAAATGAAGCAACTTAATTAAATAATAAAAAAACCGGACAAGTGCGAGTCGGATTCGCCCACCGAGGGTTCCGTACGTAGTATCATTATTAAATTTGATATTTTTCATTATAAATAAAAAAATATTGCGCCGAAAAAAATAAATAAAATATATTTTGCAATGTGTACATCAAGCCCTTTCATATGATAAAGCCCCCATTTGAACTAGTAGTTTCAATTTGAAATTTCGACACCCTATAAAAATATAGACCCCCTATTTTTAAGATCTATTGACAAATGTATAGTTTTGAGATTTATTCCTGTACTTGTAGTCTATAACGATGTTACTTGCCAAATTTCATAGTTCTAGGTCAACGGGAAGTACCCTATAGGTTTTGATTCCCTTGAGAATGTGTCGAAATATGCGTTTTTTGCTGAATAAACGGCCGTAACTTTTTTTTACGTAAACTTAGCAGTTTGATTTTTTACAAATTCATGGGACCGTAGACCTGAGTATACAGTTCAAATTTCAGCTTGATACCTCCACGCATTCTCGACATAGAAATTCTTGACAGACAGTCAGACAGAACTGCACAATTCTCGACTCGAAGCCGTAAGTGTCTCCTCTATATATAACTACACAATTTATCAAACATTTAGCGAGTCATATCATTGCCCGCGAATAGCAATGATTTACGAAAAACATCCAAAATGAAGTATGATTGTTCATGCTATTTGCTTTTTCTCTTCTCTCCACGCAATAAATTCGTAGTAAATAGATATGTAGCGACTTTTTAACTTTTCCGGTAAAATGTTCTCCGAAGCATTTTGTGCAATTATACTGAGTTCCGGTGGTGTTATTTCAAAAAAAAATATCGTCGAAATTACTCATTTTGTGCAACAAACAACTAAACTCGCAAAGAAAATTTTTGGAAAATGGCGCCAACCGTAAAATAATATAGGCGGAGATTTTTTTTTTGTTTTCTTCACCCATTCTGGGTAGGCAAAGAGAACTATGCCCATACAGCCATGTCGTAATTGTTCGGAAAATCGCTGAGAAAAGTTGATTGCACAGTTTCACTGTTCGTGGTATAAAATGTCTTAGGAACCGTTCTGTAGTACTCGGATCACCAAGATGGCAATACCAGGACTAACACTAAGGGGAGTATCTTCCAATCTAGGAGCTACGACAAACGGGGACCTTTTTAGCGGTAAACGCACAAACCTGTGTTTTTGAGGGATTCAGTTGTAGGTACTAAATATATATATTTAGTTTCCTCCTTGATTTCATATCCCAGTATTCAGCTGGGACATTAAAATTCCTATACACTAAAAGGAACACTTTTACAAAATTTTCTATCAAGTTTCTACGATTCGACTGGGCTTTGGTGCGTCCATCAGTCAATTGATATTTTTAATGATAAGCAAATGATAAGGTCTATGTTCAGATACCCACATAGATGGAGCTGATGGAGCTGCAGGCAATAGCTAGTCTATATATATATAATAGTATGAATAGAGAATGTGTTTTGTGTGATTGTATGTATGTTGAAGGAGAGTATTCGCAACCCCATGCGCCTAATAGAAAACAGCTCTGACCATTTAAAAGGCACATTATTAAAGATGGATATAAGCTATATATAATAGTAATAAGTAATATGCAGGTAAACGCAGAATACTACAAGAGACGTCACAGGATGAGCCTTATCAGGTGCCACGCGATATATGATTACCATATAATTAGAAGTAGCGGAATAGGTTGAACCCCAGAATCGGGAGTTAAACGCTCGATTAAATGGTGGTATTAGAAGCTTGAAAATAAAGTACAATTACGATGTACAAGCGTCGCTTCGAAAACCTGCGGTGACCCGGCAGAGAGGCATGGGGTCGAGGTCGGGACTCACGCCGTGCAAGGAACTCCATAAGAGACATGCCTCGAGCTTCGTGACTGTGATCTCTATGCAAGCCGTTACGTATCAGGCGCTATGTCAGGCGCTACGCTTAGCATAGTAAGGTTAAAGTGGTATGTGGAGTCACATTGACAAAGTCGTATAAATCTTCTATACTAATATTATAAAGCTGAAGAGTTTGTTTGTTTGTTTGAACGCGCTAATCTCAGAAACTACTGGTTCGAATTGAAAAATTATTTTTGTGTTAGGTAGCCTATATTTCAAGGAAGGCTATAGGGTATATAATATCACGCTACGACCAATAGGAGCGGAGCACCGGTGAAAAATAGGAAAAAAATATTTCTTTTGAGGGCTTATGTCGCGTGCGCTGCGTAAACGGTTGAAGTTACGCAAAAATCATGTATGACGGAATTGTTCGTCTTTAAAAGTTCTAAAAAAAAGTCCGCGGCAGCATATGTCTATCTTTTAAGATTCACTCACTATAACCTTTTTTTACCTACTTTCTCCTATTGATTGCCATAAAAAAACGTTATAGTGAGTCAATCTTAAAAGATAGACATATGCTGTCGCGGACTTTTTTTTAGAACTTTTAAAGAGGAACAATTCCATCATACATGATTTTTGCGTAACTTCAACCGTTTACGCAGCGCACGCAAAGTAAGCCCTCAAAAGGAATATTTTTTTCCGATGTTTCATTGGTGCTCCGCTTCTATTGGTCGTAGCGTGATATTACGAGTATATAACCTATAGCCTTCCTTAAAGTATAGGCTAAGTTTCTAACACTAAAATATTTTTTCAATTTGGATGAGTAGTTCCTGAGATTAGCGCGTTCAACCAAACACACTCTTCAGCTTTATAATATTAGTATAGAATTAGATAGTATAGGTTAATTTTATATATAAAACTAGCTGTTACCCGCGGCTTCGCCCGCGTGGTCCAGGGGAGCTGCCATTGATTTGTGTATATTTTTCTTTTGTTGTATTTTTTTTTACTTCGTGGGGTAAAAAGTCAGTATGTACAAATTTTAATGATGATTGGCTGCATAGTTAAGGCGTGAAGAAATAACAAACACACGAATTTACTTACTTTAACACTTATAATATTTGTATGGATAGAACGCTCACACTCAAGAGAAAATAATTGTTCACCACATAAATGTTTGCCCTCTTTATTTTTCCTTCGAATAAAATATTTTTCCTGGATAAAAAGTAGTCTATGTCACTCTCCAGACCGGAAACTGTCCCCTGTTAAAACAACACGTCAGTACTTACGTTTCTTTCGACGTGATAGAAGGACAAATGATTACGAAGTTTATTTTTTCCCATGGGATTAAAATGTTTTTCCGGGATAAAAAGTATAAAGTAGTAGGAGAGTGACATAGGCTACTTTTTATCCAGGATAAACATCTTATTTCCACGAGAAAAAATATACTTTGTAATCATTTGCCCTTCGTTTAAGTCGAAAAGAACCTAAGTACCGACATGATTTTTTTAACGGGATAGTTACGTAGTGGAGTACGGACATGACTTTTTAAAATGGGGATAGTATACTGCCTGGAAAGTGACATAGGCTACTTTTTATCCCGCAAAAACATATAACCCCATGGGAAAAATTAAACTTTGTAATCATTTGGCATTCGATCACGTCGAAAAGAACGTAAGTACCGACATGATTTTTTTAACAGGGGATAGTATCCGGTCTGGAAAGTAACATATGCTACTTTATATCCAGGAAAAACATTTTATTCCGACGGAAAAAAATAATTCGCATCCTCGCAGAGGGCAATCATTTACGTGGTGAACAATTTTTTTTGTCTTAATCCATACTAACACTATAAGTGTTAAAGTAAGTGAATTCGTTTGTTTGTTATTTCTTAACGCTCTATGTAGCCGATCATCATTAAAATTTGTACCTATTAGTACTATTTATATCTCACGAAGTAAAAAAAATACAACAAAAGAAAAATATACATAAATCAATGGCTGCTCCCCTGGAGCACGCGGGCGAAGCCGCGGGTAACAGCTAGTAGTAAATATAAATCTATACTAATATTATAAAGCTGAAGAGTTTGTTTGTTTGTTTGAACGCGCTATTCTCAGGAGCTACTGGTTCGAATTGAAAAATTATTTTAATGTTAGATAGCTTATATTTCAAGGAAGGTTATAGGCTATATAACACCACGCTACGACCAATAGGAGCGGAGCACCAATGAAAAATGTGGAAAAAATATTCCTTTTGAGGGCTTACGTTGCGTGCGCTGCGTAAACGGTTAAAGTTACGCAAAAATCATGTATGATGGAATTGTTCCTCTTGAAAAGTTCTAAAAAAAAGTCTGCGACAGCATATGTCTATCTTTTAAGATAGACTCACTACAATCTTTTTTTATGGTAATCAATAGGAGAAAGTTGGTAAAAAATGGTTATAGTGAGTTAATCTTAAAAGATAAACATATGCTGTCGCGGACTTTTTTTAGAACTTTTAAAGAGGAACAATTCCATCATACATTATTTTTGCGTAACTTCTACCGTTTACGCAGCGCACGCAACGTAAGCTCTCAAGAGGAATATTTTTTTCCCATTTTTCATTGGTGCTCCGCTCCTATTGGTGGTAGCGTGATGTTGTGTATCGTATAGCCTTCCTTGAAATATAGGCTATTTAACACTAAAATATTTTTCAATTCGAATGAGTAGTTCCTGAGATAAGCGCGTTCAACCAAACACACTCTTCAGCTTTATAATATTAGTATATATAATATATATATATAGTATAAGTATATATATAATTAATCTATACTAAATATACTATAATATTATAAAGCTGTAGAGTGTGTTTGGTTGAACGCGCTAATCTCAGTAATCACAAGTATATAATCTATATATATAAAATTCTAAGTCTATATATATGTAAAATTCTAAGTCCTGACTGACTGACTGATATATCAACGCACAGCCCAAACTGCTGAGACTAGAGATTCCAAATTTAGCACGTAGGTTCCTTATGACGTATAGGGGTACACTAAGAAAGGATTTTTCAAAATTCATCCCCTAAGGAGGTGAAATGGGAATCCAAAGTTTGTATGGGGAAACAAGATAAGTTAGACTATTTTATCCAAAACTTTACATGAGTACTTCTATAGATAAATAAGTAAACATGTGTTTCAGGATTTTTCTTCAACCTTAAAGTGGTAAAATGGGGTGAAAAAATCGTCATGCGTATTGTTTTTATAGTTTATCGGGTCGCTGATAACGAAAACAACAACGACGATTTTAAAATTTAACGAAGGTTTTAACAATCATACCCTATGGGGGTCCGATGGGGTCGAAATGTCTAAAATAGGTTGAAAAAATCTGAAAATCGTCATGGGTACTGTCTTTATGGTTATCGGGTCGCTGATTACGAAAAAACAACTATATTATAATCAATCGTAGCGGACGTGACATAAATTTACGCCTGTGGGGGTGCGATGGGATTGCAATGTCATAATATCAATATGAGTGTTGATTCTATGATTTTCCTCGATGTCAATTACGAAAATGGCATCGATTTGGAAATATAACATAGTGGACACGAAACTACTTAAAAGTATTTCTTAAATTTTACCTATAAGAGGGTAAAAACGGAGCTCCAAAGTTGCATGGGGAAACGAGATTAGTTGGACTGTATTATCCCAAACTTACACGAGTACAATTTAATAATTTTTCAATTCGGATGAGTAGTTCCTGAGACTAGCGCTGTTAGATATCCTATATTTCAAGGAAGGCTATAGGCTATATAACATCACGATACCACCAATAGGAGCGGAGCACCAATGAAAAATGTTGCAACAATGAGAAATGGGGAAAAAATATGTCTTTTGAGGGCTTTCCTTGCGTGCGCTGCGTAAACAGTTGAAGTTATCTAAAAATCATGTATGATGGAATTGTTCCTCTTTAAAAGTTCTAAACGCGTCTGCGACAGCATTATGTCTATCTCTTAAGATTGACTCACTATAAACTTTTTTTATGGTATTCAAATTTGTTTCCAATTTGCAATGCGCTGCACCAGACAATGCGCATAGCACTGTGGAAGTCTAGACAGAAAGATACGTGGATTTGTTTTATCACCGCGTAGGACTATGCCTATACGACCGCTACGCAAGGTGTTAAGGCCTCATCAGGTCCTGCGCGAAGCGTTGTTAGGCTCTACGCTTACGTAGAGGCCCCACGACCGCTGCAGCGCTGGCTGGTGCCCAACCAAGTCCTACGTAGCACAGTGCTACGTGGCGCTTTACGTGTGCCATTACGTGGGTATGTATTTTCAAATACAAGTTTTTGTAGCTGTCTTTATTAGAGGCTTTTTCTGTCATGAATAATCTCACCATGGATAAGTGTGTAAATATCTGCGAAAATATTAAGTTGACATGAAAATTAATTACTTTTAGAGAATGGACTTTGGATAACAGCGGAAACGCGATGCCCAAAAACATTACCATATTTTTCAAACAATACAATTATTTTCATATGGCTCAATATTGCAATTATTTATCAATCAACAACGATGTATTTACCAAAATTGGCCCTCGGGGTTAAGTATCGCGGCGTAAAATAACACGAGTATAATTAATAATAGCAGTTATTTTGGATGTTTTTCGTAAATCATTGCTATTCGCGGGCAATGATATGACTCGCTGAATGTTTGATAAATTGTGTAGTTATATATAGAGGAGACACTTACGGAGTCGAGAATTGTGCAGTTCTGTACGTATGTAAACAGCTGGAGATCGACCGACGACATTATATCTCGACGGGTGATCGATGGGTGACTTGACAAAATTTAGAGTTTATTAATGTTGTTCAAAGACGATTCACTACACCGGTGAGAGAAAGCGGATCAATGTCGAACACAACACTGATTCGCATTTTAATATAATTGTTCTCCAGATAGATATGATTTTTTTTTACTACATTCCTGAGTGTGGTTCCCGGGTCGTGTCCGCCGCCGCGCCGTCTGCCGCCGGCCGACGAGCGCCGCGCGGGCCGCGGCGGCGGGCTGCTCGGGATCGTCGTCACGGACGCTACGGTCGTACGAGATAATGTCACGTGGCGGGCCGAGCCATCTTCGCCGGCGGGATCCCGGGATGCGTTACATGACCGAACTAGCGAATTTAATGAGAAAATAAAATTTCTATATTTACCTCGGCGGCGTATCGTACGTTTCGACCGGTTACTCTTTCAGGACGGAATCATTCTATCGTTAAAGATATACTCGACCGTAGACGACGGCGACGAAGATTATACTATCGAGTCCCGACAATTTCCGGGATCCGTTTTGTCTCACGACGAGCCCGAGGAGGGCCAGGTCAGCGCGCACGATAAAAAACTAAAAATGACGTTCGTAGAATTCTTGCCTGCGTCGGTGGATATTTAAAGGGCCATGGCAGTGATCACGGCGAGAAGGCCCGGCGGGCGCACGGCTGGTCGAGGCGGCGGTGCGCGCGCTCTGCTCCGCGCGGGGCTCGGCACTGCCGCCCGCCGCCGGCCCGCCCAGCGGCGCACGCAGCTCGACTCGACCGCTTACCATCAGACCGTTTGCATTATACTGCTCTTAAAAATATACATAGGATGTTTCCTATATACGCACTACTACGATATGTCGCATGTTGCGCTCCATTGCTTCCAGATTTGTTCCGGCAGCGCCACGTTGTAATTTGAGTTACAGAACTTTGGCCTACAAAGTTTCCGTCCCGAAAACTGAACGTAAACCTTGAATTTGTTTGGTTGTATTTGTTTTTTAACTTTAACGATATATTCATATGTTCGTGTAGGTAAATTACACAAAACGTTTTAAAATCGGGATTCGCAAAAGTCCCATATTCATAGTAATATTATAAATGTGAAAGTTTGTTTGTTTGTTTGTCTTTCTTTCACGTCGAAATTAAAAAACGGATTGACATGATTTTTGAAGTGAAAACTTCTTTAGCGGCGCTGTGCACTTTTTTAGGATAGGTAAAAAATGTTAAACTCGCGTCCTGTGCGTAAGATAAAGCTGCGAAACTACAAAATGCAACTTTAAGAAAAGACGATAAGAATTATAATAGAATGATGAAATACGTAGTGTCACCTCGTTCGAGAACGACGTTTGCGTTTAACAGAAATTAGAACACAATGCTTAACACTTAAAGTAAATTTTAGTGCGGCGCAGGACGCTTGCGCGAGTGTGCGTGTGTGTTTGTACCACAAGATACTATTGAAACTGAATGTCTGAATGGTTTGTACTACAGTCTGCTACGCGCATCCACGGATGGTGACTGCTGATGGCTTGAGCGTCTGTATACTTGTAAAAATCGTATATATAAAGTGTTTAAAATATGGAAACAGAACAAAGTCTCTATTAATGAAAAAAGCGTATTAAATATTGTAATTGAGTTCTCCGATTGCCATGAACAGATCCTAAAGAAATTTATTTGAGGTCACCGTGATAGGATTCTTTTGAATATAAAAGAAATTTCAAAATACTTTCATTAGCGCCACGCTATTTGGTATTATTTTTTAAGTAGGGTATAACATAGAAGCAAAAGAGGGTGTCCTCTTACTAGTGTTAGTGAGTCCAATTGTTCTCGAAATATGCTCGTGCGTAGGGCGGGGGGCCGCGGCCCGGCGCCCAACAGGTCGCTCGTGTACTTCTGCGGATTTGCAATCACGAAGGAAGGAAGCGCACTTTCGCGACGCAGTAAGAAACTACTTGTCTCTGATTGCCGCTATTGTGCCGCCAGGTGCCGCCGCTGTCGCCGACTCGTCTGCCGAGTCCGAGTGCCATTGACACTTTATGACAAATTTGAGTTGAAAATTTGATGAAGATGAAAGATATATTTTTAGGGCATTAACATTGTGTCACATACGTCAAACGTAGTATCTTCGATAATACTATAAGTATATATAGCAAGTATTCGTGCTTGTTTTTTTTATCAATCCATAAAAGTTAGCTTCATGCGCAGAAAATAGGATATTGTGAACGAGTAGTCAGTTTTAAAATCAAAGTGATGCATTATTCCTCGCTCGCGTCACACGACGTTTGTTAAAAGATTTACGAGAAAACATATAGGTAAGTAAAACGTATGTCTACGTACGTTATGAAATTTGTAACGCCATCATTTTTTAATTATTTGTGTTAATTGCAGACGTCTTCGTCGATTTCGTCTAAATTTGTTTCGCTTCTGAATCCAATATTTTTTCAAAATCATGCATGTGCATGATTTTTCCTTGGGGATTTTTCCTTTTCCTATTTGGTAGTTAATTGTTAATGTAATGGCTGGATACAAATGTTATTTTACGGAAGTATATATCAAATTGATCCTATTTGGGCTGTTGGTTAAGTCTTTAAGTCCTAAGATTAATCTAATTCAGGTAATCTGAAAGACGGCATAAAATTACATAAGATGACCTGTTAAAAGAAACTACCTAATAATCGGTTAAACTGACATTTTAGGAAATTAGATATATACCTAAAGAAGACACTTTAGTGGAATATGTATGTATTCCACTAGCCATGATTCGTAACTAAAGATCGCAGACAACAGAGACACACGGTCATTCACAGTGTGAGAGACAACTACAATCGACAAAAATATCAATTCAACCCTAGTGTAAAATGAAATTTATTTTGTTAAATTCTTTATTTGTCTAGTATATCTTTTACTTCTCACAGGATTAAACGAATATAGAAGCAAACAATCATACTCAGTGCAAGAAACCTGTAGCGCATAGGCAAAAATAAACATTACGTGATAAATGAATTTACACTACGATTTTACGCTACACTTTCTACAAACTAAAAATGACATTTGCCCGCTCGTAAAGTTTACTAAAAATTATCAACTACGTTTGAAAACACAAATGGCTGTTCTTCATGGTCAATAGTAATATGCGTCATCAAAATAATTTATCGAATGTATATTTAAGTAGCGTGTATGTATCCATATATAATAGTAGAAGTGCTCGATGGCGTCGTAGCGCGCGGCAGTCTAATCGATCACGGAAGTTAAGTCAACGTCGACCGTAGCCTATCCACGGATGGGTTTATTTTTCTCGAGCTTCTACGTGCTTCGGAGGACACGTTAAGCCATCGGTCCCGGCTGTTATCGTTGGAAGACAGCCAAGTTAGTGGTCTTTAGATGGCTTGAAGACACTGACCTTCGCCAACCTGCAGTCGAGCAGCGTGGTGGAGTATGCTCTACACCCCTTCTATTGAGGGCAGATTCATATCCCAGGGCAAAGTGCAGAGCGCGTGAGCGAAACCTTCCTTCCTACAAAAACTTTTTTAGAAAGTGAACGTACAAATCCTAATATCTAGAAGTAATGAGCCGCGAGGCGAAGACCACTTTTAAGGTTCCCTTCTAGATTTATAACGCGCATATAATTCTCTATAACTGTTGTTACACTTTTTTCGAATGATCAGCCGATATCAAGATATTATTATGTGATATTTTTTTAACATTCGACAAAAACTTTCAACGTCAGGGTATCGGGGGTGTGAGGACCCCATTCATAATGTGCTTTATAGATTATAGTAAAGCTTTCGACTGCGTTGACTGGGGACGTCTTTGGTCGGTGCTGCTGGAGCTCGGAGTGCCACAACATCTGGTTTTGCTTCTTCGGTCGCTTTATTCTGAGAGTGTGGGGGTCGTCAGGGTGGACAAGATTCACTCCAAGCCCTTTATTTTCGGAAAAGGCGTAAGGCAGGGATGCATCCTTTCGCCCATTCTCTTCAACATATACGGAGAATACATAATGAGACGTACTTTCGAGAATTGGGATGGTGGTGTGTCTGTGGGGGGTAAAAAGATCACCAACCTGCGTTACGCTGACGACACGACACTTTTTGCAACTGGCGAAGCTGAAATGATCGCCCTGTTGGAGAGAGTGGAGCGTATTAGCGGAGAAATGGGTCTGGTCATTAATAGGGCTAAAACCAAGATCATGGTGGTGGACCGGAGCGGGGAGCGGGAAATTACTGGTGCATTAAACCTGGACAAAGTGGATGAATTTCTTTACCTGGGTTCCCTTATAACTAACAATGGTTCTTGTGAACGGGACGTGCGGAGGCGTATTGGAATGGCAAAGTCTGCCATGAGACAGCTCAATTGTATATGGACAGACAGGAACATCTCTCGAAACACCAAGATCAGACTAGTCAAAGCCTTGGTGTTCTCTATCCTGCTCTACGGAGCTGAAACATGGACGTTAAGGAAGGCCGACCGTTTGCGCATTGATGCTTTTGAGATGTGGTGTTGGAGACATATGCTACATATACCATGGACAGCTCACAGGACCAACGCATCAATACTCGAAGAAATCAAAATCCACACGAGACTCTCCACCACATGTCTTCGCAGGGTTTTCGAGTATTTTGGCCACATTGCTAGGAAAAGCGGAGACAACCTCGAAAAACTATTGATAACCGGCAAGGTTGAGAGAAAGCGACCTAGGGGACGGAGTCCGATGCGTTGGTCTGATCAAATTCGATCTACACTCGACACCACCATCTGCGAGGCCATCCATACCGCAACAGACAGACACAAATGGCGTAATATTGTCCGTACGAGGATCATGAGAGGTCACGACCCTCAACAATGAGGAACACGACTCGAGGAGGAGGAGGAGGAGTGTGAAAATGTTAATGCGGTTCACAAAGTAGATGTACTTACCAAGTTTTAACAGTATAGTTCTTATAGTTTCGGAAAAAAGTGGCTGATGTGACATACGGACGGACAGGCAGACAGACATGACGAATCCATAAGGGTTCCGTTTTTTGCCATTTGGCTACGGAACCCTAAAAAGGTGGATGTTTTCAACCCTGGTAGGGTTTCTAAATCTAAGACACAAATGTCGTCAAAACGATTGCTTCGATGTTTTTTAATCACGAGTGTGTGCGGAGCGTACATATGGATGAAGTAAATAGATAACGCTAAGTGCGCATAACTATTTAATCTGTTTGTTTTAAATTGTTATTTGGTAGCGGTGGATATATATATGCTGCCCAAAAGACAATTTTTTTAAGGTTGTCCTAATCCTGTGAGTTTTATGTAATATAGTTAAATGTAATTGATATTTTATGTTGTACACATGTATATCGCGGATGGATGGTGTACGGGCTGCTTACTCGTACAACTTTTGATGCTATGATGAATAAAATCCCGCTTTAATTTATAGATATTTATTACGTCAATAAATACAAATGATGATGATGATGAGGAGCTTGATGGCGTCACGAGTCTATCGCCCTTGAGGATCATTGTGGTCGTGCGAGAGAGCGAGGTCGCTGATGTAAGGAGATGTTGTGATAGCAGCGGGGGTGCCGGCGCGCGAGGAATACTCCTTGTATTGCGTCTATTAGAAATTACTACGGTAACCACTTTACATCAAGCGAGTCGGGCGCTTATTTGGCACCCATCATAATATCAAATAAACGGACACACTTTTACCAAGCATGACGCTACATGCAAGCTGGCCTGTCAGTGAACCAGGCCAACTCATCCGATCAGGCAGATCGAAATCACAGTAACTTTTTTTCTCTATGTACAGAGAGACGACTCACAGAGTATCAGTTTCCATGTCGTGTCTGCTGTATTTCTCAGCCTCTTGATGTAATTTCTGCGCGAGGAATCAATTAAACCTTGCATCTGATCTCGGCGGGCGACTTCCGCCGCACCGATCGAACCGGACGCGCGCCGACGTCGGCCGGCGCCGCGCGCGGCCTCCGCCGCCGGCGCTGCCCTATGTCATTATACTCGTACGTACACTACGTGGAAGATGTTCAGCCTTTCGATCCAGTAAAGTTTATTGTTTCTTTTACGACGTCAGGTGTCAATGCTACGTTCGGCTGAACTTGCCTTTTGCCTGCAACTTACAGCAGACCCAGCCCCGGTGTAGTTTACACTGGGACTCGGTCTGTTATGTTCCCGGTGCAGTCATCTTATTTTCTTTATTCCCATTAGTTTCTTTATGAAGTTCTATCATCCAACAAGTGACACTTTATTTACTCACTAGGACTATATCACTGACACTAGTCAGACAATATAGTTTTCACTAATTTTATTAATCCAGCAAGTTGTTACAATCCATATTCATATTAATGTCTGATGCCAGCCCAACATACGGCCTACCTGATGTAAGGTGGTTACTGTAGCGGAAGGACGCAGCATCTGAAGAGATGCTGAGTGAGTGTGGTCACCAGGTGTGACGACACCTGGTGACCACACTCACTCAACAGTCCTCAAGAGTATTATTGGTGTAAAATTGCCTTGAGTGCCCCAGATCCCCAATTAAACGATTCACTTACACCCAAAACTGGCTCTTTCGAAAGTCCCATTATTCCATTATTTAACTAATTTCTAATGTAAAATATTTCATCAATGAAGGAATATCAAGATCAAGTTTATAATGGTATTATATATTGGTAAGTGATAGAGCCAACAGTAGAGGCGGCGGCTGGCGCAGTACGCGGTCGTCGCGCGCTGTTGACGCTCGCCAATGAAATCCATTGAGCTCGTCAAACCGCTTTATTCCATCAAAATGGGTCTCGGTCTCGGCTCGATGTTATTGGCTTTTCGCGATACCACTCGTTCTCAAATGGGAATATAACCTAATAGAGCCTGAGCTGTTCCCGATTTATTGCCGCGGCTCCGCGCTCGGGCCAGCCAGCTCGAGTTACTACCGCGGTCCCGCCGCTTCGTCATGCATAATACTCGATCTCTCGTGGCATATATCCACGTCTTAGACATTGGCAATTTTAACATGTCGACGTGGTCCTCATAAAAACTAGCAATTGATGACACATGTAATTAGAGTAAAATATATATGTCTACAATTAATATTTTTTTACATCTCTTCACCCAGGTAATTTTATAGGCTTTATAAATTACCTTTATCAAAAGCGTAGCTTCTTGAAATTATTTCAGTCAAGGAATAAACTTCATAAGGTAATTTAGCATATATATAAATTTATAACGACACATCTTCTGCTCCCAGCGAGCCGATCGCTGCCATATTCAGTTCACGTCTCGCCTGCTTCAAAGATGTACAGTTGCATGTTACGAAGCATTACACTTCCTGCATTAGATGGTACTGCATAGGCACGAGACATAGATAGATTGTGCAACACTACGCGGGATCCTTTATAGTGACAGTGACGTTCGTTTAGCATATATTCATCCCACGGCTGGGAAACAGGGCGTCACTCAATCGAATGGGAGTCCAGTATTTTCAAGCCGCCCAGCACCCACGACTACTGATTTACTCCAACGATTGTGCAACCAAAGAGCTCGTGATTATTTGTAAAATAAAAAATGATAACTCTCACACAATTCCCCCGACACAACACCATAGAACAATGTAAATTAACTGAAAAGGCCAAGCACCCAGAGGCCACGTTCGTCAAACTATTTAGGTAATTCCTTCGTCTAGCAGAACATGCGGCGGATGTACACCTACCGGCTAGTTTATTTATATGCCCCCATTACCGACGCCACTGCGCTGCCTTTTGTAAATGGAGGAGTTCGTTTATGTGCAAAACTGCCGACTGAATTTCCACGAACTGTGAGCTCCGTGTGCACGCACGGAGCGGCGCCGCGCCGTGCGCCGTCACGCCATCGCGCCAGTTGCAACTCTGAGCTTGTAATCAGTCTCTTAACATTTTATTTACGTATATGTGTACCGTACACAATGCCGTGTCCGGTACACATATATGTTGGCCGTGTGGTTTCCGGCAGACTAGAATAGAATCACTCGGTCTCTTCCCGTGGATGTCGTACAAGGCGACTAAGGGAAATACATTATAAAACATCGATCAGGCCTCCCCAACCCGTCTGGCCAGCGTGGGGAGTGTAGGCCGAATCCTCCTTCTGTCTGGGACGGACGAGAGAGGGTCGTGCTCCTGTAGTGGAGACTAAAATGACCTGATGATGATGATGACACAATGCAGATTGTAGCTAGTAGTATATATCCAATACGTTGACAATGTGTCCCTTTGATAGACTGCGATCCAAAAACGTGTGCACACAATAATAAAAAATAAGAATGTATAGAGTTTTAAACCTTATTATCATTATTCCATATCATATTACAGATCCGTTCAATTCAAATTGACACAAACTCTACTCAAACTAAATTCCAATAAATTAAATCAGACCAAAGTCATATGAAACCGTACTGAATTACATTTAAAATACAATTCGATACAGTCTGCATTAATAGTGTATAATCAGATGAGGCTAAATCATTGAATAGTCTGATCCGAGTAATACATCTCTCATGCATCTCTGGAACTTCGGAAGACTTAGGTGAAATATGTCAGTTTTATTAGACCATGGCAAACTATTGTATAGGCGACACATACGGAGCACAGGACTGAATAGATGTTATTATCGCGCGACACGAACTTGGTCCTAAAATGTACCCGTGACGGGGCTGGTGAATCTATATGAGAGTGAACAATCTTATGTAAACAAGAGACAGCCGCGTAGTTACGACGATTCTCAAATGTGTCGACTTCAAACTTGGCTAATCTATCGTTGTAGGATTTAAGTTGTCGCCCCACGCCGCATCTATACATCAATAATTCAATACGTCCAAAAACTTCTATTCTATTCCGTTTTTATAATTGACACCGGAAGATATATCTTATAGTACAGCTAATGACCCAACTTTAGACACAAAGTTCCGACTCGTTCAATAGATCCATGAGAACTTGAGCTCCCTTTATTATAAAACTGTATACAAAGCGACAATTGTTGTATCTGCGTTGAAAAGGAGCTGAGTTTCCGAGTTAATTTATGAAGTGACTAAACAACAGACGAGCCCGACATTAATAAACATGCCTCCATTGACAGAGACTTGATTTGCGTCCCAAGTAACAGTATCGCGGAACGACACTATCGAGCTCTTCGTCCTTTTGCATGTTATTAGTAACTACTCGTCTACGAGTTGGTTCGCGCGTATCTCGGCATCCTTTGCGATTAAAAAAGATCTTATTTCTTATCTATTCACTAATAGAGGAGCCTAATGACGCGAGGAGGCGTCGTTGCGCGTGTCAGTCTAATCGATCACGCAA
Source organism: Hypsopygia costalis (assembly GCA_937001555.2). NCBI lineage: Eukaryota > Metazoa > Arthropoda > Insecta > Lepidoptera > Pyralidae > Hypsopygia > Hypsopygia costalis. The sequence goes on from OW443331.2 coordinate 126,006, forward strand.
GTTAAGCAACTTCGACCCTAGCCTGTCTATGGATGGCTTTTTTAAAATAAAAATTAACTTGCCTTCCGAAAGACGAAGGAGCTCAAAATAGGATAACTATTTCGTGTTTCGGAAGGCAAGTTTAAGTAAAGCCGTCGGTCCTGGCTGTTGTCATTAGATAGCTGTCGTTAACTCAAGTGGCCTTTGTGCGACTTGACAACACTGGCCTACTTCACTTCCTGTTGAGCAACGTGGTGGACTACACTTAATAGATCCTCGGTTGAGGAGAGACCTATGTATACGGGATGGTTGATGCAGACACTAACACAAATATTCCGACATTTGTCTAATGTCTGGAGCACGATCCTTCAACACGATCATCAACAATAATCTAATATTATTTAAGTTCTGTATTGTATGTACACAATAGTGTCTGTGGAGTTTTTAAAATTTTGAATTCATTTTCATTATAAAAATATCAGCATTGAAAGTAATCTAGCCTAATACGTGGGCCCGGCCTAACAGATATTTTATTTTGTTTATTGCTTGGACACTTTACTCGAGCAAAAGCAACATTAGTAGTAAGTAGTATAGAATACTCGAGTCATATTTGATTGAAGTTTGATTTAGCTACGAGATAAGTACTGGATCCTTATCTCGTAACTTCATTACATTTTGTAATGCGCTACCAAAACTAAATGAGAGAAGACGCGCTGGCGCGGCCGCGGCGTACGACTGCCCGAGCAAATACACTGCAATTACACAGGGACGGTACCGGTCGACGAGATGACCTTATTCATGCTTTACATATAATGAGCATTTGTCAAAGCTCCGGGGAGAGAGATCGTGTTCTGTCACTTCCGGAAGAGTGGAGCGGGCCACGGCGCCCCGCCCGCCCGCCGCCGCGCCCTGGCCCGGCCCTGACCCACTTGCCGGGTCGGGCCGCGCCGGTGCATCGCCGGACGACTGCGGCACCGCTGGCGCTCATCACGGGTAACAAAACGCATTGGCCACCTACCTTTTTTTTATATTATCTCTACATTTAGTTAATATTATTTACATTCTATTCTTAATCAGACCAATTCACCTCATTTAAATATGATTAAAATTCAGTTCCCATCTAGTGAGGTCGAGTCATGAGTCTCAAACACAGAAATATCATTATTCGATATTCTCATATATCAATAAGAAACTTCGCCTTTTTTAGTATAATTGTATTGACATGTGAATGGATCGAATCGAATTTTGAGAGGTAGGGCATAGCGTATTCCTGACGGCCCGACTGGGGCGACGCCGCGCGAGCGATATTTAATGTTGTGAGTGTTATATGGCCACGGTAGACGGTGTATGGCATACGGTGTAGTGTAATAAAATATAAATAATATGACCAAAAATTATATATACAAACTAGTCCATATTTTCCTTTTCGCATAGCATCATGTTATGGATTTAACCTATTACCACATCATTGTCGTTTAATTCATCGTTATTTTATAAAAAATAAATAAATATGTAATTGACAAAATTTAAGAAATACGCTACAGTATGCCTGCTCTATCATCAGATCCTGGAAACCGCCCGTGGTCAAAGTACATCCCGAGACAGTTCTAACAAACCCAAACACGGCTAGGAGCCGGCTCCGTCATCAGATTAGCTCGCTATTATCATCTTATTGTATTGTCATCGAACTACTGCCAAGTTTTAAAATAATTTTGCACAATTAGAATAGAAATGGATCAAATTTTATTCCTAAGATTCCACTACATGTTTAGTTATTTAGATATACGCCGACCTAAAAGCGTGTTAAAAAAGACTAACGTTATTTCTTCTTTATTTACCTCCTACCTATTTTTTTTTCTTTTCCATATCATTTTATATGGACGCTTCGCCATTGAACATTGGAAGGTTGGCTGGTAGAGATCTCATATAAGCCAGTCTCAGTACATTCTTAAAATTCAGAAATAATATTTCTTCTTGTCTACTAATTATTGGTGTACAACAATAAAGATATTACAAACAAACAAGACTGTTGTCTAAAGTTGCGTCCTATGGCGTTGCTTTCCAAGCTCAAAATTAGAATAGAAATCTCTACCGCCCAGAAATTAGCACCCACAAAGTACTCCTATGTTTGATGTGTCACTTTGAATGAAAAAAATTGGATAATGTCATAATGTTTCGGTTTGTGAGCCATCGGCGCCTCAAAACTGTTTAGTATTTTTTTGCCAAAATGAGGCCCTTTTTAGTCATCGCTCACATAAATCACGACCATTAATACGCACACATACATATCAAAAAGTCGCGGCCAGCTAGTATAATGAACGATTACTACTTCTATAGCTTGTAATAATGAACGAATGAAAGCAGGCGTCAATTAATAATTCAATCTCGATGTGAATCAACTTTCATTCTGCAATATATAGAGATCAAAGTGGGACGAACTCCAAAAAGTATATCCTGTAGAACACTAATGCTTGGCCCTGGGTTCATCGTTTTGACTTTGTGGATAAATTAATAATTTTCTTACATCGTAGCAACTTAATTAAATTAATTATCGACGATCCCGGTGGTCGAATGGCTAGCAATAGCCACTTTAACTCCGAGGTTGCGGATTCAATCCCCGCATAGGACAAACATTTGTATGCACGAACACATCTGTTTGTCTTTTTCGGGTGTTTTATATGAATTATATTTTGTATAATAATATGAATTTATAAAAGAAATATTTAAGTATACATATCAGTTATCTAGTATCCATAGTACAAGCTTTGCTTAGTTTAGGACTAAGTTGTCGTCAACCCTTATTCACCCCACTGTTGGGATCCAGTCTCCCCTCATTCAGCATACTGCACCACGCTGCTCAACTACGACTTGGGACTGATAGTGCAGTGTAATTAGTCCAGTAATATTTTTTTTTCGACATCGCAGCACTCGAGCAAGTTTAGAAAGTGTCGCATTTTGGCGAAGAAAAAGAAGTACGCACGCGTTATCCCGCGCGTTCACCTTGTTGTCACACATTGATTTCCGTGTCAAACAAATAGAGGGGATTTCTCCTGCACACTTAATTTTTGAATTGAACTACGAGTAAATATTTTATCAGTGGACTATAGAGGTTTTTACAGAGGCAGTAACACGGGACTGATGCTCTGGTGTTACACGCGACAATAGGCAACGGTAACTGCTTGCATCAACGGGCAATATGCTAGTGAGCTTGGTTGAAAAAATGTGACACTCGTGTTGCATAGAAGATATATTTGCGTGTGCGTCCACGAATTTCACCCGCGAAACTTTCTAGAGCTTCGTAGACACTCATAATTACTATAATAACCATTTATTTACAGCACACTGCAGGATTGTAAATTCGTAGGCACTGCTGCTGCAGTCACAGAACTGAATCAGAGTGTCCGAGCGACCCGGTTCGACATTTTTAAACATAATTTTTGACAGTTTAGATTTGTGTCTATTGATTTAGTTAGATTGTTCCCCAGGAGTGTGCGCCGCGGAGTTGGTCGCTGATCTCGTGTGCTACTCGAAGATGAGTTCTAGAGCGGCCGCGGGCCGAGTCGTGGATGAGATCGGTAGACCAGAAAGTGAAAAATGTAACTGCGCGAAACAGTTTTTTATTAGTTGTAATTAATATAATTAAAAGGACAGGAAATAAAATGTTACGCAAATTCATATTAATACTTATTTAATGTAAAATAATGCGAGCGCTTAGACCTTGTTCTAAAAATGCAATATTTTTTATAAATATTAATTACGCTATGAATTCTAATTCACGTTTCAAAGTCATTATATTTTTTCAGTTGAAAACCTGTACGGAGAGTCGCCTTACACGTCAGTACAACTGTCCGCTGCGTGCGATACTCGTCCCTCGTTACTTATCTATGGAAGAAGTTATCGAAAAAGTACGATTGATATAGAATGGGCTCTCGAGGTTTTACAAAAACATCACCAGCGCAGTTCTTCCAGAGATAACTAACCAGGGCCAAGGATAAGTATAAAAATATCTTTGAATTTTTTTCTGTACTATTGACCCGGAACCCTTCAGTGTAATAATTGAGTGTAACGAGAAATAAGCAACGTTCAGTCCGCGAGGCTGCCTCGAATAAGTACAACTAAAACAAGCTATTTCCCCTTTAAGCGGGCGCCTTTACGGAGCCTCGTCGTTTGATCCCTGCGAATAGTGTATAATAGTTCATCCCAAATCCCGCCGGGCGTTACTACAATCTTAAGCACGCGATTTATTGTATCTTGCCTCCCCCTCCCCCTCCCCCTCCCCCTCCCCCTCCCTCTCCGGGCACCCTCGCCTTTGCCGCGCCGTCATGCATAACTGCTCAAGACCGTGATCTTGTTCACGTCCCACTATCAGATTTCCAAAGTTCTTTGTCTGTGGTCATTGCATTACAGACTGTTTTTTGATAAGCCCAACAACAAGTCACACGATTATTTAAGCCACAACGCGATCGCTTCACACCAGCACCACATAAGTGACGATTTTATAACGTACCGATTAGCTGCTTTTGCATAAACAGAGAATGTCGGCGAGAGGTGCGAATGAGCGTGCGTGTGAGCGGCTTCGAGCAAACGGGTAGAGATTGGGCTGAGAAACGATGAGGCCGGCGACGGATCAATGCGGATTTTTTCTATACTATGATCAAGGGCAATTAAATTGTACTCCGATTTTGATGTTCTGTATTTTTTAAACGAAATGCCTTGTTGGCAATTACCACCGAAGTTATCCGCTAGTCTATCAACACATTTACGATAAGATACTAGTGTGAACGAGAGTGGGCCGAGGGCCGGGAGTGTCAGCGGAGTGACCCTCGTGACGAGTGTGTCTCCGGTGTCGTGTGGCGGGCGGGGCGGGCGGGGCGCGGGGCCGCAGGAGACAGGTTGACGGCGCGGTACGGAAACACAAATCGCATTACGATTGCCGCCGGAACGGGCTCAATTCGTATGGAACGTTTCCGATCATTGAGAAGTTTCCTCGGCGAGGAACGTACTTCATTGTGAGCTCATTGTCGCGCGAACAGACAACGCCGCTCGCTTTGTTGCGAACACGATGTTGACAAATTATTGTCAACATCGTGTTCGCAACAAAGCGAGCGACATATTAATGTCTTTCAATGAAAACATACTAATTAGATAGAACAGAAGTCGTTGTTGCGCGAGTCAGTCTAATCGAACACGCTAGTTAAGCAACGTCGACCGTATTTATCTCGAGCTCCTCCGTGCTTCGGAGGACACGTTAAGCCGGCTGTTGACATTAAATGATAGTCGATAAGACAACTCAGTGGCTCTTAGGCGGCTTGAAAACACTGGCCTCTGCCAACCCGCAGTTGGGCCGCGTGGTGTAGTGTGCTCTACACCCCTTCGATTGAGGGGAGGTCCATATCCCAGTCCATAGTGGGATGAATTAGCGTTGACGACGACGCAATATAAGCTTTGTTAATGTAAATGTATTATTTGGTTGAATGTTCATAATTATGTACGCCTCTTCACTGGCGTAGCACCTACGACGTAGCGTTGTACGCCTACGCCGTAGGTGCTACGTGCCGTAGCACCTACGTGTTACGTGCCGTAGCACTTTGGTCTACGCCGAAAGTGGACAATTCTTTCGAATCGTGTTCTTTGTGTGATTTTCTGAACTTGGTAACATTCATTTTATATATTAAATTGTTTGTTTTTCTCTCCTATATGGTACCACAGACTAAAATCACGGACACGGAACATATAAAAAAGCCGAAAATTCGCCTTCGGCTCATGTGATAAACTCACACTCGTATTTTAAGAATCCTTATTATGCAACAGTTTCATAAACTACTATTAACACACACACAAATATACTTAGAAAATTTCAAAGTATTATTGAGGTTTACTACAGCCCCTCACTTCATATTAATTATTTTCAGTCTCTCGAAATCATCTTAACAGAATTTGATCAGTTTTGTTTATACCACTAATGTGGCGAACAAGCATCCGATCGGCAGTGACCGTAGCCTATGAACGCTGTAACACCAGGGGCATCATACGCGCGTTGACCGACCCTGTAAAAACTTATTCACGCCCTATTTGAACCCCATGCTGTAGACTCCTGAGAAAATCTCGACAGGCAGTTCATGCTACTGCTGTACGCGGAAGAAATCTTCTCTGGAAGTTGTAACCCCCCCCCCCCCCTATTTATTACTCTGTCTCCTCTCCTCTACTCTATTATATCTTCCTATTCATCTTATATCATCATCATCATCATCATTTCCTATGCTACTAATTTTCTCTCTCTCTCTACCTTTTGTATCACTTAAATTCCTCAATCTATCACACCACATATACCTAATTAAACGACATAAATCTGATATACATCTCCCTATAATTAACACTCTTACACCTTAAATTTAAACCAAAACTTATGTTGTTGTTGTTGTAATAGAATGAATCAACCTGATGGTAAACTTTACTACTACATAATGGCCACGTGATCGCGTCTAGTGTCCTACATTGTACCGTAATTTCCCCAGATACTTTTACACGCAGAATAATGACTGATTAATCTCCTAACACCCTAATATATATATACTCATTGAATTAGTTAAATTGCCTAACGCCCACTGTAAAATAGACCTATGTAGTTGAAAATATATTAACTAATGTCCTAAATATTAACTAGTCTTTCTTATAATAATAGTGACTCTTTAGTTATTATTTCCAGTATTAACTTTGTTATGATAGTAAACCAATACTAAACTTAAGTTAAAGAGAAACACTTTGCCATAATGGAAAGACTTTTAGACTTTAAGTTTTAGTGATAACACAATATGATATAAAACACTTATGTCGACTAATTAACATATTCAAGGTTAAAGCTTTTAAACATTATTTCTTTTGTGGCAATTGACTAGCCCCATCTCCCGCTAGATCACGTAGGATTTCAACCGTGTTCATAAATCCTTCCGGCCAACTTAGATTGAGCAGAGTTTACTCTACAGAAGTTTCACCTAACTTCTCTAGAAACAAATAACTAGAGGCCGTCTCTTACCTCACAGTTTTCTATTACTTTTTTAACCTTGATATCTTTGGTGATTTTAACCTAGTCTTAAATTAGATCAATATGCTCAATCTTTTATTTACTGAAGCTACATTATTATTACATTATATTCTTTACTTGAGACGTTTATAGATATTTCTCAAAAGAAATTTAGGAAACTTATAAATTCCTTAGGCAAATAAATTCATAAAACTGGCAAAATTAATTTCTGTATTGATTTTAGATATGAAACCAATAACTTTCTTTAGTCTATTTTCAAACTAAATTAATTCTTATCGAATTCAGATCATCCAAGGTTTAGGAATATTGATCCAGTGCTTTGACTGATCCCTTATTTTAATAGTATTAAACCAACTACTTGATTATGAAGATACTCTCCATAAATGTTACATTTAATGTTCCTCAGAAAATGTAATATAAAGTTATTCACTTAATTAGAAATACTTTGTCAACTTACAGGTTTTTGATTCACTTATTTTCCGAATTCACCACCATTACACTTAGATAAATCACTTTCACAACAACTCTTACATGTCACTAAAATTCGTTAGAACTTCCCTACAACATCTATGAATTATAATTCCATTCTTGTATGTAATGAAATACACTAAATTTGTTTTAAGTTATGACATATTGAAGAATAGTTGTTTAATGTTTTTTTATTCACATCAGTGACAACAGAGGTACTTTTGTTACCTGTATGTCCAACTTACAACATCATCCATGATATTTCGATATGATTTTAATTGAAAATACTGATGAAAAGGAAAGTTCCTTCGATAATTCAATGACCTCATAGCCTGTTTAAACTCCACTTACTAATTCAAGTTAATATATCAATCACCTGTAAACTAACTCAAATATTCTCTTAATCAATAATTCCTTTCAGAATTAATCAGTTATGTCAGTAAAATCACAGAAGAACTCCAATATCGTTCCTAATATTCACAGAAGACATGTATATATATAAATACACATTCTCAACTCATATCGAACCCTAGTTTACTTCTCACTATTTAAACCCATCTAACTATTAACATTGGCTTTACCTACTTGCTATGTTTGCAACCTACCTTTGTAACTTGAAATCTAAAACTAACACTATTGGTTTTTTATCGCGGCCTAACTTTGAAGATGACGGATCCTACCTATTTTATGCCTAAATCAGATTCCTACAGTTTCCCTAATGTGTGATACCTTTAACTGGAGACCCGAGCTCTCACATTTAAGTGTGTTGGTGTGTACAGTGAAACAAGTACCTCCCTGACAAGGCTTGTTTACTAAGCTGCTAAACGGGATGGACCGACATATCCTATATACCTAACCTACGTCGTGTGTAAGGTAGGGCTGCCCAAATTGGACTTGGAAAGGGTGGATGACTCAGCCCAGGACAAAGTATGTGCGGAGACATTCTCAAAGTTTTCGCCGGCAGTGACAAGTCAGGCTGGTTACTCTTCTTTGAGAAAGGTAGCATTTAACGTTGTAATAAATAACGTTAGTGATATGAGCTACAATCAATCACTTCCCAGCGTGAGCTGGTTGAAAAGGTCCTCTCCCTTCGTCTACATAAATAAACTAGGTTGCGAGTTCCTCCGAATCACTTCGATTCTTAAGATTTCAAGTTACAATCCAAAACATCTAAAATTCCACTATAAATCTGATAAAAACTAATTTTAAATCTAATTTCCAAACAATAATATAAAACTCTAAAGTTGTAACTTGAAATATCGGCATTTATTTTAACAAATAATCGGATGCCAATTGTACGTACTAAACCGTCGAAAATTACACGAGCAATCCGCAAAAAATTCGCGTTTTTCCTTTTATAGTCCTAAGCCTCGCCCACTTTTGAATTAGTGAAGTGACATAAGTAATTTTTAACCATAAAATCTAATTCTCCTAGTTTAATCGAGTGATCCATTTGTATCAATTTATCTAACTAATTTTTACCATATTAATTGTTTCATGTTTAATCGAAAATACTCGATTCTTACTAAAATTATTCGAATCTTTCTAAAAAGATAATTAAATCATTTCAGTTTCACATTTTTACCTTTATTTCACATAATTTTTATCTTCAAACCTCAAATTAATCTAATTTTGTACCTATATTGATCACACTACAACTTCCATCCACTAATTTTAATAGTTATAAAGAAAATATAAGATTTTCAATCTTAAACTTTATTCGTGTTTTCTTACAATTCACTCCTTGAATCAATTCACCCGATTAATTATGAACGCCATTAATATCAACCAACGCTTATTATATCTAAATTCCCTTAAATATTGGATACGATATCATTACATACTAATATATTATCAAATTAATCGATATTAGTACAATCGATTCCCCATTTATTTATCAGAATTTTCCCGCCATTTTTTGCCTAGCAACATAACCTCTTGCGTCTATCCCTATCAATGCTATTCCACTCAACCAATCAGAAATCCCCATTTGTCCAATTTTGTCCACAGCCTTTTCTGAGAATTACTATGCACACCTGCGCATAAGGTCGCCCTACAGACCTTTATTTGATGAATTAGGTCACTCACAAACTGATCTTAGATATTTTGTCTAAATTTCAAAGTTCTCATGTTAACTAACGCTATTACTCGTATGGGTTAGTTACAAAGTCCATGGTCATGCCAGTTGAGATCAGAAGAGCTCCTCTTTAAATTGTTTTAAATCAGCGCCTAGATGTTCTTTGTAGAATTATTAGTTAGTTAATTGATTCAGGTGTTATTTTGCGGAAGTCAAATTTACAGGCAATTTGATCTACATTACTTTGCGTGCTTCCGCCATCAATTAGTTCATGCAAACTACTGCCGGCCGGAACCCACCCACTACCGTTAGTAGTTGCATGCGACTGCCGTGACTGCTTTGGTCGTCTCTGCTCCAGCTGCTGTGGTCGTCTCGGCGAATCTCCAACATCTGAAACAGAAGATACATGCGACCGCCACTGCCCCGACTGCCTCAGACGACATCAGGGGAGAAATGATGGATGCCATCCAGCGTCGAGAGGACGCGCCAGGGCCAGTGCATCACACAGACCTTGTGTCGACGGCGACGAACTTCGTCGCCCTGAAGAGGTTCGCTCACAGGTGGCACGCGCGGAGAAGCGCCATGGAGAGGGAGGAGAAGAGAAGGGGCGCTAGAGGTTGACGGCGAAGGCGTAAATGTAACGTCGTCGCCACAGAATGGGGAGAGGGCGAAAGGGACAAGGACAGAGAGTTAAATAATTTGTAGGGAGTGAAGACGTGCCACGGCACTGCGAAGTCAAGTGCAGTGTGCCGTGAGCATCTCCCGCGATTCTGCTCAAATGACCAGGCGGTCGATGGAGCCATGGGAAGGTGGTGGGATTGCCCCGACTGCCGTGGTCGTCTCTGCGACACGTGTTTCGCCTCTACGCGAGGCATCCTCAGGCGATCTGTAGATGTTGATGGTTAGAACAACAACCTACAATTTGTAGGTTATTGTTCTAACCATCAACATCTATAGAGGCATATAAAATACGAACTCACAAAATTTGCACTCCCTCTCTTTATATTTTAAGTATAAACGTAGTATTATATTGTAATTGTGTTTACAATTTTATTATTTTCTCATTATTATACTCGTATATGCTTATCATATGTTACAGTTACAAGTTGTGTAATATAACGTGACGGCAACCTATCACGACTCCAATTCAGTACAATGGCAGCGAGTAAATTAATCACACGAGTCATTAAGATTAGCCTTGCGCCAATATGTATCGTCAGTGAGGCCGGAGACAGCCGACGGTCGCGAGACCAGACGGATCATTAGACCAAACGCTGCTGTCGGGTTTATGGATAAGGGCGGGGACAAGGCGGGAGCTGTCAGTATGGCGCGCGCCAACCTCAGGAAACAACCAAAAGTCAAGTGATTGTTCTGCGTTTTGTAGATAGTCGCTGTTGACCGAATTGATGTCAAACTGGTATAATTACTCGAGTATGTCAGTGCAAAACAATATTAATTGGTAATTTGGAAGTACTCTTTCCTAGGTACGTCTTAAATTAGGACTCGAGAGAATAACTCGTAAATAGTAGCACAGCGAGCATATATTTGTTATTAAGTTAGGGCACCAAATGTGTGCGCACATGAGAGCCGCCTAAACAAACGAGCCGATAGCGCGGTGTTTGCGGAGGGCGCGCCGCGACGTGTCCGCCGCCTCGCCGCGCGGCCGCGGAGCCTTCAGTACGAGTATGTCTCCGCAGCCCGCGACCAACACGATTAGCATCTCTAAAAGATAAATGCAGCGAGTAAATGTCTCGAGCGGCGACATACAGGAGTAGGGTTTCTAAGTTAAAACTCATTCAAATGTACTAGAAATTCTAATCGTATACGTCACGTACGACCATGGCACAGTATAAGTAATAGTACTACGTACAGTATGGCCACTGGGCGACACAAAGAGCGGCACGGCGCTCTCTCGTGTCGACGTCGCGGTCGCCTTCCTCGGAGACGAATCTTGAACAGTACGTGCGGCGCCACATGTGCACACGCTCATTCTTCATTTTTGACGAGCCCGGTGGTCGAATGGGTATCAATGTTTACTTCGACTCCGGGATCGCAGGTTCGCTCCCCAAACGAGATATGCGCATGAACATCTCCGTTTGTCTTGGTCTGGGTGTTTTCTTTGTTTTATATCATTTTGAATACAATACAATAGAATATAATTTATTTACTAGAACATACAACTATTTAGTAGATAAGATGTCATTTTTCAGTCAGGTTACAGGACCTTCACCTTGCACAGAGGCATGCAATTTTTTTTTATACTACGAAGGTGACAAACAAGCATACGGCCCGCCTGATGGAAAGCAGTTACCGTAGCCTAAGGACGCCTGTAACACCAGAAGCATCACATGCGCGTTGCCGACCTTGTAAAAACCTCTTTACGCCCTTTTTGAAGAACCCCATGCTGTAGTCTCTTGGGAAAACCTCAACAGGCAGTTCATTCCACAGCTTGATAGTACGCGGAAGAATATTTCTCTGGAACCGCACAGTACGTGACCACTTCGGTTCTGATGTGTGAGGATGAATTCCCTGTCGATGGCGACTGTAGAAGGAGGCCGTGGGCATCATGTCAAATAACTCCTCAGAATACACCCCATTGTACAATCGGTAGAACAGACCAAGCGACGCAAAATCTCTTCTCAGACTCAAAGGTTCTAAACTAAATTTCAGTGCAAACATTGTTTATATTATGGAATTTTCAGTTGCAGTGTTGGTCCAAGGTACGACCTAGAAATGTGATATTGTCACCTTGCTAATTGTCCGATTAGAATATTTTAAGATCATATTTTTGTTACGCATGTTATAATTTGAAAATAGAAAGTATTTAGTTTTTTTGTATGTTTACGCATAGTTTATTTGATTCTAGCCATTTTATAATTTTGTCCAAAGTAGTATTAATTCTTAATTCATAGTCAGTGCGTTTGTTATCGTCAGGTATGATGACAGACATATCATCTGCGAAGAGGTGGCAGTTCATTTATGTATAGGAGAAATAAGAGTATTGATAGCACTCCGCCCTGCGGGACACCTATTCTGTTGTATTTGTATCCAGATCTGTATGGAGTACTTAAAAGGTCCTCATGTATACGCGTAATCTCGACACATTGTTGTCGGTTGGAAAGAAAACTTCTGATCCAGTCCAGAGCAGATCCTCTAATACCGTACCATCAGTACCATTCACATTTATCGAGTAAAATTTCATGATCTACCATGTCGAATGCTTTACTCATAGCGAGGAAGATAACAGTAACTCGACTTTTGTTGTCGACATTCTCTGTAATGTATGCATTTATAAAAAATATATATATTTAAGTATAATATAAGTTATCTAGTACCCATGATTCAAGTACGGGGACGCACTGGAGTACGGGAAGCATTTCTGTGTACGTGACAATTCCGGACAAATTACTCACTCGAGCCGCTCGGTAATTACAATGCTCTAGTGGTACGAAGTGGTTCTGCCACAATCATGAAGTCCTTATCTACGCTATGTACACTAATGTCATAAACACGACTGATTCTCGTGATTGACTCATTAAAGCAGAGCCAAAACTACCGAACTTTGAACAGTAGGTTCTTTTAATGGACTAGATAAATATAATTAATTGATTCAGGTTTTATTATAGATAAATATTTTTTTATGAATTACATAACAATAACAAGGTTTGTGAGTGTTATGTTTGTGTGTGAGAAATTCAACCGTTTGCCGAAGTAAAACAGAAGTTGAAAGTTTGTATCGGGCGGGTACCATTGTCTTTAAAGTTGTGATTGTAAGGAAGAAGAACGGAGGGTTGAAGGACAAGCTTGTAGGATAAGTTTGTAGAATCTCAATGAGATGGAGCAATGAAAAAGGCAAGCAAAAATTTTGAAATAAAAAAAATGTACTAGATCAGACATGAAGAAGATTTAATATTCCTGTGTATGTAATATTATGAACATTTTATTATAGACATTTTATTTATGCATAAGATATGTATGACTGTAGGTTACAGTCGTAAAGCAGACGCGCAACGACGCGCGACGCGGCGACGACCGACGCGGAACAAAGATCACTCACATGACACACTGAACTCCACATCGGTCTCAATGTTTAGACGTTTCAGACAATACCGTAAATGTTATGTTATACATATTGAAGAGAACTTATATTGGTACCTGCAAATGAAGCATCTGGGAGAATGGTCCTGGCGATAGATCCAGGTACTTGGGAGACGACTCGTCGACGACGCCGAGAATTTTCTAGTAGACATTGTCATACCCATTAAACCTAGATCATCAGAACCATGAATGGTTGGAGATTACATTACTCCCTGCTGCCGTCTGGGGTTATTTTGACGTCACGACACTACTGAAGATATCACGCCTGAAGGCCTTCACCGAGATTCGAGAAAAGCTGGGAGTTAGAGAGTAAGTCTGCCTGAATTAATAATTGAATTAGTAGAATTGCGCAACCTGAATATCGCACCGTGTATTTTGCCGACGTTCATGCGTAATTTATAGTGCGTCACTCTCGGCGAAAACTCTATCAAACCTACTTTTACAAAATAGTAAAAACTAAACGAGTCACGAAGTAAAAAAGTGGTATACAACCAGCAGTATCAACCGACATTAACGAGTCCAATAATCCATCGCCGTACGATACCAGAAATTTATATGATACAAAAGCACAGCCTAAGCAACAGTACTAACATCACAAAAGAAAACAAAATGTTATTCCACAATAACATGTCATTTTGTGCGTCTCGTGGTGTGGTCGTATAGTTGATACACTTAGTGCAAGATTAGAGCAAGTTTACAGTGCGAGCGATGAGTGATCGCTCAGTGGGCTCGTGTCGGCGCCGCTCATAAATCGGGCTTTGGCTCGCTGATAAATGGCGGGCTGCGCCTCGCGACCGCTACGGACCGGGACATCAGCTGGCTGAACGTCGCCGGATAAGTACTGTGACGAAGAGCATCGCGCGATGTAATTTGGAGTGTACTCGTACCAACTCTAAAGATTGGCTCCACACACACACACACTACCTCACAGTCAAATAGCAATACTTTTAACAACTCTTGAGTTCCTGCGAGTTCCTTTCTAACGAAAGAATGCACATACAGAGCGCAACACGTACAGATAATTTGGCTTTGGCTCTAAAGGTCGTGGTGAGCCACCCACAAGTTGTTTACCAGTGATTCACAATAAATTTAATTTGATTTTGAATAATATACCAGCGCGCGAGCAATACTCCTTGTATTCCTATAGGCTACAGTAGCCGCTTTAACATCGAGCACCTGGTGTTGTATAAAACATGCATTTATTTAATTTTGGTTATATTTCTACGAGCTCGATGCTCGAATGGATAGCAATGGCACTTTGTCTCCGAGGTCGCGGGTTCGATCCCTGCACATGACAAACATAATCTTAATTAAATGGGCAATAAACGGACAGTCCCCGCTATCGGCTATCGCTCGAAGGACACTGTTATTGCTGCCTCGTATGCGGCGCAATAGTGAAGCCGTATTTTTACGTATAATTATTGGACACCATTATTCTACAAACTCCGATATTAACAATATTTTTTAAATATCTCTGATGAACCGAAAGCTGTTGTCTTATACAATAATATAAAAAATTAAAGGAAATAACTTTTGTGTTTAAATCAACTTTAGTTGGCAGCCTGAGCATGTACATATGGTGCTCTCCCCGTAGCTACGATTACTCGTAGCACTTACTGGCGTAGTGAGTGCTACGAACAATCGAGTAGCATGTTTGACTGAGAATTTTTTTATATCATTAAAGTGGCAAACAAGCATACAGCAAAAAATATTTCAAATTCAGGAATAACGAGTTATTACTTTCGTAGGTCGTTTACAAACCCACCCTCCAGTCACAGAAGACGTAAATAAGCAGAACAGCGTCTTTATGTAAATTTATTTGCACATTACACAGCATACAAACAAGTTAAACAGACACAATTATAACATAAGAAAATTGAAAGCACTGTGCAATGTCGGAAAATGGACCCAACTCAGTATAATAACCGAAATCTATTCCAGACTCGGCACTGATTTTCAGTTAGGACCAGTTGCGACATCACGGACATACCTACATGCTTAGAAAAGACAAGAAACAACAAACAATAAAAAAAGAAGAACTTAAAATAAGAAATTATGCTAAGTAGGCATTTCACTGATGAGTTATTATTGGGGTGGTTAAATTATAATATTTAATAAAAAATAATAAAAAAATCACAGATCTCGTGCTCTACACGACTTGAAACGGCATTGAAAATGCATCTACAATTTTTTTTTTTTTTCAAAACATTTTTACATCATTTTAAAGCCCTTCGAATTCCGCGTCTTTTGTGATATCGCACCTCGCGGCTGAGGGCACCTCTACAGCCTCAACCGTCACCAATATCGAAAAAAGTGTAATGACCTAAAATGTTCCTTGGTTCAATATCGAAATTTTCTGTGAAAACACTCGATTGTTCGGTCGAAAAAAGTTGGGTTTTTTCGATTTCCAAAAAAGTTTTTGAGTTTTACAAAATAATTTTTACATCTTCTTAAAGTCTAAAATTCATCCCTTCTAATTCCGCGTCTTTTGAGCCCCATGTGGCCCTAAACCTCAGGGGGTATTACGGGCGAGTCGCACTTTCACCGAAAATGGGGGCCTACTGGAGCGAACGAAAAAACATTTTCAATGTTAAAAAATCAATACACTGTCATTCGTTAAACAATTGGAAGCTCCATTCAATCACACTCAATCGATAATCTACTTACGTCCCATCACTAATCCGCACATTCCGTTCCGTACAGTAATAACTGTAATTAATTAGAAAACTCATTCATTTCATTCAATCATTTGGAGATACATACTAAACAACATTTACTTTAAAAACATAAATATGTCTACAAATATGGTCAATAAGTGTAATCTAAACGAGATTAGCATTATTATTCAAACTGTGCCGCGTGCAGCTCAAGAAATTTAAAATTTCCAAAGTAGATCTAAAACCGGGAAGTGCTATGGGATAAGAAACAAGGCATCTATTTTGTGGTTCGCACCAAGCCGGTGTGTATACATTGCACAGAAATTCATATATAACTGACATCACTGGTACTTATGCGTCAGTTAATTACATTAGAAGTTTTGTGGAGGTTAGCTCAAGCTTATGCACAGAGACACTGCCTTGTTCAATTTTGGAACATGGTGTCTATTCAAATATTAGGATAAGGGGACTTAAAATTTTAACTCGCACTTACGACAAAAACGGTTGTTCACACGTTCTTCGTGATACTTCGGAGGATACACGATTTTACAATGTTCATACGAGGAAATAACATAAAATATGAGACCGTGTACTTTAAAATTTGTAGTAACCTACTATTTGTCAACGAATGTATATGAATATAATATCTTTTGAATAAAAAAAAACTATGGTCGTTTGTATTTCTTTCCAATTCACTGAACTGTCGAGCAATTTGTATTTGTTGATGTACCTTCACTCATACAAAATGCTTTATAAGGCATTTTTTACCTAGATCGGTGAAATTGTGGAGTCTACATTCACACCGATGTTTCTGAACAATAAAACCGGCCAAGTGCGAGTCGGACTCGCGCACCAAGGGTTCCGTACCATCTAAATATATAAAAGAAGAAACTGACTGACTGACTGACTGACTGACTGACTCACTGACTGACTGACTGATATATATATCAACGCACAGCCCAAACCGCTGGGTCTAGAGATTCCAAATTTGGTACGTAGGTTCCTTATGACGTCTAGGGGTGCACTAAGAAAGGATTTTTCAAAATTCATCCCCTAAAGGGGTCAAACGGGGGTCCAAATTTGTATGGGGAAACAAGATTAATTGGATTGTTTTATCTGAAACTTTACAAGAGTACTTCTATAGATAAATGAATAAACACGTGTTTCAGGATTTTTCAAAATTCAACCCCTAAAGGGGTAAAATGGTGAGAAAACGTCTGAAAATCGTCATGGGTATGGTTTTTATGGTTTATCGGGTCGCTGATTACGAAAACAACAACTATTTTATAATCCAACATAGCCGATGTGTCATAAAATCACCCCTGAGGGGGTCCGATGAGCTTGAAATATGTAAAAGAAGAAACTGACTGACTGACTGTTATATATATCAACGCACAGCCCAAACCGCTGGGTCTAGAGATTCCAAATTTGGCAAGTAAGTTCTTTATGATGTCTAGGGGTGCACTAAGAAAGATTTTTTCAAAATTCAAACCCTAAGTGGGTGAAATGGGGGTCCAAAGTTTGTATGGGGAAAGAAGATTAGTTGGACTATTTTATCCGAAACTTTACATGAGTACTTCTATGGATAAATGAGTAAACACGTATTTCGGGATTTTTCAAAATCCATCCCCTAAAGGGGTAAAATGGGGCGAAAAAGTCTGAAAATCGTCATGGGTATTGTTTTTATGGTTTATCGGGTTGCTGATTACGAAAACAACAACTATTTTATGATCTAACATAGCCGACGTGACATAAAATCACCCCTGTGGGGATGCGATGGGGTTGAATTATATAAAAGAGGAAACTGAATGACTCACTGATATATATCAACGCACAGCCCAAACTGCTGGGTCTAGAGATTCCAAATTTGGCACGTAGGTTCCTTATGATGTCTAGGAGTTCACTAAGAAAGGACTTTTCAAAATTCATCCCCGAAGGGGTTGAAACTGGGGTCCAAAGTTTGTATGGGGAAACAAGATTAGTTGGACTATTTTATCCGAAACTTTACACGAGTACTTCTATAGATAAATGAGTAAACATATGTTTCAGGATTTTTCCAAAAACAACCCCCAAAGCGGTAAAACGGGATGAAAAAATCTGAAAATCGACATGGGTATTGTTTTTACGGTTTATCGGGTCGCTGATAACGAAAACAACAACTATTTTATAATCCAACAAGGCCGACATGACATAAATCACCCCTGTGGGGGTGCGGTGGGGTTAAAATGTCATAATATAAATATGGGTGTTGATTCTATGGTTTTCTGGGACGTCAATTACAAAAATGGCATCGATTTGAAAATATCAACCCCTAAACGGGTAAAATGGGGTCAAAAAGTCTGAAAATCGTCATGGGTATTGCTTTTATGGTTTATCGGGTCGCTGATTACGAAAACAACAACGATTTTAAAATTCAACGTGGCTAACGTGACCATCATCCTCTGTTAGGGTGCGATAGGGTTGAAAGATCTATATATCAATAAATGTGTCGTTTTTAGGGGTTTTCGGAACGCCAATCCATACTAATATTATAAATGCGACAGAATGTCAGTTACCTCTTCACGCTTAAATCGCTGGACCGATTTAGATGAAATTTGGTTGAGAGATACATTGAGTCCTGGGAAAGGACATACCCATGATAGTTTTTATCCCAGAAATTACCTGTTATTGTTATTTATTGTACCTGTAGGGCGGTTCTATGTTTGACGGTATGTATTTTTTATATATAGTTTCAATGATTTCTCCGTTAATTGAACAGCAATTTTAATCATTCTTATTTGTTTGAATGGGCACACTATTCAAGTGGTCCCATATTAATCAAATCAGGATCTGATGATGGACTCCCTGGGAATTCGTGAGAAAGGGTTGAAATTTATAGGCATGGACATAGATACAGTAATTGATGAGTTTTCTGATGACATTAGGTTACATAATTTGCATTTGGAAGTCATCTTGTGACACTGCTGAGCTGATGAGGAACGGTTAGGCAATAGTGTTAAGTGCTTCTTAATTAAATAAATTAATGTATTTTCGTCTAGAAGACACCATGTCACTACTACTTACCCATTATTATAATAAATAGTTAAAAAAAATATTTACTAAAAAGAAATAAACTTAAAAAAAAATGAAACAATCTACAAAATCCTGACCAGAAAAAGCCAAAAATAACTACGGGAACAATATTTTCTGTCACCTAAGTTTAGATGTGTTACTAATCTGCAGTACCCTAATAATAATATCTATCCCCAAGAAATATATTAGTCATCATTTTAATTAAAACTGTCTCTAAATATAAATCATCAGCTTAACAACCTATTAGTATCATTTAATTCGTTTGATTATCAAAATAATAGATCTGTCACCAAATAAATAGATCAGCCCCTTAATTTAATGAAAAAATGGCTTACCGAGTCTTACCAATACTTGGTCAATGTAATAAATCATGTTTTGGTTAGATTTGAGTTGCTTTTTGGTTAGGTTAGGGTTCTCTTGCGTCCTGTCATCGGAAATAGGAGCTCCGCGAAGCGGAGCTCCGTCAACCTAGATGATGAATGATGTGGTGCCAAGTAAGCTTAATTATTAATAATTGACAATATAATACATACAAAAACATTTATTTGGTACTAGACCCTACATCTCCATGATTTTAGGTGATTTATTGTGGCATCGATTTTATATTGTTTGGTGACTACATTTTGGTGACAAAGCTATTATTTTGCGGGTAAACCCTATTAGTTAAGAAACACAAAACTAATTAAATTGGCGATAGCTTAAATGGTACCCAATAACTACTACCTACCTTCTGAGATTTTTGACGTCGGTGTCATTTTTTTAAAGTTTGATTTATCCTTTTTAAGCTGATGGATTAAGAGTAGTGTTATCCTAATAGGATTTTAAATTTGTATTTGGCGTCAATCAGTGCTTATGCGATCGCGGGGCGCGCGGCGGGAGCGAGGTGTAGTAGTTATCGTTAAAGTTCTTGCATCCGTATTTAGTATAATTAAAAGTAATACATGAAGGTGGTTGGGTGTATTCATCATCATGAAACTTTGTACACATATTCTTTAAGGTATTAGGAAGGACATAGGATACTAAAAAAAGTAAACGCGGGCGAAGCCGCGGGTGAAAGCTAGTTATCTATAAAAACGGCAAAAAAATCACGTTTGTTGTATGGGAGCCCCCCTTAAATATTTGTTTTATTTTTATTTAATTATTTATTTATAAAGTGAATATAAAACTAAATATTATGTGAGTATTTCAAGCGTCTACCTATTACCGTTATCAATTGCGAGCAAAAGAATCACGTTTGTTGTATGGGAGCCCCCTTAAATATTAATTTTCTTCTGTTTTTTAGTATTTGTTGTTATAGCGGCAATAGAAATACATCATCTGTGAAAATTTCAACTGTTTAACTATCACAGTTCATGAGATACAGCCTGGTAACAGATGGGGGGACGGACGGACGGACGGACGAACGGACGGACATTAATAGGGTTCCTTTGTACCCTTTGGGTACGGAACCCTAAAAATCACGATTTTTGTATGTACTAAAAAACAGAATAAAATAAATATTTAAGGGGTTAAATATTTATTTTATTCTGTTTTTTAGTATTTGTTGTTATAGCGGCAACAGAAATATATCATATGTGAAAATTTCAACTGTCTAACTATCACGGTTCATGAGATACAGCCTGGTGACAGACGGATGGACAGCGGAGCCTTAGTAATAGGGTTCCTTTTTACCCTTTGTGTACGGAACCCTAAAAATGACGAATGAGCCTTCAAGAGCAAGTCTATGTTTCCTTACTAATGTTTATGGGCAGCTGTGATTACTTTGCACCAGGTGGCCAAATGCTCGTTTGCCAGCTCTAATATTATAAAAAAAACCTTCCTCTTTTCTCACCATTGCAGTTTAGTAAGTGTTCTGCACTTAATACAACCACAATGATTATTATGACGTCCATTATCGGACAGCTATTGATTAAGAAGACAACAATTATAGACAATATTCCAACACCCTGCCGGCCGTGCGCGAGAAATCCATTTCAATTATGTAAATCTTAAAACGATATTTTTTCAATTACACGAATCCAGGACAAACTAAAATTTTATATTATGTATGTTTATTTTTAATTCCATCGTGTATGTGAGAAAAGGCTTGCTGAGTTTTATTATTGTTTGATAACGATTTATCATTCCAATCGGCTTAGTGACAATTGACGGCTGGCGGGCGGCAGAGAAGAGAACATCATTACTGCCGCATTTTCTGACGACTTATTATATGTGACTAATAAAGATTTAAATAAATATGAAGATTTACAATGTGAAGATTCATTGGTAACATTGAAATATAAAAGAATAAAAAATAACACAAATAAATAAAAAGGTGAGATGGGAGTTTCTGTATACACTTTCAGATTTTTTCGTGTTACCTAATGACCGTAATCAATCATTTTATTTGCAGGCTCAAAATTCCGATAGAACAATAACCTTAAATGACCTACGATCTAGTCGCGTCCTGCGAGTCTCATGCAATGCAGTCGTACACATAAATCTCAATATCAATATTTCTTAATGGTTGTATAATTTTAAAGGCCGGAGCAAATTGTAATAGTTTAATAGAGCGAAGTGGTGTCGCGCGTCGCGTCGACCGACCTACTCCATTAGGTTTTTTTCTGTCCGCTCAGCATCGGGCTCCCGGGAAGATAATTAGATCAGTGCGCTCTATCTTCAATCTGTGGATAATTATAGGAGCGCACCGAGGTCCGCCTGTGGGAGCGTTGCGTGTCTCGCCTGTCTGAGTGTGTGAGTTGGGGGGGGGGGGGGGATATTTGTGAAGGTAACATCTCAGTGAGTGCCTACTATAGCGCAGTAAGTGCGAAAGACCATGTATAATTATGCAAAAAAATTGAGACGCTAAGTTTGTTAATTGGTAGGGTGCATTACGTGCAGATGGTTGATTACGATGATTACGTGCAGGTGAAGTTAACTTTAGCTATAAAGTCACCTACAACCCAAAAGTGAATGTATAGGAAGTTGCGACGGCCGTAACATACAGATTAGCTTACCTTAAGCCGCCGATATATGACTTGATGATGAGCTTATGCTCGCAGCTTCGCTCGCGTGAAATTCGCGGTAAACACGTGTTTACTCATTTATTCATAGAAGTACTCGTGTAAAGTTTAGGATAAAATAGTCCAACTAATCTTGTTTTCCCATACAAACTTTGAACCCCCGTTTCACCCCCTTAGGGGATGAATTTTGAAAAATCCTTTCTTAGTGTACCCCTAGACTTCATAAGAAACCTACGTGTCAAATTTCTAGCCCCAGCGGTTTGGGCTGTGCGTTGATATATCAGTCAGTCAGTCAGTTGGGACTTAGAATTTTATATATATACACTGGGCCGCAATGAAAGCGGGTCGGTAACAAAAACATCAATAACTTCCAAAATATTTTAGCTAGCTTTATGAAATAAATACTGAATTAAAGTTTATTTCCTTACAAATATAGGCAGAAGTACAATATTTTTCTTTCTTTTTGATGATTGTATTAAAACCATAAATAAAAAATAAAGACGATTTCAAAAATTGATGTTTTTGTTACCGACCCGCTTTCATTGCGGCCCAGTGTAGATGTGCTCGATGCGAAGTGTTGCATCTCTTTCGCTGGGGAGGTCCTGGATCTTAATCTTGCCATAATGATGATTTTATTGCAGTATAAGAATTCGTCTAGACGTGCTAGAGCTAGAAAGACTAATTTGTATATATATTTTATTCTATATTGGGCCGTAACATCGATTCGTGAACCGATAAGCAATGGCCGATGCCAGTTAAATTTTTCCGACCGACGTCGACCGGTCGACGGATAGTTAAAAATTTAACTGGCATCGGCCATTGCTTATCGGTTCACGAATCGATGTTACGGTCCAATATAGAATAAAAAATAACAAATATACACGGTGCCGACATTAAGCATAGTACTGGACAGTCAGGTGTCTGCTGACTGATATTTGTAATATATCGATGGTCTGCCAACTTTGTGAGACCCAGAATTTATTCTTTCTAATGTTTTCTATTCTGTACCAACCTTATTACGCTATCTATTTCTTCCTTAGAACGTCTGCATGTTCTGTTATATTTTAGAAATGCTGTATTTTTGTGTGCAGATTATGTCTAACGTATCTCGTTGTGTTGTAGTGTGCGTTACAATAAATGTTCTATCTATCTATTTAGCTGTAAAGATTCTTTACGCTAAATTACAAAATTGCACGAAATTAAAATATCTTGGAGAGATTGAGACAACGTAGCCTTACACTGAGCGAAGCGGCGAACGGCCGGGCGGCGGCCGGACACTTGGCAATTGTGCCGATCAGTGTGATGTGGTAATAACCGTTATACGTATGAGTAGCTTATTAATTAATACAGCTTTGCTTAAAGTACTACAGTAATAACTGTAATTAATTAGAAAATGAGATTTTTGGAAAGCTTTGTTTGTAATGTTTTTATTGTAGACCAAAGAAAACATTTATAAACACGTACATTAAACAGACTTAGTAAGAATGTAAAAAGATACTCATATAGTCAAATGTTTGATAATGATAAAGTTTTGCATTAGTAGGTATATGTATTAGTGACTATCAGATATAATCGTGATCGAAGGAGCCGGTCCAACCCCGGCACACCACAGTGCCAGGGTTGGACCGGCACCGACTCAGTGCCACGATTATATTGACAAATGGAGATACATTTCGTATTTTATCGCGGTCCCCAGGCGGCCGCGTTTTTACCGCGAGCCAAAAAACAAATAAATCTATACATATAATAAAACAGTAAAAATAATGTGTCTGTACATTGAATATATTTACAAAAAAACAATTGGAGGCGATGGAGATACAGTAATAGAGTATGAATAAAAAAAAAAAAGTCTGTCTGTTTGTCTGTTTGTCTGTATGTCTGTTTGTCTGTTTGTACACGCTAATCTCTGGAAGTACTGGACGGATTCGAATGAAACTTTTTTTGTTATATAGCTGTTAAGCCTGGGCAAAATATAGGGTATAATTGATTTTGGAAAGTGGAACACCTGATGCAGCACCATAATGGTTCAGGTAAACTATAAGAAATATAAAAATGACGCCTTAGCAAAAGTTGTTCAGCCTGATGAGCATTTTCTGTTGAGGTATAAACATCCAAGATTTGGAACACCTGATGCAGAACCTTAATGGTTCAGGTAAACTATAAGAAATACAAAAATGATGCCTTAGCAAAAGTTGTTCAACCTGATGAGCATTTTTTGTTAAGGTATAAAAATCCAAGATTTGGAACACCTGATGCAGAACCATAATGGTTCAGGTAAACTATAAGAAATATAAAAATGACGAATTAGCAAAAGTTGTTCAGCCTGATGAGCATTTTCTGTTGAGATATAAAAATCCAAGATTTGGAACACCTGATGCAGAACAATAATGGTTCAGGTAAACTATAAGAAATATAAAAATGACGAATTAGCAAAAGTTGTTCAGCCTGATGAGTATTTTCTGTTGAGATATAAAAATCCAAGATTTGGAACACCTGATGCAGAACCTTAATGGTTCAGGTAAACTATAAGAAATATAAAAATGACGCCTTAGCAAAAGTTATTCAGCCTGATGAGCATTTTCTGTTGAGGTATAAACATCCAAGATTTGGAACACCTGATGCAGAACCTTAATGGTTCAGGTAAACTATAAGAAATATAAAAATGATGCCTTAGCAAAAGTTGTTCAACCTGATGAGCATTTTTTGTTAAGGTATAAAAATCCAAGATTTGGAACACCTGATGCAGAACCATAATGGTTCAGGTAAACTATAAGAAATATAATAATGACGAATTAGCAAAAGTTGTTCAGCCTGATGAGCATTTTCTGTTGAGATATAAAAATCCAAGATTTGGATCACCTGATGCAGAACAATAATGGTTCAGGTAAACTATAAGAAATATAAAAATGACGAATTAGCAAAAGTTGTTCAGCCTGATGAGCATTTTCTGTTGAGATATAAAAATCCAAGATTTGGAACACCTGATGCAGAACCTTAATGGTTCAGGTAAACTATAAGAAATATAAAAATGACGCCTTAGCAAAAGTTATTCAGCCTGATGAGCATTTTCTGTTGAGGTATAAACATCCAAGATTTGGAACACCTGATGCAGAACCTTAATGGTTCAGGTAAACTATAAGAAATATAAAAATGATGCCTTAGCAAAAGTTGTTCAACCTGATGAGCATTTTTTGTTAAGGTATAAAAATCCAAGATTTGGAACACCTGATGCAGAACCATAATGGTTCAGGTAAACTATAAGAAATATAAAAATGACGAATTAGCAAAAGTTGTTCAGCCTGATGAGCATTTTCTGTTGAGATATAAAAATCCAAGATTTGGAACACCTGATGCAGAACAATAATGGTTCAGGTAAACTATAAGAAATATAAAAATGACGAATTAGCAAAAGTTGTTCAGCCTGATGAGCATTTTCTGTTGAGATATAAAAATCCAAGATTTGGAACACCTGATACAGAACCTTAATGGTTCAGGTAAACTATAAGAAATATAAAAATGACGCCTTAGCAAAAGTTGTTCAACCTGAATGGCATTTTTTGTTGAAATTTGGAAAATCCAAGATTTGGAACACCTGATGCAGAACCATAATGGTTCAGGTAAACTATAAGAAATATAAAAATGACGCCTTAGCAAAGTTGTTCAATCTGAAGACCATTTTTTGTTGAGGTATAAAAATCCAAGATTTGGAACACCTGATGCAGAACAAAGTTAAATTTATTTGCATAAACAACACGTGTTTACAATAAATTATAGTTTTCAAAAAAGGAAAAAAAAACACGTTATAATAGCCAATAGAACTAAAAAAAAATTTAAGTAGGTAACTTTTTTAGTTCTATTTGCTATTATAGCGTGTTTTTTTTTAATCTATTTATTATAACAATAAATAGATTAACAAAATATTGAATGTATTGTAAAAATAAACGCGTGGTGCTACTTTTATTCTTACCTGCTACAAGTTAGACGCAATCGTTTTATTTTATTTACAAAGGTAACGTGGTCTATTAGTCAGTTTATTATAGACGCTAAAATTGAAATGGAACGATTGGTATATATTCGCACAAACCAGAAGAATACGTGCATTTGTGGGACGCTATGTAGTAAGATCAGAGTTTATTTGATTTGGTGGTGGAAAGTGTTTTAAGCGACGAGAGGAAACTGTTTTTCTTAGATGCTCCAGGAGGGACTGGAAAAACATACCTGACGAGATCTTATTTTGGCGCCTGATTTCAGCGTGGATTACGCTGAAATCAGGCGCCAAAATAAGATCTCGCAGCAGCATCGCCAGGTATTGCAGCCACATTACTACTAGGCGGAAGGACGCAAATACAATGTTCAATATCCTACTCGATTTAAAGAGAATTGAAACACCGACATGCTCTGTGACACGAAACTGTGACAAAGCAAAGGTGCTTCAGGATTGCTGTCTAATCGTTTGAGATGAATGCGAAATGGCCAACAGTAAGGCACTAGAAGCTGTAGATAGAACTTTACGTGCCCAAGAGTTTTCAAGAATATTATTAAAATTTGGGGAAGATCTCCTTCCTGAAGTAAAGTCAATGGCAGCGCAATATAATTGAAGCTGAGATTCTCACTGGGAGTGGTGCCGGTGAAACTGTATTTATTCCGCGTATACCACTCTTCTCCAAAAAAAAAATCCATTTTAATTTTAAACGTACGCAGTTGTCTGTGATCACTTGCTTTGCCATGACAATAAAAAAATCACTAAAATTCGCTGGTGTCAAGCTTAGGACTGGTCTTTTCATATTAGCTACCGAAGGAAAGACTCCCTTAATTTTTTTTAAACTATGGTTTCAATGTTAAACAAAAAAGAATTTTTTTGACTTTTAACGTATAACAAATATTTTTTATGTAACAACATTAGTTCGTATTTGTATTAATACGGCGGAATCATAAAGTCCACGCGAACGAAGTCGCGGGCATCAGCTAGTTGATAAATATGAAGGAAGGCGACGTCATGTCAAATGTCTCCGTCGGTCGACATTGACACGTGTAATTTCCCAGCGGGGCGCAGCCTCGGTCGGCCGTCGCCTCGACTGTCGACCACCGCCACTACGCTGCACGCCGCTGCGAGCTGCCTGTCGCGGTGCCAATTTAAGTAATGAGGGCGCGCCGCGACTCGCGACGAGTGTCTCAGGCGGACGAGGGCCGTTGTCGCGCCGGACCGCTAAGCGTCCGTCGTTAAAAGGGGTAATTTTACCACCATTACATTAACGATCTCGTAAATGGCACACTTTTATATTTGTGTTATTGAGTGCTTTAAAATATTTTTTTGCTGAATTGCACAAAAAAGTTAGTATTTTCGTTGGAGTTTAGAATTTAAAGTCACAACACTCTGAAGTAGATAAAAAAGAAAATTAAAGATATTACAGCTCCGACAAATATATGACATCATGTTGCAGCATTTAATTTATGGCGTGAAACTTTAAAATGAACCGTTGCGTTGTTGGCCGCGCCGCACGGAGCCGAAGTGGATATCGAACAACTCGCGCACATTTTTTCTCCTCCCGGACGATCAAATGAGCTACTCGGAGCACAAAAGAAAACAATGATTCGGGCGAACAATGTAGGACATTGTATGGGCTCACTCGAGAACCTTCGAGGACAGGCTTGACGCGTCACCACCGCACCGCGGCGCATAGTATCGAATATTACTTATTTTTTGACAATGTGGTAAAAAATATGAAGGAATTGAATATTCCTGAAAAAATGACCCAATGCGGAGCTAAAATATTTTTACCTAAGTCACAGAAGCTGCGCACTATACAACTGGTGAATAGCTTGTTTTGTAAATGCATACTTATGATTCATAGAAAACACCCAGAGCAAGGGTAACAGATTCTGAAGTTATGGGCGAAAGTTCGGAGTTGTTCAAATACCAAATTCATTAAATTTGTTCGATGAACGCGGAATTCATTTTAAAAGTGCACGCCCTAAATTATTGTCTAAATGACACAATAATAATGAATACCGACATAGAGCCCATAAAGCGTATTAGAAAAACCCCGAAGCCCCTGAAATAATAATGAACGCGTAGTTTTGTGCGGGAATAGAACCCGCGCCCCGTCAGTCTTTCGATCACCGGACTCATCGATGTCGTGATCCGCTGTCGTCCAATCACCTTTGAACGAAGCCTATTTATTACTCGTTAACATCTCAAAGTTGATTCCGAGTGAAGCTACTCGTACATAAAGTAATTCCTTCTTATCCTTTAATTGTTACGAACATGATGAATACAAACGATGCGATTAGTAACTGTAAGTGAATTAGTCTCGTCGACAGAAAACAAACTAAATTTCAATAAAAGTTGGCTGTAATAAGAGGAAATTCCGCTCAATTTACTCACTCATTTTAATTATATAACATTCGTTTCGTCAGCAAAGAAAAATTATAACCAGTAGACTTTTTTGTAAAAACGTCTTTGTTCTAACTATTAGTAACCAGATTAACATAAAAAATGTTAGTTTGTTAACGAAGATAAAACTTTGTGACGCAGAATATACGGTACGGTATAATTTTACAGTACTTAGCGAACATATAAAAAGTTTCACGTGAGAGAAAATAACGGCCATTTTAGCACTTTTAACTTTTAACAACGTGAAAGACGTGGAATCTATGCTAGCGAGATCGCATGCAGATCTGTCAAGTTGAGTTGTTTTTTTTTATTAAAGTCTTAAACTAAAATATATTGAGGTTCGTGAACTTCTACTGGCTGAGATAATCTTTACAGTATTTTATGGAAGTTCTGAGCGCTACGCCGTAGCTGTGCGCTACGAGATGTACCGCTCATACTCGGAGTACACGATACACGTAGCAATGTTGTGCATAGTACCAGTACGAGTATTATAAGAGCGTTTATACACGTATGGCTACAGTCACAGATAAATTGTATCACTTGTTATATTTATTTATGTTCGTAGCAGGTTTTGTTTCAATGCATTTACATCTACATTATAATGTACTTTTTATACCACCGGAGTAACAAAAAACAGAAGTGAGAAGCCACATATGACATGATACGATAGTAACCCATAGCGTATAAGGCTTCTAACATAAACAGTATCTCGAACATGTTGCTGTCTCGCTGATAAAGCAGCAGCTCCTTAAAATTTCCCTGGTGACCTTACTCATCCGCAGGGATACAACAATCCGTGTAGTTGTTATTTGGTGAAGGTGAAGGTACTTTGGTGCTACTCATTAAATATCATTACAAGCTACTTCTCTTTTGCCAGAGCATCGTCTGCTAATCGTTCAGATCACGTTCACTTGAGCTCTAAAATAACAGTAAGTCATTTACGCACCAAATGTATTCGACCGAATGAGTGAGTTTACTTTTGAACGGCCCTCACTCACGCGAGGAAGCAATAAAAAGGGATTGCAGTCGTGACCGATATTACCTTAAATACATACAAGTAGGTCGCTGCGGGCTCCCTGTGCCTGTGCCCTGCGCGACGCGGCCGTGCGCTTCTAGACGCAATTTCTGATTGTTGATATTCAAATGAGCTGGTAATGCAGCACGGCAGTGGTCACCTGCGCGAACATAGACGCCGGACTCGACGACCCCCACCCCGGACAGTGACCAGTGTAGTAGAGCGGAACTTATATAATACTTACGTTGAGAGAATATTGTGTTTTTTCATGAACTTTAAGTTAAGAAGATTAATGGTTTTATCTCGCTCATTCTATATTTAACCATATTAAAAAAGTTGCGAGTTTAAGGAATTGTATTTGTATTGTTTTTTATTGTATACTGTTTTTTTTTCACTATACATTATGTTGCACTAATTTTGTGCAATACACACACGGCAATTGAGTATGAGAACGGGGGTGCGAGGCTGGAGTAATTTTCACGAATTCTTGCGAATAATTGTAACTAAAAAACAGAATAAGAAACAGGTAGGTAGTAATAATGTTCGGCGCCAGTGGTAGTATTTTCGCGAGCGAGTATCTCCGGCGAGTGATAGCTATAACAGAGAGACGGCATCTCGCAATCTAATCTAATAACGGCTAATCTAATCTGGTAATATCCGCCGCGGCCCGCTCCGCTCCGCGCCGCTCTGCGCTTCTTCACAGACGAGCGTAAATCGAGTTACCCGCCGCGAGCCACAAACATGTGCGAACGGCCGCCGCCCGCTCTCTCGCTTTCATATTATTTATAACACGTGTAATTGAATCACGTCGGCCGGAGTACGCCACACTGCGTGCCACGCGCGACACGTCGCGCCACACCGCCGTCGCCTCGAACGAGCATGTTCGTATCTCTCGAGTTATTTCATTAGGTGTTCATCGCGAGCTATAAACACAAAGTGCTTACTGTTGCAGGCGAGTGGCGACATCGTAATTGAAGTAGAACACATCTGTTGAAACATTTTTCAGTACGTACGTTCAGTACTGTATTCCGAGAGTTCACGACGTATTTAGAGAGATATAATACAACTTTCTGTAAAGCGTACAAACGTAATTACGGTTCATTTTATCATCAGTATCTATGGAAAGTACCAAGTCGTAGTAATGAAGGAGCATTGTTTATTAATTTAATATTATACAAAACAGTTCAACGAGTGACTCGATCTGGCGAGAATTTTGCAAAGTTCTCGAATTGAATCAGCAAAGTGAGAAGGCGCTGAGCAAGAAATGTTGACGATGAAACTAATTTTGGCGAAGGCGATCCACCGAGCAGTGGGTCAGAGGGGCGGGGAGGGCGCGAGTAGGAGAGAGAGGAGGTCAGGAATTGGAATGCAGCTGCGAAGGCGACAAAGACATTGAGACAACATACAGACTTGCTTCGTATTGATTTGAAAAAGTATCCAAACAAATTGTTATTTTAAGATAATGAATGTACGAGTGCAGACGCTGTACATCTCGCGTGTTTGTTACCCTGCTTCATCGATTGCTTGAAACATACAACGAGCTTTTCCAGATTAAAGCATGGGGCTTTTCAGCAAGGGTGTAACTAAAGACGTTTTGCAGTGTTTGCAGGACCATTGCGATGAAAACTCGAAGTTCTACAGTCTACAAGCGGTTTACTCTACGTAATACCTTCCGTAAAAAACTTTACGTTTATTTATTTATTAAATAAATAATTTAATATCGTACTTTTGTAAAATAAAGCCAGTGTTCGACCAGAGTCATTGTTTTAATGTGTATTCAGTATACCGATGCAACTATCGACCCTGCCAGGATTCAAACATGAAGAATTGTCGTAATTATTTTACACCAAAATTGTGTGGCGAAAGTTCAATGGCGACACGAGGAGCTCGATGCCGTGTCTGTCTAATTGAACCCGCAAGTTAAGCAACATCGATAGTAGCCTGTCCGTGGATAGGTTTAATTATCACGAGCTCCTCCTTGCTTCGGAGGTACGTTAAGCCGTCGGTTTCGACGACATCTTCAAGATCGAGACTGGATTTAAACTGAATTTTAACTATTTATTAATAATAAGAATTGCCCCTCTGGAACCTTCTATCCTGTAGTGGTTATTATTTGTTAAGTTCAATATTTAGTTTATAAGTTTAGTTAGATTTAATTAGAAATACTTATTGATATGTGTATTAACATGTGTAGTCGATGGAAATTAATATTATGCTGAAACTTTATTAAGTTAATAAAATAGACTAAGGTATTTAAGATAAGAGATTTGAGAAGTTGGTAGTCAAAAAGGTTGAGAAGAAGTGAATGAGCGAACATCACCTTGGTGTTCATGCGAAGAAAATTTTGCAGTCACCTCGACGAGTGAAGTACATTGACTAGAATAAGTAATGGGAGAAATGATTTCTTTCATAGTACAAATGATAAGAGACCAAAAATTATTAAAATAAAGTACATCGAGCAGTAATAATGTGAGGTAGAGTCACGAGTCACGAGTCGGGCCACTTTTATGGCTCTGCGCTCACACAGCTCAAATTGTAAAGCCACGTTATGGAAAACGACATTGTAACCGACGCTTACACGAAGCCTCGCACTCAAAAAATTATATTGATCGAATATATTTGCGTAGTAAGTTACATTTGTATATTACCTATATAAAACATAGTCGGGTAAATATCACCATAAATTTATAACTCAAGGACATATTTTTATGATCTTTGATTGCTTGTGTTTGTCTCCATCCTAAATAGCAGAATCAATAACAGAAAAAATAACGAATGATAAATTATAATGAAAATGTCAGGATAAGGTTTGTATGGGAAATCCACAGAAATAGTTTTAGCCACATTGAATCCCCATCGAAGCGTGGCCGGGTAATTTATAAAATTGTTTTGATTTACCCCACCTTTATCTGTCAATCATTTTTGCATAGCTATGATTTAGATTAGAGACCTGTTGTAGAGAAAATGAGGGTTGGCTGGTTCGTGTAGTTGATGAGCTAGCTATAAATTATGGTCCGTCTGGTTTAGTACCCTAGTACTAAACCAGACGGACCATAATTTATAATTATAAAAAAAATATGAAAGTTTCAATATATTTTACCGTACCGTAGTGTGAATAAAGGTGATAATATGTTCTACCAATTCATTCAATATCAGTCATATCCACCCACATAAAAATATGAAGTACTTCGTAAAATTTTGTAATTGAGTATGGGTTAATCTTTAGAAGCAAGGATATGTAGCATATGCCGATGCATTGACTTGCTATTGTGGGCCAAGCACAACGTTCTGCTTTCCATCAGGCGGGCCCTATGCTTGTTTGCCACTCTAGTGGTATAAAAAAAACGTTAGCACTATTACTTATAGTGTGCTACTACCTAGCCACGGTGTTGCGTGACTACGAGTACTAAGACTATGACTGCTATGACACAGTAGCGCTGCGCAGTAGTAAAAGGTTTCCTTTTGTTCTGAAAGCGTAGCAACGCGCGCTTACGCTTTTGTTACATATGTATACTATGTCAGGCTCAAATAATATTTAGTTATATATTCGCTTTAAAAATAAATAATGAAATTAAAATAAAACAAATATTTAAGGGGCTCCCATACAACAAACGCGATTTTTTTGCCGTTTTTATAGATGATGGTACGGAACCCTACGTGCGCGAGTCCGACTCGCACTTGGCCGGTTTTTCAAATAATCTCGTCCTTTTAAAATGGATTTTCCCACCAAAACTTTGATCGACCATAAAACAAGTCGGACGTGAGATAATAAAATCAATCAGAAGTGTATTGTGTATTTTAAGATTTTTTTTTGAGGTTTTCAAAAAGGATCGGCACGCAAAATTTACAAATATAATAAGCAAATACTACATTCGTCGCGACGCCTGTAATATTTATACGGCAGTTTATAAAGGAAAAACTAATGTCATATTTTACTTGAAATGTTGGTTAAATTCTCTGGAACATGTTGCGTTTCGGTATTAGTGTAAATTCCAAAAATGGCAAATAATATATATGTGCACTTAAAATCGCTGAAGTTAGAAAGGTTGAAAAAAATAATGGAAAACCGTGGCGGAGAGGGAGAGATGGAAGAAGAGTCAGCGAAATAAAAGAAAACAGAATCATAGCCGGGCAAAGGTGGAAGAGACCAGTCAGATTGAATATATATTATAGGTATACCTTCTTCTTTAATTTTTAAATTTAAAAAGTTGTTTGCTTTGGAGCGGGAAAGCATTCAAAAACGATAAATCGGAAATATAAATTTATCAATTGATTGGTTTATCCAATTCAAATAGTGAAAGCATTATTTCCAGTGATAGTATAAAATACGTGCATGTGTTCAGATGACGCGGTTATTATTATTATTATTCGACACACACAGTATCTACCGTACGTACAATATGACGAGAGGACGTTGCAGTTATAATGAAACTTGATTGTAGTTCCGCGGCCCGAGACTCTGTTTTGCTTACGTTATAACGATTATTGTAAGAAAATGACTGTATATTTCAAGTTTCGTGTTATCTTAATTTCAATGTGGGTCGGCGCTGAAAGTAATAAGTATTCACGAAATGAGAAATTTCACGCTTTAATAAAGCGGAGAAAATCGTGCGTCCGCTGAATGTTTCGCAACAAAATTCTCTAGCGATGCCGCCGCGGCGGGCGTGGCGCTGTGGTCCAAGCCCACGCCGCGCCGGCCGGCGGCGGCTCGTCTTGGTGTTTAATAGTAAAAACAACGCCGGCCAAAACGCGATCATAACGGAGCAGCCGACCTCCATCTGTTCTATTATTCAGGCTGCTTAAGAGTAAGACCTGCGGCTTTCACTTACAGTCCTCTGTTTTATTTATTTAGCGCAGGCTCGCGCCCGCCCGCGCCCTTTACATATTAATGTGCAGCTGAACGATGAGCGGGCTCGTGAGAAAAACTGAGCTGTCTTGAATACAATTTTCTTACTCGTTGCACTCTCACACTTAACTACACGAAACAGTCGACGCCGAGGAAAAATTATTAAAGCGATAATATGAACAAAATATGTTGTAATAAAAATGTACTATTATCCAAATTTTACTTAGAGCCAATCCCGTATATTTCTTTAGGTTACGAGTATATACAAAAAAATGTAATGCATATAGCATTATGTACGAAAGAACATTATTTATTTGATAAATTGAAATTAAATAGTGACGTTACTAAAAGGTGAAACGTGCGAGAAATAAACGACAACGCGACGTCGCGGCTGCGGGGATTTGGTTGGTTTGGCGCACCCGCTGCACACGCAGTGAAATGTTTTATTTTTGTTTTTTTATACCACGACGGGTGGGAGACAAGCATACAGCCCGCCTGATGCCAAGCGGTTACCATAGCCATATTGACGTGAGAAGGTATCCACTGGAGCACAATAACCTTTGAGCTAGATTTGAACTTCATGATATCTTTAATGACTGAGTAGGCTATCGGGAGCCCTCGATAAGTCGAGGTACACCGAGCCAAGTGTTGGAGCGAGCTCTTTGAGTCAGTTAATATCACAAAGTTGTCTGCTTTAATCGACTTAACATAAGATATGGCTTCAGCAATAGCCAACAGTTCAGCGTGCATTATACTAATGTTTCATTCAATTTGAAGTTTCATAAAGCTACAACTGAGGGTCAAAACATGCGGCTCCAATTTCTCCGTCCTTTCTGATCTTTCTGACCTCACTCACTCGCAGGAACACAACAACCCTCAAGTGAATTGTTATTTGGCTGCGGTATTCTGTGAGGTGGAGGTACATTCCCCAGTCCGGTAGCTTACAATTACGCTCCCTACCTCTCTTTTCGCCAGAGCTTCGTTTGTCAGTCAGCAGGGTGCACCGCGTCCAGGTGAAGTTGGCTTTGGTTCAAAGATGTTGATGAAACACTTACACCACAAAATTGTTATGTTATGTTTCAAAACGGACTGGCCGCCGGTGAGAATAGACGATCAAAATATTGTTAATTGTCGACATAATTTGCGTTTGGAGACCGCTAGTGAAACTTCTTCTAACTATCAGGTATGAATGGTAGGCTTGGTAGCCGTCCCTTATCGATGTATCAAGTGTTTTGCGGCCAGCTGTATACTGGCGCCAAGATCGGTATTCCTCGTGATTCCCCAGTCTAGTCGCCTGTGGGTGCTAGGGGTAAATATTTTTTTAACCATAGAACCAGATCCCCAAGTGGACAAAAGGATATCATGGGTAAATGATCTGACCCCTGGTAACACCCGCTAATTGCTCGATAAATAAATGCAATGTGTAAGATAAGGACCATAAAAAATATTTAATTACAAGATGCAGGGGTTACGTCGTAGTTCAGGCTTCCGCCATCGGTTAGTAGTTTGTGTAAATTATTGCTAAATGTTTATTTTATGGTTTTATTATTTGTTTTTAAACTGTCCTTCAGCCTATGATAAAAGAAACATACGCGACATTTATTTATTTTTAAATGCTACCGATATGACAAAGCGATATAATTCCTATTTGGTGATCGAAATGACAATGTATTAAAAACAAGGGAAGAAAGAGACTTGAACCTAACTAGAGAAGTGGTCGCGGGCGGCAGGCACGGCAGCTGCTCTGTGCCGTGCTCGTACTATGCCTGTACAACTTTGACAGGGAATATTTTGCGAGATATTTATGTCTTCATTTACCAGAAACTGCACTGGGTCTATAGAGTATCTATCTAAGCTAATTCTGCAGTGGATGCTGCAACGGAGAGAAACAGCAAACATAAAAGGCAGCTTGGTGAATGGCAGAATATCACATGGCGAGTTATCGGTTCGTTCGATTACATCGGTAATTAAAACTAATAAAATCGGACCGCAGCCGTCGCCGAGCCGCAGCCGCAGCGGGCAGCCGGCTGTCTATCGCCGAGTGTATCTCATTAATTAAAGTTTAATTTCCTCGCTCGGAGATTCGCTTATGAATCTTATAATTAATGCTACAATTTAGCAGGATCGCGTTCGTTTTGTTAAAGTAAAAATTCCCAGCGAAGTATAGCTCCTTATCTAAGTACTAGCAAAGTACCCGTGCTTCGCTACGGGAACACTCCTGATTTGCGTCTATTTTTGTTGATTCCAGATATTTCAGTTTTTCCCCATAAAGGACTGTTTTGCATTGACCATTATTACAAACATACGTCATTTAGTTTAAGACGTCCCGGTAAACAATATTTTTGACATTCGTACCATGAACCAAAATTGCAAGGCTTCCAGGAGAACTTACTCGTCAGCAAGCTATATAAAACTGATCGTGAGGGAAGCAGTCCTGTCTCAAGTCAACCCCAGCGACCTTTAGAGACTGCCCCTGTGCTTTGCGAATGGTCATAGCGAAGCGTACCTTTATGGGAAATTGAAGTCTCTTAAATTGAACGGTGTGGTCTGATGGACTAATGGGAATGCGGGGTATAAAGAGAGATTCTCCAAAAGCGCACCCCTTACTGTACTCACTCAACAACTGTAACTCATCGTTCCAGTTGTTGAATACGTGAGCAATGATGGCGTGAACCTGCTGATGATATACCTCCGTTCCATGCAAGTGGTAGGAGATGAAGCGGAACAGGCCAGCTCCATCACCTTCCACAGCTATAATGGTATGGGCCTTCATCACACCTTCCACAAGTATAAATTTAGTCAATCTTGACGTCATTCTTTGAATAATACCGAAATTTTGATATTAAGTAGGTATGCCCCATAAAGTTGGTACTTAGAATAGGTTTTTCAATTAGTTTTCGTTAGTTAAAATCGTTGTTGTTTTCGTAATCAACTACCCGATAAAATATAATAAAATCGGCAAATCGAAAATATAAAAAAAGTGCGAGTCGGACTCGCGCCTTAAGGGTTCCGTACTATTATGTATAAAAACGGCAAAAAAAATCACGTTTGTTGTATGAGAGCCCCACTTAAATATTTGTTTTACTTTTGTTTAGCTATTTATTTTTAAAGTGAATATATAACTAAATATTATGTGAGTATTTCAAGCGTCTACCTATTGCCGTTATCAATTGCGAGCAAAAAAATCACGTTTGTTGTATGGGAGCCCCCTTAAATATTTATTCTATTCTGTGTTTTAGTATTTGTTGTTATAGCGGCAACAGAAATACATCATCTGTGAATTTCAACTATCTAACTATCACGGTCTAACATCTACTACAGCCTGGTGACAGACGGACGGACGGACGGACGGACGGACAGCGGAGCCTTAGTAATAGGGTTCCTTTGTACCCTTTGGGTACTGAACCCTAAAATCAATAACCACAATTTACTCCTTTTTTTTGGGTTGAATTTCGAAAAATCCTAAAACACGTGTTCACTCATTTATCTATAGAAGTACTCGTGTAAAGTTTAGGATAAAATAGTATAACTAATCTCATTTCCCTACACAAACTGTGGACCTCTGTTTCACCCTCTTAGGGGTAAAATTTGAAAAATCCTTTTTAAGTAATTTCGTGTCCACTATGTTATATTTTTAAATCGATGCCATTTTCGTAATTGACGTCCCAGAAAACCATGGAATCCACACCCATATTGATATTATGACATTTCAACCCCATCGCACCCCCATAGGGGTGATTTTATGTCACGTCGGCTATGTTGGATTATAAAATAGTAGTTGCTTTCGTAATCAGCGACCCGATAAACCATAAAAACAATACCCATGAGGATTTTCAGACTTTTTCACTCCATTTTAACCCTTTAGGGGTTGAATTTTGAAAAATCCTGAAACACGTGTTTACTCATTTATCTATAGAAGTACTCGTGTGTGTGTTTCGAATAAAATAGTCCAACTAATCTTGTTTCCCCATATAAACTTTGGACCCCCGTTTCACCCCCTTAGGGGATGAATTTTGAAAAATCCTTTCTTAGTGCACCCCTAGACGTCATAAGGAACCTACTTGCCAAATTTGGAATCTCTAGACCCAGCGGTTTGGGCTGTGCGTTGATTAGTGAGTCAGTCAGTCAGTGAGGACAAAGCCTTTTATTATTATAGATTAAACTCCGTAAGATAGCAGCCGAACGCGAAACTCTTCGACGTTGACGAATGCAGGCAGTTCAAAGACATTTGTCGAAGTTTGTCGATATATCTGAGCGATGCGACGCGCCGGGCGAGGGCGAGGGGCGGCAATTAAGCGGAGCAATGAGTCCAATCACAGTGTCGACAAGCTCGCTCGCATCGCAGTCATTACCGGCGCGATAGCGGCGCGTGCGATAAGCGCCGCACTCTAATGGAATATCAATCAAGGACGTCGCGCCGCCGGCGTGCCGCTCGAGTACGTACTCACCGCGCGCCGCGCCTCCACTCGCAAATGTATTTCGTGAATATTGCACACGGGACCTCGGACCCGTCCATAACTCTTATCTCGAGATACATACATTAAATATTGTAAAATACAGCCGCCACCGTCGCTACGCACCACGCCTGTGCGTACAACTTTTGTCAGAGGTTGTTCAAAGTAATGAAACTCTTGACGTTGGCGGTTAGTGACAACGCCTGGCAATTGGCATTATGTTCATCAGCATCTTCTGTGAAAATGAAAATTTTCACAGATGAAAAAAGCAAATATTTATTATTTATTAATTATAGAAGCAAATATTTATATTATAGGAAACATTTTCTGTGTAACGAAATTCTATGATATTTCTGTCTGTAAAACAAGAGAACACTATATTGCGGAATGCCTCGGCCTCCGGCGTCGCCACGCAGCTCACCCTCGGGGCTCGTTTTAAACATTCGCGGTTTGGGGTGCGCATGCGCTGACTGTTGGCATTTTTAAGGTCATTCATGAAATATCAAAAGTCTGGCCTTATAATCTCTTTTTAATCGCGCGCAAGCCTGGACATTTGATAGGCAGGAGCTTGGAAATACGTAGAGGCTCCTCGAGAATGTTAATGTAATGTAATATACCCGCCGTGATCATCAATAGAATATATCAATAGAACGTTGCGACAGGTGGTGGCTCGCCACTCACTGGATTAGTCCAGGGCTGTCGAGGTGTGCTGCGCTTTCTCTGAAGTTACTCGCGGCGTTATGCCCTTTAACACTTTCACCCCTGGAACATATAGCTGTAACCACTCCTCTCTGGACGATCAATGAAGGCAAGCCAGAGCTGAGAGTCCTGCGGGCCTTCTTGTGTTCACACTCCGACCGACGTAGACACGCCGGAGACGAAGGCCCTGACCGACTCTCTGGAGATTCGGTACCCGTGGAGTTACTAACCAACAGCTATGTTATTATTATAACGAAACACATCGTCGAATGCGAAGCAAATTCGTCATCATCTATTCGGATATGAGTCTCCCAAAACTTTTGGGGATTCACTCCGTGAGTTATTTAAGGAGATAAACAACCTCACTGTCGCTTCTCAATATATTTATGTAAATATTATGTACGTCCGTAAAAATATTTCGAATTTTACAAAAGTATGTGATATAACTAATGTGAACTTGCGGAACAAAAACAAATTGGTTATTCCAAAACATAGACTGGGGAAGGTCAATAATTCGTTTGTCGTAAATTGCATCCGCTACTACAATAAGTTGCCGGAATCGGTCCTGATTTTACCCGACACTAAATTCAAACAGCTTATTAAGACCACCTTATGTAAAAAGGCTTACTACAGGACCGACGATTACCTTAATGATAAAAATGTATGGCAAATTCTCGGCACAGGATGTGAAGCACAGGCGTCTTATCTTTACAAGTAGTATTGTGTATACCTAATTGTAAAAGACGTGTCTAAGTGCCCGCGAGGGCCCACAGAATAAAGAATTTTGACTTTGACTTTGACTTTGACTTTGACTCTTTGAGGTATAGTGACAACAAATCCGTCTTCATCATCACGAGTCGTGTTGATGAAATTTTCCTCACAAAGCCGTTCCACATTTGACTGACAGTACTTGGAAGGTATTGATTCTAATTAACAAAAGCGAGTAAGCTGTGCATTACGTAAGGTATGGTACGGTTGCTTTAACTCAGAGGTACGATGTCGTACCACTGGTTTGGTGAGTTACGCCTGTTGCAACTCATCTTATTTAGTCTCTTGAAGTTTTGGCAACAACTGACCGAGATTGATTGACTTAGAACCTAAGACGTCCCAAAATACCTCGGCTCCGTAGTATATCAACAGCATTCAGAATGTGGAATATCGGATCAGGTAAATGAATATCTGAAGGAAGTTGTATTCAATCTGTATTTATGTAAGTTGAGGGCAATGACCGAGTTATACTAGTTATACGAGTTATACGAGTACTATATGTATATAACAACTAAGATACACCCACAATAGACTTGCGCAAAACAGTTCACTGAACTGAAAAGAGAGATGCAGTTCTTTTGACGCAAATGAACTATATCACTCATCTAGTTCATTTAGTTCATTTAGTTCAATTGCTTCTGTAGTTCTTTTGACTCATTTAGTTCGTTTAGTTCAATGTATCTTTGATTCAATCGACTCAGTAGTTCTGTTGACTGATTCCTTCTAGATTCTTCTATGTTCTATTGCATCATTTTGATGACATTGTATTTTTGTATTAAATAAGTATAACTAATTAAATATTTTATAAATTTCCTTCCAAATATTGATTTTCCTTCAAACTTTTCACAGGCTTAGGACTGTCAAGCTTGAGTAAAAAGAACTTATTTAGTGGTTAAAATAATAATTAATATAAAAATAATAATTAATATAAAAATTGAGCCTTGTACTACTACTATAGCATATTTTCGCTAACAGCTTATGGTTTTTATGTCCTTAGCTTTAGAGTTCTAATTCGGTCAGTCAACCACGCACGAAACTATCTGTCTCGTTTTATCACGAACAATTTCAGAATCTTCCGTCCTTTTCGCTCTCTATCAGCAATTTTGGCATTACAACGTATCTCTCTCATTCTAGCTCGTACGCTTTATGTATTTCCGTTCTTTTTACTCTTTGTCACTCATTGAACTAAATGACGCAGTGAACTACATGGGACAAGAAAGAGTGAGTGACAAGAACCGGCTTGTATGGTGAACTGGTACAATTGAACTACTCACTCAGGAACTACACAAGTCTAACCCACAATAACCGACCCGTGATTAAATAGTAAGACGGCAAGACTTTGCACTTAATGTAAGCTGGTTACCAGGCCCGGCCTCTTGGAGAGCTCCTTCGTTATAAAATGATATACTTCCATCGCCCAACAGCAGACGGGCATGGTGTCGCCCATCAGACACTTGCTACAAAGCTATACTCGTAGATAGTAAAATGTGAGACTGAGTAGGAACTGAGTCTGAACAACGTTTGTTGATAGGACAATATTTTCTGTTTGTTTGTTTGTGTAAAAGTGTTATGCTTCTTTTACAATATCTACAGTGTGTCAATGTACACCGCTTTTCTGTGAGCGCTGGACGCAAATAGTCCTTACAGATAGAAAAGTCATTGACCTTCTGAAAACGAGTGTCCACTACTAAATCTCTAAACAACTGACAACTAATCAGTTGATGCCATTGTTGGCCTGATGGGGATGAAAGTGCGGATTTACCATTGTTACTGCCCCTTGTCGTCGCAGTAAAATAAATATTTTTT
Source organism: Hypsopygia costalis (assembly GCA_937001555.2). Lineage (NCBI taxonomy): Eukaryota > Metazoa > Arthropoda > Insecta > Lepidoptera > Pyralidae > Hypsopygia > Hypsopygia costalis. Next base: position 168,383 of record OW443331.2, read on the forward strand.
TGTATGATTGTGTTGGATGTACCTGTCATTGTGATGTGTGTAATTTGTTTGTGTGTTTTATTGTTTTGGACAGTATGTAACAAATCTGCTCTATTGCTTAAAAATTAAAAATATATAATATATCTAAGGCGAGACAATTACTACGGCCATTTCTCAGCTCTTCTCATTTTAAACTCGTCATATAATCAAATTTTTGGTCATAATATAAATTACTAATGTGTCCCAGTGCTCTATAGGTTGACATAGATATCTAAGGCGTAAAGTGAACTCAATTTTTTGTTCATCACGTCTATCATATTAAGCTGGGATTTACTAGATTCCCTGGAAATGGATTCTGTATTAAATAAAACATTCAAGTGATTTCAAACCTATCTAACAATAATTGCCACACTACAGAATAATTTTCTGTCTAAATTTTGTAAAATATACAAATAAAAAAGCAGGACAGGGGTCCACCACACAAAAGTGTAATTACATCATTTCACCGACCTTTTTATAACAAAAAAAAAAACTTCAAAAACGGAAATGTGATTTTTTGGTGCGGAGCTGCACAGTTATCTAATACCCTTAACAAGATTTATCCAGGAATATTTAGTTTGCACGAAAATAATTCAAATAAATAAATAACGTCTAAATATTCAAAACGTTTATTTCACTAAGTAAGCAAACAAAAAGCGCTTTCCTCACGTTAACCGTTAAAAGAAACCTGTTTTCAATGGTAATGGCAAAAATATATTGTTTAATACTTTTATTTTGTTACAGAATTCTTAATAGATTACAGAGTATGCGAGAGAAAAGGGCATTCCCTTGAGGGACTAAGTGGGATCCAAGTTAATTTCGCGATACCCAGAATGCAGAGCGAGGGATACAAGAGGTAGAAAAAAAACAAACTTTTCAAAAACGTGTACTATTTCAGGAATTACAAGGTGGCAGTACCAAGCTATGTATTAGGCATCACCAATGGCCGAAATAATATTCCGGTATTCCGTAATGATTGATTTATGAGCAAAGTGAACACAGAGTCGTAAACACAATTTTATTTATTTATAAAACTTTATTGCATACGAAAAATACAACATGTAACATCCATAAAAGAAGAGCATATAAACAAAGGCTGACTTAACTCTTATAGGGATCTCTTCCAGTCAACGACTGCATCGGAGCAGCTGATGGCAATTGTGAAGTGACGGTGACAAGTCGCATAAAAATTACAAATAAAACAAAATATTATTATCGAACATATACAAATCCATTTACATAAATTCTCATACATGCACATATACAATAACAGCAAATAACAACCAATGTTTTTGGCGATGTTAAGTGGTGTGTTCTGGAATTGAGAAGCCACAGCAAAAGAGAGCCTTTCTTAGAGGTGAATGCGCAGACACAAGGTCTTAGTCGGATTGAATTAAACTAGGTTCTGTCTCCCCCAATCGCTATTCAATATTCAATGTGCTCTCGATCTCTGATACAAGTTGTTCGCGGCTCTCTTCCACCAGAGAGCAGAGAATATTAGCTCGGCCCGTGTGTATAAGTGTCCCTGGTGGTGTCGTCGGTGGCGACGACACCACCGGGGACACTTATACACGCGTTAAGCAGCAATGAATGCTGTCAATAGATATCATTGATATGCAACAAAAACAGCGTCGGGGACAATACAGAGCTTTGCGAGACGCCAGCATTAATGTCCAAGCTATCGGAGCAACTGCCACCCACAACAGCTCTAATGATTCTGCTGGACAAGAAACTAGCGACCCATTCCCATATACTGTCCGGTAGATCGTATGCAGGCAACTTCGAAAGAAGACTACGGTGCCAGACCCGATCGAAATACTTAAACATCGGACGCCCAGCATGCGCCACCATAGCGAAAAATATTTATTTTATTTATTTTGGCCACTTTCCCGAATTGATATCGGAAAACCAAGGTCACTTTACAATACTACTTTTTGATGATCTACACGAATCCGAAGTCAGAATTTTGAAATTTTGAGTTTCATGGCAACGGACGGACAGACAGAACGACCGGACGATTTTATAAGCTCAATAAATTTCGCTGAAAATCAGTAATGTGATAATGTGAAGTAAACTCTCTCTGCGATGCAAATGTTTTCTTCTATTATTTCAGCAGTAGGTAATCTGTAGCGAACGGCGCGGCGCGGAACTGCCACGGCATATAAATTCTGGCTCAAAACGATTAAAGCGTTTACTTATTCAAATCACAATTTAGCGTCCCGTCTGCACTAATGACTAGATCAGACGGCGCGACCTCGACGCTCGTCTTTTTGGACGGTTTTAGACAAAAACATTAATATGTAAGCGTCCTTCCATCGCGTTATAACATTCAAAGTAACGCTGTTTTGCATTTTTAATGTCATTTCGCGTGAGGTTTACGAGTAGAGCGAGTCAAAGGGAATATTACATGAATGGCCGCTGTCATTAGCGCGACGTTCGCCACGTGTCGCGAGGGCGGGGCGCGGCCGCCGGCCGGCCGGGAGCCTCGTCAGCGCCGAGTGGCGCGCGATGGCCGACTTGACGTGTCTCTTTTCTACTTTTGTTTTTTAAGAGAATACTGACTCAGCTGATTGAGCATGCGGACTCAGGGCACTGCTTGTATGAGCATAGTTTGATCTATTTGCAATACTGACCAGCGACAGTATTGCAAATAGATATATATAGAGATATTTGACTACTTTAAAAACTAGTAACTAGATTTTATTTGTTGGTAATGAAAAAAACAGTATTCCGCTCATGAACGGATTAGATTGTGTCTCTACAAACATTGACTTTCACTAATTTGTTTTCGAAACAGAAATAAACGACATTGGACACTTTGTACTGAGCACACTCCGGGGACGATCCTCTCACTGAAGCAAAATCTCTTACGAGAACAAGTTGTGTATTGTCGACAATTTTAGAAGTGTTGGAACCTGAGATATCGGAGACAATACGAGAACACCATGCAAATGTGTTTCACTGTTGTATAGGGACTGTACGGTTTACCGTACACATATATAATATCCATGCCTACATAGATATAACAATTACTTGAAGATAAATTTAGCATAGTTTGCAATATGCGCCGTATGTGGCTATGTTGCAATTAGGTGAATACAATTAATTTATTAAATTAGTGTACGTTTAACACTCGACGGGTTTGGTCATTTATTAGCTCTCCTCGGAGTCACCAAACCCTCAGCTCAGCTCAGCAGCATCAGCTCTTAACATAAGCATAGCTCTATGTAAAGGTCCCCTCAAGGTCCCTTACATTGTGGTCCTTCGTAGCCATCGTATAGCTGGACCCTCGCGAGTGAGAATATTCGTCGGTCCCGCGTACTTGAACTAGCGCACGCGTTGAAAGTGAGCTCACGTGGCCATACAACGTGACTTTAGTGAATCCATATTTTAGTGAACTTTTTCAATATTTTTTTAGTGCATTTATACATTGTGACTTTATTTATATGACATTTTGGTGAGTTATTGAAGAGGATATATCAAGGTATCAAGGAAATCTGTGGGTCAGGAGACTCATATCAGCTCAACTCTTTCCTGCGCGAGTCCGGAGACTTGCATAGCAACAGCACAGCATACAAGTAAGATCGTTTCATTTTATACGCTTACTTTTACCATCAATAATGACCGAATTTGATGCTTTGTTCGATCGCCAAGCCAGCATTGTCGCCGAAATCCAACGCATAGGCACAAACTTTAGCAAAGACGCGTTACATCGGAAAAAGCAAGAATATCTTAAGCTACGTTTGCAATCCTTAGATAACCTCTGGGCGGAATTCGACCTAAATAACGAGCGGTTAGAGGCTTTGGATGAAAAATCACAAAGATATTTTAAGGAATGTATTTATGAGCGAACTAAAATGTTTTTTATCGAGCTTCGTGAAAAAATAGCCACACACAAGCCTTATAGGGAAGAAAAATCTTCGGGTACGGGTCCGGAGATCACAGGTATTAAAGATAAAGATACATTTATTTGCTCAGAACATGTGTAAATACATCATACAAGCACTTACATAAACTGCAAGTTTGCATGTTTGGTGGAATAAGTTTATTTATGGTCTACATGTTTTGCTGTATCGTAGAACAGCATGCAAATATTACATTATATTAAAGATTATTACATGTCATAAGTTTTAATTTAATAATATAATGTCAGAAGTTTTAATTACAATAATATATATACAAAATTTAAAATGTCACAGCTTATCAGAAAAAAAGTCATCTAAATTATAATAGCATTTGTCAATAAGGAAATGTTTAAGCTTTGATTTAAACAAATTTGTATTTAAGTCTTTATATGTGGCTGGAATTTTATTATAAATTTTTGGAGCCATCCATAGTATACTCTTTTGCAGCAGAGTTGTTTTGGCAGGCTGCAAACAAAGTCTATTTTGATTTCGTCGATTTCTAATTATTTTGTCGCACATACGAGGGAATAAATGAGAGTTATTTCTTACAAATATTGCTACCTCCATTATATATAACGACGGAAGTGTAAGAATTTTATGCTTTACAAATAGTGGCTTACAACTATCAGTAATTTGAAGGCCAAACATACATTTAGACCTAAATGTAAGCAGCGCTTTTGCATTTTGAATAACATTTCTTTATTGGTTGCGTTACCCCAAAAAATAATGCCATATCTTAGAGCAGATTCAACAAGACCGTGATATGCCGAAAGTAAAGCATCTGCATTCACCGTAGAGGAGAGTCTATACAACGCATATGCCAAGCTACTAATTTTTTTTGTAAGTCCATCTATGTGGCTTTTCCAATTTAGCCTTTTATCTATTAATAATCCAAGAAATCTGGCCGTATCAACTTCGTTGATAATATGGTCCTGATAGGCTAATATAATGCGAGAAGATGTCTGAGGTCTTTGATTGAAATGTATTATGTTAGTTTTATTTAAATTTATTTTGAGATTATTGTTATTGAGCCATTCGATTACAGATGTCAGTGAATTATTAATGTCAGATATATAAGAATCCATATTATTACATTTTATAGTTACTGTGCTGTCATCGGCGAATAATGTCATAGGTTGATTAACAGCACATGGCAAATCATTAATATATATGATAAAGAGAAGTGGGCCTAGTACGCTACCTTGTGGGACCCCATATAATACTTTACGTATGCTTGACCTAAATGTATGTTCATTGTTGGTTTTATAATTTATTCTTTTAATTTCCGTTATTTGCTGACGTTCACTTAAATAAGACTGGATCAGACTGAGGACATTACCTCTTATTCCGTAGTGTTCAAGTTTATCACTTAAAATACAATGTTCAACGTAATCAAATGCTTGTGTCATATCGCAGAACACAGCGCATACAGGTGATGTTTTATCAACTTGAGTCATCACCTCACTCATAAAATCAAACATAGCCATATTTATGGTCTTATTTTGTCGGAATCCTTTCTGCTCATAACATAAAATGTTGTTTTTTTCGAAATATGTATTTAACTCTTTGTGTATATATTTTTCAAATATCTTAGAGAATATTGAGATAAGTGCAATTGGTCTATAAGAGTCCATTAATTCTTTATTATCTTTTTTGAGCACTGGTTTCACAATAGTAATTTTAAGATCAGAAGGAAAGTCGCCCATTTCTATACTTAAATTAAGTATAAAACTCAAGTGATGACATATTTGATCATTTACTGCCTTGATTACTTTTGTTGAAAACCCATCATAACCGACACTGTTGGTATTTTTCAGATTTTTTATGATTCCATTAATGTCTTGTGGTAAACTTGGAGACATGAACATTGATCTTTGTTGACGATTCTTAAGACATGCATTCCTGGTTTTACGACAATTGTCAATTGGTTTTATTTTGTCAATAAAATGATTATTAAACGCATTAGCTATTTTATTTGGATTAGAAATACATTCATTGTCATTTGTCGTTATTGTCGATATAGATTCTTTCGGTACATTTAATCTTGAATTATTAATTAATTGCCAAATAGTTTTGGATTTATTACTGGATATTTTTATTTTGTGGTTTATTATTTTTTGGTGTATTAGCAAAATTAAGGAACTTTTGTCGCAACAAAGAACGAACTTTCGGGCGTTCAAACGTTTAATATCGAGCATTGACGTAGGCAACATAACGGAAAAATGGGAGCTTCAAGATGAACTGTGCAGCATCCAATCAAGATGGAGCGGGATTGACAAGCTACATCTTGAAATCGACAACATTTTAGAAGGACAAGACGAAGTTTATCAAGATGAATTTATATCACTAGAAGCATTATTTAAGAAAATTAAAAAACAGCTAAATCAAAAAATATCTTCTACCACTCATATTCAGCAAGCTACACCTGTTTTAGAAATTCCCGTATTTTTCGGAAAATATGCAACGTGGCCTACCTTCTTCGATTTATTTACGGAGTCTATTCACAACAACAGCTTTCTTTCCAAAGCGCAGAAGATGCAGCACCTTAAAGGTAAAGTAAGAGGTGAAGCGGAGCGCCTTATTCAGCATCTAAACATCTCAGCCGAAAACTACGACGTTGCCTGGGAAATATTGGTCCATCGATATAACAACCCTCACATATTATTTACAACTCAAATAGAAACGTTTTTAAACCAGCCGAATATTAATAAGCAGACATCATATGAAATCAAACGCCTCTACGACACCTCTACTGAATGTATTCATGCTATCCACAACCTAGGAGTGGATACCACAACTTGGGATCCGATTCTAGTTCATATAATCACTAAGAAGTTGGATTACGACACCTTCTGCTCTTATAAAGAAGCGCGTAAGTCACCCAGGGATCTAGCCTCTCTGGATGAATTAATGAACTTTCTCGAAAGTAAATATATTGCCCTCGAACCTACACAGAAAAGGGAATATTCATCTCCATGGAAGCCAGCACCTTCTCAGCAACATAAACCTAATAACAAGCATAACTTCGGCTACAGTAAGTTTTCTTCGAGAGGATATCAAGCCGCTTCTACATCCACGTGTAAATGTCCTTTATGTAATTTTGATCACGAGCTCTACAGGTGCCACAAATTTATTAATATAGCAGCGGATATGAAATTGAGGACAGTTGCGAAACTTAAACTGTGCAAAAATTGTTTATTTAAACATTCGAGCGACAAATGTATTTCAATTAAAAGGTGCAAGCATTGCAATAGCGGGCATCATACGATGTTACATGACGCGTGCACTGCGTCATCGCCCACGAATACAACGCCATCAGCTGACCACGCGACACACCTGCCTGCAGCTACGTCACGGGCAGTCGGTAACAAACCTCATGTCGCTAATTATGTTTCTGCTGACGATGAAGAAGTTTTATTAGCGACTGTCTTATTGAAAATAAAAGCGATCGACGGTAATTACGTCACACTACGTGCCTTGCTCGACCAGGGCTCTCAGATTACTTTAATATCCGAAAACGCCGCACAGCTTTTAGGGTTGCCACGCCGAAAATTTAGCGCATCTGTGTCTGGTGTAGGTGCCAGCCCTAAACACAGCAAAAGCCTCGTCGCATTAGAGTGCGAATCTATTTATGGTGACTATAGTTTCAACACAGAAGCATTAGTTATCCCTCAAATTATAAGCGATCTTCCCAACGTTTCATTTTCAAAGCGATCTTGGCCTCACATCCAGCATCTCAGCCTTGCAGATCCTGAGTACAATGTGTCAAAACGGATTGACGTGCTGCTCGATGCATGTGTCTACTCCGATGTAATAATGAGCGGGCTCGTCAAAGGCACTATTAACGCACCTATAGCCCAACAGACGAAGTTCGGTTGGATTTTAACAGGTAACATAAAAACTTTCAATTGCAGCGTAGCAATCAACAATTTACAGGAGATTTCTAAGTATTGGGAAATGGAGGAAATTCCCAAATTAGACTCGACGCTTACTGAGGATGAACAACGCTGTGAGGAGCATTATGTAGCTACCACAAGACGCCGCAAGGACGGTAGATATGTTGTAGCATTACCTATGAAAGCGAACTATGAAGCAAAGCTTGGGTCTTCGAAAGGAAGAGCTATAGCACAATTTAAGCAGTTGGAGCGTAAGATGTCAAAAAACGAAGCATTTTCTGAAAGCTACAAGCAGTTTATAAAAGAGTATATATCCTTAAAGCATATGCGTTTAGCTACCGAAAGCAAAGCTTTTACATATTTCCTACCACATCATGACGTTATCAAACCTGACTCTTCTACCACTCAGCTACGCGTAGTGTTCAACGCGTCCTCCAAAACTAGCACTGGATACAGCCTCAATGATGTAATGGAGCGCGGTCCAAATCTACAACATGATCTTCAATTATTGATACTGAACTGGAGACAATTTAAATACGTCATCACTGCGGACATAGAGAAAATGTTCCGACAGATTTTAATCAGAGAAAGCGACCAGCATCTTCAATCTATTGTCTGGAGAGAATCCCAGCATGATCTGCTTCAGGAGTACCGCCTTACGACCATAACTTACGGGACAAGGGGGGCTCCCTACCTAGCACTACGCACATTAAGACAACTAGCTATTGACGACGAAGCCAAATATCCCCAAGCATCCTTAGCACTGAAAAATCATTTTTATATGGATGACTTACTTAGCGGAGAGAATTCACTAGAAGCGACCAAGGATCTATTGAAACAGCTTATTGAAATTTTGAAAGGAGCGGGAATGAACCTTCGAAAATGGTCAGCTAATGATCCACAGCTTCTAGATGGTTTGTCATCTGAACAGCTCGATAAACCTTTCGATTTCAAATGTTCTGAAACTCGAAAGACCATGGGCCTTAGGTGGACTCCCTCATCGGATTCTTTTACTTTTACTAACAAGGTTGAAGCGATACAGACTAACAGGTCGAGCACGAAGCGACAACTACTTTCAGATATCTCGAAAATATTCGACCCTTTAGGCTGGCTTTCACCACTGACGGTTAGAGCTAAAATTATATTTCAAAAAACATGGTCTGCCAACATAGGATGGGATGACGTTGTACCAGAACAAATCCAAGGAGAATGGATACAACTTCAGCGTGATTTATCACACGTCGATCAGATTGAAATTCCGAGATATTTAGGAAATACTCAAAAAGCATACCAAATTCACGGTTATAGCGACGCCTCAGAAAAATCTATTTCGTGTGCCATCTACTTAGTAGCGCGCAATGATAAAGGAGTGTACACATCACGACTAGTCGTTGCAAAAACTAAACTAGCACCTCTGAAGCAAAAGGTTTCTCTGCCACGTTTGGAGCTATGTGGAGCGCTACTTTTAGCTCAATTAATGAAAACTGTGAAAGCATCTTTAATAAATAATGACTACAGCGTTTATGCATGGACTGACTCAATGGTAGTCTTAGATTGGCTCCATGGAGACATCACTCGTTGGAAACAATTAGTAGCGAATCGAGTTCAGCAAATTACTGAAATAATTCCGACAGTGCATTGGAATCATGTACGGTCAGAAGACAACCCTGCCGACTGTGCCACCCGAGGTTCAACTCTAAGCAAGCTGCAAGCGAATTCCCTCTGGTGGAACGGGCCAGAATGGCTCACTCAATTTAACCCTAGCAACATAAATAGAAGAGATTTTGCGTCCCTTTGTGTATTCTACCGTCTGTACAATGGGGTGTGTTCAGAGGAGTTGTTTGATATGATGCCAACGGCCTCCTTCTACAGTCGCACCGCTCGCCATCGACAGGGAATTCATCCTCACACATTGGAGCCTAAGTGGTCACGTACCGTGCGGTTCCAGAGAAGTTTTCTCCCGCGTACTGTCAAGCTGTGGAATGAACTGCCTGTCGAGGTTGTCTCAGGGGACTACAGCATGGGGTTCTTCAAAAAGGGCGTGAAGAGGTTTTTACAGGGTCGGCAACGCGCGTGTGATGCCTCTGGTGTTACAGGCGTTCATAGGCTACGGTAACTGCTTTCCATCAGGCGGGCCGTATGCTTGTTTGCCACACTAGTGGTATAAAAAAAAAAAAAAAAAAAAAAAAAAAAAAAAAAAAAACAAAACTTATGAAGCACCAACTTTAGAAGCGAAGAAACTTAATGTAAACGCAGCTTTACAACAGAGCAACTCAAGTTTCATTGATAGCATATTAGTAAACAATAGCTCCCTGACACGTGCTGTGAAAACAATCGGTTGGATATTACGTTTCACCGCAGCGTTACGTCACAGAGCTAAGGAACATGACGCCTTTTTATCATCTGGAGAAATTATTAACTCTTATAACTTTATTCTCAAACACGTCCAAGCTAGCGAATTTGCGTGCGATTTGGGAAATATTAAGCATACAGGTCATGTTCGATCTAATAGCAAATTAGCGAGTCTTCGTCCTTATTTAGACGAAACTGGGATATTGAGAGTGGGTGGCCGTCTCGGTAATTCGAATTTAAACAGCACAGCTAAAAACCCGGTTATTTTGTCTAGTCATAGCCGATTTACAGACTTAATAATCAACCAAGCGCACTCTACTACTTTGCACGGTGGCCCACGATTAACCCTTTCGTACATAAGAGAAAAATATTGGATTTTAAGCGGTATGAGAACAGTCAAGCGACAGCTACGGAAGTGCGTCAAATGCAGACGATTTAGCACTGAAAACCAACAACAGATTATGTCTCAACTTCCGAGAACGAGAGTAACCCCTTCACGCCCTTTTTCTTTTACGGGGATGGATTTTAGCGGTTATGTCAATCTTAAATTAAACAAGGGAAGGGGTGTAAAAACCTATAAAGGCTATGTCGCGGTCTTCGTTTGTCTGGCGACAAAAGCGGTCCACCTAGAATTAGTGTCGGATCTTAGTACACCAGCATTTTTAGCAGCTTTTCGCCGTTTCTGTGCTCGGAGAGGGACCCCTCGTCGTATGTACAGCGATAACGGCACAAATTTTATCGGAGCTAAGCGAATACTGGACAAGGAGTATCGAGCGATTATACAGACTATCAATCAAGACTTATTTAAAAAGGTCAGCGAGTTCAATATCGAATGGTCATTTAACGCTCCAGCATGGCCAAGCGCGGGTGGTATATGGGAAGCAGCCGTCAAAAGCTTCAAGCGGCATCTAAAACGAGTCTTAGGTGAGCAAAAGCTTACCTACGAGGAGTTTTCTACTTTACTTCAGCAAATAGAAGCCTGTTTGAACTCGCGTCCCTTATATCCTCTGACAAAGAATCCTGAGGACTCTTACTTGACTCCTGGTCATTTCTTGATAGGTGACTCCTTACTATCTAGACCTCAAGCAGATCCTGATCATATCAATTTACCTGCTCGCTGGCAACTGGTACAAAGCATGAACAAGCAATTTTGGAAACTGTGGTCTACAGACTATCTTCAGCAGCTTCAAGAACGTTCAAAGTGGAGAGTACCCACTAAAAACTTAGCGGTCGACGACATCGTCGTTATCAAGGAAGATAACTTACCTCCAGGCAAGTGGTCACTCGGTAGAGTTCAAGAGTTACACCCTGGAAAGGATGGATACGTCAGAGTTGTTTCTATAAAAACTGAAAGCACCGTCCTCAAACGTCCTATAAATAAACTTATACTATTACCTGTGAAACCAGCATCCGATGATGATTCTCCAAAGGAACGTGTCGTTGAACAACCAGCAGCATCTCAACCAGGTAGCTCGACCACACGAGTCCGTAGAACTAACAGGAAAATTAAAAGCTTCTTCACTATGACACTTTTACTACTTACCATGATTATTTCGCCTTCCTTTGCAAAGAATATTCCCAGTATAAATTTCACATCATTAAACGACAATAGAGCTTTATACTTCGACAAGATTTCAAACTTACAATACATTCGAGACGAGTGGAGGCTGATAGTCTACTATAACCTTTCTAGCTATTGGCAAGCGATTGATGACATGGAAATATACGTGAGACATCTAAAAGGCATGACGATGAAATCTAACTCACAGTCTAAGGGAGTTTCTGAACAACTAGCGCACGAGTTAACAGAAATTGAGCACTACAACCGTTTACTACAGGCGCCTAAAAGCATGCGACAGAAGAGAGGCTTAGTGAATGGCGTCGGAAGCATAGCTAATTATTTATTTGGTGTATTAGATGATAATTTTGCTCAACGATACGCCAAGGACATCGAAAAGATTAATTACGATTCTAAGCATATTAAAGATCTTGTAAAAAACCAGACAACCATAATTGAAGCAGAATCCAACATAATACAGCGCAATGAAGAAATAATGAACAAACAACTGTCTTTATTTAATGATCAGCAAAGAAATATGTCGGCGGAAATAAACAAATTTCGCTCAGACTTTAGCAACGATATCTATATTACATCCTCAGCTTTATCAGCCAGCATTGTTCTTGATAATCTGCGACGTATCCAAGACACCCTAATTGATACTGTGACCGATATTCATCATGGTCGCATCGACACACATCTTCTGTCATGTGAGCAACTAGAAGAACAAACTAGTTATATATCTAGCCAACTACAAGGTGATTTGAAAATAGCAGTTGAACCCGGAAATATTCGAGAATTATATAAAATGCTAAAAGTATTCGCAAGCGTCTTCAAAAATTACCTTATTATAGAAATAAAAATTCCGTTAGTTAGTAGCGAAATATATGAGCTCGATAAAATAATAAGCATTCCACAGAACATCGGAAACATTTCATAGCTTGCTATACCTACTTACCCGTACCTGGCATTTAATCTACGAAAAGATGTCATAATATTCTTAACAGAAAATGACCTACAAGCTTGTATACATATATCCGAAGAAAAGATAATGTGTTCCTTAGACAAACCACATTACGATTTAGATTTGAGACAAAGCATATGTAACATAACTTTAATAAACGCCGACAGAATAATATCATCCTGCAATTACGAGCAAGCGCCGTGTGTAAACAGATGGATTAAGTTACAGCGCCCGAACGTCTGGCTCTATTCGTGTTGCAACGAATGCAGTGTTCGCACATTCTGTTTATCAGGTATGACAATAAATACAATTACTGGCAATGGCCTTCTTGATATAGGTCAAGGTTGCACACTTAAGAGCGATTCCTTTACGATACACGCTCATAATCACTTTTTGAGTAAGATGCATATCCAAGCTACCATCGAAGTCCCAGAGGTATCTATGTTAAACAACATCTCCAATACGTCTATATCAAGCTATCACTTCACAACAGAGAACCACCGGCAAGCGTATAATAAGATAATGGAGGAGATAAACGATCTGAAACATGAACCAGCTTCCACCATCAGCGGTCACGATATCCACCAATACAGCGTCAGCTATGGTATGCTAGCGGTACTCCTGCTGTTAGGAATTGCTGCAACAGTCTTCCTAGTCAGAAGGAGGAGGAGACTTCAGCGCAGGTGGCTTCCCGCCCCCCTCGGGAGGGAGCGCCCGCCGAGAGACGCCGATCGAGACCACATGTCAAGTGACCCAGTAATAAGTGAAATTAGTGAGTTGCGAAAAGCAGTGAGCATGAACGTTTTAAGCGCGGCTCCAACTAAACCCCCGCGGGCAGTGTCAGTTCCGATTCCTACCGTATCATACAGTGAAATTTTAAGACCAACCGGGGGTCAAAAAGCTCCATGTGAATAGTTTTTACCAATAGACATTTTACGAACATTGAAGTGTATTTTTAAGCAATTGTATTAACAGCTAGCATTGTTTTCACCTTATACCACAAAAAATAAATTATTATAACATTTAGAATACATTCAGCTTTATTGTGTGGTTGCTATTGTAGGTATCATTTTAGAACTAAGCTATCTACCCTTCCTTTTTGGGTTGGCAAGATGTACGGTTTACCGTACACATATATAATATCCATGCCTACATAGATATAACAATTACTTGAAGATAAATTTAGCATAGTTTGCAATATGCGCCGTATGTGGCTATGTTGCAATTAGGTGAATACAATTAATTTATTAAATTAGTGTACGTTTAACACTCGACGGGTTTGGTCATTTATTAGCTCTCCTCGGAGTCACCAAACCCTCAGCTCAGCTCAGCAGCATCAGCTCTTAACATAAGCATAGCTCTATGTAAAGGTCCCCTCAAGGTCCCTTACAGGGACAATATTAATAAAACACAATAAATTGTATGTAAGTGATCGCCGCCGGCGGCATAGATAAGCGTGCAATCAGTGTTCATGTCTTCTAGCAAAAGTGGACACTCCGTTTATTCATAATTTTGTCACATTTCTTCCATTTTAACAAATTTCAATTTAAAAATAATTATTTACAATTTCAGATAATTAACTACTCATGATATTTGTTTTACATTAGCTGTACAATGTCTTGCCTGAAGAGTTGACAAATCTTCCATTACATGTTTTTAAAAAAAGCTTTGTTTGGATTACTCTGCGACAACTGTGTCTATAGCGTAGAGGAGTTCAAAAAGATTAAATATAATTAAGAACATTTTATAATTTATTATTTGTAATTTTTTATTGTAATGTTATAATATTTAGATCATGTGACTATTGTTTATAATTTTTAATTAGGTAATGTTTGACAACTAATATTTTATTTTATTTTTTATTTGTATTAATTTATTTTGACATTTTAATTTTTATTATCTTTTGCATGCCAATGTTTGGTGCAACACGCTTGCACTTTTATAGTTGTACCACCTTTGTACCGTGTTTGCTTGCAAATAAATGATTTGATTTGATTTGATTTGGGCTTTGAAAAAAATTGGTTGTCTATAAATTGATGTTTTGGGGGTAGTTCGTCGCATGACGTTGAACCATTTATTTCGACGTTTACCATCATGTGGAACTTTTAAAACAATTTTGTGAAGAGTTGTATTAGTGCATGTGTTACGGAAAAACAGCTATAACTTTTGAGGTTCGACATTTTTATATATTTATTGATATATTGTTGGTAATAACAAAATTTTATAGATTACGAGTATAAGTCGAAACCCCTTCAGCCACTTTGGTACACCGTAACAGCCGTATGTAACTATGAGCACTTATACTGTGCAATGAGTATGAATTAACGTTGGGACGTCACACGCGCTCGGGCTTACTCGGGAACTGCCGCCGTGTTTTCGGTACTGATTTCAAAAAAATATTTTCAATTCGATATATCTACATAATTATAGCGAAAAAAATAAAACTAAAAATAGCTTTATTATAAAACTTATATGCGATTTTTTCATTTATCACAAAAAACACGTGAAAATCTCATTGCTCTATCGGTTTAACCGGTATGTAGCGGCTACTTGCGATACTCGGAAATAAAACGGTTTATAATATAAAAATCAACAAGTCATGCAATCAGGGTTCGCCGATATACAACGTGTCCCAAAATTCAACGATAAGCGGGCGCCTGAAGGTGGACCTGCTCATGACTACTTGAGGAAAAATAAGAAAAAAAATCTAACTATTTTTTTTTTGTAATTACATTATAAATTTTGATATTCTTCGTAAATTGACACCCCTAATGATATTTTGAATTACTACGACCACAATTTTTTCAATATTTCAGATTATTTTTTTGTATCGGCAACCTAAGTAGTGCTGCTGTCCACCACAACTCCTTAAAACCCCAAAATGTCTAGAATTTTCAAATAAAAATCAATCAAAATATTTTTTTCTATAAATTTTTTAAAGTTTTTTACCTTCAGTCCACTTTCACTCATTGTTTTGTAAAAAAAAAGTATGGACACTACTGCGGCAAGTTTTTTTTAAAATTGACACAACAAACCAAGATTCCAAAATGGTATAATACTCTAAGAAAACTAGCCACAAAAAAATATGCGTACCATTTCTAAGAAAGACTAAATTTTGTTCTTAGTAATCACTTTTGCAATGCGCCGAAAATAGATTATTTGTTGCAATTTCTTAGAATTTCAATGAGGCATGTAGTCCATAAAATTTAGAAATCAGAGAAAGATAGCGAGAGATAACGTTGGAGATGGATGTTCTTTGTTGAATATCAATAACGCAGGTGAAGAAGTACCTGTTCTCAGCATGTCCAGTACGCTCTGATTCTTTAATTACTGTGCACCTTTTGGTAATCAATTGACGTGGTTCTCGTACTAACGACTTTTGGCTTGGCTTATTGGACTGGATTTAAGTGATCTGCAAACTAAACTGACCTGGCATTACTTTGGACTGTGATTGTGTTTTGTGAATTGGACTTCTGGCGTATTTTGGACTGTTTAGCGATTATCATGCCGCTGCCATACACACCTTTGGAATACGCTAATATGCACCTCATTTATGGTGAATGTCGGTGCAATGCTAACGCTGCTAGTAGATTGTATCGAGAAAGGTACCCAAACGCTCAAAGACACCCAGATTATCGAGTGTTTCAGAATGTGCATCAAGCGTTTTCGGAGGGTCATTTTCCATCTGCCAGGAGAAACGCTGGAAGACCTAGATCGGAATACGAAGAAGAAGTATTGAATGAAATAAATATTGATCCAACTACCTCGGTACGTGCCATAGAAGCAGCGACGGGAATCCCAAAAAGTTCAGCACATCGAATTCTAAAACGTCACAAGCTTCACCCATATCACTACAGGCGTGTCCAAACGTTATTACCCCGGGACTATCCACTAGGAATCGCATTTTGTCGTGTGATGTTGCAAAAACACCGGGAAGATCCCCAATTCCTAGACAAAATTCTATGGTCGGACGAAACAACCTGCAAGAAAGATGGCTATTTGAATCTGCACAACTTACATAGATGGAGCAATGAAAATCTGCACCTGATGAGACAAGACAAATCCCAATATCAATTCAAGGTTAACTTATGGACAGGCATATTAAATGGAAAAGTGATTGGGCCATTTGAGTTACAAGGAAACTTAGACGGTGATAGTTATTTAAACTTTTTACAGAATGATTTGCAAGAATTATTAGACGACGTTCCCTTAAGTGATTTACAAAACATGTGGTTTCAAAATGATGGTTGCCCAGCTCACTACGCCCGTCCGGTGCGAGAATACTTAAACCAAGAGTATCCAGGGCGTTGGATCGGGCGACTTGGTCCTATCTTATGGCCACCCCGTTCACCCGACCTAAACCCCCTGGACTTCTTCTATTGGGGTTGTCTCAAAGACAGGATCTATGCAAAACCCATCACAACTTTGGACGAGCTTCGCCAAAAAATCACTCAAGCTGCGGCTCATATCAATGGTAGAAGATATGCAACGATCATTTTTAAGGCGATGTCGTGCCTGTATTAATGCTGGTGGTAAACAATTCGAACATTTACTGTAATTTTAATTATGCAATAAATAAATTTAATAATTACACCATTTGTTTTCATTGATTAAACATTTTTCAACAACAAAAACCTATTTTTTAATTAAGAAATATGACTCTTGTTTAAAAATGGTGTGAATTTTTTTTGTGGCTAGTTTTCTTAGAGTATTATACCATTTTAGAATCTTGGTTTGTTGTGTCAATTTTTAAAAGAACTTGCCTCAGTAGTGTCCATACTTTTTTTTTACAAAACATTAAGTGAAACTGGACTGAAGGTAAAAAACTTTTAAATTTTTATAGAAAAAAAATATTTTGATTGATTTTTGTTTCAAAATTCTAGGCATTTTTGGGTTTTAAGGAGTTGTGGTGGACAGTAGTACTACTTAGGTTGCCGATACAAAAAAAAAATCTGAAATATTGAAAAAATTGTGGTCGTAGTAATTCAAAATATCATTAGGGGTGTCAATTTACGAAGAATATCAAAATTTATAATGTAATTACAAAAAAAAAATAGTTAGATTTTTTTCCTCAAGTAGTCATGAGCAGGTCCACCTTCAGGCGCCCGCTTATCGTTGAATTTTGGGACACGTTGTATATTAACGGATATCAATTGATTTTTTCCTGTCTTACATCATAAAGTTTCCTGTATTACACATCGTTAAGAACCACTACATAAAAAGTATCTAGGATACCCGGTTCCTGCACTACATCTAACTCATAGAACATCGGCTCACTCCACGTCACATACCCACATATTATTATTTCATTTTATTCACGTAGAATCTCCTTCCGCGGAGTTCACACAATCTAAACGATATAGTCTCATGAACGTGAGCTCGTCGCCGGCGGCCGCCGTCGATCTCTCTGAGTAACGTCATTTTCCGAAACACCGTCGCCGTAATCTCTTTGCTCGGGTAATAATAGAAGCGGCAAGCGTCGTTTATCGGCATTCAGCGTAGCGCGGCGCGGCGCGGCTGCGACGCGGCGCGGCGTTTCCTCGACATGTTATCGGCGAGCGTTTATCTCGGCTCACATTGGTCGTGTGGCGGCGCGTCTGTTCCACGTCGATAACGTTACAAATTGCCATATTTTTATGGCGTGTCCCTTTGGCACGGAGCTGATAGTAATATATGCAGTACATAAATCGACAGCTTTATTTACTTTGTAGCGGGTCTCTGCACAGTAATGGCAGAT
Source organism: Hypsopygia costalis (assembly GCA_937001555.2). NCBI lineage: Eukaryota > Metazoa > Arthropoda > Insecta > Lepidoptera > Pyralidae > Hypsopygia > Hypsopygia costalis. The sequence continues at coordinate 186,813 of OW443331.2, forward strand.
TGCGCTAAAGCTTTTAAGAGCATATCGAAGCAGTATTGTCGCGCGAGCCGGGGGCGGCGTTTGTTAATTATCTCTTGATTAATTATCATTATAATATTATTATCAGCCGTCCCGAGGCCGTCGCCGGCGCGACGTGCCGCCGTGCCGCGGCGGACGTCGCGCGACATGGAAAACGAATTAGTGCACTCGCTCTCCGCTCCCCCGCCCCGCCCCGCCCCGCCCCACATCACCCCGTCTGATATTTAAAATATTCTATCACTATTGACACTATTAATCACATTTAAAAAAGAATAACCTAAAGCTGCTAAATATCGTTGTTTTTCTACAAAGAGATTGTTTTCCGTATACAATTAAACACCAGTTCATAGCACCCGAACTAGTGTCAAACCAATCACCATACAAGTATGTCAGATGATACAATAAATGGCGTTATATAACATAGATACGTTACGCATATGATGGGAACGTTTAAATAAACCAAACTCGATTGAGTACTTCTTAAGATAATGACATTAACCGGTAACTAAATATTATCAACGATGTTATTATTCAAACATCATTGACTATTATCTCGGACCATTGCTGATCGGAGTTTGGTGAAACTCGGTGGAAAGGTAGATAATTTGATACAATATGTTTTGAACGTGGACGAGTGAACATGTAGAAACACGTGATGGCGCCAACGGATGTACGAGTAGATATACAGGCGACGGAATCATTTAATAACAATTTGCTAGTGTCTGCCGTGCTCGGTCTGTGTAGACAGAGCGAACCGTCAGAATGTTGCAGGGAGTCGATGGATGCAGGACGCTCTGGTTCTAGTGGAGTGACCTATGCTCGGCAGTGGACGAATACGGGCTGATGTGATGATGATGAAGTGTCTCCGGAAGCGAGGGCCAGAGAACATGACATTTTTTTATACCACTAAGGTGGAAACAAGCATACGGCTCGCCCGAAGGAAAGCGGTTACCGTAGCCTATGCACACCTGTAACATGACATGCGCATTGCCGACCCTGAAAAAATCTCTTCACGCCCTTTTGAAGTACCCCATGACATATGAAAATGAAAGTGTGTCGACATTCATCGAGATATCTGTAGGTGATCTAAGAAGTGAACAGTCCAGCTGCTGCTGGCGCCGGCCGCGCTCGCTGCACTTAGGCGAGTTGCCTTATCCGAACTCCAAAAGTCTTCGTTCGCACAACGAAACACGATCAAACAACAAAGACACTTTCGCATTTATGATATTAGTTAAGAACTTGGGACGGAATCGTACATTCAGCTCTACATTTACATTCATTTATGTGTATCGGTGCCTTCCTTTTATGTGTATCAGTTACTTCAGTGAATTAATTTATAAAACTGAAGTCAGTTTACTTAGAGAGTGTGCGCAAGCCAGTGTGCCGAGAACGCGTTTTATTAGTTTATACCAGCTTCCGGCGCCAGCTTCGCGCAAGTAAATGTTGGTTATTCATATTATCTATTCTAAACTTTTACTAATTATGTATGCAAAATTTAATGATAATCGGCTCAGTAGTTCAAGTGTGACAGCGATCAAACAAACAAACTCACGTATAAGGGTGGTAAGGACGTCCGTCACCAAAAGACGTCGATCAGGCGGGCCGCCCGCGGCGCGCTTGCCGCCGGCCGCCGGGCCACTTTGCACCGATGTTTATTTAAACAGACCACTTCCTTCCCGCCGCTTATTTATTGCAGCCGCTCGCCGCCCGCCCGCGCCCGCCCCGACACGACCCGAGAAGTGCAAACTCATTATTATGTCAAAGCAGCGCTGGCCGGCGAAATTCTGAAAATGCGAACGAAGTCGAAGACGGCGGCGGCGACCCGAGTCAATCATGTGATATTATTATATTGTTTATTAGTGATCAAGCACGACGCGACACGAGACTACAAAAGCCCCTTAATTTCCTCAACACCTGAACACCGGGAATTTTTGTGTGTTTCGACCATGTTGAACCTGTCGAAACACACATATTTAAGTCAGTCCCAATTTTCAATTTGCAATATAACAATAACATGTAATTTTGGGTTCACTACGATCTCTAGAGCCAAAGTCAACCTCGCCTGCACGTGGTGCACCCTGCCGAGTAGCGAAAGAAGCTATGGCAAAAGAGGGGTGGGGTATAGCGTGTTTGTAAGCTGCCCGACTGGGAAAGTACGAGTACCTCCACCTCACAGAATACCGCAGCCAAATTCCCTTGAGGGTTGTGATGTTCCTGCGACTGAGTGAGGTCATCAGGAAGGACGGAGTTGCTTTGGTAGCGGGGGTGGCAGCGTGCGAGCGATGTCGGCTCATTGCAATCTTTATGAGATCGTCCATCTACTGGAGGCCTCCTACGCTGCGTCTGCGCTGCGACAGTGATGGACTCAGGGCAACTAAAATACTCCTACTTATTTCGTGCCTAACAACCGCCTTTAGAGCACAGTAAAACTATAATTAAACTTTTTACATTCTATTGTCTTCTAACGTGAAAGTAAAATAAAATTATTCTATAATGTAAAACAATGCGCGGATCAAGGAGGCCTACGTGGGGCCGAGCCCGGCGCGTCCTCGGGCCGGCCCGGCTCCCAGCAGCCTTCCAAGACAAAAGTTTATTTCTCCAATTCCCGGCTCGCTTATCTAAAAGGGTTACGCGATACCTTTCGGCGCGGAGCGAAAGCGATTTGTTCACTTGTATAGCTCCTTTCACACAACTCCCTAACTGTTTCACAAAGCCATGCGACCACCGACCACAAATATCTATAAAATGAACAAGGCATTATTTTGATTCCTCTTAGTTTCCGTTTGTTAAATTGTTAGACACGCTGGCTTAAGCAATTCGGTTATGAATTTATGAATAAATAAAATGCTGAGGACAGAAATACTATGCGAATATCAATGGATAAAGACAATGGTTGTATATACAGTAGACGCATCACGAGAGTGTTGTATCTGTTGCCTACTGGTGACGGCAATGATTGAGGCGTACAAGCAAACATAACAAATTGATGTGAGGCGACGACGGAGTCGTGGAGCACGATGGATTCTCGCAATATAAGAAATACAAATAATGGGCTGTTATCATTTTTTTGGGTCGCATTGGGTCTTCAGGAACTTGCTGATGCAACTAAATGGGGGATTATTGTTTGATTTCATTTATCTGCAAATTAAGTTCCAAAGATTAACTTAGTCCCCTAGCAGTGTATACCGCGTTATGGCTAGTTGGCCCGCCTCCAGAGGTGTTTCTTACATCGACGTAGAGACGCTATTTATTCGTTTACAATTCATATCACAATCGGTTGCCCCTAAACGAAAGAAGTTGAAATGTAGTTTCAGAGAGCGCGGCCGCCGCCGGCTCGCTCGGCGGCCGCGGGCGTCCTTGCACCCAATAACGACGTGTCACGACGTTACATATAAAGCGGCCGCTCGCGGCCTTATTTCATAACACATCACGTACGTAATACGCTTGCGAGGCGGGGCCGCGCATCGCCCCGTCGCTCCATCGCCACATCGCCCCATCGCCTCAGCGCCCCGTCGCCCGTCGCCGGAGTTCACCGATGAATATTATCACACGATTACATAACTGAAAAGAACACAAGTTTGGGGAACACGCTTTACGCACTTCGCTTTAAGTTCACTAATTACTTATCTATCATATTGCTGTACTGTACGCAGGTGTTATAGCGCAGGTCTTTTTAGTGAGTAGCGGACGTCTCTCAGCGCACTCTTATAATAAAAAGACAGCCTTGATGTGATATTTACCTAGTGATAAAAATTTAATGATTCCTTAGACTCGTACATTAGCGGATTTTCGCTCTGTCACTTCGTGATCGACGATATAATGTACGTTTTCGGTATCAATATTATCATTTAATTAATCAGGTTGTCAGACTCCGAACGGGCGGGTTCGTTCTATTAAAAAATCAACCGAAACAAGGATAACGGACCTACACGAGTGAACCAATATGCGAGTCACAAATATTGCCCGCGTTAACTTTCGGAATACGCAATAACGGCAGGTAAAGCCTTTTAGGGCTCGTTGATACATTATGCATGACGGGTCTGAATATATACAAGTCGGAACGAACGCCGCGACACAGATGTCGCCCGATGAAAAGGTCGGTGTCGCACCGAGCGCGGCGGCCGGCGGCCGGCGGGATCATTGAGTAAACGAACACGTTCACAATGTGTTTACTAACTTTAAAGTCGATTACACCTCAGAAATACATCAATATTATTGTTAGACTATAAAACCAAAGTAGGCACCGAATAATGCGTTGCATTAAATATGCAAAGGTACGAAAAGTCATTACGGTGCTTTCATTTTACCGCATATAAGTAATAGTAGGTAGATCAGGTACTTGACTTTGCAAAAGTGTTTTACAGCAGCAGCTGGCGGAATAGACGAGATGTTCAACAATATATTTGTTAAGAGAATTGTGACAATTTTAACATATCCCATACAAAAATAGTTATACCATGTCTTGAATCAACTTTTGGTAGCAGTAAGCCCGTGGCGCGAGCGGCGCCCGTGGGCTGGGGCAACTTTAACGACACGTTATAAAAAGCTGCGGTCAAACTTCGGGAAATAATATTTCTCTTTGTGATTCTAAGCCAACTTGGAAGCCAATTGTTTTATTTCCGTCCTTGTAGACTATAATTATTAGCGCCACAAGTTAACTTGTAATCAGCACGTGTTTCTTAGATAGTGGTTACGGCCTATAGAATACTCCCCGCGGGCCGCGGTGTGAAACCGTTACCTTGCAAAATAAGCATACAGCCCACAAAGGCACCTCTGTCCCGAACGCAGCATTTCCTTCCGTCTACGGTACGGTAACCTCACTGTCTCGCTGGAACACAACAGTCCGCAGTGTTGTTATTTGAGTGTGGTCTTCTGTAAGGTGGAGATAGGTATCCCTGTAGAGCTCGACATGCTCTACCTCTCTTTCACCAAAGCCTCTGTAGGTGAGGTCGGCTTAGGCTCTAAAGATAACCCCGAGCGTTTACGATTTGGATATATGATTTACCATATCATATAGATATGTAGACACACCGATCGGGTGCGGTAGCATTATGCACGCATGCGTGTGTTATTGTGTAATTCAGCGCACTAACGTAAAAGTACTCGGCCTGGGAACAGGCAATTATAATCAACTCGTTACTTACACACACAAGCGGTCGTGACTCGTGTGCACTTGACGTTGTACGTGAGCCAGTCGCGCCGTCGCGCCGCCCACACCGCCGCGACCATTGAAGTGTGTGATCGACGGCCGCCACTCTCCGCCGGTCACCCTGCCATGCGACCACCATCATCTACAAAAAACGAGATTATCGGAAGTCTCACCTCAGTTTACCTCCACTACCCTCACCTCTTCACCTAAAATAATAGAAGTCGGCTCATTTTAATAATTCAAATTCCTTTTATTTTTGTTCCCCCGTCGACTTCTAATTAATTCTAACAACAAAGTCCGAATCATCCCCTCTTCAACAATATAATTTAATTCAAAAAGTAAACGAGCGAAGACCGCCTTCTGTTTATTTGTTAAACAGAGGAATTTTTGTGGAAGTTTGTATAGAAAATAGGCTGCGAACGGCGAGGGACCGCTCCGCACCCTCTTGGAGAGTTATCGTACAGTCGGACTCGAAGATGATACTCGTCAATGAGGAGCCACATCACCAGCGACAAATGTCAGCCGTGCGGCGATCAGGATGCGGACCTAGCGGGACGGGACGAAGCGGAGGCGGAGGCGGAGAACGAACAGCGGACAGACCGCAGTACCATCCAGCAGTATTCTCTCCGTGATATCCATTAAGTGAATAATGTCAGACGCTTTGAAAATGACATTACTCAGAGCGTTCGCGGATAAATTCAAAGGTACAATAGCGTTCCGTTCAATTAAATTCCTTTGACAAGGAGCTGCTTTTTTGTTAATAATGCTAAATGAAATGCCTACTTAGAATAGGCTCTTATTTATTGATTTTCCATAAATGTCGCTTCAAATACGTATTAGAATTGATGCCACAAATTACCCGCTTCTATATGTCAATCATGTTATGGTTGGACATACGGGTATGTACACGTCCCGCTAACATTACTAGTATCGCTTTTCTTTGTTAAACAGTTGTGTATTCAAATCTTTGTTCGAAAATTATGTCTGCCAACGAATGATGAAGCGGCCACTCTATACAAATGTCGCGTCGTGAATTACTACATAGTGTAAACGAAGACTTCTGTGTAGAGCGTGAATAAGCATGTGTGCGTGTGACGCCATACAAACTGTGCCAGAATTGCCTTAGTGAGGAGGCATGGTCGATGCGATAGAGCGGCAGGGAGTGGCCAGAGAAATAAAATTAAATATAACACAGAAAAATACTTCAGTGTGTCACAGCCTTAGAACGGCACACATCGTCAGGAGAACAAAGGTACATCTATTGTTTTCTATGAATCGTAAGATATTTGTATCGTAAATATGTTTGTCAGTGTGTCATCTGCTCTACTCGTAGTACAGTACTACGAGTAGAGCAGATGACACACTGACATATTTACTAACATATTTACGACTATAAAAACTATAAAACTAGCTTTGCTCAGTATGGGAATAGAAGAATTTATGTAATTTGTGCGGGAATATTTATTTATTTTTATGTCATACCTAGCATCCTCATTTCACTGCGACATACTAAACTTACATTTAAATTTTACAGATTCTGAATCTTTCAATTTGAATGAACCCTGTTGCTGAGTTCCGGAATATATTCCGAATGTGTGGCGCTGCCCTCATGCGGGGTACACAAGGAGCGGCGCAGTCTGCGGGCTCGGTCTAAAAGCATGATTATTCCGGCCAAATGTCACGTATGAAGCATAAAATTCTAAGCTAAGGCGCGGTTGGAGGCGGTCTTCCATAAAATGATTCAATGGCCGGGCCGCTGTTGAGTTTAAACCTCTCTGGAGGCGGCTCCCAGTGTGTAACTAGCATTAGATCACAACGTGTGCTGATGCGTTGTAGCGCCGAGCATACACATTAACCCGAAAGACTACATCGCAAGTCGTCCGATTGTAAGTAACGACGCCATTGAAACTTGTAAAGAAGTTGGGCCTTCTTTGTCAGTAAACAAGCGCTGTGAACCATGAGCGCGGCACGTGCTTGCTCCCACTATGATAATACTGTGTCGTCGGGCGGACGCCGAGTCAGATCCGGTTATAAAACATACATTCGTATCAGTATTATTTATTTATTATTTACATTTATTATCGTTTCAGTTCGTATCAGTAATTAATTTTAATGAAATTGCAGCGTATTCATTGTATGTAATTTGACGTAAATACTTATATTTTATTGTACTCATGATATACTCGGTCGACCGTTGGCAGCGCAGCCGTTCAGGCGTCCCTAGCTCTATTACTCTCGTAGCGCGCCTGTGAACAATTACTACAGGGACGTGATGCAGCGTGCGGCACGCCCGCGCGCCCGCGCCAGGCACGCCACACACAAAATCGGCAAAGTGGTGTTCTTAGCACTATCGTTATACAGGACACTTATCGTTCCTCGGAAAATTCAGTGAAATAACACTTTACATTAATTTTTAAATCAAATGTTTTTAAAATAGCTTCTTATGTTTGTATCTATAAAAAGTAACAGTTACTGACCTCGACTATGAACGCATCTCAAACCACTGGACGGATCGGGTTAAAATTTAGCAAATATGTAGCTTTACGACATAGGCATACGCTAAAAATTATTTTTGAAAATTGCCACTGCATACGCGAGCACGAAGTAGCGGACGCAAGTAAGTTATAGGTATAACTATCTTGGCAATTTACTGGTACTGCTCGTTCGTGATAACTAGGCAGCCACCCGCCACTCCTCGTACACATTCATACGCACCCCTTCTTCACGAGAGTTCGACTCGCACATGTCCGGCTTTACGGTTCAGTCAAGAGACTTTTCAAAAATGGTTCACAGCAGTTTAACTTATAAATCTGCTTAAGTACTTGTTGTTTAGGTGGTTTATGCTTGAGACACCTGTCCTGGCTAGTGTCAGCTGAAGGCAGGATACGCGGAAAGTTTTGATGAGGGTGGGTGGGCCGCAGTTACTGCACAGGACAGCCATGGTGGCTGTCCTGTGCAGTGCAAAAAACAAATCTCAAAATATATAAGCGCTAATCGTACCTTCTGTATCGATAAAAGACAGCCGTTCTTGACTGATCTATTAACGCAAAGCTCAAACCACTGGACGGGCGTCGAAGTCGCTGACGCAAGCTGGTACTAAATAAATATCTATAAATAAATAAAATTAAAATTGAAATCAGCGCCCGGCATAGTCTTTAGCCTAATAGTATTATTAATATATTAATAGTATTATTAATGTATTAATAGCCTAGTAGTAATTAGTAATAGGCCGCTCAACTGGCCTGTAGCTAGCAGTTGGGGGAGGATATGGGTTGACGACGGCGGTTGTGTCGTTTAGACGAACATTCAGACTGTAATTTATGCCGTACCGTTGAAAAGTCCGCATCCACCGACCGGATCTAATGAAGTTCGTAACTGAAAATTTATTAACTTTGACCTGGAACTTCGCATTTTCACTTCTGAGTTCCAGGCCTCAGGGTACAGCGTAGTACAGCGAAACATATCGTACCAGTCATTTTTGTTTAGAACATCGAGGACATTTGTCGGTTGGCCTCGGTATGTCTGTAAAAATGGTTAATGCTTAACATTTTCTTTTCCTTCTTTAATTTAATTTTTTGATCGAAATTGTTTTTCCCGTGTTTGATATTTTAGAAAGATTGATTTAATTTAAATACAAATAAAAATAGGCATTAATACTTTTCCAAAGTATATAACGTCGATTAATAAGATTACGAGATACGATTATTGTTTTGTAGATAATTTTATAAAAATCATTCCTTTGACGGTTTTCTCGTCAGCGGTTTTCAATAAAGTTGTGAAAAAATATGCGTTAGGGGACTAGAAAGAGGTTTGGTAAAAAGTTTTACAACGTGTTTCTACTTCAATATTGAAATTATATAAAAGCTACACGTATGCTAAGATTTATGCTTTCTGCCGGACGGGACCAATATTAGTATATCTTTTAGCTAACGAGTCTATAAAAAAAAAATATTAAAAATTCGAAAAATAATAAACTGATCACCAAAACGACTGACAACCTGACGAAGTTTGGCAAGAGCCGATGCGATCGATGAAGGTCGCCGATGGCCGATGCAAATGGCGCAAAACCGATTATTGTCGAACTCAATGGGAGATGCCAAAGTCCAGCATTGGATGTCATTTCGCTGAAGTGATGCGCTGGTGATGATGAATGCTGATTATAAAAAACTGATCAGCGGTTCGAAAGTAACCAATCAGTACAGTTCGCGTAACACATCATTTTTAAAATAACTTTAATATGGCACAATGAACACAATAACATATACTTTTCATACATCGCGTTTACGTACTGTACATTTTATAGATACGGTTCAAAAGTTATCACAACACAAATAAAATGTTTTTTACTCTATTTGATTTGGAGACAAAAAATAAAAAAAATGTTTTACTAGATCTGAACGTGCGATATTTATTACCCAGACTAGCTTTCGCCCGCGGCTTCGCTCGCGTGAAATTCGGGACCAACACGTGTTTACTCATTTCTCTCTAAAGAAGTAGTCGTGTAAAGTTTAAGTTAAAATATATATATATAATCGTTTCCTCATAAAATTTTTGAACCTCCGTTTCACCCTCTTAGGGGTAAAATTTGAAAAGTCCTTTTAACTCATTTTATGTCCACTATGTTATATTTACAAATCGATGCCATTTTCGTAGTTAACGTTCCAGAAAACCATAGAATCAACACCCATATTGTTATTATGGCATTTCAACCCGATCGCGCTCCCACATGGGGTGATTTTATATAACGTCGGCTATGTTGGATTATAAAATAGTTGTTTTTTCCGTAATCAGCGACCCGATAAACTATAAAGCAATACCCATTACGATTTTGAGACTTTTACCACCGGCGGCTTCGACACCAACGCTCGTGGGTTCGATTCCCACATAGGACAAACATTTGTGTGCATGAACATGTCTGCTTGTCTTAGTCTGGGTATTTACTATGTATCATAAGTATGTATTTACAAAAAAAAAATGTATTTACGTATGTTTATCAGTTGTCTAGTACCCATAACACAAGCTTCGCTTACTTTGGGGCTAGATGGCGTTGTGTGACAATATTTATATATTTATATGATTTTCAGACTTTTTCACCCCCTTTTAGACATCTCGATCCCATCGCACCCCCACAGGGTCGACTTTTTGTCACGTCGGCTATGTTTGATTAGAAAATAGTTGTTATTTTCGTAATCAGCGACCCGATAAACCATAAAAACAATACCCATGACGTTTTTCAGACTTTTGGGACCCATTTTACCATTTTAGGCGTTCAATTTTGAAAAATTCTGAAACACGTGTTTAGTCAATTATCTATAGAAGTAATTATATAAAATTTAGGATAAAATAGTCCAACTAAGCTCGTTTCCCCATACAAACTTTGGACCTCCGTTTCACCCTCATAGGGTTAAAATTTGAAAAATCCTTTTAAGTCATTTTTTGTCCACTATGTTACAATTTCAAATCGATGACATTTTCGTAATCAACGTCTCACCATATAATATTAACCATAGAATCAACATCCATATTGATATTATGACATTTCAACCCCCTAAAACCCCCACAGGGGGGATTTTGTGTCACGTCGGCTACATTAGATTACAAAATAGTTGTTATTTTCGTAATCAGCGACCCGATAAACCATAAAAACAATACCCATGATGATTTTCAGACTTTTTTACCCCTTTTAGACATTTCCATCCCATCGCACCCCCCACAGGGGCGACTTTTTATCACGTCGGCTATGTTTGATTAGATAATAGTTGTCATTTTCGTAATCAGCGACCCGATAAACTATAAAGACAATACCCATGACGATTTTCAGAGATTTTCACCCCATTTCACCCCTTTAGGGGTTGAATATTGAAAAATTCTGAAACACGTGTTTACTCATTTATCTATAGAAGTACTCGTGTAAAGTTTCGGATAAAATAGTCCAACTAATCTCGTTTCCCCATACAAACTTTGGAGCCCCGTTTCACCCCCTTAGGGGATGAATTTTGAAAAATCCTTTCTTAGTGTACCCCTAGACGTCATAAGGAACCTACGTGCCAAATTTAGAATCTCTAGACCCAGCGGTTTGGGCTGTGCGTTGATATATCAGTCAGTCAGTCAGTCAGGACTTTGAATTTTATATTTATAGATTGAGCTATAGAAATGTGTCGCTAACTACGCACTCGGCCGCGCGGCGACACGAGAGGGCACCAACTCGCAGTAACTACTCATATTGACAGTCGTTAATTGCTGTGTGGAGAGTGCGCCTCCGCGCCGCTGCGCCGCGCCCTCGCCCTGGTCACTATTCTCACATCCATTCGACATCTTTAGCTACATCGACACGAAGCACGAAAATACCGTGACTCAATATCGGGCGGGCTGCGGCCGACGACGGTCCGGATAGCGAGCGGTTTAGGAGATAGCGCCGCGCCGGAGAGCAGACGTGCCAAGAGCTCGTGACTCTAAGTTCCTTCAATGAATACTTGATTGGACTTCGGGATTCCGCTGAGTGTTTGCAATTAGTGCCGACTTATGTGAAGCATGTGTGTGTTCTTATGTGTTATAGGTACATACATTCTTCCAAAGAACTAGGGTTGGTTACATTCCTACCACATATTTTTAGTACAAAGTGTTCTACTAAAGTACTTTTACAGTAAGGTCGACTTCTTCGCGATGAGTTTTGAAGCAAATTTCACTATCGTATCAGTAAAGAGGATCTGACAAAAAGTTTCAGCCTTCAACGACCTTTCGCCCACGCCGCGCCGCGGCCGGGGCGGCATGTCGATGTTTGGGACGAGCGATTCTTTGTAAGTGTGCAGTAAATGGCCCGCACCATCGTTATCTGAAACCAAAGTCGTGCTACCGTTTGGAAACCCTTATTTTTGATGGCTACGGAACAGAATTTCTTCTTTTAAGAACAGGGATGTCGATGAGTGACGCTATCGTTCAGAACCACTTCCTACTATGCTACTTTCCTAGTAACATAAATAATATAAACATACAATGTTACTTTACACTATAATAGGCCAGGAGCGACTGAAGGATTGCAGGGAGCCCCATATCCCAGCGGTGGGGTGAGTTTGGGTCGATGGCGACATTCGCGCGTCGCATATGATGTAGCCCATCCATTGTGGAAGGAGTATACAATAATATTCTCCGGCAATAACCGGGCGATATATGGAAGAGAAATAAACCAAGGCGCGCGTATTTGTCACGGAGCTCCGCGGCCCCTCGTCCTTAAGCTCGCTATAAAAATGAGCTGTTCTTTGACACAATAAAGCCGTAACAATATGCCTACAATAAAAACTGACGATATTATTACCTACACTCGGAAAACTTTTGGCAATTTCCCGCCTGAAATATATGTTACACGGGCGGGGCGGGTCGCGTTAGTGCTCCGTAAGCGGCGCGCGGGAAAATGGTGACTAAAAGCTTTTTTTGACGCAGTCTGCTTTTGGCTTATTCGCCGATCGAGGGTTAGTCCTTATTAGGTCGTTCTTTGAGTTCCAAAGGACTAGCGGCGGGCGGCGGGCGGCGGCGGGCGCGGCGATAGTCGCTGGCTGTGTGTCGCCAGGTATCTTGAGCATTGTGGTTTAATTATGTTCTACGAACACGGCGCAACTTTGTCTCCCTAATCGGCCAAATAGCCGCGAGGCGCGACGAGTAATAAACACGAATCATATGCTAATAACATGTTTATATGTGTGTATCATGTGGATGGCTGGTTTTAGTGAGCGCAGGGAAAGGCTCGAGTCCTAGATGTATTGAGTACGACTCCAATAAAAATAAGAACAATCAGAAAAAAACCGCCCAAGTGCGAGTCGGACTCGCGCATTTTATTGAAATGAAACGGAACTAAAAGAGACGAGACGGGACGGGATGGACGGGGCGAGACGTGTCAGGACGGGGCGGGAAGGGACGGGACGGGACGGGACGAAATGAAAAAAAAAGGCCAATGGCCTAATAATAATTACTTTTTGATGGTCTAAGGCCATTGAAAAAGGTCCAATGGCCTTAGACCATCAAAAAGTATGCAGCGGGCATTTAGATACGTCTTACATATTTTATAATTAGTATTCTTACTTTTTTCCTAATACCCCGATTGTATCCTTCCGCTCCTTTCACGCATCGAAAATGTGTTTAATAAGAGCGGTTTCTGCATCAGTAGGTGACATTCCGGAGGTGAACCCGTATTGCACCTTGTGAAATATATTGAATTTTCCAAAATGCGACTGCATTTGATTAAGCATGGTCTTTTCAAATCCTTTGCTCAGGTAGGCAAAACAGGTAGGTTTGAAATAGGTTTAAAGTTCCCAGGTTCACTCTTATCTCCTGATTTCATAGTCAGAATTGGATATAGCACACGAAGAAATTGATAAATAAGACAGACACAAAATTAACCTCTCAAATTCAAGACTATGAAAAAAAGACCCTACACATTTCACAGGACCTTTTCGGTATATCGGTTGAAGTAAATAACAGCCGGCTTTCAAATAGCAGAATGTCAACACCAATTAGCCACCAACCAAATTAACATTAACTCTCCTGTCCGAACAGCTAAGAGATAACAAAAACTGCAAAAAACCAGATAAAAAGTGAACGATATCTTATTATTTCAATAAGTTACTCACCTAATCAAACTATCGTCACACCCCGGCCACTCCATATAAATGTCGCATCGTTAACTACTACATAAACAACTGCGTCTGTGCAGAGCGTAAATGAGCGTGTGTGCAAGCGGCGCCATACAAACGGTTCCACATAATCCACATTCGCCTCAGAGGGGAGGTAATGTCGATACAAGAGAGCGGCAGGGAGAGTCCTTACTGTACGTAGTACGGGACTGGCGGCAGCCCAATTTGCCAGTCATGGGTTCGGATTCGAGGTGGCTTTATGTGCGTGTAAACACTCACGCGCATGTGGTTTAGCTACAGAGGTCGGGCATGTTCGTCGGCCTGGCCATATTGTCGGCCGGGCGCTCGGCCTCGCGCGTAGCGAGTTGGTTATCACTGGCCTAAGGCGAAGGGCCGCCACAGTGGTTCTCAACGGGGCTTGGAGCGGCCCTTATAGCGGTCGTCGGCTTCCCAGCTGACGCCGCGGCTCGGGTACTTGCCTGCTGAGCAAGGAGGTTGACGGTCGATCGCTTCCGTCACCCCGGTCACCCTACCGTAGGCTCGGGGTAGGCGTTTCTTCTTTGAAGGACGTCGGGAAGTGAGCGCGCCTTATACAGCTCCGGTACCTGTCAAGGAAATCAGGGAGCCGGCTATCCGGCGCCCCAGTGTGGGTACAGAAACACTAGGCGCGCTTGTACTTGTACTTGTGCGCCGGGATGTGAGCGTGCCATACAGCTCCGGCTACCCATCATGGAGAATGGGGAGTGGTAGTAGGGCCCCGATGCTTGGGTTCTCCGAGCGTCGGTCGCCACGAGCTACTCGACTTAAGAGTACGTAAGTAGCCTGCATGCAGGTGAAAGCGGAGTAAGACCTGCTACTGCTACGCTTGCGTGCTCGGTTGGTTTACCGAGCGCAAAAAGCGGTGCAGGAAAAGGTCCTCTCGTCTGGTTGATTTACTGGACGAGAGACTCGCATCCCCCGTGATATAACCGGAAGGTTGGCACACGGGGCGCATTAGCTGTTAGGTATAGGGTGCGTGTACGTAGTACTATTACTTATACCGTGCTATCGTACAACAAAAAACAATTTCGAAAAAAATAAAGAAATATCAACCACTGAAACCTTAGTTAGTTAGTTAGTAAAGAACAAACGAAGCGGTTTTCTTTTCGATACGAAGATATGTTTAGTTCTCACGTCCAAAACCGGGCAGAACGAGTGAAGCTCATAAATCTGACATCTGTATCACCTTATTTTTGTGAATAAAGGAATTTTATTTTGTCCCAAAGACAAATAAATTCACTATCACCAAAACATGGTCGGAGTTTTGAATAAACAAATCAATCTACAAATTGCTATATCAGAGTTGTGTGGTAAGGGTATAAATATTAACGTCATATGCGGAGACATTTATTAAATCTGGAGACGAAAATAATTTAATAATTATTATTATTATTATTATTATTATTTTAATTTATTTATCCAAAATATTAATAATAAACATTAAAAAGAATTCGACCATTCGCAAAAACCATAAATGGTTTATACGCGATAAGGTGAGATCACTGGCTCGATACAAGACAATGTTTTTTTTATATATACATGTATTAAATTTTTTCTAATCTGATTTGTTTATAAAGAAATGTTTTAGAACTTTTTTACATTTATTGTATGGATTTGGCCCTGATTGATTCACCGCCACACTCAATATGTTTGTCGGTAAATCATTCAAGATCTTAGGTAACATATATTCCCATGTCCTCATTCCATACATGTTATTATATGTAGGTAGTACATACGTAGGTAAGTTTGTAATCTGACGTAAGTTACTTGCACGCTTTCTTTTATCTAATATTTCTATCTTCTCAAAATGTTCATATATCATTGCGTGTTTTACTTTATCTACTACATTAATAATTTGACAGAATTTAAATAATCCTATATAACTGTCTTCCTTATACTTCTTCTTAACATGAGTAGGTACAATGGATTTAAGTATTCTTAATTGCAAGTCGTATATACTATTCAAATATGATATGAAGGTGCGACCATAACTACTTATACCATAGTTGATTATCGAATCGGCAAGGGACAGATACAGCATTCTACGCGTAACATATGGCAACTTATGCTTCAATATAGCGAGTTTTCCCATCACTGATCTTAGTTTATTGCAAACGTTGTCAATATGTGGTTTCCAGTTAAATTTATCGTCTATTATTAATCCTAGGTATGTGTGTTGCTTAACTAGCTGCAAATGGTCACATTTACAACTGTTGACTATATTGAGGTGAAGACAGTCATGAGAATGGGTTACAATGGTTGGTGTTTTTGATTCTTTTAAATATGGGGAGTGGATATACATTAATTTGGTTTTTTGGGAATTAATAACAAGCCCCACATCGTGTGCCCATTTGCACAATAAGTCGTAATTATTTTGCATTACCTGTTCCGCTTCATATATATTTTCACTAGCAGATAACAAGCACGTGTCATCAGCGAACTGGTATACAGATCCCCCCTGGAATATATTACACATATCATTGACGTATATAAGGTATTCAATAGGACCGATTTTGGAGCCTTGTGCTGTACCCCGCTCGGTATTAGTCATGTAACTAAATTTCCCACCTATCTTAACTGTATTTTTTCTATTAGTGTGATAGCTCTTAAACCACTCCAGAAGTGGACCCTGTATACCAGACTGCTGTAACTTGTTATATAGTGTGTTATAATTCAACAAATCGAAGGCTTTGGTGAAGTCTATAAAGACAGCAAGCACATGTTTTTTTCCGTTTAAATACCCATTAACCTCGTTAGTGAATTGCGATAATAATTTCGTAGTGTTTTTATTATTTTGAAAACCGAATTGTTTACTATTGATAATTTTATTTTCGTCTAGGTATTTCTTTAATTGTTCACCGAAAAAATCCTCTACTATTTTATTGATACATGGTAATATAGTGATTGGTCTATAGTTATTTGTGTCCTTAGTGCAACCTTTTTTATGAATAGGCCTAATAATGCCTATCTTCATCTCGTCTGGGTGTTGTCGAGTTTTAATCATCCTGTTAATTAAGTGAGTTAAAACTGGAGAAATCTGATCGTTAATATGCTGCAAATCCCCGGCTCGAATGCCATCGATACCTGGGCTTTTTTTAGAACTTATTTTTTTTATTATTTGTGAAATTTTAAAAGTAGTTGCAAGTTTAATTCTCATAGACAAGTTTGGTATATTTATATACGAGCTATCATTCATTAGTGTAGTGGAACAGTTAGGAATTATGGTGGTGACATTATTTATAAAATCATTAGCAAATTTATTACATAAACTAGAAGCATTTTCCTTAAAAGCTTTTAATATAATTTCGTCAATGGATTTTGAAATTTTGCCAGTTATATTATTAATTATCTGCCAAACTTTTGAGGGATTTTTAAAATTTGATATAATTTCTTTTTTAATAAAATTATTTTTTACTTTATTTATATGTTTGTTAGTTTTATTTCGATATTTATTATATAATAATCTATTTTTTACATTACTCTCATCTTTTTTCCATATCAAAAATAATTTATCTCTTTGTTTACACATATTAACTACTCTTTCTGTTATCCATTTACATGACCGTCTCTTCCCCTGATATACACGGGTGCTATATGTATATTTTTTATATATTTGATCAAATTTATCTACAATAAATTGTAATATATGACTAGGGTCCTCGAGTGTCATAGCCACTGACCAGTCAATACAATTAATTTCGTTTCGTACCATTACGTTATCAATTTTTTGAATGTTTACGTACTGACTTGACTGATCTACCGACTTACTATTTAAAATCACACAACCGGTTATGTAGTGATCGGCAAGGGCTTTGTTTACCACAGCCACGCGCGCTTCCGATCTACCGATTCGACAATCACTATTTACAATTCGTACAAATATGTGATCAATACATGATTTTGTTATATAGTCACCCTTTTTTTCTACACGTGTAAACTGTTTTATGCCACATTCAAAGCCAAGTTCATACATACTGTTGAGATATTTCGTAACATACGAATCGGGTTTTTTTATATCAATGTTCATATCTCCTAAAAGAATATAGTTCTGTTTAATGGGATAACGAGAGATAACGCGTGATAATTCATGTATGAACTTACCCTTGTTCCAGTCCGGTGGCCGATAAACAACACAAAATCCTACCGTACACTTGTTTGCAGTCAACACTTCTCCCGATACACATTCGAAGTTTTGTGTATGCAAATTATGTCTTTGAAACTGTACACTTATATGTGCGTAGACAATTATTCCACCACCTCTTCTTCCTTTTCTAAGTTCTGTGTACATTACGTAATCTTGTAATTCAAATAGTTTGCAACAATCGTCCGTTATATTAGCCTCTGTCAGTACGACTACGTGTATTACTTTCGAACTACTGCGTATGACATATTCCAGTTGAGAGAAATTTTTAATCATAGATCTTATGTTCACGTGCAGTACCAATAGTGAGTTAAAGTCACATGGAAAGCTATTTGAGAATTCATTCCAATTATTGTGGTTTGTTTCTAGAAGGGCATTGTTTGTCTCATCCATGTTGAACAATAGAAGGGTTGATAGGTAGTATACTTTTGTACATAAAAACAACTATTGTTTATGAAACTCTGATGCTAATCTGTTGATATCCTTAACAGATCTTACAATATACGCCTTTTTATTGTCTTCATCTTGTCGTACTAATATAACTCCGTTCTTACACCAAACGAATTTTGCTATCTCCGTGTCTTTTAATTCATTTTTAGTTTTCCACAATAGGTAGGCCGTAGTAGGAGTGAGGCATTCTCGTAGATATATTTTTGAATCTTCTTCCATATCAATATCTCGACATGTTAGTTTATTCCTTTTGGATGACTCCAACCACAGATCCCGGCAACCATCTCGCAAGGTGACGACTATTGTTGGTGGTGTTTTAGTCACTCGAGTATTCTTCTTTCGGTAGGCTTTTGTTATATCATTACAACTTATACTCATTTTCTGGCATATTTTTGTAGTAATTTCCTTCACATTTTCATTTGGTTTTTCTGTGACACCACATATTTCGATATTGTTTGCTAATAAATTTTGTTCCACTGAATTTAATCTTTGTTCCAAGACCTCATTTTTCAGTTCCAAATTTTGATAGTTATTTTTTAAATCAGTATATTTAATCTCCAACATTTTTGTCTGGTTCTCGTATTCTCGAATTTTCTCTTCATACTCATCAATCTTATCCGTACAAAACTGGAGGGTAGACTGCAACTCTTGCTGTATTATGTCTCGTACTTCCCGGCGAATGTCTGACAATATTTGTCTGGTGATATTATTTGTATTCATCTCTGTATCGGTATTATCTTCGTCCTCGGCGTCAGGCAGGATGCATGGCAGGCGCTTCGGTTTAGCATTGCCGGTACAGTTCCGGCACTTCCAATCAATCGAGTCGGTCGAAGACAAAGCGTTGAGTTGTTCGTTTGTAATAGATGCACAAGCACTGTGTAACCATCTGTTGCATTTACAGCACTGCACTCCAGGGTTCTTTTTAGCCACTAACTTATTACATTTCGTACACTTAACCATGTTTACGTGTATTTATTGCGTGAGCGCAGAAACGTCAGCGCAGAAACGTCAGAAACGTGTTGAATAGTATTTATTGTGGTACATATTATGTATGTAAATGTTGTCATTGATACATTTTTTTTTGATCGGCTATGACCTGCCATTAGGCTTACAATATAAAGAGAGATAATTACTTACGTATTTAAGTCTCTCAAATATGTGAAACATACATTTAAATAAACTTGTATTTAGAAAACTAACGCACGACATCCTTTTATTCACGACCGAATGAAACGCGATAAAATGCCGGTGCAACAACATCAGGCGACTTAAACATTGACGTATTAAAAAAGAATAAATGTTCAACCGAGCTGCAGGGTATCCTACCCTGAGTAATTTTAAGAGGAAGTTACACATCAATCACATTACAAACTAGGAAACACTCTTGCATAGATCATATAGCTAGAAATATACCGTCAGCGAGGGACCTACAGTCCAAATACTAGAATTGTCTTTGAAAATAAAAAAAATAGATATTATTGCTTTGAGCAAAAAAAGAGATTTTTGTAAGGAAAACTACGAAATTTATAAAATGCCTATCAGGCTTTCATTTATCCAAGTATTCGAAGAATCAGATGCAAATGTGTTTTTACATAATTTCATGAAACGTTGCAATTATTCTTCGATCTATGCTTTCCAATAGTAAACATAAAAATCACAATAAAATCAAATAAAGCTCATTGGACAACTAAAGGTAAGAAATCGTGTTTTGTAAACAGAAGGCTATATTTTCAAAGTAAGCGATCAGCCTTAGGTACAGATATGTACACTACACAATATCAAAGCAATAGCTTTGATATTGTGTACATACCTATTTGATATTGTGTAGGATATTAAAGCGTAGTATTCTACTGTCACAAAAAATTGGAAATAATGAATACATAAGAACAGCTAAGAATAGATCCAAAACTGCATTGAATTTAATGAAAACATATGTTTCCAAACAAAGTGAAGAAAATTGAAACTAAAGAATTCACATGTACTAGTCGTAAGTTCGACCTCATATGAAGTACTGTCCTCACCTGTGGGCCGGGCCACCGGGATACCAGCTCGTGCCTTGTGATTCGATTCAGAGACGAACCATGAAAATCGCCGTCGACCCTAAGCTTTAATTATTTTCTAAGACATTTGTTATCTTGTCAATATTGAAAAATACATTTTTAGATAATACATACATTTTAAATTACCGCATTAAATAAAGAAATTGCACCTTTTCGAACTGTTACATCACTACATTTGTCATTATGCTAATAATATTATGTATGTTAGACTCGAGCTTAGTCAGTACATTTACATCTTAAATTGACCTGATGTCAGTTGACGTCCTTCCCTGCCTTGCCGCGCCTTCTCCCGTGAACTCTTAGTAATCTGCGTCTGCACACTGAGTATAAATCAGTCAAGGCGTCACACATACGAGTACGCTTCGATGACACTCAAAGTGTATGCACGATGCTCACCTCAGCAGCATTCGTCACTGTGTACGCGTGCAGCGAGCCGCGGCGGGCGCGGGCCGCGCAAACAAACCCGGCCGACACCCGAATTATTTAAATGGAGGTTGTGCTGTCACACGAAATTCCCGCACAGATCCATTCACCAGGTGAACTGTGAAACTCGCTCAGCCGGATATAACGCAAAGAAAACATGCGCCACCGAGTTGTCGACACGCTAAATTGGCTTTAGGGGATGACCCGTGACACGACAGTTGATTTAGAAGGTTAACTTTAAAGGTTACGAGCGCCTTTGTCTGGAGAGTATTATGTATAATGTGTTTTTAATTCTACGTTGGAAATCATGATAATATTGCATTCATCGAAATACGTATCATTTCGACGGAATGTGAGTGACGGGCAGGGGTGCGGGTGCGGGTGCGGGTGCTATGTTGTCAAATCATGTTCTCATTGAAAGTCACGGAAAGCAATCACAGAGAGTCTAAGAATATATCACCAGATCCACTACGAGCATCGCACATCATACTGAAGTATTGGTGTTTTCGAAAGAGAGCTCCCTCTAACTGGCTAATAACTGCAATTTAAGTCTAAGGGACACACAACCATGCTTAGACCCTAAGCCAATCTAACCTGCACGTGTTACACCCTGCCGACTAGTTGACGAGGTTCTGGCGATAGAGAGATAGAGAGCTAGAAATACCTTCACCTCATTGAGGAACGTAGCCAAATAACAATACCCTTATGGATTATTTCTGCGGATTACTGAGATCACCAAGAGACTCAATTGGTTTCTGCGTCAGCAGAGGATTTGCCTGTGCGCGAGCATGTCTACTTGTGTTATAAGCGTCTATAGGCTAATGTAAAAGCTTTATATCAGGCAGCTGCATCATGTGTCGAGTAAAAAATAGTATATTTTTTCCACACATCATACGGCTGCCTGATTATTAGCTCGCCTTTTATTTATATGTATGTACGTATTGTACTATCCTTACTAATACTATACATGGGAAAGTGAGTTTGTTTGTTAGTTTATTTCCATGAAATGATGATTGCTATGAAATTTTACATACATTATGTTAGAAGTCCAGAATATATAATAAATAGAATATATATATTTATTCTGGACTTTTGTTTATTTTATCCCGAAAAAGTGAGCTGTTCCCGCGGGATGACCTAATCTTTTCGTATCTTTTCTTACAAATGCAATTAAACAGCGCGTACGCACTCTTACACACGTATGGACATTAAAATTAAGTCGTAACTTTTGTTTGTGTCGTGTACAGATTGCTAAAGGCCGGAGTGCGGGCGGTAGTTTGGCTCCTAAATTGGTCCGATATGACGGTCTTGGTGTTATTAAATAGTCGCCTCGTCCGAGAGCATCCAACTTTGTCTATTAGCGCCGCTCGGCGGCTTATCGCTGTTATCGCGCCGCCTCATCCGCCGCCCGCCGCCCGGGCCTCTCTACTCATAACTATATTGGTGCAATTTAATTAGGCCGGTCGTCGACGGAACAGCCTGAGGATTGTTTCTTTTTGTACGAAAAAGGCCACAAATAAGTTGTTACCGCTGCAGTTGGCCCGTCGCCACGTGCGCTCACATGTTTGTGGTCGGCCGGCGGCGGTCGGCGTGCGACTGACATAATATTTAATGCTATTTAATGTTCCATCTCCATTTTCCAGTACTTACAGCCATAAGCCACCAAACCATGTAAGTTTAAGCTCAATTTAGAGCGATTATTACAATTTCTTGGTTCACTAACGGCCCCCGAGGAACAAATTAGATTGCCAGGATTTACGACACTCGGCGCGCATTGTACGACGAAGAAGAGTGCGGCAAAGCAATTAATCAAACACTTTGCTGTATAAAACGAGGCCAAAACTCCAGTCAAACTGTAATGTCGAGCAAAAAGCCTCATTTAAAAGTTTTGCTAAGTTAATCGCTCCACTCGGGGCGCAGGTGAGTCGCGGAGCGTATTCAGTGTACACTCACTTTGCGGCGCGGCCACCTCTCACGTGAAACTAGAAAGGAACCTTTGAGACCGGCTGCATGGCGGCACTACCGAAACGTACGAGTTTACCTTCTTAATAATTACTCTCTTAATATATGGGCACTAATAAAAAAAAGTTAACGTTTCGTGCGTCATTATCATGCAGCTCGGAATAAAATGTCGCCACTTACTGTTAACTTACTGGGCTAACAGAGTTCACCTCGGTTCCCTTTATTCCCAATCGCCCCCGCGGGGACTGCCGCCGTTTCTGTCCTGTTATTATCTACGATGGAGCAAGCAATGTACACCGAAACTGAAAGAAAGCAAAGACGTCCCAGTCGCCCGGCGGCGACTGGGAATTTTTATTCCCATTTGCCTCCGGTGGCAGTCCCCGCGAGGGCGACTGGGAATAAAGGACTCTTACTTATTTCGTCCATTAAACCAGGTACAGTTGACAACACCGAATGCACGTCGCGTGGTCGATCACTAACAAGATGAAATGATCAGGTGAAAGGCTTGTCATTCTCCAAATTCTACAAGGTCGTAGAGAAGAGATGAACAGGAACCGGTAGAGGCAGACTATCCGCTCCAGATGTAACCCTCATGCTGATCACGATCCTCAGACATGAGGAAATGACTCCTGAAACAGATTTATTCGCATTATCAAGACGAATCTATAATGACGACTTAATTCATCAACTAGTCGGTTCATCCGTTCAATAGCTACGAGGAAACAGATACTCTGCCAAATGTATATTAACAACCATACACTTATACTTACAATCAAATAAATAACGACGTGAAATACATAACCCTTCTTTTGGGCTTCTCCGCTGTCGCGTAGTTAATTACATAGACCGACGACAAGCGTATTTAGAAAGAGAGATATATAAGCTAGCTGTTTATATTGCCTTTATATTCGCTCGTTATATTTTGCGAACATCCGCCAAATACTTAACTGTGGTTCATGATCGAGAGCTATCTCCATTTCTATGTACATTTACAAAGCTACACGACTGGCTTCCTTTCTCATGAGACAAATACCGCGGTAATGTGTTTCGTGTAAGGTCTTTAACACAGCAGTCGGCACGTCGCGAGCCCAGGTGTACGTGTGCCGGCGCGAGTCGCTCGCTCCCCGCGAATGCAATGCATAGTAATGCAGGGTTAATGCAGCGGCGGTCGTCGACCCCGCACTCCGCGCCGCACCGCCCGCGCCTAGTCCGCACTCTATTATTTTGCACTATGACTAATGTTATTATAAATAGAGATATTAAAAAAAATTTAGTTGTCTATTTAAACAATTTTTTTATATCTCTTAATTTATTACGCGCCGCTCGCCGTACAGCGCGTACGTTTATCCATACATCTACTACATACGGTAAGCGACGCGAAATAAATTGTAAATATTTAGGCTGCTCACGCCGCGGCTCCGGTTATAGTTCCAACGGCCGGTATTAGTACAAACGTTGAATAAGTATTAATTCACCATTTGAAGTACATGATATAGATTTGCACATCACAATCCAAGATATTATTCATATTCGTAACGTCTGCAACAAGAAATATTATTCGCGCCGCCACCCCCGCTGCCAAAGCAGCAACCTTCTGGTCACCTTGCTCACTCGCAGGAACACAACAATTAAAGAAGATGGAAGTATTTAATTTGACCCACTTCTTAATATCCGATTGGGCTGAAATTTGGCACACTCGTTTGATTCTCTTGACAATGCACAATAACTTTAATGCCCATATATAAAATAGCCATTTATAATTTCCATAGCAAACGTTATAATAGAGGACATTTAGGGTATCAAATGAAATGGCTTGATGAGCGAACTGCAGTAAGTAACCTTTATAATTCTTTTTATTAAGAACCAATAAAAGCTTGCCTAAAAAAACTTTTTTCATTTATTTTCAGTTAAGTGTGCGTAACCTAGCTAAGAAATTGTTTGTCTTCGGTACTATATACATAGGGGTTCGTATTATAATGGCGAAGGTAGAAAAACCGAATTTCATAAGACCTATGAGCGGAACGCCGCTGATTAAAAGACGACTATTATATATTATCGGAATATTATATATATTTATTTAATATCCTAGCTTTGACTAATTAAACCGCGGTACCACACCTCCCCCTTCAAAGGCATGTCATTTTGTTGGTCACAAGGTTAACCCGACCTAACCAACGTCCATGGTCAAAACTACTTTTGCCTGAATATATCAGTTAAAAGTGGTTTTGGCTAATGTAATAAGGCAAGGCATTCCCGGTTCTTCCCAAAAAGTGGCGTACTAAAGTACACGAAACTTGTCTGTAGACAGTTATTGGAGTCACGTGTCATCGGTGCTACAGCACGATAATTCGGGATTTTGAATATCGGCATGTTAACTGTAGGTATATAAAACTTCGGGATTTTGTATATCGGGTATTTCATGCCTTCGGATTTTCGATGTTTTTAACGTAGTTATTTTAGTTGTATGTATTATGAATTTTCGCCATCATAGTACGTACCCATACAGAGATAGGTAGGTATATCGTTTATTTACATTTTTGTAATACACACGTACGGTACCTAAAAATTGCCTCTTTCTCACGCGGCACTTAAAAAAACGGCACGGGGGTCTTCTGTGTAGTCAGGACTAACCAGTGAACATGCTGTTTGATGGAATTCATGATTTGCAGTAGAACATTCGCATAAGATCGACGGCACTAGTTTAAACGAAAAGATTTTAGTCTTAAAATTCGTCATGCACAATCAAAAATTGCGCAACCAAAGGGACGATCGACTTTAAACCCACTTTTTATTTAATCTATCCCGTTTAATAACCGTTTGAAGGAACAGATACAAATGACGCTCTTTGGTAGAAGTTTCCCACCTTTCCTGCCATTCACACAGCAATGATTCAAGTACCTCATGAATAGGGTTGAACAACGTCTACATCACGTCAGGTAATACACCTGCTAGCACGGGTAGTGCCTCTGTGTATAGTTCTATACGATTTGCTTCAAAATATCAAAGTAAGGCGCTAGCTTTGAAGCAGTTACGACGTGCGCGCTGCACTTAATAATCGTAATTGCTTCAAAGTCTACATTCAACAACTACAGTTTGCTTCATTTATGCCTATATTTTTTTGAGTAAATGCCGATTTTAGTTTCATGGGATGTTTTTTATATATTTCCGCCTCTTTTAAAACATTTAGGTATAGTGGAATTATTACGAGTGCTTTGACTCTTATTCGATGAGCTTCGAGAAAGTATTAACTTTTCTATTGTAGCATTTTCTATCGTCGAGGGAAGTACATAGATGACTATGTACTATAAAAAATATAAACGTGGCCATGAGGCTACGTTTATATTCAATATTGTTTTCGTTCATATCTCTTCCAAAGTGCATTAATTTAACTGAATCATTTTGTTTGATCATATTGTTCGGCACGCGAGTGAGCGGGGGCTGCGATTGATGATTACCGGAAAAAAAATATTTATCTTCTGTCTCTGGCATCATAAAAATTACACTCTTGGTATTAATTAGTTGTTTTGAGCTGACCTTCCTTGTGATAATGTTGACCTTCATTGTCTTCGTCGTCTCTCACAATACATTCCACAAATATAAATAAATATAAATAAATGGCCTGTTAGATCGCAAGTACGGCTGTAAGAGAAATGTAAAACATTAAAAAAAAACACAGAAGTAAGCATTGTTATGAAAACAATCGTCCAATGTTCTGGAGAGTCGCGTGTTTCGACATCAAATAATAAAAATTCTTCGTTGTATGGCTGACGACGGG
Source organism: Hypsopygia costalis (assembly GCA_937001555.2). Taxonomy (NCBI): domain Eukaryota; kingdom Metazoa; phylum Arthropoda; class Insecta; order Lepidoptera; family Pyralidae; genus Hypsopygia; species Hypsopygia costalis. The sequence goes on from OW443331.2 coordinate 213,454, forward strand.
TGTGGGGCTCGTAACAATGCAATATAATACGGATTCTGAAATCTTTACACGAGCGCTAGCTATTTAAATAGAGCATACCTGCGGAGAAAGGATGCCGGCGGCCCGGCGCGCTCGCCCGGCACGCGCTTCACGCGTTTCATTTACGAAGCACCTGTGAAATGATTATTTATTTAATACGGTGCACCTACGGTCTGGCTGTTCCAGTGGCAAAATAGTCTGGTACAAATATTCAAATTTGTAAAATAAACTCTCTTAATTTCCGTGCGATCAGCACCGATCGGAACGTGCCTGCACCGACGCCGTCCGCCGCCGGCACGAAACTTACGAGGGGAGGTCAATAAGTTCGCGGAATGAGAGAGAAGGAGGTTGAAATTAAACACCAAATTATTTTTCCTTTTCAATATATTCTCCTTTAACCCTAATACATTTTTCGGATCTCTCAAATAGCTTGTTTATACCATCGAAAAAAAATGATTTGTCTTTGGTGTCAAAATAGGCCGAAATTGCCGACTTGACTTCATCATCGTCGTCAAATTTCTTTCCACGCAGCTCTTTCTTCATTTTTGGAAATAAATAATAGTCACTGGGGGCCAAGTCTGGACTGTATGGTGGGTGGTTTAATTGTTCAAAGCCGCATCGGTGAATGGCAGCCGTCGCAACATGGCACGTGTGGACGGGTGCATTGTCGTGCAAAAGGAGCACACCTTTTGACAGTTTTCCTCTTCTTTTTTTCTTAATGGCTTCTTTCAATCTTTCCAGTAAAGAAGCGTAGTACTGTCCCGTTATAGTCGCACCACGTTCTTTATAATCGATCAGTAAAATACCTTCTGTATCCCAAAAGATAGTCGCCATGATCTTTCCGGCCGATTGTGACACTTTGAACTTCTTTGGAGGAGGTGTGCCTTTTTTATGCCACTGCATCGACTCTTGCTTCGACTCAGGTTCATAGTGGTGAACCCAGGTTTCATCTCCAGTAACAATCCGGGCCATAACTTCTTCCTTTCTCTCTCCACAGAGCTCCAGAAACTGGTGAGAGCACTCGACACGCTCGCGTTTTTGAAGTGGCGTGAGCATTCTCGGAACCCATCTTGCACTGACTTTAGTCATCCCAAGATGATGATGTAGGATATTTAAAATACTTGATTCGGATACTCCAACCATTGCTGCAAGTTGCTTCTTCTTCAGTCGGGCATCTTCCAATACAAGTTTTTCTACTTTTTCGACGATTTCCGGTGTGGTGGCCTCAATTGGCCGTCCGGAGCGGGGGTCGTCTTCAATGGACTCCCTTCCTTGTTTGAAAAGACCATGCCACTTGTAAACCATGGTTTTACCAGGGGCAGAGTCCGCGTAAACCGCTAACAGCTCTTGAAAAATCGTCTGAGCGGATTTTCCTTGCTTGGTAAGAAACTTAATAACGGCACGGTGTTCAATTTTCTCCATACTGGCTGACTTCTTCCCGATTTAGTTGTTTGCAGGTCGATAACTCAAAAGTTAATGACACGATTAGGTTCAAACTTGGTATATATACTCTTAATGAGGTGCTTAACTAGTGCCTACCTGGACGGGTAAATTTATCCCCATCAACCCCTCCATTCCGCGAACTTATTGGCCTCCCCTCGTATTACGCGCGGCGCATTATCGTAATTAAATCGGCGCGAGCACTCCTGACATCGTCTCCGCCTCCAGCGATACGAGCTCATGCAGGTTGATTAGATGCCAACGAGCCTCACACACCACCCGATAGTCTGCATTTTGTTCCGGTCCCGATCGACAAATAGATAGCGATCTTTATGCAGAGCCAGCAGAAAGGCATAAATCCTCTTGACATATAAAAGCGTTTGCATACGGTTGATATCAGACAGGAACCGCGGGGCTGATCGGAGGATATCGGGTGGCGGTGTCGACGATAAAACACCTTTTTATGCATGCAGGAGGCCCACCTCGCGGCTCAGATATTGCGCTATAAATCACTAGTCACAGTAAACTTGCACTTGTGAAAGTAGGTAGGAGCGAAGCGACCGGCGCCGGCCCGCGGCCTAAAGGAATAAGTACACCGCGTAATTAATTTATGATCGTCGAGGGCGCCGAATAAATATGAAATATTTTAAGAGTTTATATTTCATAAAACGACGCGTAAATCGCAGCTTTTATCGTTATTGCCGCAGTAAAGCGGGCGTCGGGCTGCGTGCGCGGCGTCCGCCGGCCGCTATATATCCTGCTGATAGCTGCCATCAAAGCTCAGTTTGACGCGAGGGTGGTCCGCATATCGTATCTGAGACACGCCGCCGCCCCCTACCTGCCGGCCGCCCGCCCTCGCACCGTGATTTCTTATACGTATGGACGATGTATGATCGTTCACACTCTTAAAAAAATAACTTATTCTTCAACATCGGATTTTCTTTATTCTGAAATGTTTAATTAAACTAAATAATACGTCACAATAAGTAAGCCAATAATAGCCGTATAGTCATCATCCGTAGACTGCGAGACGAGAGTGGCGCACGCAATATTTCTCTTCGTTTTCCCTCTTAATCGGCGAGATTAGCCGCGCGGGCGTGATAAAGAGGCCCGCCGGCGCTAAGTCCCACGCCGCCACTATTATTCACCGAACCAGAGCACTTTTTCAAAAGAGCAAAGTTTACATCTACCAGTGTGGACACAGCCCTGTCTTGAAGCGTTAATCGAAAAAGTTATTATCAACCTTGAGGTTTAAAAAGTCTTTAGTGACTCATAATGATTATAAATAGGTCATTAGAAGTGCTTACTGGCAAGTAAAAGTATTATATTTATCGAATATATTTAGGAAATTCATCCTCACATACTGGAGCCAACATGGTCGCGAACTGTGCGGTTTTAGAGTGGGTTTCTTCCACGGACTCTTAGGTTTTGGAATTAATTACCTGCCGAGGTTTCCCGACAGACTACAACAAGACATACCATACCTCTGGTATAACGAGCATCCATAGGCTATATACATACGATACGACAATATTCTTCAGCTGCTTTATCCTCACCTTATCCCATTGCGCGAGTTCGGCTTTCCGGATCTTGAGGTGCCATCTATTTCGCTGTTCAGCGTCGTTGTCTGACAGACTACATTCCTTCATGTCCTTCTGAATTTTCGTCATCCACGTTGTCCGTGGCCTGCCCCTCCCTCTCTTTTGTGTAGCTATGGAAATGCACTTTTTAACAACATGGACTCCGGTCTCCATAGTACATGCCCAAACCATATTATTCCGGCCTCGGTGAGTCTTCCGGTAATAGGTGCTACATTGAAACTTCCCTTTATCCAAATTCACTGGTATGAAGTTTTTGTTCGTTAACTTTCTTAAACAAGGGTAACCCAGATTTCGCTACCGTGAAGTATTATTCTTTTTATACAACGTCGGGTGGCTGGCAGACAAACATACGGCCAACCTGATGTGAAGCGGTTGCTCAGCCAACGCAGCAACTCCTTCCTTTCTAATATATATTCTTAAAATGGCTAAGTGATAATAACAGTTGTTAATAAAAATGTAAGTATCACTACATATTATAAAACAAAGTCGCTTTGCCTGTCTGTCCGTGCCTGCTTGCGTCGTTGCGTGTATGCTCAGTTCTTCAAAACTACTAAACAGATTTTGATGCGTTTTTTTTTAATAGATAGAGTGTTTATTATGGAAGGTTTATATGTATAATACATAACATAGTAGAAAAACACTGATAATTTTCGAGGTTTCCAATGTGATGTCGTAAATAAACACATTTTTTGCGCTTATATTGCAAACGCTGGCTAAACCCTACGAGATAGATCAAAATAATGTAGTACAGTACTACATTATTTTGATCTTTCACTTCACTTCTTTCAGTTCACCTTAAAATGGTCTACAAAAAAGTCCGCGATGGTATATGTCTATCTCTTAGGGATAACCCACAATAACCGTTTTTTATCCTTTACTTTTTACGAGAAACCTGGATACTGTCGACTGGATAGGACAATGCGCAAAGACCTTCTGTAGCATATTTAGTATCAGCACTGCACCCGTCGGGGGGTCGCTAGTATGTAATAAAGATATTAAAAGTATTGGTACTATGTATATAGAACGTGTTACTTTGTAAGCACGTTCGCATAAGTATATAATAGTTGTATGTATGTTAAAACAGCAGTTATATTGTAGACATCGTTGGATCTAATAAACATACTGGCGAGTGTACACGATATTTAATTTCTACGAATAACTCCACGAGTAATAACCACCGGCATTCAATACGCGCAAGTGACCCCAACAAAGGAAAATAATGGCTTAGTTAGTGAAAGGGCCCAGGCGACGTTGGGGTCACAGCTAATGACGCAGGCTATGTTCAAGAAGTTTAAAGCTATAAGCTATTGGTCAGCATATTGTTCCCACTCAGCCACATGCACAGAATTTGTAATATTTGAAAATGTTCGTATGCTTACTAACTCTCTTACGATATGAATATACTCACTGAACCTCTGAAATAGTTTGAATAACTTTGTTTCGCCATTCCTTAAATGCACATCACCTAACTTCAGCTCCCATCTACAGAAAAGCAACGCAAGGCTTTTACATATTGGTGTGCTGTGGCTCGTATCTACTCAATTACAAGTTTTATGCGTGCAGATTAAATAAAATGGCCGCCACCACGCAGGCACACACAATGGCCTCAATAGTGCATCGAGAGACTGACGCTGAATGAATTAAATGACTGTGTAGTGCAGCTACGGTTCGTAGGCTCACTGCTACGACTCGCAAACTCACTGCTACGGCTCGTAGAACCCCTGCTACGGCTTGTAGCAGTGCTACGTAACGGTTGCACCCTACTCTACGCACAAACCTATGTTTCGCTACGCATTACACGTGTAAAACGAAATGTTTACCACAACAAAATTTACTTTTGTCTGTTAAAATTAGTTGAAAAGACGCTGTAATGGATATTGTGTATTTTATGTCAACTTTATTATCTTATTTGAGATCGCTATAAAAAGGGTATTTTTACGGATCGCGGGTGTCTTAAAATCTGTTAATAGGATATTGATACTCGTACGCCGTGAGCATTATATTTCACAAATCGAGACGCACATAAGTGTTTATTATATAAATACTATGTATGTGAACAGTTTCAATTCACTGCGTAAACCTATAATTAATTCACGTGAAAGTTATTTAGTGACTGAGGGTCTCGTACAATGGAGGCTTTCTACGGAATAATGTTCGCCAAGACAATTAATACTTAACAGTGTTTTCTCACAGTTAGTGTATTTGTTTTGTATTCTCTCGGCCAGTAACAATAGGCTCGATCCGCCCGCGCCGGCCGCCCGCGCCGGCCACCCCGCCGCGGCGGACGCTCTTAACTCGCAAAGTGAGTTATGCTCGTTTCGGCGAAAGTTGCCGCTCATCGGGAGCGCCTGATTGGTCTCTTGTGCTGCGGCGCGCGCTGCTAATTACTGCGGACGTTTTGTATTCAGCGCTCGGACACCATTCGTTAACAACAGCCACTTGAAAGAGTGACGACTAAACTCTCCCGGTGAATATTCAGACGAGGCAGAGATGAATTCAATCCTTCTTTAATAATATTGTATTGTTAGTAGCCAGAAGTTCATAAATTCAAATGATATTATTTTGGAAAAAAAAATTACTAAGTAAGAATATTCAGGAATATTCCTAAAATCAACCGACGGTTTTTCTAGAGAGGGCTTAAATATTTAGAAGTCTGAACATCTCATGATGTTCTGAACTTCCTGTAGAGATTTGGCTGTAGTGCTACTTACTGCCTTATTATTGAAGTTTTAAATAAAATTTCCACGTTCTGTTCTGTTACGAGGAACACACTTTAAATTTTAAAAACGCGTTGCGCAGTATAATTCTCCTTTCACTTTTAGTTAGGCTTCACATGCTGAGGTCCGGTGAGCATTCACTTCTCTTTGCTCGCTCACTACACGAAAGCCATAAACTTTTTGCTCCGTGGCTACACGGTCTAGTTAAGTGGTACAAGAAACACACATTTACAACGCGAGTGATATTCGGCGGATCATTCGTAGCCCGAGGAGAGAGTGCCGGCGCGTGCACGCATCGAGCGCGCCGCCCGCGTCGCGCGCGCCTTCGCTAATGCGTTTGTCGTGTCCCAACTCGCACATAATTCAGATAGTGTCAGTGGCGTATGAAAACTAGTAAAATGGGATTATGAACGGAGCGAGAGTGCCGAGCGCGGGACACCGCCGCCGCGGCAATCGGCACGTTTGCCTCCGATATTGGATTTGAAGATTATTTGCTGTGCACAATATGCCACACGCCTGGAATATAACGTTCCTTTCTTGCTAATGCTGCATGTTAATACAATTTTGGAGTAAGTATATTGCGAACGCCTTAACTGCTTCTACAGTAATATAACAAAAAGTGACATTTACACATGTTTGGGTAAACGTATACTAAGCAATAAATGCCATCGGAACCGGCCCGAACTTAAACGCTGAAGATCCCAAAACGGCTGTAACATATCGAGAAAACGTCGTCGGATGATTTAAAGGGCGACTTGGTAATGGTGTATGTTTCATTGGCGCCGCGCGACCTTGGAGGTGCCATGAATTATAATGAGCTCTATTACCGGGATTGACTTTCGACAAGTTCGGGCGGGCCAATTACCGAGAACGGTTTATTTACGAGACGTGGCGGCCGCGCGTCCCTCCCCGACCTTGCGCACACCGTGTTGTTTCATCTGCATAGCGACTTCAGTAAGAAATGAGTAAACACCGTTCTAACGTTACCTTCATTTCCCATGGCAACGTAGCAAGGTTACCGATTACCTTTCCAGTTGTATATACGCGTAATTAATACGATTAGATCGTTGCCAGGTAACGGCGGCCAAACAGGGGAGGTTTTTGTATACCGAACCTGTCACTGCGTTTTTGTGATGTACTCATATCATATTCTATTCGTATAGACCCTTCAACACGGGTAAAGATATTGATACTGAAAAATACTTGTTATTTTCTTACATCTATATATAGTCACAGGAAACTGTTACAAGATCGAGTCTGTAATTAGTAAGATCGAGTAGTAACTGTAATCGCAAAGGGCACATTTAGCACAGGACGCGGTCGGAGTTTCAGTTGATGAGTACTGAACGTTAATTTGGTAAGTAGCTCAGGGCTGTCTACCTGTGGCTATTTGCATCAAAAAACATATATCACTTATATTCCGTCGTATTTCAAGAGGCAAGAAATGGAACCGTCTACACCGGTGTTATATGATATGATAATCAATACTTCTCTGTTGTGCTTTAAAGTCTAAGTATCGCAAAAATCGTTTCTGAATGCATTCTATCCGGTTCTTGTAAACTGCATACTGAGGATTCCATACTTTGGGATGCATATGACTGCGGACAAATGTACAGTACAAGATTCTTATTGTCTTTAAACAACGAAAATCTGTAGAAGTTCTTATTATAAATCCAAGCGCTTTTGATGCTTTCTGCACTATGTGATCGATATGTTGATGACAAGTTGTATGATGACTTATATCTATGTTAGGCAGAAGTCATCTTAACAGCTCCCGGCGGCGATGTGAAGTGAAGGAAATATCGCGGGACGCCGCACATTGTTGTTGCATACTAATTCAGCTGCCGTTAAATACCGTCCCCTCTAATCTCTGAACGGTTTGTCAAAAATGGCATGTCCTATTACGTTTAGATACCGCTTGAACATATTCAAGTAGAAGGGAATTAGAGAAAATTTCAAATTTATTGCATTCGGATCTTCGATATTCAATATCTGGCAGCATTTTAACCAGCCTTTTAAATTTATCTTCTAGCGACCATAACTTATATTATTTATAAACGACTTAAAAAAAAATAGGTTCTCGAGTATGTTTTTATATATGTTACGCTATAACAATATCGGTGCTTGTGTAATTAATAAGTATCATATTATAATCGATTTTCGATTTTTTTTTAGTTTGAAAGTGTGTCGTGGTGGTCTCAAGTATATATCATTGGTATTTAGTCATGAGATCTAGAAATATACAGTCATAAAGAAAAAAAAACGTGTGGCACTCGGGGACTGCCGCGGTAAAGCTATTGCATAGCATTTTTTATCAACTAATGCTCGTTTGCTCGTTCATCCATCCATCCATCCACCCATCCAACCATCCACCCATCCATCCATCCACCCATCCATCCACCCATCCATCCACCCATCCATCCATCCATCCACCCATCCATCCATCCACCCATCCATCCATCCATCCACCCATCTATCCATCCACCCATCCATCCATCCACCCATCCATCCATCCAGCCATCCAACCATCCAACCATCCACCCATCCATCCATCCACCCATCCATCCACCCATCCATTCATCCCTCCATCCATCCATCCAACACATGGAAAGTAAAAATTTCGTAGAGTCGTACAATACGTCTAATCGCACGAGTGGGGAGCGTGAGGTTTTTTCGTTACGGAATTTCTGGATTCGGTCCTCGCGCTCAAGGCCCGCGATAGAAGCTATTGCTATTGCATATAGCTTAAAAAATCTATAAATAAAACAAATGGACTTCACTGCAGACAATGCATGTTATAAATATTTTATTTAAAAATTTATTCACCTCCCCGCCTAGGTAGGATTTTAAATAATTCTAATTCTATTTGAAAAGTCAAAATCTATTCTTTCTTTCTGAGACCTGAAGTACCATACGTAACTCTCTTAACTCATACAAAACTAAATGTATTCAATTCACGTTACCCAATGTCAGGCAAGTCCATGCTGATGTAGTCATAAAGGACACCACCCTAGTTTATGACAATGATACTGTTTTTCTTGGTATTACCATTGATTCAAAGTTGCAATGGGGCCCTCATATAATGAAACTAGCTCGCAGACTCAGTTCCGCAGCTTATGCGGTTAGGAGAATAAGACAGATAGCGGACGAGACAACTGCTAGGCTCGTTTATTTTAGTTATTTCCATAGCATTATGTCATATGGCATATTGCTTTGGGGTAAAGCAGCTGACATTGATAAAATTTTTGTATTACAAAAGAGAGCCATTAGATCAATTTACAATTTGGGTTCTAGGGATTCACTCCGTGAGTTATTTGAGGAGATAAACATCCTCACTGTCGCTTCTCAATATATTTATGTAAATATTATGTACGTCCGTAAAAATATTTCGAATTTTACAAAAGTATGTGATATAACTAATGTCAACTTGCGGAACAAAAACAAATTGGTTATTCCAAAACATAGACTGGGGAAGGTCAATAATTCGTTTGTCGTAAATTGCATCCGCTACTACAATAAGTTGCCGGAATCGGTCCTGATTTTACCCGACACTAAATTCAAACAGTTTATTAAGACCACCTTATGTAAAAAGGCTTACTACAGGACCGACGATTACCTTAATGATAAAAATGTATGGCAAATTCTCGGCACAGGATGTGAAGCACAGGCGTCTTATCTTTACAAGTAGTATTGTGGATATACATATTTAGACTTTATACAATATGTATATACACTCTATACTATGATTTTTATATATATTTTTTTTTTTACTATTTTATTTTACTTATTTTTTAAATTTTTTTTTCTCTTATTTTGGTTGACATACCATTTTTTTTATTGTACATTGACATTCTTTTTATTGTATTATGATAATATTGTATGGCTATTTAAAAAAAAAAAGACCTATATTGACAGTTTCTTTCGGCATTTCTTCTCGTCAATGGTCATTCCGAAATGCTGGTAGATAAAAAAATATACCTAATTGTAAAAGACGTGTCTAAGTGCCCGCGAGGGCCCACAGAATAAAGAATTTTGACTTTGACTTTAACATTCATTTTGACGCTGATAGCAAAAAGTTTGCTTTCTGTACATTTTCTGCGATTTTCTGTAAGATTACGTACAATAAATATTGCATCAATATATTGTAAACAATTATCGCCCGCGCGATGTGTTGTGACCAAACTTCAACTACTTGCGAAAGCTTCAAGTACATATGTACACACCCAAGAATTACTAACTGACTGGAATTAATTAATAACTCCCGTCGTCGAGTTAGTCAGATTTTATAATGAAGCCTACGCTTGAGATTCTACACTCTTGTTAAAAACTTGTACAAGGGAGTAACAATATATTCACAGTGGAGTTCTTAACAGCATTATGCATATATCAAGCAAGCAAACTGAATTGTTTTCTTTGAAGTTTGTAAAATTGTGTCCCCGATGCGCGCCGCTGCCGCCCCGAGACACCCGCAACGCTAAACAGGATTGACAAGTCCTCCACTGTTCGTACTGTGGTACACAGCGCGATGTCAAACAAGCGTACCGAGAGATTTTAGTTTGTAATAATATATGAGACAGATTCTTCATTCGATGTATCATCATTGACAGTTTTTGAATCGTATTTTCTTCAGATTTAGTTCTGGCGTCCTATATCGAGGGTCGATTGCAGAAGTACATATAAAATTTGCGAAAGAAGTCGCTTGAACCTGCCAAATAGTAATGAAAATTATTTTAAGCCTTGCGATGTTGCGTTAAGACTTATATTATATTACTTAATATTTATAGCTTCTTAGCAATAGCTTTAGCAATTGCGAGCATTCGATTTTAGTGTTTAATCTGTATATGATCTTGTGCAAATGACTGTACAATACGGTACTTTATTGTATGGCTAAGAACACATCAAGCTTGACTAGTTAATGTTTATACATTCTTATGCCCTACGTATTAAGATGCAAAACTGAACTGCAACTGACACCAAGGTTTTCCCAGGAGGCTACAGAATGAGGTACTTTCAAAAAAACGTAAAGTGATTTTGATAGAGTCGCCGACGAGTGAATGATGCCTCTAATGTTGTAAGTGTCCGAAGGCTGCGAAGACTATATACAATATCAGATAGGTCGTACTCTTGTGTGCGACCCTAAAAACACTAAAATGATATAGCAGTGACTTATAATTTACATAATACAAAAAGGCGGTCATATCGCAAAGCGATCGCTTGCAGACAATCGTAGTTCAGAGGAGACGAGTAACTTCCGCAGCGCGCTTCAATCAATTAATTATAAAAAGTTATTTACTACTTGAAAGTTCGCGGAAAACACCCTCTCTGGAACTGCGAGTACGTGACTATTAGCGCCGCTGTGTGATCATGATGTATCCCCTGTCTCGGCCAGCGGTTCTATTACACTAAATGTCTTCTTGTTAATATGGTATAAATAACTAAATAATTTTATTAAACACTCAACATAGAGACATGGTGGAACACAACACACTGTACATGGAGGTGCAGTAACAACAGTCCCCTGGTGACCCCACTATCTATAAAAATGTAGTGCGCTACACAGTAAATAAAACTGGTACGAAAAATATTATATAAAAAATAAGAACAAATAGAAAACTACAAATACACTGTACATTATAGTACAAACTATTTTCAGTTAAACATTAAAACGGTATTAATTTTTTATATGTAAATAAATTTTCTACTCAAGGCACGGGCACCAGAAAATAACAGTCACCTAAGACGCTCTTGACGAGCTCATTATATAATAAAAACAGTATTTAAATACGCGAGATCTCTATACAATTAATATTTACAAGGTTAGCACCACGTGAAATAGAAGGTCACACGTGATCTGTACTACAGCGGAGACCTGCTGCGAACTGGAACGAGCCCGGCTACGTGCCGGCGCGGCCACTCGGCCCGCTGCTAGCGAGGCACCTGCGACCTTCACGTCTATTTCTAACTACAAAGTTACTACGTCTCTATATTATGATTCTACTTCATCCTATATTTCCGAACCCAACTACTATACTTCTCGGGCTGCCCTCGTTTAACTGTAGAAGATTATTTTGCTCAACATTAAACTTAGATCTGTTTTTCGTCTTTGCACTATATTGTAAATTAATATATACGAATGTACATGTCATATATTATTGCTATTAATTCTTACAAATTATATTTTTGAAATACCCATCATAAAGAGAATATCTATTTTTTAAAGAAACTTTTATTAATTATTATAAAAACTACAAAGTTTGCTCACTTCGTTTCGCTCATCAAACTCTATTATTTAATACCATATGAGATAGATAGATAGTTTATTTGTATTACAGCAGTTACAAATTGGTGACAGTATACACATTGTTGATTGTAGGTGTGTGTATGAGTTGATATAAAGTTAGGGAAAATTAACATAACTATTTCGTGGCGCACTGCGCTGTCACAAGAAGCAAACGAGTGTGGCGCCAAATTTCAGCTCACTCTGACGTTGGGAAGTGGGTGAAATTTTACTTGCAAGATTTGATTGCAGACTCTGCTCTGCAAAAGCTTACGATATTACTATCACACGAAATAAAAAGTACTTACATACGATAGTGACTGTAAAATATTCATGTTTCAGGTCCTGTGTGTTAATAACACGACGCCTCATATTAATTCCACGAATATTATATGTCGCCTTATTGAACTGAACATTTGTCACAATTTCACAAACCCGTCATACCGTATTTCCATCTCTTAAATTAAAAACTGTCGTAGAGACTATGTGGATTGTGGATGTCATGAATGACATTCACATTAGGTAAAGAGTTGTCGCTACGGGCGTCGCCGCGGCGTGTCGCCGACGGGCAGGCGGCGGCGCGAAATCGTGATGCCTAGGTACTTACTATTCTCACTGCCACAAATTACGATGTGACACGAGTACTTACAATTAGGCAGCTAGACTTGTAACGTTTGACTTGATTTGGTTAGACATGAGCACATTAATAAAATATAGTATTTAACTTCGTTCAATATTCTGCCTGTAGTCATGGTGGCATTCTGTAGACATTTTCGACTAAATTCACTTACTATTTACATGGCAACAAACAGGGCAACCGTTTAAACCATTTAATAATAATAAAATCGTTTAATAAAAATGTGTCGGATAACGCGAGTACAAACTTATGGCAAAAAAAAATTACTAATAGTTATCTTTTGATGTTCGTTTACTTGTTCGTTCGTTGCCCTGTTTGTTTACTTTTTATTTGTTTATTTTTGGGTTAAATCTAGTAATTGAAATTTGACCCCCTTTCCGTTGACAGATTGATCTGAAATTTGATACACACCTTTAGTTCTGGTGACAATACAATTATATAAATTCTGTTTCATTGTAAATCCAAGATGGCCGTTGCTACAAAATGGCGGTTTACAAATTTTGTCACGACTACTTCAATATGGGTATCAAATGAAAGGGCTTGACTAGTAGAACACAGTTCACATGAAAAAAAAATCCAAGATGGCTGCCACTACAAAATGGTGGTTTACACATTTTGTCACGACTACCTCAATATGGGTATCAAATGAAAGGGCTTGACTAGTAGAACACAGTTCACATGAAAAAAAAAATCCAAGATGGCTGCCACTACAAAATGGTGGTTTACACATTTTGTCACGACTACCTCAATATGGGTATCAAATGAAAGGGCTTGACTAGTAGAACACAGTTCACATGAAAAAAAAAATCCAAGATGGCTGCCACTACAAAATGGTGGTTTACACATTTTGTCACGACTACCTCAATATGGGTATCAAATGAAAGGGCTTGATTAGTAGACACAGTGCACGTTGAAAAATATTAAAATCCAAGATGGTCGTCAACAAAATGGCCGATTACATATTTTCTCACAACCCAGTCAATATGGGTATCAAATGAAAAGGCTTGACAAGTAGAACACAGTTCACGATGAATATTATAATAAATTCCAAGATGGCCGTCAACAAAATGGCCGGTTACATATTTTCTCAATTTTCAATATGGGTACCAAATTAATATATTGATAAAGACAAATTTAAAGAAAAAATGACAATTGTCAAATCTAAACTTAATAGAATGAGAAGTACTATGAAATGAAATAACTAAAAAATTCAAAATAAAAATAAAAGCTAAAAATAATTCGGTAGGTCCGGTTTCACTCATCACACCCCTCTCACTTATCAGCAGTCATATAAGGCATTGATCAGACAAAAAAATAAAATCGTTGGGCCCGTGTTCCCATCCAGTCAACTCAGTTTACCTAAGCTACTGTTCACATCTCTGGGCTGGTGCACCCCAGTACTTACTTGCTCCATTTGACCGCATACAACGAAGAGCTGTTCGAATCGTCGGTGACCCAATGATTTCTGATCGACTGGAGTCTCTCTCTACACGCAGAGATGTTGCTTTTTATATAAGTTCGCTCTTTGCGTTCTATATAAGTTATACAACGGGGTGTGCTCGGATGAGCTATTTGATTTGATACCTGCCGCTGAGTTCCACTATAGTACAACTCGCCATAAATTAAAATTTCATCCTCATCATCTCGATGTTTGGCGGTCTACTACAGTACACTTTTTAAGACATTTTCTACCACGAACTGTGAAGCTGTGGAATCAACTTCCTGCAGCGGTATTCCCAAATAAATACGACATGGGGGCCTTCAAGAACAGAGTCAATATTTCCCTTAAAAGGCTGGCAACGGATCAGCGAACTCTTGGTGTTGATGATCTCCGTGGGCGGTGGTGATTGCTTTCCATCAAGTGACCCACATGCTCGCTTGCCCCCCTCTCATATAAAAAAAATAAATAAAAAAAAAGCTACGTTTAAATTAAAAAAAAATACATATTTTTTTTAATAATTCTTTCTTTGAGTATTACATCTTACTTTCTAGAGCTTCGTAGCGTTAGTACTACATATTTTCATAGAAGTCACATGACTATTAAATTGGTATAACGAATTTCCCAAGCAGTCCAGCGGTTTGACCTTTGCGATGATCAATTAGTCAGTTTTCTCCTTTACGTAGATAAAAAAAAATGCAATTGGACGGTCGGAGCCAGTCGTGCAACAATAAACGATATATCACATAGTCCGTAAAGGCGTCATAAGCAACCTGGAATCATGAGCGTTCAATTTTATATTGGAATCACTCAGAAGTAGAGTATTTGTAACAAAGATGCCAAACGCACAGTTTCCGTCGCCGGTGAATACATTCCGACCATGATTGATGAACGGCCGCGCGGGCGTGCACGTCGCACACAACTCACACCTTCCTGTTCCGTACCGCAAACTTTGTATGCAAAAAACTAGCGAAATCCCGCTGTAATGTACACGCGCTACCACTACGGTCATATGTTATTGTTAAAATTATGGGTTTGAGAAATTAGTAACAGACGAACACTTTTTACAATACTCAGAAATTTTAATCAACTAAAAGCGGCGAACTCGTTGCGCTAGAGTGCACCGTTAATATATTGAATTAATTACGTGCCACTTGATATTGCCCTGTAGCAAACTGTATCACTTCACATTGCATTTAATTCCCACTTTAGATTTCAGCCGACAGTAATTCGAACAACACTGATCCTAACAGGTTACCTTCGCTTTTATAAGTAACTTTGTCACAAACTTGCAGTTTATTTATTTATTTAAATCTTTACTGACTGACAAATAAAGGTATAAAAGGCGGACTTAACGCTAGAAGCCTTCTCTGCCAACCTTTATAAAAATCTGATACATGAAAGTAGCTTATAAGATGATACAAAAAATACAATACATATTTAGATAAATTCATAAATAATATACAGAATTAAATTACTTTATAAAATTAAACGCGTCACTCGCGTAGTTCCGTCGCGAAAGCCGCCTAATTTCGATCTCATACGGAAATCTTCGTCGAGTATCCAGACGCGCACTCCATCCATCTCTCTATCGCAACCAACAATGCGCGCAAACGCTCTCGCTGCTAGACTCGAAAGGGTAGTGGGGGGTCGGTGCGTTGATTGGTGGAGCGCCGCCTCTGACGTTTAATTTCGTTAATCAATTTTCTATGATTTGTCATGTGAATTGTAATAATATACATAAGATAAAGAAGTAAACGATGACGTTGACGAATAGTGTGTGGACAAACTATTCAGCAAATGAACTTGAACATACTTTTGTAAATTAAATTACTCGAGGTCTCCTATGAACTCGGGTAACGCGTTCCAGAGACGTGAAGCTTGCAATGTAGAAGAGTTGTACATACAACCAGGACGGAAAGTGGGGTATTATGGATAAGCCAGTCCAGCTTATTGAGAAGGTCTTTGTCCAAACCAGGATAACATACATCTGTATAATTAATTAATGAATAAATAAAAGATATAACTATTTATGTAGACAGTAAAGAAATTTGTGAATTGATTGAAATACCGGAGCGTATGAGTGGATGCACTGCTGACCTGTGCGATTTGTGGAGTCCAACCCAGCGTATTCAGTGCAGTCGATCGAGAATTTTTGAGTACCTATGGTTTTCAACCAAACTCAAAAATTTTTAAAAGTGAAAGACTTTAACAAACTGATCTGATATACTCTATCTCCACAGATCTATCTATGGAGGTAGAGTATATCAGATCTGGTTATTAAGGTCTCTCACTTTTTTAGAATTTTTGAGGTTAGTTTTCTGAATAATCGACAGGTATACAGTGTTCATATACCGAATGTATCGTTTCGGGTAGACGATGTTAATGGATCTAGGTATAATGCATATTAAAACAAAAGTTCTGCCACGAAAAGAATTCAGCGAAAATATTATCTTAATAGGCAGCCACTCAAAAATTAACATCTTCATATTTGGTACACGGAAAAAAATATCTAAATTAGCACAACGTCAATTATAAACACTGTCCTAATTATATGTCAACGTAAATTTAAATGGGTTCATTGAATGCTGATTTCCTATGAACCTCATCAATATTTTCAAACGGGCACCATATTGCAAACTATTGTATCCGAAAATACCCAAAGTATTCGTGGATATTACCTACCGTCCTTTGTTTCTCGAACATCGAGTGTGAGGGAGGATCGCTCGCGGGATATCAGAGGGCCGGCGGCGGCGGCAGCGGCGGCGTCGGCGCGGCGCAAGCCTTTAATTATGTGTTGCCGCAACGAGTACCAAATACATTCCTATTCAAATCCTCCGTGATATGCCTTTTGTTTCGCCGTAAATAGCCCGCCGGCGGCGCCGCCCGCCGCACTCCGCTTCAACGAAAAAATACAAATATACAGTAGAGCAGGGCGGCGGCAGGCAGCAGCAGGCGGCGCGGGCAGCGCGGCGCGGGCGACCGGTGCGGTTTGATGCAATCTCTAAAATAGAGCAATCGATGGTCGGAACTCGGAATGAAGCGAGCCCGCATATCGCTGCACCTGACAATTCATACCAGATAAAAGAATTAAGTCCTCCTACATGATTGAACCCAATCGTTGGAAATTAATAATACGATTTCTATTTCTATTGTGCCACATATCTTTGTATATAATACAAATAATAGAGCTTGGCAAAATAGAAATATAAATCTTATTATTAACTAGCTGATGCCCGCGACTTCGTTCGCGTGGACTTTATGATTCCGGCGTATTAATACAAATACTAACTAATGTAGACATAAGAAAATATTTGTAGCAGTGTTAAAAGTCAATAAAATATGATTATTATTTTTATTTATCATTGTAGTTGGTCACAGAGAACTGTGTACGTTTAAAATTAAAATTGTTGAAGAAGAGTGGTAAACGCGGAATAAATACCGTTTCACCGGCACCACTCCCAGTGAGAATCTCAGCTTCAATTATATTTCGCTGCCAAGCATTGACTCTACTTCAGTAATGAGATCTTCCCCAAATTTTTATAAATATTCTTGAAAACTCTTGGGCACGTAAAGTTCTATCTACAGATTCTAGTGCCTTGTTGTTAGCCATTTCGCATTGATCTCAAACAATTAGACAGCAATCCTGAAACACCTTCGCTTTATCACAGTTTCGTGTCCCAGAGCATGTCGGTGTTTCAGTTCTGATCTGTGTCTAAATTAAATCAAATAGGATATAGAACATTGTATTTGCGTCCTTCCGCCTAGAAGTAATGTGGCTGCAATACCTGGCGATACTGCTGCGAGTTCTTATTTTGGCGCCTGATTTCAGCGAGGATTGCTCTCGTCAGGTATGTTTTTTCCGTACCTCCTGGAGCATCTAAGAAAATCAGTTTTCCCTCGTTGTTTAAAACACTTCCTTCCACTTCCACCACCAAATCAAATAAACTCTGATCTTGCTACATAGCGTCCCGCAAATGCACGTATTCTTCTGGTTTGTGCCAATCGTTCCATTTAAATTTTAGCGTACACGTCTATAATAAACTGACTAAATAGATCACGTTACCTTTGTAAATAAATAAAACGATTGCGTCTAACTTGTAGCAGGTAAGAATAAAAGTAGCACCCGCGGTTTTTTTTACAATACAATCAATATTTTGTTATTTATTGTTAATTTAAGTAACTTTTTTAGTTCTATTTGCTATTAAAACATGTTTTTTTATTTGTTTTTAAACTATAGTTTATTGTAAACACATATTGTTTATATGCAAATAAATTTAACTTTGTTCTGCATCAGGTGTTCCAAATCTTTGATTTTTATACCTCAACAAAAAATGCTCATCAGGCTGAACAACTTTTGCTAAGGTGTCATTTTCATATTTCTTATAGTTTAGCTGAACCATTATGGTGCTGCATCAGGTGTTCCACTTTGCCCAGGCTTAACAACTATATAACAAAAAAAGTTTCATTCCAATCCGTCCAGTATTTCCGGAGATTAGCGTGTACAAACAGACAGACATTTTTTTTTAATTCTTACTCTATGACTATGTCTCCATCGCCTCCAATTGTTTTTTTGTAAATACATTCAATGTACAGACACATTATTTTTACTGTTTTATTATATGTATATAGATATATAGATGGAAAACTACAATGAGCACTACGAGTAATATACAAATGTAAGGTGTATTTGATTCGATAAGCGACTCAAGAGAAGTGTATTTTAGTGGCAACACGTAGACCTAGGCAATTAAGAGATAAACGCAATTTGAAACTCTCTACGAGTGTGAAAGTTTCCGGTGTACGTGTGTACATGTGTACGTACTGCACACACCCATCCACTTCAATGTCAAAGTTCACTCGGCTCCCAGAAGTGAGCCAGTGGATCAAGGATGCTGTTTATCGTGCGAACTGTTCGCGAGCCGTGCCGTATGCAAATGCGTGCCGCACGAGTACGGCGCGGCGTCCCCCTCCTTGGCCCGCGGCCAGAACGAGCGTCAAGTATCGAAAAATGCTGGATGCCAATTGCCCACTGCATTATTTATTATTATTAGTAACCTTGTGAGTAATGTGCTCGAAGAAATAAAATAGCTATAAATTATTGTAGTCACGACTGATTATATGTTTCCGTCCTTAAGTAAGGACTTAAAGACGGAAACGAGGAACTTGATTACCACTCTGTGAGATAACATTGTGTGTAGCGCGGCCCGAGTTGATTTAACGTAGGAGCCCCTGTGGACGGATGCTGTCGGCGTAAAGTAAACAGGAAGTAACGCAGTCCAAACAGCCACAGAACTCACCCACACCGTTCCGCTCACGCCGCCATGGTCACCTTCACCTCCGCCAGGGTACGGCTCCCACTATTCTTTTCAAAACTTGAGTGGTGAACGCAAATTCCGCGTGCATCGACTACCTTAGTGAATTAGAGAGCGTGCGGTATTAAAAAGGTGTAAGTGAGACGACTCAAACAAAATTCGGCTTAGACTGCCTGAAATGCCTGAATACCCCGCCCAGTGTAATAGGCGCTTCAGCTCGGGGCATACTTTGTTTTAAAAGCATAACTCCGACCTCACATAATGCTATTCATGTCTCAAATTCCATCTCACATATAAAATTTACTCCCTCCCGACACTTCATCGCACCAGTTTATTACTTTGGGCTCCGCCGGGCACTGCGCCCGGACACCAGCTTGCGCCTCGTGTCGCGGTTCATAAACGAGCTGTGACGAAGTTTACACACGACATTGGGCCCCTAAGTCTAAGGGTCAACGCAGAGCAAACGTAATATCTTCCCGGGCGTCCCGCAGGGGTGTGTTCAGATCAACGATCAACGGAGTATCTTTGGTGACTTTAATTAATTACTATATTTTGTGAATACTGCACAATACCTTCTTTATCGCTGGTTTCACATAAGACGACCTATGCTGTCTGTCATACGACGTGGTATAAAAAAATAACATCGTTGTGTGCTCGCCCGGGAAACGGGAAGAAAAAAGATCACTGTCACTCGGTTTCATATCAATAAGCCAATATTTTCCCTTCTATCTTTCTATTAAGTTAACTAGTAGACAGTTACTCTACGTAGAAGCAATAATAATAATATTTTAGTATTTTGGGGTAAAAATGTGAGAGTCACACATAAAAGGGACGGAGTCTTTTGACATGTTAAGATTTACCTCGATTTCCGGTTCAAGTATCTATCGTTGAAAATCGAAATATCTCGTACAATATCCCTACCGTTCCTGCAAGCATTCGTAGTATGTCACGCCAGAAAGGTGTTATCAATTCGTAGCAGAAAACAGAACCAGATAGAATGAACGAATCGTGCAGTCAAAGTAGCTACATCGCGTTGTCTGTTTTGGCGCAGTGCTAATCATACGTACCTGTCGTTACCTACCTGTTACTATTTCTTAAAACCCAACAGCACAATAGTCAGTAAACTACGAACAAGGTCACAGTTGTGGTTCTCAGTGATAATACACTGGACACCGAACCCCTTCGACCTATATCGCGTAACATGTGACATTAACTGTGTAAAATACATTCATTTACATACGACATACTCGTACGTTCATTTAAAATCGAGGTATATTTGCATTTTGTTTAACAAACAAACTCGAGTTACGTTTGTTTTTCTATTCGATACAAAAGAGCGTTCAGCAAATAAAATAAAACGAGGAATTTTGCTCTATTCAGTGAATTTAAAGCGAAGCAAACCGAGCGAGGATTACTTGGTGAGGTATGGTGCGTATGAGAAGTTTCCGCGGTCGACCGCGCCGCAGGGGCGGGCGGGGGCGGGCGGGTGGGATCAACTTCATCAGCATGCAAACTCGCCGCTCGGGTCTTATTAATGCGCCCCTCGCCCGCCCCGTCCGCCGCCTACAATGTATTTGTGCAGGCACCAAGGGTGCACCGAGATCGTCTGCAGCCGACACGTTTCAACGAGAACCTCTATAATCTCTGAAGATAAAACAATGTTTAATTCAATTTCAAAGTAAATTTCAATACGAATAATTTTACCATAAGACTAAATTCACATAAAAAGGCAAATTGGGCCGTCGCTTAGTTCACATGAACTAAGTTGCACTGGCACACCTCCGTACCACACCACCGCCGTACAAAATGTAACGCTTATCACCAAAACTCAGATAAAACTGACAGTTTCGGAGTTGATACTCTACTCTCGACTAGTAAGTATTATCACCATCTTTCATAGTAAGTATTTTTTTACCACTAAAGTGGTATACAACCATACGGCCCGCCTGATAGGAAGCAGTTACCATAGCCTATGAACGCCTGTAACACCAGGGTCATCACACGCGCGTTGCCGACCCTGTAAAAATCTCTTCACGACCTTTTTGAGGAACCCCATGCTGTAGTGTCCTGAGAAAACCTCGATATGCAGTTCATTCCGCAGCTTGACAGTACGCGGGAGAAGACTTCTTCACAGAACGCGACCACTTAGGCTCCAATGTGTGAGGATGAATTTCCTGTCGATGGCGAGCGGCATTATGTCAAATAATTCCTCTGAACACACCCCATTATACAATCGGCATAACACACAAAGGGACGCAAAATCTCTTTTCAGACTTAAAGGTTCTAAACTGTCTGTCAGTTTCAGATCGTCAACAATCCTCACAGCACGCCTTTGAATTGAGTCACAAGATGCAAGCTGGTATCTAGCCGTTCCCGCCCATAGATGACAACAATACTCCATATTTATGTATACTATCACCCTCTTTTATTGAAACCTGTACAATTGTAAGTAAACGACAGCTCCGAAAGACAGTTTATGCCGCAGCCGCACCACTAGGTATTTCAGTTTAACAGTACACGCGAACTATGCAACACTGCAACTGCACAAATGTTTGTGTGACGTCGGTCAGAAACTGAATGTCGTCCGTCGACGTGTAGCGACGTCGACCCGCACGTGTTACTTCATTTGACGACACGTGAGCGGGACAATAGCAGGGATGTAGAGTCCGAGAGGCACGCTACAAATGTGACACGTACGACACAGAAGGGTCACTTTTCATTCCCGCAGAAAAAAAAACGTTTTTATTAATGACTACTTTGCGAAGCCATAATTGTTTGTTTGTTCACCAAAACTACCGGAGAGCAGCTTGAGATTACGTTCATAGCTTATCTCAAATGCAGCATAAACTGCGTACCTGCGTGTTGTAATGACAGGCCGCACTGTCCAGACTATCGGTACGCGTCCGTTTACGATACCACCACCACTTACGATGCCAAATAAATCCCTAGAAGCTTAGGGGTTGTTGTCTTCCTGTGAGCGAGTAGGGTTTTCAGGAAGTACGAGTTGCTGCATTGACAGCGGGAGTGATGTCATGTGAGCGATATTTCATGCTACAAGCATGTATGTGGCTGCGGTAGCCGCTCCACATGAGGCGGACATAATGCATGTTTGTATACATCCGAAGTAGTATAAAATAAAGCTGTTACCGCAGCTTATGATTTATTAACAAGGTGAACTAAAACAAGGTGTCCGTCTGTTGTACACGATAGGACATTTGGGTTAATTTTTGTCGCAAAAAAAAAGCTGTGTTTAATGTAACTGCAATTTCACTCTTCGCCAGACCAACTTGAAAAAGTTTTTTTTTCAATGCTTCAGCATTCATATGGGGTGTAGTGGCTCACCACGATCTTTAGAGTCAAAGCCAACATCGCCTGCACGTGGTGCAGAGAGCACTCTGGCGAAAGAGAGGTAGGGTACAGCGTATTTGAAAGGTACTCGACATGGGAAGTACCTCCACCTTACAGAATACCGCAGCCAAATAACAATTCCCTTCAGAGAGGAGTTTCTGCGTTGGCAGAAGGGAGGGGGAGGGGGTCGCGACTCGCGAGCGATATTACATGATGCAAACGTTATTCGCCCTCATTATTAAATCATTTGACATATTAAATATACAATCGTATGTATGTATTATTATAAATATTATATTGTAAATTAGAAGCACGGCTTTGTAATATTTGCATGCTGATTGTTGGCGCAACACGCTTGTTCAATAGAATTAGGTATGAATAATCTTTAGTAATGTCTACCGTGTCTGCCTGAAAATAAATAAATTTTATTTCATAATATTGCTAGTTACTGTAGCCATATTCTCAGTTTCACCACAGTATAAGTAATAGTACAGTATCACACAAAATATATTAAAAACAAATTAAACCTTTGTCAAATTGATCTTACATCAGAAATAAAGAGTTAATCCAATGACATTGTATGTATGATTTGTCTCTTTTTTAGTCTCGGGTCAAGCCCGGTCATTTGATATGCGTGCGCGGGGATATGGATTCAACGCGTAGAGGCCCCTTTGAGAAGTTTAATGTAATGTCGTACGCCCGCCGTGACCCGCTCCAGGATATGTCAATGGAACGACATACCCATGAGCAGGTCTCGGCAGCCGTTGAGACTATTGCGAAGTGTGATGGAAAATAAATGGGCTATGGAGATGAGGTCTAGGTGAACTTAATACCGGGCTATTACAGAAGAGGGACGGACGCCTGCCATAACTGCTTTTATTGCTAGTTTTTTGTTGATTTGCTTTTATTGATAGTTATTTGCGGCAGGCGGTGGCTTGCCACTCACTAGATGGGCCTCCGAAATGCCAAGAAATTGGCAAACATAAAAAAATATTTATTATTATTCGTGGATGATTTTCGTAATATCTAAAGTTATATTTTAACTTTAAAGTTATTAGTTTACAAGAAAAAAGTGTGTCTTTCTCTATAATTTTGCAGCGCCGCACATCTATAGGTATATGTTTTGTAATTAAATATATTTATAAGACCTAATAATATAATAAGTACACATTACAGTTGTAACATAGTGTGAGTTTATGGAAATTCATAAAATAAGTTATTCGAGGGAGAATGAGAGAACTCTCGAAATTAGTGAATCGCAAAAACCAATGCTTGTTTCGTCGAGTCGTTCGATCTGATAAATATTGTACCTACACGTACAATGAGTGGGTGCGCATTCAGTAGGTGCACCGCTCCTCCGAGGGTACCCCAATAATACCATACTGTATGTCGGTCGTAGCGAGGTACAATATTGGTATTGACTTATTTGATATTTCATAGTATTCCCAATGATGGAGGATTGGATCATTTTTATAATAGTCCGCCCGGTTTGATTGACGACCGTTGCCCGGCGCCCCGCCCGCCCCGGCACCGGCCTGCTCGACCCGCTCCGGATATAATGGGAATGTAATTTGTGAACAATAACAGATTGATTCATTATTTTTTTCTGACATTTATTAAAACGAGTTTGAATGATGACAACACCTCGTGATAAATGGACATCATCCAACTTAAAATTCTAATAACATGTTCGTTTGCTTCCATTTTTTATCCAAAGTCAATAAGCTGCGATAAGATGGTCTGTGTTGTCAGTCTGTTAGTCATACATAACGTGAAGTATCCGCCGACCGCCGAGTGACGTGACGTCCGTCTGCCTCGGCACCGACGACGTGCCGCTGGGATTACTAACTTGCGATGTTTGTGGGAAGTTCGTCGTACTGTGTACAGTTAATATTGTTCATGGTAGACATGCACACCATGGACATGAACAACTCGGTCCCGGGAGGAGACCACCGTTTCAAAGTTTGTTTGGAGAAAAATTACTCCGGCGAAGTCGCGATTTACGACGAGTATTATAAATTCGACACTTTATCAGATCCTCTTTTCACTCCTCCCTAATGCGTAACTTATAAACTCTAAATTAGTTTATAACTTCTAATTACCTGATTTGTCATTAGATTTATTTTTTGTAAGGCAATGTTACTTCCCCAGTGGGGGCATTCGATATAGCGATTTATGGGATATAAGGGACTCACCGTGATCTTTAAAGCCAACCTCAGCTGGTCGAGGTATACGTAGCCTGACGATTAACATACGGGGCTGTGGCGAAAGAGAACTGAGGAAGTTGCTCCACCTCTCTGCATTCATCGCACCCATATCCCACATTCACCCCACCGCTGGGATGGGTTTCCCCACAATCGAAGCGGTTTAGAGCGTACGCCATCACCCTGCTCAACTACGGTTTGGCAAAGGTCACTGCGGGTTGACGGAGGCCAGCACCACCTCACGTAAGATAAACAACTTTATCGTTGAGGTTCGTTGTGTGTTGAGTGCATGAGGAAATGCTGCACTGACGAGGGTGTCGGCACGCGAGCAACGGTTCTCATATAAACATTTTGTGTCACACATGTATTTTCATTGATCGACACCAAGAACGTTAACTCGCAACACACAGGCCTTGCTTGTTCAGCATCGCCGTGAGATAATAAACGATAATCAAAACAATAAACCTTTCCAGTGCCAGAGTCACATCACGTACCGTAGTACTATTGACATATTATTTGTCCTCGTTCGCTTATCGGCGAGGTACAAAACTTTATATTAATACATTTTCTTTCTGTATATAGTATATATTATTCACATTGCATTATAATTGCCCATAATTCGTTGTCTCAATTAAAAAACAAGAATAAACAGAAAAAAAAAACCGGACAAGTGCGAGTCGGACTCGCCCACCGAGGGTTCCGTAGGTACGTAATATCATTATTAAATTTGATATTTTTCATTATAAATAAGATATAATGCGTCGAAAAAAATAAATAAAATATATTTTGCAATGTGTACATCAAGCCCTTTCATATGATACCCCATTAGAACTAGTAGTTTCAATTTGAAATTTCGACACCCTATAAAAAATATAGACCCCCTATTTTTTAAGATCTATTTACAAATGTATAGTTTTGAGATTTATTCCTGTACTTGTAGTCTATAACGATGTTACTTGCCAAATTTCATAGTTCTAGGTCAACGGGAAGTACCCTATAGGTTTTGATTCCCTTGAGTGTGTCGAAATATGCGTTTTTTGCTGAATAAACGGCCGTAACTTTTTTCTACGTAAACTTAGCAGTTTGATTTTTTTTTAACTTCATGGGACCGTAGACCTGAGTATACAGTTCAAATTTCAGCTTGATACCTCCACGCATTCTCGACATAGAAATTCTTGACAGACAGACAGACAGACAGACAGACAGACAGACAGACAGACAGACGGACAACAAAGTGATCTTATAAGGGTTCCGTTTTTCCTTTTGAGGTTCGGAACCCTAAAAAGAAGAATTTATGAAACAAGTTTTTATTTTCATATGATAAAAGAAGAACTAAAAAGTTTACTTACTATGTTTTGTTTATCTAGTATTTTATATATCCATATCTTAGGAAGTGGAAATAATATATCGTCATTTTATCGTGGGCGCCATCTTGGATTTAAATAGCGGCATTTAGGTATTCGTTCATTGTCACGATAATCATAAGAGTGTCATTCGCGCGTTGAGAAGTGGCTCAAATTTAACTTGTAATGCCGGCTCCACATTTGTGCCGCGAAGCTCCGTGAATATACATGAACGTGAATGTAGTGGTTTTCGCTACGTTCACGGGTGTTCACGCCTATTCCCCGATCCGAATCGGTATTTTATCCCACGACAAAGGGTTCGCGTTTCGTTCTCGCGGTGTTCATGCATACACATCCACATTCACGGCACGTCGTCGCCAGTTTACTCCTGACTGACGATGCGTACGGATGGGCACGTGCATTCGCAACTAGAGTGTCAGTGCAGCAGCGTAACATTTGGAATAACGATTCGGAAGCATTTTCGGATCGTTGTTCCAAATGTTACGCTTTAAAAAGTTCATCTAAATCTAAAGTACATTATCATTTGGAAAATGTACTATGGAATTCAAAATCATCATTACAAGTCATTAGAATTTCAGTCATCCACCATCTTCTTTTTCTCCAACGATTTCTAATTATTTTCTTATTTTGTTAGGTACAAATAGTTATATGTTAAAACAGTTACCAAAGTTATTGCAACCGCAGCTTACACACCCATTTTGTGGCAGGTTTTACTCACGAACGTGTGACCCGTGAATGTAGAGGGGCACAAGTTCTACCATGAAATCACGGCGCGAATTCACGGCATAAATTTCGCACTTTCACGGCAATATTGTAGAGCCAGCATTATAATTGATTACAGTCACCGCGTTGAAACTATATAAAAGAGATTAGATTGGAACTAAATGGAAATCTGTGCTTTTAAATATGTTTTATACTAGCACGAACATTCCGAACACACCTCTGGAGAGCATTTTGAAACATGTGCATTTGATACGTCTCTCGTACACGGACGTTGGACCACATTTCTGAAGTCGCGTACGACTCAACCTGCTGCAGTATGTACGGAGGTACTTTTCGATATTAATTGTACTTATTATGTGCCGGAAGGTTCCGTGGAAACTTATACATCCTTATTTCATACGATGTACTCAAATAATAAGTAATTATCACTGAGCCTCCAACCCTTTAGTGTTGCTGGAGCACATGAGCGCTTTCTAAACATGTTCTTAGTATGTAAATCTTTGTTTGCATTTATTTAAGTATTTGTCATTGTCTTAGATTAAGTACAATGTGTAACAGCGACCCGATGAATGTTATATCTATAGATATATATCTATCTAAGTACTAATGCAGAATAAAGTTGACTGAATGGTTGGTAACTTTGACGTACGAGGAGACTGAAAAATTATTGGATATAATACAAGAATAAACGAAAACAAAGAAATAAGTAAATTATAAAGTAAGTAAAATAATAAATAATAAGTTAATAATAACTTTCTTACCAAAAACTTATTCATGTGTAAGCAAAAATACTGTTACACGCACACAACTCTCACACACCCAACACATCCTCATACAACAGGCAGCGCGATTATTAATTATATTATTATTAATAATTAAACGTTATTATTATTATAAATAATATATATCATGTAACAAAAACAGGATTATAAACACGAAAATAATAAAACAGTACTTTTATGACAAAGACAAAGCTAAAAGATATTTTAGAGTACGTCCACACTATAAGTAATAGTACTAACGTAGTACGTCACCAAACATTTAAAATGCAACAGATAAATATTTAAAAAATGCTAAAAATTACACGAAATATGCTTTTTAATAAATTGCCATCACTTAATATAAAATCATTATAAATTTTCCAAACCAAATCCCAAAAATACTTACTTTACTGGCTGTCTTGGATACCTCTCGGATAATAATGTCTCTCTCAAAATTTTTCATGTAAATATAAGAAGCATAGGTGGTAACTTTGATGAGCTGTTAGTATTGCTGAAACGTACTAATGTTGTTTTTGACGTTATAGTCCTTTCGGAGTGCTGGCTTAGCAAGTGTCAATTTTTGCCTATTTTAAATGGTTATGTATCGTTTAAAACTGAATACACAAACCAAAATGATGGGATTGTAGTCTACGTCAAAGAAAATATGCCATGTTCTATTTCCAAACCAGTTTTTCCAGAAGCTAACTGTCTTGTTTTGAAGTTTGCCAATGAAACTGCTATTGTTGCCTTATATCGATCTCCGTCCTTCAAAAATACGACTAATTTTATCAACGCTCTCGATGATACCTTAACTGCACTTAAGACTTTTAAAACTATTGCAATAATAGGTGATGTCAATATAAACATTTTATCTACGAATAATTCCCATGACAGCGACTCCTACTTGAACATGACTGCATCGCATGCATTGTTGCCCGCTCACCTACTCCCAACGCGTAAGAATAGTTGTATAGACCATATCTTAATTAAAACCAACAAGTCTGCAGTCGCTTTAGTTTTGGACTCGTTTATAACTGACCACGCACCTATAATTCTGGGCTGCAGTAATCGCACACCCCCCTTGGATCGAACTTTCCGTACTCACATCCGGTTTAATGAATCTGCTTGTATAAAACAAATTGAAAACACAGATTTTTCTTCTATATTGACAAATGATGATCCAGAACAAGCAGCACATGATTTTGTTAATACTTTAAATTTTGTAATTAAAGCGCATACAACTACAGTTACTGTGCCAAATAGAAAAAGAATAATTAAACCATGGATTACTCCTGGACTTCTGCGCTGTATACGACATCGTGATAATTTGTTCAAAAAAACTAAAAAAGATCCATCCAATCAGACACTTAATATAACATATACGCGATATAAACGATTCTGCAATAATATTTTAAAAACTACCAAACGTAATTATGAACGCTTAGAATTCGGAAAAGCTAAAGGTAACCCAAAGGCGACATGGAAGCTGATAAAGGATATAGCCAACTTAAAAACTGATGTTTCCTCAGTGAATGACCTTTTATCTATCTCCTCTAGTCCTGATTCATCTCTTGACACCATCAATGATTATTTCGCTAATATTGGCGCATCTTTGGCTGCTAAGATTGTACCACCCGCTAAACCATTATCTAGTGATAATATCATGACCTCGCAGCTTTACTCTCAATTAAACTCTATGGCGCTGCTAAGCACTGATTGTGAAGAGGTTGAGCGTATTATACTTGGACTCAAAAACTGTGCAGCGGGCTGGGATGATATCTCAACGACAGTGGTCAAGGCTGCTACTCGTGCTCTTACACCCATCATTACTCATATTTTTAATTTATGTTTTAATTGCGGGATCTTCCCTGCTGTATTTAAAAAAGCTCTTGTTTACCCTGTCCACAAGGGTGGGACTAGAGACAGTGTCGAAAATTACAGGCCTATTTCTATTTTATCTACATTTTCAAAAATTATGGAAAAAGTTTTAAATAATCGTCTAGTCAAGTATCTCCATAGTAATAATGTTCTTGCTGCTAATCAATACGGTTTCCGGAAAGGACTGAGTACTGAGGACGCTGTGCTAGAATTATGTGACACAGTTATTAATGACTTAAATAGCAAACGCAAATCTATAGGTATATTTTTGGACTTATCTAAAGCATTCGACACTGTCTCTGTTCCAATTCTGCTGCAAAAACTTGAGCATATAGGCATCAGAGGTCTTCCTCTTAATTTATTCACTAGCTATCTTACTCAGCGAACCCAATGTGTCAAGATTGGTAGCCATATTAGTCAAGATTTACCTCTTACATATGGTGTGCCGCAGGGTAGCGTGCTTGGCCCTACCCTGTTTCTAATTTACGTCAATGATCTTTGTAAACTCAGCATACCAAATTGTAAGATACTAACATATGCCGATGATACGGCTTTGGTGATAAATGGCTGTTCATGGGCTGAAGCACGAATAAATGCGGAATTTGCTTTGCATACAGTGATGAGATGGCTTTCCTACAACCTATTAACTTTAAACCTAAATAAAACTAAGTATATACCTTTTTCTGCACAAATAACATCTTTACCTTCTCAATCTTTTTCGATAATTGCCCACAGTTGTCAACTTGATCCATCGTCTCCTTGTACATGCAATTCATTAGTGCGTGATAGCTATATTAAATATTTAGGTATCCTTGTTGATTGTGTCATGAGCTGGAAGCCGCAAATCGAGTCGACAGTTAACCGTATTCGCAAACTTATTTTTGTTTTCAAGACACTTCGTTTTGTTGCCGATCGGCAGACGTTAATGACAGTATATTATACTTTAGCACAGTCAATCCTTTCCTACTGTGTTACAGCTTGGGGAGGAGCTGCAAAAACTATACTCTTGAGATTAGAAAGAGCCCAAAGAGCTGTACTCAAGGTATTGTTATTAAAACCCATAAGATTTCCCACTTCACAGGTTTATTCTTTGAGCAGCGTGCTGTCGGTGCGTAAATTATACATTTTGCAACTGATCCTACGAAAGCAATCTAAACTACCATTCAAACCTAATTTATTTACAAACAAACGTAGGAAATACAAAGTTTGCGGAACGATTTCGTGTAGGCTCAGACTTACTGAACGTCATTCTTGCTTTTTGAGTTCTTACATTTACAATAGGATTAACGGAGTATTGGATATCTATCCTCTCACAATACGAGAATGTAAGCACAAAATATCCAATTGGCTCTTAGGCCTCTCCTACGAGGAAACTGAGCGCATATTAACAAAATGAATATAATATCTATATATATAATATCAACTATTCAATGTTATCTAATAGAGTAGACTGATGCGTGTGAATATATGAGCGTGTTACGTCGAGAATATACGACTACTGAATGAACCACTGAACATATAGTTCATATGTTTATTTATTTATTTTTGTATGTAAAAAAAAAAGCAGGAGAACAACATTACCTACACACAAAATTAATACTACATCTTATGTTGTACTATTTAATAAATATAACTCTTTTTCATCCACTCACACTTTCACTTTCACTTTCACTCTCACAATCACAACTTTTACACTCACATAACACACATCCTCAACACACATTACACACACCCCTTTTAAATTCGGCTGCAAATGAGTGAATAGTAAATCATATTAATATATTTATAATTGCAAATTGTAACTTACAATCTGTATAATATTTGTAAATTGTTTGTACAAAAATTGTCCAACAAATATCAGTATTATGTTACCTCGGAGACGGGCGCAAACGACTGCAACACAGTCTAACGCTAACGCGGTCGTTTACGTACGTTATTGTTTTATAAATAATGTGTTTACTGTTGTTTAATAAATTCTTTAAATTCTTTAAACTGGTGGATACCAAATCCAAGGCAGTATTCCCTTTCAAGCATTCTATAATAAACTGCCTAAAATCTACCAATCTATTTTATACGTATATGTAATGTAGGTTTTAGTACAATAAAGTTTACAAACAAACACATATTTTTTAAAAACTCGCTAGCTACTGAAAATCTCACAATTGTATTTCTCCCAAGTGTTAGCCAAAAGCTCTGCCTCGCCGGCAATATATAGCTTATACGGCCTCCATCGGTGAGGCCGCCGGTCTCACGTTTGGCTCGGCTCTCCAATCGCAACTACTCGACCATTTATCCGCTATCTATCGTCTCTCACACTGCCCGCACATAAAGTAGTACCTACGATTTATAACGAACTTAATATTGCAGTAACATGTGGTTTATTTACTTTTAAATTGACGATACGAAGAGAATACCTACTTCTTTTAAATTTTCTGTGACTCTATATTACGCTGGCGTATGTTACTTGCTGATCGTGTAGGTTTCTATAGACGAAATTATTTTAACAATTATTCAGTAGTTTTTGATTCTTCTTATTACACATATACAAACAAAAATTAATTCTCTCTTTATTATAATAGCGTAGTTTAGATTTTTTTTTAAACAACAAAGTATAAAGCAAAAATTTATTAATCTATTTTTTTCATTGCACTATCCATACTGATAATTAAAGTCCGAAAGTGTGTTTGTTTGTTTATTAAACACACACCTTCTTACAGTATCAAAATTAGTCCATTGACAGAGTAATTAATTTGATATCATAAATATTTTAAAAATGGAAAAATTCACTTCCCCCGACTAGGTGGGATTTGAACCCACGACCTCTCGATGTCCGGTCGAGTGCTCTTCCAACCGAGCTACCAGGTAGGTTTGTGATGGTGACGAATTTTTGCATTTTAATTTTCTGCTGTGTAGTCGCAGTGTGGCGCCATCTACCTAAGTATTACACTTCAACTTACTTAAATTGGTGACGATCACAAACCTTCCTTGTAGCAGATCAGTTGGAAGTGCACTCGACCGGTCGTCGAGAGGTCGTGGGTTCAAATCCCACCCAGGCGGGGAGGTGAATTTTTCCATTTTTTTAATATTTATAATATTCTGGCAAGTTGGCCGACAATGCCGACATCACTTCTTTAATTAATAATTCGATATCGTAAATTACCGACATTAATTAATTTAATATGTAACGTAATACGTAGCAGTCCTTCGGCACGTTTACATAGATAATACCTTTCTATTTATTTGCTAAAAAGTGATCAGTTTAACGTTCAATAATGAATGCTTTAATTAATTTTTGTTAGTCTGGCGGTGTCGAATCGAACACGGCTGCTTAAAATTCATTTACTTATGCAAATTGGAGATCGTTAAATCCGGCGGGATTGTGGAGGGCCGTCGTCGACTGAACGGCCGGAGCGGATTTATTGTAAACACGATAAATAAAGCAATCTTCTGTAATAATGCCTCTATTATTCTTTAGTTCCAGTCACCGTTGTTCCAGCTTCAACGCTAGGTAAAGCATTTTAAATTAAATATTTCGTTTACAGCAGTCAGAACACGCTGTGCTCCTTGTTTAAATATATAAAGAATTCACGAACCGATATTCAGTTGCAGACACAGGTTGCAAATAATATTAGTGTTGACAGTGCGCCGCCGCCCGCCCCGGCCCGCCGCCCTCGCCTCGGTAAAAGGTTGACACAATAAAATGCAATTTTCCAGTCAGTCCAGCCGCGGACAGGGGCAGAGGGTCGCGGGGCGGGGGACTCGGTGGTCAGCTTTCAGTTATCTTTCAACTTTTCTTATGTTTGTTGAGTTTCTCTCTCTCGGGGCCAACATGTTTTGATACGTTACCAAGTTTCGATTGACGTAAAGAAGATATGAAATATAGGTTTTTGTTAAAATCATAGTAGAGAACATTCACGCTGCAATAATAAAGAAAAATGCCCGCTATATTTACTGCTGAAGTGCCGAGTGAAACGAGCTGAAACTCAGTACACTCACTGCTAGCCTCGGAGTCTAACTTTAAATCCTAACATTAGTTTGATGATTCTCAAGCGAAGTTACGTAGGTACTTACTTCAATGTTTATGTTTACAAGAAATACCTACTGAGAGAGCCCGCAGGTAACACAAGTTTGGGCGGGTGGAGTACACTGTGGTTGAACTTTGTAAAATTTACAAGTACCTGTGCTCTGTGTAGTTCCGGAGCCACAAAACACAATGTACTCGCAGCAAACGCATCCTGTAAATCCATCGTATGGTAGACTGAACGGTCTTTTTAATTTTTAATTTTACGCCAGAGGCCGGCAGCGTCCCGCCCCTACTTCGCAAGGGTGCATTTTTGGCACTGGGTTACAAAATATTAGTTTTTCTAATTACATAAAAACTTAGTTTCTGTCACGTTGTTTACGAGAAGTTAGCAGGATAAACAGACAGACCGGCGCGGAAATATGTAGAGAATTAGAGATCCAATTTCACATTCAAAACGCTACGATGTGATATTTGTATCACTACAGGAATTTTATAAAATGTCTTAATAACAACAACTCGCGTAGAGCCCGGCCCGCCCCGCCCGCCCCGCGCCGCCCCGCGCCCGAGCGCTGCGCCACGGCCGGCCATTGTTGCGGCTCGCCGCAAATACATCCGGTCCGTGTCGGGATGATCCACCGATCGGAACTGATAGCTATCACCTTTTACGACCTACTCGCCAACGGAACCAATCTCTTTTAGTTGCTTATCGGCCGATTGCGGATTGAAAAAGTAAAGTATTTGTACGAATGTCACCATAACACAATACGAACTACTCGCTAAACTTATCCCCCGTTGAGATTTTAAATAAAAAAAGTAATGATAACATTGGTACATTCAACGACAAAAGATTCGCATATGAACCTCTTGCAAAACGAAGCGCGCCTGGTCATTTGCTACAAGCGGAGAAGTGCAGTGCTAGAGACAAATGCGGGGACGTGCCACCGCATTCCACCGGCGCTCTGGCCAGGATCCCGCAGACTAGAGCGACTCGTTTGCATACGTTTCGCTCTACATTCTTCGTACAACCTCATTTATAAATTAAATTAAATACCGTTAATAGTTGATCGACTGCAGTGCCGCTCGCGATAAATATTAAATTGGCATATAAATAGACTCGAAGTAAAGGGTCAACGCTCCTAGCGCTCGGTTGGATTCCGTTTTATTCGGATTTTATTGATTCCCACAGAACGGAAATGTAAACCCAAAGTGCTGTAGCGCGGCGCTGCCCGGAGTAATGAGTCGTAGGAAATGGCCTTAATGTGTATCAGGTTAATGAAACGAACGGATCGTGAGGACGCTCACGTTACGACGCATCTCTCTCGACTTCATCGGTCACTACATCTTTTTGTAAACGCAAGCCTGCCGAGCGCGCCGGCCGGCCGCCGCCGCGCCGCTCGCCGTTCTACCGGATTAACTTCAGCCCAAATTTGCACAATCGAGCCATCGATTTCTACCGAGTGCCAAGATTACGGTTGTCTCCGCCGCGGCAAATTGGCGCGACGTAAACAAAGCCGGCTCTGCAGGTGGCAATAAAACGCTGGTTAATTTCACTCGCAAGTTTTCCTGTCACCTTAACAGGAAAGTTTTATAACCGCAGTGAAATTCATGGATTCCACATAGGTACATTATTTTTAGTTTCCTCTATTTTATGTGCATAAGCAATTACGAGTCGTGAGTATCGATCGAGACCGTAGGCGCTCTACAAATAGGCTGCTATACTGCGGAATCTACTGAAGATGGATAGTGGCAGACAGAACACATTGGCGCAACTTGCACGCAACCCAACTTGCGTCGTTGTGTACTATTTTGTTAAAACTATAAAGAAATTTGATAAAACTAGGATAGTAATAGGTAGAGGAAGTAAATTTTTGAGTATTAGATCAAAAAAAAATATTCTTCCGTCTATGTTTTGACGATTGTTTTAGTAATTTTAGATATCCAAATGAAAATGAATAAACGAACACAAAATCTAGTGAAATACGACAGAAAAATCTCCTTCACTCTCACAGATCAGGCGGTGGAAGGATGGAACTTTCTACTTTCCTGCTTTATATCGTTTATGCAACCCTACTAAGAAAACAGGGTATAAGTTGAGCAAGTGTGGTGCTCGTCTAAAATTACAAATGCGATTCCAACAGAGGTCAGCAGGCTATTAGCGATCGAGCTAATGGGACAATTACGTGGCAATGAAAATAGGGTTGGAACAGATAGTAAGGTATGTACGAAGGAAGAATAATGACGAAAACAAACTAAAGATATAAAATTTGTAACGTGTAGCGCAAAGGAAATTATGACAACGTGCACGAGAAGTGCGAGGAGGGGAAAATGAAGTGACGAGTTCGCAAGTCGTCGACTTGGGGGAAATGGGTCGGTTAAATGAAGGAAAGGCGAGATGAAGGGATGTAACGGTACATTATCAATAGAACCCTCTCGCCTTATGTCAATGGAACTCTTTAAACAAGTCCTTCGTTACGGTATGAAAAAATCTTAAAACAGACCCAATATTGTCGCAACATTAAGTCTGGTTTAAGATCCTGAACATTTTTTTTTAAAACGATAGACGTGTGAGCGAGGCGAGGCAAAGTTGAACCGCCACAAAAAATTTTAAGCCTAACTTACAAAAATGAGCAATCGATGACTAAAATATATTATACTTTACAACGCTAAGAGCACTAAACAAGCTCGAGAAGTGAAGCCTTCGAAGGCGTGACACAATAAATGGTCGTCGAGGGCAGCACTCCGCGAGGCGTCCTCGGGCCGCCGCCGCGCCGCCCTCCCCCGCTGTACGGTGTGGGTACAATTTTTGTTTGATCCCTAATTTGAATGCAGATGGAGGGCCGTCAGGAGTAATTTTCATTTAAATGCCGAGCGGGTCAAACATTGATTGGATTTTGAACAAGCCATCGTGAAACTCGTTCTCCGCCCGCCGCCGCCGCCGCCGCCCGTCGACGCTAAACGAATATCGGCAACAACATAATAACGTTCGTCACAGGTGACTGAAATCATGATTAAACGCGATGCTCCTCAAACAAAATGGCTTTCAATCAAGTGGTCGTAGCGCGCCCCGCGCCCGGCGCCCCGGCGACCGCCCTGAGCAGTTTATAACGCTCTACCAGCTCTACACGAGAGGATAAACTTAATAGACCCAAACGACATAATATACTCGTACGACGATGAAGTAATTATGTACGAGCTACGAGTATCTATGTACGCACTTAATATGTATGAGGGAATATTATAAAATATTGTCTACCGGATGCAACACATAGCCAAATATGTAATAGAAAACATTATAATTGATTACAGTTAGATGACAAAACCACCACTTTTATATATTATTATTAATTTATTATATAGGTAGCCATAGAGTATAAAAAAGGGTCGTAACCATTGCATTTACTAAATTATGCCAATTAAATGTAAATAATATTATGTGCGATCGCTTTTAGCGGTTGTCAGTCACCAAGTATTAATAACGACATTTATACCTTTGTATCTATATACGAGTATATAAAGTAACATGTCCTGACTGACTGACTCATCAACGCCGAGGCAGAACTACTGAAGATAGAAACGTGATATTTGCACCGTGGCTTTCTTTTGTGAAGTATAGGTCCACTAAGAAGGGATTTTGCGAAATTCACCCTCTAAAGGGGTTAAAAGGGGTGTTAAACTATATGGGGAAAAAATATTAAATGGGCATTTAGGCTTGGAACTTTGTAAATATAGACCTAAAAGAAATTAAGTAAACACGTATTTGACGATTTTCCGATACTCAACTCCTAAGTGGGAGTACAGGGGTATGAATGAATATCTTTTTTCAGGGTAACACTCATGCTTGAGCATGTGGTGTGTATGGGGACATCCATTGCAATGAGATGGGAACGGGAAGATTGAGCCATAGTGAAACGCTATAATATATATTAATTTATTTCATTTGACATGTTGTCATAATGAAAAATTTTATATTTTTTGTCACA
Source organism: Hypsopygia costalis (assembly GCA_937001555.2). Classification (NCBI taxonomy): domain Eukaryota; kingdom Metazoa; phylum Arthropoda; class Insecta; order Lepidoptera; family Pyralidae; genus Hypsopygia; species Hypsopygia costalis. The sequence continues at coordinate 251,179 of OW443331.2, forward strand.
AGTAATTTTATTTGTGATTTTTACTTGATACGTGATAGAATTATAACTATTTTAAGCAATTTAAAAGTAATATTACTACTTTAGTGACATATACAATTAATAATTTGAACAGTTTATAATGTTTTAGTCAAAGTAATAATTGTATAGACGTGACTGCAGAGTTAAACTGCTCAAAGAGACAAAAGAAAAGCAAGACCTAATTTTAGTTCAACAAAATATTCAAAGCTTTTGTGGCTATGAATATAAAATAATAATAAATAAATATTCCTGGACAAATTACACACGGCCATCTAGTCCCGAACTTGGGTTGTAAGTGGTTCATCAACATCTTTGAACCAAAGCCAACTTCACCTGCATGCGGTGCACCCTGCTGACTGACAAACGAAGCTCTGGCGAAAAGAGAGGTAGGGAGCGTAATTGTAAGCTACCCGACTGGGGAATGTACCTCCTCACAGAATACCGCAGCCAAATAACAATTCCCTTGAGGGTTGTTGTGTTCCTGCGAGTGAGTGAGGTCACCAGAAAGGAAGGAGATGCTGCCTTGGTAGCGGGGGTGGCGGCGCGCGAGCGATACTTACATCGCGAGCGTTAATATGGCTACCGTAATATACCCCGCACAAGACAAATATTTGTCTTGTGCGGGGATCGAACCAGCGATCTCAGAGTCAACGTAGCCATTGCTAACCATTCGATCACCGGGCTCGTCAAATACATATATAATACAATTATTTCTAGAAAAATACAATATCGACATTCTGTGTCAGACAGAACATTGCTTAAAAAAAGTGAAATATTATTTGACATTAACAATTACAAAATAGTCAGTAGCTTTAACAGAGGGTTTAAAATTAGAGGTTCAATGAGGGTTCAATGATTCTATTGAAAAATATGTAGTATAAAAGCCAAAGAACGAATGTATATTGTTGGATTCTCTGTTTGAAATAGCAATGAACTACATTTTGAAAAAGGTTTTTAAAAGGTAAAAAGAACATAATAATAGTCTGCGGTCATTATAATATTGGCATATTAGTAAATACACCAACAACAATGTAGGTTTCCAAATTTCAATCACTCGATTTACAGAATGTATTCCTTGAACCCACATGTACAACATCACATCCACGTCTGCAACTTGTTTAGATAAGTGGATATGTTGATAAATTCACGATTGGCGATTTATCCTTGCATCATTTCGGTCAGTTACTTGTTAACCGACATTCAGATCACACAAACTTTAAAATTAATATTTGGTACAGACCACTGACCCTTAACGAACTAATTAACTACAATAATATACTGGAGGACAGATTGCCATTGTTAGACTTTTCTAGAGATGCGATGAGACCTGCACAAGGGCTATGTGTTTGACCCGCACAAGGGCTTCGCTTCACTTCATTCATTTCGAAGTTTGCAGTATTTCTGGGTGATTATAATCATGACGCATAATCATACATTACAGCGACGCCCGCGGTCGAGTGCCTTAAAGTCGATTTACCTCGGCCTCCAACACCAAGGTTCGAGAATAATATTTGTGCAATGGCCTGCAAACTCGTAGTTCCAAGTGCGGATTTTATTAAAATTATAGAGTCCAAATACTATACGTTGTCGTATTTTTTTATGCTTTTTGTTTTTATTTCGTAAAAGCCTCCTTAATTAAGTTATTTAGGCCTTAGATAAGCCCTCAAATAAACTCTGCATATAGGACACCACTTGACATACACTACACACCAATAGAAATGCGCCTAAATCGCCGCACTCAGCACGCATTAGTCGTGTGAACATCAAAAGCAGTGCATGTAAATTAAACTGTGAGGGTTCGAGTGTTATATATTTATTATAGTATACTCTTAGACGAGGGAGTTTATTTATAACACGATACCAAATATACATTTCATAAATAAACTAACTTACACAGAATACACCTACAAAATAAACTTTTATGCATATAAACTAATACTAATCTAATTGCCGCTATCAGTTAATACTAATACAATATTAACAAATTTATAACAATTACAATATAATTATTGTAAACAACCACAAAAAACCGGTGCTTCCGTTTGTTTGCGTTGATACATACATCGTGTCGTGTGCGAGGTGCTGGATTGTTGGCTGAGATAAACAAAATGCACAAACAATGTGATACAGTCGAGACATTTATTCTTGACCTAAGTCCAGTAGAAAATCTTCATTGAACAATAACAGTTAAAACTTAAAACAGGACTTACCAGTTAAAGTTACATTAGGTCTTACTATTATTTGTTTCAGAGAGAACTGGCCAAAGGTCGTTTGCCTCGCCACTGAATATGAAGTAGTTTTATTATAATTTCATACTGCGGTATGTACGCAAGTTTCGACTCGTTTCTATTTTAATTACATATTAACACAACACAATACAATTATTGTTATATTGAAATCAAAATAAGTGCTGTAATTTAACGTTTTAACATAATAAAAATTAAGTTTAAAAAACTAAAACCCGACTACTAAAAACAGGCTCTAAAAAGTACGAAACAAGAAAATAGTCTCCGCTGAAATTATTATGTACATACTATAAAAGAATTACCGACTTTTAAATAAACAACTTACTTACACGTAGTATATTTTAACGTAGTTTTTTATACTTCATACTGATAGAGATATGTTTAAAGCAGGGATGTAACGGAGCTTCGGTTTCGATTCCGATACGTCGGAACTTCCGATTGCTTTTGCATCCTCGGTTCCGACTTCGGTTCCGATAAATTTTAAACCGAAGTCAGAAGTCATATCGGAGGTCGGCGGCCGGCGCGGCGGGCGAGGGTGGGTAGACGGGCCGGGCAGCGCGAAGCCGCGGCGGAGTCGCGATCTATCGATTTTTAGCAATTGTTTCATTGTTACACTGTTAAAGTATTGATAATAAAGATAACACTAAGTTAGTGTCACTAACGAATAATGATGTGTAATTATTTCATTGAAAATGATATCTACACATATCTCTGACTGACTTCATATTTTATTCCGATTCCGGTTCCGATTCCGGTTTCGACTCCGATAAACCAAATTCAAAAATTCCGATTCCGGTTCCGGTTCCGATATAACCACATCCGTTACATCCCTGGTTTAAAGGATAGCCGTGGTCGTATGCCACATTGATTTAATTTCATTATTATAATTAATCTGTTTTGCTACAGTATATGGTACAGTATACAGTAGTGATGGCATACGACCACGGCTATCCTTTAAACATATCTCTATCAGTATGAAGTATAAAAAAAAACCGGACAAGTGCGAGTCGGACTCGCCCACCGAGGGTTCCGTAGGTACGTAGTATCATTATTAAATTTGATATTTATCATTATAAATAAGAAATAATGCGTCGAAAAAAATAAATAAAATATATTTTGCAATGTGTACATCAAGCCCTTTCATATGATACCCCATTTGAACTAGTAGTTTCAATTTGAAATTTCGACACCCTATAAAAAATATAGACCCCCTATTTTTTAAGATCTATTTACAAATGTATAGTTTTGAGATTTATTCCTGTACTTGTAGTCTATAACGATGTTACTTGCCTTTCATAGTTCTAGGTCAACGGGAAGTACCCTATAGGTTTTGATTCCCTTGAGTGTGTCGAAATATGCGTTTTTTGCTGAATAAACGGCCGTAACTTTTTTCTACGTAAACTTAGCAGTTTGATTTTTTTTTAACTTGATGGGACCGTAGACCTGAGTATACAGTTCAAATTTCAGGTTGATACCTCCACGCATTCTCGACATAGAAATTCTTGACAGACAGACAGACAGACAGACAGACAAACAGACAGACAGACAGACGGACAACAAAGTGATCTTATAAGGGTTCCGTTTTTCCTTTTGAGGTTCGAAACCCTAAAAACTACGTTAAAATATACTACGTGTAAGTAAGTTGTTTATTTAAAAGTCGGTAATTCTTTTATAGTATGTACATAATAATTTCAGCGGAGACTATTTTCTTGTTTCGTACTTTTCAGAGCCTGTTTTTAGTAGTCGGGTTTTAGTTTTTTAAACTTAATTTTTATTTAACTTATTTTGGAGTTATGTGAATTCGTGTGTAACTTGTAACGTGGAGGTACTCGTACTCCCAGCCTATGTTGTTGTTGTTACACATGTTTGGTTTTTATTACATTTGATGCCTGAATTTATAAATTCTTGCAATTATCAGGTGATTGCAAGCAAACCTGTGAGCAACAGCTAATATCATTTATATATTTGAAATGTGCTAACAAAGCTCTTTCATTTGATACCCCACACGACACCGTCAAGAAAAAAAATTTTTTTACTTCTTTACTTTATGTCCCCTAGAGGGTGATGTAGCAATTTTAACGTGACGTCATGTAGCCTATAACCAGCGGACGATCAAGAGGCTTCCAACGACACCTCATTTGTCTAATTATGATAACTATTTTAGAAGTTATGAGGGTACAGATGAACATCCATAGCCACATACATACATATATACATACAGGTCAAAATCATAACCCTCCTTTTTGCTTCGCCGTAGTCGGGTAAAAATAAATGTCATCACGCATGCACTATGTGTTTGCGAGCGAGAGGTTCGTTTGCTAATTGCCAGGGTACATGACTAGTACTCTAATGTGGATAATAAGCCTCTTATATACAGGGTGTGGCGTAAGTAGTGGACTTTTAAATACAAATTCTAAACTTTTAAAAAAGTTATTATTATTTTACTTGAAAAAAAAAATACAAAAATAACTAACTTTTTTCTACAGTTGCATAGTCAGTAACCTGACTTGCTATACGTTATTGGAACAACACATGAAAAAAAACACACAATTGGCACAATTTATTATTCTTCGGCACAATTACTAAATAATTATAAAAATTACACTAAATGAATGACTATTTAAGTCTTCGAGGAAACCCGCTTTAATTTCTACAGCTCCTGTCCGTATCCTATTTCTCAACTGGTCAGTAGGTCAGATAGCCCCAGTAAAAGAAATCTAAAGGATTTAGATCTGGCGAGCTAGATGGCCATAGTACTGGACCTAAACGTACTATCCACCTATTCGGATACACTCTGTTACGATACTCTCTAACTCCAACGGGGTAGTCCGCAGGACAACCATCGTTCTGCAGCCACATGTTTTCTCGGAGCTCTGGAGCGACATTATTCAGTAGAAGGGGCAAGTCATTTTGCAAAAAACTTAAATATCTTTCTACGTTTAATGTTTCTGACAACTCGAATGGACCTACTATTTGTCCGTTGATGATTCCTGTCCAAAGGTTTATTTCGATTGGTATTGTGATCTGTCTTGTCTTATGAGATGAGGGTTTTCTAGCTGCCAACTATACACATTGTGTAGATTTAAATATTCATCGTATTTACAGGACGACTCGTCACTTCATAATATTTTGTTAAAAAATTGGAGGTCTTCTCCTATTCTCCGTAGCATTTGCTACAAAATCTGAATCGTAGAGGATAATGTCTCGGCAGCAAGGTGTACCTTTGGATATGATAAGAGCAGAGTTATGTCTTTTGAGAATGCGACGTACAGTTCTATTTGTAATGTCATTTCTGTGTGATAAGACACAGACTGAGGTTGAAGGATCTTGATTGATTAAATTGAGTGCCTCTTCTTCATTGCGCACTCTCGGTCGTCATTCACCTGCGCCGCCTACACCTGCACCAGGTATTCGTCCCTCGCTGTATACGTTATGCACTCTTCCAAAAACCCGATGATCTGGATGTCTTCTATTGGAGTATCTCTCACGATAAAGTCGAGAAAAAGTATTTAATAGCACCAAAAAAAATGCAATAATGCTAACTTAACTAAATTTAAAATAGCACTTTAAGGAAAATTTTCTTTTTACAATTAAATTATAAATATTTTTTTTAAACCAATAGGATCCGTTATTATATACCATTTTGAAATCTGTATTAGTAGGCATATTTAAAAAATTAATAGGCACTGACAGTATAATACATTTTTTTTACACAAATCGCACATGAAGTTGTGTGATGTGTTAAAAACTTGAGTTAAAAATTGGAAAGGAGCTCATTTTTCTTCAATGTCAGTGATGCTACATAATAAAAATATTTTTAAACGATAGATTATGTATTCAGGAATAATTTACAGAAAACATATTTAGAAAAGAATAAATTTATAACAAAGGGTATATATATAAGTTTCATGTAAAATTACAATTTATTTTTTCCGAAACCGTTAGGTAAATATGGTTAAAAATGGTATGTTATAGTTGGTTGTCTGGGACCTCGATTCCCTAACGTTGGACCACTACTTACGCCACACCTTGTAACTAACCCATACAATTAATAGCGTTAGTTAACATGAGAACTTTGAAATTTAGATAAAATATCTAAGATCAGTTTGTGATTGACCTAATTCATCAAATAAAAGTCTATGGGGCGACCTTATGGCAGGTGCGATTCTCAGAAAAGCCGTGGACAAATTTGGACAAATCGGGATCTCTGATTGGTTGAGTAAAATAGCGTTGATAGGGAGAGACACAAGAAATTATGTTGCTAAGCAAAATGGCGGGAAAATTCTGATAAATAAATGGGGAATCGATTGTACTAATATCGATTAATTTGATAATATATTAGTATGTAATGATATCGTATACAATATTTAAGGGAATTTAGATATAATAAGCGTTGGTTGATATTAATGGCGTTCATAATTAATCGGGTGAATTGATTCAAGGAGTGAATTGTAAATAAACACGGATAAAGTTTAAGATTGAAAATCTTATATTTTCTTTATAACTATTAAAATTAGTGAATGGAAGTTGTAGTGTGATCAATATAGGTACAAAATTAGATTAATTTGAGGTTTGAAGATAAAAATTATGTGAAATAAAGGTAAAAATGTGAAACTAAAATGATTTAATTATCTTTTTAGAAAGATTCGAATAATTTTAGTAAGAATCGAGTATTTTCGATGTACTTAAGATTAAACATGAAACAATTAATATGGTAAAAATTTGTTAGATAAATTGATACAAATAGATCACTCGATTAAACTAGGAGAATTAGATTTTATGGTTAAAAATTACTTATGTCACTTCACTAACTCAAAAGTGGGCGGGGCTTGTGACTATAAAAGGAAAAACGCGAGTTTTAAGCGGGATGATTCGATTTATTAGTATTCGCGAGTAAGGAGATAATAATTAGCATATTTCCGTAAATATGTATTATAATACCGGGACAGTGTTAAATTTATTTTAGTATTTTAAAATTAGATTTTCACTTGTTTAAATATTGCTGAGAAAGGTTTGAGAGATATTATTTATTTGAGTAATCAAATTGATTTACGGTTGATAGATGCCTTAATTATACAAAAAAAATTGTGAGATTGTTAGATTGAAAAGTAGAAGTGCCCAATTTGAACAATCATATTTAAAATCACTTTGAAATTACAAGGCGAATGTTGAAACTTGACATCAAAAGTAACAATACGTACTTATGGATGATTTCAATGTGAATAAAAAAGCGTTGTACATCCAATCTTCAAAATGTTATAGTTTACAACATAACCTGATTCTTTCGTTTCCTATAAATAAGGAATGAAATTATATTTATTAAACTAATTGGGCTTTTCACTGATTTGTAAGAATCTCATAGTAACTTATCGCGAAGGTGATTAATTTGTGTGAATTAGCAGAGTTGAAAGGTAAGGTCTTCTATCCAGTAAATTTGAAGATTTTTCTCGGTGAGTGAACAAAACATCTTTTATTGACTGTATTATAATGACTTCTCATATTTCAAAATAGTGAATTGTGATACATTACAGGAAATAGATTTCTTGAAATTTCAGCTGAGCAAAGAATGTTGAAATTTGAGTATATTCCAATAGATAAGAATCTATATCTATAAAGTAAAATATAGTAAAGATTATTGCTAAATAATTTGCATGTGTTACTTTTATCAAGACATACAAAGTTTGATTATAGCTATATGTGTATAAATATATGAGTGTTGTGATTTATGAAGTAACAAGGTTACTGAACAGTCGCACACTAGATTAGGATTGTTTGTAAGGATTCAGTGATTACAGTAGATAATCTAAATTCAAATGATTTGAGTTTAAATAAGAATGAATTAATTTAGTTTGAAAGATAGACTAAAGAGAGTTATTGGTTTCATATCTAGAATCAATGCAGAAATTAATTTTGCCAGTTAATGAATTTAATTGCCGAAGGAATTTATAAGTTTCCTAAATTTCTTTTGAGAAATATCTATAAACGTTCCAAGTAAATAATATAATGTAGTAAATATGTAGAATCAGTAAATAAGTCTGAGCATTTAGAGATAATTTAAGGATAGGAACATCTCAAATAGTTATTGAGTTTTGTAGTTAAGGCAGGCTAAAGGAAGGAACGTCCTTTGGTTTTTGAATTTTATGAGGAAGAGATGCCCCTTAAGGTAGAATCTGTTCAGACTATGGCCAGAGGAGCTTGCACTTGGATGGCTTCATGATATACGAGCGGAGGATATGGGGCTCTATATATTGCCATAATCCTATAAAATGCCTTATGTAATTTAATATCATCATATTGTCTTTACCACAAAGAAATAATGTTTGAAAGTATACATTTCCATAATACAATAAAATGCCTTATTTAGTTTCATATCATATTATTAATTTTCCACTAAAGAAATAATGTTTAAAAGCTTTAACTTTGAGTATGTTAATTAGTTAACATAAGTGTCTATATCATATTGTTTTTATCACTAAAACTTAATGTCTAAAATCTTTTCATTATGGCAAAGTGTTTCTCATTAACTTAAGTTCAATATTGAATTACTATTATAACAAAGTTGATACTGGAAATAATAACTAAAAGAGTCATTATCATTATAAGAGATACTAATTAATATTCGGGTCATTAGTTAATATAATTTCAACCACATAGTTTTATCTTATAGTGGATATTAGGTAATACAACTAATTCAATGAGTATATATAAGTCGTAGGGGTGATAGGAGTTTAATCAGTCATTATTCTGCGTGTAAAAGTATCTGGGGAAATTGCGGTACAATGTAGGACACTAGACACGATCACATGGCCATTATGTAGTAGTAAAGCTTACCATCAGGTTGATTCATCCGATTCCAACAACAACAACATAAGGTTTGGATTAAATTTAAGGTGTAAGAGTGTAAATTATAGGGAGATGTATATCAGATTAATGTCGTTTAATTAGGTATATATGGTGTGATAGATTTGACGTACTAATGTGAGCGAAAGAAGAAGAAAGGTAGTGAGAAAATAGTAGTAAGGAAATGATGATGATGATGATGATGTAAGATGAATAGGAAGAGGTAAGATGAGAGATAGGTATACACACGCAATTAGGTAGGTCGAAAAAAATAATATAAAAGAGGAGAGGAGGAGAGTTAAATAGAGGGGGGGGAGGTTACAACCTGTATACATACTTACTACAAAATGACTCACGAGTTAGTTACAGCACATACCTAATATGTGAGCTTAAAGGACACGTTTTGAAAAGGTAAAAAACGTTTTTTCACTGCCTTTCATTTAGCAGCAGAAATATAGCCGCAGTAGCCTTTATGTCACCGAGAAGGAAACGTCTCAATACTTGAATAACTGGTGTGATAGCGGGAAAACGGCGAACAAAGAGCACTCCTCCATAAAATTTGAAACTCGTTGGGGCGCCGGACGCGGCCGCCGCTCGGGCCGGCCTCGTCTCGGCCTCGGCGCGTCCTCGCCGCGCTCTCGGCCGCCGCCCGACCCTCAACATGCATTCTTTCGAAGAAGGCTCTCATGTTAAATGTATATTGCTATTTTGGGTTGAGAGTACGAATAAATATGATAATGACGTGGAGTGGCCCGCCGCCGCCGGCCGCCGGCAGTCGCGGCTGTCGCTCTACAAGTATTACAACTTTTTATTTTTATGCAATGAAGATGGCAAACGTTATCATTGAAAATCTTGACAGTGCTCGATCATACGAGTTCCGATAATGACGTAGTATTTATATGGGGTTATTTGGGGTGTAAGTGGTTCATCAACATCTTTGAACAAAAGCCAACTTCACCTGCACGCGGTGCACCCTGCTGGCTGACAAACGAAGCTCTGGCGAAAAGAGAGGTAGGGAGCGTAATTGTAAGCTACCCGACTGGGGAATGTACCTCCACCTCACAGAATACCGCAGCCAAATAACGGTTCCCTTGAGGGCTGTTGTGTTCCTGCGAGTGAGTGAGGTCACCAGAAAGGAAGGAGATGCTGAGATGGCAGCGGGGTGACGGCGCGCGAGCGATATTTTATGTTGCGAGCGTTAATATGGCTACGGTAACCGCTTCACATCAGGCGGGTCGTATGCTTGTCTGCCACCCGACGTAGTATAAAAAAATAAAAAAATAAAAATATGGATTGGATTTTTTTTGAGTGCGGAACTGAACTTCGAAACACGAACGTGTGAAGAATTGTAGTTCAAAATAGCGTAGTTTCGACAAACTGTTGATCGACAGATCGAGATATGGAAGAGCGGAGCCTACTGGTACAAGTATTTTATAACTTAAAAGTGGGCTCCAACACCTGTTTATTAAGTGTAACATAATTTACCTGAATATATTATTTTTATTTTTTATTTTTATTTTTATCGCTTGTGCGATTAGGTAATGAAAGTAAGAAGGAATGACAATGCGATAAACGACAGCGACAGAATGTCGAACGATAATAGGTTGAAGCAACACATTGCGATGAACAAACTTGCGAAAGAGTAATGAAAGTCATCACTATCAGATGTTACGGAAATACAGAGGTTTGATCGACACGGGTCATCTACGCTCCACACTAAGCATGCGCGTGTAGATTTTGTGGTAACCAGAATTTTAATATACTGGGTGCAGTTTTGCTCAGCGACCAGAAACTGGAGGGTGACAGTACTCATGATTCTGAAAAACTTATACTATGGGAACAACTCTGAAATCTAAAAAAAAGCAGTTTCATACATTTTGTAAAAAATCAGTAGGTATGGAATTTAAGTACGGGAAAGCAGATTTTTTTCGCGATTGTAGTGTTGTGAGCAGTGGGAAGCTGATAGTGATGACTTCATTACTCTTTCGCACTTTAGTTCATCGCAAATGTATTGTTTCGAATTATAGTTGGTTCGAACTAGCGTTCGTCACGACATATTCTGCCGCTGCACTGCCATTCTTTCGTACTTTCTATAATCCCACAAGCGATCTGTCGACCAACAGTGTATCGGGACTACGATATTGCGAACATTAATTCTTCGCATCTTTGTGTTTCGAAGTTCAGTTAAGCACTCGACTTATTTATAGTCAATTTTGTAGTGTTGAATGTCACAGTACTATTTCTTTTATTAGAGGCCCGTTTGTTAGTTGGCAGGATGTAATACGGAAAGCATCGATATCCTAGTATAATGTACTTGAAAATTGAATTATACCGGTCTTATCACGTAGACGGCTCCCTTCTAGACGATCCACGAGAAAATGGCATAGCAAATTGGCAGATGAAGTACAAAATAAATAAAAACCGTCAACTCGTGGACCGTGTTTGCGGGCCGTTTTCCTGAAGAGCGCACGCCGCTCGTCTGGGCGCTCACAAATTTCCTGCGCTGCGACGAGCCTGTGAAATGAAATGAAAGGCACCGTTACAATTTCTAAAACGAGATTAGCCCTTCGTGCGGGGCGCTCTATGGACAAAACTCGATTACATCTCTCCGGGTAGGTGGAAAATTGATTTAAAAATAAAAGTCGGCTCTGTCCGCTGTTCTCATTTAGTTTTACGGCGATAGTGGGTTAGAGGAGTGAGGCTCGTATACCCGACTGCCAATGAGTAATTTAATGTTTTTGGGTGTAGGTATGTCATCTACATACGTCTGATTCTTTGTCGCAAATCCTCCTTTGTACTAATAGGGAAGATGTTTGGAAGTTTATTACTTAATCACATAAAAATGGCTGAGTGAAGGATAGACTTTTGAAAAGTGCCCCAAAGCCTGCAGTTGGAAACTATGAACAAACAATACTTTATATGGAGGTAACACAATGTACAAAATGCCACCCCTACTACCCCTCAGGGGGCTACGGCACCCCATTAAATTTAAAACAATTCCAAGCTTTGGGGCTACTTTTCAGAAGTCTATCTAGTACAGCCTTTGACACACAAATTGTTTAAAACCTCGAGGCGAGAGAAGCCGCAGGAGGAAACAAGTTGATTATGATAAGAGTGTTGTCAGTTACGTCATATTTGTAACAGTGCGATCAGGACATGTGTAGACACACACACACAGACACGCGCGGTGTCTCAGTAGTGGTCTATGATGTGCAACTTCTCCGTGCCAGCATTATAAATGGACGCTGTCCTATTTGATACTAGCTCACACGGCCGCACACGGATTCGTCCAAATAGATGTCGGTTATGTCTCGCCATAAGGCCCCTTTGCCCTTCCTAATGCCTACTATTAATGTTGTCCTCAAGTCTAGTTGTAAACATATACATTTTATGTAATTATAAAAATTGTTAATTTTAGTATTTACTATACTTAAGTTAGGAGTTACGTATAACACTCTAAAGTTCGGTGCTCTAAGGTCATAAAACCTATCTACGAAAGGCCTGATTTAAAAACACCTAACGCACAAAATACTTAAGTTTATAATATACTAGCGGGCGCCCGCGACTTCCTACGCGTAGGTTTAGTTATTTTTAATATTTTTAATTATTTATAAAAAATAAAAGAAAGATATAAACAATCAATATCTAGACGAATTTATAAAATCAATCAAGTCGATGGATATTATTTTTTCAAAACCTCTCTGTACCTACCTACTTAACCTAAATCTTCCTATTGTTTACTACTGACATAGTTTAGTTTGGTTAGGGTTGTGACCACCGCAAACCAAGCGTGCGGAGCGTGCGCGGCTCGGCTTGCTTTTGTTGGGATTTACACAGTCACACCCTTCCCGAAAGAAATCGCAAGTCGAGCCCCGCTCGCTTCGCTCACTTTATATACCTAATTTTATAATTTAAGAATACCCATTTTCTACTTTATATCCGCCGTCAATTGTTCATTAACAAAAAATGTGGGTATCAAATCAAAAAAATATTCCAGTTAAATAAAGCTTAAAACAGATTATTTAGTTTCTTTAATTACTTTCTACTTAAAAATATTCTTCGCTATAGCTGCCAACCACATTCAGATTAATTTGTTGCCGCGTTAATACACACCTTATTTAATACGAGCCTATTCGTTCGACTTCGTCCGCGTAGACTATACTCACCTTTAGCCCGGGTATCTCCGCTCATGCGGTATTTTGTGCATGGACCACTTCAAATAGAAAATCTTATATTGGTGCACTTGGTTGACTTGATTGTGGAAGGATGTAGTTTTATATTAATATTACTGATATTTATAATACTACCAATTCTGCTCACCAACGCGAACGATATAAAATATGTATACCAGTTTAATAATTAACCCATATGATTTTCGATGAAGTGTTCACAATCGATCAAACTTTTACGCCAGTTCTAACTTTTAAACAAACAGATGAGGGGCTGGACTTTTGTCCAGCCAGTTCACTGGGAAGTTGTCGAACTGAGAAGTTATCGAATTGGGAAGTTAATTTTATAAGTTGACCATTTGGGAAACTGACGATTCGGCACATTTGAGTCGAGTCCATATGAACCGCAAGGCATTTTTCGTAAATACTTATCTTCAATAGACAGAACCCCTTTGCAGTGTTACGTTAGTGTAGATAAAGCCAAGTAAAGAATTAAGTACGAGATTATCAGCGAGCACAAAAGGAGTCGTAAATCAACTCGCCCGAAGGGGAGAGGTAACAATGAATTGGCGGAAACAACCGCAGAGTACATCGCACTGCCGCGACGTGCTGTACACTGTGTCGGAGAGAACACTGTGTTCTGTCGTAAACTGAGATAGTCAATTATCTATCTACTATTATTCAAACACCATGTCTCTAGTATTCAGGCGGTTTGTTTCATACATTAGTGGTATATAAAGTATGCAGTATTATTAGCGGCAAAGGCTAATCTTTAGAGTTAAAGTCAACCTACCAAGGAAGAAAGAAAGAAAGGAAGGAAGGAATAGGCTGGCAACTGAGCGGCGACCCCTTGGTGTTCCCTTTGGGCGACGGTGATTGCTTTCCATCAGGTGCCCCGCATGCTCGTTTGCCCCCCTCTCATATAAAAAGAAACTCCACCTGTACGTACATAAATACACCTTGTGAAAAAACAAATGAGAGTAGGGCAATCAAAGATGAACTAATTTCAAAAGCAGCCTCCCATACAAACTGGATGGTTGAACTTACTACAGCTGTAATTAGAGCCATTAAATTTTTAACATTTTTTATGGATATTTTTAAAGATGTTTAGTCCTGCTACATAAGTCCACGGATTTTTTTCTTATGAACCAAAGTCCATTTTTTTGCAAAATTATTTACATCATCATCCGCACTGATAAGGACTTTAAGGAGAATGTAGAACCCTAGTTGCAACAACCAAGTATCAACCAACAAACAGTCAAAATATGGCTACGCATACAGCATCTGATAAAGATGTAAAGACTAAGTATCAGTAATATTGTATACATTCAGACCTTGAAACAGAGTTCCGCAAACTCGCGCCAAGCCGAGACACAAGGTCGCGTTATCAAGCCGCAAGAAAAGCAATCAATGCGGCCCGCGCTGCCGCCTGCCGCCCGTGCCGTCGTCGTCCCGCTCACACACATCACTAAACGTCCCGCATCACACGGCTAAGCAGGACATCATACTGCGTACGTATTTATACACGTAACTTATGGGAATTAGGAAATGGAACGCATCTTATCGCGTTCTTTACTTTGTACTTTGTTTTCGCTGCGGACATCAAAGGCTGTAAATGTCTGTTGTGTCAGAGGCGTGTATGTTCCCGCTGTTTTTATCGTAAGCATTCTGGCGTTAATATTTCAGGACAGCTAATGGACCAACGGAAACATGTACACATTACTACACTTTGTACATATTGTACGGCCGACATAGCGTGAACGCGGCATCGCAGAAATGTCGTGTAAAATAGAAATGACCGAGCATCAGCATTTACTTTGGAATTATTAACAAACGAGCCAAATACAAGAGTAGAGCCTTTTATTAACCAGGGTATGAAATCGATATGTCCCATTCCAGATGCAACTAAATAGGTAGCGTAATTTTAAACTTAAAAATATCGTATAACAACCGATGATTATTACGCATCCATTACAGAATACGATCCGCCTGATCAGAAGCGATTATCGTAGCCATATCAAAGCATAGGTCGGACGGTACCATCGCCGTTGCCACCGCAGCAAGGCCTTCCTTTCTGTTGACCTCACTCTCAGGAACACAACAACTCTCAAAGAAATTGTACCGTATTCTGTGAGGTGGAGGTACTTCCCCAGTCGGACAGCTTACAAATACGCTGTACCCTACCTCTCATTCGCCATACCCTCTTATGTTACTCGTCAGGGTGCACCACGTGTAGGTGATGTTGGCTTTGGCTCTAAAGATTGCGGTGAGCTACTTACTCCCCTTAGTAGTATTTATTGATAAAACACAGACAAACCATATAATTCGAACCTAATGAAGTTTGAAAGTTTATCTGACAGGTGACCGCTTTAAACTCATTTAATAAAAAAATACGGCTATTTTATAAGTTAATCCGTTAAAATGTAGGTTCGGGTTTCGAAAGAGGTGAACCAATAACAGTTCCGCGTGTATTTCGAATAGGGATTGCAACGCGGGATCCAGCATGCACGCTGGATCCAGCGGTGCGAATCGGCAGTTAGCTGAAAACCCAAAAACTAACTTTTTTTCGCACGAAAACCCCACAATATTTTACGTTGCCGCTTTTTCCGCAGGCTTTATAGTTCCTCCGAACGGAACCGAAGCAAACAACGTTGCTATTCTGTCGCCCTTGTGGCATGTGCTACTCTCTCTCTCTCTCTCTCTACACTGCCCCGAGTACCTTTTGGTTTGATTTCTACTTCAGATGACTTTTGGTTGAATCTGAGTAAATCAACCTGACAAACTGCTTACATAATTTACCATATATTGGATATTTATTAATAAATAGTTTTCCTTTATAATTAAACCTTAGTTATTCAAGTTTCTACAGTTTTAAATCCAGATCAAATCCAGCTGGGTTTGCTTTCATCCAGATAAATTGTGCTGAATTGAAAATGCCTCTGGATTGCAATCCCTAATTTCGAACCATTTCAGGAAATAAACCGGTACCAAACTCAGCTAGAACCACTAGAACCCCACTTTCACAAAAGTTATTTGAGAATCCAAGTGTGTTAGCGAGTGTTCGAAGAACTTTCTAGTACATTTCATCAGCTATCGATTGTTCTTGGGAAGATACCGGAATCTAAGGAATGTTCCAGAAGTTATCATTGAATCAACGATTTAAGTGGGGGCTATGGCCGTAAAGTATCGTTCTGTAGCACGAAACTAATTAACTATAATTTTCGAGTCACTCACAAAATATTTATTACATTGCTGGAATATAGGATTCTTCACAATCGAAGGGATTTTAAATAGCGTACTCCATCCACTGCTCAACCACAGCTTAGCGGAGGGACAAGTAGTATTTGAGAATCCAAGAGCTGCCAAGAGGATTGTTTTGTTCCTGCAAGTGAGCTAAATCATCTGGATAATATGCAAAACAGCACTATGTTTATATTTATTTATTCTTTGACATTGTATCGACAATAATTTGCATTCGTAGAAGCTGCAAACAACGAAACTGCAAAATTATGCAAAAATACTCCAGTGTTGCATAGTTTAGTGTAGCTACGATGTTAGTTCGTAGAATGGCTACGCATAAAAATGCTACGAAATAAATCTCTCTGTTTGGATGTTGGAGATTAATCCTTTTGAAGAAAAATGTATGTAAACCACTGAAGATATATGTAATACTAGCTGTCCCGGCGAACTTCGTACCGCCTAACAGTCAATGAATGTCGTGATGTACATATATATGAACAAAATTTATGATTTCTTGAAATTAATACAATGAATAATAGAAAATAATAGAGAAGCACGATGGCGTGAGGCACGTGTCAGTCTAATTGTACACGCAAGTTAAGCAACGTCAACCGTAGCCTGTTCATGGATGAGTTTATGTTATCTCGAGCTCGTCCGTGCTTCGGAAGGCACGTTAAGCCGTCGGTCCTGGTGTTTATCATTAGATGGCAGTCCTTAAGCCAAGTTAGTGGCCCAACCCGTAGTTGAGCAGCGTGTTGGAGTATGCTCTAAACATCTTCGGTTGAGGGAAGACCCGTATCCCAGCAGTGGGTAAATAATAAGTTCAGTACTTTACAAAGTCACAAAAAAAGTACCAATTGACAACAATAAATATTTCAATTCGCGACGTAAAAGTGAGACCAATCGATTTGACATTTACATAACAATCAATAAATATTCCAATCCTTTTTAACTGGCACTATTTGTATGGGAAAACGTTTTTTCTTTTATTTAATTCTTTCGTCAATTTTTCAATGTTTTTAATACTTTCCCGACCAAGACACGACATTATTTTATATATTATATAGATTTATGGAGCTTGATTTAAATATCTGAACGCACGCATAAATATTTTAGAACCAATAAATCGCCTGGCGCAACTCAAAGTAAAAAAACGACTCTATGAATCGGATGCGAATTTGGTATAAATTCTGATTGTTTTCGCTTCCATTTCATACATATTAGAATTACGCTATTTGTATGGCACATCCGTCTCTTAAAACGTAGTGGTTACATTCTCTTTGCAATAAATATTTAAATCCACAAAACTGTTTTCAAAACAAATCACAGCCAAATTTCAAGACGTAAAAATGAGACCAATAGAGTTAACATTTGTTTTTAATCTATGACATTTGTTCTATAATGAGCTTAATATACATTTCTGAACACACGCATACATTTGGCGTACGCACGTACGACAACGTCACATTTGACAGCTACGACAACCACGAACATTTTGTATGGGAAAATGTTTTTTCTTTTATTTTATTTTTTCGAGAATTTTCCAATGTTTTTAAGAGATATTCTGCTATTCGAGACGGAAACAAATCCAACAAATCAAAAACCATGGCAATCGGTCCAGCCGTTCTCGAGTTATAAGTGTTGTAACAAACACGACTTTCTTTTATATATATAGATATATGGGGAGATTTCACATTCTCGCATGAGTGGTGAGATGAGTACTGATACTGTACTGTACTGAGATGATACTGGAACTGCAGCGAGTGTCGCGACTTAAATCACACGATGCATTTCGATGTCAAAATAAAGCTTGTTTGCTACCACATTATCGACATCCAGCTCTAATCTAACATATAAATATCGCGTAACACGTACACCCACTTCACGATAACATGCTATGACGGGCGATATGTCGGCGCTTCGTGCACTTTAAGACACTGATCAATATATGTTACTTCCTATCAAACATTATAACTCGCAAGGGAAGCTACGATCTCTCACAAATGGACGTATTTATAAAGATATATAAAATTCGTAGCGTCACGTCTCGTGCAGCAATATTAATAGTTAGAGCAAATGTTTCTGAGCATAAGTACTGGGTATATTATTTTAGACGTTTATAACTTTATCTACGTCTAGATACGATTTCTATTTTCTATGATGTCTATTTCTTAGAAATTTATCTTATCTCTTAGAAGTTCAATCTCTTAGGATTACTATAGTTTATATGCCCACATTTTGGTGGCCCTTATATTTGATTAAAAACGGCGGCATTTAGGTAATCGTGTCACAGGAATCAAACGAGTGTGCCAAATTACTACTCAATTGGACACTGGAAGTAGATCAAATTTAACTAGCAATATTTTATTATAGACACCGCGATGAAACTAAATGAAAGCTTCTAAAATACTTCTGAAGTTCACCTGAAGGAGAACGATTGTGCGCCTGATGTAAAATTATGATAAAAACCATTCGTGGAACTCGTTTGAAACATTGATATTATAATCAAATATTTATGTCTCGCTATCTCGCCCATGAAACGAAGAAATAGGTACTCGGCGGCCATTACTGTGAAACGAGAGACTCCGAAATCGGCGCTTTGTGGTAAGTCGGCGCACAATGGGCCGCTCGGCGCGAGTGGCCCTCTTGTCATTCGATACATTCGTGGGCTTCAATGTATTCAATAAACTGTGTAAGTAAGTCAGGTACAGTGAAAGTTTTATTTTTATACCATTAGAATACAAACAAGCATACGATCTGCCTGATAGTAAGCAGTCACCTCAGCCTATGAACGCTTGCGACATCAGGTGCGTCGAAGAGCCCCATATAGTACTCTACTGAAAAAACCTTGGCAGGGAGTTCATTCAACAACTTGAGAGCTCGAGATAAAAAACTCCTCTGGGAGCTTCAGGTTTGAAACTTCTCTGGAACCGCACATTACGTGACATTCTGAACACAGCCCACCGTTTAGATGGTAGAATACACAAGAGAAGCAAAGTCAGAGCCCACATTTAATGGTTCTATACTGTGAGCTTAAAATCATCTTCCAAACTTAAAGTTAGTCTCTAAATCGAGTATTTGGATGCTTCCGCCCAGAGATGATAACGATATTCCTCCTGAGGTCGCACTAGCGCTTTGTAAAGCAGAAGTTATTGTGGCGAGCTGAAGAACTGAAAGAAGAAGGTAAAGTATTTATATTCATTAGTACAGCCCATGTTCCATAACTTCAGACAATATTCAGCGAAATTCATTAAGCTTATGAAATCGTCCGGTCGTTCTGTCTGTCCGTTGCCATGAAACTCAAAATTTAGAAATTCTGACTTCGGATTCGTGTAGGGCACCAAAATGTAGTAATGTAAAGTGATCTTGGTTTTCCAAAAAAAAGTCGTTCTGTCTGTCCGTCCGATGCCATGAAATTCAAAATTTTGAAATTCTTACTTCGGATTCTTGTAGAGCATCAAAAAGTAGTAATGTAAAGTGACCTGGGTTTTCCGATATCAATTCGGGATTTCGAAAAAAAAAATTCGCTATGGTGGCGCATGCTGCGCGTCCGATGTTTTATTATTATATACAGGTGACGTTTTTGAATGCCACCTGACCCTTCAGGCAGACTACCCTAAACAAATGAGATACCAAATTCCCTCCAGGTGACATAAAAAAAAATATTCTGTATATGTTTACTTTGTTATGCTTGTCCTGAAATTTTACTCTATAGAGGGAGAACTGTAATGAAAACATAACCTATGTAGTAAGGGGTTGAAGTACAGGTCTTTGCAACAACTTTGTATATGCACACCTGTGTGTGGTAGTCAACCATTTCCCAGATTTTTCAATTTTAGTATTTTGAAAAAAGACCAAAACATACTCAAAAATATACCAAATTTGCGAAATTCTAAAATATACCAAATTTACGAACATTACACAGCAGTCCTTGTTATAAACAAAAAAAAAACAACAACATGACATTTGTTTTGCGTATTACAAAAAAAAAATATGTACATTTAATAAGCTTTTAAAAAAAGTTATAAAACTCTGATATAATGTAGCTAGTGTAATGCCAAAGGTATTGTGCAAACTTAGGAGCATGGCGTAACGTAGCGCCTGCTTCCAGAGCAGTGGAGACAGCCTGTGGTTGTATTGGAGCGTGGCTATTTATTAATTTGTGCTCACTGTACTTAGTTGAGTCGGTTGGGTAACATCACGTAAGCTTTATTAACTAGGGATCCAACACCGCTCTGAGAGAACTAGTCTTCTTCCTGTTACTAGAAAAAGTTGCCAGATTCGAATACGAATATCCAACAAACCAAAATTCTGGCCTTTCCATCCAGCTCCCTCACATCATTATTACGCCTCAAAGTCCGTGTGTTGAACGTGCCATAGTCAGTAGTTGTTGGTGGCCTGCAAACCGAGGATTTTTTTCACTCCCTGCCCTGTTGCAACCTAAACCTTGGCCTGGAATAGCAGGGCTGCCAAGCCGTATATAGACGCCCATGTACAAAGTTGTTGCAAATGACTGTAGCCCCTTATAGGGTTATGCCTTAATTAAAGTTCACCCGGTTTATTGTAAAACTTAAGAATTCAAAGAATGAGATAAGTTATAGTCCCTTATTACATCATAGTTATATAAATTGTACCATATTTTTATATTAAGACGACAAAGTATAAAATATCTGGTCCGCGAATCCTTCTCCCGGCCGGCCGCGACGTCGCAAAGCGTTTCTCTCCGCCGCTAACAGCTCTGTCAGCGACAATAGAGCGACGGAAATCTAATTTTTCCATTTGGATTTCAGTGGTGTATTTCAGCTGTCCGTTTTTCTGAAACTATTCCAATTCCGCGGCGTGAATGCGCCGCAAGCAAGAGCCGCAACGGATGTTTCAACTTTTTCCGCGGTGGAACGGAGGCGGCGCGCGGCGGCGGCGGGCGCCGGGCCGTCAACTCGCTTGGGAATGTTATTTTTACTGGTGAGCTCTAGTGCAAATACGAAACTTTTACAGAATAACGGTTTGTTTGAGCAGCGTGCGAGCACATGTCTAAAAATGAATAATGTTTATGTTTCAATATTTGCAAAGAGACACACGGTGCCTCTGCCTGGCGGTCTACTTAGAAATAAAAATTCGAAATTTTGGACGAAAGTGCCGAATAAACATCAATAATTGACGTTTATTATCATTTTAACAACAAATTAGATGTTGAATGAAAATTCATGTATGAAATATTCGAACTTTCGCCAGAAAATTCCGATTTTCATTTCGAAGTAGCTCCAGCCCACTGTACTCTAGCACTACCCATGAAATATCACTTAATTAATGATACACGACCACATTACATTACACGATGTAACAAATATGAGGCCAAGTAATGTCTCGTTCAGTATTACCAGGGATGCACACTATACCAAAGAATTACTTATTTGCGTCGATAGACTCCTGATAGAAACACGCGAGGTATGTTCTTTCCGTAAGTTGCCAAAACTACGTATGATTTTGCTCGCCAAAATCTGTAATTTTCTATACTAAATACTGCCGATGATCTGCCTGTCAACTTTTATTTTGATTACTACTAAAATTTTGTTTTTATTTTAGAGTAAATTGGTCAACACTTCTTGCGTAACACTCTATTTCACGAACTTTTTTACGGGACTGGCCCAGCACCTATTTCCACCACTGTATCTCCTGTGTAGTCTAGTTTAACAGTGACTACCACCAAAAAGACAATGAACAGTGAAGTCCGCAGTCCCGGGTGTAAACTCACAACGAATTTAATCAGAAGAAATAAGTAGGAGTGGAAAGCCTTTGATATTGACCCCTTTTGGCAATATGAAAGACATCTGGCAAATAAAGTATTAAAAACCTAAAGAGAGGATAGTCAAGAGAAGGTCAACTGCCATGCACCTCGGTTTTTAAATGTCATTAAACCCTAGTGGGGACCTAAAATTTAAAAAAATCAGGAACTTTAAAATACACGGATCAAAATGGTTATTCTATCCCATGGGAATCTGGCATTTTTTGGGATAATAAGTAGCTTAACCTGGTCTGTTACAATTTAACTGTTCATTTGATCCCCTGCTCTGTGAAAAATAAAAACAAACCTATTCCACAGGACCAGTACATTTTTCTGGGATAAGCCATAATAAATACCTGTAGCCTATGTTTTATTCTAGTCAATATCCAGGTCCGTATAGATAAACGCATACCTACATGTGCACTGCAGACATACTTAGGTCTAGTCGAATAATTTTAATCGAGTGCTCCTGTAAACCAGGGCCGATCATAAAATAAAACCATATTTTGTAATGAAAAGAGAATCGCACAATAAAGCGGTAACAAGTGTAAACAACATCACAGTCGGATCAGATACATATTTCCGATAGTACTGACAAGTTTGTATTACAATAAACAATAGAAGTGCGCCGCCGGAATCTGCTTTGTCCGAACTACGCAGCCCGTAGCCGCTGGTGGCGCGGTACACGTATTTGTATGTATTAATAATGACACGTATTTAAATTATTACTTAATTGCTTGTACAACAAAGGGTTGTCGGGGTTGGCAGAAATTGATCGAATTAACGAGAACGTCACGTCGTGCTCCGCGCGGATCGTTCGCAGCCGCGCTCCGGCCGCCTATAATATAATGCGGATTTGTGCGTAATGGAATCCATTAACACCGCGCTTAACACATCGTTATGTGCGTGACGCAATGACGTTAATTAATACCACGTCATATCTTCTACCCCAAAAATGGGCAAATAAAAAGCAATACGACGTAAGAAAATAAATTCATCCGTGTAGTGATGACTCATCGGAATTAAGTGAATAATGCTGTTCTCTCGAGCGGCGAACTTGAGAAAAATGGTGGCAACGGCAGCTACGGCGGTCGGAGCGCGGGCCGCCGCCGCCGCCGCCGCTGCACAGCGGCTGTGGGACATTAATCATTGGGATGAAAGTATCGCGCCTGTATCACAGCAACTCGTCGGAGGAGAACGGGTAGTGCACCTGTGCGACCAGGGGCCTGCCCTACTACAATCTGTAAAGGTGATTAATCCTAGTAGCCTGCTCATACATTTTTCTATAAGCAAACATTTTTGGCTTAGATGCAAATGAACTTATTTCATAGATAAAATGTTTTCGCAAAATAAAAAAATATATATTTTTACATTTAAAATAAATTTTAATTTGGTATTTTGCGACAACAAATCATTTACTTAATTTGGACGAGCTCGGTGGTCGAATGGTTAGCAATATCCACTTTGACTTCGAGGTCGCGGGTTCGATTCCCGCACAATATAAATATTTGTGTGCTTCATGCACACATGTCTGTTTGTCTTGGTCTAGGTGTTATTTATGTATTATATGTAAGTATTTACAAAAAAAAAATATTTAAGTACAATATCAGTTATCTAGTACCCATAGTACAAGCTTTGCGCTTAATTTGGGACTAGATGGCGCGTTACAGTTACGTGTTTGCACTTTGCACCACCATACTTTTGACATTTTATGAGGCCGAGTGAAGGTGACCAACCTTCCGGAGCTATTATTCCTAAAATAATTACCAGCAATATCGTATCTAATATCTACTGTTACCAACGCATCCACAGAGATTTCCCGAGGCACCGCCATCGTGTAGCGTCGACGGACACTATAAATCTAATCCAATTAATTAACAGTGTAAATGACACAGTCAATTTCAATCCAGAACTAATAACATAACTACAACGAGTGCCGAGAGCGGCGCGACGGCATTTACAATTCAATTACTGCTCCAGAGGGCAACAACATCAGCGCCGCGGTGAAGGGTAATGCAAACATTCCCCTGTTGGGACCATTACATCATAAATGAGGCAGCCGGCGCCCCGCCCCGCTCCCTGCGAGCCCCGACGACCCATTTGATCCATTAACTTGCATCCTCTGTTTCGAGCCTTTAAATCACAACATACCATAGTTTTGATACGAAACAAAATGCTGAAGTCGACGAAAACTCGTTGATACTCTGCGTCGGTCAGGCTAACACGTCGAGAATTAAATAATGGAGAATAAGGCAGCCGCGGGCCGTGCGAACACAACTGAAGAATCGTTTCTTTCCTGAACACGACGCTTTTGGGACGGCCCATTCTCTCGTTCCGAATGATACCTACCACGAAGATTTTATGAATATTACCCCATTATGTCTGCTAATAGAATGTGAAATGGATATGTGTTTCATAAACCTCGGGTCAGGCGTATCTGGCGAATGTAGCTATCAAATATCATTTGTATCAGGTCTAAACGGCTTTATTTAGGTAAAATAGATAGTGAAGTCGTAGCATGAGAATAGTGATAGTGTTGTCACGTAATAAATTTGTATTCCTCGTCGCTCAACCGTTCTGTCTAACGCACAACGGTTCGCTGGTATGTACCTATGTGTACAAAGGAAATTTTGTAAGACACATTTTGACATCTTTTTATTAGCGACAAACTTGCTCGTTATGCTTTGCACCGTGACAACGTCCATCCCGAATTGCATCTTACTATTTCAAACGGTCCGTATTATGCAGCGATCAAAGTCAATAAAAAATATAATAATATTATTCGGAAATCTGTAAGATTGGTTCTGATTTGTTTGTAAAAGCGCGTACCTACAGCGATGTCCATTTGTCGGTTTTTTCCTGGTCATTACTAGAAGGAGGTACGGTATTTATTTAAATTCAAAAACTGTACAAACCCACAAACACACGCGAATTGTATGATTGTTTGCTACCGTAGTAGTGAGATCGATCGAGCGGTCTGAATGCAATGAAATATTAAAGCAAAATGGCAACTTTCGGTTAAATTACCATGAATAAACCATTTCCTTTTAATTTATTAAAGGAGTTAAATCACCATCGTCGTCGGAGCATGATACGATGTCCGCGATGAGTCGTCGCGGGCCGGGCCGGCCGCGCGGCCGGCGGCCCGACCGGCCGATGCTCGATCGCCGCCTGAATGATAAATGAGCTATAAAAGCTTTTTCTCCACCCGCCACGGTCTCCGGCGACCTCAGCTCTCCAAATTGGTCCGCCCACCGGCAGGCACTTCAAACATTTACTTTTCAGTCCATTTCATTTTATTAAACTAGACTCTTTGCCGGTGGCCGCTCTCGTGTAGCACGGCGCCGGCCGCGGCTCCGCTGGGACTTCTCACCACAGGTCGAGCCATTCGCTTTATCTTTAAAACCTACATGATTTTAACTTTTAAACCCCCGACGCAAAAACGACAGGGTGTTATAAGTTTGACGAATCTGTGTGTGTGTGTGCGTGTCTGTAGCATCGTAACTCCCGAAAAGTGAATTAGTCGGGAGTGTATGAAAATCGATCCAAGATGGACGCCGCCACTAAATGACGGATTACATATTTTTTCACAACCCTTTCAATCATCATCATCATCAGGTCCATTTTAGTCTACACTACAGGAGCACGACCCTCTCTCGTCCGTCCTAGACGGAAGGAGGATTTGGCCTACACTCCCAACGCTGGCAAACGGGTTGGGGAGGGACCCTTTCAATGTGGGTATCAAATGAAAGGACTTGACTAGTAGAATGCTATAAAGTATGATAAATTTAAAATGCAAAATGGCCGCCACCACAAAATTGCGAATTAAATATATTTTTTTGACAACTCCCTCAATCTGGTTATCAAATGAAAGGGCTTGACTAGACTAGAAGATCGGGGGTTTTTTTAATTTTTAATTTAATTGTCTTGTTTTATAAATCCATTTATTTGAGCGGTTTATAACTCAATACTATATTTCTTTCGAAACAATCAGCATATTTATGTCAGCTTAAACGGGTTCATGATCGTATTGGCTATTATACTGAAGAGCCGAGTAATCCTGCTCGGCCGCCGCCGTCTGAATACAAATGGCGCGATAGTGGCCCCGCGATACACTGTACGGCCGGGCCCCCAGCTCGACATGTACGCACCGACGGACAGGACATTATGGAAATTATAATTGAATTACGACGTTGAATAGGCATCGTGATAAGCGCTGTACGGAGATAATGAATTCCCAAAAACAGTGAAAGGATAAAGGTCAAACAATTTTCCGGCGACCCTAAAGTTCACGATTAAATTTTAAAGCGAATCCACCAGAAGGGTCCGCGAGCTCCGATAAAACGTCTCTTGTTATAGAATAAAGTGCGGAGCTAAATAAGTAATTATTGCGATGAACGTCGCTCGAATATTTACGGCGACACACGTATGGAAAGAGTCCATTGTTATAATTTATCTTCTATTAATAAATATTCACAAGAAAGACACACAGCGTGAGCGGGTGGTTCAGCTTGAACGTCGGTGATGAGAAATATAAAATTTAGTAGAAATGTCTTTTTAGTAGGTATGTAGTTTTAGTTAAAAATTCACCTTTTTCCATTTTAGACACAGTTAGCCTAGAAGATACATAATATCCGCGGGCTGATCGAATGTAATAATTTGAATATAACTTTACGATATTTTCAAATTAGTTCACAATGATCAAAACAGATGAAAAATGGTCATATATTACACCTTCCTACCTACCTAAACTGGGTAGTTCTAGTTATACCTACTCGTGTACCATAATTTCTGTGATTAACCGAAGCAAACACAAACTCAGCGTAGAGTCAGGGGAATTCCATTTGTGAAAATAGTTACTATCCTTTAATAATCAGACCCGGACTCTACATGGCATCGTATTTTATTTAAATAGTCCGTACCACAACGCTGACCTGCAGAGCAGATAGTTCTGATGGCAGAACGTTGTACCGTACACGTAAGTACATTGTTAAGGCGTCCCCTCTCCGAGCGAACAGATAATAAAATGCTCCAGTGAGTTCCGAACACTTTGAGCGAGATTACACTCAATTACTAAGTTAATGCCTGCTTTTGAAAGGTTGAAACAATTCGATTGTTGTCAACGTCGCATCGCGTCGAGGCAGCGAGGCGTCGCGCCGAGGCGGCGGGCGGCGGGCGGAGGCCTGACACGCCTCTGACAAGGCCACAATTACCAACTCCGTCAGAGGCCTGAGATAAAGCTCGACTTTGACGTCTGAAATGCTTGTCTTACAATGACAATTTATCAAAATTAGAGTCGCAGAGGCTGACGCCGAGGCTTTGAAGTACACGTTCGAAACTTTACACCGCAATCTCCTCTAAATATATTTACATATCAAACACTACATAGGTGACTAACACCATCAATATTTATCTATGTAATTATGACAGCGACCCTGACCTATCACTCCGACTAGTTACTAGTAGGACTAGGACTCGGACAGGTAGGGATTACACTGCACCGTCGAAACCCGACCCACAAAATGCGAACGCTCACACTCAATCGCTCTCAGACCCCTAACGCAATTACGGCGGATATAAACGAGCTCTCATTGAATGTACAACACAAAAAGGATTTCGCCAAAAATAAACAAAATAAAATTGAAAATCGACATGGATTTGAAAATTTAATTTGATTAAATTTATTTTTTGTGCCATGGCAATAGCCAAACAAGCATACGACGCAGTAGGCATTTATAATATAGGGAGCTGTGTGTAAAGCTCGACCGCTGCTACCCCTGCTGCGAACCTACCTCCTAATACTCATATTTGTTACGTTAGGTTGGCTTTGGCATGACAGTCGACAGATTGGTCGCTCACACCAGTAACCATGTTTTTTTACAAGAGCGGAGGAATCCCGCTTGATGGAAAAAAATACTGCAGCCTATGGACATTTGTAACCCCATGCACATTGCACAGTGGACATCACACGCGCACTGTTAAGCTTGTAAAAAGAACTCCGTGCTTCAGGAAAACTGAGCAACGTTGTTGAGCACGCTTGGTCCGTACGCTCGCCTTCACAAGAATTAATAATAGAAGCCGTCACAAGCGTCGTAAACAAACCAACGACATCTTGATGACTATGAAACAAGTCACTGTCGTCGCCTGTTCAATTTGTATCTCGGCGATGAAAAATAATAAGGTTTTACATCTCAGCACTTAGGGTGACACTCCATTGACACGAAGTAGAGACGGTGTTTTCAGTTTTAATACAACTAATCCTTACGCTTGGACTACGTACTGCGTGGGCGATTATAGCGGACGCGTTTGCGAAGCGATTCCGATGGCCTGACATGACATTACTTACCGTACGTGGGCGCGAATTACCGCAACAAGTAAACAAGAAGAGAACCCCGCATCGTTACTAATTCGCGAGTAAAACATCAAGCAAACGGATCGCTTTCGCTTCGTTCGAGAAACCGCACCGCACCGCGCGTCCTGCGTTTGTTCGCCTTGACGTAGGACACTTCAATGGCCGTCGACATTCTGTTGTCGTCGCGTCACGCCGCGCCGCTTTGCATTCGCGTCAGGCTATGTGTGAATCAAATAAATATCTGAAAGCCCATCTCTATGCCCAGTTATATCACCCTTACAGCGCACTGATCCACCAAATGCCATCGATCTGCCCCATTGACACCGATAGATAGACGAGTCCCGTCTCGCCGCGTTCACCTTTCACTGGCATGATTATTAATACCGGAGTCCGGGGCCTGAGGTCGAGCACTAAAGCTACTTTACCTGGGTGTCTTTATGTAATATTTTAGGGTTCGTCATTTTTTAGAGTTCCGTTGTAAACAAGAAACACTGATAGTTTCGCCATGTCCATCTGTCTGCTTATCTGTCTGTCTGTCTGCCTGTCCGTAAGTCTGCGGCTTAAGTCTGAGACTATTTGTACTAGAAAGCTGAAATTTGGTATGCATATATATATACATATCCATATGTATCAGGAGGTCCATGGCGTCGTCGCGCGTGTCAGTCTAATCGAACACGCAAGTTAAGCAACGTCAACCGTAGCCTGTCTATGGATGGGTGTATATTATCTCGAGCTCCTCCGTGCTTCGGAGGGCACGTGATGCCGTCGGACCCGGCTGTTATCATTAGATGGCATGTGGCCGGCTTGAAAATATCTAGCCACCGCCAACCCGCAATATTACACAATCATACGGCCCGCTGATGTGAAGTAGTTACCGTAGCCATATTAACACTCGCATCAAGAAAAGCCGCTCGTGCGCCGCCACACCCGCAATCAATGCAGCAACTCTTCTTTTCTGACGCCCTCACTCGCAGGAACAACTCTCATGGGAATAAATACAAATCGGTTTTTCCCACGCTGTACCCTACCTCTTTTATGCCAGAGCCTCTTTTGCTAGTCGACAGGGTGCACCAGATGCAGGTGAGGTTGGTTTTGGGTCTAAACATAGTGATTAGCCGCTTACACCGCAAAGTGAGATTGAGAAAAATGCCAAAGGTGCGATCTTTGAAACTTTTACTTAAAATTCCATTGGTTTGTTTAGAGAAACGTCGCCGGAGTCCAACAAACTGAGAGGCGGGCGATGTCGAAAAAGAAATTCATACTAACACAATAAATGCCAGAAGCAATCTCTTTCCCTGCTTGAAATCTAATGGCTGCGCTTAACATGTGAATGACAAAAATTAGGTTTAAAATCATAAGTAATCTAAATAGAGCCGCAGCGTGAATATCTCTGCATACGTGTAAATAAAATTGTAGGTTCTGTTGTGTTTGTAGATCCTGGAGGGACCTTCGGAGCGACTAATACAAATTTAAATCATTTCCACCTGAAGGTTAAAGAGTTTATAGTGCAATACATAGGTACCTAGACGACATATCGCACGTAGTCTAAGTTTATGTTACGAGCATAAATACATTCAGTGTTGGCGTTCTGGGCTGAGCCTGAGCGACAGTTAAGCGCACAAGTTTTTGTAATATATGAAGGTGAAAGGACAAGCAAGTATTTGGGTCACCGTCATCTGATGGAATATTATCACCACCGCCCATTGAAATCAGCAATACTAAAAGGGTCGCCGCGCCGGTACAAAGTTTATCGACGCTGCTCTGTCTGAATTCCCCACTAAAATACTACTCATAAATTCAGTGTTAACTCCGGGGCAAGTCATTAATTAAACAGTGGATAAGTAGGCTGCTTATGGCGCCGTTTAATTTAATAACTTGAAAATCGCAGCCACTCTGTTTAGCCACAGCTGTAAAACAACGAATTGAACTGGCGCAAATGTCGCAATCGTGTGTTAATTTTAGTGCATGTAGGTCACTTAATCCTAATTTACGAGTACTACTTATAATAACACACAAATTCGTGAATGCCGCCACGCCACGCCAGCAGGACAACCTCTACTCGCCGCCATAATGCATCCCGCGGGAGACAAACCATAGACAATAGGTATTCGTATAATCTGGTTAATTATAATTATCGACCATAAAGAGGCCGTGCAAAGCGCCGCGGCACACTATCTATCGCGATGGCGCGGCCGGCCCTCGCCGGCCCTGATTTAGTGGCAGATCGACGCTAACCGAGGTTTACATGCAATAAACGTAGATTAAATTTGATTATTATTGCCGAACAGACCCGCACCGCGTACACACGTAGTTACAAGAACCGTACTTAAGCATTAAGTTTGAACGCTGTGTAACCCTTCTCCTTAAGCTTTCCAGCTGTATAGTAGAGACATGATCATTTAAATTTTCAATTTTTTTTTTTATGTATGGCAGGTTCAATAGTTTTCTACTGAAGGCGTAGTGTCTTTTGAGATATATAGGTGAAAAATAGAATAAGGAAATATTGTCGACGTTCGCGCGTAATGTAAAACTATAAGAAAAACGTAAACATAATTATTAGGAACTATTTTATACTCTAACGCTATATCTACTGAAAGAAAAAGTTCCCTCGCTACGAGTATCTCTAAATCATACTCCGTTGATGCTCACGAATCTATGCGCCAATTAAATTCTTTAAGTTCTAAATGCTCAAAGTCATGTTCCACCCTGGATTCAATTCTGTAGGCGATGAAATGTTACCAAATCAGAAATTAAATTCTTTAAAAGAACTAGGATAATTTACAAGATTTATTTTCACCTTATCTTGTGTAGGGGTGACCACCACCAAAACCAAAAGAAAAAATATTATAAAAGGATCCAATTCTTGTCGTGACGAAATTATATGTCAATCGTTCTTACACCCAACATTTATAACTTGCCAGTCGTAGTATGAATTTCGTTGATATCTTCTCTTAACATAACAGTAAAAACCAACTTAGGACATACGACTACTACCTATTTATTTTTAAAACAATAAAGAATTGTTAAAAGAAATATAAAAATCATTACTTCGTAAGCTTCATTTAACCTTTAAGGGAGAATAAATATTCAAGTCAAAGTGAATCCTAACATTCTTTATATATTAAACCTTTCATAAATTATGCCCAATTTAAGTATCATTCTTAAAATACACTCCTTCACTGTCCTTGCACAGCTGCCATTCATATAACTACTTTTATGAGAAAAATACTAAATAAATATGATATATAGTAGTATAGTATATAAATAAATATAATAATAAATAAATATTAGGTCGGGGAAAAAGTCTTTTCGTATTTTATATGAAAATTCAAAACATTTTTTAATAAAGTTTATTTACATTTAACTAAAGTATGTAGGTGCCATTACGTTCGATAACCTTTTGCCATCTTGTAGGTAGAGACATGATCCCATTACTATAGAAATTTTGGGACTTCTGTTCAAAAAACCGCGACAAGTGGTTTTGGCAGTCTTCTCGTGATGTTAACCTGACATTGCCTAAAGAATTGTTAAGAGACCGAAACAGGTGGAAATCAGAAGGTGCAAGGTCAGGACTATACGGCGGATGCATTAACACCTCCCAGTCAAACTCTCTTAATTTTTGCTGAGTGGCTAAAGATGTGTGAGGTCTAGCGTTATCATGATGAAAAATCACACCCCTTCTATTAATTAATTCCGGCCGCTTTCTTTCAACTTTTTGCTTTAATCTCATCAGTTGTTCAGAGTAGAGTTCAGAATCGATAGTCCTGCCTGGCGGTAACAGCTCATAATGAATATCTTCCCTTCCAATCCCACCATACACACAGCATCACCTTGTTGCGGGTTAACCCGGGTTTCGCCAGAGTCTGTGAAGCCTGGCCGGCCTTTGACCACGACCTTTTTATGCGCCAAAACAGTTTTGTGGTCAATTCCTAGTTCTTCAGCTACGTCGTAACTACTGATATGCCGATCTTGCTCCACTTTTTCAGAAATGGCATCCATTTTATCCGTAACAGGGCGACCAGAGCGACGTGCATCTTTGACATCAAAATTTCCGGATTGAAAACGCTTAAACCAAATTTGTGCTACTCTCACAGACACTGCACTAGGTCCATAAACGTCACAAATTTTTTTCGCAGCTTGCGTTGAATTTTTACCTTTTTTGTAGTAAAATTTTAAAATGTATCGAATTTCTTCATTAGATTCACTCATCTTGACAGTAAAAAAAACAAATGAAAATCACACATTTACCTAATTTGAATTTGGAATTATCTTTTTTAAAATTTAAACTTTTTAAAGATATCAAAACCTGCTAGATACAAATGGTATAACCAAAGAGATTTTATTACAAGTTCATACATACTATAATGCGAAAAGACTTTTTCCCCGACCTATTATAATTACGTGGAACAGTACAAGTGCTCTATTATAACATTACATAAATAGAAAACACCACAAGTCCATCCTGCGGCCTGCTCCTGACTCACAAGGCCATCATATGCTGTCGTCAATACGAAAAGAGGCAACCCGACGACTGCATTAACCTTGTAATTAATAAGTCACCAAAAAGCAAGCGAGGTTTGTTTGAAATTGTCAGACTTACAACGGCCCAGCGCCCAGCGATGACAACCGGGAGACGTGATTAACACGTCCGACGACCTAGAAACTGTGTTTGTAGTTTTGATTTGAACGCTTGCTCTACTGCATACAGTCTGACAGTACCATATGAATAATAATTTATATTGTTACGAGCTAGGGTTCTGGATTTGGATGTAAAACGCCAATGACAACTTGCAAGGATTTATTCACGCAGAGTCTGGTCTGCAGGTCTTCACAACACGAAGTCCACACGAAGATTCCAAATCGCAGGTCAAATCGAAGTTCAATAGTATCGCTAAGGTCGTAGGTTATCACTTGTCTCGCAGGTAGATTCGCTCGAAGTTTACTCTCTCGAAGTCCAAACTGAACTGCCTATGCGCCGCGGCGGTCGCTATTTATATCCGCCGGCAAGGGTTCTCGAATGTTCCCGTATGTACATGCATGTACTAACCCATCGGTAATTCATCGTAATGTCTCGAGACACATCTCGAACATTTTCATGTCATAGTGTTATGAACCTTATGGCACTAGACATACGGGTCATTATTGCTTGTATCGAAGTATGCGGCGACTATTCTAAAAGGTTCTATTCTAGATCGTTCGAGACAGGACCGCGACACTGCTCCCCTCTTAGAAATGCTCGTCCCGAGCATCTTCATTACTGCCGTGATAAGAAGCTAAGCGGTCAATGTGAACCACTTTTTGTGCACCTCTCGGCTGCCGTTGAATTCGATATGTCACGTCATTCAACCGAGTGACCACTTTGTATGGCCCTTCCCATCTTGTCTGTAATTTCGGAGACTTTCCTTTTCGTCGAGTTACGTTGTGAAGCCATACTAGTGCTCCTTCTTCGAAGCCGTTTGTATTTGCTCGACGGTCGTACCTGGTTTTCATCTTTTCACTCGACTGCAACCCATTTTCCCGAACTATGGCATGAATTTCTCGCATTTTCTCACGTAACTCGGAAATGTAGTCGTGTAGAGTACGTGGGTCGTCAGGAGGTCCTCCAGTTAGCAGATCTACTGGTATTCTCAGTTCTCTCCCAAAATTGACACGTGCTGGGGTTACCTTTGTGCTTTCATGTTCAGCAGTTCGGTAGGCCAGGAGAAACGGCGGTATATATTTGTCCCAATCTCTCTGGTGGTTGTCAACGAGTTTCGCCAAATGTCTCTCAAGTGTCTGATTAAATCTCTCTACCATGCCGTCGGATTGAGGATGATATGGGGTGGTCCTAGTCTTATGCATACCCAATATTTTGCAGAGTTCTTGAAATATCTGTGACTCAAAGTTCCTACCTTGGTCGGAGTGTATTTCCAAAGGCACACCAAATCGGCAAACTACTTCTTCAAACAACTTTGATGCAACAGTTGTGGCTTCTTGATTAGGTATGGCGAATACTTCTGGCCACTTAGAGAAGTAATCCATAACTACCATGAAGTACTTATTTCCTGATTCCGTTACAGGGAATGGTCCAGCCACATCAACTGCAATGCGTTCCCATGGCGCACCAACGTTATAAAGTTGCAGGTTTCCTCGGCTTCTAGTTGATGGACCTTTCACCGCAGCGCAAGTAGCACACTTGCGGCACCAATCTTGCACATCCTCTCGACAATGAAGCCAGTAAAACCTTTCCCGAATCTTTGTTAACGTCCGTTTCACGCCCAAGTGTCCACCTGACACGCCATCATGTACTTCACGAAGGACATCTTGTACCTTGTCTCTTGGGACAACTATCTGAAGATGGAACTCTCTGCCGTTAGGTTTCTCCCATTTACGGTAAAGTATTCCGTTCTGAAGAATAAAACTGTCCCATTGAGCCCAGTATGCCTTGGTGATAACACTAGTAGGGGCGACTTCGCACCATCTTGGCTTGTCCTCGCCTCGTTTCTTCCATGCGACAATGAGTCGCAAATCTTCGTCATCTTCCTGTGCATCTTTCATCGCCCCATCTTCCCAGGATCTCGATGGGCCCATTCTTGTCAATCTCAATGGCAGTTCCTTTGTCTCTTGTTTGGCACAGTGCTTGCAGTCTTTAGGACATGGCCTTCTTGACAGTGCATCAGCATTTCCATGCGCCTTTCCGCTGCGGTGTTCAATCGCAAAGTCGTACTCTTGCAGTTGTTCGATCCATCGAGCAACTTGACCCTCTGGATTTTTAAATTGTAATAGCCACTTCAGCGCGGCGTGGTCAGTGCGAAGTGTAAACCGCATGCCAATGAGATATTTGCTGAAGTGCTGTAATGTCTTTACTACAGCCAAGAGCTCCCTTCTTGTCACACAGTAGTTCCTTTCAGGTTTCGACAGTGATTTACTAAAATAGGCCATCACCACTTCTCTGTCGCCTTGTCTCTGCGATAACACACCTCCGATTGCTGTGTTGCTGGCGTCCGTGTCTACAATGAATTGGCCGTTAGGTTGTGGAAATCCCAAGATTGGAGTCTCGCAAAGACATTTTCTTAGTTTCTGAAAAGAACCCTCGCAGGTCTCATCCCAATGAAATGGCTGCTTGTCTTCAGTTAATCGGTGTAAAGGCTTGGCAATTTCGGAGAATCCCTTAACAAAGCGTCTGTAATACGAGCATAGCCCTAAAAATGCCCGCACTTCTGTCTTATCTTTGGGAGTAGGCCACTTTTGTACTGCTTCGATTTTGTCTGGATCAGTCTGTATGCCTTCGCTGGTTATCACATGGCCGAGATAGTTAACTTTCTTCTTAAACAAACTGCATTTCTTCGGATTTAACTTCAAGTTGGCTCCCTTTATCTTTTTCAAGACCTGCTCTAGTTTCCGTAAGTGGTCTTCAAAATCTCTGCCCATGATTATGACATCATCCAAATAGACAAGGCATGCGTCTCCAACTAATCCTGCCAGTACACACTCCATAAGTCTTTCGAAAGTAGCCGGCGCGTTGCATAATCCAAAAGGCATGACGTTAAATTGCCATAAACCTTTACCAGTTGAAAAGGCTGTCTTCTCTTTATCCTTCGGATCAATTTCCACTTGCCAGTAGCCGGATTTCAGATCTAACGTCGAGAACCATCTCATACCACTCAATGTGTCCAGAGTATCATCGATTCGTGGTAGTGGATAACTGTCCTTCTTTGTCACATCATTAAGTCGTCGATAGTCCACACAGAACCTTGTGCTACCATCTTTCTTCTTGACCAGCACAACTGGAGAACACCATGGACTAGCAGAAGGTTCTATAATTTTGTTTCTTTGCATGTCTTCCAACATGTCTTGAACTTCCTTTTCTTTAGCAATTGGTATGCGCCTTGCTCGCTGACGGATAGGTCTTTCGTGTCCGGTGTCAATTTTGTGCTGAACTAAAGATGTTCTTCCTGGATTTCCTTCGTCAGAAGAAAAGATTTCCCCAAAACGCAGTAGCAACATCTTGGCCTTCATGCTCTGCGAATAGCTCAGATTACTTTTACAATCTTCAAGCAGTTTAGTGGCTATAATTTCGCTCCTGGTGTTCGACGTAGTTGAGCTTGAAGGTGATTGGCAATTTCTCATCCAAACAGCTTCTTCACATCTTCCAATAACTTCACCTTTGCTTAGGCTAATTTCTCGGTCGCACAAATTCACAACCCTTACTACAGCGGTCTTACCTCCACGGACGAGAGTTCTTGCTGTCAGCACTTTCTTACAGGCTGCACTGCCGGGCGTATCTTCAATCAGCACACATCTATCCGGCTGATTCTTCTGACTCAAAGGCAGTTTCACCTTTACTTGAGCTTGTGCTCGTCCAGGTATTATGATTTTCTTCAGGCACGTTACTTTTCCATCGGGACCGCCAAGTATGAAGTTTTCCTCATCACCACATTTAAAGACACCGTTAGTGACATCGATGTGACAGTTGTGTTTCCTCATGAAGTCTAGGCCCAGAATGCAATCATCCATAATTTCGGCTACGATTACGTCATGAGTATATGTCGACTCTCCAACACGTATCGTAACCAACCTTTCCCCTAGGACGGGTATCTGTTGGCCAGAAGCGGAGAGAAGTCTGCATAAACTGGTGTCTTTGCGTCTCCCTACAGCTTTCACTAGATCTGGTCTCACTATTGTTCTAGAGGCTCCTGTATCTAAGGTGATTTTGCAGTCTATTTCGTTCACTCTACCGCGTATTAGTAGACTGTTCCCATTCCATGCTTGTGAGATTACGGTTGCTGGGGCTTCCTCCGCTCCAGCCAGTACCCGCCCCGCAGTCCTGGCTTTTACTCGTTTCCCTGATTCACGGTAGAGGGCGCAGCATCATGCTTCTTTACCAACTCTTCAAAACGCTGCTCCATTTTGTTTAGAAGTGCATCCAGCCTGTCGTCAGTTTTGGTCGGTTGTCTTTCCTTCTTCGGGCACGTGAACTGCAGATGTCCTCTTTCCCCACATTTGTAGCACATGGGCCCGGAGTTCCTTTTGGGCGGCGTCTTGATCTCCTTAACATCCTCCGTAACTTCACGAAGTTTGTACCCTTGCCGGATATCTTGCCGCACAGCTTCAACTTCCAGGGCGTGTGCGAGTGCTTCTTTTAAAGAGGCATGGTGGCGAAGCTTCACTGCAGCCCTAATTTCAAGATCCTTGATTCCGTCAACGAAGGCTTGAAGAATGTTGGTGTCCACCATTCTGCTATCAGCAGAAGGGTACGCCTTTCGAACCAGCTTTTCGATCTCCAACGCCCATTGTTGAAGTCCTTCACCCGGGCGCTGGGTCCGGTCCCGTAGCTGGGCACGAAAAACGTGTTCCAAGTGTCGTTCCCCATATCTAGCCTCAAGTGCCTCCAGCAGGTCTTTAAAGTCGCTGCCTGAGGTAGGCAGTGCCTCCAGCACAGACAAGGCCGAACCTCTGAGCGCGACGGTGAGGGCTGTCAGGCTCTGTTCGTCCGTCCACCCATTCGAAGCAGCGACAGTCTGAAACTGCTGGCGGTAGGCGGCCCAAGACGTAGTACCGTCGTAATGAGGCACCTTCACCTTAGGTCCCTGGATTATGCCGACAGCTCCGCTCGACGTAACTCCAGCAGTTTCTATACGCCGAACTTTCATCTCCAGTCCAGCGAGGCCAGTTTTCACATTTTTCAAGTCGTCCTCTAATTCGGAAACCCGTCCGTTCACTATCTCTACATCTTCATGTAGCTTAGCTACCGTATCGCTAAACTTGGTAACGGCAGAAATAATCCTTTGTTGATCTGCCTTCTGTTCTTCTCGCAGGCCTCTCTGTTCTTCTCGCAGGCCCCTCTGTTCTTCTCGCAGGCCCCTCTGTTCTTCTTGCAGGCACCTCATGTGCTTGCTTTGTTCTTCTCTTATCCGTGTCTGCTCATCCTTCATGCCCTTCAAAATTGCCATCAGGCACGACATATCCAAAACCTCCGTTGAAAGTTTCGGAGGTTTAATGTCTCCGGTGGGCGTGACCAGGTGGGCGTAACTAGAAGGCGGGGCCTGTTGGTCGGTGGGCGTGGCCTGCTCGGTGGGCGTGTCCCGGTGGGCGGGGCCAGGGGGCGTGGCTTGACTGGTGGGCGGGGCCTGGTCAGTGGGCGTGTCCTGGTGGGCGGGGCTAGGGGGTGTGGCTTGGCCGGTGGGCGGGGCCTGACCGGTGGGCGTGGCCTGGTGGGCGGGGCCAGTGGGCGTGCCCCTATGGCCGGTGGGCGTGGCCTCAGGGGCAGTAGGCGTGGCCTCCGCAGCACATTGTGCCCTAGTCCTCACGCCAGGAGTATCCTCCCTCGGAGTCAGTGGCATCTCCAAATCCCCAATTCTGACACCAAATGTTACGAGCTAGGGTTCTGGATTTGGATGTAAAACGCCAATGACAACTTGCAAGGATTTATTCACGCAGAGTCTGGTCTGCAGGTCTTCACAACACGAAGTCCACACGAAGATTCCAAATCGCAGGTCAAATCGAAGTTCAATAGTATCGCTAAGGTCGTAGGTTATCACTTGTCTCGCAGGTAGATTCGCTCGAAGTTTACTCTCTCGAAGTCCAAACTGAACTGCCTATGCGCCGCGGCGGTCGCTATTTATATCCGCCGGCAAGGGTTCTCGAATGTTCCCGTATGTACATGCATGTACTAACCCATCGGTAATTCATCGTAATGTCTCGAGACACATCTCGAACATTTTCATGTCATAGTGTTATGAACCTTATGGCACTAGACATACGGGTCATTATTGCTTGTATCGAAGTATGCGGCGACTATTCTAAAAGGTTCTATTCTAGATCGTTCGAGACAGGACCGCGACAATATTATACGATGCGAACATGCAAAAACTCACTGTTAGTATTATTAGTTAGTATAGACGAGCCCGGTGGCCCACTGGCTAGCAATGGTTACTTTGACTCCGAGGTCGCGGGTTTGATCCCCGCACAAGACAAACATTTGTGTGCATGAACATGTCTATGGAAAGGTAGCAATGAGTCTATATGCTTAAGTTACTCAAAAATACATAGTAGATATAAAAAAATATGTGGTCTATCAGACCCCGAGGCCGCGAGGATTAATTAGCAATTAGAATGACCGACGTTATTTACACGTCTGCACTGCTAATGCCCCAAGAACTTCCTGTTAAATCTACTCCTAGGAGCACCAACATTTAAAGAATTGTTATATACTTCGCTGCGGTCTTCTGTAAGCTGGAAACTTAACCAGTCGGACAGCTTATTAAACTCTTGTTCCCCGAGCCTCATTTTTAGTCTTGCCCATTTACAGTCTAAAGAACTTTCTTTTGCGTCAAAATTCATTCCGTGAACCACGCCGCGCTACGAATCTCGGAAAACTCTATCCGTGCGATCTCTTGCGATCAACTCTCAGAACTCGCCACGAAAGTAATTTCAACAGACTCCCTAAGTCACGTCTCGCGCTCGACAAAATTAAACCACTAACTAAAACAATTAAATTGCCAAACTATTGATTCCAATATTCGGAGTTGATAATTTAATAGTCGCTTCAAACTGTCGCCATGAAGTTTGCGGGTGTCGTGGGGCCGCTCCACGACAACCGGTCCGCATAGGCACGAGTAGGTGGTAGGTACCCACACGGCGCGGCTCACGCGGCTCTGAGTACCTCGTGTGCCTGTGTGCCTGTGTGCTGTGCCACAAACCAATTAAAACTTTTACAGCGAGTGTACATACCTCCGCAATTAAATCTACGTTTCCTCGATCTAAATTCCGTATTTTCATAATAGCTTTGACGGATTTTCATTTAGAAGTCGAGGCGGATGTTCCCTTGGGTGGTTGGGTGTACGCTGTAACCGCTTCGTTGCACGAACTAGGTACATACGTACGTTTATGTATCTACTCTCGGTTCAGAATTTGAAACAATGAACTATGATTTGAATATGCTGACTCCAGCCCTTATAAATGAGAACGACATACTACGAACACTTTTTGATGCACAAAAAGGGTGCTTTTAAAAGAGGTTTTACCTAAAGACCATTACTTGCAGAGACTAAATTTTTACAGCATCGGCAAAGTGTAAATGGTACCTCTTGTGTTGCAAACGTTTGTAGGCTCCGATGACTTGTTTGCCATCAGGCCGGTATACGAAACAAGTATACAGAATATAAAAAAAAAAATCAAGGCAAACACACCACCATCTGGTCCCAAAAAACAAAGCTTTTATGTACTGTGAATAATAATAATCATTTATTTCAGACACCTTACATATAAATTTACAAAACAGTCCATAAAATAGATACCTTAATCTAAAAATATATATTTATATTATGTTATTCTACTTAAAACTATATAGTAGATAACTAATAAATGTACTAAGTACGTATAAATACATTTTTTGAAATATTTACATGTACAAAATACATAGATATTTGTTTTGTGCGGACATCGAACCCGCGACCTCGAACTCAATGTATCTATTGCTAGCTATTCGACCACCGCGCTTGTCATAAATATCAAAAATGTGCAACCTGTTCATAACTTTTAAGGCTTCTATTGAATAAGTATAAAACAAGACTAAAAACTTTTTTTTAAAACCAACCTTTATTAGTTTTAAAAATAAGCAAACCCTCCACCTCCCATGGCTCCACCGACCTCGCGGTCATATGAGCCGAATCGCGGGAGATGCGCGCGGCACTTTGCTCTGAGGCTCTTTCGTGCCGCGGGCAATTCTTGACTCCCTACAAATTATTTAACTCTATATCCTTTGTCCCTCATTGAAGCTCTCTCCCCCTTCTGGGGCAGCTACATATACGCCTACGCCTTCGCTTTCTCCCACATGCTCTCCTCCTCCTCTCTTTTCTTCTCTCTCCTCCGCGCTCCTGCGCGCATGCCAACCGTGGGCGAACCTGCGCAGAGCTGCGAAATTCGCCGCCGAGGAAACGAGATCGGTGAAATACACCGGATCCGGTAGGTCTTCTCTGCGTCGGATCCCATTCATCATTTCTGCTCTCAAATCGTCGTAAATTGGACAGGACCACAGAATGTGATCTCTGTCCTCCTCACATTCCCCACATGCACACATGCTCGATTCATACAGCACTAGATCATGCAATCTCTTTCTAAAAATGCCATGACCCACAAGAATCTGGGAGGTCTGATAATCCGGCTCGACCCAGGTTGCCCCGAGCCGGCCGGCCACCTCCGGGAAGAAACGGAACAAATCCCTTCCCTTTGTGTCATCAGCCCAGCGACCTTGCCACTCTTGCACTATTGCAATCCAAATTTCGCGCTTACGTCTGCTCAACTCCCTACTTGACGCGATTATATGTGCTCTATCCAAGCGCCCAGCACGCGTCACCTCCAAGCCCCGGGAGAACCCCAGCCAGTACTGGCAGGGCAGCAGTACTAGTTGACCTATACGCTTTGGTCAACAACACTAGTGCCTGTCGTTGACTCCTCAGCACAACACTACGACACACATACGTACACATACGATGGCACCATATGGCTCCTGCATAAGTCAGCGTAGCCACGTACGTTCCCCTATAAAGAACCCGTAAAGCCGGGTACCTAACCCCCCATGATGATGCAGATACCCTCGACATTTTCCCAAAGCACGCCGCAGCGCACTCCCCAATTTGAATGGCAGGCCCGGGTCCAATTCCACGCCGAGGACTGTCGCCGACGCGACGCTACGCACCGAGTTTTGGCCGAATTTGATGTTCGGGGGCCGCTGAAGCTTCCCCTTCACTGTCATAGTGACCGACTTGGAGGGACAAAAAAATAAGCAGTGTTTCGGACATCAAGCTTTTTTATTTGGTACACATGTCATAGTGTTTAAAGTGGAAATTATAAATCGCCTTTTTATGATGGCCGCCATATTGGAATAAAAATGTCGGCATTTAGGTAATCGTGCATTGTTAGTAAAAACAAACGAGTGGCTAATGTCAACGCAACCGCACACTCGGAAGATTTGTATACAAACACTGCGGTGAAACTAAATAAAAACTTGTAAAATACGAACAACGAGAAGTATGCGACATGGGTATTAATATATTCGTGTTGAAAAGACCGTAAAAATTCACAGGATCTTATTTAAAATTTAACGAGTAATTAATATTCTGCACAAGTGTACAAAGTTCACCTTCCGCGCGTCGCCAAGTGGCTCCGACGCGCGCGATATTTTCTTGAACGGCGCTCGTCGCCCGCGGCTCAAAGTTTCTTTGTGGTTTGTTCTCGGCTCTGATGATAAGCCGATTTATTAATCAATAGCTGGTGGCCGCGACTGCGTTCGCGTGGATTGCGTTAAATTTATCTAAAGTACCATATCAAACGAAGATATCGAGTATTCCAAAAAATTGGTTTTAGAAAAAGTCGATCATATCTACTAAACAACTTTTGCTAAAAGATGTCCTTTCAAGATTCCTCATCAGGCGTTCCAGTATTCAAAAGTTCAAAATATTTATGAGCTTTATATTGACCAGAATTATTATATCAATAATTATATCCGTCCGTCCGCACATTAACTCAGAGACTATTAGTAGACTGAAGTAAGGTACGTAAGGTAAGATACATTTAATGACACCGACAAAACGGTAAAATTAAATATATAAAAAAATTACAGTACCTTTTTTTAATTTTTTTTTATGCTACGTCGGGTGGCAGACAGGCATGCTGCCTGATGTGAAACAGTTACCGTAGCCATATTAACGC
This sequence comes from Hypsopygia costalis, assembly GCA_937001555.2. Lineage (NCBI taxonomy): Eukaryota > Metazoa > Arthropoda > Insecta > Lepidoptera > Pyralidae > Hypsopygia > Hypsopygia costalis. Next base: position 294,517 of record OW443331.2, read on the forward strand.
TCGCAACATAAAATATCGCTCGCGCGCCGCCACCCCCGCTGCCAATGCAGCATCTCCTTCCTTTCTGGTGACCTCACTCACTCACAGGAATACAACAAGCCTCAAGCGAATTGTTATTTCGCTGCGGTATTCTGTGAGGTGGAGGTACATTCCCCAGTCGTGCAGCTTACAATTACGCTCCCTACCTCTCTTTTTGCCAGAGCTTCGTTTGTAAGCCAGCAGTTTGCACCGCATGTAGGTGAAGTTGAGTTATACCCCAAACAATTACCTTCCATACAATTAGTCACGATTATTTTTTTCCATTGTCCATCCTATGGTGTTGGGTACCATTGAATAGGTCATTCAAAAATATTGCGAGTGAGTGAGTACACCATTTCTCGATTCAAGGTCCTATTTTTGAAAGATTGAGCTTCAAAGCGCAAATTTTTGTTCGAATCAAGAACCTCTAACACTGCGCGTGACCTGACACGCACTTGGCCGGTTTTTCTACCATGCAGCGTCAAACCTCTCTTTTGCCAGAGCCCCATCAGTCAATCACCAGAGTACACCACGTGCAGTACAAGTTACCTTGGCTTGGCTCAAAGATCACGGTGAGATAATGACACCCTAATTGAGCGTAAAAGTGTGATATCACGTCGTTGGGCGCATCACATCTCATTACCTACTCGAATATCGTAAGTGTGTTCCCGCCAGCCACTAATGCCGCTACTTACCTAACATTATATCTGTCTACAATCATTATTACAGCGGCGGATTAATATCATATGAATGAATCTAATCCATTACAGAATAAATTAAGCGTATCCATTAGAGAGAGCACTTTGTTACAAATTACGTGCGTCGCGTATGATGTTCGGTTTTATACCCGAGGATTGGACGCAAACGCAAAGACGAGCTATCTACAACTACATATATACAACTATTACATCTGCTGTAAAAAGGAAGAAAAACAAAATTTCGTCATAATCGGTACATCCCACTAACTCTCTCTCCCTAATTGTCATGATCCATGGTGACATTGGGAATACTCTTTTAATAGATTATAGTCCCACGGAACACGATCTCCATTGATGGATATAGTGGAATGTGCCGGATTTAATAATTCCACATGTTAGAGGAAATATAGTTTAAATTTTAAACGTTAAGCTATTATAATTATATATTAAATGAAACATTCTTTGACTATACGCCCTTGTGGCCACTTAGACACATCTTAATTTTTTTCTATAGTTCTTCTTCTTTAGTCTTTTTATCTAGTAACATCTCGGAAGGGAATTTGAGAATCACATGACCATTATCAGCCTGTATTTACCCACGGCTGGATACATGCCTTCTCCAATGCTTTCTACCACAGGTAATTCTTTATTTCCCACATCCAGTCCTTCCTTTTTTTAGAATATTAGCACAGAATAAGAAATAGTACAAGCACAGACATTGAACTTAATAGAATCGTTAAACTAATAGCGACTCTAGCTACGACACAATAAACAGCATTTCAAATCGCTTTTGATTTCAATTTCATTTACTCGTTTGTTTGACTAAATATAGTCTATCTTTCTCCGCGCGATTCTTGATAATGCGATAGATTTGTCATTTGTAGGTTGTTTTTCTAACGATCAACATCTACAGATCGCCTGAGGATGCCTCGCGTAGAGACGAAACACGCGTCGCAGAGACGACCACAACAGTCGCGGCAGTGGCGGTCGCATGTTTCTTTTGTTTCAGATGTTGGAGATTCGCCGAGACGACCGCAGCAGCTGGAGCCTCTGCTCCAGTCTCTCTGTCTTTCTCAGTTCAGTCGTCTCTACGACCAAAGCAGCCACGGCAGTCCCATGCATCTACTAACGGTAGTGGGTTGGTGCCGGCCGGAAGTAATTTGCATGAACTAATTGGTGGTAGAAACACGCAAAGTAATGTAGATCAAATTAGTCTTGTACAAACGAACGACGGCACAAACTTCGCGATTGCGTTGAGCATATTGGTACCTAATTATTTTTTAAGATCACGAATTTGTGTATTATTGATTTGATTTTATGTCTGAACTTAAAAATAAAAGCTCATTTTAAAGGCTAAACACGACGGTGAGATATCAGGTGCAGTAGAGGATGATGTATGCATGTGGAGCAGCTCGCCGGAGCGCAGCCAACGACCCGCCGCCGCCCGCCCGCCTTGGCCCGCGGCCAGCCGCCCGCCGCCGCCAGCACGCCGGCCGCTACTCGCGCTACATCACTGCGTACATCCCTCCGTAATATTAAGTCCACTTTTATTTTTCAATATATCGACCAATAATGCCTGGCAACAAGGTAATCGATTAAAAATCTTACAAATTGCTACGTTTGTGACCGCATAGTAGTAAGCTCACCAATGACTTGTCTACTTCATCTGTTTAAATATATTTTTATGTTTATGGAAATAATTCCAACGCTTCGGTTCAAATCGTATAGCATGTCGATATGTTCAACTCTTCTTCGAGCACGCTACGTACGTAACAGCTACAATTACAACATTTACAGTACAGATATTTCAAAATTCTTAAGGAAAAAGGTACTTATCTACGTGCAACGTGAAACCGAGAAACTATGGGGCATTCGTGTCAGATAGGGGTGGCGTGTTCGTGCCGGCACGTAGGTACCCGTAGCCCGGACGTGATAGCTTCGGCGCGCCCGCCGCCTCGGACGGCGACCACACCGCTGGACACCGTACAATACCTTCCGATGGAATGGCGTGTGAGCGATCTTACAGGTCGAGGTAGCAATGCACGGGCGGCTGGCCGTGGAGACCGCAGGCGGGCCGCCGGCCCGGCAGCCGGGCCCCGGCGAGTTATTTGTCTAAATCGTGCGGAATGCAAGTACGGCGAGGCACTACACCTGCCGTGGCGATCGTTTAACCACCGCCTGCCATTAATTTGGACCACAACATAACTGCAATAACATATTATGGCGATGTGGTAGGTAATTCTTGCTTACGGTCGCCTATTTTAGAAAATAAGCGTTGTGGTTTCCCGGCTATTTATGAAAAAGTCAGTTAATTTACAGCGTTAAGAGTACAACATAAGGCTAAATATATATCCAGGTGGTAGATACGTATATATTCGTAGAATAAATAGATTTATCTAATAATATAATAATAGTATCGTTTTTCTTGCGTGTTGTAAACTGTTGGTGATGTAAACGACCACCGCGGCCCTACGCTTCACTCGCACATCTCACAAGTCTCACGCAGACGAAGTTGTAATCCCTTTATTTTGATATCCCACTCGATAGGTTTTGAAGAATTATATTTTTATTTTAATATTCCCAGTGTCACAATTAAGACGATTCCGACGACACCTCTCAAACTAAAAACATTAAAATTTGGCAAAATCAATGTACACAGCGTCAATTTGACAGTTATTATTCATAGCTCCCAATTTAATATTTGTAATCATTCCCAAATTCTTACTAAAATGCGATAGTTGAGTGATACCGCGATATATGCTGGTCACTCCTTTAGGGCCAGGGGTAACCCGAGCCTGTTTCCAAAAAACAGTATTATGTAATATTATAGTAAGAGGTCATGATAACGCGGAAGCATATTTACTAATAAGTATATAGGGTGAATACCATCAGGATCAGTTGCTTTATTTACATTTATTGATTTCAAATATTTGTACACAATAGTCTATTTGACAATGTTCAAAAACTGTATAAATTATTTAACAATGTCGTAAAATACACAAAACTATAAAGATCTGCAAACTTTCATTCTAATATCTTCCGATCGACTTATTTTAGGATATTCATTTTAAAAGTATGGAATTATTAAAAAACAATATTTCCATTGGAGAAGCAATAAAAAATACTATAACTTTTATTATTGAGACGTTGGCATCATAAGTTGTGTCGGCCAACTTGCCAGAATATCTAAATCTATAAAAGAAGAAACTGACTGACTGACTGACTGACTGACATATATATCAACGCACAGCCCAAACCGCTGGGTCTAGAGATTCCAAATTTGGCACGTAGGTTCCGTATGATGTCTAGGGGTGCACTAAGAAAGGATTTTTCAAAATTCATCCTCTAAAGGGGTGAAACGGGGGTCCAAAGTTTGTATTTTTTTTTTTTTTTTTTTTTTTTTTTTTTTTTATACTACGTCGGGTAGCAGACAAGCATACGGCCCGCCTGATCTGAAGCGGTTACCGTAGCCATATTAACGCTCGCAACATAAAATATCGCTCGCGCGCCGCCACCCCCGCTGCCATCGCAGCATCTCCTTCCTTTCTGGTGACCTCACTCACTCGCAGGAACACAACAGCCCTCAAGGGAACCGTTATTTGGCTGCGGTATTCTGTGAGGTGGAGGTACGTTCCCCAGTCGGGTAGCTTACAATTACGCTCCCTACCTCTCTTTTCGCCAGAGCTTCGTTTGTCAGTCAGCAGGGTGCACCGCGTGCAGGTGAAGTTGGCTTTGGTTCAAAGATCTTGATGAACCACTTACACCCCAAAAAACTTGTATGGAGAAACAAGATTAATTGGACTATTTTATCCGAAACTTTACATGAGTACTTCTATAGAGAAATGAGTAAACACGTTGGTTAAATAAGTTCGACGCGTCCCGGCGTCGATCCGCGGTCCCGCGCGGTTCCAGAAGTGTTCCGCGAACTCCAGGTCGCGAACCCCCGCATGTGCTGTAGCCTATCCGGAAGCTAAGCACAGCAACAAAACCCCGGCGATCCAGAAGCGCCCCGCGCGCCGCCACGTTGCTTAGGTTATATTTTTGTCAGCCCCGCGAGTCCATCCAGCGAACTACGGGCGACCACTATCGACTGCTACGCGAACTCCAGGTCGCGAGACTACCGTATGAGCTGCGAGGCCTATCCCGAAGCAACACAACACAACAACCGCTTTCCAGAACGGGAAGTCTATGCAGCGGCCTACCAGCGACCAGTAGCGACTATGTGAGACTGCCGCGCGCGCGCCCCCTGACGGCGCGCACCGGCGAAACGAGTGCTGCCAATCAGCAAGCTCGATTACGCCCTAACTAACAATCGATTGATTTCCAGAGTCGATTTTAAATCCAACAGACGTGTTTCAGGTTTTTTCAAAATTCAACCCCTAAATGGGTAAAATGGGGCGAATAAGTCTGAAAATCGTCATGGGTATTGTTTTTATGGTTTATTTGGTCGCTGACATAGTACAATGATTACGAAAACAACAACTATTTTATGATCTAACATAGCCGACGCGACATCAAATCACCCCTGTGGGGATGCGATGGGGTTGAAATATATAAAAGAAGAAACTGAGTGACTGACTAATATATATCAACGCACAGCCCAAACTGCTGGGTCTAGAGATTCCAAATTTGACACGTAGGTTCCTTATTATGTCTAGGGGTGCGTCAAAAGGAACCTAAGTACGGACATGATTTTTTAATGGGCATATTTTCCGGTTTGGAGAGTGACGTAGGCTACTTTTTATCCAGGAAAAACATTTTATTCCCACGGGAAAAAATAAACTTCATAATCATTATTTTGTCCTTCTATCACGTCGAATAGAACCTAATTGCTAACATGTTTTTTTTAAACAACCAAGCAAACAAATGTTTTTTAGAGCCAAAGCCAGGCTCAGCTGTACGTGGTGCCCCTGCCGTGTAACGAAATAGGCGAAAGAGTGGTAGGGTACAGCGTATTTTTAAACTGGCCGACTGAGAAAGTACCTCCATCTCATCGAATACAGCAGCAAGCAAGAAAAAAATATACACAAATCAATGGCAGCTCGCCTGGACCACGCGGGCGAAGCCGCGGGTAACAGCTAGTTAAAAATATATTTGAAAATAAAAATCACAAAAATCACCTAGGCGGGGGAGGTGAATTTTTTATTTTCAAAAATATTTATAGTAAACACTCTTTATTAGCTGGCTCAAAAACTGAATGAAACTTATCATTAAATACTTCACAAATATGCCTAATTCATAAATCAGATGCATAACATCCCTTATACGTGAAGCGCACTAAAAGTTTCCGTAATGAATAAGAAAAAATTACTGTTAAAGGTAAAAAAATAATTTATTGTTTCTTAAAATATTCTCCCTTTGCGTAAATGCATTATTTTATTCGATTAACCAATTTTGGAAACTTTTTTTGCCACTCCTCCGTGGTGACCTCAGAATCTTCGACAGCCTGTTCTGGTGATGAAAAGCGTGACCGCGTAAATGGTTCAATTTTTGGGAACAGAAAAAAATCACAAGGTGCCAGGTCGGGACTGTATGCAGGATGGCTCATAAGTTCTACGTTTTTCACCTTCAAAAACTCGTTTGTCTGTATGGCCTGGCCGTGTAAGAATTAGCATTGTCGTGGTGCAAGGTGATACGGCGTTTACGGTTATTTTTACGGAGTTCGTCAATAATTTCCGGCAAACAAATGGGCGTGTACCAGTCACTATTCACGGTACGACGTTTCTCTAAAGCAACAGTAGCCACGTGTCCAGTTTTATTAAAAAAAGGAATTCATAGTTACGGTAAAAGGTAAACGGCTAGTTACGGTAAATTTTCCAAGTTACGTTTACGTTTTTACGTTAAATTTACGTTTTTCTTAAAATACTTTTCTTAGTGATTTAGTATGCCATGTAGGATAAGACTCGGAGGACGTAACGGCACGCAAGGGAACGTAACGTGAAATTAAATCATTCAAAATGTTCTAAACTACATCTAACTAGACTCCGACGACAGAGGACTAAGAAGTTCATTCCAATTTATTTCTAATATTTTTTATTTAAACCTTCATAATCGGCATCAACAAAAATCATCGTGACGCGCAACATGCGGCACTAAAAGCGATTCTAAAAGAATAGAAACCCAGACCCCGTCGCATTCGGACAGCGATCACAGCGATAAACATTATACGAGTACTTACCAATTATCAATTTACTCTCAATCATATAAATCCGCAGTCAGTCAACTCTCGGTTATACAAATAATGTCATAATCCGACTGTAACTTTCGCCAGAAACTCTCAAGGCTATGTTCGAAGTCCCCGAACATTCTGATAATAACAATTAATCGGCTTAGGTGACATAATTACAAATGAAATATAGGGCATATGAATATTATAAGTAAATAAAGTTTTTTTTTTTAAATAAAAACCGACTTCACAGCGCAGCTGCAGCAGGTGGAATACCCTGGGAGACGCTGCTGTCCAAATTGTCCAATTCTATTCTGCCGGCAACCACAGGGCAAATTTAAGGTTTCCCTCGATTTTTCTGGAATCCCATCATCAGACCCTGACTTGGTGAATATGGGACAACCTTGCAATTATACCCTTTCAAATAAAAAAATAATTTTGAAAATCGGTTCACAATTCGCGAACATATCGAAGAACATACATACAAAAAAAAATCTGTCGAATTGAGAACCTCCTCCTTTTTTTGAAGTCAGTTAAATAGAGGTCAAGGTTGAGGAATTTTGTAGATTGTGCTGAAAATAAATTTAGCATAATCAAGTTGCCTCAACACACGTAGGTATAGGTACGTTTAACATAGAAATGGCATCCAAGTAAAACAAAACATTTTATATACTTACTTGTTTAAGCAAATAAATATTCTTGGGAATTTGTTCTCGCATAGAATATGCATGATTATAATAACGATCACTAAAACCGTTGCATGACGTAAAAACCATATATTAGATAAAATACTCGCAAACTAAAAGGGACACCGTCACTTACATTTTTTGAAATCACTGTCGGTGGTTATATTTATATTTTTTTCTCATCATAAGTCGGCAGTCACCCATAAATATCCACGTATATACATACACTCGAAAAACATAATTCTCCTTCTGGTGTAATTGGGTAAATACAGTTAATTTGAATCTAAAGAGACGAACTTCTTAGCTTCCATGGACTCACCGTGCGGGTGCCGGGTCTATCGTGTGGCAGAGAGAGAAACCCCAAGTAGATCCCGAGACAAGTGACACGGGGGTGTAGGTTTAAGGGGTAGTTCATATTTTCAAAGAGAATATGTAATTATTATTAATTATTATTCTTTGCGTTACTTCTAGGGTTGCCAACCATACTGTTAAAACAGTATTATACTGTTTTCTATGCTTTAATACTGTTGAAAAAAACTTCATTTGACCATAACACTGTTTATTGTACTGCTCCGCATGCACTGGGCCTTAGTATACTGTTTGTTTTACTACGCAGCTTTTAATATACTGTTTTTCTTGTAAAAAAAGTTGGCAACCCTAGTTACTTCGCATCGCATCGCATCCCTACACACGTTACATGTGTGTTGCCTTTATGACTTTGACGCAGCGCATAATCATAACGTGATAGACAGAGACAAACTGATGTGTCAAACTAACTATGTGAACTCTATTTGTGATTAAAAATTATATTATAAATTTTATATCTACCGCTGAAATACGAGTACGTTATTACCCCTTTTGAAGTTATTAATACGACTCTAAAATCCACACCACTTTACTGTGCAACTACTATAACTTTTGTTACGGCACTAGCTACTTATACGCAAAACTTAACATAACTACATAACTGTCGTACAAATATCTGATTTAATATATACAAAATAGGAAGGTGTGCCGTCATAACCTTTTGTATTGAGCGTTTTCGGGAAAGCCCAGTATTGTTATTTTCAAGTTATCATATCTGTACAAGTTTATATGCTACCTAAGTAGGTAATCCTATCCCCAATAGTTATAATATAATATTAATGACTGAAGTCTGACTGAATGACTGAAGAAAAAATAAATTCAATTAGGCAATACCCAATAGGATCAAAGCCATGGCCACCCTAAAACATGAACCAATTTCGTGTTGGCGCCCTCGTTGACAAGCCGAACGCATCTACAATTTGCTTGCGGTAAATTGCTGACCACCGGGCGCTCAGAAACTGACGACGTAGTTTGTAATTACAAATCAGACAAGTTATACGATTTGCCAACAAGGACATGGACTTAGTTAACAAACTGATGTAGACCGTCACAGACAGCCGGAATCCGTCGCGGAATTCAGAATCTTAATTTATGAATCTGAATTTCGGACTCCGGCCTCGCACACGTCTTAAAAATTCTGATTGATCAGTTGTCGAAAACATCCATTGGCTAATATGGTTCACAAACACCTTCAGGCGGTGCTTGGCAACTTTGACAACTATGTAATATTTATAAAAAAAGATATAGAATGAATAATTTAAAAAAATAATACAATGGAGGGTGACAAACGAGGAAAACAGGAGCGCTCGCCTGTTGCGAAGCAATTACTATTATAGCATGGAAACGCAGTTTATGCCCTAAGGGGATGAAAGTCTACACGTAACAAATCCCGCGCGACGGTTAATTTTTAATTATGAAAATATGTGAGCTGAATATCGTCAATCTAATCTATCACGCCGGTTAAGCATTGTCAATCGTAGCCTATCTACGGATGGGTTTATTTCTCTTATGCCCCTCCATGCTTCGCAGGGCACGTTAAACAGTTGGTTCAGGCTGTTGTAATTAGATAACAGTCTTTAAGCCAAGTTAATGGCGTTTAGACGGTCGATTCAAAACACTGGTTTATGCAAACCGGCAGTTGAGCAGCGTGATAGAGCACGCTCTACTCCTACAGTTGAACGGAAACCAGTATCTGAGCAGTAGGATGAATAATGCGATGACATATGAGACTACTCAGCAACCTGAACTTTTAATACACGTGTGAAGCCGTGGACCGGAATTCAGATTCCAATAGATTCCAGACAAAATGGATGAATAAAGTAAGTACTACTTTCCTACATAAATAAAATATAATAATAATTGTTTGTTTCTGGTATTATTAATTTTTTATGTTAATATTCTTCCAGCCCCAGTTGTAACAATGGTTTTTAGAGACCGACATGTATTATTTCTTTTTTTTTTTGCCAATATAAGTTTATATAACCGATTTTAGAAATCTTGTCGTTCCTCAATTTCTTGTACTAAATCAACATCAAAATCAATATGTGTCCCCTATTTGAACGGCTTTTGCAGCAATTCGATAGCGGCGGTATACACTTTTAATCAAACGCACAAATGTTAACGGCAGAATCGCGTACATTTTCCGTACCACGTATAGACTGTATGTCTGTTAATAACAGTGCTTAGATTGTATAGATGAGTCTAAAGTGCAACAAAAAATATATTTTTAGAGCTTCGGGATAAGAAGTTCATTATTAAAAAATAAATAACCTTAACCAACCGTAAATCGGAACATTATTTTCGACGCCCTCGACGTAACTCGGAACACGTGACAGCTGACAGATTTTGTGATAAAACTGGACATTCTTGTCCTTTTTAGTTGTTGGCAATCAATTAACACGTATGTTTCTTTGTTACATAAAAAATAACAAACAATTCTAAAAATACCATAACGAAATATGGATAGTGAAACATCTATGCAATGGGAGTTTTGTGACATCGCGAATACCCGTTACGACGTGCCGTAAATAATCGACGGGCAAACGTTTCGTTCTTGCTTATTTTTTAAACTTTTAGTTACAAAATGATTTCAGCTCCGGATCCAAAGATCATAATTTAATTATAAGTACCATACCAATTCGCCCAAATCAATGCCACATTGCCGTTCTCCTCTATGCACTATAGTCATCATTTGCAGCATACACTATTGCTATTATATAGCAATATCAATAAATAGCCTGTGCATAAAATAAAATTTAATTTAAAAAAATTGGTTAGAAGCACAGCCGACAAAGAAATGAAATCTCAAAAACCCTTTCCCATTTTTCCTAAAGTTGAAAGTCTACCGCCGCCATTCTAGGCGAAGTAGCAATGAACGCCAAAATGACAAATGCAAAACAACAATTTCCAGCGTAAAATGAAATTTTGAAAGACTTTCAGAGATTTGTAATACCCGCTGAATTGCCCCTGTCGACCTACGGTCGACAGTGACGTCACGACCTTGAAACGCTTGAATTGCCCGTGTCGACCTACGGTCGACATTTGCAGTTTGGCGTTCAGTTTTGGGGAGATTGAACAATACTCATCTGTCATACATTCAGGCCCATTTGTTTATGTTTTTCTCGTTTCTCCGCCATATTAGCTATCGGATTAAGGCCAAAGAATCATAAACTCAATGGAAAAAAAAATAAAAAAAGGGGTTTAAGAGACTCGCCTTAACGGCGCCAGATGTTCGGGCCGGTGTCAAGTGCTATAAAAACTTATTTTGTTTAGGTAAGTGTAGGTTTTTGTTTATTAACATCGGGTTTTATCTCCCTAGCGTATTTTTAAATAAAAAACTATACGTTATCGGCTTAGTTCATAAGGTATTTTTTTGAATACAAGTAGGGCTATGAAACACCACTTGAGAATGTTTAGACCATCGTAATTCTACACTATAGTCGAGTGTTGAACAACAAAAGACGGCATTGTATAGTGCTGTTCTTAGTAAACGTAAAAAACACCACTTGTAGGCACTCAATAACAAAGTTGCGTCTCAATGACCGTTTTTATGGGGCCCCGACCACCCGCGGCGCCGGGCAGGTAGAAACAAAAAACAAATGGGCATTGTTCCGCCGCGTTTTTGCGCGGGGGGGGCGCGGGGGGCTCAACGTGGGGGGCATAAGAGCGGCTATATAACTTATACTAAAAACAATTTATGTCAAATTTTCACGAAAGAGCAGCGAAAGAAAATCTCACTACTGTACTGCCATCCCATGGTTTATCCCGTCTATTCTCAACGTAAGAGATTTTGTTAACGATGGCAACTTGTGTGAAAAAGATACCATCATGATGCATGCATGTAGAATGACACACAAGTTACTTTTCAATGTTTTCCAAGTACGGAGTGATTGCCAACATAGAAATTAAAAGAAGAAGCATACCATGGACGACATTTTATTTTTTTAAGGCAAGTTAAATTTATCGAAGAATTCTAAAAAGTTATCTTCATATTTATTTATTCTTATATTTTGGTTTCAAATAATGTTTGATCAAACTAACCATTGAGATATTATAGGTGAGTTCCTGCATTATTTATAAATCTGCCACTTCCGTTATCACAGGAAAAGGAAGTGTATAATATGACGGCAGCACAGTATGGTAACCGCATCAACTTCAAACATCCATATCCTGTTATTTTGGATCAATAGAAATGGCGCAAAAGCAAAATTCTCTCGTTATGGAGTATTGTATTCCTTGCTAGAATTTATCGCTATACTTCCGAGAGTTATACCCTAACGTCTTCTAATAATTCACCTATCTCACTATTATGTGCAATACAAAAGATTATTTTGATTAAAACACCCATAAAATGTATACTAATCACAATCAACATCAAACATTTCCCAGCACTTATTGTGCTAATAATTCAATTTTGCTACTTTAGCTTTTTACCATGTCATCTGTCATAGCTGTACACGCTGTACAATCTAATTAATTAAACAATAAGGCTTAGCTAGCTTAATGAAATTATTTATACTACCTACATTTAAGAATGCAAATTGATTTACCATATTCAACTATGGATTATACCATACCCATACACATGAGTACATATTGGTACATAGTCATGCTGTTCTGGTTCTGCATATACATGACACATTGACAAAACATGGCAGGGGCCTGCAGCTTTGTTATGTGTTCCTATACAGAAATGCCTCAATGTGCCAATATGGCACTGAGACATCCTTTAATCATGGGCCTCTTTCAAAAGCTTGTTGGTTATGACGGAGAGAACTATGCTCAGAAACTCACAAATGAGTATCTTACTGTTCTAGGTACTATGGAGCATACTCATAGGTAGAGAAACTCTGAACATACTCTCCATAGCATATTGAGTGACTGTAACTAGAAGTATCTATGATACTGGGCAGGCCGCATAGCTCAAAACTGATTGCCATTAGCGCAGAAGGGCTGTGGAATGGCGATTTGATAAAGATTCATGGGAACGAATAGATGCAAACTGAACAAAATTATCACAGGGAAAGCCTAAGAGGAAAGCTCTATGTCAACAGTTATAGCTGTCCGTTGGTTGTAATATTAATCACTAGGTGTTGATAGTCGGAGACCTAGAATCCAATAAGAATCTCTTAAAATAATTACAGACTGCTTTATGACTACTCTTCGACAAGACTAGACAGTGGTATAGCTAAAACCTGGATATAACCGCCCGCACCCATTGACATTTGTAATAGATTGTTTGGATTACTCCGATATTGGTACGAGACCAGTATTGTATTGGCTATACTGTAATTTGTTTTCTGTAGTACTGCTATCTACAATTCTACATCATTAGAGCATTCTGTACTTATTTCTTAGTAAGTATATCTAATAAAATAAAATGAAAGCAGTCAATTTGGAATATAGTCATTATGTACATCCTATTGCTGGAATATGGATCTCCCACTAATCGAAGGGTTTTAGTGCATACTCCACGTTGCTGCCCAACTGCAGGTAGCCGGAGGTGTATTCCAGCTACCTAAAAGCTACATTTGTGTAGAGTTGGGTAGTTTTTAACAAAATACAACTGATGTGACATAGGCAAGTTCAACTGTCAGTAGAGAACATGATCATGGAGTTATTGTACCATGGTTGAGCATTGAGGTATACCCAATTCACATGTACTGCTAAGATGTAGGAATCATATATATTTTGTTCTTATGGCAGGCACTGCATTAGATGACAGGATGACAACGGACCTTTGCACAGAAGATGTGGTGGTCTGCATCGCCTCTCCACAAATGATGACAGTAAGTACTGAGTGCATAGATGCTGCTTGAAGTCCACTGAGTCAGGAACTCAGTAAATATCTATATCCAGCAGTGGGTAGATAGCTACAGGCTCAATACCGAAATACTAGTAGATAAAAAATATATATATAAGAATATTATTTATTAAAAATGTAAGACGTGCCCACAAGGGCCTTATGGCTCGATAAATAATTTCATTTTGTTTCATTCCAATGATAATATACGGTATTACTTGAATAAAATTATTTTTTTATTGTCATAAATAATTTTATTTTTTTATTATCATAAATAATTTTTAGTACCTATGTACTAAAAGTTTATTTATTTGTAAAATTGTAATTAAAAAAGTTAGGGTATAGGTACCTACATTAGTTAATTTTTGTGATCGTCGAGATGGCAGAACCCTCAATGTATTCATGAATGTATTGTATGGTAGGTAGAGTACCTTTATTGCTATTTGGTTTAACTATTGCTATGTCAAATTGGAATTAACTCTTTCCGGCACACTTTAGGACCGGTTCTATAAACGTTTTTTTAATAAAATTATGAGTTAGGGCCTAAAACTGACCCAAAAAAATATTTTTTTACCTTTTTTTACATGGGGGTCAGATACAAAGTGGTTATCTCTGGTAACCACTGTGAAATAAGTACCGCTGCTAAACCACTTCGTATTTGTGACTGTGCAGTAAAAAATAAATCATGGATTACATCTCGTTTTCACTATAAATATGTGATAATATAAGGTCCTAACTTATTAATTGACAATACTGAATTGAGGATGCGTATTGCTTAAATACATCACATTACTAATGGAATTTCACGGCTAGCAATTATTATTTTTTTATTTTAAGAAAAAATAAATTATCATTTTAATCAAATAAATACCATATACAGAACGCTTTAGTGAAGAAAAGTGTTTGTATAACAAAATTTATTTATCATTAAAACATGTTTAAAATGTTCTTTTTTATCTTTACATAAAACCGTCCTTGTTCACGAGTTCATACCAGTGCAAATGTTGGTAGTATCATGTGCGCATGTGCAGTCTACCTACCATTCATGCTTGCGCGCTGCGCGAACGGCGAAAGACAATCAGTCGCCGCTAAACTGAGTTTGTGAGCGCACGCGTGTTTTCTGCATTACCGGCCGGGGCCGCTACCGCCCGACAACGTAGTGCTCTTGCTCGTACGTTTTAGTTTTAGTGTGATTTGTTCAAATTTGCCATGCCAAACCGACGTTACACCAACCAGGAATACCTGGCAATGGTAATTGCGTACCGTGATAGTGAAGTGATAGTGGGGAGATTGTTCTGCAAGCGTAGAATCTACTAGAGCGAAGGCTCGGAACACGTGTCAGCAGGAACACGATTCTCACAGCTGTTTACCCTTCCGAGAACATGGACGGTTCGACCAACCTGCGGTGGACGCTGGTAGGACTCGATATCCTGCTGTCTTGAGGAGGAAATATTGGACTTTTTTAGTCAGCATCCGATGGCAAGTACCTCTGACGTATCTACATATCAGCTGCGATTGCGAGTTCTCGACATTTCAATCTACGCTATTGAATTGAGACCTCATTAGATCGAAAGAAAAAATAAATACTGTACCGTTGGTCTCGATATACCCTACATCTTGCCAAAACCGCGTCTGTTTATCAGCTGGCTGCACCACGTGCACTAAAGATCAGCTTTAACCCTAGTAGGTAATTGGTAGTGCATTGATAATAATGATACTAATGGCCGTTCGCTTATGAAAGACAGCTGTGAGGGCGATGACCTTGTGCTTCCGAGAAATCAACAGACATCGACTTCCGAGAAATCAACAGATTTGACGAGCTCGGTGGCGTAGTGGTCAATAACGCGGCTTCGACACCAACGCTCGCGGGTTCGATTCCCACATAGGACAAACATTTGTGTGCATGAACATGTCTGTTTGTCTTAGTCAGGGTGTTTTCTATGTATCATATGTATTTACAAAAAAAAAATGTATTTACGTATGTTTATCAGTTGTCTAGTACCCATAACACAAGCTTCGCTTACTTTGGGGCTAGATGGCGCTGTGTAGTTTGTCTGACAATATTTATTTATTTATTATTTATTTATTTATTTATTTATCGGCCGTTACGGCTGGCCCTCTACTTTACTTATTGGGGTATGTACGGAAGTTAGAAAGCTAGCTACATACCTATGCCGTCAACTCGTATATGGGCGATGACTTCTTTTATTTAAATACGGCGCGATTGAGTTTAGATGAAATTTTAGGTACCTAACAAGTATAATACTTGATCGAAGTACCTAACTAATTTTTTGACAAAGTTGTTATTATGATTTTAATGTTATTGAATGTTTCTTTTGAATCTTTTGCAACAATGAGTCTTGCGGCCCTATAAAAAAGTAAAGGGGTATGTTTGGCTTACCGCGATCTTTAGATCCAAAGCCTGCACGTGGTGCATCCTGCCGACTAGCGAAAGAGACTCTGGCGAAAGAGAGGTAGGGTAAAACGTATTTGTAAGTTGCCTGAGTGGGGAATACCTCTACATCACAGAACATCGCAGCTAATTTACAATTCCATTGAGGGTCTTGTGTTCCAGCGAGTGAGTGAGGTCACAAAAATGAAAGGAGTTGCTGCGTTGGTAGCGGGGTTGGCGGGGGCGCGCGAGCGTTGTTACCGTCGCGACCGTTAATACGACTACGGTAACTACTTCACATGGAACATGTCTCCAGACAAGCAGGGGAGAGTGACTAAAGGATTAGGGAGAACACAAAAGATCCATGAGGGTCGACGTGTCACCGGTGCTGCAGCACTGGACCCACTCTAAGATAACTACTTCACATCAGGCGGACTGTATACTTGTCTGCCACGCGACGTGGTATAAAAAAGTTAAAAAGAGAGGGAAAAACAGAGTTCAACGCTCGCACGCGTCACCGTAGCTGTCATATGTGGCAGTACTTGGTCGTATACGTATCGTCGTACCTAACTAGTCATTATTACAATTTCATTCTTACGCGTGATGGTAAATGCGTAAGGAAGCAAGTTAGAATATTTTTTCTTGGTATACAGAAAAATAATATCATTTTAAAAACATTTTTATTTATGCAAAATTTCATTCACAATACGATGTATACAAGCTATAGATGCCAACCATATAGTATTGTCAATTAAAAGGTTAGGACCTTATATAAATCAACCCTAATTAGCAACAATTTACACTCTAAAACTCAGTATTTATTTACTTTTTGACTAATAACATCGAACACTTTCGAACTGTGAAAAACCAGTGTATTTTGGAAATAAATTTTAGTACACAATCAAACCGTGGCGCTAGCAGTCAAGGTCTTACTTAACACCTCCGTATTCACGCATTTTATCGGAATACATGCAATATTCAAAGGATATCGCTAGTCGTCAAGACACGGTCAAAAATAGGTGGTTATCGCAAATGACCACCATGAAGAAAAGAGTTTAAGGTTAATTATATATCAAATTTTTTAATACTACTCAATCGTTATAATTAAAATGACGCTCGCGCGCCGATGCAGCAACTTCTTCCTTCCTGGTGGCCTCACTCACTCGCAGGAACACAACAACCCTCAAAGGAATTTGTTATTTGTCTGCGGTATTCTGTGAGGTGGAGGTACTTCCCTAGTCGGACAGCTTACAAAATACGTTTTGCCCTACCTCTCTTATATTTTATTTTTCTTAAATGCTATGTGATTTAAAGCTTTGAAATACTCAAAGGATTTAAAGACATAAAAATAAATCTGAATGATTACAATAACATTTTCCCTCAAAACATGATCCTTATAAGGAAGTTTCGGTTTCGGCCGAAACTGAGACTGTTACCGAAATTCGGTTTCGGTTGCGGTCGTAAAAACCAGTTTTGAGTTAGTTATAATATGATTTTCGCTACAGCGAGATATTCGATTTGAAGATCGCGATTTATCTATCTAGATCTAGAGAGAGTTCTAGTGTACTAGTATTATTTAGTTATTAGCGTTATCGTCGTGATCGCGTTACAGTCGGAGTCGGTGGTGGTGGAGTGCGAGACGACCGGGACGGAGGCGGGAGCGGCGGCGGGGGCGGGGGCGGCGGTGGCGGGGGCGGGCGCGGGGCGCGTGCAGGCGTCCTCGGCCGCCGTGGAGCTCGGGCGGCGGCTGCTGCTGGCGGCGCGCGCCGGACACACGGCGCTCGTGCTCGACCTCATGGCCAAGGGCGCGCCCTTCACCACGGACTGGGTGAGTGGCGGGGCGGGGCGCGTGCAGGCGTCCTCGGCCGCCGCGGACTTACTCTATTATGGCCACAGTCGGTATCACTATCGCCTATATGGGATGTAGACGGCGGTGAGAGATTAAATT
The DNA here is from genome assembly GCA_937001555.2 of Hypsopygia costalis. Taxonomy (NCBI): domain Eukaryota; kingdom Metazoa; phylum Arthropoda; class Insecta; order Lepidoptera; family Pyralidae; genus Hypsopygia; species Hypsopygia costalis. The sequence continues at coordinate 312,594 of OW443331.2, forward strand.
AACCGGAGAGCGTGTCGGTCGCGTGTTGCAGCTGGGCACGTCGCCGCTGCACGTGGCGGCGGGCAACGCGCACGCGGGCACGTGCGCCGTGCTGCTGCGCGCGGGCGTGTCGCGCGACTCGCGCACCAAGGTGGACCGCACGCCGCTGCACCTGGCGGCCTTCGGCGGGCACGCGCGCGTCGTGGCGCTGCTGCTGGAGCACGGCGCCGCGGCCGACCCGCGCGACCTGCTGCGCATGACGCCGCTGCACTGGGCGGCGCAGCGCGGCCACGCCGCCGCCGCCGACGCGCTGCTGCGCCGCGGCGCCGACCCGCGCGCGCGCTCCAAGTTCAACAAGACGCCGCGCGACCTCGCGCCGCCCGACCGCCCCGCGCTGCGCCGCCTGCTGGACGACGCGCTGCGCCTGCACGCCGCGCCGCCGCCCGCCGCGCCCGCGCCGCCCGCCCCGCCCTCCCCGCCCGCCCCGCCCGCAGGTCAGTGCTGCACGCCGCGCCGCCCGCCCCGCCCTCCCCGCCCGCCCCGCCCGCAGGTCAGTGCTGCACGCCGCGCCGCCCGCCCCGCCCTCCCCGCCCGCCCCGCCCGCAGGTCAGTGCTGCACGCCGCGCCGCCCGCCCCGCCCTCCCCGCCCGCCCCGCCCGCAGGTCAGTGCTGCACGCCGCGCCGCCCGCCCCGCCCTCCCCGCCCGCCCCGCCCGCAGATCAGTGCTGCACGCCGCGTCGCGTATATACCTACCTATGCGAAAAGTCATTCTTAGAAATTAATATGCTCCAAAACCACTGAACCGATTATGATGAAACTTGTCACAATTAAAGACCTCGGCATACTTGAGGTTCGTGTCAACTTGTAATCGATCATGTCCTTGAGGAATGATCATCAAATACATTTTCCAATGGAAAACATACACTCAGCGAATATACTCGCTCCACTCGACCTCGATTTCGGCCCCGTGGGCTAGAATCCGGACTAGTACATTCATTACTCAGTGTAAATGTTATAAATCAGTTGGCAAACCTGGAATAGAAAGTAAATAAGTTGCGTAGCTACGTCCGTCACGTACTCGTAGCACGCCCCGCTGAGACCCGCCGCGGCTGCTGTTTGTTGCAGAGCGAGCGGCGGCCGACGACGAGCTGGCGGACCACTCTCTGGGATTCAAAACGATACACAGTAAGAAATGCACAAGTTTTGTTATCTGTTATAATTATTTATTAGTACATTATGGTACAAGTGTGTAATGACGGTGATTACCGCTGAGGCGACATTGAGAGCCTTAAGAGAGCCGAGGACGGTAATCATCAATACACACGTGTATCATACGACGTTTTTCAACACACTTGTGAAGAAAATAAAACTAAAAAACTATAAAACGAGTTGTGAAAATTTTTTCACAATGGCGGGAAAAATTAATCAGGTTTTCCTATGCGCGCGCATCTGACATGGCAATCGGTCATAGACTAAAAGAATGAGGTTTCTTTTTTTGGCTTTTTGCGTTTTAGCCGCTTACAAAATGGGGAATTTAAAGATTTCTTTATTACAGAGAAAACAAAAGTTTTACTTATTTAACACATACCTACAAATTGAAATTCAACTTCGTATTTAAATAGATATATTAATACGAAGTTGCATGAAATGAGCAAGCATTTGGTACATTAATTTAGTTGCACTACATATTGAACACGATCTTTTCGATTTTTGTATCGAAACTTTTCTAAGAACTAAGCAACTCAACCAATAAAATAAAATAAAAACTTTATAACTCACTTGTGAATAAAAGCAATGAAAAAGTCACAGTTTGATTACAGGTGTCATTAAGTGCCAAATTGCAGTGAAATTAGAGCCACTTTATGAGCAAGTGTGTTAAAAAATATTTTATTTAAGCTACGTGGTAAAAGTTTAGAATATAGTAGAAGAATGCATAGACTAACGATTATAATTACAGTCTTTTAATTGCTGAAAATAGGTATCTTTATATTTTATAAATTATGTTTACATATGTCGTCAAATTATCAGATATTATGTATTAAATATAATTCATCTGACTTTTAGGACTTCAAGAAGTAAAAAACAAGCCAAAGCGAGAAGGGAAATTTATGAAAATCGACACAAAGGTACGTAAGGCTCGGACACGAAGCGCCGCGCGGGCAGCTGCGGCGGGAGGCCAGGGCACTCGCTCGAACGAGCAGTACACGCACCGAGGGGCGGGACTCAAGGATTACATCACCAGTGAGCATTTGGCCGCGTCGCCGGCGAGACTTCTTAACGGTCGCGAGTGATGTCATTTGAGCTCACCCCCGAGTGATGTACTCGTATACTGTACTACTTTATACTACACTTGCAAAAAATATAATAGTACATTATGGTACAAGTGTGTAATGTTGGTGATTACCGCTGAGTCACCTCAATGGTAGGCCTCGAGGCGAGGGAATACACTTGTGAAGAAAATAATACAAAAAAACTATAAAACGAGTTATGATTTTTTTTTTGTTACGGCGGGAAAAAATTATCAGTTTTCCTATGCGAGCGTATCAAACAATGGCGATCGACCATAGACTAAAATAATGAGGTTTCTTTTTTTTTGCTATTCGTGGATAGCGTTTTAGCTGCGTACAAAATGGGGAATTTAAAGTTTTTTTTTATTACGTACAAAGAAAACAAAAGTTATATTGAGTGAAAGATTTATCCATTAAACACGTACAAGTTGAAGTGTCCTTGTGGTGCAGATCGGCGCGGCCAGTGCGGGCGGCGGGGGCGGGGGCGGCGGGGGCGCGGGCGCGGAGGCCCTGGGCGCGCAGCTGCTGCGGCGGCACGGCATCACGCTGCTGCCCACCGACGACGGCAGCACCGTGCTCAGCGCGCTGCAGTCGGGCCGCACCGTCGTGCTCTCGGGTGCGCGCGCCCACATACTACACCTTTTTACATAAACCTCACCACCTCCCATGGCTCCTCCGACCTCACGGTCATGTGAGCCGCATCGCGAGAGACGCGCGAAGTACCATTGCTCTAAGGCTCCTTTGTGCCGCGGGAAATTCTTGACTCACTATAAATTACTAGCTTTCGCCCGCGGCTTCGCTCGCGTGACATTCGGGGCAAACACGTGTTTACTCATTAATCAATATAAGTACTCGTGTAAAATTTTGGATAAAATAGTCCGACTACTTAATCTCGTTTTCCCATACAAACTTTGGACCTCCGTTTCACCCTCTTAGGGTGGATTTCACCAATCGAGAGTAAAGGCTAGTTTACACGAGGCCATCGCTGGCTGCCAGTCTCACTGGCAGCCAGCGATGGCTTGGTATTTGCCTTGTGTTTTTCAAGCCAAGCCAGCGCTGGCTGCCAACGCTGGCGAGAATAGAGCGCCCGTCTATTTTACAAGCCATTGACCTTCGCCCGCATACCCCTCGACCCCCGCGCCAGCGTTGCAGACACATGTAGACGCATCACGCCACGTAGAAAAATCCGTCAATGAATGGCCTCGTCTAAACAACAGGGGCGAGGCCAACGCTGGCTTGTCTGCAGGACTGGCGCCAGCATTACTGGCTTCGTATAAACTCTGCTTGAATCTTACTCGAGACTAAACGCGCAGTTAATCTACGGTTAACCTCTTTTTACATTTCACCATAGACTTAACCTAGGCATAAACGTTTATGCTCGAGTAAATCACTATTCCGCCGATTTTCAAGAAGAATTGAGCTTATACCACGGATAAAGTGTTTAAAATGGCGTCCTAGTGTCATTGTTTTGTCAGCTGATTTGGTCGAAAATATTATTGTGTATATTTCCTTGCTTTAACTATATACTTACAGTAAACGGTATTTTTATTTTCAGTTATATGGAAATGCTTTTGCACAATATCTAAAAGTAAATGTTTTTCCAAAGCCAACCAGTTAGAGCATCGTTTTCTTTTTTCAATCATTTGCGTTGTCATTATTACACAAGTATTTCAATTCTACAAAAATCACACGTCACAAAACACCATAACAAACAAATATTGTGAGGTTAGAAGAACGTTCATTTTGTTAAATCTTGACATATAATCCTGCCGAACAGAACAATACGCAGTACACATCTTAATAAATGAGAGAAGCAAACAATTGAATTTGGGTGGCTTATACAGTCGTTCATCCATTCATTCGGATTTGTTCCCAGTCACAGAATAACTATGCGAGAGTAAATTTACTCTCATGTAGAGAGGTGAAACGTAAATAAAATTATCCAAGAGTTAATTTTAAGAGTTAATATAATCCGTGGATAGTTTATTCTCAAATAAAGTCGTGTTTGGTAAAATCGACCCTTAGAGGTAAAATTAGAAAAATATTTTTAAGTAATTCGTGTCCACTACGTTATATTTTCAAATCGATGCCATTGTCGTAATTAACGTCCCAGAAAATCTAAGAATCAACACCCATATCGATATTATGACATTTCAACCCCATTGCACCCCTACAGAGTTGTCACGTCGGCTATGTTGGATTATTAAATAGTTGTTTTTTTCGTAATCAGCGACCCGATAAACCATAAAAACAATACCCATGACGATTTTCAGACTTTTTCACCCTATTTTACCCTTTTAGGGGTTGAATTTTGAAAAATCCTGAAACACGTGTTTATTCATTTATCTATAGAAGTACTCGTGTAAAGTTTCAGATAAAACAGTCCAACTAGATTCTTCAGTCTTGTTTCCCCATACAAACTTTGGACCCCCGTTTTACCGCTTAGGGGATGAATTTTGAAAATTTTTTTCTTAGTGCACCCCTAGACGTCATAACCTATATGCCAAATTTGGAATCTCTAGACCCAGCGGTTTGGGCTGTGCGTTAATATATATATAAGTCAGTCAGTTTCTTCTTTTAAATATAATATAGATTTAATCTACATCCGTGTCCCTTCTTGGCCCTCTCCCCCGTCTGGGCCGGCGACGATTACAGCGACGCCTTCGCTTCTTTCCTCTTGCGTTGGACTGTCTGGATCGTCTTCCGCGCCTCCCGCTCCCTCGGTCCCGGCGGCGCGCTCGGTCCGTTCTTCCGCACTCCTGCGCTTCCGCCACGGGCGGGCGAACCCTAGTGGAGCTGCGAAGTTCGCCGCCGACGATACGAAGGTTCGGAAAGTACACCGGCCCCACTTTCGTTTCGCTACGATGAACCGCATCCAACATACTCGACCGTCAACTATGCGTTTGTGGAAACGTTATGTACGATCATTCCTTCGACTCGATCGAGTCGTCCCGGGCACTGCCGTAGTCGGGAGCGGAGTCACAGTGACCGTGGTCCTCCGCAGACGCGGGCAAGCTGATGCTGAAGGAGAGCGGCGCGCGGGCGGCGGGCGCGGGCGCGGGGTCGGGAGGGGGCGGCGGCGTGGTGCTGACGGCCACGCCGGCCAGCTCGCCGCCCGCGGCCGGCGTGCAGGTGTTCGCGGTGGACAACGAGCTGCTGGCGGCCGCGCCCGCCGCGCACAAGCTGCCGCTCAAGAAGATCATGGACCCGCACAACCTGCAGGTCAGCGCCCCCCCCCCCCCTCGCTGCTCCTTCTTCCGGAACACATTCGGTGACTCAAATACATATATTTTCTCCGCCGAATTGCTGTCCTTATTTTTGTCGTTCTCTCTTTCGCAATAAAAAGACGACAAACCCGTATAACTTTTTTTAACTCGTATAAATTAACTCTATATTTGAATCCTGCTATGCAGAATATAGATCCAACTTACACTCCCGCTGAAAGAAATTGAAAATTTTGAGATTTTCCTCGTAAATAGGTGAGACATAAATTATTATTAAATCTTGGCGTATTAAAATCTTGTTTTCAATAAAATTGAACACAAAATATTGTCTTCAATAATAATCGATAATATTCAATTTGTGATTCGTTAGTAAATTCGCATTAAGTTCTATTTTTATATATTGGAGCTCCGTAACCGATACCGAAATTATCGGATAATTTCGACTATAGGCGGAATCTAAATAAGACACGTTTTGATAGGTTTCCGCCGGCCAAGACGACATACCAACTGTGTCGCTACGCTTACCATACGGTTTATCTACATAATTATTACACACTTCTCCATATCTTTCATCTATTCTTGTGAGATTAAAAGTACCTAAAAAAAATTAAGGCCCGATTATGACAGATGATTTCCACTATTTGACATTGGATGAGTTATAGACGATACGATTTTTCCTTAGTCCAAAAGTTGTATCTTATAATTTACCCTGTATTACAATTTTCTTTTTACAATTCCTAAAGAAATAACATCCCTAACTGAAACTATCCGTAACTATCGGATAATCCGAAATAATTTCATATCTGTAACCGTAACCGAAACTGATATAATATTATTTACATATCCGTAACCGTATCCGAATCCGAAATTTCATATCCATAACATCCCTGATGACGAGCTCGGTGGTCGAATAGTTAGCAATGGTCACTTTGACTCCAAGGTCGCGGGTTCGATCCCCGCACAAGACAAACATTTGTGTGCATGAACATGTTTGTTTGTTTTGGGTTGGGCGTTTCTATGTATTATACGAGTAAGTATGTATTTAAAAAAATATAAAAATATAGCTATTAAAAAAATATATACCTATTTAAGTTCATTTATCAGTTGTCTATTACCCATAACACAAGCTTTGCGTTTAATTCGAGACTATGATTGTCTAGAAATATTTATTTATTTTATAGTCTGACATTTTGTCGTCAAATGTCCGCCATCTGCCGGATATCAATGTTACTGTCATGCACCCTGCTCGAGCATAATAAAAAGGATGCCCTTTATGAAAAATTCCTGATTATAAATTTGCTATTTTCTTAAGGGACCGTATAGAATTTAATCGTCAGAGTAAATAAATATGATAAACCAGAACGGTAAAGTTAGACGTCTCGTTGATTTCGGAAAATAAATATTTCCAGCGAGTCAAGTACCGCCATCTAGGAGCGTTTTTTAAAGTGCTGCCAATCGTACAATGAGAGGACAATCCAGGATTTTATAATTCTATCATAGATAGAGCAGTGTAAGGTACGTTTAGAAGAACGAAAAGTTCTGGAGGTGTAAATTAAAAATCAGTTTTTATTTGTGTAAGAGTTTTTCTTCCGTCCGTCTATTCCGGTTTTTCTCACTGGTCAGATTGATGGATAGACTACTCTGGCCAACGGGATTTTTTTTTCCCGTTGTTATGAGATAACTTTATTTTTCCGAGGCACCAACTAATGACCACGGACACCGGACTAGAGTTTGTAGTGAGTTTGTGTGTTGTCACGTATTAGAGTGGGACGTGGGCACCGCGGCGTGCGGGCAGCGTCGTGTGACGTGTGTGTGTGTGTGTGTGCAGGTGAAGTTCGTGCAGCTGTCTCCGAAGCGCGCCGGCGCGGCAGGTCCGCGGCCGCCCGTCAAGATCATCATGAACCGGTCCAACTACACGCGGCTCGTGGCCAGCGCCGCCAAGACCGCCCCCGCCCCCGCCCCCGCCGCCGCCCCGCAGGTCACACCGCTCACTTTGTAACACGCATCGGGGACATTTTTAACGATGAGTTAATACTTGAGCGTTTTTTAGGGTTCCGTACCCAAAGGGTAAAACGGGACCCTATTACTGAGGCTCCTCCGTCCGTCACCAGGCTGTATCTCATGAACCGTGATAGTTAGGCAGTTCAAAATTTTCACAGATGATGTATTTCTGTTGCCGCTATAACAACAAATACTGAAAAAAAAATTTTAATAAACATTTAAGGATTAAGGGCCCAGATTGCCTAGGCGCGACATCGTTTTTGAGCGACCGCAGCGCTACTGTTTACTGAAACAACCGACGGGGCGGGTGAATGACCCAAAGACAGCGCGATTTTCAAAATGTTTTGCGACAAACGTTCCACGTTGAGTTATATTGTTATTGAAGTGGAATATTTACAGCATAACAAAAATGGAAATAATAATTGGAAATAAACGACGAGTGTAAAATATTCTAAGACTAGTTTTTCGTTATAAAATGATCCTAATTACTAGATTAATAAGAGTAGTTGAGACACAATGTTTATGTTTTTCTATTTATAATAAACAATCAAGAGCAGGTCCGGACTGACCTTTTTGTATTCTACTTACCAAAAATTCCAACTATGTATTTCTTTGTAATTTTACTACCAAAGTTTATTCTTATTTCGCAAAATATTCATTCAACAAAATAATTGCAAATTCAGTAGGAAGTACGGTCGAAATAACATCGAGCTTTCCTCGCTAGTGTATATCTCTACGCAAGGAAATGTGCCTATTGCGTAAACTCAAATAGGGTGGTGGCACCAATTATCGGCCATGTCAACTTTTTTTCAACTTTGTTTGCACTTTTGCTACGCTAGTATACGAAAGTATAAAAATGATTCATATAATTAAAAGTAAGTAAACAATAACAAATATGAGTCGCCATCTAAAAAGCGTGCTAGGGTTGTACAAAAATAAATAAAACACAAGTTTATAAATTATTAATATACTAATTAAAAGTAAGTAAACAATAACAAAATATGAGTTCAAAATTCTACGATTACTGATCAAATTCTGATTTCTGCTAATTTGATGATAAAATCAATTGCTATTGCAAAACCTATCAGAATGAAAATGTTACCAGCTGCCCGATTCACGTAATAAAAACCGTAGCGTAGGGACTTAAAAATGTCACTTCGTTTTTTGCAAATTAAGCCCTTTTAACCGACTTAAAAAAAGAAGAAGCTTCTCAATTCGCTGTATTTTTGAAACGATTTTGATGATTCTTTACACCAGGTAACTCTTCAAAATCATATAGGAATTGTATAGTAATTGAGCTATTGAAAGATTTATGACAATCCAAGACTAGATAAGTAAGTGCGTTTAAAACAGAAAACCAAAAGGCGATTTCTAAGTTTCTAAGTTAAAACGACTTTTGGACTGGCGTGTTTACGTGAATCGACCGGCTGGATAGTTAAGTTACCTCAGTCTCTTTCAAAATCATTAGGCGTTCATCTCTTTCAAAACACGTAAAGCTCTATCTTTCCTCTCTTTCATAGCCTCTATGATACTGGGCGCGTCACGAATGGGCATGCTTCGTGACTGCCGAGAATCAACTAATTCTGGAAGTAGGCAATCGTAATAAAACCTAACTAATTTCATCTCCATTTTCTCCTTCCAAAATTTGTCGTCCTTTTCTATAATATAAACTTTCATAGGTACAGTAGCACCAAACCAGATGCCAAGCATGCAAACGTTTCTTTTAGTAATATGTACCTGTCCCTGAATTTGGAAATACCAGTTATGATTTTTATTTATGACATAACTCTTGGAAGCCTTGCCCAAAAGGTATGTTTGGCCATTGCTTCATCAAGAGTCATGCCAGCTAAAGAATGTGGGCACTTAATTTCAATTAAACCGTTTGCATAAATGCCATCTGGTGTATTACCAAGAAATTCATATTGATCGTCGACGAACAAACCGCAACCACAAGGTTGCGGTTATAGTTATTCAAAAGAATATTAGTATACAAATACTAATATTCTTTTGAATTTCTAACTGTCTAATTTCGGTTTCTTCGTTTTCGATACCGTACCGTACAGCAAGCAAACTGGAGATATTACTACCATAAACGATTTTACCAACAAAAGCAGCACAACTTGTGCTCTCTCGTTTTTTACAAACTTCCCCGAATGATGATGAGGTTAGTAATTTTCTCCTTGTACTCATCCACTCAGCACTACTTCTTTGCAAATGGGTCGACCTTTCAAGCTCCTCTCTTTCAGCACAAGACAACTTTAAATCGGCTAAAAAAGATGGCTTGGCTTTCTCATATAATTCTGGACTCAGATCAGGTTTTTCGCAGTTTGGTCCATAGTGAGCGTCTTTCGATACAGTGTTGTGGCTTTTTTTCAATCTTAATTTAGGTTTAGCAATTAAACGGTTTCTACGATTACAATTTTCCACTTTCGCGATCAAAGGAATCGGACTACATTTAAATATGACTTCATGAGTTTTACTATGAATCGATCCCGTATTAAAAGACACAACAGCAGCTGCGCATCGGCCCGCATAAGAACCACGGGAAGAATAATTTACACGCTTACCCCCAACTAATTTGGCAATTACTCCGTTAAAACTTTCAACTATATTACTTGTGCAATTATGAATTAAACTTCTAGAATGATATGACAGTCTTTTACTTAAAATTTCTACCGCGTCCATTAATCCGCATCCAACAATTGTTGGAAGTAATCCAACAGGTTCTATTCGACGAGTATCAGGTCTACAGAAATACTCCTTGCAATGTTGGTGATTACCAAATACATGTTGTGGACCATTTAGGATATCTTCACTAAGATTTTTTATTTTTTCTTCGAGTGACTGATTTTGATCCGCCCAATATTTAATCGCGCATTTTACACCCGTTCTTAAACGCAAATACCTTTCTTTTAGGAATTTCCGCAATTCGCAAGGATACTTAGTGTCTTTTGACAGTTTCTCCAAGCTATTGCAGTAGTTTCGTAAAAGATGATTTTTGCATTCAATTTTCTCTACTATTAAATTATCGTACGGACGCGAATCTAATATTTTTTTATAAGTACTAGAATCGCCGTCTGCTACAAATTTATTATAAATTACACCGTGATCAACAATGGAACGTTTAAACCCCTCAACTATTATGGTCGATTCCATCCCGGTAGATGATCCTGAATAATTCTTGAAACAATGGTGTTCCGGGGGCTGACTGTTGTTCTTTGCGGCTCGTGCACAGACTACGCAGTATTTATTTTTAACTCCAAAAAACAATACTTTATTAGTTTTAATGCCAATTATCGCAGCTGCGCCGGATAAGGCGGAAAAATTCTTACCATAAGATCTCTTCCTCCAACAACCGTCAACAGCAACAGATATTAATGGTGTACCATTTTTATCAACACTACCTATAGACTGCGTACTCTGCTTCTTCCTTGACAGCTTCTGCCATGGAATGTGTTGCTGTCTTTTCCCACCAATCGCAAACCGTATTATTAATTTCATTGTATAATGAAGGTGACATGATTGGTAACGGTTACTGCGGCAGTTAATGTTTTTAACTGAGAGTAGCTCCCACCAGATGATATGATACCAGATACAATTTGATGATTCACTTCCATGCTGTCTTCTTTCTTTTCAACCAAACACACAGTAAACTTCATACTACACATACTACATTTCATGATGAGTTTTGAGTCCAGACCAACTTTTACTTCACCTATTATACTGAGGTAACTTAACTTACAATCCATTGGACCGTGGTCCCCTATGGCCTGAAGAGCTTTATAAAAAAAAGAAATATCTATTACTCTACGCCCAACTTCCACTTCATCCACCTTTCCCTCTTGACTGTTTTCAATAACTAGTTCCTGTAAAGAAAGATAATGGCTTTATTTTTTTTTATAAAAAATAATTAAAAAAGAATGGGCCAAATTTCTTCAAACATAGCTAAGAACTCCCTTAGAATACATCTTTGAAACACATAACACTAGATCAAAATCTTGAACGTTTTATATAAATAAACGTAATAAAAACTGGTTGTTTGTAAAGTCGGTTCAGGACAATAATTTTAATAAAAAAAGCTGTTGTTTCATTTTTAACCTTATTAATATTCCTGTTAACATAAAAAATAGCTAAACATGTTGTTTAGCGTTTTCATGCATTTTCCTAATGTCGGCCGGGTGGCCGATATTGGGATTTATCAATAAATAAAGATCCCTAACCTCGACCCTGCGATTATTTCATAAAAAAGACAAGTAAATGTAAAAACCTTGGTTTTTCTTCAATAAAAAACAATATAAAATACCATAGGTATGTTTAATTCCATTTAAATACTAACTAACTCAATGCGCTCGCAACCGGGATTTGACTCGCCACTGCCACTAAACGACACAAGTCGGTACCGGCGCGTGCTCTATTGCCAACTGAACGTTCAAATATTGAAGCACCCGCACCAAAATATGGATTATTCGCATATATAGAGTCGCTTTTTGAATAAAAACTATTATAATTTTAGGGTTATTTTAATAGTTAGGGTAAGTGCTCCAGTGAATTAACACCCACCAGTGAATGAACAAAACACACATTTTTCAATATAATAAGAAATCTAAGCTTTTCTACTCAAGCCAGTATTTTTTTCTCAATCGAAACATTATATTACGTCAACTGAACACACAGGTATTTGCCTGTGACCTATAGTTTCAAAATCGCGACCGCCTAAAATGAAAGTATTCTGTCGTATTTTTGATTGTATGGAGCAGAATTTAAGGCATTGCTGAGACTTCGTGTTTTGATATTCACTTTGTAGACACTATAAGTGTGATAGTGTTAACAAAATTTGATAGTAGGATGTAAAAAGAACTGTTTTATCTTACAAAAAGCAGATTGCATAAATTTTAATTATCATAAATAAATTATAGGGGTGTTCGATAATTGGATCACGAAATTGAAGAAAATCTAGTCAATGAACACACAGTTTTAAGCATTTGGCATCTTAGCCTTAATGCAGTTGGCTAATTTTTTGTACACAACTTTTATAAACGGTTGTCAATTTTTTGACCAATATTCGAACGAGGTGTTCTTTTATTATTACCAGTTTATCCTCCATACCTAGCCTGATATCTTCAGTAACTTTTAGAAGTGCAGTAATAGTACTGTGCCCAGGACGAAAACCAGACGGAGTGAACTGATTAAATAAAATAAATAAAGATCTCCACATAGAAGTGCCTTTCAGCTAAAACGACCATGGAAAGACAGCAAAATGCAAGCTAAAAAGAAATTAATAAATAATGATGACATATAGAACCAATCTTCTATTATAGAAATATAATAGTTTAGAAGAGAAAGGAGAATCTAACATAGAAGTGATGAATAATATTAAATATTTTATAATAATAATCCAGTATTAATATTATGTTTTAAGCATTTGGCATCTTAGCCTTACGGTCTGCCCGAGGGGCTATGCGAATGGGTTGCTAGCTTCTTGTCCAGCAGAAGCATTAGAGCCGTTGTAGATGGCAGTTGCTCCGATAGCATGGACATCAATGCTGGCGTCCCGCAGGGTTCTGTATTGTCCCCGACGCTGTTTCTGCTGCATGTTAATGATATGTTGTATAATGACAGCATTGATTTTTATGCGGACGACAGCACCGGGGACACTTATTACACGGGCCGCGCAAATATCCCTCGTTCTTTGGTGGAGGAGAGCCGCGAACAACTTGTGTCGCAAATTGAGAGCACACTAAGTAGAGTGTCCGACTGGGGGCGACAGAACTTAGTGCGATTTAACCCCTCTAAGACACAAGTCTGCGCGTTCACCGCTAAGAAAACCCCATTTGCTGTGGCTCCACACTTCGAAAACATACCCCTCACCATCGCCAATAGTATTGGTATTCTAGGAGTTGACATCTCCAGCGACGTCCAGTTTCGATGTCATCTGGAGGGGAAGGTCAAGCTGGCATCGAAGAAACTAGGTGTGCTCAACAGGGCGAAACATTACTTCAACCCGCGGCAAAGACTTATACAAAGCTCAAGTTCGGCCGCATATGGAGTACTGTTGCCATCTATGGGCGGGAGCGCCTAGATACCAGCTTGCACCCTGTGACTCGATTCAAAGGCGTGCTGTGAGGATTGTTGACGATCCCAAACTGACAGACGGTTTAGAACCTTTAAGTCTGAGAAGAGATTTTGCGTCCCTTTGTGTGTTCTACCGTTTGTACAATGGGGTGTGTTCAGAGGAGTTGTTTGACATGATGCCCACGGCTTCCTTCTACAGTCGCACCGCTCGCCATCGACAGGGAATTCATCCTCACACTTTAGAACCGAAATGGTCACGTACTGTGCGGTTCCAGAGAAGTTTTCTTCCACGTACTATCAAGCTGTGGAATGAATTGCCTGTTGAGGTTTTCCCAGGAGACTACAGCATGGGGTTCTTCAAAAAGGGCTTGAAGAGGTTTTTACAGGGTCGGCAACGCGCATGTGATGCCTCCGGTGTTACAGGCGTCCATAGGCTGCGGTAACTGCTTTCCATCAGGCGGACCGTATGCTTGTTTGCCACCTTAGTGGTATAAAAAAAAAATGTTAGATAGTTCTCTTTAGGTTATAAAATATCAAGTAACACGCAATTATAATAGTAATCATATCGTCTATTTAATATAATAAAAAAATTGGTTGCCTGTAAAGTCGGTATACGGGCGAAAGTTTTACGTGACAACGACTTTGAGTGGTAAAATGTTTTCGAGTGGAAGGGACGCATGCCTTTCACTTTTTATGTCTGTCTCTCTCGCTCTTAGAAGGGACGCGTGCCTTTCACTCGCTCTCATTGTAAGCGCATAACGTGAGCCAGTTTCTTGAAGTGTCACCCGGCTAACCAATTTATAAGACGTTGTCACGTCAAAAATATATATATTTACAATAACAATTTCCCGAAATAAACTCTTACATAATAATTTATATATAGAACTGATATATAAAAGTGGTAGTTCATTCAATGGGTTTCAAAAGGTTTATTCACTGGATTTTTTTGTTCATTCTCTGGTGATTTGTGTCTTCAATGCTGATAGTTATTGAGATAACCTGCATTTTATACAAATATACCCCATATTTGTATAAAATGCAGATTATCTCAATAACTATCAGCATTTTTGCTAAAATATGTATACTGTATCAATCATGAATAAATTGTGAACATAATAAAATAAAATATTTTTTGGTTAGGATCTCATAAGTAGCTGGCTGTAATTTTCAAAGTTTGGAATGCCCTTAAGGGTTCATTCAATGGAGCACTTACCCTATATTCCATTTTCTCGCAAAGGCCGATATTAGGAGGAGGCCGATACTAGAAGACTTCACCCTACTGAGATTTTGTCTTCGTCCATCACTAACTAGGTATTTTTTTTTTTATACTACGTCGGGTAGCAGACAAGCATACGGCCCGCCTGATCTGAAGCGGTTACCGTAGCCATATTAACGCTCGCAACATAAAATATCGCTCGCGCGCCGCCACCCCCGCTGCCATCGCAGCATCTCCTTCCTTTCTGGTGACCTCACTCACTCGCAGGAAGACAACAGCCCTCAAGGAAACCGTTATTTGGCTGCGGTATTCTGTGAGGTGGAGGTACATTCCCCAGTCGGGTAGCTTACAATTACGCTCCCTACCTCTCTTTTCGCCAGAGCTTCGTTTGTCAGTCAGCAGGGTGTACCGCATGCAGGTGAATTTGGCTTTGGTTTAAAGATCTTGATGAACCACTTACACCCCAAGGTAGTTTGTTTATTTATGTAATAAGTCTACAAGAATTACGTATAACAACTTACGTCTATAGTGTGTAGTCTAAGCATAGCAGTGTTGCTTGGAGTCTCGGCCTGAAGGTTTTCTTTATTTTCAATACTGGAAATATTATTCATCATTATTATCCACTTTATAATTATTTTGTAATTTTTGTACAACACCAGACCCTAGGCGCGTCGCGTCTCTTTGGCGGTAAGTATGTCGACAAAGCCGCGTGCCCGTGCTATTTCTGTTATGAAACATACCTACTTCCACAATCTGATATTTAGACAATAATGATGAACATGAAAACGAATACTAGGTAGAAATTGACTTTATTACTTATAATACAAACCAATATTTACATGCTATTGTATATGTCTGAATCAAGCGATCTAAATCATATGACATAGGTATTGTATTAGCTTTGTAATGTACCCTGTTCAAATGAAAATAAATAATATTATTATTACTACTTAGACAGGATAAGCACACAAATAAAACTAGGATTTTTACATGACACTTTCACAGAAATCTCGTAATTTTTTTCTAGGTAGGTATTTAGGACAAGACGTAGTAAAGTAGGCAGATAAATAAATAAGTAGGAAGGAACTTACATTTTTTCCGAGATCTTTTGGCTTTCATATTTTTATAATGCGTACTAAACTTTCTTTTCCCTGGCAAATTCAAATTCAATCAGTCCTGCGAAAAAAACCCTCGATTACCGACTAGATACGTTTATGATATTGGCTATAGCATGTTGAAATCATGTTTCAAGCCTGAATTGATACATATTTTACAAGGTTCATAAAATAACCTACTCAACAAAGTATCTAATTCATTCTTTGTATTTTTTACGATTTATATACATTCATTATATTGGTAAATTAGTTATACTTACAGTTTTTCACAAAAAACACAAATTCACAACACGTAATTTTGCTGGAGCATCCGACGCGCGTGGTGTCACCTTGACATATAAAAACACACTGGCGATTAGTGGCGACGCTGGGTACTAATTCGTAATATCGGAATGTGCGTCATTTTTCATACATTTTTCTATGGAGAATTTACGTAAAACATATCTAGATTTTAGGGCTTTAAAAGAGGAAGTCTTTGTTTGTAAAGGTACAAAAAAAAAGTATATGTTATATTTATTGGTTTCTTCAGTGTTCAAAAAGTGTTTCTTTTTATCAATTTGTGTTGATTTATTGGGTTAAATCTGAAAAATACGAAGGCATGTTTTTGCATTTTTTCTCAATTTTGTGCGTTTGTTGACCTTTATTATAAAACAACTATTAGATTTTAAGAGTTTAATATAATCATACAATAATTTTTGGTCTTTGATTGTAATATATACAAATTATCATTGATATCAATCATATCTAAATAGGTTAAATATGAAAAATCGTAACACTCTTTTCACAGTTTTCACGATCTGGCCCCTTAATAGTTGAGGCTTGATACACTTGAGGGCTCCTATACAACAAACGTGACTTTTTTTGATCGATATTTATAACGGCAACAGGTAGACGCTTGAAATATTCACAGGATATTTAGTTATATGTTCACTTTAAAAATAAATAATTAAATGAAAATAAAACAAATATTTAAGAGGGGCTCTCATACAACAAACATGATTTTTTGTCATTTTTATAGATAATGGTACGGAACCTTTCGTGTACAACACTTGGCCGGTTTTTATTTTATACCACTAAGGTTACAAACGAGCATACGGCCTGCCTGATGGGAACCAGTTCCCGTAGCCTATGGACGCCTGCGACACCGGGGGCCGTTTCCATCGTATGTATAAACGACAGCGTCGTATTCGATCACATCTACACTTTTACATCTAAGTATATACCTATATAAAACACGGTCACCATTTGTAACTGTCAAGAACAGCTGCACCGATTTTTATGATTTTTGAATTGTTGGGTATGTCTCCATCCCGAACGGCAGAATAGCTATTCATATTCAGGAAAAAAATAACAATAAAGTTATAATGAATTTATCAAAACAAGATTTGTATAGGAATGGGAGAAACGTGGACTGGCCGCTAGATAATAATAGATAAAGGTATATTTGTAGGAAGTAATCTCTGAAACTATTTAACCGATTTTTTTTTATTATTTCACCGGTAGAATGCTACATTATTCGTGAGTGAGTTGCAACACTCGTGTTAAATTATTCGATGTCGGCCGTTCTCTATGCCTCATTAAAACTATTGTTCGCTCGCGGAGGTGGAGGTGTCCAACTTACAAACCAAATACTGCGGTTCTACTGTCGAACACCTCCCGGGCGGTCGCCGTCGACACCTGCCGGGCGGCGCCGCACCGTTTGGAAGCGTTTTCATTCTGAACACGTAGTGGCCGGTGCGGAAGTCGACGTGAGTGTTGTGTTGCAGCCGGCGGCGGCGGTCGCGGAGGTCGCGGAGGTGGCGGAGGTGGCGGAGTCCCGCGAGGCGCTGGCGGCCGAGCTGCGCGCCGCCCGCCGCACCATCGCCAGCCTCAGCGCGGAGCTGGCCGCCTGCCGCGCCCGCCTGCAGCCCGCCCCGCCCGCCCCGCCCGCCCCGCACTGACCCCGCTCGTCGCCGGGGCCGAGCTCGCGCCCCCGCCGCACCATCGCCAGCCTCAGCGCGGAGCTGGCCGCCTGCCGCGCCCGCCTCGCCCGCCCCGCCCGCCCCGCACTGACTCATTTATATACACAATTTTATACTTTTATACAACGAAAGAAAAACATGCTTTTGTTCAGTAAACTTTCTCCCTATAAAAGTCATGTAGTTTAAGTCCTATAAATTTGTAAATATTATTAAATAAGAACTATCCGATGTGTTGTTTTGTTTCACTGTGGTTTTTATCCCCGTAGCATACCTACCTGATACTTCGACGCTTAAACGACACCGAACGACACTAATACCACAGTTTTAAATATGAAAAATAGTAATACTGTGCTAATACTATATGAATTGGTTTGTGACACTAATACTATATGAATTGGTTTGTGACACTAATACTATATGAATTGGTTTGTGACACTAATACTATATGAATTGGTTTGTGACACTAATACTATATGAATTGGTTTGTGACACTAATACTCATGTGCTAATTACTTTAAGTTATTTTTTTTATCACTCGTATCTCACCTAATTATATAGAAATACGTACGTCGAGTTGTCAAGCGTACTGAACCAGGGGGGCTAGCCAAATGGCAGTTTGCGAAGTAGAAAAACGTAGCGATCGCTAATTTGAACTGTGGAGCTCATACCAAAATGTTCGAATTAACAAATGTCACGTGATCTATCTAACGTTCGTTACGCTACGAATTTCACTTGGCTAGGTAATGTTTTAAAAATAGTGCAGTAAAATACAAGCTAGACAAGCGTGCTATATGAAAATGTGGTCCTTCATAAAGTCCTGGTGTAATAAAATCCGTTTTTGTATGACGACCCAATAAAAAATACTTTATTTTTAGTATTTGTTGTTACATCGGCCAGAGTTGAAACAAACACGTTATTGTATGACGACGCCTTAATGTAACTTTATCTTATTTTAGTATTTGTTATTACATCAGCGACAGTTATACGTAATCAGTGAACATTTCAAGTGCAATCACGGTATCTCACGCATTGGAGCCAACATGGTCGCAGATAGGGTTGCCAACCATCCCGCTGTAATCGGGACTTCCCGTTTCTGAGACCCTTAACAAGACGTCCCGCTCAGCGTGTGAGCCGGACGCTAAATATCCCGCTTTTCTTTTCTTTTTAAGTTTGGTGTGCGAGTGAGCCATCACACAATCCTCGATGCTGTGTATAGGTTCCGGGCACGTGGACAGTTTGACCCGACTCCGGTGGCCGAGAATAGACCTCGATCAGTTCCAGAATACTTAATGTACTTGTGCATAGAACGCCAAGGTGGGCAAGTGCAACAACTTTGTAAATTAGTGGCTAATTGCGATTTTGTGTAAATAAGTTGAATGACATTTTAAACACGCCAAGTTATTGTAGAATATGATATGTGATTGCATTATTTTTAATAACTAACATCGTATCGTATTTTTATGATGTTTCCTTAAACACACGCATACATTATTTGACGAGGTTCGATTCCCGCATAGGACAAACATTTGTGCGCATGCACATGTCTGTTTGTCTTAGTCTGGGTGTTTTCTATGTATCATAAGTATCAACTACAAGTGATTTAATCCAAAATTTCGTCAAACCTCCTAGCACCAACAATCAACAATTGTAAAATTAGTTTCGTTCGTTTTTCTACGACTTTTTGTTCTACCGAATCTGCTCTTCTCTTGGAAAATAGGTAGCATTTGAAGGGTTAGGAAATAACTTTGCACGAATTGCTTTATCTATCAGTATAAAAGTACTCTCATGTATGTGGTAAAATACAATAAGTATTCATTTATTGCGCTATCGTACACAAACATGATAATTTATATTAAGTACATTAAAAATAAACAGCAGGAGCAGGCATACATCTTCGCCGCGCGGTAGAAATAGATTTACTTCTCATACGCCGCGTCGGCGGTCTACTCTCCCTCAGTCTTACGTATTTTCGATCATCACGTGTCCTGACGCGAGTTTCGCGGCTAAAGAAGTTTTCACTTCAAAAAATTACGTCAAGCTAAATCAAAGAAGACATGGCCAACGCATTAGGTGCGCTTTCGTATTCCACAGTAAATAAGCCGAGCTTTGTTCAAACAAGGTAAAGAAAGCGTCGAAGATTGGCCAAACAGAAAATCCTTTTTCACCAGAAAAACGCACCGACGCACAAGTCAGTCTTTGCAATGGCTAAGCTCCATGAAATCAATTTCGAGGTATTGAACCATCCTCCTATTTGCTTGATTTAGCGCCATCGGACTATTTCCTGTTCCCTAAAGTGAAAACACACCGGGCTGTAAGAAATTTTCCACCCACGAAGGATAGCTGAGGTGGAGCGGTTTTTGGAAGAGTTGGGGGACCGGTCTATAAAAGCGGCTTAGAAGCGTTGGAGTATAGATTCAGATAAGGGGGGATATGTAGTATTTATCTACATAAATGAAATACTTTCTTAATTTTATTTTCTTTGTCTTCTTGGTCGGGCCGAGAACTTTCAAATCGCCCTACCATACTAGAGACGAACTTCTTAGCTTCCATGGATTCACCGTGCGGGTGCCGGGTCCATCGTGTGGCAGAGAGAGAAACCCAAGCAGATCCCGAGACTTGTGACACGGGTGTAGGTTTAAGGGGCCCCTTTCCGACGTACATCAACACTCACCTTCACTACTTGTGTTTCTCTCCCTGCCCTGCCAAATCTGGTATGAACCTGCTAATGCAGCTTTAGATACTCGTTCTAGTATAGAACTTACTGCACTTCTGGACAAGCCAAGGTCTTTCAGCAGGTTATAGAGAGATTTTGCTGGTATACCTCTCGCTCCTACTTCTACAGCGTATAGATTAACTACATAGCCGCTTTTTGTTAATTCGTTTAGGAGGTCATAATATTTGTTTTGTTTTATCGCGTGGTCTTTGGGTATGTTAGTTTCCCACGGTACGGTAAGCTCTACAAGTACTATACGTTTTGTAGCTCTGGAGAAAAGGAAAATGTCCGGTCTGGATGTCGAAACAACCACATCTTCTGGGATTTTATAGTGCTTTTCATACGTGTCCATTAAAATAGTCCAGTCAGGTGCTGCACTGAGGATTGAGTAAGGCTTGTTCTTGGAGTTTGAAGTTGAGCCTCCTTTTATAAAGTTAATTTGTCTTTTGTTTGTCGTTAATCCTTTTTGGGCTCTAGCTATTGAAAGGCTTATGGCTTCACGTATGATTTGAAGTACTCTGTCATGGCGATGTGAGTAATGATGGGATGCAAGGTGCTCCTTGATAGGGGATCAAGGAGCACCTTGCATCCCACCAATAGGTGCCTTGCTGTACATATCGCCTCTCCACAGGTATAGCAACATTTTTCAGAGGCTTTTCCCCACCTAACTAAGTTACTCTGGTCAGGGAGGGTCATTTGAAAGGCATTAAGATAGAATTTTAATAAGGCAGGAGACCAGTCATACAGCAAGGTGCGCCACTTCAGAGCTAACGGGATGCAAAACTCGCCTATGGTTAACCACTCACTTTGCATTTCTAAATTCATAGCGTGCACTTTGTAACTGTCATTTTCGTCTTGTTGTAGAAAGGTTTTTACTATGTCTCGGTCTTCCCTTTTCTTTCTCGCGCCCAACCCAGCTCTATTTGCCTGTGCACCTACCATAAATTGTTTGTGGAATTGAAGTCTAGATTCTAGGTCTGTGGCATTTTTGTCTTTTGGGAGAGATTTAACTAATTCGTCTTGCGACTTTTGCAAAATATGCGTTTTTGTAACTCTCAGGTGTTTATAGAGTTCAGAAGGTTTCTTTAATTTCAGCCCAAAACTATTGTGATCCCTAAATAGAGTCGAGGGATCAGCCGGATGTGCCAGTCCGAACCATGACTTTAATATCTTTATGACATTAGCATCTAGCTTTGCCAAGAGGGTTTTACCGAAGTCATATACTAGGAAAGGCTAAGTGAGACGTGATGTGAGATAGTTGTCGTATATCCATGCTTTTTTAATATTACTGATAGGCTGTTGGTCTACCTTATTGAGGTCGTTAATGAAATTTTCGACAACTTCCCCCAATGATGGTGTGCGTCCTTTGTAATCTATCTTTCTACCAAGAAATTTGAAAGGCACTGTTTCTGCAATCGTAGCAACTTTTTGGCCGCTTATGGAGAGTTCCGGGTCGTAAGAAGTGTATTTGGTATTTCGTCTACCCAGACATAAACAATGACATTTACTTGGTTTCGCCCTCAATCCCTCCGTCCATGTACAGAACTCATCGACTTCATTTAACAACTCCTGACACTGTTTGGGATTACGTGTAAGTATTGCAAGGTCGTCAGCAAAGGCTAAGATTGACTCAGTGTACTTGTTGTTGATTTTAAAACGGTAGCCCCATTTCCTTTCATATGATGTCAATTTGTCTATTAAAATATTAATAACTATGTTAAATACTATCGGTGATAAGCAGCACCCTTGGAATAGTCCCACACTGTATTGTAGTGGCTTTGTGTATTCCTTGTTTACTGCTATGACGAATTTTAAATGCGAGTAATAAGAGTTAATTATGTTAACAATTAAATCGGGAAAGTTATACCATTTTAGTGCAAATATCATAAGTTCATGCTGCACCGAACCAAATGCGTTTTCTAGGTCTATCCAGCAGACTGATATTTGCCTCTCATGTGTTCTGGCATCTTTCAGACTTTCTGCTAGTAATGTATTGTGTTCCAGGCATCCAGAAATTCCAGGCAAGAAGCCTTTCTGGTGATTGGGCCTGAAATACCTATTGCTGATCATGAATTTTGTCATTTTTGATTGTAATACACTAAAAAAGATTTTTGAGATTGTATTGGTTAGGGCTATCGGTCTGGTGTCTTTTGGATGAGTTACTATATCCTTTTTAGGGATGAGGACAAAAACTGCATTTCCAAATGCTACTGGGACTTGCTTTCTTGACCAGATCTTACTAAATATATTTAAAATGTGTTTACGAACTGATGGACACTTTTTATACACTATGTAAGGAATGCCATCGGGGCCTGGCGCAGATTTAGAACTTTTCTTTTTAATATGGTAGTTTATTTCCTCTTCATTGGGTGGGTCACTTTGAAAACTAAATAGAGGATCATTAGGTCTTTGGATTTTTGGATCTACGTATGAGTTCCCGCGTTTAGGCACTTCGTATGTGTTTTTACAGTGATCGTAAATTTGCGCGTTGGTCAAGAGAAGCTTTCCCTTTTGTTCCCTGAAAATGTTTTTCGAGTATTGAAAAGGATTTTTATCGAAGTCTACTTCATGTTTAGCTCTGTTAAAATTATCGCGATTTTTTGTGGTTTGAAGTGATATACCTTGTATTAATTTGAGGATTGATCTTAGAGCCCTGGACAGTTGGTGACTTAGATGGTTATCGCCCATGGTTTTAGCTACACGAAGTTTCCTTATTAACTCTCTTTTCTTCCTCCGCAATTTCATTTTAAATGTGTTTTCTTTATTTTGAGCGCAATAAGTTTGTGGTGGATAATGCTCAGAGAAGTATGTATAGATAGTATCCTGTAGAGTTTCTACTTGGCTGTTTAGATCTTGTTTTGATCCAGGATGTTCTAAAAGGATCGCCAAGTTTTGGTCATGAACTTTCCAGGTGGAGTTTTTTAGACTGGGGATGCTAAGACGTGTCCTGATGTCAATGGACTCCTGGTAATTTTCACTTGATGATTCACCTTGGGATTTATGAGGGTCAACTCTATCCGTAGTGTTTGTCGAAGTACTTACCGACGGCTGTCGTGCTTCAACACCATCATGTGTCTTTAAGTGCTTGTTGTACCAGGCTCGTCTCTTGTATGTTTTCCCGCACGTAGGGCATCTCAAATCCGTATTCGCGCCAGGGTCGTCATTATTATCGACCGGTGGACAGATCTTCCGCCCCCCCCTCTCGGACTGTCCCAGGGGTATTTTTCTTTTTCGGACTTTTAGCAATTGAAGTTTCCCGGGCTTGGCTCGCTAGGCCGTCACCCTCGACTGTCTTTCCAGCAGTCAGATGTCTTTCCATCTGTCAGATGTCTTTTCCACCAGCCATCTGTCTTTCCAGCGTCATCCCGTCTCTCCGGGCTGTCATTTTTTGTATGAGACGAACTTCTTAGCTTCCATGGATTCACCGTGCGGGTGCCGGGTCCATCGTGTGGCAGAGAGAGAAACCCAAGCAGATCCCGAGACTTGTGACACGGGTGTAGGTTTAAGGGGCCCCTTTCCGACGTACATCAACACTCACCTTCACTACTTGTGTTTCTCTCCCTGCCCTGCCAAATCTGGTATGAACCTGGATTTAAAATATACTAGCTGTGCCCGCGACTTCGTCCGCGTGGAATAGTGTCTTTGGGCAGCATTTTTAAATGTTTCGGCTAAT
This sequence comes from Hypsopygia costalis, assembly GCA_937001555.2. Lineage (NCBI taxonomy): Eukaryota > Metazoa > Arthropoda > Insecta > Lepidoptera > Pyralidae > Hypsopygia > Hypsopygia costalis. The sequence continues at coordinate 336,836 of OW443331.2, forward strand.
TATTTTAGAAATAAGACACATACGTATTAATACTTATATGAGTTGCAGTGTGCGATCTAGTGCTTCGATAGCTCTTTTGTGGAACATTGTACATTCATCCCAACCAACAGCTTACACTGCTGCAACTTTCTTCCGCGCTCACTGCTTTTGCTATTGTTACATACTGGCATGTCCTCATGAGCTAAGTTCAATGGTAGTTTTAGAACCGAGTGCGCTATACCCCTATAACTATTTACACTTTATTTTGCTTTTAACCGTAAACACAGAAAACAAAACTTCTTATTATGAAAATAACTTATTTTATTTAATTGTATAAAAACCTATTTAAAAAAATATTATAAACCCAAATGAATTAAATTTAACTAATTTTATTGACCCAAATAAACAAAATCTCTATACTAAGTAGGTATAACTTTTTACACTTGTACTTAAGAACTTGTTTTTATGAACCATTTGTAACCGATTCCTAGAAATCCCTTTCGGATATTGCGACTTCTGACTGAGTCGGCATGCAAAGGCATAAAGACTCATTCATAAAACTATTAAGTTTTCTTATCTTTTGTTTACATTCACAGATGGTCAAATGCTTTGTTTGTACAACGCTCAAAAAAGTACTGTTTATTTGGTGAGGGCAATTAACTTACCGTTCTTAGGTACCTGCCTAGCATACAAATATGCAACAAAAAATAATGACGTAATAACATCTAATTAAACTCGAAAGTAATCTACTTTTAACGAATGAAATAAACAAAACAATGACCCAACTAAAGAAAAAAATATTTAATAACTTATCTACTAAAGTAAGCAAATCGATTTGTAAACAATGTGCAGTGAATAATAATGCATTTGTAGCGGAAAAAATAATAATTGTCACGTGTCTGCACGTTTGGGGAAGCCCACTTAGGCATATTTTTTCTGTGCCGTACCACCGTTTTTTACTCATGTGGTACCACGCCGCGTAACGACCCCCGGCCCGCTCCCTGACCCCCGCGCGGCAGCACTCAATGTGTACGGGTGGTGTACGGCGTTGAGATAGGCAAAATGACAGGCATTTACAATAAGTGCCCAGTAAGTACCTGTAAGTGCCCAATAAATGCCTAGTTTTGGGCATAAATAGGGAATTTATAACTATTTTTTGGGCATTTATTGTAAATGCCCGGCATTTTGCCCATCTCTAGTACGACGCGATGCTTGGCAAGTTTTTTACTCGCGTTAATTTCAGTTTCCCATTTTATAATGACTGCGAAAAAGTTATCTACATCAGGATAGCACTAATATTTTGTCTCTTGTCGCAAACTTATAAAACATTCATTTATACCTTACATATTTCCATACAAACTTTCATCCCCTATTCCCTATTGTTATTTTACCCCCGTGTGGGTAAAACTTTTACAAACTTTGAATGTCATATTTATTTATATCGAATCAACAGTCTAAAAAATAAGTTTCAAGCTTCTAGCTCTAAAAATAACGATACTTCCATACAACTTTTCACCCTCCCTTTTAACCCCTTACAACCCTTTTCTTGCATTAAAAAGTAGCCTATCTCCTTCCTCAGGCTCTAAACTATCTGTGTACCAAATTTCATTTAAATCGGTTCAGTAGTTTTGCCGTGAAAGCAGGACAGACAGACAGACAGACAGACAGAGTTACTTTCGCATTTATAATATTAAGTAAGGGGCATAAATAGGGAATTTATAACTATTTTTTGGGCACCCGGCATTTTGCCCATCTCTAGTACGACGCGATGCTTGGCAAGTTTTTTACTCGCGTTAATTTCAGTTTCCCATTTTATAATGACTGCGAAAAAGTTATCTACATCAGGATAGCACTAATATTTTGTCTCTTGTCGCAAACTTATAAAACATTCATTTATACCTTACATATTTCCATACAAACTTTCATCCCCTATTCCCTATTGTTATTTTACCCCCGTGTGGGTAAAACTTTTACAAACTTTGAATGTCATATTTATTTATATCGAATCAACAGTCTAAAAAATAAGTTTCAAGCTTCTAGCTCTAAAAATAACGATACTTCCATACAACTTTTCACCCTCCCTTTTAACCCCTTACAACCCTTTTCTTGCATTAAAAAGTAGCCTATGTCCTTCCTCAGGCTCTAAACTATCTGTGTACCAAATTTCATTTAAATCGGTGCAGTAGTTTTGCCGTGAAAGCAGGACAGACAGACAGACAGACAGACAGACAGAGTTACTTTCGCATTTATAATATTAGTAAGGATTAGTAAGGATTATGAGTTATATTTTAACGAGGCAGGTAAAAAAAGACACAAATAAAACGAATTTAATATTTATTATTTACAAGCACTGGAAGGACTTATTGGAATAAACTCGATTTAAAAATCTCAGTGCTGACTTTATGTCCATTATGAACATACTAGTAGTGGTCCCGACCGTCTCGTGCAACACTAACAGTGTCCTCCCCGGCAGTGGGCCCGGGGGTCCCACGTGAGAATGTCGCGTTCCCTCCCCGGCGCTGGTCCCGCCCCTCGCGAGGATGTCTCGCTCCCTTCTCGGCGGTGGTCCCGCTCCGCTAGTGGGCCCAGGAGTCCCACATGAGCTTGTCGCGCTCCTCCCGGCGGCGGCCCCGCTAGTGGTCCCGGGGTTCCCGCGCGAGGATGTCTCGCTCGCTCCCCGCAGTGGTCCCGCTCCGTCAGCGGGCGCAGGGTCCCCCGTGAGCATGCCGCGGCACCGCTAGTGGTCCCGGGGGTCCCGCGCGCGCGCCTGCAGCACGTCCCTGAACTGCGCGAGGATGGCGTTCTCCCGCTTCATGCGCTCCTCCTTGCTGAAGGCGGCGAGCGCGCGCTTCTCGTCGGCGGAGTAGATCTGGTTCTCCTTGCGGATGCGCACGGCCTCCATGCGGCGGTGGCGGCTGCCGCTCATGACGTAGCCCACGGCCTCGTAGGACGCGATCTCGTCCGAGGTGAGGCCGATCTCGCCGCGGCGCGGGATCCTCTTGCCCTCGGCCACGTAGGCGGCCATGGCGGCGCCCTCGCCGGGCAGCAGCGCGCGCCCGAAGTCCTTGGCGCCCAGCGCCGGGCCCGCGCGGGGCAGCGGGCCCGGCGCCTCCGCCGCCAGCGAGGGCGCCGCCTCGTCCACCGCCGCGCTCGCCGCCTGCTCCTCTGGAACCACACATGCGCCTGGAGTTATTAAATATAACCGCAGCCTATCTGGTGTAATAGTCTAATATTTGTGATAAATTTAATTTTATAAATAAAACATAACACGATGTTTCACACTTACTTCCCTTTTCCACCCACACCTCTTCTTCGCTGCTGGAGCTCGACTCCCTGCTGCTATCTTTATGTTTTTTCTTAGCCTTCTTGCGAGCCTTTTTGACCTTCTTCAATTTCTTTTTTAACTTCCTCAGCTTCTGCTTCGCGTCTTCCTTGGAGTTCTTGGACTTTTTGTTTTTCTTTTTCTCTTTTTTATCATTTACATTGTCCGACGTCGAGGGCTCCTCTTCTGAACTGCAAATAAACATTTGTAAAATAAGTATACATATTTTTATAAGCTTTTAAATTATAAAAAAAAAATTAAAACAATAATGGGGGACATTCAGTTTTGAGGACTTTGTATGCCTGATTAAAAAAAAAAACTAACTAAACCCTATATACACTCACATGTTCATTACAGCCGATTTTCTCCCAAGATACTGAACAAATTAAATTTTATACACATGATTTTCTATGGATGTGTAACACAAATAAATTAATTATATATTTATAGTATCAATTGCAACAACTTTGTGCAAATATTTGTAAAAATTAACCAATTCTGAGATATTTTAATTTTCGTGCAATTATGTTATTAGTTGCTCCGTCTGTTGCTTGCTTTATATTTATAGTTATAGGTGCAGGTAAGCAAGGTAGAGTAAAGGAGAGACAGGGGTACTAGACCACAATTGGATAGTTTTAAATAGTTATTGATGGTAGAAAAAAAAAGATTAAAAGATAAGTAATGGATAGAAAAGTATTTGAACCACATTTTTTTTTTGCAACCCTGTTTAAAATAAAGAACAATTATTCTGTTTTTGTAACTGCGGCCACAGGGTAGCGGCATTCATAAATGAAATGGATACAGGACTAAAAACATAATATGTAAGTGGTGAATGCTGACATTGTTCAAGTCAATCCACCATGATCACAATTATCATGATACCTAAGCATATTTTCATGACAAATGATCCACTGGTGAAAACAGAAATGATGAAATAAATAAGATTTCATTTTTCATTTAAAAATCTAACGTTACAAACTAAAAGGTTAAAAATATATTTTTCCTGTCACTCACTCAGGTCTGATGGGAGACTTGCCCCACACTGAAGACACTCCAAGCTGGCCGATCCTTTCTCTTTCTTCCCTTCTTGCATCTAAGAACTCCTCTTCTTGTGGCTTGTATCTGCCTCTCGGGCCAGGCCCACCTCCTAGTCCTAGAAATCATAAAAGACTAAACACAGGTGCTCTCACTCATATTGTCAGATATTTCCTATAATATATATAATTTTTCTACTACACTTATCACTGCATATCAAGAAAAAATCAAGATAACTTTCAAATAAACACAATTATTTTAAACTAGCTGGCCCGGCGAACTTCGTACCGCCTAATTGTCAATGAATGTCGTGGTATGGGGCCGTCCATATATTACGTCATTCTAAATTAGGGGGGGGGGGGCTGGTCTGCGGATGACGGTAAATGATAGATGGGGGGGGGGGGGGGTGTTTCGAAATTGACGTCATTCTTATTTATTTATTTATAGTTTATTTTTCACATACAAAAAGATTATTTCTAAAAAGAAATTTCTTCCAGCACACCTAGTAAAATACTAGCTGCCCGCCCCGGCTTCGCCCGTGGTACTTACATCTATTATACATATAAACCTTCTTTAAGAATCAGTCTATCTATTTAAAAAAACCGCATCAAAATCCGTCCAATTAAAAGAATGGGTGAAAACTCCGTGGGAGTTATCCAAAGAAAAGTAAAAAATAAGTAGTTATATTATATCAATGATTATTGCCAAAGTAAAAATAATAAAAGGTGATTCTATAACCAAGTGTTTTAATCATATAATACCCTATTTTTCTCAAATCTGCAATGTTTTATTTTGTCAAACTAGTAATGACGTCAATTTTGGGAGAAGGGGGGGGGGGGGGGTCATTAAGAAATGACGATAGGATGATTATAGGGGGGGGGTCTAAAATCTGAAAAAATCGATGACGTAATTTATGGACGGCCCCTATACATATTAGTTGAACAAAATTTATGATGTCTTGAAATTAATATAATGAATAATAGAAAATAATAGAGAAGCACGATGGCGTCATTGCGCGTGTCAGTCTAATTGTACACGCAAGTTAAGCAACGTCAACCGTAGCCTGTCCATGGATGTTATGGAGTTTATATTATCTCGAGCTCCTCCGTGCTTCGGAAGGTACGTTAATCCGTCGGTCCCGGTTGTAATCATTAGATTAACTCGAGGTCCTCCGTGCTTCGGAGGGCACGTTAATCCGTCGGTCTCGGTTGTTATCATTAGATTATCTCGATCTCCTCCGTGCTTCGGAAGGCACGTAAGACGTCGGTCCCGGTTGTTATCATTAGATTATCTCGAGCTCCTCTGTGCTTCTGTATTTAATATTACCCAGCAGTGGGTAAATATTAAGTTCAGTATTTTACTATGTCACAAACTAAAGTACCATGACACTTGACAACCAATTAATATTCATTTTCAAGCATTCATTCATAAACAATTTTCAAAACAACAACGGACAACTTTCCCGACGTAAAAGTTAGACCAATCGATTTGACATTTAATTGAAAATCAATAAATATCCCAATCCGTTTTCAAATTTAATTTTTCGACAATTTTGTCAATGTTTTAATACTTATTATCCTATACCCACATTTCTGAACGCACGCATACATTTGACGTACGCACGTTAACGTCACGTTTGACAGGTCCGACATCCACGAACATTTTGTATGGAAAAATGATTTTTCTTTTATTTTATTTTTTTCGTAAATTTTCCAATGTTTTTAATAGTTATTCTGCTATTCTGGACGGAGACAAATCCAACAAATCAAAAACCATGGCAATCGGTCCAGCCGTTCTCGAGTTATAAGTGTTGTAACAAACACGACTTTCTTTTATATATATAGATATCTCTATATAAAAGAATCTCTTCTAGTCAACCTCTGAGTTGTGTGTGTTACGGAATGGAATAAAATGTAGAGGAAATTAGATTTACACTACTTTGTGTGCTACTGCCGCCATGCGGCGGAAGGTGGTGGAAGAAGCATGCAAAGATCAAATTGAATGTAAATTTTAATTCAGCAAAATAACCATTTCAATAAAAATTGTCAGACAACAAAGTACAAAGTGTGATGGGACAAACACACTTAGGGTCCTACACCTACCAAAAACATTGTAGTGGTCTGCTGTAGAGGCAATTGACTAACATTTCAGAATCATAATAATAGTGAATACAGCTGAGAGCGTGCGTCAACTCACCGCCGCCGAGCCCGCCGCCGCCGTCTCGGTAGGAGCTGCGACCGCGCTCGCGGCCGCCGTGTGCCTCGCGGTCGCGATCTCTGCTGTGTTCACGCTGTTGTCGTTCTCGACTTCTGTGCTTTTCGCGGCTGCGACTACGATGGCGTTCTTTGCTTCGCCGGCGACTACGTTCATGATGATGATCGCCTCCCATATTCCGTTGAAATTTTTACGTTAATTCTTTAATAGTGTGGATTTTAACACTATCTTTATTAACGAATAGATAAACATAAACTAAATCATTAAAGTCGATGCGACGTCAACGAAATGAACAGGAAAATACTTGGTTTACAATTACTGTGCATTATGTTGGAGTTTCTTTTTCTGGAGACTAATAATTGTATCGAATTCACTTTGAAACGTTAATAAAATAAATAACTGATACAAAAATGACTGAAATAAATAATAGGTAATGAATTAAATTAACGTGCAGGAATAACATATAAATAAACTGAGCACAACGCACTGACAGTACTGACACTGACAGTACTGACACTCTGCTCTGATCTTAACTGACCTGACAGTCAGCTAAGATAACTTAACTAATTCTTCTTCTGTGTTTTGTTTTGGTAATCACTTTTGGTCAAGATTTTTTTTTTTGCCAAAAGTAGATTCATCTAGTAGGATAGTAGGTAGGATATTCAATAAAAATTATCTTACCTCTCACGTTGGATCAAATTGTTAACATTAAAACAGAGTTTCGAAATTTGTCGCAGACTTTTGGATAAATTGGCTTGTGAATGTAACTATTAAGCTGTAAGCCTTCTAAATACAAATAAATAAAATAAATAGTAAATAAATCGCGGAATAGAATCACTCCGTTTCTTCCCGTGGATTTCGTACAAGGCGACTAAGGGAAATACATTATCAAATATCGATCAGGCGTCCTCAACCCGTTTGGCCAGCGTGGGGAGTGTAGGCCAAATCCTCCTTCCGTCTAGGACGGACAAGAGAAGGTGGTACGTGATCCTGTAGGTGGAGACTAAAATGGACATGATGATGATGATGACTATTACGATAAGAGAGAGGAGAGTTTGTATGAAAGTCGCGGGCGATTGCTAGTATAGGTTGCTATAAATGCTATAACAATTTGCGTACTGCACTGACTGCTCTTTATGTATGTAATTCGCTCGAGTGTGTTATTGATTTTTACGAGCATAAAGTGATCTAGTACAGACTATGGATGTCTGTATTAGTAAACAGTATGGCAATACGCTGCAGTCGGGAGGGGCTGACGAAATTATTAACTTGATCGCAAAAATAATCTTTGACTGATGATTGGTTGCCAATATAAACAAAGACGACAAGAACTCAAACAAAAGTCAGTGTCAAAACAAATAAAGTTATTGATTTTAATGTTTATTTAATTTTTTTAAAGATGTTAAAGTTTTAAACATGAAGTTATCGACGCCAAGATACACCTTTTGTTTATTTTTTCAGTTTACTTTCTTGTTTCTTGATTTATTATTCAATTGTGTGAGTTTATTTCCCAAGAGTAGAGACAGTCTTCTTGTACTTTTCATGTAAGTTTTTTCCATTTTTTTTATGATATCTTTCTGAACTATATTATTCCAGTAAAGCAATATGTCTAATAATAAAACCAGAATTTGCAGCAATTGGTAGTATAGTGATGCGAGGGTTAGTTGATAAATAATCCATAATCAATTAACATAATACCTTAATCGACGTTCTATTTAACCTATGTATGTGTATTGTAAATGTATAATTCAATATTTTATAAAGTAAATAAATAAAATAGGTTTATGTCTTAAACCCAACAACCCACCTACCCAAATAATGGGAATCCTTTCAGATCTGAGAATACAATTGTTGACTGTCATACTGTATAGAACACAATACTCGAAATTATAAAATAAAATTACAGTGTTTGATGAAGTATAGCAATATTATTAATGACAAATATTTACATTGAAAAGTAAGAAAACACATGTAAAAATGAATGACAAAAGAGTATGTAACTGTGAGTGGATATATTGGGATACACACATTCACAATATCTTCGATTGAAACTAGAACTGGTTTCAGAACTTGGCTATAGTGAGCAATGTGTGTACATATTGCTGCATTGGCAGTGGGTGAATGTAGGCATGCATTTTTTTTATTGCAAGCATTTATATGGCTATTAATTATTATCAGCTTGGCTATATCCTTGTTTGTTAAGGAAGGATATTTGGAAAATTAATCTCTCAGGGAATATTGGGATATGTGTGTGTGAAGCTAATGTCATTCGTCGTCAACCCTTATTCGTCCTAAAGCTGGGATAAGGGCGTCTCCTCAATCAAAGGGACTTAGAGCATACTCCACCACAATGCTCAACTGTGGTTTGGTGGAGACCAGTGTTTTCAAGTCGCCTAAAAGCCACTGACTTGGCTTAACGACTGTTGTCTAATGACAAAGCCGAGACTGACTGCTTAACGTGCCCTCTGATGCTCCAAAGCGAATGTCATTAAATAAGAGTAAATATATTTAAATTCATGTTGTAATTTTTAGATTTCAGGACTTGTTTCTGGTGCTGTCAATAACACTGATGCTAATGATGTTTTTCTCAACATATTTGTTTCAAGTAAGTAAACTATACACATGCAAACAATAGCTTTTTAGTTTAATATTTTGGTGTCATATTCATTTACTGCTGGAATACAGGACTCTCTACAATGGAAGGGGTTTATTGTTTGTGTGGACACACTGTTATCTGTGGGTGGAAGGCCAGTGTCATTGTCCCGAGTGTAGGTTATTTACCCTGTTTTTTGCATTTTTTATTACATTCAGGACAATGCTATCACGCTCCCATTGTTCGTGTTTATTATTTCCAAATTATTTTTTTATCTAATTGCATATTTTATTTAAATGAAATCAATTGTGTCTTGTGTAATCTGTAACTCTTTGTATGACATTAAAACAAATCTGCCGAATTTGTGAGTCACACACATAGTTTTTGAAGATTTCTGTGATAAAAATGAAATAGATTATATTCTCTAATTTCTAAGCCACAATAAAATTGAATAAATAAGCCACTCAAAGTTTATGTTTTTTAAAATCACTTTCAAAACTAAATTTTGTCCTAATTTTGTGGGTTAAAAGACACAATTGCCAGATATACAGTGAGGCTTGGAGGAGCGTGGGGTGAGTGAGTGAGTGTGTGTGTGCAGGCGGGGCTGGCCGAGGTGCTGGCGCGCAAGTTCTGGGCGCTGGCGGCGAGCGGCGGGCGTGCGTGTGTACGTGTGTACGTGTGTACGGGCTGTGAGTGAGTGTGTGTGTGCAGGCGGGGCTGGCCGAGGTGCTGGCGCGCAAGTTCAGGGCGCTGGCGGCGAGCGGCGGGCGTGCGTGTGTACGTGTGTACGTGTGTACGGGCTGTGAGTGAGTGTGTGTGTGCAGGCGGGGCTGGCCGAGGTGCTGGCGCGCAAGTTCAGGGCGCTGGCGGCGAGCGGCGGGCGTGCGTGTGTACGTGTGTACGTGTGTACGGGCTGTGAGTGAGTGTGTGTGTGCAGGCGGGGCTGGCCGAGGTGCTGGCGCGCAAGTTCTGGGCGCTGGCGGCGAGCGGCGGGCGTGCGTGTGTACGTGTGTACGTGTGTACGGGCTGTGAGTGAGTGTGTGTGTGCAGGCGGGGCTGGCCGAGGTGCTGGCGCGCAAGTTCTGGGCGCTGGCGGCGAGCGGCGGGCGTGCGTGTGTACGTGTGTACGGGCTGTGAGTGAGTGTGTGTGTGCAGGCGGGGCTGGCCGAGGTGCTGGCGCGCAAGTTCTGGGCGCTGGCGGCGAGCGGCGGGCGTGCGTGTGTACGTGTGTACGGGCTGTGAGTGAGTGTGTGTGTGCAGGCGGGGCTGGCCGAGGTGCTGGCGCGCAAGTTCTGGGCGCTGGCGGCGAGCGGCGGGCGTGCGTGTGTACGTGTGTACGGGCTGTGAGTGAGTGTGTGTGTGCAGGCGGGGCTGGCCGAGGTGCTGGCGCGCAAGTTCTGGGCGCTGGCGGCGAGCGGCGGGCGTGCGTGTGTACGTGTGTACGGGCTGTGAGTGAGTGTGTGTGTGCAGGCGGGGCTGGCCGAGGTGCTGGCGCGCAAGTTCTGGGCGCTGGCGGCGAGCGGCGGGCGTGCGTGTGTACGTGTGTACGGGCTGTGAGTGAGTGTGTGTGTGCAGGCGGGGCTGGCCGAGGTGCTGGCGCGCAAGTTCTGGGCGCTGGCGGCGAGCGGCGGGCGTGCGTGTGTACGTGTGTACGGGCTGTGAGTGAGTGTGTGTGTGCAGGCGGGGCTGGCCGAGGTGCTGGCGCGCAAGTTCTGGGCGCTGGCGGCGAGCGGCGGGCGTGCGTGTGTACGTGTGTACGGGCTGTGAGTGAGTGTGTGTGTGCAGGCGGGGCTGGCCGAGGTGCTGGCGCGCAAGTTCTGGGCGCTGGCGGCGAGCGGCGGGCGTGCGTGTGTACGTGTGTACGGGCTGTGAGTGAGTGTGTGTGTGCAGGCGGGGCTGGCCGAGGTGCTGGCGCGCAAGTTCTGGGCGCTGGCGGCGAGCGGCGGGCGTGCGTGTGTACGTGTGTACGTGTGTACGGGCTGTGAGTGAGTGTGTGTGTGCAGGCGGGGCTGGCCGAGGTGCTGGCGCGCAAGTTCTGGGCGCTGGCGGCGAGCGGCGCGGCGTACGGCGCGGCCAGCGTGGCGCTGCACGGCGCGTGGCTGCTGCAGCGCTGGACGCGCCCCGACGCGCCCTCCGGCGCCGCGCTGGCGGCGCTCTTCACGCTGCAGAGATGCCGTGAGTCTCACTCTACACGCTCGCCTGTCTCCTAAATGTATCCAGGTGATCTGTTACAGCTTTAACGAGTGTCAAAAATAATGGTAAGGCGTTAAGTGCTGCTACATTTCTGTATCTATTTGGTAACATGAGCCGTGTCTGTTGATCTTTTAATTTTATAACCTTCTCCATTTTCTTTTCAATAAAACGATTTCTGCATCCGACGACCGACAGCATGTGACGACCGGCGCCTGCCTCATGGGCCGCTGACACTGGAGTCCATGAATTAAAGTGACGAAATCACACGACCACTATCTTCTCGTCGCGTCCACTATGCGGCCCTAGAAGGCCTCTTCGCATTCCTTTTGAAGGCCCAATATCGTGTCACCACACATGTGGAGCAGGAAATACGTCGCCGGGCGGTCTATTCCACTGGTCAGCGGTTCGGCACAGAAAAGATCAGCTGAGCCTTTAAGTGCGAGGTAGCGGGTAGATGTTTTCATCTGCGTCAGAATGTGCACGCCGAGATGGTCGGTGGTTCCGGTACTCAAACGAAGGAGGAGGAATAAGATCATAGAGCTCTACCGGACACCGTGATAGTCGATAAAAATGACTCAATGTAACGACTGCGGAGTTACAGCAGCTCAAGTGATGCTCCTAGCTTAGGATCGTCATATCGATCATAAGGTATTTTGCGGAACCTTCCCAGAGATGCAAACAATATTCCACACACGGTCTGATTTTGATGCGTTTTATAAAGTAATTAATAGTCGTTGTACGGGTGTGTAATACTGCCGCACCCTGTTCAGGACTCCAAGTTTATGGGAAGAATTCAGTATTACATTTTGGATGTATCCCTGTGATTCAAGTCTGCACGCAGATTCAAGCCGACGCCAAGAAGAGTTGGAGCTGGGGAAAATGAGTCCTGCAGGAATGTAATAATCAATCCCCTTCTTAATTTCCACCGCAAGCAGAGAAGTTGTCAACTCTGAAGCAGCGTTCATTCCAGGGATCAGCGGATTAGTAGTCACGCAGTCCATCTCAGTCTGCCGAGTAGTGCCAGACTTGCGTCTCAAAGATGAGTGTGGGCGTGTGCGGGCACTTTACACGTAACTAGACAGTGGTCGAAATTTTACACGTAACCCGCAATGGCGGTGATTGATCTGCCTGTCTTGGAACTCGAGTAAATTCAAAAACTAATTGAGTGAGACCAGGTTTCAGAGAGTAGGAACAACCTACCCGCGAGATCCTTCTTGAGAGAGCCCAGCCATAATTTGTGATAGGCGTTAAAGTCTCCCAGTACAACTAGCTCGGCCATTGGGAAACGCCGCTGTGCTTCATCTGCCAGCCGACTAATTTGCTCAAGCAACCAAGAAGTCTCCAGATTCCCCGAGTGAGACCTATATACGACGGCACAGTCGCAAGGGTCCTCCAAAAAACGCAGAAGGAGACAACAAATATTCGACTGAACGTATAAGCACACGCGAATTTGGCTGCGGAATTCTGTGAGGTGGAACTGCTTTCCCAGTCGGCCAGCTTACAAATACGCTGTAGAGGTAGGGAGTACGAGAGTACGAGAGGTAGGGCCTCTCTTTGGCTAGAACCCCTTTCGCGAGTCGGCAGGGTGCACCACATGCAGGTAAGGTTGGCGTTGGCTCTTAAGATCGTGGTGACCCACTTGCACCCCAAACATAGAATACTTCTAGTACCGTGATTTTGATTACCAGAGTTTGGATTGGGCGCGGGTCAAACTATGTGTCCGGTATTCCCGCAAATGTTTTCACCTGTAAGTTCGGCGAGCATGAGAAACTAATCTTTTAATGCTCGTCTTTTGTGTTTAATTTCTTCACTTAGTCACAATTTGTAAAAACGCTTGGAAAAAAAACAGGAGAATCCTATACGTTATACTGGTGAAAAAATTAAATTTTAAAGAATTAAATCCACGTTTGTGTTTAATTCTTATTATTCGTAACATTTTTTTTATCCAGAACAGTAAATTAATAAAATAAATTTTGCTGCGAGTTTTTGGCATCCATCAGTTTTGGAGCGGGAGAGGTGAAAATAACTAGTTCCAATTCAATTCTAGTGGTGACATAATGTGTTTCGTTCCGCAGTGTCCCCGTGGTACTACTTCTTCTACAAGCGCGCGGCGCTGCGCGTCTCGGACCCGCGCTTCTACGAAGACATGGACTGGATCACGCGCCAGCTGCGGCCGCGCTAGCGCGGGCTCTCTCTCACTCCCAGTCGTTGTGACAAAGGACCTCATTACGAGTGAGGTATTCAGACTGTCCATCTAGTGCACTGTCGTCTCGTTTGTACCGCACTTACTAGCGAGATGACACTATGTCAGTCTGAAAACCTCGCTAGTGTTTTATGTTTGGTGTCTATCTAGTCCTGTTCTTTGCATGACGAGGGCGGTTTCGGACCCGAACCGTTATAGATTTAGGCTCGACTCACACTGGCGGGGAGTCGAAGCGACGCGACGCGTCATGTTTTGCACGGCGACGCGCACCGTCGCGCGGAGTCGTGCGCTTTGGCGCGGCGACGCTCGTATGGAGTCGAGTGGATTCCATTTTTCCTACAATTTTTATCACGGTAGGTTTTCGCCTTGACGTAGTTAAACAGACATTCATATTTCTGTACTAAATAAATTAATTTTTCATCTCGTCCATTGTCGTCGTAGTTGAGCACTGTCGTCCGTCCGTTGTGGTCGGTCTGACCGCCGGCGACTCGCGACTCCACTCGACTCCTGCCGAGCGTCGGAGCGCGAATGCGCGCGTCAACGCGCGTCGACGCGCGCTTCCATATTTACATTTGAAAGGAAAATAGTTCTGAACAAATTTACTTACTCATAGTTACAAAATGTTTGTTCGTTCGGGTCAGAATGCTCGCCTTGTAGCCTGCAGCTAGCGCTGGCTAGTATAGCGTACGGTTTTAAATTGTACGTTATGGTAAGCTACTATAACGTTCAATTTAAAATTAATATTTTCTAGTCCACAATCTAGCCACTCGATGGACGAACCATCTAGAAGTGTTGCCGTTGCCTTGTTTGTACATTATAAATGTCTGTATATTTATTGTAAACGAACATCTCGACTTATTTACCAATTATGTTTATATCCATCCATATGTGGTAGTAAATAGGCAAATTTGAAAACTGACTGTACCAGCTCCACTGATGAGGGGCGAATAAAAAATGTTGACTTCGGACTGGATTGTTAAAATAGTTCTTGGCACAATATTTTATAATGTAAAAGAGTCCATGGACAACAAAATATACTTTAATTTTATTTATTTTGATTATTAAATGATGGGTATTATTATTTGCTAGAACATATTATAATTGATTATATTTAAATTATCACAGGGTCACTGTGATGGATATGTGTAGTATATAGGATATTTTGAATAATGATTTTAATTGTGACATTCCAAGGAATAGATCTCATAGTTTCTCAATGGAGGTGGGGTTAAGTGTTAGTTATTTTTAATGAGTTAAAAGTTAATGCAAAAAAATAACATGTTAAAGAAACTCATAATTAACATAACATGCTATTTATTCAGCCACGTTCAAGATAACCCTTAATTTTGTTGTGTTGTCTTATTAACTTTCCATCCAATAGAGTAAATTTTAACCGTATTAACGCTATGTTAAAATAAACAGATCAGTACCTCAGATTAATGTACCTTCCTTAATACTTGAGTTTAATTAAAAATAACAGCATCGTGTCGAATGTTTTAACACTTACGTTAAATTTAATTAACATTATAATTTAGTTGTTATATCTTTTAACGCCCACCTCTATTTCTCAATATATGCACACAGTTACGTGGATACGTTCACCGAAATGACAATACTTAATGTTAAAAACCTTGAGTATAGACACGAGGGTTTTAACATTATGTATTGTCGTCTATGTCAGAACATGCTCCACCGCTGCAACTGCGGGTTGACCTCGTATGTGTATTCTAGCAAACAAAGAACTTGAAGACGCGAGTCACCTCACTAAAATGAAGTTTACTAACTGAAGTTAATTTTAAACATTAACTTGTGATTGAAATTGTATGTACTTATATGTTGTTGCGTTAGTGATTTACTTATAAAAAATGTTAAAAGAATTGTCCACAGTTTGTAATAATTATTTAGAAATTGAACTGAAAAGCTATCTGACGTAAGGTCAATTAATAATTTTCATCTGAAACCAAAGCTCGACGTGAAAATCTCCGGACAAAATCTTTGCCCGTGAAAAAAAAATTGGTATTTTTATAAACAGGTTAATATCTGTTCCCTGAGGGATTAATGAACTTGCAAGTTAACGAGCCCGGTGTTAATCAGCTAATAATTTGTATTAACTTTGTTAATTAATGGTTTACAGGTTAATAATCTTGATCTCTGTTTTCAGTGTATGTAATTAAGTAAATTTCTGTCTTAGTGTAAGGCGTGTCACTGGTAATTTAGTATTGGTTATGTGATTGTATAAATTGAAAAAGTTTATTGTAATAAAAAGTTTATTTAAAACTAATTACATATTATACAATAACAATTGTAATCTGTACCAATGATCTCACTAGATGTTAAGATTTTAAAAACAGATTATAATAAACAGTATATGAAAAACAAAAACAATGTTTTAATTTTTAGATAATACATATTATACGGAATTATTTTTGTATCACACCGGGTGGTAAAATATCGCTGCCGATAGACGCATGCACCGGTAGGAGTGCTGCTTATCTGCCGGCACTCTGCTAACACACCCGCTGCCAATACAGCATCTCCTTACGTCTGGTGACGATACTCACTTGTAGAAATGCAACTAGCATCATGGGTGTTGTTATTTGGCTGCAGTATTCTGAGAAATGGAAGTAGTTCTCCATTGGCGTTCAATACGTGCTACCTCTCATTGACACAGTCTCGTTTGATAATCGACAGGGAACAACTGTGCAACTGAGATTGGGATGAGAACCACTTGCATTTTTGCCAACATAGATTAGCTTTATGTATGAAATAAATATTGAATCAGCTTAGGATTATAAAAAAATTCTGTTGTGGAAACAGATTTTTACAACGGCTCGGATTCGAATCCCAGTTTTGTCGCTGCACGTCGAATGATTTCGGTCGATCAAGTTGTACAATATAATAATCAAGGGATAACATTAAAAATATTTTAGGAACTAATAGACAACAGCGTCGACGTGTTGACAAAACTGCACATTACAAGCGAAGATAATTTTTTAAGTGGTGCAAAAAAAGAAATGATAATTTTCACTATCGAATATGTAGCCCAAAGGTGACACGCTCGCACCGAGACACGAAACGCCCGGGTCGGCACACGGTGGAAGGTATCGCAAAACCCAGGTGTAACTAGACGGTTCTTACGTAGCGTTTCGCCTGCTGGTTGAAATGTGTATCCGTTTGTCCAATCGATCAAAAGATATTGTATATTTTTGACTACAATAAAAACGGCGCACTCGGCCACGCCGCGTGTCGGGTCGAGGCCGCGCTGGCGGCGGCGGCGGCCGCTAGAAGGAGGCGCGGCACAGCGGGCAGTTGGAGCGGTTGCTGGACGCGAACCACTTGCGCTGCGACACACCGATTATTTCAAAGTAAGGTTCCGTCCGGCGGCCGACGGACATAGCGCGTGGCGCCACCGACGGAATACCACATACTCAGCGGTCGCGGGCACACACTACTTATACATATTTTTTGGAGATAGATTCTGAGAACGATCATCACTTTGTCTACTCGGTTACTATATCGCTCATTTTCGAGAACAAAATAGTATATTTCATTACGAGTGCGGAAAGCCTGTCATTGCAAAGAGTTCCGACAGATGTGTACCCGAGCCGAGGCCCAGCCGAAGGTGAGCGTTGACAGTCGGACAGTGTACTGAACGACTATTTTTAATACAGTTGCGAAAAAATGGAGCAATTTAATAAAATAATATCTTCTCTCCACGCAATAAATTCGTCGTATGTAGATATGTAGCGACTTTTTGACTTTTCCGGTAAAATGTTCTCCGAAGCATTTTGTGCATTTATACTGAGTTCCGGTGGTGTTAATTCAAAAAAATATCGTCGAAATTACTCATTTTGTGCAACAAACAACTAAACTCGCAAAGAAAATTTTTGGAAATTGGCGCCAACCGTAAAATATTTTTGTTTTCTTCACCCATTCTGGGTAGGCAAAGGAAACTATGCCCATACAGCCAAGTCTTCATGATATGAAATGAAAATGAAATTTAATGAGATGAAATGAAATGAAACCTAACCTAATTCATTGAATCAAATCATTAAATCTGATATTGAAACAAATTAGTAGCTTCTTTTTAGAAATATTTGCATGAATCATAAAACTTCTATGAATTTTTTTTAGTAAAAACTTCGTGGTTGGTTTTTTTTAATAGACATTATTTTAACAATTGGGAAAGAGAACGCACGAGTTCGGAAAAGGTAAAGAAAAAGCTTGAGTATGTAATACCCCACATCCCGAACGCTATACGTCCCTGCAATACGTCATTTTTTGAGCAACTGTATTAAAAATACATTTTAATGTGTGTAGACTACGATAAATAGCATATAAAAAAGGACCTCTTGGGATCTTTTTAAACCCGTTTAGTACATCCATTTTCTAAGTGAAATGGATTACCAGCGGGCACGGCTCGGGCGATGCAGGTGCTTACCAGGCAGGCGGTGTGGAAGCGGTTGTTGCACTGCGCGCAGTGCATGCGCGGCAGCAGGCCGCTGGCGGGGTGCAGGCGGCAGTAGCACACGTAGCGGCGGGCGTGCGGCCCGTACTCACCAGGCAGGCGGTGTGGAAGCGGTTGTTGCACTGCGCGCAGTGCATGCGCGGCAGCAGGCCGCTGGCGGGGTGCAGGCGGCAGTAGCACACGTAGCGGCGGGCGTGCGGCCCGTACTCACCAGGCAGGCGGTGTGGAAGCGGTTGTTGCACTGCGCGCAGTGCATGCGCGGCAGCAGGCCGCTGGCGGGGTGCAGGCGGCAGTAGCACACGTAGCGGCGGGCGTGCGGCCCGTACTCACCAGGCAGGCGGTGTGGAAGCGGTTGTTGCACTGCGCGCAGTGCATGCGCGGCAGCAGGCCGCTGGCGGGGTGCAGGCGGCAGTAGCACACGTAGCGGCGGGCGTGCGGCCCGTACTCACCAGGCAGGCGGTGTGGAAGCGGTTGTTGCACTGCGCGCAGTGCATGCGCGGCAGCAGGCCGCTGGCGGGGTGCAGGCGGCAGTAGCACACGTAGCGGCGGGCGTGCGGCCCGTACTCACCAGGCAGGCGGTGTGGAAGCGGTTGTTGCACTGCGCGCAGTGCATGCGCGGCAGCAGGCCGCTGGCGGGGTGCAGGCGGCAGTAGCACACGTAGCGGCGGGCGTGCGGCCCGTACTCACCAGGCAGGCGGTGTGGAAGCGGTTGTTGCACTGCGCGCAGTGCATGCGCGGCAGCAGGCCGCTGGCGGGGTGCAGGCGGCAGTAGCACACGTAGCGGCGGGCGTGCGGCCCGTACTCACCAGGCAGGCGGTGTGGAAGCGGTTGTTGCACTGCGCGCAGTGCATGCGCGGCAGCAGGCCGCTGGCGGGGTGCAGGCGGCAGTAGCACACGTAGCAGCGCGGCGCCCGCTCCAGACGCGCGCCCACGCTGCGCACCCACAGCTGCAGCGCGCGCCGCAGCGAGCCGCCGCGCGCGCCCAGGAACACGCCCAGCCAGCCCACCTCGCCGCCCGCCCCCGCCGCGCCCCCGCCCCCGCCCCCGCCCAGCGCCACGCGCGGCGGCACCAGCGGGTGCTCGCGCGCGAACGTCACCGTCAGCGTCAGCGGCCGGTCCTCCACCGTGTGCACCGCCACCACCTCGTACGACGACCAGTGCACCGTGATCTGCGACAGCGCGACCGCCCATTTGATAATACATAAATATAGTTAGTGAATATATTTTGAATAATAATTGTAAAATTAAAAGTGTTATATTGAATATTTTAATAAAATTAAATCTATAAATGAGAGAAAGAAAAAATAAAACGATATGTGTTCGACCACCTGATAAATCTTTCATTACTATTAGTTTTGTTGCCTGATAACGTTCAAATCTATATTATCCATAAGAGCGCAATTCTTTCTTTTTTATTTAATATATGCATGCACCAACGGTCTTAAGGACCTTTTTACTTAAACATGATTCGTCGCGGACCGTTCGATCGGGAGCGATGTAACGTAATAACGTAAACATATGTTTTAAAATGAAATACCGGTAACGATCTACAGCGAGATATGTGAATTTGAAACTATTATTAGAAGGCGTTACGGTCGAGGAGGGATCACCTCGGTGTCGGGCAGGTCCTTGGCGTCGGGCAGGTCCCGCAGCTGGTCGCGCAGCAGCGCGGGCGCCACGGCGGCGCGCACCAGGCGGGCCAGCGCGCGCGCGGGCCGCGGCGGCGCGCCCGCCCACCAGGCGCGCGCCGCGCCCGCGCCCGCGCCGCCCAGCCACAGCGCCACGCAGCGGCACGCCAGCGACGACACGTCCGCCCGCTGCGGCGCGTCCCCGGAGAGCGCCGGGGCGGTGCGGAACAGATCCAGCAGGCGCGCGGGCGGCGCGGCGGCGGGCGCGCGCTCGTCGGCCAGCGCCAGCGCGGCGGGCGGCAGCAGGCGCAGCGCGGCGGGCAGCAGCAGCGCGGCGGCGGGCAGGTCGCGCGCGGCGCGCCCGTAGTGCAGCGCCAGGTCGCCGCGCGCGCGCGCCGCCTCCGCCAGCAGCGCCTCCGCCAGCAGCAGCGCCGCCAGCGCCACGCCGCGCGCCTCCGACCCGGGGGACATCTCGCACCACGCCTCCAGCGGCCTGACACACACACACGCCCGGCTCACTCGAAAGGGAGACTACGTACGACGGGTAAACGATCACGCGACCCGCCCCGCCAGAGGAATCGCTGACGCATCGCTGACCGTGTAAAAATCTCTTCCCACCACCTTTCCTCAAGAATCACACGCTGTAGTCTCTTGGGACGACTGTAGTGTGGAAACACACGCCCTCATTATTATTATGTTACCTTGTAACCTTGTATAATTATGTAGGACGACCTACTTCCTATGTAGAACAGGTCACCTAATTTAGAACTGAAATGTCAATTTATTCTCGAAAAAAATATACACAATGGTTACACGCGCTAACTTAAAGGACTCAAAATCACTACTGGAAAATAACAATAGGTGGCATGTAAAAAGGGTTTATACACTATAAAATAAATCTAATGAAATTATTTTGAATCAGAATCAGAATCGTCTTGCAAGTTTATGATGATTTCATCCATCATAGCATCGATTCTCCTGTCATGGTTACAATATTCTTCTTCAGTTTTTTGAACGTGGTCATCACAATTCTGCTATTGTGTGGCAGAGAATTCAGAAAATAACTTTGTTAGTATTGTAATTTTTTCGTCCAATGTTGTGTTAATGTGATTTGTAGCCAAGTTATTTTTAATATTAGCCCATACGAGTTCGATAGGGTTCAAATCGGGATGATAGGGTGGCAGCCTTAGAACAGTATGACTTGCAGCTTTGAAAAGTTCATCGACAGTGTAAACCTTTTCTGATTGAATCGTGTTAATCAATCTCAAAAGTTCTGCTTTAACCATGGTGGGAGAAAATGACACGTTATGATTCCGCAACCAATTCTGCATATGAAGCTTTAAACTGGACATAGTTGTTTTTTTATCAACTTGCACAAATTGATAGGCTGCATGCATTGTCCATAATTACAACTGCGTTTGGTGGAAGTTTAGGTACTAATTTGCAGTTTACCCAATTGTTAAAATTTATAGAGTTCATATCTCCATGATAATCCCATTTTTTTTAAAATCCGACTTAAAAATCAGCAAAGCGTCGTCAACTAATCCATTTCGGCTGCCAGCGTGAACAATTATTAAACTTCTTCCTTATTAGCATATATTCCAGGCTCCGATTCAGATTGCCAATATTTTCCAACATTGTGATTTTGAATGACGTAGGTTTCATCTAAGAAGAAAATATTTCTGTTGTTCGATCTGAACTTTCTTATGGCCTTCAAATATTTCTTCTGGCCATTCAATAATGTTAGGTCTTTCTATTAGTATCAACTACATTCTTCTCTTTAATTTACACCGAAGAATAATCCAGCTTCCTTCTGCTCCTCCTGCCGTAAATAGTAGCCGTACACATGTCTTCGGATGTCATTGGCATCAAAGGTATCGATGCATACGACTGGTTTTGCTCGTTTTCTCTTTTTTGGTGTGTGAAGTTTATTTTCTTCTGTGCCAGTCTTGCCATATTTTTCTTTAGTTATTCGTCTAACAGTTCGTTGTCCAATATTAAGCGCATCAGCTAGGCGTTCAACCACTGAAGTTATAGTTATAGGTAAAATTAGCCCTCTATTTTGAGATTCACGATCGAAATAGTTACGAAGGCGTATAACAAACTCACGTGTCTGACTGCGTAGAACAGTTCTCTGCGTACGTTCGGCCATATCGACGAAATCCACAACAAAAGGCGTAAACAGAGTCCAAATTAACGAGCAAGGGTCAACAGTAACGCAGTATCAATATCCGAAATCCAAAGCCAGGTCAAAAACTATATCACAATCGCAGTGCACAGTTTGTACTTTTCGAAGCAACGTCAAGTCGAAACTGCTTTGTTTTGCATTCAGCATTGAAGCGAGTTTGCCGGAGGTAGTAGTTGTGCTGGCCAGCGATCCTATGTGACGATCGTATTAGATTTCATTTTTAAAACAAATGCTGAGATGTGTGGTAAATAAGTAGGCCAATAATTATAATTAACTCAAAGCGATTCGATACCTTTGTATTGTAGATCGACATTTATCATTCACCGAGGAGGCTGTTACATATTTTTATGCCATTTTGCATAAATTGATGCAGCAGCATATCCCGAAAAAAAAGGCCTTATCACAGAATTTTTATCCTCCTTGGTACTCACGTCCGTTAATAAAGTTAATTCGTAAAAAACTCAAAGTCCACAAAAAATGGAAAAAGTACCGAAACAAACGTGACTACCTGGAGTTTCAGTGTTTGAGACGAAGGGAAAAGCAGCTCGAAGCTCATTGTTATGACCAGTATATACAGTATACTGAAGATAAGATTGCATCATTTCCTGCATATTTCTGGACTTACATTAAATCTAAATTTAGTAAGAATGATATTCCCAACTATATGAAATACGGAAATGAGAACTCCTCTGACGGTGAAACTATATGTAATTATTTTAACGACTACTTTAACTCTGTATTTGTTCCCCAGACCGATAATCAAAATTATTACGATTGTAACCATCTCGAGCCTACTATCGATATTTCCTCCATCCATATATCTGAAAGTGTAGTATTAAAACAATTAGAAAGTATTGATATACACAAGGGACCAGGTTATGATGAGATCCATCCCCTTGTTATCTCGAGATTGGCAAGGGAGCTTTCCGTCCCATTAACTATCATATTCCGTAAATCAATATCGGAAGGCAGTTTTCCGAAAATTTGGAAAAGTGCTTTGGTTACACCGATACATAGGAGTGGAGATAAACATGATGTCATGAATTATAGACCTATATCTAAATTATGCTTTTTTGGAAAGACCCTTGAAAAACTAGTTACTCAAACATTAACGGACACTGTTGAACATCATATATCTCCAGCCCAGCACGGATTTCTTCGTGGACGAAGTGTTCACACCAATCTCGTTTCCTACACTGATTTTATTCTTAATGCCATGGATGCCGGTTGTCAAGTTGATGCCGTATATACCGATTTCTCAAAAGCATTTGATAAAATTAATCACTCAATATTAATAGATAAATTGTCAGCAATCGGTATTCACGGCAATTTGTTGCGATGGATCGAATCTTACATACGAAACCGTAGTCAGGCAGTTGCAATCAAGGGTTTTATTTCTGGATTTCTTGATATCCCCTCAGGTATTCCTCAAGGTTCCCATCTAGGGCCCCTTTTGTTTACCCTATATATAAATGACATCATTAAATGTTTCGAGAATTCCTGCCATTTGTGTTTGTTTGTTTGTTTATAAAACTTTATTGTACACATACATAAAACTTCAAGTACAGAATAACATACACAATGGCGGACTTATCCCAGAAGGGATCTCTTCCAGTCAACCAAAGAATGCTTGTAAGTGAATTTTTAGGTCAGGGTGAGGTACACTAAGTACAGTAGATAAAAAATTGTGTTATGCAGACGATACAAAAATTTTCAAAGTCGTTAGCTCGATTGACGATTGTCTCCAACTACAGACCGATCTCGACAATTTTCAACAGTATTGTATTCGTAACCAGCTTATCCTCAATACTGACAAATGCAATACTATAACTTTTACACGGAAGCACCATCCAATTATCTACCCGTATAAATTATCAGGGGTGCTACTTAAACGCGTTTCATCCATTCGTGATCTGGGAATAAAACTAGATGATAAATTGCATTTTAATTTACACATCGAGAATATTATAGGTAAAGCCTATAAACGACTCGGTCTTGTATTGCGGCTATCTAAACCATTTAAAAAATCGTTTACGCTTAAAACCTTGTACTTTTCTCACGTCCGTAGTTTGTTAGAATTTGGCAGTGTAATATGGAATCCAATCTATACGGTACATGCTACTAGATTAGAAAAGCTACAAAACAATTTTTTAAAAGCATTAGAATATAAGACTAGTGGTATCTTTTTTGATTATGAAAGTGCCGCTAAAAAACATTGTATAATGTCTTTAAACAATAGACGAACCTACTTGGATTCCATATTTTTATTTAAAATAATAAATGGTCATATAGACTCCAGCTTCCTCTTAGAACAAATCCAGTTCTACATCCCACGATACTCCTCTCGTTCTGGTAAAACATTTAATATAACTTTATGTACATCAAATTATGCTAAAAATACCTTCATTAGACGCTCATGCGACACTTATAATAAGTCATTGAATCATGTTGATATATTTTCTTCAACAATAGGAAAATACAAAAAGGATTTAACAGCTTTATTTTCCTCGATCTGAGAATGTTTGTCATATATATTTTATTTTTATTTTGTTCTCTTAGCATGGGTCTAGATCGGATTGAGTGGTGCGAATTGTTACAATGGTTATCCTTTGTAATAGTTTGCGCCATTTGGTTTGGTTTGGAATTATGTTGAAAACACGAACAATATAGCATTGTGTAGTATATACCTACTTATATTGTTTTCAGATACTTACACTGTTCGCAATTTGAAAAAAAAAAGTATCTATTAATGGAACTATAGGTCTATTTGTATAAATTATGCCTGTATTTATATTAATATGTGACTGTTTGTTTCCTTAAATAAATAAATAAAAATCATTCATTGGCTGGCAACACTCTGCCCAGTCATTCGGAGACCGCAACGCAGGGCGTAGATGTTACTGGATTAATTTTATGAAATGTGGTTTTTATACTTTAATGCTGATGTTGTGAAGCGTACATATCTATAGTTGTTTAAAGATGCTATTTTTTTGCTTTTTATTGCTATAATTCACAAATATAATCAGTTAAAATTAATTGTCACAGGTTGGATGTATGTATATGAGTAATGTTCAAAACGCGTGTTGGAGTACACTTCGCGGCGCTCGTACGAGGGTCAAACTGAAAGTTCTTAGTAAATCAAAAACTGAGCAAACTAGCTAGTTATTAGTTTTATTATATCTTTTCAAAATAGAGTCCATTCACATCAATACACCGCTGCATCCGATGGAACCACTGAGAAAAGCACTTAGCCCACTCGTCCTTTGGCGTCTCTTCGACGGCCTTTTGAAACGCGCCCACTGCTTCCTCGGTGTTCATAAAAAGTTTTCCTCGAAGATTTTCTTTTATTTTCGGGAATAAATAAAAATCGCAAGGTGCAAGGTCGGGGCTATACGGCGGGTGACCCAGTAATTCCACGTCTGACGTCACTGAATAGTCGTTCGTTTGGCCGTCCCTGACGCAGATCATCGGTGAGATTAGTGCGACCACGTTTAAACTCATTAAACCAGTTGTAAATAGTCGCACGAGATGGGGCTTCATCGTGAAAGGCCAATCGAAGTCTATCATAGCTTTCTTGCTGACTTAAATGACAACGAAAGTCATAAAAAATCATTGCACGAAAATTTTCTCGCGTTAAATTCATGTTGACGTGACACAGACAATTTTCAATTTGCCGCCAAATCGTAAACCAAATGACAAATGAATGAAATACATACTCAATAATATTGGCAAAGAGTTCCATTTTCAAAATTTAAACTTATTTTTTTATTACATTGTTTACAAGTGGCCAGTTCTAAAAACTTTCAGTGTCGTATGCAAAAACTATTGACTTTATGAAATAAGAGATTAATACATAAATTGTAGGAAATTGTCTCTAGTTTCATTTTGTGTAACTGTTTTAATAGTAAAATGAGCCGGAAAGGAGTTATTGACAAAAAACTTCTTTTAGTCGCCATTTTTGCAATATGGCGGTGTAAGGGACCTTGATGTGGACCTGTACATAGAGCTATGCTGTAAGCTAAGAGCTGATGGTTAGCTGAGCTGAGGGTTGGGTGACTCCGAGGAGAGCTAGTAAATGACCAAACCCGTCGAGTGTTAAACGTACACTAATTTAATAAGTTAATTGTCTTCCCCGCTTAATTGCAACATAGCCACATACGGCGTATATTGCAAGCTATGCTAAATTTATGTCGAAAGAATTTACTTATAAATGTTTATATCTATGTAGGTATAGATAATACGTATGTGTACGGTAAACCGTACAGGCGGCTCGAGCGGCAAAAATACGAGGTGGCAAAGTTGAAATTCGGAAAGAGCACATCAAAATCTATAAAATTGCCAATTTTCTAAACTCCCGGAAAACTTTCCAGGTAAAACTACCAAATGACTGTACTAGTCCGAAATTTATTTTGTAATCAGTACGATCGACAAAATAAAAAAAAAGCAGAACACGAATCAAGTGCCTTTCAAAATAACAAAAGAAACAACATTTTATAAAAAATAATTACATACAACATCCCAGCCATTAAAACCGTATTTCATATTGAAATATAAATCATTTAATAGTACCTATGTAAGAGTAGAAACCTAGTGTTAATTTGAATCGGTCGAGTGTTCAGTATAAGCAGTATAAAGCGGAGGACTCACTGGACGTGCGCGAGCGCGGCGTCGAGTAGCTCCAGCAGGTGAGTGAGGTGGTCCGCGAGCAGGTCGGGCAGGAACTGGGGCCGCGGGCGCGCGCGCTCCTCCTCGCCCTCCGGCGCCGCCGCGCTCCACGCCGCCAGCGCCTCCGCTGCAAACAGGGCACCACGGTAACGACGGACGTGCTCACCCGGGGCGGGGACACCGCTCCCCCGGCAGGGTACGTACCGTCGTGATGGCGGGCGGCGGGGGCCAGCGCCCGCAGCAGGCCGTGCGCCAGGTAGAGGCGGGCGCGGTGCGCGCGCGGCGCCAGCGCGGCCGCCGCGCGCCGCACGCAGCCCGCCAGTGTACGTACCGTCGTGATGGCGGGCGGCGGGGGCCAGCGCCCGCAGCAGGCCGTGCGCCAGGTAGAGGCGGGCGCGGTGCGCGCGCGGCGCCAGCGCGGCCGCCGCGCGCCGCACGCAGCCCGCCAGCTGCGGCCGGCGCGCGCCCGGCGGACGCTCCCCCGGCAGTGTACGTACCGTCGAGATGGCGGGCGGCGGGGGCCAGCGCCCGCAGCAGGCCGTGCGCCAGGTAGAGGCGGGCGCGGTGCGCGCGCGGCGCCAGCGCGGCCGCCGCGCGCCGCACGCAGCCCGCCAGCTGCGGCCGGCGCGCGCCCGGCAGACTCTCCCACGGCAGCCCGACCACCGCCGCCTGCAGCGCCGACAGCGTGCGCGCCTCCACGCACGACATCTCCCGCGGCGGACATTCTGCACAGAGACGACCTGCCGTTTTACTTCCTCGTCCGTGTCACGCTTTTGGCCGATTCTTAAATACTTTAATGAAAATAATCTGCTGCACACTAAACAATTCGGTTTCACTCGTGGACGGTCGACATGTGATGCTGGGGTAAAATTACTAGAATATATATATATGAGGCTTGGGAGGAGTCGCGGGACGCCTATGCAGTGTTTTGTGACTTATCTAAGGCTTTTGATTGTGTGCAACATGAAACTCTGGTCAGAAAATTACACCACTATAGTATAAGAGGCATCGCTCTTGATGTTCTTACTTCTTATCTGGGTGATAGGGTTCAGAAAGTAAATGTTAATGCAAAACGATCACATGGATCAGCTGTAGAGATGGGGGTGCCACAAGGCTCTATTTTGGGCCCTTTCCTGTTTCTCGTGTACTTTAATGATCTACCTCATCTTGTAAAGAATAATCATGAAATAGTATTGTTTTTATCTTAAAAGGTAAATAGATAACAATCAGAAATTGACGATGTAAACAATTTTTAAATGGTAGTAAAACCAAATATGTTAGATTTTTATTCAAAAAATGTTAAACAAGTAAAAACCAGTGTGGTGATGGACAATGAGATTGGAATTGGTCAATAAGGTTGTCTTCCTTGGTATAACATTACACTCTAAATTACAATGGGGCCCACATATAGAAACGTTATCCGGTATACTCAGCTCAGCAGTTTACGCCGTAAGGAAAATACGTCAACTGACTGATGTTGACACTGCGCGTTTAGTTTATTTTAGCTATTTTCACAGCATTATGTCATATGGTTTATTGTTTTGGGGTAGTGCCGCGGATGTAGACTCAATTTTTGTGCTCCAGAAGCGAGCTATCCGTGCTATTTATATGATGAGTCCCAGGGAGACACTGAGAAATAAATTTAAAGAGATAAATATTATGACGATATTACGTTCATAAAAATGAAACAAAATTTAGGAAAAACAGTGATCTCCATCAATTAAATTTAAGAAATAAAAACAAACTCGCTGTGCATATTACTAGGCTCCATAAAATCTCTAACTCGTTCCCAGGTCCATGTATACGTTTCTACAATAAACTTCCAAACGGCGCGTTTAAATTATCCATGGGTAAATTTAAGAAATATATCAAAACTAGACTATGTCAAAAGGCTTACTATTGTATCTCAGATTACATAAATGATAAAAGTATTTAGCAATAAATTGCTCTTGTTATGTTATAGTAATGATTGTATTTGTATTTAATGTAACGATATTGGCAATTAAAAGAGTCGGCCTCGAGTTTCTTGCCAGTTCTTCTCGAGAAGCCCCGTCTTCGGAACTGGCACTTAAATTCACTTTCACATTCAAGATAGTGTGGTGAAAGTGAATCTAAGCTCTGCGGATTTACTACTCTAGTAACGATTTAGATACATGTTCTTATATTTAATTTGTATGAAGTTTCTAAGTGTTTTATAAAGTCCAAGGAATTAAGGTATTTTGATTTGATATTCCGAAAAAACAAAATGAATGAATGAAAAATAAAACGGCGGGGGTACGCACCGAGCGCGGCCAGCGTGGCGGTGAGCAAGCAGTCCTCGGCGGCGGGCGCGAACACGTCGCGCCACTCGGCGGGCAGCGCGGCCACGGCCGGCGGCGGCTGGCGGCGCAGGCACTCGGCCGGCAGCGCGCGCACGAAGCGCCGGAACGCGCGCAGCAGCCGCAGCGCCGGCCCGCACACCAGCGCCGTCTGCCGCACGAGGGGGGACACTTATATACTACGAGTTACGTACAGCGACGGCCGCCCGTCCCGATATTTTGAACGAGTCCGCACCTTGAGGCGGGCGCGGCCCTCGGCCAGCGACTTGGCGAGCGAGTCGAGCAGGCCGCAGAGCGCGAGCGCGGCGAAGTCCCAGTGCGCGGCGGGCGCGGGCCAGCCGCGCGCCGGCAGCCACAGCGCCAGGTAGTCGGCCACGGCCGCGCTGCTCACGGCCGCGCGCCAGCCCGCCGCCGACAGCGCGCTGCAACACGCCGCCACTCGTCACAGTTCCTTCTCGAACCGACGTTCGGTTTTTGAAATATAATTCCAATTAGTTTCTAATTAAACAGATGATCAACTTTGACGTGACGACGTCTTATAATTCGATGCAGCCGGCTGCACGCACGAAAAAAAATCGGTTGTCTGTAAAGTCGGTTTACTGACGATAGTTGAACGTAACAACGTCTTATGAACATACTGATGAGCATGAGTCATGTTTTTTCATGAGTGCAGCCGGCTCCATTTAATTATATGACGTTGTCACGTCAAAAACACGACTCATGCGGCGTTACCTCGCTCTGAGGCGTTCCATTAAAATTTTCTTTTGAAAAATGCAAACATTCCATCAGTATTTTCTTATGACGTTGTCACGTTCAACTATCGTCAGTAAACCGACTTCACAGACAACCGATTTGTTTATTAGAAAATCAACCTGAAAGCAAAGTCATTTTATACAAATTAGTATGTAGCGGGGTCCGCTCGTGGCCCGGCTAGTACACGTGCAGCAGCCCGTCCAGGCCGCGCTCGGTCTACCGCCGCGGCAGTAGTCACCTGTCTGTGTGCAGCAGGGCCCGCTCGTTGCCCGCGTAGTACACGTGGAGCAGCGCGTCCA
Source organism: Hypsopygia costalis (assembly GCA_937001555.2). Taxonomy (NCBI): domain Eukaryota; kingdom Metazoa; phylum Arthropoda; class Insecta; order Lepidoptera; family Pyralidae; genus Hypsopygia; species Hypsopygia costalis. The sequence goes on from OW443331.2 coordinate 366,694, forward strand.
GGCCGCGCTCGGTCCACAGCCGCGGCAGCAGGTCGTCGGCCCGGCCCGGCGGCAGCGCCGCCTGCACGCTGCGCGCCATCACGAGGTAGGCCGTCTGCAGCGCCGCCTCCGCTTCCGCCTCAACCTTCGCCTCCGCTTCCGCTTCAGATTCCGTTTCCGCCTTCCCATCCGCCTTCGGTTCCGTCTCCGCCTCCGGCTCCCCCTCCGCCTCGCGCCATCGCCGGTCCGCCTGCGACACACACGTACAATACGACCGTCATACCTAGATCATGCTCGTTGTAATTTTTTTAAAGTTATCACAGACAAAACGTATTTTTTAATATCGATTTCGTTTTCTTTTTGTCGAACTGGGAATAGTTTACGAATCACCATAGTCTCACCGAAGCCGACGTAGCTAAACACGGTTCATGAACATGCGAGTGTGATAAAAGGCAGCAGAGCGATATTTATGTGAGTAGTGGAGCATCCGTGCCGTACCTGCAGGCTGTGGTAGAAGCCGTTCCCGCTGAGCCCCCCGGCCGCGCGCTCGCCGTCCGGCGCGGGCGCGCGGGCGGCGGGCAGCAGGCGCGCGGCCCGCGGCCAGTAGTACCCGCGGGCGGCGGCGCGCTCGGCCAGCGCGGCGCGCGCGCGCTCGCAGGCGGCCGCGCCCGCCGCGCGCCGCACGCCCGCCACCACCGCCGCCAGCTTCTCCTTGGCCGTCTCCATCGACTCGTAGTGCGCCCACTGCGATCGCATACATACGATTATTAGTACGCGTCCTTCGTAGACGAGCGCCTCCGGGAGCACGTCTGTTCGAACAGATTTTCTACACCGACTTCAAATATAAATAAATATCATGGTTTCTAATTATTTTTCAAAGAATGTTTTGAAAAATAATGAGAAACGGCTCCCGCGCTCATTAACATGCCGGGACATAAAGTCGTCGTAAAAGTAATAGTCTTATTACGAAAACTGGAATGTCAAGAAACGAATGTGCGATTTTTTTTTCCAACACACTTGCTCATAAAGTGACTCTAATTTCACCGCAATTTGGCACATAATGACACCTATAACCTGTAATGTATGTAGATAAACCGATAAAATGGCAATTGTTAATATCATAATAAGAGGGTACTTCGGTACTCAGTAAATGTATTTCGTGTGTCCAGTTAGTCGTAATAGATTGCACCAACAGTAACGGTTGTTTCATTGAAAGTTATCATTCCCGGATTCCCTGACGATCGTATATACATCATAACCAAACTGTAACTTTTTCATTGTTATTATTGTTACGATTAGGTTCTAGCAACGACGATATAGGAATAAGACTATTCATGTTCATACAAAATACCGTATATCGGAATTTAGTAACTCTAAAGAAAAACAGAGGTCGCTAAGAGTGACAAATTAAATATAGGTAATTTGATTAGTAACAAAATCAGTAAAAACGAAGGTTCAATTTGTTCAACTATGCTTTTCTGTTTTAATCAAAAATAGCTAGATGGCGCGCGAACTATTATCACCCTACCACTACCTAGGTTTAGGTATGTACCACTGTTTATCAAAATACGATGGCCGATGAGAGTTTCTTAAAACCACACGTTCCGTTTTACGTACCGATCGCATGACACAAGAATTCTTATGTTATAAATAGAATGAATTATTGAAATGAAAAAAGCTTCATACAAAAATTACTGTTATCAATTTTTGCACAAAATTTTAATATGCATTATCAATTACAATCGTAGCATGATGATTGATAAATTAATAATAACAACGATCTTTCGTTTAAAATTCTGTTGCGTAAATTGGACTTTATTGACACGGCGCGAGAAAGTTTTCAACTTTTTCTCTCATCTAATGGCAGTACAATTTAATGTCCTGGTTATCTATTGAAAATGTAGAATAAATATCTATATTCCAAAACTCCACACAACTTTCAAAAACTCCAAAAACTACTTTAGTAGTGTAATTACTTAATAGGTTGATTTTTCATTTTCCATTTTTCAAAAAATATTTATCTGGCAAGTTGGCCAAGACAACTATTTAAATAATAATAACTCCAAAAAGATCGAACTGTCGAATCAACGATTTCGATGATAAAAAAATTCATTGTTAAAACTGGAAAAAATAAGTTTATTTTATAATGAAAAAACAAATAGCTTAATGATTAAATACTAAGAAATCATTTTACCAATGCACGTGGTGCACCCCGCTGACTAATAAACGAGACTGGCAAAACACACGTAGGGCACAGTTTAGTAATTAGCTACCCCGGCTAGGTTGTATCTCAACCTTACAGATTACGGCAGCCAAACATCCCTATGTTCCAGCGAGTGAGTAAGGTCACAAACAAAAAAATCCAGGAGTTGCCGCGTTGACAGCGAAGGTGGCCGTGGGCTACAATATTTCATGTTGCGAGCATTTATACAGCTACGGTAACCGATCCACAACAGGCGGGTAGTATGCTTGTTTTCACCCAACAGTTTTGCATACGACCCTCCTGATAGAAAGCAGTTACCGTAGCCTATGAACGCCTGTAACACCAGAAGCATCACACACACGTTGCCGACCCTGTAAAAACCTCTTCACATCCTTCTTGAAGAACCCCATGCTGTTAGTCTCCTGAGAAAACCTCGACAGGTAGTTCAATCCACAGCTTGACAGTACGTGGGAGAAAACTTCTCTGGAACCTGCGGTTACACACAGTACGCAACCACTTAGGCTCTAATGTGTGAGGATGAATTCCCTGTCGATGGCGAGCGGTGCGACTGTAGAAGGAGGCCGTGGGCATCACGTCAAACAACTCCTCTGAACACACCCTCTTTTATACAATCGGTAGAACACATTGTATAAAAATGCAAATTACGGTTTTTTAGGAATGTTTCTAATACATTGCTATGTAGTCTACTACAAAACATTCATAAAAAAACCTTAATTTGTTATAAATAATTTTAAAATGTCAAAATTGGAGGATAATGGTGGTGTACTCGAACTCAGGAACTATGTATTATGAGTAGAGTGTTTTAACAAATGAGCTATTAGACAGGTTTATATTAGTGGCGAAATTTTATATTCTATTGCTGTGAATTCGCATTCATTGTATATGTTTTTAAAAGCAAATTTTAATTTGATTTTTAAAAAATATTTTTAAAACATATACACGAAATTAGAGAACAATGATATTAAATATAACGTCCCTCGAGAAAAAAGTTAAAAATCTTAAGTCCCATCATTCACTGCAATTAAAATATTGTGCAATATAGGTATCTAAAAAAATATGGTGACTGTATGAAAAAAAAAAAAATTGTTATCATCCCTTAGGCTGACAATAAGTCAGCCTGAGATATGATAAGATTACATAATATTTACTTTCCTAGGAGCAAAGATTTCGTTCACAAGTTGCTTTTTTTCTTCGACCGCGGCGCTAGTATGTACGTTGCACAAAAAATCTGCCGCTACTAGCGCCAAAACTAAATAAAAAGAAAAGCATCACCATAAAAGCTCTGATGAGCGACATCTATTGGTAAGGGTAAAATTGAAGAATTTTTTTTAGTGAAAATCATCATTTGTTAACTTTATTATTAGTGTTATATATCAGACAAAAACTATTTTGCGTAATTTTTAAAATTATTTTATGATTATGTATCAAATTTCGTTGAGAAATATTCGGTATTAAATTTTTTCATGTCTTATTGCCAGCACCATCTAGAAATAATACGGAATTTCGACTTTTTTCCGGGGCACGATATTTTGTATGGGACGGTTTCTCTATATTATCCTTTCTCTATGGTTCTAGATTTGGATGTAAAACACCAATGACAAGTTATAAGGATGTATTCACGCAGGGTCTGGTCTGCAGGTGTTCACAACACGAAGTCCACACAAAGATTCCAAATCGCAGGTCAAATCGAAGTCCAATAGTATCGCTGAGATCGTAGATTATCACTTGTCTCGCAGGTAGATTCGCTCGAAGTTTACTGTTCCGAAGTCCAAACTGAACTCCTGTGCGCCGCAACGTATTTATATCCGCCGGCAAGGGTTCCCGAATGTTCTCGTATGTACATATATGTACTTCCTTTCGGTACGTGTCTCGAACATTTTCATGTCATAGTGTAATGAAGTGTTATAAAGTTTTTATTTTATTGGTTGAGTTACTTTGTTCTTAAAAATATTTCGTTTCGATACAAAAAAAGATCGTGTTCAATAGTACAAATAAATTAATGGTAATAAATTAATTGGAAAATAAATATTGAACACTCACAAACGCGTATCCATCGTGCAGAGAATCCAACACAGCATAATCGTGCAGCACGTTGTAGAACTGCTCCTGTATGTACGTGTCGGCCAGCAGCTGGTCGCACCGCGGCCACTCCTCCCCCCCGGCCGAGCTCGACTCCTCCCCCCCGGCCGAGCTCGACTCCTCCCCCCCGGCCGAGCTCGACTCCTCCCCCCCGGCCGAGCTCGACTCCTCCCCCCCGGCCGAGCTCGACTCCTCCCCCCCCGGCCGAGCTCGACTCCTCCCCCCCGGCCGAGCTCGACTCCTCCCCCCCGGCCGAGCTCGACTCCTCCTCCTCTTCTTCGTCGCCGTCAGGTTTGAACAGCAGCATCGTCCGGAGGTATATAGCTCGGAACAGGAGCCTGTGCACATACAAACATTTAGTCTTTTTGGTAAAGTACAGGAAATAAAAGTGGTCTAATATTGACATTCGTTTGTACTTTTCAAATTAAGATCTATTTTCACTCTCAAAAATAATGGAATATCTACCTTGGCAACATTTATATTTGAGAAATTTTATCAAAATTGATAGACAAATTTGACAATTTATATTATTGAAACTTTTCCAACAACAATTCCATGGTTATATTATTGAAACGTCCCTATATCAAATCGAAAAAAATGTTAGTCAAATAGCCTGTTAACACAGCGCCATCTAGTTCCAAATTAAGCGCAAAAGTTGTACTATGGATACTAGACAACTGATGAATGTACTTGAATACATTTCAATATAAAACATTTCATTCATACACACAAATGTTTGTCAGGCTCGTCAACAATGCGTGCTTATGTGTTCAATCGTTCGTTTAGGACGAGGCTTTACAGTAGCACGAACGTCGAAGCCGGTACTGACCTTATCAAGTATGGCAGGAGAGCTTCCTTAGTCAACTCTTCGTAGTCGTCGTCCGACTGGACGACTATCCTGATGGCTTCGCTGTCGTCCTCGAAGGGGCAGTTCAGCCTGCCCACGATGCAGTCGTGCCGCAGGGCGTAGCTTTCGATGAGGGTGCTGTTGTCGGGCTCGTGCAAGTGAAACAAGGCGCGAGTGAGCTCGGCCACCGCGCCGGGGTCACTCTCCGACTCCGGCAGAAGGTACGGGCAGAGTGAAGACACGTGCTCCAGTTCTGTTATGTCCAGCTCTTTTATACTGGAAACGTAAAAAAGGAGGACTATTAACTTATTTGATATTTTAAAATTTATCGGCAGTGTTACGGCGCGGTGGTAGGAGGGCTGTGAAGTGACGGTCTCGGAATACTTTATAATATTTATATTATTAGAGAAACAATTTACAAGGTAGGTAGGTAATGTGTACGTGTCATTGTTCGGCGGCCGAGTGGGGTGCCGCGCGCAGAAGCTAGTCTATACACGGCAGTTACGTTGGTGTGCGTTGAGTGCGCGTCGCACGGTCACGTGCACTCAACGCACACATTCGAAGACCGCTTCGACAGGCAGTGTACGTGCTGACGTAAGTATTACCTCAGGGATATAGGTTTTATATGACAGTTGCACATACTTAATATTTTATATTACATTTCCTTAGTAATGTCTACTTTCTATCTTAATAATACCAGAGAAAGTTGCTCTTTATTCCCTCTCAAATATCAGGGACATTAAGTAAGTTGTATGTAAATTAACTACATTTTGAAAGTAAAAACTAAATACGTAATGGATTGTAGTAAATTCTTAACTGTTTTTATAGATAAAATCTAAAAAATTAAGTACAATACTTAAGAGTATTAAAAACATAGTATCTAGCTTTTACTTCTTAATTTGAAGAAGTGCGATGTAGGATGTCACACATAAATACTGGACAGCGTCATCCATCGCTTACAAAAGGAGCATTTTATACATAGCTGTTTTGCGTGCGAGAGAAAAAAAATATAATTGTTGTTATTTCAACCGTGTGTTATTGTCAGCCGTGTGGTTTCCGGCAGACTAGAATAGAATCACTCCGTCTCTTCTCGTGGATGTCGTACAGGGCGACTAAGGGAAATACATTATTGTTGAATAAATACGTCCGCCACCAATAACCATTACTCAATTAAAATTAACACTTAATCTAAACTTACGTCGCCCAGCGATCAATTACTTATTGTTAACACTGTCCAAACTTTCGACGCGTCCCGGCGTTTATCCGCGGTCCAGCGCGGTTCCAGAAGTTATGACGCGAACTCCAGGCTGCGATAATTCCCGTATGTGCTGCGAGGCTTTTCCGGAAGCCGTCTTATTATTTCCAGATAACTTTTTCCAGAACGATTCGAGTCTATACAGCGGCTGCGAGAGACTATTAGAGACTGCTCGCGCGCGCCCCCTGTCGGCGCGCGCCGGCGAAACGAGTGTTGCCAGTCAACAAGTTCGATTACGCCCTAATTAACAATCGATTAGTTTCCAGAGTCGACCAGAGAGTTTAAATCCAACAATTATCAAACATCGATCAGGCCTCCTCAACCCGGTCTGGCCAGTGTGGGGGGTGTAGGCCGAATCCTCCTTCCGTCTGGGACGGACGAGAGAGGATCGCGCTCCTGTAGTGGAGACTAAAATGACCTGATGGTGAGTTGTTATTTCAAAGCGCGCGACTTGCATTAAATTAAATTTCTTAAATTAAGTGCCACCGCCGGCCGACGGGCGGCCGCAGCGTGCCCGCACACCGGCCTCAGCTTCCACCGACTAGTGCACCGACCTGAGCACGTGTCCCCGCAGCAGCGCGGCGGCCGCGGCCCGCCGGTTCCGGCGCGCGGCGGCCGGCAGCGCCTGCAGCGCCTCGCGGCCGGCCGCGCGCGCCGTAAGCCACGTCGCGCGAGTCAGCTCGGGCCCGCCGCACTGCGAACGCACGCTCGTTACAACATTGCGATGACTACTCCGCGACGCCGCGCCGCTACGAGCGAGACTCACGTGCGCGCGCAGCGTGAGCGCGAAGAGCGCGGCGGGCAGCGCGCCGAGGTGGTCCGGCGCCAGCGCGGGCAGCAGCCGCGCCGCCAGCGCGCCGGCGCGCGAGGCGTGCGGCGCGCCCGGCGCCAGCGCGCCCGCCAGCCACGCCGCCACGCCGCGGACCGCCTCCGCCGGCACCAGCGGCTCTGCAACCGGTTTACCGACCGTCACACCTTTTATTCCACGTGTGCCGCGGCGGTCGACGACGCGGTGCATACCTCCCTCGTGGCGGGCGTGGAGCGCCCGCAGCAGCAGGTCCCGGCCCCCGCCGCCGGGCGCGGCGCAGTGCTGCGCGGCGGCCGCCCGCAGCGCGGCGGCGGCGGCGGGCCCGCGCAGCCAGCGCCGCGCCGGCTCGCCGCGCACGTGCGGCTCGCACAGGGCGCGGCCGCACGCCCACACCGACACCGGCGGCTGCACACAAACATAAACATCATCAAAAAAAAAAGGACTTTTTACGTCCCGTTGAGATATTTTATTCGGAAGACCGACAGCTGAACTTATCACAATAGAATTTTTCAATTTCAAATAATATAATGAGTAAAACAAGTTTCGGAGCCGATTATAAGGCCCGAATTATAGAGCGACGTTACGTCCCTTGTGATGTGAACGATTCTCATAATTATCATTACAGTCACTCAGTACAACTAAACAACGATATTTGATAAGTTAACTCATGTGACAGTTGAAAATAAAAAAATATTTTTTAATAGCAACAAATACAACTTTATGTAACAGATTATACAAAGACCGTTACGACCATATACGATTAAAATAACATTACCATCATGCAATTAAACTGATTCAAACTTGTTACTAGCATAATATTTTTATTTGTCACGAAAAGGTATTGTTTAATGTAATCCTGCTGTCATTCAAGTTTTTTTATACTACGTCGGGTAGCTGACCAGCATACGGCCGTATGCTGGTCAGCTACCCGACGTCTTATGTGAAGCGGTTACCGTAGCCATATTAACGCTCGCAACATATATAATACCGCTTCCTACCTGCCAACGCAGTATCTCCTTCCTTTCTGATTCGTTCACAGCTGTGAGCCATACCTACTTCCGTTTATTTTCAGATCAAGATGGACTTTGAGACACAATGGCAGTATCGTCGGCATCTGCATTAGCTAACTGAATGTCATTGGTGTATATGTTGTGTGTATACTTCCATGACATCTACGAGTGGTCCGAGTATACTACCTTGTGGTACACCGTAACTTATGTTTTGTAAACTGTTTGACCTGTTACTAATTTTAACGCACTGTCCCCTCTTGTTTCCGTTTCGTTCAGTGACTCACCGAGGCGATACCACTGATGCCAATATTTTCTGGTTTCTTTAGAAGAATGGCAGCGGAGACAATGTCGAAAGCTTTGGTTAGGTCCAGGAAAACTCCAATGCGACACTGCTTGTTGTCACGATATGAGGAAACTTAGCCATTAACAGCGTGACGGCAATTTCAGTGCTTTTACCTCTTCGAAATTAAATCGCTTTGTTGATATTAAATTAAGAGTTTTCAAGCAATTGTTGAATTTTACGCGAAAGAGCTATTCTAGTAATTTTAAAAATGCACACAACAGTGAAACAGGCCTGTAATTTTTGACACTACCTGTACTGCCAATGTTATGAATCGGTATTGCAGATACTAATTTGACATACGGAAGCAGATTCCGCATATGAGACTTCAGTTAAAATATTAACAGTTATATTATCGACATGCATCACATCTAAGAATTAATTATATAGCACATTTTGTTCAATAAATTATTCAGATTACTGAAACCATTTTTTATGGAGCTAATAGTATCGCGTGGAATTGCAGCATCGTTCCATATAACAACCACTCGGCGTTCGCTACTCTCGGGCGTGTCGATGCGGATCGTTCTAGAAGCGTCATCGTTAAAACGGGGAGGGCTCACCTCGTCGAAGGTGCGGTAGGTGTCGTGCTGCTCGTCTAGGGTCATGTGCGGCAGCAGCAGGAAGGCGGCGTCGAGCGCGGCCTCGTCCCGCGCCGCGCCGGCCAGCCAGGGCCGCAGCAGGTCGCGGCAGGCGGCGTGCGGGCCGCCCGGCGCGCCGGCCGCCGCGCGCTCGGCCAGCAGCGCGCCGCACGCCCGCAGCAGGCCCGCCGAGCGCCGCGAGCTCGCCGCGCGCAGCCCGGCCGCGGCCAGCGCCGCCGCGCCCGCCGCCCAGCTGTGCTCGAAGTGCCGCGCCGCCGCCTCCGACGGCTCGCTCCGAGCGCCCGCGCCCGGCCCCGAGCCGGCCGACGCTTCCGACTCGTCCGCTAAACGTCCGGCCGGGACGGTCTCTTCCGCCGGGGCGCCGTCTCCCTTCTCCGGGGATTCGACTCTCGCGTCGTCGGCGAATCTGATGCCGCGCCGCTCCGCCGGCCCGCGGTAGAACGAGCTCTTCAGCGTCCGGAGGAACAGGACGTGGCGCTCGGCCAGCCGGACGAGCTCGTCGCCGTCCGCGTCGGGCCTCTCGAGCCGCGCGAGCGTCGTCGAGCCGACGTTCTGCCAGAAGTTCCTGACGAGCTGGTCGCGGTCTCCGCGCGCGAGCCAGCCCCGCAGCAGCGCGGCCATGCAGGCGGCCGAGTGCCGCGCGAGGTGGTCCCCGAGCGGGCCCGGCTCGGCGCCGCCCAGGACCCTCTCGAGCCAGGCGCGGTGCACCCACGTCGCCACCTCCGCGACGTACTCATGTTTTTGGGTAGAGAAGTACCGCAGACACTCCGACAGTCCGGTGATCCAACATTGTCTCTCGATTTTAGAATTTAAAACGTTCTTCTTATCGAGACTGAAAAGGAGACATACGAGTTATTACTATATGAACATAATATTATGACAAAACTGTATTTTCTGTATAAAATATATCACGGCCACGGCCCGTCCATTTGCTAGCGTCAGCAATTTACGAGATGCTATGCAAAAACGGGCCAGTTCAAGTTAGACGCCGGCGCGAGCTCAGTGTATCATTCTATATTTTTTTCCGGCTCGAAGGACCACAAAAAGCTATGTAGGGGTTGATATTTATTGATTGATACTATTTGATAATCCGAAACGAATTTTATTTGCTAATTGATAACTAATGCTAAAAATGATACAATGATACAATGAGCTCGCGCCGGCGTCTAACGTGAACGGGCCGTGGGCCGTACAAATAGTAATATAATGCAGTGGTAAGTGGTACCCCTTGAAAATGGCCTTGAAGAAGGCGAGGTAGAAGTCCTTGCCGGCGGTGGCCGGCGGCAGGTTGGCCAGCAGCGGCAGCAGCATGCCGGCCAGCAGCCGCGCCTCGCCCCAGCCGCCTGCGCACGCACCACACCGCTACACTACACTACACTGCACGAAATGTGACCATCGTCCTTTGTGGACGACCCGCAGCTGTGTCGTCATTTATTAAGAAAGTCGTCTCAACAAACTTGGTGATTTTTTGATAGCGAAAATCAAACTTCAACTTAGATTAGTGGTAATTGTGCTTAGCTAACAGGCAGGAACCCTGGGGGTTCTACTGACTAAGTTGAAAATGTTTGTCAATAACTTAACCTGAAGACCTATTTTTGGAACTTAAATATTTAACCTGAATCGCCTTCAGCTTCAGCGATAGGGCCCCTGGTCAATACTGACACCAGAATTATCGTGATTACACGATCAACTATTAAGTTGATAAGGGAGCTGAGAACTATTTTAAAGGTGAGAGCGTTTTTAAATCCTGAGTGCAACGAGGGATTCAAAGTACGTCGCGTGAACTTTAAAATAGTGTTGCTCCCGAGGTGCACTCTACTTTTTATCACCCTCTATGAGAAAATAAGTAAAAGCAACTATGAATAGGTAACAATAGAATGATACTTTCATTCTTACTACTTGAGAAAGACACTCTCAATTTTTAGAAGACTAAAATAAATTCGAATTTGAGTAAACAATTATGAACGAAGAGGGAATATATTCCGTTGCTTTTTTTTCACAAACTTTTGTTAATTTCGCAAGATCCGGTTAGTATATTATACAGCCTGTGACTTGTTCACACAATGTTCGGGATTGTTCTCTTTGATTATTCGAAATATTACTAACAATATTCACATTCCTAACTCAAACGCAATTTTAGTCAACGCCCTGTTAACGTAGAACAAACTAGCTCTTTTCAAATAGACGTGAACACTATTTATTATTAGGGCTCTTTCAATTTCGACGTTTCATGGCGGACCGCTGCCGCACGTTTAATGTACCGCTTGCTATAACCGGCAGCAGTCCGACATCAACCGTCTAAATTGAAAGCGATTCAGACTGCGGTGCGTTCATATTCCAGTGATGTCTCAAATATATTTGGCATCAGTCGAGCCATAGACTCTGACGAAGAAACATTACTGTTGGTGCTCCTGTTGTTGCATTACCGATGTTTTCGTTAACATATAATTCTGGTGCTTTTCATATTTTTTACCCTTTTTTAGATAAATAGTATAATAAAAAATTAAAAAAATTCCCCTTGTTTTACAAGATCCAAGCATTTTTATTTTTAAAATCCTCGATAAACTTCTTACAGATGTCTTCCTGAGCATTTTTTGTTTCCAAGCGATGTTACATTTTGAATTCCACACAGCGGGACGTATTTCTATTTCGTTTATAAATCCTCCACGATTATATCATACATTCTAAATTCAAAATTAAATAAAGAAGTGAAAATTGGGAATGAAATTAGTTCCGTCCGACTAATGAGGTACCGCACCATTCAACAAGGAAACGAGCTCGTGAAGTTCGTGACGCCGCGCGCAAGCACCGCCTGCCTCGTATGAAGACATCGATCGTCCGTGCTTTGGGAACGCTACCGTACCGCTACGGTACTACAGCAGGCTTGCGAGAAACGTCTAAATTGAAAGAGCCCCTATTATATTATACCTACAAATTTAGTTTTTCCAACAAATAATAGTAATTTATAATAATTTATTTCACCTGTCACCGAGTTGGCGGCATGGACAGGAATGTAGAAAAATGTATGCAGGAAAATACATGCGGCAGGAAGTTCATAGCCAAAGTTAATACTTTGATAACTTTTAGTTTTCCATGTTTTGCTAAATATATATACATATAAGTCTCTAGAATTATGCAGTTTTATTTACATAATTATAAAAAAAAGCAAGCGTAGCGGCCGCTCAGGTACTGAAATGTAAACGTACCGTTTTCGAGGACGCCTATGATTCTTTTGGCGAGCAGGTCTTTCTTGTCCAGCCAGACGTGCCACTCCTGCGATACAATCATTGCAATATCAATCACATGGTCTTTCACATGGTCCACTGCACACATAACTTAACTCCTATTACTATAGAAGAATAAAAAACCGTCATTTATTACTAATCAGAAAAATGCGTATGCGCAGTGCGTATGCGTAGTTAAAAATTTGATCGCGACCTCACATCTCTTTAATTAAATAAAAAAGTATATTATTATTTGTTTCAATCCAGATCATATTGCACAATGTGTACGAAATTTTATTCAAATCTGTTCAACCGTTTACGTATGAAAGCATACAACAGTACTAATATTCATCCATGCAACGTGATACTAGTTTTTATTATAATAAATTAATTTATCAAAAATCATTTTACGAAGAAAAGTTTTTCTAAACCATACACGAAATTTTTCTTAGTTAGTTCTTAGTAGAATATATAATATGTAATGACTGTTCAAACTCATAGAAATAATAGTTCTAGTTTGGGATAAGAGATGGCGCTGTATATTTTTATTGAGTTTCTGAAACGCGCTATGGTTTGGTTTGTATAGTTACATAGTATCAGAGCGTGAGTAATTAAATACCCCCTTAGCAACCTAGCATAAACCTGTGTGGCAAATGTGTGGTGACTAATGTATATACTTTAATACACGGTTCGTCTGGAGTCTCTGGAATTTTTATTTCGAGTCGGCGAGTCCCTGTAGTTTTTGATTGAAGTACGGTCGTCCGTACATTTGGCCTTCTAAGCTGGATAGTTTGGATGGGCTAATAACGACTCGGACCTCTCGTTCGCACCCACGGGCAACAGATTGTTGTCAAGGGCGGACACCATTGCTCGCATTGCAATACACGTTCAGTACCTATGCGCGTAGTCGGGACCAGGATGGGTGGTGCAGTACAACCGACTACACCCTAGAAAAAGTGAATGCAGTGCATCGGAGTGTGACGTCACATGCAGCGGACGAAGGCCGGAGTCAAATCAATGGATACACCTATGGATATGTGAGTGAATACTGGACATACAACTGTGAGTACTTTCTTTCATCAATTAATAGTAATCAGTGCTAATCAATATTGAGCTTTAAATACAAGAAGAAATTAACTTTGGATTTTGAAGCAATAGTTTGAAGAATTTGTAGGAAACTCGTAGACTTAGAATAATTTTAAGAAAAGTGCAACTACGGGGAATCCATGCCGGTTTTCGGAGCGGTATAAAGTGTGTTTTCAAACACTTGTAAAATTTTCGAGTGCGATCTTGGACTTAGAAAATTTATTACAATATATCTTAAGTACTGTATTGTGACTTTGGAATTTTTGTACCTTGTGTTAAACGCATTATATTACTGTTTTACTTTACTGAAATTGTTTGGTTTGAGTCATCCATTACTTTATGGTTACAATAATATAATTAGTACTCAATATAGTTCTTGATTATTTTATTTACAAAATCATTTACAATGGATTCTTTAATTAAAATTCAAATGAACTCAAATAAAGCAATTGCAAATGCTAGAACTATCTTTAAAAAATCACCTAGAGAACGTTTAACTCCGTCTTATATTGAAACAAGGCTTGAAGCCTTGGAATCTCAGTGGTCTTTATTTGTGCATAAACATAATTTACTTATTGGTGATTACGATGAAAAAGATTTGATAAAAACTAAGTATTTTGAAAATGATATTTACCAAGTTACAGAAGAATTGTATTTTGATTATAAGTCCGAATTAAAGGAAAAACTATCTCAAATTACGCCAATTGTTTCAACTGCTTCTAATGTAACAAATTCTTCGAATAATAATTCAAGTGATCATTCACATCATAGCGTAAGGTTACCGACCATAACGATACCAAATTTTTCTGGAAATTACATTGAATGGGCTAGTTTTAGGGATCTGTTCACTTCTCTTATACATACTAACAACTCACTTGATAACGTACAAAAGTTACACTACCTAAAATCACATCTATCAGGAGAAGCGTTGTTCCGCTTCTTCTACGTCATGTTCCTATAACGGGTGATAATTATACTATTTGCTGGAATCAACTTGAGTCTAGGTATAATAATAAACGCTATATTGCAAACTCAGTACTAAAAAGATTCATGAGTCAAAGAAATATTACAACTGAGTCATCTAGTGCAATCAAGGAGTTATTGGATACCAGCAACGAGTGTATTAACTCTTTAAAAAATTTAGGTCTGCAAACAGACACTTGGGACATGATCGTTACTTATATTTTATGTTTAAAATTAGATCCAGAGTCCAGAAAAATGTGGGAAGTTAAATTAAGTGATCTTCAGGAATTTTTGCCTACTTATAAACTATTTACAGATTTTTTATGTCAACGATTCAGATCACTCGAATTTCTTGATAAGAAGTATTCTAAAGATATTGTGAAAGCTAAGACACTCCATATCGCTGATGCAAATAAAATTAAATGTCCATTTTGTTCAGATACTCACAAGTTAGGAAATTGTAAGAAATTTGTAAAAGTAGAGCCAAACACACGTCGTGATTTCGTGCAGTCTAGGAGATTGTGCTTTAATTGTTTTGGCTCAAACCATTCGGTGTATTCATGTCGAGTACCATCCAAGTGTAGAATCTGTCATAGGAAGCACCATTCGTTGCTTCACATTCAAACTACGTCGACTTCAACTAGTAATGATTCGAAGGTGTTGCCAGTTGTCAGTAATGTTAGTTCTTTACCATCACATATCAGTGATAAACAAGACGAACCGATTAAACACATTACCACATGCCACATTAATTCCCAAAGCCAAGTTTTGCTTGCAACGGCTTTGGTAGGAGTAATATCTAAATCAGGCACATGCATAACTCTCAGGTCTCTTGTAGACCAAGGATCGCAAGCTTCGTTTATGACGGAGTCAGCAGCTCAATTACTGGGACTGCAGAAGAAACTATGCAAGAGTTATGTGTCCGGATTAGGAAGTGATCGGGATTCCGTAGTGACCTCTAAATATATGGTCAGTTTTAAATTACAATCACTCTCCAATCCTAGTTTTGTAATACAGGTTAGGGCTCATGTAATAAAAAATATTACCACATTGCTGCCAGAAATTGTTGTGCAGAGGTGGTCAAACATGCCGGAAATTAGGTTAGCAGATCCAACATTCAACACACCTAATAAGGTTGATATACTTCTGGGGGCAGAGGTATACAGCCAAATTATTGAAGAAGGATTAATTAGGTGTGGTCCAGATATGCCAGTGGCCCAGAATACCAAACTGGGATGGATTTTATCTGGAAAGGTGCTTTCCGGTAGTAAAGATATTAAAAACTATCACAACTCTGTCGTCATATGCATGCATGCAATGGAAGATAATAAACTATTGCAAAAATTTTGGGAATTAGAAGATGAACCAAAATTGGAGAAACGAAAAAGATGGACAGAGGAAGAAGAGAAATGTGAAAAACTATTTATAAGCACGACAACAAGAGATAGTGAAGGTAGGTATGTTGTCAAGCTCCCTTTTCGCGATTCAGATCCACAAAGCCTATATGGTAATTCCTTAGGCATTGCCAAGAAAAGGTTAGATTATTTAGAAAAGCGATTGTTAAAAATGCCTGAATTAAAGATTCAGTATGCAAATGTGATCAACGAATATATCACATTAGGTCACATGGAAATAGTTCCTGAAAACGAAATGCAGTCATCAGCCGTTTACCTACCTCATCACGCTGTGGTGAGAGATGATAAAACTACAACTAAGCTTAGGGTCGTCTTTGATGCCTCTTGTTCTGGAACTAACGGAGTGTCTCTTAATAGTGACTTGATGGTAGGGCCCAAACTACAGCCTGACTTGCGTCACATTATAATGTGTTGGCGTGTTTATCCAATCAGCCTCAGCTCTGACATTATCAAAATGTACAGGCAAATTAAGGTGTCAGACAAAGACGCTGATTTTCAACGCATAGTATGGCGTGAAAATTCTGAAAAGGACCCTAAACATTTACGCATATTGAGAGTCACGTTCGGCACTGCATCGGCTCCTTATTTAGCAGTCAGAGTTCTTCAACAAACAGCTATTGATGGAGCGGCGGATTTTCCTGAAACGTCACAAAAGGTATTGAAGAATTTTTATGTAGATGATTTGCTGTCAGGCTGCGAAAACGTAGACGAAGGGAATAAACTATATACAGAACTAAAGTAACTATTGAAGAGAGGTGGCTTTGAACTCCAGAAATGGACAAGTAGTAGCAAGGCTTTAATGGAAGCAATTAATGAAAATCAAACAGATCAAACTCTAAATCTAAAAATTGATAATATAATTAAAATACTCGGACTCAAATGGAATCAGGATACGGACGTTTTCGAATATTCGGTGCATCTTCCTCCTATTGATGAACCTATTACTAAACGCAAAGTTATATCTGACATTGCTAAATTGTTCGATCCGCTTGGTTGGTTGGCGCCAGCGATTATAGTTGCCAAGATATTCATTCAGAAGTTATGGATATCGGGAATAAGCTGGGATGATGTGTTACCTGAAAATCTATTGATAGAGTGGACCACTTACCGTAATGAGCTGATGAAACTACAGGATGTTACTATACCTAGATGGATAAATACTTACCGAACTGGTGCTAGAAGAGAACTCCACGGATTTGCTGATGCATCCAACGATGCGTATGCTGCTGTTATCTATTTAAGAGTTGTAAATGATGACGAAAATGTTTCTGTCCATTTAATAACAGCAAAAACAAGGGTGTCACCAATCAAGCAGGTAAGCATTCCTCGTTTCGAGCTATGTGCAGCTGTACTTCTGTCTAAATTATTGCAAGAGGTAGCAGAAGTCCTAGAAATCAAAAGGGAGTACATCTGCGCGTACACAGATTCCACGGTGGTGCTTGCTTGGTTGAGTTGTCATCCTGTAAAATGGAAAACGTTTATAGCTAACAGGGTTTCCGAAATCTTGACAGCAATGGGCAGGGATCAATGGTCTCACGTTAAATCGCAAGACAATCCAGCAGACGTAGCATCTCGTGGTGTCAATCCATCTGAAATGAAGAACGCTACTTTATGGTTCACTGGTCCAGGGTGGCTGAAAGAAAAAGAAATTAAATTAGATAAGGGTAAAACATTCGAGACACAAATAGAAATAAGAGCATGTCATGTAGGAGTAAGCAATGAAAATGAAAAACAAGATGAAGAGAATAATATTATAACTAAATTTTCAACATTACGCAAATTAGTGCGAGTTATAGCTTTCTGCAAAAGATTTATGAAGGGAAAGAAATCAAATTACACAACGTATTTAACAAGTCTAGAAATAAGAAATGCATTAGATACATGCATAAAGGAAGTACAGAATTGTAAATTTAAGGAAGATATAAAAAGCATAAGAAAAACAGGAAATGTAAACAAAAGGAGTAAACTTACCCCGCTTAACCCATTTCTTGATGACGCTGGAATATTGAGGGTCGGTGGACGCTTAGAAAGAGCTCTTATTCATCAATCCACTAAGCATCCTATAATTTTACCGAACAAGTCACATTTTACAACATTGGTTATAGCTGATGCCCATGAAAAAACTCTACATGGAGGCTCTCAGCTCACCCTCAATTACTTAAGGTCACGATATTGGATAATTAATGAAAAAATGAAATCAAGCATTTCATACGAAGGTGTACGACTTGCGTTCGATATACCGCAAACACTAGAGAACAACTAATGGGGCAGCTGCCTTGTTCAAGAGTGCAGCCCAGCAGACCATTTCATCAGACTGGAACAGACTACGCCGGGCCTATAAACATTCGGATGTCCAAAGGAAGAGGAAACAAGTCTTATAAAGGCTACATATGCCTTTTTGTGTGCATGGCGACGCGAGCTGTGCATCTGGAGGCAGTAAGCGACTTGAGTACCAACGGATTTTTAGCTGCCTTTAGACGCTTTGTAGCCAGACGCGGCCATTGTGCAGATCTTTATAGTGACAATGGCTCGAATTTTGTAGGCGCAGCCAGAGAACTCAAGTCTTTGTTGGCTGACGAAAGGTCTAGCATTGCTACTGAAGTAGCTAAAGCTCTAGCGTTAGAAGGTACAAACTGGCATTTTATCCCTCCTCATGCCCCCAATTTTGGTGGTATTTGGGAGGCAGGGATAAAGTCGACCAAGTACCACTTAAAAAGAGTCGTCGGCAACTCGACACTCACGTTTGAGGAGTTGAGCACAGTGCTTACTCAAATAGAAGCCTGTCTAAACTCTAGGCCAATTTCACAGTTGAGTAGTAACCCGCATGATCCTACGCCCCTGACACCTGGTCACTTTCTTATCGGGGAACCACTTGTGCTTGTGCCTGATACGAATTTTGAGCAGTCTAATGTCAGTAATCTTAGAAGATGGCAACTGACACAACGGATGGTACAGGACTTTTGGCGCAGATGGTCACAAGAATACCTAGCACAATTTTTAAATCGTTATAGGTGGGCCTATCAAAATCCAGAACCGAACACTGGAGACGTAGTTCTAGTAAAAGAAGACGGTCTACCACCAGGCAAGTGGCTTTTAGGTGTAATTGTCGAAAAGTTTCCTGGAGTGGATGGAATCACGCGTGTGGTTAGCATTAGATGTAAAGGCTCAATAGTAAAGAGACCTGTCACAAAACTGTGTATATTGCCCATTAGTAAGTAAGAAGTGTTATTGTTATTGTTTTTATACGAAAAGTTGTTATTTTAAGATTTTATTTACACTCATGCTCTGTTATTTTATTTTATGAAGTTATGTTTGGTTTTTGTTTTAAATTTTATTATTATTATACACTCACCATGAACTTTGAGATAATTTATATACAGTCCACTAAGTTTTGTTCTTATTATTGTGAGATGTCATGGTGGGCGGAGTAATGGACATTCTGTCCATGGTGGGCGGGATGTTCAAACTCATAGAAATAATAGTTCTAGTTTGGGATAAGAGATGGCGCTGTATATTTTTATTGAGTTTCTGAAACGCGCTATGGTTTGGTTTGTATAGTTACATAGTATCAGAGCGTGAGTAATTAAATACCCCCTTAGCAACCTAGCATAAACCTGTGTGGCAAATGTGTGGTGACTAATGTATATACTTTAATACACGGTTCGTCTGGAGTCTCTGGAATTTTTATTTCGAGTCGGCGAGTCCCTGTAGTTTTTGAATGAAGTACGGTCGTCGTACAATGACAGTAGCGAGGCGTGGCCTACGTGGCCCCTCGCCCACGACCTCGCACTTAAAAGGGCTTCCGCGAGCTTACCTCGTGGACGCCTTGGAACCAAACGCCGTGAACTAATAGATTCTACTAAGAATAGTGTCACAGTAGGGCTTTATCACACATAAGTGAAGTGTGCTTGGAAGTAGATCCCTGGAGACAGAAAAGCCTCGCTGTTGCTACTTCGCCTACGTCTATATTAGTCCACGCTACGCCACTGGTTGTCTAATTGTCGGCTCGCTCGGCCGTACTCGACGAGCGACGATATAATTAAGTACCTGCATAAAATTTAGTTCGTCAACGAAGCTGTGTGCAGGGTCTAATGTGAAAATAAATAATGTCATAAAATAAATAAAAACAAAAACAGAGATTAGAGTATAGTAAATCGTTCGACCGGGAAGGTGGGTGTACCCTGTACCATCGTTTCATATTCCCTGCAATGCTTCACGCATATCGTCACCGACGCAGAGTGGACGAGCGCCCGTACGATTCGCTCCGGGCGCAACGAGCGGGCGCGGACCACCAGCTCGGATAGCCGGTGCGGTGTACCTGCACGTGGTGCATCACGAGCAGCAGGCAGGCCCAGCGCTGCGCGGCGACGCGCGGCTCGGGCTCGGCCCCCGCCAGCAGCAGCGCCGCCAGCCGCCGGCCGGCCGCCTCGCCCAGCGCCGCGCCCAGCCGCTGCACCAGCCCGCCCAGCGCGCCGAACCACGCCGCCCTGCCGGCCAGGGGACATGTCAACATTTGTATGTCGGCTGCTCGTCGATCGACCGTCTGTCGATGTAGACGGGCGGTCCGACGGCGTGGGAATACCTGACGCCGGCGTCGGTGTCGGCGGCGGCCTGCCAGAAGCGCGCGTCGCCGAGCAGCCCCCGCGCGGCCTCCAGCAGCCAGCCGTCGAGCGCGGCCGGCGCGCGCTCGCACACCC
Source organism: Hypsopygia costalis (assembly GCA_937001555.2). NCBI lineage: Eukaryota > Metazoa > Arthropoda > Insecta > Lepidoptera > Pyralidae > Hypsopygia > Hypsopygia costalis. Next base: position 387,223 of record OW443331.2, read on the forward strand.
AGCGCAGCACGCGCAGCGCCGCGGCGCGCGCGCGCTCGGCGCCCGCGCCCGCCTCCGCCGCCAGCGCCTCGGACACCGCCTCCAGCAGCTCCGCCTTGCAGAACACGACCAGCTCCGGCAGCTTGCTGGCCGGGAACGTCGCCTGAAAAAATTAAATAAAATAAAATAAAAGTATTCAGTATATATACGATAACACACGAGAGTGTCACTCGCCTGCAGCGAGGCGCAGGCCAGCTCGCGCGCGGGCGCGTGGTCGTCGTGCTGCGCCTGCAGCCAGGCCGGCAGCAGCCGCCGCAGCTGCGGCGCCACGCGGCGCCCGCACACGCGGACTACCGCGCCGTGACACGCCTGCATCGCACAAACACCATAAACTGATCAAATGATGCTGTCTTATACTATATTACACTAATAGTAAAGTTTCATACAAAATATATCAGCCTTTCTGGTAGATAGATAGAAGATGGGAACCCACCACTGTGTCTCCCATGTAGCCCGGATTAATAGCGGTGGCCACCAAAAAGGCAATGAAATCCATAGCAGTCGCAGGGGTAAAACAACAGCTGCCTTAGTGTAACTCACTAATAATTTTGTCAGATGTAATTTGTAGCAATTTGGAACTTCTCCTCTTGAAATGTGAAAGATAGTTTTTTATTTATTCAATATATATTATATACATCAGTAATTTTGCTGCGACTTATATCAGAATTATATCATTCTTACAATAAAATCCCCATAAAAAAATCTGACAAAACGACACATCAATGTCATCATTTGATTTTAGTAGATAACTTAAAACTGGTTCTAAAACCTGGCCCACACCCACCCATACCAAAAAAGTTTACATACCATGCGGGTCCATCGTCTAGCAGAGAGAGAGACCAGAAACCCCAAGCAGATCCCGAGACTTGTGACATGAGTGTAGGTTTATGGGAATACTGAGAATATATATACGAAATTGTAGTTGCAATGAGGACCCACAAGCAGCTGAATAGCTGTGATAACAGTGGTATTTATAAATTATTATATTTGTCAATTTTAATCAGATTTATTACTGGAGGCCACTGGCTTTATTTATGGAAACATTACACTGTGGATTCTCAAAATGCATAGTAGTGCACTGACCTGTGTACCCTCACGAACTTTGCAATCTATGTCGATGGAGAGGATTCTGTAGAAGTGAGTCCAACTGGGCAATATTGCTTCCACCTCCTCCACACTGCTTTTATTCACTAGTTCTGTCAATTCTTGTAGAGCCTGTAACATGACAATAACATGATTATATCGACGCAGGAAAGCAATCTTGTCGTATCTCGAAAAAATGCGAATATGACTTTTATACATCATTCGATTCAGAAAAAAATACCGCATCAAATGGTCTCGGTTTCATTTTTCTACGACTATTTTTTTTTTAGATACGACGTTGATTTTTACATAAATATTTCGAAATCAATACGAAAATATGTTGTAACTAAACCAAATTTCGCTATTTTATTATGTATAGTACATACAACAAAATTGCTGTGTATACTTCACAGATTATGACATATACCTCGGCTGAGATGCATTACTTGCAATGAGTTACGCCCTTCACAGCGCATCATTATATAAATTTATTTAGTTACAGCAAAATTGCCGCTTGGGATTTATACGGCGACTTGATATATTACCAAGTTCGCATTCAGCAATGTACATAATTTCTACAATTACACCATTTTAAAGTGCATATTTCTATAAAAAAATTATACTTATCCCATTTTAAAGGATTTAATAATCTAGCTAATGGAATATACACGGCATTCGTTCCCCTCTCCCTCGCGATCGCTCGCAGATGCAGCGCGTACAGCTTATTTGTCAGTCGGCGCTCGACCACCTAAGAGTGAATGCAATTACGTAGTGTAAAGACGACGCATTATTTTCGTGTTTATAGTGATAATATTTAAAAATACTGGTGAGTACCTACTGTTTACAATTAAGCTTTTTTTTTAATTAGTTAAATAATAATATACCTACATAAAAGCCTACCTACCTATAAGAGTTTTTTCTCTATTCCAGACACATTGGAGACCTGATATTATTGACGTTATTACAAGGTAATTATTCATCATCATCATAAGCCTGTATCTATCCACTGCTGATTATAAGCCTTCCCCAATGCTTTCCACCAAATACGATCCTCCGCCTTCCGCATCCAGCCGCTCCCAGCCGCTTTCTTAAGGTCATCGGACCATCTAGTAGGAGGGCGTCCAACACTTCGTCGTCCTATGCGCGGCCTCCACTCTAATAACTTCCTCCCCCATCTGCCATCACTTACTCGGCAGATGTGACCAGCCCATTGCCACTTCAGCTTGCAAACTCTGAAGGCTATGTCGACCACTTTAGTTCTCCGTCGAATTTCTTCATTTCGGATTCGATCCCGCAGAGAAACCCCGAGCATAGCCCTCTCCATCGCTCGCTGCGCGACCTTTAGCCTGTGGACCAGTCCGATGGTCAGTGTCCAAGTCTCTGCACCATATGTCATTGCAGGGAGGACGCACTGGTTGAAGACTTTAGTCTTCAAGCATTGGGGTATCTGTGCGGCGAAGATGTGCCGAAGCTTTCCAAAAGCTGCCCAGCCCAGTCGAATGCGTCTATCGATCTCTTTGTTGAAATTACCCCTGCCAAGCTGTATGGAATGTCCGAGGTAGACATAGTCTTTAACTGCTTCAATAGCTGCATTCTCTACGATAACCGGGCTAGGGATGACAAAACCGTTGTACATGACTTTCGTCTTGTCGAAATTCATCCCCAGCCCCACACGTCGAGATGCAGCATTGAGATCGACCAACATACGACCGAGATCCTCCAGCGATTCAGCCATTATGACCACGTCGTCGGCAAACCGAAGGTGTGAGATGTACTCGCCATTCACGCTGACGCCCCGTTTTTTCCAGTCCAGCGTCTTAAATACGTCTTCCAGAGCAGCGGTGAATAGTTTCGGGGAAATGACATCTCCTTGACGTACTCCCCGCTGCAGCTGGATAGGCTTAGACTGCTGGTCCTGGACTCGGACTGTCATTGTCGCAGCGCTATACAGCCATCTCAGCACCTCGATATAGCGGTGGTCAACTTGGCACCGCTGTAAGGATTCCAGAACAGACCAAGTTTCGATGGAGTCGAAGGCTTTCTCGTAATCCACAAAAGCCACACAGAACGGCAAATTGTACTCTGTGGTTTTCTGCACAATCTGCCGCAATGTATATATGTGGTCCACGGTATAGCCTTTACGAAACCCAGCCTGTTCCGGTGGCTGGTAGTCATCAAGCCTTCGGGCGAGAGGTAATTATTACTACTTAAATATTTAATCTCTGAGTTTCGCCTTTTGTGTTATGTTGTCGTTTGTTTTTTTTTTTTTTATGTGAGAGGGGGGCAAACGAGCATGTGGGTCACCTGGTGGAAAGCAATCGCCACCGCCCATGGAGACCAGCGACACAAAAGGTGTCACCAATCCGTTGCCAGCCTTTAAAAATTCATTGTTATAACCTACAAACATAACTAATAATGAAAAGCATTTTTAAATACCTATAAGTTAGTTTTAGGTACACTGTGAATTTGTATTTGTTTTGTACCCAAAAAAATAATTACTGCCGCTGCATCTATTCAAATAATAAATCCACTGTCTTCATAGCGCAGCGTTAGTGAATGTGACTACTGTGCATGAGGTTTCGGGTTCGAATCCCGGTCGGGCCAACCAAAAGTTATTGGGTTTTAAAGGTACAGACAATTGACCATAACACTGCAACATCTACAATTTACTCTCAAAAGATTCTAGTACCACGAAGTCCTGAACAGCCAAAAGATATTGAAATAAATGAGGATTATTGTAGTGCCAAAAATCTCACTCCCACCTTTCGAAAGCCCGAGTCGTATATATCCGAAATAAATAAAATGGTTCAAAATATTTCATCACTGTACACACGGAACTAAATACAAATAATTCTGATATAAACATTTTGTATTTTGTTTGATTATATAAAATTGTTTAAAGAATAACCAAATACCAATTAAGTTCTTTTTATTTTATCGTTTGCATTTTATTTTTGTTTAAAGGGCTGAAATTCTGTTTTTACATTTTTGTTTACATTAAATAAATACATTGTCTAATTTACAGCATTTTATTTGTGTTCCGCCAATTATGTAATACTACTTACATCAAATAGTATGAACATGAAAAAGAAATATATTCATTTAAAACAAACTAGCTGTCATCATATAAAACTTATATTTAGATACAGCAAGTTTGATACCAGTCATTTTGAACAAGTTGCTGATGGTCCAAACATTTGTCTTTTGATATACAGCATATTCAATGTTTATATTTTGAAAATCAAATGTTGTATCTAGTATTAAATCCAATTACACCAATCTTAGAATGATCCTAAGAATTTCAAATGGAAGGTTTTATTTTAAAATGATATCACTGAAGATATGGTATTTTTATGTCTACTAGTTTACATATTATGAATTTTTGAAATCGTTTTTTAGCTTTGGTGTAAAGTTGCATTTTTCGAGATACCACAAGATTGCTTTCTACCGTCGATATGTTATGTATGTATGGTTATATTCATTTTAATAGCACCACTAACTAATAAGGTGTCACAGATAAACATATAAATTTTTTTTATTTTTTTATTTATTAATAAATTATATTTTTTTTATTTCATGCTGTAAATCCAATATTCTCCACTCAAGGGGTGTTAATTGTTTTGCGTGCTAGCACAGATAGATGACATATTTTGGCGCTTTAATATTAAGTGTAATATTAAAGTGCCCAGATGATAAGAATACCAAGTCTCTCTTTTCGAGGCATATCAATATGGGTACCATATTTATATTTATAAAATCATTGCATGAATGTGACCAGGAGCTATAACACAATGGTTTATTTCTAATATTATAGAATACATACAATAGGCTTGTATCCCATTTTTTTTTTCGATTTGATAACTTGAAGATCACAATTTTGGACTATCCCGAAAACGCTCCATACAAAAGGCCACCACGTTATGACGTCACACCGTGCTATTTTATATGCATTAAATCAGAAATTTGTACGATAGCTATGTTAAATGTTGCGTTTATGTAGCCAGTGCCGTAACAAAAGTTATAGTATTTTTAATTGTTTCTACAATGGTAATATTTATTTTTTATAATTTCATACCTTTAAAATGGACTTTCCCACCAAACTTTGACCGCACATAAAACACGCCGGACATAAGTTATTATAATTTTAAGATCGCAGATCGTTCTAGTTTTATGTATTTTACGTTACTGATAGAGTGTTTTTATAATTTTGTAACATGGGCAACAAGCCTATTATCAATTTATTTTCACAACTTTAAACAAGTAGCTAAGGAAAACTAAAAGATCCACTGTTGATTTTCTTACTCATATATTTTTTTCATTTTAAAGTTATCATTGAACTATTATAATGAAATATTGACTTACTTTGTATTTTGTAATAGGATCCTTTTTGTTAAGTTTCTTAATACACATTGCAAGCTCAGGGTTAAGATTCGGGTCCAATGTGACAGTGGCCAGTGTAGGAAAAAGATTAGGCACAACCTTTCCTCCGCTAACAGATAACAGGGAGGAATCCAGCACCACAGCATTGTTGAGAACCTCCGCACTACGACCGCTGCTCGACGGCTAAAACAAATTTGTAGGTTTCTAGTTAGAATTTTGTGCAATCTATCTTTCAAGCCAAAACTTGCGAAATTACTGTTTCGCAATGTACCCAAAATTGCAGTAGTTAAGGTTGCCAAAAATGTATTTTCAATGACAGCACAATATGATTTGAAAATGTATTTGAATGAGCTCAAAATGTAATACTTACACGAACATTATTCTTCGTCCTCTGTTTGTTTTTACCACCCATTTTTATTTTTTTTATTTATAATATGTTCTTTGGAGTAATATAGGTTTTATTACAGTATAATTAAAATGTCTCAAAAAATCATAATTTTATGAGTATTTTTTTATAAAATTACATGCAAAATATGAAATTTATTACGTTGCGAGCGATTTACAATACGTACAATGTTCACTTATTGTGACAGTAGTGACAGCCAACAGTGTTGCCAGATATAGATAAATTCTAGACTTGTGTAGTTCCTGAGTGAGTAGTTCAATAGGCCTGTAATCCATTTTTTTTTTCGATTTGTTATTTAAAGACGTTACAATGATATAACTAAAGGTGAAAGAATTACTTCGATAGCATAAAAACTTCTCGAGATATGATAACTTGAAGATCACAATTTTGGACTATCCCGAAAACGCTCCATACAAAATGCATACGGTATTATGACGTCACGATACGCTATTTTATATGCATTAAATCAGAAATTTGTACGACAGCTATGTTAAATATTGCGTTTATGTAGCTAGTGCCGTAACTAAAGTTATAGTATTTTTTATTGTTTCTACAATGGTAATATTTATTTTTTATAATTTCATACTTTTAAAATGGACTTTTCCACCAAACTTTGATCGACCATAAAACACGTCGGACATAAGTTATTAAAATTTTGAGATCGCAGATCGTTCTAGTTTTATGTATTTTACGTTACTGATAGAGAGTTTTTATAATTTTAGAACTTTGTTTACAGGCCTATTGTACCAGTTCACCATACAAGCCGGTTCTTGTCACTCACTCTTTCTTGTCCCATGTAGTTCACTGCGTCATTTAGTTCAATTGAGTGACAAAGAGTAAAAAGAACGGAAATACATAAAGCGTACGAGCTAGAATGAGAGAGATACGTTGTAATGCCAAATAGAGAGCGAAAAGGACGGAAGATTCTGAAATTGTTCGAGATAAAACGAGACAGATAGTTTCGTGCGTGGTTGACTGACCGAATTAGAACTCGAAGGCTAAGGACAAGAACCATAAGCTGTTAGCGAAAATAGGCTCAATTTTTATATTCATTATTATTTTAACTAGTAATTTCTTTTTACTCAAGGTTGACAGTCCTAAGCCTGTGAAAAGTTTGAAGGAAAATCAATATTTGTAAGGGAATTTATAAAATATTTAATTAGTTATATGTACTTACTTAATACAAAAATACAATGCCATCAAAATGATGCAATAGAACTGAGAAGAATGTAGAAGGAAACAGTCAACAGAACTACTGAGTAGATTGAATCAAAGATACATTGAACTAAACGAACTAAGTGAGACAAAAGAACTACAGAAGTAATTGAACTAAATGAACTAGATGAGTGATGTAGTTCATTTGCGTCAAAAGAACTGCATTTCTCTTTTCAGTTCAGTGAACTGTTTTGCGCAAGTCTAATAAATTCAAGTTTCCAAAAAAAAAAATATTTATTTTTATATGTAGGTGCTCCAACATCAAAACAGCACATTATTAATGTAATAATATCTAATTTATGGTAGGTACATAGTTACGGCAGGACAAGATAATATATTTTTCCTATTTTTTATATACATCTATAATCACGATATTTTATTAACTCACAGATGGTGTGGAAGAGAGATAGATGCGTCACAAGTAGAACGCTTAGGCCGATCGTGCCTCTCTATCGCTTGTTCCGCGCTCTCGCTTGCACCCGCGGCTCAGGCGGAACGTGACAATGAATAATGCTTTTTTGTGCGTACAGCCGGCGTTCATCGATATATAACACGTTAACACGTCAAAAAAAAACATCGTTAGGTCTCAATTTGACGAAAGAACGACTTGTATGTTTTATGTTTATAATATTATGTCTCGAAATGTAAATAAAAAGTTACCTAATTATTTACTAGTGTTTTTACTCTCACAACATAGCAATTATGTATTTCTACCCAGGTAAACGTGAAACAAACTGAGCCAGAGCGTAACATGGTCGGGTTCTATAAATTCTGAATTACATAGATAAAAGTAATTTAATTTTACATTGAGTTAATGAGTTGGAATGAAACACTATTATTTAGTAGTAGCCGTGCCCGTGGTTTTGTGAACGAACAAAGCCACGGGCACGGCTACTGCCAGTTGTTGATTGTAACATAATGTCGCATATTTTATTCTGCGATCTCTACATGGTGATAGGTCGTCTAACCTGCTGCTAAATAGATCTTTGACAGGACAATAATGGCCAAATATTTTTGGCCGATGCATGTGTAAATCGAACGCTTTGAAACTTGAACGTACGGAATCCCGAATGCTCTATACAACAAATCACTATTAATCGAATAACTAATGCCTGAACACTCGGAATTATGAATGTTCGTAATTCCGAAAGTTCGTAGGTACGTACGTTCCATATAATTTTGTATAATTACCAAAAATTAATTGCACTGAAAATAACACTTCAAATCCTTTCAAAGTGCCAAGTAGAAACAATAATCCCTCTTTAGACTATGTGAGAGAAAGGATGACATAGACATTTTGCGAGGCATTGATTTTTAGAACTAATTATAATTGTCATCATCAACTCATAAATACTAAAATGGGATTACTTTAATAAAGGATATTATAAGAAAGTGTTTTTTTTTAATATGCAATTAAATAAGATATTAGTCGGCAAACTTTCGGGATTATAAACGTTCGCAATTGCAAGTGTTTTTCCACCATTTACCACATTCGAATATAATAGGATATTATTTAATGGCACTGTTGTTGGATTGTATGCAATGACAATGAATTGACAATGAATAGTTATAGTGTTAATTTAATTTGACGTTGTAAGACATTCCTTTTATAACATTATTGCCGCCGCGGCCGTCTCTAAACCGAATTAATGTTCCATCACAATGTAACACGCTTTTATTAAATGGTTAAAATTATTTTTAACTTTTTAGTTCTTTTTACTTATTAGCAAGTAATAAAAGCTTGTTTTTTTAATTTTTTTTTTCTTATAATTTTTTATTTGTATCATTATAGTGTAGTAACATTCGATTGATTGATATATGCTGTAGAGTCGTAATCATTATAAGTAATGGCTTGCCAAGCAACATCACTACTCAGAAACGTTTGACGTATTATTTAATGTCAATGTCACAAACATTAAAGGTATTTTTTTCTGCGTTTCGTTTGGCAATCACTATTCAGTCGATGATTATTTTAGCCGATGTCAAGTTAACTTGCATAATTTTAATGTCCCGGCTGCGGGGATATGCCAAAAAACAACATCAAGAATATAGTTCGTCATTGACTCGACAGCGAAACCGACTATAGTGTAATAATTGTACTGCAGTTTTGAAAGATTTTTTTGGAACAACACGACAGCGGTGGTTTAAACACATCTAATCAAGGGTTCCACAAATTTTATGCATTCTAAGGATAAATCGCACCCGAATATCTATCTCTATTATGAATCAATATCAATTTACATTACATTATGAAAAGCAAAACCACGCTCATCAAGTGCCCGCCAAAAAGTACAAACTCCCAAACACACGTCTTCTCAAATATGAATTCGTCAGAGTTCATAGACGTTTTATTAGAGGTACTCAGCTCAATACACTCTAGCTCAGAGAATGGGCTTAGAGATTAGAGCAATAGAAAAATACATGCTATAGGTAACTACTGGATTCTTTTTATTTTTAGTAATCAGATTCTTACCAGCTTTAAAATAGTGCCTACAGTTAAAATTTCCTAAATTAATGTCTTTCTACGTGAGTCCTCCTACTACGATGTTTTTAATGTGTAATACCATAAAGCTGAGGTCTAATTTGAAATATATTTAAATATAACAGCCTACTTTAGCGACTATGAATACCGGCGAAGCACCGTGTGAGGCTTCGCGTTACTGTATACATAAATGTTACTGGCAAACTGTATTCGTAATTTTCGCAGGAAAACATGAACCCTAGGATTTGTTACGTAGCCGCGGTCTTCTCTACTGTGGGGTTTTCCTTCCCCAGTCGGGCAGTTTGTAATAACGCTTTGGCCGATTATTCTTCTGCCAGTACACCGTTAGTCAATTAACCTGGTGCACGTAGGGTGAGGCTGCCTTTGGCTTTTTTAAACCACTAAGATGACAAACAGTAATACGCCCAGACGGAAAGCAGTTATCGTAGCTTATTGATTCCCGCAACATCAGGGGTATCATACGCGTCATTTTTTTTTATATACTCCTGGACAAATTACACACGGCCATCTATTTTTATTTTATTTATTTATTTATTTAGGAACACCAACAGATTACACGATTACATTACCATAACACAGTCCAAGTACTCAGTCTGGCATGTAATCCAGTTACAGGTGAGCACAATATTCATCACAAAAATAATTATAATAATAATAAAAAAAACAAATATATAAGTAACAGTTAACAACAGCATGAGGGCTACATCGCCCATGACAGAACCTTCGATTTCAGTTGTGAGAGAGAATCATGGTGAATATCAAGATCACACATTTCATTAATCTTGTTATAGCAAGTAAGAATTCTTGTTAAGGGCGAATGAGAACCGAGGTTAGTTCGCCTTTGAGGTACGAGGTAAGTTTTTGTAAGCTTTCTTCGGGAGTTAGGCTTAGGAACAATATAAACAATTTGATCCCGGATATCCGGACAGTCGATCATATCATGGGTCAACTTATACAAAAATACGAAATCCATAATTTGGCGGCGATTCACGAGAGATGTTAATTTAAATTTAGATAATCTATCGCAATATTCGCTTCTATAGCTAAAATTTGGAGTTTTAAATGCAAGGTGTCGCGTGAAAGCTCGCTGGACGCGTTCAATATTCTGTATGTGTTTTTTATAGCAGGGGTTCCACACAACACTTGCAAATTCGAGGTGGCTACGCACCAACGCATTATAAAGGACAATTAGAGTGTCTATGTTTCTAAAGTCCGTTGTATTACGTTTGATAAATCCTAACATCTGAAAAGATTTAGACACAATCGCTTCGTAGTGAGGGACAAAGCTCAGCTTACTGTCCAGAGTTACACCCAGGTCACGAATTTGCTCCACTTCATCCAAGACCACATTGTTAATTGTATATGAAGATTTAAATTTATTTTTATTTCTGGTGAATTTGATATGAAAACATTTGATTGGATTAATAATCATGAGGTTTTCAGTACACCAGACACAGACTCGATCCAAGTCCTCCTGCAACATTTGCATATCTTTAGATGAAGTTATTGTTCTATATATTTTCATGTCATCTGCAAATAGAGAGTATTTACTGTATTTGATACAATCAACAATGTCGTCTATAAACACCAGAAAAAGGATCGGACCCAGATGCGAACCCTGAGGCACGCCGGAACCTGCCACATATGGCTTTGACGAATAACCATTTGTAACCACCGTCAACAATCTAGACCTTAAGTACGAGGCCAACCACTCAAAGTCAATCTTGTTCAGTAGAAAATGAGACAACACGCTATCAGTTTTATTACCAATCGTGTCCTGACTCTGCGCAGTTGGGGTGGTTTCGTCTGAGAATGTTGATGAAAAGTGTTTTGCAAACATATTAGCTATTTCATTTCCTGAAGAACTAATCTTGTCATCATACTTCATGACAGACGGTAGAGAATTAGTATTTTTACGTCTGTCGTTTAGAAACCTCCAAAATTTTTTAGGGTTAGTTTGCAGCGCTTCCTCGGTTTTTTTTATATAATTTGAATAACATTCATGAGAAAAGCGATTGCAACGATTTCGAAGGATTTTGTACTCGATTTCGTCACGGGGATTTTTAAATTTACGAAATCGCGGTCTTAATTTGTCTTTTTCTTTAAAAAGTCTAATAAGTGCGTTGTTGTACCAAGGAGGATATTTAGATGACCGTGGTTGATATTTCGGTACATGTTTTTCAATAACAGTATTTAGCACTCTGTAAAATATATCCGTCATTTCATCAACACTCCCAGTATTCGAAAATTTATGCGGCCAATCAATTTTCCTTAATTCTTCTTTTATTTTTGGATAATCGGCGCGGTAAAAATTAAAGTTCTATCTAGTCCCAAACTAAGCAAAGCTTGTTACTATGGGTACTAGATAACTGATATACTTAGTACTTAAATATTTGTTTTTTGTAAATACATACCTAATACATAGAAAACACCCAGACCAAGACAAATAGACATGTTCAAGCACACAAATATTTGTCTTGTGCAGGGATCGAACCCGTAACCTCTGAGTCAAAGTGGCCATTGTTAACCTTTCGACCACCGAGCTCGTTGATTTGAAGAATGCCATGCTGCAGTCTGGGAAAACCAAAATATAATCATGTTGCGAGATGCCAAGTTAACACCAAAGGCTGCCATAGGCGAGCGATACTCCTTGTTCTACAAGGAGTATCGCTCGCCTATTAGACAAGTCCCCTTGTCTATCTATAATGTAGGATGATTAATATCTATTTAATCCTCGACTATAAATGAATGGTGTTACAAGTTTAACGTGTGTATTTGTGTTTAAATCGTTTTGTTCTCTATCAAATCGACTATAGAAATGTAGATCATCAGTTCTTTTCTATTGATGGGATATTCCATGAATTTGATACTAAATAAATGGTGAGCAGAGCCGTGACAGAGGGAATGAAAAGAAAGAAAAAAATTTAGTTGCCGCTCTACAAAATTTTTCATTTACACTCGTCACACGAGGCTGCTGGTATGCTTGTTACCTGTAGACTGTAGAGGCACACCCCGGTCACTCCATACAAATGTCGCTTCGTTTACTACTACGAGGGCGACACTGAAAGTTTTTAGAACTGGCCACTTGTAAACAATATAATAAAAAAATAAGTTTAAATTTTGAAAATCTGGAACTCAGCCAATATTAATGAGTATGTATTTCATTCAATTTGTCATTTGTTTCATGATTTGGCGGCAAATTGAAAATTGTCTGTGTCACGTCAACATGAATTTAACGCGAGAAAATTTTCGTGCAATGATTTTTTATGACTTTCGTTGTCATTTAAGTCAGCAAGAAAGCTATGATAGACTTCGATTGGCCTTTCACGATGAAGCCTCATCTCGTGCGACTATTTACAACTGGTTTAATGAGTTTAAACGTGGTCGCACTAATCTCACCTATGATCTGCGTGAGGGACGGCCTTCTACGGCGACGACTGAAAATAACATCAGTGTTGTGCGGCCTATGATAGAGACTGATAAAAGAGTGACGTATCAGCAGATTCGGGCAAGCTTAGGCATCGGTATGAGTCAAGTGCATACAATCGTCCATGAACATTTAGCGGTCAGGAAGTTTTGTGCCCGGTGGATACCTCATAATTTGACCGAGGCCCAAAAACTCCGTCGGGTTGATTGGTGCCGTGAAATGATTCAAAGATTTAACGGAGGTGACTCAAATGCTGTGTTCGACATACTTACGGGTGACGAAAGCTGGGTTTACTGTGATCTATGATCCAGAAACCAAGAGATAGTCTGCTCAGTGGGTGTTTCCTTTCAAGGAGTTGCCAACTAAAGTGAAGAGAGCTCGAAGTGTGGGAAAAAAGATGATGGCCTCGTTCTTCGGAAGGACAGGTCACTATGCGACAATTGTTTTAGAGGATCAAAAAACAGTTACTGCAGAGTGGTACAGTAACAATTGTTTGCCACTTGTATTGGAAAAAGTTCGGGAGAAACATTCTCGAAGTAGGATCCTTCTTCACCACGACAACGCCTCGTCGCACACCGCCAGGCGAACGATCGACTATTTAGTGACGTCAGACGTGGAATTACTGGATCACCCGCCGTATAGCCCCATCCTCGCACCTTGCGATTTTTATTTATTCCCGAAAATAAAAGAAAAACTTCGAGGAAAACTTTTTATGAACACCGAGGAAGCAGTGGGCGCGTTTCAAAAGGCCGTCGAAAAGACCCCTAAGGACGAGTGGGCTAAGTGCTTTTCTCAGTGGTTCCATCGGATGCGGCGGTGTATTGATGTGAATGGACACTATTTTGAAAAGATATAATAAAGTTTGCTAGTTTGCTCAGTTTTTGATTTTCTAAGAACTTTCAGTTTGACCCTCGAACATAAACAATGACGTATGTGCAGAGGTTGAATGAGCGTTCCAGATTTGTCTCAGAGGGGAGGTTAGGTCGACACGAGACAGCGGCAGGGGCTAGCCATACTGTACGTAGTACTATTACTTATACTGTGGTAGAGGTAACTTTGGATATATATATAAAATGAAAAATGAAATACACTTTTGCATTGAAATGTCAATATATATTTTTAATATTCATAAATTCAATATACATTATAATATCAAGTAAAATGAATTACTATAATTTATATAGGCAATATTTTAACACATGTTAATCTATGGGTAATTTTAACAATCTAAAGTACTTATTTTAACAAATGCTCATCAACCGCTCGTCACCGGGAGCCCGCTCGCCGCTCGAGCGCTCGCTCCCACTTCGCAATATACAACAAACGCATATGGCAATAGGAATTCACATGGCTTACAACTACACCTACACTATAAATAGTATATTATATATAAAACAAAAGGAAGAAATACTTTTGTGCAATATTTATTTGCACGAGTAACTAATCGTTGCCATAGTACATAATGCCATTCTGTGTAAAAAATAAAATTTCATTTTCTTAAAAACATCGTCTTAAAAATATTTTTGGCACAACTAAACTAACCTATGACGGGATGTTATATGTTACAGGGGTCCTCGTCATTTCAATAACGTAAGTAAAGTAATCTTTGGTTTACCTAGCCCACCGACACAATTTGGTAATCGCTTATATTAAAATTATATTATTATAATATGAAATAGATCAAACAGGATGATTCAATTTAATTTTTCTTATTAATGAACTCAGGAAAATATTTGGATCCCAGAAATAAAATAGGGTGTAAGTGACAAACAAGATTGCAATAAAATATTGCAGAAATGCGTGTGCATGCAATGTCAGTATTGATATCGGCCTTAACGGCAAATAAAGTACCAACTACTTTTTGAATATTTGAATAACAAAAAATTGTCACATTACAAATTTAAAACTGAGCGTAAATTAAAACGCAAGAATGTTACAATTTACGTATATGGTTTTGTCACTTAGACCCTTTGTTCTTTTTGGTATTCGATCTGTAGACATATCTGCACACAACGGCACATCAAATTTGCATACTTAGGAGACATGATGCTGTCGATTAAATTATATTAACCGCCATCATCATCACCGGCTGTATCATCATCACTACCCACCGCTGGATATAAGCTATCTTCAATGCTTTTTATCTTTTGGTAGAATTAAAGCATAATGATAAAAGATTAAAATTACCTAAGTATAAGAATATGCAATAAAAATAAAATTATTAATTCAACACTCGAACAACGGTACGGTTCGAAAGTTTAAATAATAACATGCACAATTTGCGTTTTTAATGACTTTTTTTTAGAATATACAAATCGATTCTTTTTTCCTTAAAATTTGTCTCGTACTTTTTGATAATCAAATATTATATAGAAAAACAAATTAGTGGAAATCGATGTGTCGTTATGTGCACCTGTATTAATACCTCCTTCCACTCAATACTGTTAAATGTTAAATGAATTAAATATGGCCACATCGGCTGTGAGTTCGTCGTGACGTACTTAAATACTGTATATTTACCATACACTTGGTGCGGTATACTATTATGACAAAGTACATACTGATTGTAGTAGTAATTCGTTGCTTAGAAACCTTTAAATTAATCTACTTACAAGTAAAGTATAGAAATAATTATCTCTTAAAATGTATTTTCGCTTAGGAACTTTCTGTTCTAACATACTGCAGAAATGAAGCTATGCAAAGTTAATATGCATTAAATTCACTTGTAATACAATGTGATGTGATGAAATGGGATGTGTTTTATAAATAATATATGTACCTGGGTATTCGGATAGTACATATACTGGGCAAGTATTTTACCCGTATTTTAATTTTACTTATTTCACCTGGTTTAAAGTAAGATGCTATTTTATAGTTAATGCTATAAGTTTGATGCGATATCAGCGACTCGCCCGCTTAAGATAAAGCCGATTGAGATAGAATTTTTACTGTAACTTGATTCACATTTAAGCAATGACAAATATCTTCAACTTAATCTGTAGAGGTCTAGAGTCCCCACCGACTAAGCGAAATATTAAAATATTACTAAATTTTCGATCAAAAATCCTATCTGAATGACCTTCTGCTTAAGCCTTCAATGATTATGATTTACGTAAATTAGTTGATTATTTTTGTAACATAGTCACCCAATAGGTAGATGTTACGGTCTTTACGAAACTGTATCAAACAATTTTTCTCATATCTTTAGGGACTGACATTGAAACAAGCGTGATTGCCACAAAGCCTTATAGCCATGATGAAACATCGCATCACGAAAACAAGGCCTATATTATTATGTTTCCAAACCATAAGGGGACACAAGGTTTAGATATTAATAAGTTTTCGATTGCGCTCCTTTAGACCAATAATTTGAACTATCAGTGTGCCCTCTTAAATTATATACTTATTTGTGAATGTGGCATATCGCTTGCCAACCCATTCAGTCAGCTGGCTGTTGAAAATTTGGTGGCTTATTTGATGTTGCTGAATTTGCCTTCCATTTGAAGCTCAGAGTACCTCAAACGGATTGAATAATGAGCTGCAACGTTGTTTTAAAGAGAAATAGATATCAAGGTTTAGATAATAATAAGTATGTTTAAGCCCTGTGTTCATGACGCCATGTAAGTATCATTTTTAAACTTTGATGGTATGCCCACAAAGGTATACATAGGTATATGATTGAAGTAAAGATCTTTTTTGATTTCTCAATAAAAGTAGTAACAAAAATTAAGTACATCTATCATACACAGTATCTTGAGTGAACAACCGACAATAGAAAGCAGATCGGTAAATAAAATTAGCACAGAAATTATGTATGTACATGAATGTAGATATTTTTAACAATGATATAATTTAGAATGTTACGTTTATCCTGTTTATAATACAACCTTAATATGTTAGATTATTATAATGCGTTCAATAAACAGATGCTCATTATTGTCACCATTTCCCACCGCGCAAATGGCGGCGCTGCTGACGCGCCCGCCGCGTTGCATTCTTTTTGCAATCTTGCGTAATAGCTCATAAGGTTCATATTCATATTTACATATAACTCCATATACTATGTACAGTCACACCTATATACAACTTAACCGATGCTATTCTTTGGACTAATAGAAAGAGTTTTTTAAACACATCAGAGATCCCATAGGAGTGGTATGGAATGCTTTGAACTTAAGTAAGATTGTATCTATCTAAACACTTATTATTAGAATACAAGAAGCTTATTTATTAGAAACTTTTTAAATAACAGACGACTTCTGCGACTGTCCGGCCACACATCTCATCTTGACCTATATCTTTGTAAATCCAAAATGTTCCGTGTGAAAATTGCAAAATTTGGTAAATATTTCGTTGTTCTTATAATTTAGGACGAAAATACTGATTGTTTAGAAGAAATAAGTTATGCATTTAAAGCAGATAAGCATTGGCGGAGTTTGAGTAAAACGTTAAAATGTAAGATGGAAATTACAATTCTAAGATATTTTATCAAGTACATCAGAAACTAGACGTAAGTATGATTGGTGTGCGTATCTTGGTTGGTGAAAGGATGGCTCTATTGGATATTGGATATTTGAAAAAGAATACTTATCAATTTGGCATTTAAAAAAAAAAAAAAAAAGACTAAATGACGGCGATGTAGACAAACACCACATTTCCATTAGCCAAGATCATTTCAGCTTCTAATGAAACTGGTAAATTACCAAATGACATTTAGTTATTTTTTTAAAATACATTCAAATGACCGGATAACAATATTTTATAAATAATTATTATAGGTATTGTCACCACGTGGCGTTAATTCTATTTAACTACGTTGTAGGTAACGTCTATGACTTATTTTGCATTGACTGTTGCTGATGCATCTACACGCTGGCAAACTGTTATTGTATTAAAATAAACTATTAATTGAACAATGGCATCGTCATTTTCTATCCTATTTATAATTTGGCCGTTATATAAAAATAAAATAATATTTCGTTGAGTATTATGCTACAGGTACTGACCTTTGGGATTTTTACTTAAAATCTAATTATTTTAATTTACATTATCAATAGAATTAATAAACCTTCTTTGGCATATATTTTGGCACTATACAAATATATAGGGAAGTCAAATTATGTCCTCTCTTATTGTGTACGGTGTGTCAGTAAAACACAGCGTTGAGCAATTGCCTTAATTAAGCTTTCAAACGAAAATACCGGGCGATAAATACTTCCTTAGCGTGACTATTAATTATTATGCATAAAAATTATGTGATGGTGTAACTATTTAATAACCAGTGTTTCATGTATAGTCAAAGTCTGCAAATGAGACAAGTATTCAAAACCTTGATATAGAGTAAACATAAAAAAAAATGTGTCCTATTGAGACTGTAATTCAGGGTTGCCAGATTGGGCAATAAGTCGCCGATGGGTCCACTTAAGGTCCTGACGCTGGGAACAAAAAGGGTCATCAAAAGTTCACACAGGTCACTTGTGTGCAGATTTAAAATCAGAATCTGGCAACTTAGGCCTCGGAGCATCTGGCAACCCTGCTGTAATTATACAATTTAATATGCAAACTTTAAGTAGTTAAAAATATATGTAGTTCTACTTAAAGGAATATGCACAAGCTCCAGCGTAGATTGTGCGTGTCGTGTGCGATATACGTGGTGTACCGTGTCTTGAATATTATAATATGTAGTAAAGCAGTTTAATTTAATTCTTTAGACAAAATCAAAATGGAAATAGAATTAAAATTATAGCGAAAAATGTTAATGAACAGTTTTCCAGAGTTACCAAAAAATATTGTAGCGACACCTAAGTATCTATCTATCTTGCTGTTCTGTATCGAGCGTTTCAATATGTTGTTTCCATTAAAACACAGCCTGATTTTGTCTTTGCACGTTCATTACAGTGTAGATCTAGCTCCGAATTCTTCTTCTATTCTTGAAACACCCGTAGAGGTTTTTCTTCGACTCGACGTCGTCAGACGTTGAATGTTATTTTGAGTCTGGGCTGATATTGACGTAACCCTGTAGAAAATTTATAATATTAATGTAGATTAGTACTAATAAAGATCACACTGTTGTAACTATAAATATACTACTTAAACATATACATATACATGTACAAATACATATACATATATCATAGCTAAGAAAGAAAAAGTTACTATATGAGATTGATTTTAAACTAGACAGATCGCAATAGCGCGCGAACAATAATCATAATTGGGTATAGATGCTAGATGCTACTGTATCTACTTCCTATGTTTGTTGGACACATAGTTTGTCACAAGTTGATGTTTACACGCAGCACCAGACGTATGCTGCGTTATATTGTAGTGACAGGTCGTGATGTTATGTATAGTGCCACAAACTTATCTGGCCCGGTGGCGGGGGCGGTACGATC
The DNA here is from genome assembly GCA_937001555.2 of Hypsopygia costalis. Lineage (NCBI taxonomy): Eukaryota > Metazoa > Arthropoda > Insecta > Lepidoptera > Pyralidae > Hypsopygia > Hypsopygia costalis. The sequence continues at coordinate 406,671 of OW443331.2, forward strand.
GACTTAAGTGTTGCTATTAAACGAAATGCCGCCCGTTTTAGAGGAAACATAAAAATCAAAGAAATATATACACTATTAAAATAATAGCATTGATATACTTATTAATTGTGTTGTGTGGTGTTTCAATTAAATATCAATTGCCTTCTATTTTTTGTTGATTAGTTTTAAAAATGCACCACGTTAAGTCGCAATCATTACTATTATATAATATTAGAGAGTTATAATATTGCACAGAAACAACTCGTTAACGATTTTTTTATTGTAAGAAATGAATTATGTGTAGAAAAAGATAATATGTATTTAAAAAAATACACCCCAATGGAATGTGCATACGCGGTAAATAAATAAATTGTACCTGGCAATACTACATTTCAGGTTGGCGGCTTTAGTTCTAAATTTGGCCACCGGGTCAGATAAGTTTGTAGCACTGTACTTTTGATTTCCGTAAAGTGTCATCTGTCAGTCGACGATACGTCGCTTCGAGTCGCAAACTACGGATGATATTTTATAGAAATACATAGAAACTCGTAGTGTCGTGACGACACACGTCGTCTGCTGCTGTTGCGTGTAGTCAGTTACGAACTGCATTAGAAGCGGGATGGCGGCGCATGAGTGATATTTCTTCTTGTCAGCGCCAGTATATCTACGGTTCACATCAGGTGGGCCATATGCTTGCCTGACATCCGACAAGGTATAAAAAAAATGTTTGTGATCAATCACGGCGAACGACTGACTGGATTTGGATGAAATGTGGTACAAAGAAGTCTGATCAAGCTCATTCCGTTACAGGAACACTACAAACAACCATACAGGGAAATGTTATTTGGTTGTGATCTTGTGCTCTTTATTATTCTGGCAAATCGTGATTAAATGTGGCTGCATTTTACCGTTTCAAATACTAGCGCCCAATTAATTAAATAGTGCTAATGGTAATGCTTACCTGAGTATTTATGTTTTTGTCCCGCAAGGGAACTCTGCTTAACGAAGGACTTGTAATACAGGATTTTTTCTCATAACAACAGCTTTGACCCATTTATTTTCATCCAGAATAACGCTTGTTTACAGTTGCTAAGACGTGATAAGATACAGTAGGAATTTGCCAATTAGTGCAGTGTCCCACTGGGTGTTGATTTGGTCGGTGTCCATCATATTCTTAGAGCCGGAATGTGTTATAGAATTGCTGGAAGATGATATGAAGGTTGTGCTACAAGTTTTCGGCGATTTGACGTCACAATATTCAGGCATGTAATATATTTTACATCGTCATTGTTAATTCAAGAGTTTACTATTTCTTGCTCTCACATCATAATTTCATCAAAAATCCCTTATAACAAGTTAGGGTCGTAATCAACACAAATTTTGCACATTCTATGTTGGCATTCATACGGCAAGCTTGACTTATAAAACAGTTGTTGTTATTCCAGCTGCAATTTTTTCTAGTAAATGAATCTTTTCAATTTTATCTTTCATATGTCAGTGCTCTGTGTTCATGCTTGATTATATTCTATTTCATCGATATACCTTTTGTATGTTGTAAATCAATGAGTATTAATCCTTATTCATTTTAATTACATCTTTGGTAGTTTAAGACTAAACTTTGATGAGAAAAAGTTAAGCTTTATATTTGGCACTGAGGTGAATTGGCAGCTATTTGATTATCTAATGATGGTTAAAGCCAAACGCAGCTTTCTAAATTTATATATACACGACTTGCTTGTTCTTTCTTCGTGCTGCTCAATGCATATTGATACTTGTTGAAAAGCGTTTGATGCGATTTAAACAATATATTTTTAACAAACTGTAGGCCATAGCACAGCCTAATCTCTGTATGGTTTACATATTGCAAACCTGTGGTTCATGTGCTGGCTATACGAGCCAGAGTGGGAAAATTTCTTGAAACACTTGCAGCACTGAAAAGGTTTCTCTCCTGTATGTAGTCTTTTGTGCTCGGTCAAATGATGTTTATGTTTGAATGCCTTGGGACACTCTAAACATTTGTATGGACGCTGCCCTGAGAAAAAACACAATTATTGTATTATTTTGCTGTCTAAAAATTTCTACAACTTAAAAGATCATTAGCCAGTTAGGGTTTTAATTAACAAGGTTATTACGAGTATTATTCACAAAAATAGTTAAAAACTCTGCTTTATACATAATAAAATGTAGATGTAATAATATTAATGTCATTCATACCTGAATGTTCATATTTATGTCGTGCCAGGGAGCTCTGCTTTACGAATGTCTTATCACACTGGTCGCATACGAACTGTCCTTCCCCTTCTTTATATTCCATTTTCAATTTACTTTTTTTAAGTACTGTTGCTTCATCCTCGTAATCAATCGGCGCTTGCATGTCTTCTCCCCATGAAGGGCGTTCATATGGAGGACTCGTTGTTTGTCGATTTATATCAGTCGCCATTTGCAAATTGAGCATAGGAGATCGTGCGTTTGCCATATCATTATATTGAAGAAGTTTGTCCATTGGCATTAGAGGATTAAGCGGCATTTTTTGAGGTAACAGACGTTTTTGTCCATTCATAGTTTCTCCAGGTGATGGCGATAATCTAAAGTCAGTGAGAGATGATGAAGAGCAGTTGGAATGTGGATACGTGTTTAAATAATTAGTGCGGTGTGGCGTCGTGCTGCGTGAAGATTTTTGGCTCAAGTTCACTGCTTCCTCGGAGTCTGAATGGGTGACAGAAATGCTGCAGGGTGGGGAGGGCGTCGGACTGGATGTTATCGATGGATTCGACTTCTTAGTAGACAAATCAAGAGGTTGGTCAGATACTGCTAAAGTTTGCGTCATTCGTCGTACTCTGGCTCTGTTATTCTGAAACCAAACTTGCACTACTCTGTTATCTAGTCCAATCTGTTGAGCAATCTTCTTAAACTCTTCTCGGTTTGGTCTCGGATTTATTGCATAATGATCTTTCAAGACCGCTTGTTGTTCTTCACTTAGTGCAGTACGTACTCTAATTTTTCTGTCGTTATCATGGAGGGACATCTTATCCTCTCGTTCATCTTTCGAGAAATCTTCGTCTTCACTGGCACTCACGCCACTTTGTACAGAGGCTCGAGCTTCGGCTTCTAACCTGTTTAAAGCTACCGTTTCCGCTACTTGAGCTGCCAATCCTTCATGCTTTCTAAATATACTTCCACAAACTCCCTTTTCGTGGTCTAATAAATCACTTTTATTAACAAAGACCTCTTTGCATTTCAAACATCTGAAATTTTCATCTGGTTCTACTTTAACGACAACGTGTGTCGTTGGTGGTGATTCGATGCGTGGGCATACGTTGCCGGATACAGGGGAGAGCTTTTCTACGTTTGCGATAAAGAAGTGTTTGTTTACTGACGCATTCACGGATTCTAGTATAGTATTAAAACCTGCATGACTATTTACTGGATAACCTCTGTTATTTAAAGGGACGGACTCGAAATTACGGGTAGGTGGTCTGAATTCATTTTCGCGATCCTCTTGTTCCTTCTTTATGGACATAGCTTCATCTTCCTCAATATCCATCACAAGTTCTGCACTACCTTCTGATCGTTTATCGTCGTCTTCTGTAACCTCTTCAATCAAATCTTCTGGGTCAGCAGGTGGACTCATGTCTTTGGGGTTCATGGGATGTTCAAGTTTCCGTTGTTGATATTGTGATGAAGCTAATTGCTCAAATAGTTGACTGAGCGACGCCGGAAAGCTATAAGGGGCTATTCCGCTAGCTGGGCTCATAGGCATACCAGGTGGCATGTAAAACGGGTTCATTCCGGGTTGTCCTAAAGGTGGTCTATGAAAATTATTTTCTTGCGTTGACATCGTTGCAAAGAAAGCAGCAGCGGCTTCATTGTACTTAGGTAAGATCGGCAGAAAAGAATTGCTGGTCGGCGATATATTATTGTTTAGATGTGAAGCAACCATAGCGTTGGCTCGTTTTCTCGAGGGACTGCGTTCAGGGTTCAGCGCTGGATTGTTGGGCTTTATTCTCCCCATTTTCAGGTTCATGACGAGACATTTCTTAGACGTCATATGACTCGAGTAGGAGCCGGAGTGCGAAAATTTTTTCCCGCAATTAGCGCACTCGAAGGGTTTCTCTCCACTGTGTATCCGTAAGTGCTCTTTGAGGTGGTGTTTGAACTTAAACGCCTTGTCGCAATCGTTGCATTTAAACTTCCGCAGTAGCGCGCTCTCGTCGTGGCTGATCATGTGTCGCTGTAACCGGTACACATTTGCGAAGCTCTTGTGGCAGATCTTGCATGACTGTTGACAATAAAAAAAAATAATTGATAAGTCAGCCACAACAAGAAGTAACCCTCAATGAACCTGTTTAACATTTTAAATGTTTGCTTCTGTTTTAGTAATACCATATACATATACGACACTAATAATTTTCATTTTGGAGGTCATAAATTATACATAATAAAATATTGTTGTATTTAGAATTAGCTGAATACATAGAAGCGTATAGCGTATTAATTCACAATGTGCACTGACATATTTGATGGTATCCACCTGTGTGTTGGGCGAGTGCAGCGTCTCGTGGCGCTCGAGCTGTTCCCTGGTGGGGTAGGCGCCGCGGCACTGGCTGCAGCTGAACGGCCCGCCGGGGCCCAGCGGAGACCCGCCGCGGTCCTCCTCCTCCTCCGAGGGCTTGCTCTCCGCGCCTCCGCCCCCCAGCGGACGGACTGGAAACACAATAAAGTACATTCTCGTTTGCACGCTTGCCTTCTTACTCTTATAAAGATTTAATACGATAAACAGGGCAGTTACACGTGGGACGTGATAATGGACGGCAATAAATTATCTCACATATTTGTAATTTCAGCTGTGCAGTGTAACGTACGATTCATAAAATCCCAATTGAAAATAAAACAATTAACCGTAGAACGCACCGAAGGCGATTAAAATGATCGCGGACACCTTTACGGGCCGCGCTCGCTTTATAAAAACAAACATGCAGGCAACAATTCAATTTGGAGTCGGTTATTTCGGTAATAAGGCCGGTTTTCCCGCGTAATATCGTTTTTAAAAGCGCCGGCGGCGACGCGCGTTGTAAATCAAACATAATAAAGAACAAAACAACGCTGCGACATATTAATTAGTGCGGCTGCGTCGGCCGTGTGCCGCTCGCAGGCCGCGCCGTCCGCTCCGTGCACGCTGGCCGCGCGGGGCCATATCCCGCGCACACGACACACCGCTCGCGGTATTGAATTTTAGAAAATACGACCTCATAAACACGCTCTCTTTAATAGCGTATGTTAAATTCAGGATAACAAGACCTAAACTTATTCAGGCACTTACATTTTTATAATGACACTGTGCTATGTGCTTTGTAATAAAAATATTTTAGATGCTAACAGGTGCAAAAATGATAATAAGTAAGTAATAAATAGTAATTAAGTACACACGTGAGCCTCCGATTTACGTATAATAACGTATTATTATTAATTCAATTCAAACCTTCTAATAGTAATAAAAATACGTAAAATTTTACGCTACACTCAGCACAAATTTTTGTTCGTGGTGACTACTCGATAACAGATGGCGCTAGTTGTCCGATTCATGTTGAGGGCTTGTTCTGTGTGTAAGTATTGGTTTTATCTGTTTAATGATGAATGTTTTTAATGAGTTATACATAATTAATTATTGTGTACACAATATTCGTACACGCTCATTCTACTTAGTAAATTTTGTGTTTCTGCTGTGTATGATGGATAATTATGATCTCAAAATAAAATTTTCAGATGATAAATTATGTTCCACACAGAAATCACATGACATGCACGGATTGTAGCTAAGGAATTACGTTACTGAAGTGTGTTTATGAATTTCTACATATAATTATGACAATAACGGTCGTGTTCTTTGCTGTATTTAATCTAAGGTAAAAGTATTTTTTTATATAAGTAAAATAAAAAGCTCCAGGGCGAAATCGTTGGGTCCGAAGTAATTATATGACATAGCCTAGGAGTCATTATCTACTATTTTCCCGGTATCACATGAGCGAATTGGCAGGTGAATGTAATACATATTAAAACAATATTGAAATGTTAACCATATTAAAATTGTTTTCTTCATTCAAAAGAAATGGAACGTTGTTATCATTGTTTAATTATTTGTTTGTGTGTACATATAATATATAATAATATATAGTGTATAAACTTATTGCATAAAATGTAATATTTAACAAGATTCCAGACTCAAATCCAGGCTCAATTTAATAAGAAATCGCCATACTATCCTACCGAAGCAGGGTCCATGTGTATTTTAATAAGACCTATGACATGAAATTAAATGTACATGGTGCGATACTAAATAAATAAATAAAACAGCTGATTTAGTAACGGTTTAAAAATTTAAAATAACTAATATAACGGCAAGTTTATCTTTTGTAAGTAGACTCACTGCCACTACTGCACACTAGATGGCGGCACTAGTTCGGTTTATAAATAAGTTTTATTCATTGTTTGAATATTTTTCCAGTAATTGGGTTATTAAATATTCATTTAAATAAATGTTATATTAAAATATGTTATGAGTTTTATGACAAAAACCATACCTAATTATTATACATCTACTATTTTTAAGATAAGATAAAATTCGTTTATTCACAAACATAAGGTGATACCTACAGACGTCACATTTATAAGTCGAGTTTCACTTATTCTGCCCTGTTTTGGGCGATTGAATTATCAATATTATTAAAATGAATCAAAATGTAACAAACAATAACTAAAAATTTATACTTAGTTATCAAATTGTTCGGGAGTTGTTCGCATGCACTCCGTACTGAAGGTTTCCAATAAGAAAATATAATGACGGTGATAGTTGTGTTACAAAACTTCAATTAATATTTAAGTTTATAACAAACAACATAATATTCAAGTATTATTTTGGAATTTGTAAAACCTTTTTTTTAAATGTTGTTTATTAAATCTAAAAGATCTAGAATTGTAGAGTTCCTACGCGACAATGTTAATTCCAATGTGTGGGGATCAGTGCGTCTGTAGGAGTCTGTTTATTAAGTTATACATACGTGGTACATGTAGGAAACTCGTTATCAATACGCTGTGAATGTAATTTCATTGCGGACATTGTTGTTTATCGTCTAGGTGAAGCGGATGAATACACCTACACGCGACACACAAACTGTCGCATAATAATCTGTGCGCACTACGGCGCACGGCCAGAGTGCGTCCGTTACCCGCTGATAAAAAACCAACAGTCACGCACACAACTCGAGAGCGCTTCCTATTGCGCCGTTACTGATAAATAACAAATTATGATACGCACACACGCGCACCTGTGTTAGATAAGACTTGGATTGTGGTCGTCGCACACCAGCGAGCCAAGTGTCGATTGGCTGCACCTGGCCATGGCGGGGTAGAGAAACACTCCGCCTGCTCTAGTCGAATTGTGCCGACACTTTGTTTCATTGTGTCTGTGGTCCGAGAGTTTTAACGCATACGTTTTGTCTCACAAGCGTAAATTAGGCCGCGCAATCATTTATTGGATGTAAGTACTCTTGATAAAAGTGTTTATCAATGATGTTGTGTAACCTTTTCCGCATTATTACGAGGCATGTTTGGCGATATATTTGAATTAGGTACAATTTGGCCAAAACAACTCGCCTGACCACACATATGATATTGCAGAGCATTTGATTGTTTTAATGGAGTAAAACTTTAGACGCCGATAATCGATATTATGTTCTATCATCATATCATAGGACGATAATGTTAAATTACGATATACAACCTCGGATACCATACACGTGGTATCTGGGATTGTGTATGTTATTATTCTGAATTGGTCTCAACAAGGGAGAGCAATTCTGTGATCTATATCATTGGAACCAATGTGTCAGGTGCCAACTCACTGTTAAAGGTTCCCAATAGGGTACATATATTTAATCATCCGTAGGTCACGGCATTTGAGCTTTGCTTGACGAGCCATCTGCCTCTAATGCCTTATTTGCCATATTACTGTCCCTCACAAGCCAAGGAGAGGAAGCCAAATTCTAAACCTACCCCTACTAATTTCTTCAGTGCTGCTGTTAATCCTGGCTACGTAGTAGACACAGCGGTAGGAAAGAGTGGTGGGTCTGTCTCAATGAAAAAACAATGTTTTGTACTAAGACGTAATTATATCATCATAACCCGTATTGTAATAATACGATAATATTCAGAGTGTATACCTACTTATACAGTTATATGCAAAATGCAAACACAAAGAAAAAAGTACAAAGTAGTATACCTGCCTATATACAATTACAATCGCGCAGGCACATAAGTACAATTCATGTTTTATTACCACTGATAGGTATCTATATATATATATATAAATTTATCGCCGCATAATATATAAAGGTGATAAATATTTAATTAGGTAAATATGTAGATACCTATTCTAAGTAGGGCCTTGATATGAATGATAAAATCATACGGCTATCCGATATATGATGGTTACTAATAAATGACTTCGTGCCGTCTTAGTAGCTTAGTCTTAGCAGGAATCACTAAATAAATATATATTCATGTACAACATACATTTATAACAAGATAAGACAAGGAAGAAGATGCTGTAATGGTAGAGCGGGCGGCGCGGCGCGCCAGCGTTAGTACTCTTTGTTCGAAGCGCCTACGCTTCACATCACATAAGCGGTTACGGACACCGTTTCACATCAGGCGGGCTGTATGCTTGCTTATCAATCGATGTAGTATAAAAAAATAATCTTCATCGAATTCTTAGACAAGTTTTACGTATAGACCTATACCTATATAGTTGTAGGTCCCCAGGGTTTAGGCTGGTAAGTGGTCTTCCTTAACATTTGGCATTATCTACATGTTACATACATTTTGGCTTCCCTAATCTTCATTAGTTTATATTTGACGACCCACAACAAACTAAAAATATACTTTATTGAACAGAATTTCTGAATTGTGTAAGTATGGTTGGTAATATTTTCATAAATGAAATAGACAGTTGTGTTATATGAGTTTAATGTAGGTAGCTATACTTCTTTGTCATACATAAGACAGTGATGAATATATAAGATATAGCCTACACAACAGCTGATGTCAGCCGGGGCTTATCGAGTGATAAAAAACACACTTTTAATAAGATAAATACCCAATATCTTATCGAATTTAATAAATCCTTTAATTTATTCTCTGAATATGAACGTAATTATCTGAACAAATTATTTTATTTGTCTTCTACGGGAATCGAACCCTTCGACTAACGCTAACCATCGGGACTCTCGACCACCGGGAGCGTAACCAAAAGCGTCGGTAGGTAAATGATAGAGTTTGGTAAAAAAATACGACAATATCTAAAAATATTGCTAATATTTTCATGTGGTAATTAATAACAGTCACGCTGCTAAAATGGGTGATCGACCGATTGGTGTGGTTGATCGAAGTGGCGGTTTTCAAGACGTGTCAGTGGCCACCGGTAGCCTGAAAACACTGGATTCTACCGACCCTGTGGAGCATTACGACGATGTAAAAGCTCAGCTCTACACCAATTCTATTAAACGAAGATCGATCGCGTATCATAGGTATGATGATAAATAATGAAATATTCCAGAACAAATCACACACTCACGCCATCTACTTCCAAACTAAGCAAAGTTGACTGATAAACATACTTACCTATATAAATGTTTTTTTATAAGCATATATTTATCTATACCTAGTATTGAAACAAAGGCGCTTCCTGCGTCTGTCTGTCTGTTTATCTGCTAACTCGGTTTTTAATCGGTAATTTTTTTATCAAGTAATGATTTTAGGTTTTATCATTTAATTAATGTCTTCCGGGAGGTTTATATTTAGGTATAATAGATTTATATGGGGTTTTAAGTAGTCCATCAACATATTTGAACCAAAGCCAACCTTACCTGCACGTGGTGCACCCTGCTGATGGAGAAACGAGGCTCTGGCTAAAAGAGAGGTATTTTGTAAGCTGCCTGACTGGGGAAGTACCTCACAGAATACTGCGGTCAAATAACAATGCTCTTGAGGGTTGTTGCGTTCCTGCGTGTCAGTGAAGTTACGAGGAAGAAAGAAGTTGCTGTGTCGGCAGCGGGGGTGGTAGCGCGCGAGCAATGTTTCATGTTGCGAGCATTTATATGGCTACAGTAACCGCTTCGCATCAGGCGGGCCGTACGCTTGTTTTTCTATCCGACGTAGTATAAAAAAAAATACATTATCCCACACGGACATAGCCGGGCGGGTCGCTAGTGAAACATTTTAAATAAACAGACCAAGATAAACAGATATACCTATTCATGTACACAAATGTTTATCTTGTGCGGGAATCGAACCCGTAATCCTTGGTGACAAAGTAGTAATTGGACTCAATGCTAGTAAGAAGAAAGGTAACGCTGTTGTCTTTTCTAAAAATGGAGGCCCTTCTCTTTCAGATTAGATTCGAAATCTCGCCTTGCTTGCTCTCTTTGAACAGGAATTGCAAGGTGCACATTACAGGTGGTTGACTTTAACATAATAGCAAATTTAAACCTACCTTCAAATAACATTTATGGATGTGCCTAAAGACCACTGACTTGGCTTATACTTGACTTGATGACTGTCATCTAACGACAACAGTTCGGACAGACGACGGCTTAATGTGTCCATCGAAGCACGGAGGAGCTCGAGATAAATAAACCCATCCATGGACAGGCTGTGGTCGACGTTGCTTGACTTGTGTGATTGATTATACGGCCACGCGCAACGACACGATCGAGCTCCTCAGACATTACCTACAAATAATGTCTGTTATATACTTTTGTATATTTAATTTATAATAAAAGTTACGTAATATATTTGCAAGCGGCGTTCATGGATGTCTGCACTTCCCGAAGCTTGACTGGTAGAGAATGCTTCTAGAATTAAGTCTGCCTTTTGTACCATTGCTTACTTTTGTCAATAAAGAGTTTAAATAAATAAATAAATAAACATTTATTTATAGTATACAAGCTTTGTTGCAATTTCGGACTAAATGGCGCTGTGTAAATTGTCCAGAAATATTTATTTATTTATTTACTCTAATCAGTTGATATAAAAATAGTATATGTAAGCTAATTAATATGCATCTGACTTATAAATTCCAACAATTTAATTAATGAATAAATTGATAACAAATACGGTAATTAAATTTAAATAAAGTAAACAAAATCTCAATATTGATACCCTTCTATAAAGCAATATAAGACTTGTTCATATAAACCACATATTGAATGACGCACTTAAAAAAAATATGGAGTAAGTGGTTCATCAACATCTTTGAACCAAAGCCCACCTAACCTGTAGGTACGTGGTGCACCCTGCTGACTGACAAATGAGGCTCTGGCGAAAAGAGAGGTAGGGCATTGCGTATTTATATATGTATAAATAAATAAACAATTCCCTTGAGGGTTGTTGTGTTCCTGCGAGTGAGTGACGTTAGCAAAAAGGAAAGAGTGGCGGCGCGAGAGTTATATTTCATATTACGAGCGTTTAAATGGCCGTACGCTTGTATGGCACCCGACGTTGTATAAAAAAAAATAAGTTATGGCATAATTGTAAAGTTGTGATTGCTTATAAAATTACTGGCCGCTACCCGCGGGTTCGCTCGCGTCTATTACATTACAATTTACATAAAACCATATTATTATTTCTCATATTATTTATATTATTTCTCCAGTAAAGTGGTTTATAATTTATTTATACAATCTACTTTGTATAACTATAAGTTGTCTAATACTTTGACGCAATAATTTTATTCAATAAGTCGATTTTAACTCGTAACAAAAAATCTTGGGTTTATTTATGAAATTGATGTCTGTCGATGAGAATTTGATATTGCGTTCATGACGGTGGCACTGGAATGGATTAATATTGGTGGTCGATTATCGACCTTAATACAACTGATTAGATTTAATCTTATGTTGGCAATATTATAATCTAGATTACTTCAACTCAATATTATCTAGGTTAGATAGGTATAATAATTATCGAAAATGTTTGTCTCAGGGTTTAAGTCTAAGAGTTACTACCTATATACTAATAAACTCGTCGTCTTCATTCCACTGCTGGGATACAGTCGGGATACGAGTCCCCCTCAATCGAAGGGGATTAGAGCATACTCGACCACGCTGCTCAACTGCGGGTAGGCGGAGGATACTAATAGTAACTAAGTGCAACTGTGGTTCTAAAAACAATAATGTCCAACAAATTCGTATAGTTAGCAATAAAGTTGATTTTAATCTTTCCCAAATTTAACATTGTTATGTATATATATACACAACAGCAAAAAATTAACTACAATTTCGCATTTAAATAATTTGAATAAATACATAAGTACTTATATAGAGATATACAGTTAATGACCAAATTATCTTCTATTCTTGTGTGTATTATATTATTAAAATAAGTATATAAATATACATTTTTTGGACAATTTACACAGCGACATCTAGTCCCAAATTAAGCGCAAAGCTTGTGCTGTAGGTACTAGATAACTGCTGATAAATGTACTGAAATACATTTTTTTGTAAATACATACTTATAATTCATAGAAAACACCCAGACCAAGACAACATACATGTGCATGCACACAAAAGTTTATCATGTGCGGGGGGGGATTGAACCCGCAACCTCCGGAGTCAAAGTGGCCATTGCTAGCCATTCAACCACCGGTCTTCGATTAAAAGGCAATCGTTACTGGCTGATCTATCAACAGCCCAAACCATTGGACAGATAGGGGTTGAAATTTAGCATGTAGGAATCCGTTAAGAAATGTTTTTTGATAATTCCTATGAGATACCGCGAAATGTGGGTATGAAGTCACGAGCACAAGCTAGTTTTATACTTATATAACTTTTTAAGTTTTTTTTATAAATCATCAACAAAAGCCGATTCCTGAATGCGTCACGAAGGCACGACACGACGTTACTGAGCATGTAGTCACCGCACTTACCTAGGTACGTAAATAACAACCTACAGTAATTATTTTTAATAATTATTATTGCACCGAGAATGCAAAACCGCAACACAAAAACCTTCAGTGCAAACATTTCTGTACTAAGAATATATTTACGGAGTCATTAATTCAAATCATAATTCATGAAGGACAAAAACGTCACATTTCAGACTATTAAGACTAATGGCGCCAGTAATTATTATTAGTTGTATAATTGTTAAAAAGTGGATGGTTGTCATTTTCTATTCATGGAAAATAATACTATTGACTATATGTAAAAATGACCAGGATTATGATTTATTTATATCTAAGAATTTTAGTGTCTGTAACAAATTCACGACCTTAAATCAAATGTAAAAAAAAAAATGGATTAAAATTTAAACCACATTAAATATACCTAAATAAACGATTATTATTAAATTACACTACTGTAATATAATATTATTTAAAAAGATAAGTGGCTACTATGTGTTATATCATATGGCTGTTTGACAATATAAATAAATATCTTGGAGTAATTAAAGTGCTACCAGTCTCAGAGTAAGTACAAGTAAACTTGTAGTTTTTACAAGATTTTCTTGCTTACTTTTTACTACTTACAATTCAAGTTATTTTTTAATGTAAATATTATTAATAAATAAATATTTCAGGACAGTTTACACAGCGCCGTTTATTCCCACATTAAGCGCAAAGCTAGTACTAATAGTACTATAGGTACTAGACTACTGATAAATGTACTTGAATACATTTTTTTTTGTAAATATTGTATATACTTATAATAATAAATAAATATTGTCAGACAAATTACACAGCGCCATCTAGCCCCAAAGTAAGCGAAGCTTGTGTTAAGGATACTAGACAACTGATAAACATACGTAAATACATTTTTTTTTAAATACATACTTATGATACATAGAAAACACCCAGACCAAGACAAACATACATGTTCGTGCACACAAATGTTTGTCCTGTGTGGGAATCGAACCCACGCGCGTTGGTGTCGAAGCTGCGTCATTGACCGCTACGCCACCGAGCTCGTCCATAATACATAGAAAGCACCAAAAACAGACATGTTCATACACACAAATGTTTGTCTTGTCCGGGGATCGAACCCGCGACCTCCGGAGTCAAAGTAGTCATTGTATGTATATTAATGAAAGCACAAGTTTAATCTACAAGTAAGCACTGAATCAGATGTGAGGGAGGGCCGCAACACCAACAGCGACACAATAAAAACATCAGTGATTCACATACTGAGTCACAGCGTCTGTTATAATGTTATAACGCTAGGAACGTATAAAGATATAATACCTAGCACATTCAATAATATTAATAAATACGTTTTGCCCTCGATTTCGCTCACGAAGACTTTACATGGATTTACAGTTTATTAAAATAATATTTAATGAATAAATGATATCTAATGAATAATTCAGCGAAGAAATACAGTCAGCATTCTTGCCACTGACCACACGGGCACTAGTTTTTTAGAGCTTTCAGTGTTTATTTTTATCATTCAATTTATTGAAATTTAATGTGATAAGTATAATAGAGACATTATCATAATAAGGAAATATATTATAATAATATAATCATATAGAAAATTTAATATAATGTAATTAAGTTTAACTATATTGTAGCATCTCAGTGTTGCTCATATTGCTTTCAAATTTTGCCTATTTGAAACCTATGTAGACACATGTATAACACATGAAGTAATAAACTATTTGACTCAATATATAATATAGTGAGATAGTGATATTCGATCAAGCAGTTTACCTAGAACTAATTTCTGTTTGTCCTATCGTTAATTTTATCAATGCAAACAAGCAATTAGCAAGCGGGTGGGTGATGTAAAACCATCTGTATTACAAACTCACTCGAAATGTCTGTTTGTTCGTGCTGTGCGGCGCCGAAGTGATTATCTTTTTCCTAATAAAATTGACTTTATCAGATATTAAGAATTTGTCGATTACAGCAAATTTTATGTAGAGTGCCATATCTAAATCCAACTGGAAATGAAGTCAGATTATTATTCAATTAATATTAATTGAATAAATTGTATAATTTTACACAACATATTCGACGTAGATTTTTAATGTAATTTCGTGAAGGAATAGAAGTTAAAGAACTGATACTTTGTGTCTACGAGTAGGTAGAGTCACTTCATAAATAGTAGATAATGTCATTATATCATATCAGGCATATAGCACGTCACTTTCTGTATACATAGTACTATGAACAAGTATTTACAGCCCGAACAATAGTTTATAATTTATCAAGACGTCGTATTTATACACAGCACCGTAAACATACATATTTTTTTCTCCGTATTTTTTAAAGTTTCAGACGCTACCCGACGACGGGACCGGTCAGTTTTGGTCACTGTAAAGCTCATCGCTTTACTGAAACCAACTGGTACTAATTTATGCGACCGCGTTCCGGAGTCCCTTATCAATAATAACGCATCGCAGCTCGCGTCGATCGTCCCTATTGTTTTATCCACTCAGACAGGCGGCACTCAAAGAAAAGATATAAAAAAGAATAAGGAAGAAAAAGCAAATGAATTAAAACAACATAATCATTTACGGTTTAAGACGGCGGAGGCGAGGGCGCCCCTCGGCAAACGAAACTTTCTTTCAAGTCTATGTGTACCTGTTCCCGATTCTCAAGTGGATGAATTATATCCCGGGGGAGCGAGGGGCCATCTCCGCCGAGGTTATTTCTAATGAAGACGTGTTCAAGTTTTATTTTTAATGCCGCCGAGGTGATTTTATTTCACCTGGACGCATCCAACTTTAGTTCAGGGGCAAAAAGGGATAGTTTATTTTCAAATTCACTTTAGTCACAATTTACACAAGTTTTTGTAAAGTTTAGCATATACAGCATTATATCATCCTTTATAGTATATTATCCTTTATAGTATTTTAGTAAAAGCTTGTGTCTCGAGAGCTTTCAGGATAAATAATAATGGAAAGTTTAAAAGTATGTGGAAGTGCATAAGTATATAAAAATACATGTATACAATAAAATGCAAATAAAAACAAAAAGAAAGGAAGCTTACTTAAGGCCGCGAGCCGCCTGGCCGAGGTGGTGGACGTGGGGACTTGCTTACTCCTCATGTCCGCAAGCCAACCGGCCGCCAAGCTTTCGTACCAACCGCCAACTCCCATAAGCGAGCTGTGCACTTTCATGGAGCGACACCTCTGTTCTCACACGTCACTGGTCGCGACCACCGATACGATCGCGAAACGCACTTCGCGACCTCGCATCTACGTCGAACTACACCGAATATCACAGCCTCCGCTGACGTCAGCGGGAAGAGTCCTGAGAGGTGCGAGCGGGGACACGTGTGCCGCGGGCCGGCGGCGGTGCGCTACTCACATCGGCAGGCGCCCCACACGTTGGCCAGGCTCCACAGGCGGTACGAGTAGCTGTCACCATAGCACCCGAACATGCTCTCATCGGTTCTCGCGACCATGGCCCGCGCGCGCGGGCTACGTGCTCGTGTGGTCGCGGCGCGCGGCGGAATGACACCGGCCCGCCTCTCGCCCCGCCTTGCGGCCCGCGCCCCTCGCCGCGCCCCGCCGCCGCCCCGCCGCCGTCCCGCCGCCGCCCCGCCGCCCGCGGCCCACCGCCGCCGACCACCCCCCACCTATACTTAATTAGTAGAGCCGACCGGCGAGCGAGCAGCCGCCAGCCGCCGCTCTACACGCCGATACACGGCCTCATTAAACACCTTGGCGATACAACGACCTCCTTCACGAGGTGTCCGCCGATCAGACCTCCATTCCATTGTTTATTTACATTCACCGGCTCCACCTTCCACTGGAGAGCCGGTCGTCTCTATCTATCATTGATGAATGACAAATTCATGACATCTTCAGCCGCTGAAATTTAACAGTTACCTATTGCATTACGAACTCTACCTTAGATATTTTTTACTCTACATTTCATGAATAATCAATTCTTTATTTATTTTATTTCCATAAAAGGTAGTGTAAGATCATTATAATGACAATACAATATAGATACATGATTAATACTAAAATATTAACATAAAAGTAATAACAATTCACGTAAGATAAGGTAGAGTTCACGCGTACACACGTAGTTATCGCGCTACGCTTAACTTTTAGTTCTGCTTTCGGTCACTAGATGGCGGTAGCAGTCGCGTTACGTCGCCTCTACGAGCTTTAGTTTGTTGATGATGTTTTCAGCAGTTTGTCCATAGTTCAGACTTTCAGCTGAGCAGTGCATGAATTATTAAGTATTTCTGTATAATGCTGAAGCATCGAGAACATTTATTAATACTCGATTATTTTTATTTTGCTACTGTAGTGTTAGTGTTATTTATTATAATTTATGCTTTGAGAGAACGAACACGACAATTTGAGTAAAAAAATCACTCATTCAAAAAATGAATGAAGGTTAACGTTATTTTTTTAAATTGAAATGCGTTCTATTTAAAATATAGTTTGTCATTAAGTCGAAGATTTCTATGTGTACCTATGGGTACTACGTTAACTGTTTGCATCGAGTCCGTGAACGCACTTTATTTTGACAAGTTGTTAGATACTTACCTAGTTTCATCGCGGTGTCTGTAATGAAATCTTACAAGTTAAATTTGACCCATTTCCCAGTGTCCGGTTGAGCTGAAATTTGGCCACTCGTTGGGTTTCATGTCAGTATACATGATTATTTTTAATCATGTGCCATTTTTAATCTAATATGGCGACCTCCACAAAATGGCGATTTATATTTTATTTTTATTTTTATACTACGTCGTGTGGCAGACAAGCATACGGCCCGCCGGATGTGAAGCGGTTACCGTAATCATAATCATAATCATTTATTTGCAATGAGTACATTAATACATAATATAGGTCTTAAACTATGTAGTCATGTAATCAGCCTGCTTGCAGGCGCACAAATATTAATTAAATCTAAAAACAATTTGATAACACATAAAATAATAGAGTAGTACAGTTTAGGTTTAAGTCAAAAGTTATTTTGTCAACGTATCACTTGTCAAAATGGTAAATTAAATTAAAATGTCAGTATTAATATATAGATGTTTACTTAGTATTTACTGTCCATGAATTCTTTGACGCTATAGAAACACTTATCATTTAACCATTTAGTTAATGTAGTTTTAAATTTATTTTTATTTAAACATTTTATACTATAAGGCAGTTTATTAAATATTTGTATACACATATTGTAAGCATTTTTCGTAGCCATATTAACGTTCGCAACATTAAATATCGCTCGCGCGCCGCCACCCCCGCTGCCACCGCAGCATCTCCTTCCTTTCTGGTGACCTCACTCACTCACAGGAACACAACAGCCCTCAAGGGAACCGTTATTTGGCTGCGGTATTCTGTGAGGTGGAGGTACATTCACCAGTGGGGTAGCTTACAATTACGCTCCCTACCTCTCATTTCACCAGAGCTTCGTTTGTCAGTCAGCAGGGTGCACCGCGTGCAGGTGAAGTTGGCTTTGGTTCAAAGATGTTGATGAACCACTTACACCCCAGCACTACATAAACCCTAACGTTATAAGTTTCAAATGAAAGAGCTTGAGAACCGAAACACAGTAAATAAACTTTTTAGGTCTTTTTAGGGTTCCGTACCTCAAAAGGAAAAACGGAACCCTTATAAGATCACTTTGTTGTCCGTCTGTCTGTCTGTCTGTCTGTCTGTCTGTCTGTCTGTCTGTCTGTCTGTCTGTCTGTCTGTCTGTCTGTCTGTCTGTCTGTCTGTCTGTCTGTCTGTCAAGAATTTCTATGTCGAGAATGCGTGGAGGTATCAAGCTGAAATTTGAACTGTATACTCATGTCTACGGTCCCATGAAGTTGTAAAATAATCAAACTGCTAAGTTTACGTAGAAAAAAGTTACGGCCGTTTATTCAGCAAAAAACGCATATTTCGACACACTCAAGGGAATCAAAACCTATAGGGTACTTCCCGTTGACCTAGAACTATGAAATTTGGCAAGTAACATCGTTATAGACTACAAGTACAGGAATAAATCTCAAAACTATACATTTGTAAATAGATCTTAAAAAATAGGGGGTCTATATTTTTTATAGGGTGTCGAAATTTCAAATTGAAACTACTAGTTCAAATGGAGTATCATATGAAAGGGCTTGATGTACACATTGCAAAATATATTTTATTTATTTTTTTCGATGCATTATTTCTTATTTATAATGAAAAATATCAAATTTAATAATGATACTACGTACCTACGGAACCCTCGGTGGGCGAGTCCGACTCGCACTTGTCCGGTTTTTTTTATAAACAATTAAGAAATACTTGATAAAAAAAATGATTTGTATAATTTATTTATCTTGTACGAGTATGCACTGCCTGTGTCTGAGACATCGTTCGCTAGCGTACTAAAATGAAATTGGTTTGGTTCTGGTGGGTTATTTGGTCGATAGTAATATGTTACCCGTGCTTCGGAGGGCACGTTAAACCACCGGTCCCGACTGATGTCATTAGACAGTCGTTAACTTCAAAA
The DNA here is from genome assembly GCA_937001555.2 of Hypsopygia costalis. NCBI lineage: Eukaryota > Metazoa > Arthropoda > Insecta > Lepidoptera > Pyralidae > Hypsopygia > Hypsopygia costalis. The sequence goes on from OW443331.2 coordinate 426,163, forward strand.
CATTGGCTTCTGCCAACCCGCAGTTGAGCACCGTGGTGGAGTATGCTCTAAACACCTTCGATTGAGGGGAGATCCATATAATGGATATGGGTCTCCCTTCAATCGAAGGGGGGAAGGAATTTGGGATGTAAGTGGTTTATCAACATCTTTGAACTAAAGCCAACTTCACCTGCACATGGTGCACCCTGCTGACTGACAAACGAAGCCTGACGAAAAGAGAGGTAGGAAGCGTAATTGTAAGCTACCCGACTGGGGATGTACCTCCACCTCACAGAATACCGCAGCCAAATAACAATTCCCTTGAGGGTTGTTGTGTTCCCACGAGTGAGTGAGGTCACCAGAAAAGAAAAAGATGCTACGTTGGCAGCGGGGGTGGCGACACGCAAGTGATATATTATGTTGCGAGCGTTAATACGGTTACGGTAACCGCTTCACATCAGGCGGGCCGTATGCTTGTCTGCTACCCGACGTAGTATAAAAAAAAAACATTAGGTAGTAGCAGTTTTTTGTACATACTCAGAGTAAGTATGTTTTCAATACGAATTTTGTTGATGTTATATTTTTTTGTATAATTTGTATTAAATAGGTTTCTGGTACCTACCATCATTTTAATTTTAATATTTGTTTCCACTCGTTTACTTTTAGTACATAAATTTCATTGCTGGCTAATATTAACAGCAATACATTAAATATAATAATAGGTAATACTGTTAAGTGAATTGTAATTAACTGTCAACAAAATTAGAATTATAATCTGCACCAAAACTGTATATATTTAGAAGTAGTGTGTTAGAAAATGATTGTAATTTGTTCTGTTGTTCAAATAATTAAATATGTTTACGCTCATTACTAAAGTTCAAACAAACACCTTAATTAGTTAAGCAATTACTTAATATCTACCGATAATTATCATGTAAACATAAACATTAGGTAGATAACAAGTAGGAAAATTAAATAAGGTATGGATGGTTTGTATACCGCTGGGGTGGCAAACAAGCATGCGCCTGGTAAGCATCATCGTTATCTATGGATGCTTGCAATATCGCTCACGGGTTGTCGACCCTGTAAAATCCTCTTTACACCTTTTTTGAATACTTCCACAGTAATGTCCTAGGTAATGTCGACAGAGAGTTCATTCTTGAGCCTGTCGAGCTCGGTGGTCGGATGGTTAGCAATGGAAACTTTGAGGTCGCGGGCTCCATTCCCACACAAGGCAAACAGTTGTGTGCATGAACATGTCCATTTGTCATGGTCTGGGTGTTTTCTATGTATTATAAGTACGTATTTACAAAAAAAATGTATTTAATTACATTTATGAGTTGTTTAGTACCCATAACACAAGCTTTGCGCTTAATTTGGGACTAGAAATATTTAAGAAGTGTAAATTGTTCAGAAATATTTATATTTATTTAAATATGCTGGGATATGGGTCTCTCCTCATTCGAAGGGGTTTAGAGCAACCACCACGCTGCTCAACAGCGGGTTGGCGGAGGCCGGTGTTTTCAAACCGCCTAAAGGCCACTGAATGGGCTTAACGACTCGTATGCCGAATATCTAATGACAACAGCCGGGATCGACGGCTTAACGTGCCCTCAGAAGTACGGAGGAGCTCGAGATAAATAAACCCATCCAGGGACAGGCTACGGCCGACGTTGCTTACTTTGCATGTTCAATTAGACTGACACGCACAACGACGCCATCGAGCTCCTCAAAGCGGTTTTAATGCGCGAGGAAAAAAAAATTTCGTAAGTAACCGCTTTACATGAGGCGGGTCTGACTAAATGTACGGTACATGGAAACATAGACTTTTAGGATAGATAAAAAAAGACAAGGAAAAGTATAATTATTTTTTTCTTTAGATTACGTGTCATTTTCCAACCTTCTTGACTCTTTTACTATCCATATTTATTTACAATCAAATTGAATCGATGCAACTAATGCAATCTTTAATATTTGACGGCCAATTCTTTACGTAGAATTATATAAATCACAAAATGGTTTTATGCAGCTCCCGTATGAATGAGTCTTATCTGTCTGCGTCACTACGGATGACTGTAAAGACTTCTTTCTGTACTATACGAGTACACATAGAAGAATAGAATAGAAGTCTTTGGTTGTGGCATCAACCCATAATCATCCCACTGCTGGCATACGAGTCTCCCCTCAATTGAAGGGGCTTAGTGCATACTCCACCACGCTGCTCAACTGCGGGTCGGCGAAGGCCAGTGTTTTGAAGCCGCCTAAAGGTCACTGACTTAGCTTAGGTAATGACTGACATCTTATGACAACAGCTAGGACCGTCGGCTTGACGTGCCCTCCGAAGCACGTCCGAAGTCTATGGTTGACTGGTCTGTAAGTCTTTCTTGTAAATGAAGATTAAATAAATAAAATGGCCATGGCACATGTCAGATTGACTTTAAACTACCTCGGGGAGCCCGCTGGTGCGTTGTCATAAATCGTGTTTGAACAATATGAATTATTTTACGCAATAAAAACAAAGGTGTTAGGTTTCTTGTGTTGGGTTGTATGGTGTCGATGGAAGACAATCGGGCGGGCACACGTGCAGCCCACGTGCAGCCCGCAGCATCCTGGCATTGTTTCCATTTCGCCACGCCACACCTACAGCTCCGTCACCGCATGCCGTGCCATTGTCGCCCGCGCGTACCAACCTTTATTTTAATGCATTAACGGGCAGATCTTCTCGATGTTCCAAAACGTATTATGTACTAAAAATGTCCGCAGTCGTTGCCATAATAATATAAGACAGATGCGCCGTCACTGACAATGTAGAAGCCTAGAATGACAGTTTGTGAAGGGTGTCGCTTGATTAACACATGTTTCCTGTGGCATAAAATATTAAGTTTATAGGTTTATGTGATCAGTGATGAAGACTAAGGGGGTGGCCCCTTAGTCTTCAGCTTGTTTGAGACAACCTTTATTTAACCAACATACGAGAGCACCCTCCGAAGCACACAGCAGCTCGAGATAAATTCGCCACTTGCTACGATTGACGTTGCTTAACTTCTGTATACAATTAGACTGGCACACGCAACACGCTCTTCTATTGCCTAATGCCTACTCAAGTATTATTCCCTATTATGTCACTTAATTTACCTACTTAAATCTATGTGCATTTTGCAAAACAATATATTGTATAGGTCAGGGGTTTCGAAACTTTTTCAGACCGCGGCGCAATTAATTTTTTTTTTATACTACGTCAAGTGGTAGACAAGCATACTGCGCGCCTGATGTGAACCAGTTATCGTAGCTGAACGCTCGCAACGCGAACGCAGCATAGTTTACAGATTTATTATTTTATCTCGGCGACGTAGCTTGCTAGTCGAAATAGTTTAGTTTCAGGAGAATGGTAAAGAGGAGCGACTTACGGCGTCTCTCGCCACGTTGCTGTCTACGGATGAGTATCCAGTCTCTGCGGCCTACAGTTTGGGAAGTCCTGGTATGTCCAAAGTACAGTCGGTTATAAAATTGTGGTTATTACATAGCACATGTGTATTAAACCACATTTTTATTACATTCGCGATGTTTATGTTCTTGAGGTTGAATGACAATTAATCTATTTTTGTAACGAGGTGCCTACGAGCACATGCGACCGCGGGTTAATTCGCAGAGCTGCTGTGTTGTTTGGACTTAGCTGGCTATGTAGTAACACAATGGGACTCTGTGGTCACCCTCGGCCTCTGATCTTCGCCCGCCAGTCTGTGAGCTCTAGGTAGCCTGCGAGCTATCAGGCCCTGAGTCATCGCGTGTTTATACTGCTCACGTTCTCGTTACTCTTGGGGAAATACTCTTGATATCAGGACATAGTTTAAATTCATAATTGTTTTGTTAAAGTAATATTTTTTCTTTGTAGTTGGTCGAATATTCAGTTTTGGGGTTATAACTTCACCTTTAGGTATTATAACCAAGACTAGCATCTGCTCGCGGTTTATCCGTGAAAACTCAGAACGAGCGTAAAATAGTACTCATATCAATTGCATAAAACTAACAGCACAAGCGCACATATATACCACACATACACACACGTATATATATATCTATATATCATCATCATCATCATCATCAGTGCCTGTATCTTTTAACCACAGTATAAGTATAAGAGAAATTATTTGTAAGTGATAAAAAATCTTTACAGGTTTGTGCTAACTTGTGTTACCAATCGTTCGAACGATATGTAGTGTTTTTTTATACTAAGCTTTTAATTTTCTTTCACACTTTGCAATAGTCTCAACGCCTGTCGAGACCTGCTCAAGGGTATGACGTTCCATTTACATATCCTGGAGCGGTTCACGGCAGGTGCACAACATTATAATCATAGGTGCCTCTACGGGTTGGATCCATATCTCCGCGCATGCCTACCAAATGACCGAGTTTATGATTTTAAGAGATATAATATACTATGACCCTTAACTCTATACAGCAATTCCTGGTAAATAATTAGTATGTCGGTGTTATATGTAGATCGCAAGTAGGTACAATGACACATTATTAAGTATAGTATATTTTTTTTTATACTACGTCGGGTGGCAGACAAGCATACGGCTCGGCTGATGTGAAGCGGTTACTGTAGCCATATTAACGCTCGCAACATAAAATAGCGCTCGCGCGCCGACACCCCCGCTGTCAACGCAGCATCTCCTTCCTTTCTGGTGACCTCAATTGTCGCAGGAACACGGGAATTGTTATTTGGCTGCGGTATTCTGTGAGGTGGAGGTAGTACATTCCCCAGTCGGGTAGCTTAGAATTATGCTCCCTACTTCTCTTTTCGCCAGAGCTTCGTTTGTCAGTCAGCAGGGTGCACCGCGTGCAGGTGAAGTTGGCTTTGGTTCAAAGATGTTGATGAACCTCTTACACCCCAAAATAGTAGGAGGTAGGTTAATTTGAGCGACATCACCGATACCGAGCATCGTATTATTTGCTGCCGGTTGTCTTATCTACTTACAAAACAAACTGCCCTTATTTTCTCATAGGACAATTTGTCGATGTACCTTTATTCACATTATATATTTGACTTTTGCTAGAACTCTGTCTTGCTAGTTACACGGCGGGTACACGGCGTGCAGGTAAGATTGGCTTTATTTAGTTATTTAGTTTACATACTTCTTTACCACCTATTATTATTCTTAATTGTACTCCGATTTTAATAGTTTTCAACTTATATAGTTAAATAACACATAATGCTGTGTTTGCCTGTAACTGGATCTACATCCCAATTTTTGTTATTATCTTGTTCCTTATCTTAGTCATATGATGTATGTCTGTTGGATAACCTTAAATAAATAAATAAAAAAAGTTACTGTTTTTATTTCAAACATTTTCAAATCCTAGCTAATGCATTAGACGGATTTTATGCCGTTGCTGATCTTCATGAGCGGTGGTGATTGCTTTCCACCAGGTGACCCACATACTCGTTGCACCTATATGTTATGTACTTATGCTATTCGCCATTTTAAATACAGGCATTGAAAACGATCTTAATAGGTAATATTACATCTACACACTTTTGTGCGGTGTAGATGGTTTAAAATTAAATAAATAAATATTGTCAGACAAATTACATAGCGCCATCTAGCCCCAAAGTAAGCGAAGCTTGTGTTATGGGTACTAGACAACTTATAACAACACTTGTGATACATAGAAAACACCTAGACCAAGACAAACAGACATGTTCATACACAAATGTTTGTCCTGTGTGGGAATCGAACCCACGAGCGTTGGTGTCGAAGCCGCGTCATTGACCGCTACAACACCGAGCTCGTCAAAACAATAATTCACACATGTATCACATCGTTGTATCACCGAATAATAATTAGATGTGGTGACCTAATCGCTGCCTACCTATTTGTGCGCCCGCTCTTTAAATATTTTCTGTCTCGTGTGGAACATTGCGAATTTATTCGTATACTATAATAGGTACACATAAGGGTTCGCGTCCATTGTGCGTGTTGAATGTGCCCACCTCGTGGACCGTTGAAGCTGTGTGTCGCGTCACAATAGCGTCGAGCGCGGTCGCTGTGTGGCCTAACAAGCAGGATGTTTGCATTCGGTACTTCACCGTAATGTAAATTATTTTCTGTGGTTTACATTATGTTCACCACAAATACAATAATTAATTATGAAAAGAACCCGAACAATAGAAAACGCGATTATTGAAAATAAATGGTCTAAATTTACCTATAATAAAACAATTGTTTGTTTGTGATTTCGGTACGTATATTAGCAACAATTTATTGAAGTGGCGGGCAGGCGGGCCGTATGCTTGTCTGCCACCCGACGTAGTATAATAATATAAAAAAAAAATACACTAGTTAAGCAATGTGGACCGTAACCTGTCTCTAACTCTAATGGATGGGTTTATTTATCTCCTCCGTGTTCCGAAGGGCACTCTAGCCGTCTATCTCGGCTGTTGTTATAAGATGATAGTCGTTAAGTCGAGTCAGTACCCGCCAGGCGGCTTGACAACACTGGCCTCCGACAACCTGCGCGGTGGAGCATACTTAATTCATTAATTCTAATTTTATTTTTATTTCACGACATTTAATCAATCAATCAATTGAATGTTGACATAATCGTTTAGACTGACGTATTCTTATTTTATACCACATCACATTTTTATTCCTTTATTATTAGTATTTTTATTTTCTTACATATTTATGTTCACAAGCTAAATTTACATTAAATTAAACATGAATTGGGAAGGTTGTAATAATAAATTATCTAGATGAAAAACACACCTAGTAAACTATAAGGTTTACTCCTTGCCCACTGGTGGGCGAAAAATATACATAACTTATTAAGTATTTATAGAACCCATTTATTATTTATGATAAGCGGTTGTCATTTGTTTTAAACCAAAATAGTCATTTGTTTTAAATCTTTTTGTTCTAAATACCTTTATAATAAATAAAAATAAATATTGTCAGACAAATTACACAGCGCCATCTAGCCCCAAAGTAAGCGAAGCTTGTGTTATGGGTACTAGGCAACTGATAAACATACGTAAATACATTTTTTTTTTGTAAATACATACTTATGATACATATGAACATCCAGACCAAGACAAACAGACATGTTCATGCACACAAATGTTTGTCCTGTGTGGGAATCGAACTCACGAGCGTTGGTGTCGAAGCCGCGTCACTGACCGCTACGCCACCGAGCTCGTCATAATGCTGTTAAAACGAAATCGGTCAGTAAAAATTAATTTAATTAAGTAAAATAGTAGAAGTGATTTTATTAGGTATGCAATGAATATATTCAAAAAGTTCCACCAAGTGCCAACGATCATCAGTATCAACTATATTTTGAAATTATCTCTATTGTATATAAGTTCACGCAGCCCGGCAGATAACCCGCCAAGGGCCGCTGTAAACTGATTACTTTTTTTATTGTTTATCGACGCTCGACCACAGATGTAGATAGTTTTAAAAAGTTGGACGTTTCCCTCGGCGATAAGCCGAACTGACGTCCGCACTCTTTGTACGTCTACAACTCGTTTATCTCATTAACGAGATAATAATGCTCACTCAATACAAAACCAATATTTAAAAACATGACTTACAGTTAAATGGTTATAGATACCCCACTTTAAACATAATATTTTTTTTTTAATCTTTATCTTTGTTGAAAATACAACAATCCCTTGTTTAGCAACCTAAACAGGCGTTCGTGGGATTATGTAATGTATATTATTGGAATCGATGTATTTAGGATTTAAATCTCAAGTTGTAGAATGAATTACCTGACGAGGTTTTCCTAAATGACTACCTACATTATGGGGTACTTCGAAGGCGTGAAAGGAGTTTTACGGGATCGTCAACGCATGATGCCTCTGATAATGCGAGCGTCCATTGAGAGTGCTTAACATCAGGCAGATTGAATGCTTGTTTGTACCTTTTATGTTTAATAAAAAAATAGACAAATAAATCATAATTTGAAGTTTCCGACATATTAGTTGTCAAATAAACCACCACGGTTTATTAGATAATTAACATATTATTACAATAGAATTAGCAACATCCTTCATTACTTTTAGATAGTACCACAATCCGCATATTGCGTCTAAATTTGAACTTAGGACATGGAATTGCTGTGAAATTTACTTTTACCAGTAAATTGGCAACTGACTGCATTAAGCAACACCCATTCCCTTCACTAAAATTCTCTTTTATATCAATTAACAATTCTCCCACATGAAGCAGAATTCGTTGGAGTACACAATAACGACACTAATAATAGGTAGAGACGCATACGGGCGATTGGAAATGTATCGGTTTACTATCGGTTTATTATCGCGTTCGAATCGGCGGGCGGCCCGGGGCACGGGTGCAACAATGCGGTTTACACGAGATGCGAAGTCGATATCAAGACCGGTAATTCCACCAGGTACAGTAGCCGGGTTGACGCCCCGGTGCGAACTGACTGTTGTTTTGTGCTGCCAAATCATTTGCATTTAGTCGTTAGTCGACGAACCCGATGGTCGAATGGGTATGAATGTCCACTTTGACTCTGGGGTCGCAGGTTCGATCCCTGCATAAGACAAATGTTTGTGTGCATCAATATCTCCATTTGTCTTGGTTTGTGTGTTTTCTTTGTACATACTATGTGGATGCATTTAAAAAAAAATTGGTTGTCTGTGAAGACGGCGATAATTTTACGTGATTGATAACGTCATAAGAAAACTTCGGCCGATGGAGTGGAAGAGAGATAGATGTGTTACAAGCCGATCGCTTAGGTCAATCGTGCCTCTCTATCGCTCGTTCCGCGCTCTCGCTTGCACGCTCGGCTCAGGCGGAACGTGACAATCGTGAGTCATGCTTTCTCGTGGGTGCAGCCGGCGTTCATCGATTTATAAGACGTTATCATTTCAAAAATGATATCCATAGTACAAGCTTTGCTTAGTTTGGAACTAGATGGCAGTGCGTAATTTGTCCAGAAATATTTATTTATTTATTGAGTGTCGGCAGTCACCGGCTTGTATCGATTTATATCATTGTTAACGACGACGAGTGGACAATTTAAAACCAAAATTATCTAGAAAAATTCTAAAATAAAATAATATGTTAGTTTTACAACGTTTCAAGTAATGGAGCTTAAGTGACAACCAATATATTTGAATATAAATCAAATAATCAAAAAGTCAAGTAAAATAGCGAAGAATTGGTTATTATTAAAATAACATATATGCAATCTTGAAATGCCAGTAGTCGCTGATGCGTATTTATGCCCAATTAACGTTTATTCCACAGTTATATCATGTTGTGCCGATAGCAATGTTTTACATCGCGTTGAAGGAAAAATGGTACTTTCCATTCGGGTAGCATACATCTATATATAGCATACCCTATCTCTTTGACTATTACTTAGAACCTTCTCAATTCAAGGATAATCTTAGTTCAAGTAAGCATATACATGTTTACTGTATTAAAAAAAAAACCGGACAAGTGCGAGTCGGACTCGCCCACCGAGGGTTCCGTAGGTACGTAGTATCGTTATTAAATTTGATATTTTTCATTATAAATAAGAAATAATACGTCGAAAAAAATAAATAAAATATATTTTGCAATGTGTACATCAAGCCCTTTCATATGATACCCCATTTGAACTAGTAGTTTCAATTTGAAATTTCGACACCCTGTAAAAAATATAGACCCCCTATTTTTTAAAATCTATTTACAAATGTATAGTTTTGAGATTTATTCCTGTACTTGTAGTCTATAACGATGTTACTTGCCAAACGATGTTACTTGCCTTCATAGTTCTAGGTCAACGGGAAGTACCCTATAGGTTTTGATTCCCTTGAGTGTGTCGAAATATGCGTTTTTTGCTGAATAAACGGCCGTAACTTTTTTCTACGTAAACTTAGCAGTTTGATTTTTTTTTAACTTCATGGGACCGTAGACCTAAGTATACAGTTCAAATTTCAGCTTGATACCTCCACGCATTCTCGACATAGAAATTCTTGACAGACAGACAGACAGACAGACAGACAACAAAGTGATCTTATAAGGGTTCCGTTTTTCCTTTTGAGGTTCGGAACCCTAAAAATAGTAAATAAAGTAAAATTACATGTTAAAGAACATTGTACAACTTAAACTTAAAGTAAAAATAGTATATAACTAAATTAAAATATAAAAGTATAATAAAATACATAGAAAAAATAAATGTTATTATATTAACTGTTCGGGGATTGTGGTCAAAAGGCTGGCCGTATTTCCACGATGTATGGCGATGAAATAATTTTGCCCTAGATATTGGCCAGGTTTACTTCAACTAAGATCTTGTTTTGAGCAATAAAGACAAAGAATGTAAAAAATAGTACCTACCTATTTAATATGCTATGGTTTCAGGTTTAATGTATGAACCTACGACAGATGCCTATGTGCTCGATAATTAAATCTACTTAATTTTCTCACAGAAGTCGTTGGACGACTGTAGTTCAGAGTTTTGCTGAATGCTTTGGTGTTGCTTGTGTCAGCTGGAGGCGGCACCGAGTCACCGTTACGTTCAGCGACTACAACACAATGACTTCTATGTGTGTGTATACTGCTACACTTATCTATGTGAAGTACACACATTGAAATCTTTGCTTCAGCAAGTAAAAGTCGCTCGCTGAAGCCAACAGTCTCAGTGTAAATGAGCTATGAGACGAACTATATAGTCTATAATAAAGTTATTAGTACAAGTGGGTTTCATTAATTTATATATGTCTCTAGAAAATTTGTTAATGTAAGTTGTGCGTCGGCGACGGCCGTCACGCCCGTGTCATCCATGTGGTGTCCATCCGGCGGGCCTCCTCCGCCACCGTCACGTCTGGGACCTGCCAACAAACACTAATTGTCCCAACTATTGCTTGCTTTATCCTAAACAATCACAACAAATGTGTTACCGCCCTCTTACACCTTCCCTTCCAAGACGTAAGACTGAATATTAACTGCTCATCGGTAACAAATAAATTGGCACGCAACAAACCGCCGCCAGATGGTCTACAGGATGCATTGTAAGTGTCAAAGTAATAGATATTAAAGTTGTCTTGTGCCACGCTCACAATCAAGGGACGAGAGAGCTGTAAAACTTTGTGAGAACAGAAAAAAATGACAAAGGAATTAATTTTTAAAGCTTATTTTCTCACTTGTGCCACATGTTGTAGTTTGTTATATAATAGTCTTTGTAGAACTATTATGCCAGCTAAGGCTGAGAAAAGGTATTCATTTCAGGTATCGCAATCATTTAAAGGCAACAAGGCAATTAAGGCTTAAGTCTATTGTAAGTTATAAGAAGGAAGTTTTTAGTAAATAATAACTTTTTGTTTGCTACATATTATTCATAATATTAATGATTTCGATCACATTTGAATTCTTCCTAAAAACTTCCAAGTTGTAACTTGGTAAGTTTAGTACATAAGTAGAGGTAAGTATCGTAGACAAAGGAGATGTCTATGATAGTTTGTTCTTATAGCTAGTTTGGTCATGTCAATAACATTTATTAAAGCATTAGGAAATGTTATTTCTACTACCAATTATACAATGGGTTGTTTTTTGTTCGACATGATGCTTACAGCCTAATTCTACAGTCGCACCGCTCGCCTTATCCTCACACATAGTAGTCAAGATGGCCGCGAACTGTGTGGTTCCAAAGAGGTATTTTTCTACGGATTCTCAGGTCGTGGAATGAATTACCTGCCGAGGATTTCCCAAGATAGTTCAGCATAGAGTTCTTCAAGAAAGGCGGGAAGAATTTTTTACAGTCGGCAACGTGTGAGTGATACTTCAGCTATTGCTAGCGTCCATAGGCTACGATGACTGCTTACCATCAAACAGTCTAACCATCACCTTAGTTGTATAAAAAAAGTTTCTTTTCAGGATTTACGTCATAAACGGCTACTCCACATTCATGAAACGTGTGTTAGAGAAGAAAGATAGAGTAAGTAGAGATAGGTATTACTTATATTTTTTTAAGCTAAAGAAAACCATGAGCCCTAAAATACAAGTACAAAATATAAATGTGTTGTACCTATCTAAGGTAATTTAGTATTAACGATATGATATAGAATTAAAAGTCGGATATAAACAGTTGTTATGTGCAAAAGTTGAACGATAATTACTGGGAGGCGGCAGTGCGGAGCGCCCGCGCCGGAACCTGCCGCAATAAAGGTTCGCTTGGTGGCGCATTGTTTTAACGCGCCGGAAGACATGTCGCGCCAGCGCCGCCACCGCCGCCACCGCCAGCCTCCGCCACGGCCCAGTACCGTCACCTAGCTGCCGAGAACACCAATAAACACTGCACTCGGATGTAACATAATTGTGAACAGCCTCTTGCATCGCATAATGTGCCAAATAGTTGGACATGCTCGGTAGGCTCATGTCATATGAAATATGCCCATATTTCTTAGCGCGTAATAAAAATTTTAATCTTTTTGTTGGAGCTCGCGACGGTTCGTTTAGTTGTCGTATTGCCATCGTTACACAAGGAGATATTATGTAGGTATTGCGAGTGTTACTTGTTTCGTAACAGATACATATGCATTTTTATATAATAGAACACTTGTACTATACCACATAATTAAATAATAAATGTAAATAAATTAAATATTGTCAGACAAATTACACAGCGCCACCTAGTCCCAAAGTAAGCGAAGCTTGTGTTATGTGTACTAGATAACTGATAAACATACGTAAATACATTTTTCACCTCACTAGCTCGTAAAAGCTCTGTTTATCATTCGAAATCTGCGTGGAAAATCGCACTTTATCCGCTAGCGTGGAAAGTGTTTTTAAAATTCGAATATTTTTATTCAATAAAGGTTTCGTACAATAAATTACATATATATAGAACCTCATTGGTTTCGTAATAGTTTATATTCTCTGCAGCCAGTCCATTGATGATTATTTATTAAAACTGTTTTTCTTGCACCTAACATTTTCCTCGCTTTAGTGAGGTGAAAAGTTGTGTGTTGCGCTCGGCAGCAAAGTTATTTAGCGTCTCGTACCTTTGAAACCCTCGCTACGCTCAGGATTCTATATTTGAACCACTCGCTTCGCTCGTGGCTCAATCCTAGAATCCTTCGCTTGCTCAGGTTTCAATACAAGGTACTCGCGCCAAAAATTAACTTTGCAGCCTTGCATAACAAATAACTATTTTTTCTGTAAATACATACTTATGATACCTAGAAAACACCCAGACCAAGACAAACAGACATGTTCATGCACACAAATGTTTGTCCTGTGTGGGAATCGAACCCACGAGCGTTGGTGTCGAAGCCGCGTCATTGACCGCTACGCCACCGAGCTCGTCAATTTTAAGTAATAATTGAATTTATTTTACGAAAAAGGGCGTAATCGACGGCCTGAGGCTACCGAATTATTGTTTTTTTGATTGAGTAAATGGTTCCTTTTCTGATTGATTGGCGTTGTTTATTTTTATCAAATAAAAAATGTAAAAATTAAATTTATAGAGAATTTTAGTATATCTCCTCGCTCGCCGTTGTTTAGATATGTGATGAAATTTCGTACAACTACTTGCCGGATATTTGAGAAAGAGCAACTTTCTCTCGTATTGTTAGGGTAGAAAGTGGACATTACCAAAGAAATGTAATATAAAATATATTCCTACAGGATGATGGAATACAATTTCAATAGCTAGAGCTAGCTAGAGCCTTTCAATAGCTAGAGCCCAAAAAGGATTAACGACAAACAAAAGACAAATTAACTTTATAAAAGGAGGCTCAACTTCAAACTCCAAGAACAAGCCTTACTCAATCCTCAGTGCAGCACCTGACTGGACTATTTTAATGGACACGTATGAAAAGCACTATAAAATCCCAGAAGATGTGGTTGTTTCGACATCCAGACCGGACATTTTCCTTTTCTCCAGAGCTACAAAACGTATAGTACTTGTAGAGCTTACCGTACCGTGGGAAACTAACATACCCAAAGACCACGCGATAAAACAAAACAAATATTATGACCTCCTAAACGAATTAACAAAAAGCGGCTATGTAGTTAATCTGTACGCTGTAGAAGTAGGAGCGAGAGGTATACCAGCAAAATCTCTCTATAACCTGCTGAAAGACCTTGGCTTGTCCAGAAGTGCAGTAAGTTCTATACTGGAACGAGTATCTAAAGCTGCATTAGCAGGTTCATACCAGATTTGGCAGGGCAGGGAGAGAAACACAAGTAGTGAAGGTGAGTGTTGATGTACGTCGGAAAGGGGCCCCTTAAACCTACACCCGTGTCACAAGTCTCGGGATCTGCTTGGGTTTCTCTCTCTACCACACGATGGACCCGGCACCCGCACGGTGAATCCATGGAAGCTAAGAAGTTCGTCTCGAGGGTTCAATTTCTTCATTACGCGTTGGTTGTTTAAAATATCCTCGTATGAGAACCTAATAGCGAAAGTTACCGAGGGTCGGAGGGTGAGTGACGCGATCTTGCATTTGGCCTCGTCATAGCAGAGGGCGTCATCGCGCCATAAAGCAGTACTCCATAATTAATTAACAAATACAATAGTGGGCCCCGTTTTTATGAGTTGCAGCTCTTCGAACAATAAGCAGCGGGCACGCGTAAACTAACTTTAGAACCGTTCTCAGCGTGACGAACACAACGACGCCTTAAATCGCACACACCGTTTTACTTTTAGTCAAAAGTAACATAGGGTAACTACTGATTGTAACTTTTAGTCAAAAATAAAACGGTGTATTATGTACTAAGCTTCACCGTGACAATCAGTAGTCAGTCTATTACAGAGGCATAGAAGATTCGTTGAGGCTTTGTAAGGAGAAGCGTAGCTTAGCTAAGGACCTTGATCAGCGCAGTGCACAGCACAAATTCATAGTTCTTAGATGGCCTATCTGACATTGAATAAGGTCACCCACTGCTGCAAAATAAGTAACGACCAATATTTTTTTTTTCGGTGGCAAACAAGCATACGGCTCGCCTGATGTGAATCGGTCGCAAGTGTCGCAACGTACAATATCGTTAGCGCACCGTCGTGTCAGTTGCCAACACAGCAACTCCTTCCTTCCACGTAACCTCACTCAATCCCAGAAACAATAACTCTCAAGGGAATTGTTATTTGGCTGCGGTATTCTGTGAAACGTAGGTATTTCATCGTCGGGGCAGCTTATATATAAGCTGTGCCCTACCTGTCTTTTTTCCCGACTGCGACAGAAGGAGGGTTATGTTTTTCGAGAGAGACTTTATCGATTCTTATACTCAATCTGAGTTTTCAGTACATTCGCCATTCTTATTTCTTGTTTTTCATTTCCGTTTTGCTGCTGTGAAAATGAATGTCCCCTGAATTTGGCACGGTGGACGCATAAGTATACTTGGAAAGTTTTTCACTTGTAGTGTTTTTGATTAAACATTTTTCTACTACTAGTTCCCGCTCGTGGCTTTGCCTGCATGGAAGTCGGTTAACGTGCAAACTTTTGATCATCCCTCGCGAACAGTCCTATTTTTTTCGGGATGAAAGGTATCCTGTTATTTATTCAGGACTTCTAACATGATGTATGTAAAATTTCATAGCAATAGGTTTAGTAGTTAAGCCGTGAAAGCGAACAAACAAACAAACGAGCTTACCCATTTTTAGATAATATTATTAAGGAATTAAGGATATGTTGTATATGAGTATAGTTTAAAATAAAATGAGTTAAAAAAAACTTTAAGAGCCGGAGCAAGGCACAAGTGATAACTGTTACATTGACTAGTTGTGCCATAGGCTCGTTCATATGAATGTCGGCTATCGTGCCAAAAGGTAGCCTTCCTCAGGATATATTCTAGTACATGCTACGTTTCATTCAGAATTTCCCAAGAGGAAATTCTTGATGAAAAATTCAGGATCTCACAGAATTTTTTTTTTATATTACGTCGGGTGGCAGACAAGCATAC
This sequence comes from Hypsopygia costalis, assembly GCA_937001555.2. Classification (NCBI taxonomy): domain Eukaryota; kingdom Metazoa; phylum Arthropoda; class Insecta; order Lepidoptera; family Pyralidae; genus Hypsopygia; species Hypsopygia costalis. Next base: position 442,068 of record OW443331.2, read on the forward strand.
GGCCCGCCTGATGTGAAGCGGTTACCGTAACCGTATCAACGCTCGCAACATATTATATCACTTGCGCGCCACCACCTCCGCTGCCAACGCAGCATCTCCTTCTTTTCTGGTGACCTCACTCACTCGCAGGAACACAACAACCCTCAAGGGAATTGTTATTTGGCTGCGTCATTCTGTGAGGTTGTACATTCCCCAGTCGGGTAGCTTACAATTACGCTCCCTACCTCTCTTTTCGCCAGAGCTTCTTTTGTCAAGTAGCAGGGTGCACCACGTGCAGGTGAAGTTGGCTTTGGTTCAAAGATGTTGATAAACCACTTACACCCCAAATTTCTCCAAAATTGTCTCTTGGTACAACAACTTTAATGTGTTTATACTTTAAAATACTTTAGTGGGTCACAAACGGTTATCATTGTGATAACCGGGTCAGGACATAAAAAGTTTGGGAATCCCTGCCATAGTCGATTCTTCCAGAATATTTTTAACACTGTGGTTTAGATACATTTTTCGCATCGAACGTGCATTAAATGGAAAGTAAATAAGTAGGTGTAAAATAGTGTGCGGTGTCGAGCGGGTGGTAGCGGCGCGCACGGCGGCTGGCGGCGGCGGCGGCGGCTGGCGCGGCGCCAACTGTGGCAAAGGTGAGAATGGGCACACAGACTAAATAATATATGTGAACACAGATGTGCCTGTAACACACAGTGACTTCTCAGAGAGTTACTGAAGGTAGTTTACCGATTCTGGAGACATTTTGGTCGATAACACACGTTTTGAAAACATTGCTCGCTTCTGACCCTGACAGCGCTGAAACTCGATTTCCTCGATTCTATTAAGCGAAGTTTTCATTTTGTTGACAACTTTAATATGATAGACTTATATATATATATGTTATCGGAATGTGAAATAAATCCATAAACGAGAACAATAACCTCCTCACCGACACCTCTCAAGCTAAAATCCATCTAGCCGTTCAGGCTGCAGAGCGTGCCAAACAATTATACATACAAACATACTCCCGAAAAACATAACCCTCCTTCTGTCGCAGTCGGGTAAAAAGACGGTGTGAATCGGCCAAATTGTTATCAAATGGATCATCGTATGTAAGAACTAATGTCCTCACCAGCCCGTCTGGCCAGCGTGGGGAGTGTCCTCCTTCTGTGTGGGACGAAAGAGAGAGGGTCGTGTTCCTGTAGTGGAGACTAAAATGACCTGATGATGATGATGATGATGATGATGTTTAAGGAAACTCACCCTTAGTTGCCAAATACTTTCGTTGCGATGTTACTTCTTCTTGGTGTAATTACAATAAAACAACAGCAGAATTATATTGACAGAATGTAATAACGTTCCACTTATAGTCAATTACACCATTCGGCGACCAGTACAAGAATGATGCAGAAATGCCAAGATTCCACCGCCTGTGCTGTGAGCATGGCGGGGAAATACTTCCTTTCTATTGGTCTAACAGTCGGCCAATCAGAAAATCCGAAATATTGTTTCCGGTTGAATAAAATAGTCAAATTAGGAATTATCTAACAGTCGACCAATCAGAAAATCAGAAATATTGTTTCCGGTTGAATAAAATAGTCAAATTAGGAATTGTAATGATTAATTTCAAAATATGTTTAGAGACCATTAAATTTAAACGTAATTTCCGGTTTAATAAAATAGCAAATTAGAAATTGCAACGTTCAATTGAATTTTAAAACATTGTTTATAACCTATTATAATAATTCTAGTGTAAGTTCCCTTCAAACCCTAACAATCGACCGTCCTGACCACGTGTGCGTCCCCGCGCACGCTGCCATGGGCAACCCTAACAATCGGAATCTTGGCCAGTTACATCATCTGAACAAACATGTGATGGTGGTGAAAACAACATCACCATAACCTTTCTGTACATCATATAATTTATCATACCTACATATACATTGCCTTCATAACATTAAATGTAACATCTTATTCTTTAAATTTTATGTATATAAACATCCATAAGTTGAATTAAAAAAAAAAAAAAAAAAAATCGAAAACATTTAATTAGTACATTATACATGAGGAAAAAAAAATGTATAAATATACACACCATTTTGTATATATACACATATCTCCATAATATTACATGTATACACATTACTAATTACTATTAATTCATATAGACATATAATAGATGATATAATTTAACGATTATTTTCTTTTCCTTTTTTTTTCTTTTTATTACAATACACTTATCATAATTAATCAATATAGGTATCAGAAGTAATCATAAACCTAATATTGGAGTATACTTTTTGCCGATCGATTACAAAAAGCATGTGAACGCCCTATTAATCTGATGACTAGCTACTAACCCTCCGACCGATCGAATACCGGAGAGCAGGCTGATAAGCCGATCGAATACTTAACAGCCTCAAGTAGGTGCATCAAAACAGGAATAAATCGACCTTAGTATCTGCGCCTCCAACCGATCGAATATCGGAGAGCAGCCTCGAGTAGATTATCGACAAGCCGATCGAATACTTGTAACAACAGCATCAAGAAGTTCACCGCATCAAGACTGGAACTTAACATCAGTCCTTGTATTTGATCTGTAATGAGACAATAATGCTAGTCTATAATCATCTTTATTCAGCTCTTTTGATTCATGACGTAATCATAATAAGTAAATAATACGTAATCCGTTAATGCAGTAATCAGTTATGTTAACATTTACAGCAAATTTTAAAAAAATGACTTTAGTCTTTGTCCTCACTGCCGCTTGTATCATCTACGTCTTCGTTTACACCTAATGCAGCAATATGGATCCACGGCATCATTCGATCCGCGGCAACCGTGGTAGAGCGCTTATTTTGTGTGCTGCACATACCTGGTACAGGAGCTACTATATATCTATCTCTACCTAAAACCTTAGTGACGCGATATGGACCTACATAAGAAGGCATAAGCTTTTTGCTTTGTCCATCATTATTGAAACATGTCCTGGTAATTTTAACAAGTTCACCCTTGTTATACTCTCGTGCTGGTTTTCGACCTTTATCAAATTTTTGTTTTTGTTTGACCTGTTCTTCGTCTATTCTATCTTTAACTTCGTGACGAATATCGGAGATATCAATATTCTGTTGACTGCCAATCTCATTAAGGATAGGGTTCAATTCTACACTCATGCAAGGTCCAAACAGAACATCTGACGGGGTTCTACCAGTGGTCTTTTGAATTGTATTATTAAGACCCCACTGTATCGTACCCAAGTGGCTATCCCATTCTTTTTCGCCGTGCCTTATGTTCAGTGCTTTCAGTGAGTCTAAAATGGTACGATTGTACCTCTCGACTTGGCCGTTTGATCTGGGACTAGCCACAGCATTCAAAATGTGCTTAATGCCTTTATTAAGACAAAACTTTTTAAATGCATGTGATGTAAAACAGCTTCCTCTATCACTTATGAGACGGTTAGGAGCTCTGAATATGGTAAAAACGTCATCTAGAGACCGGATCACGTTTTGAGTGTTTGTATTTCTGACAGGCTTAATAAGACAAAACTTTGTGAACGAATCAACGATTATGAGCAAGTGAGTATACCCTCTGTTTGATTTTACGAAGGGCCCGAGATGATCGATATGTAACGTATGAAACGGCACCTCAACTTTTGCAATTGGATGGAGCAGCCCCTCGTTCCTAGTATTATTGTTTTTGGCATATGCGCATTCAATACAAGCGTTAACGTATTTTTTGACAAATTTCTTCATTTTAGGGAACCAATATTTGTTTTTAATACGTTCAAACGTCTTCTCCACCCCAAAATGTCCAATGTCATCATGGTTCATGCGACATAATTGCCATCTCGCGCCCTTTGGTACTACCCAGCGACAATTATCTTTATTGCCTCCTATAACGCGAAATAATTTATTGTCCTTCATGATGTAATTTTCATGAATATAACTTAGACCTTTTTCATCGAGACCACTACTTAAAATATCTCTTATCCTGCATAGTTCAGAATCGCCTAATTGAAGTGTCTGCAGCCAATCTTCACCACTAATACACCTTACAACTGGACAATGATCGGAATTTTCATCAGAGTCACCAGGGTTACGAGACAATGCGTCAACGTGTCCCATTTTTGAACTAGCCCTATATTCTACGGAACAATCAAATTCTTGTAGAGTCAGCCACCAGCGTGCTACCCTAGGGATAAGGTCGCGTTTGGTGAACGTGGACCGAAGAGCACTGCAGTCTGTGACAATCTTAAATTCTTTGCCCAGTAAATAGACTCTAAATTTTCGCAAAGAAGAGACTACAGCCAGCGTCTCTAACTCGTAAGAGTGAAAATTCTTTTCTTCGGGCGAAGTTTGCCTGCTATAATAGGCTACTGGGTGAAATGTGTCTTTGCCGACTGGTCTCTGAAGTAGTATGCCCCCGACGCCAATTCTGCTCGCATCTGTATGAAGCTCCGTCTCAGCGGCGGGGTCATATATTGCAAGGATGGGTCTATCAATCAACTTAGTCTTTAGGATTTCGAAAGACTCTTCTTGACTGGTTCCCCATTCCCATACGGCACCTTTCTTCAATAGTTTACTAAGGGGATAAGCAATCAGGGCAAAGTTTTTAACAAACTTGCGGAAATAACTGGCTAACCCGAGGAACTGACGTACATGGTGTACATTTTGAGGCAACGGAAAATTTTGTACGCTTAGTATGTTTTTCTCGCAAGGTCTGATTCCAGAGGCACTAATCTCATATCCAAGATAATTTATACTACTTCGCAAAAAGTCACACTTTGCCAGATTCAAGGTTAGATTCGCTTTTTCTATCAACTGTAAGACCTCCTCAAGACGCTGTAAACATTCGGATGGATCTTTGCCAAAGATGAGAATATCGTCCATATAAGCAGTCGCCTTGCTGAAACGAGCTGACCCAAGAATCGTATTGATCATACGTTGGAATACAGCTGGTGCATTTGCCAGGCCGAACGGGACGCGATTAAATTCGTATTGACCGTCCGGCGTGACAAAAGAAGTCAGATGCTTACTCTGCTCTGAAATTGGCACCTGATAGTAGCCCGACGCAAGGTCGAGCGTGATGAAGCATGCTTGACCATTAAGGCGAGCAATCTCATCTTCGATGATGGGCATCGGATACCTTTCTTTCACCGTAATTGAATTTAGCATGCGGTAATCGACACACATACGAAAAGTTCCATCCTTCTTGCGAACGAGTAGGATTGGACTGGCATACGCTGATACGGACTCTCTTACTATTCCTGACTGTAGCATATCATCTACCATAGACCGCACCTGCTCTCGTTCGTGATGTGATAACCTATAGGGGCGATATACAACGGGACGCTGACTATTTAACTCTATGGTCATTTCGGTAACATTGGTACACCCTAACTCTTCAAGTGAAGATGCAAAACAATGTTTATATTTCCTTAGAGTATCTATTAAACATCGCCTATACGCATCAGATACACCCTGACCTACATGAACTTGACTTTCATCAAAACCAATCTTGTCTGTTTTGTCCGCTATAGGCACCTCTGGTGGTTCTATGATTACCCTACTAACAGAATCTACTCTTTCCGCTCTGCATAATATAGTATTCTCAAAGATCCGATAGAAATCAGAGCAAGGGATTACTGTCACATATGTGCAACCATTAACAGATTGATATAGACCTCCACAAATAAAACATTGACGGTATGGTTTGCCAGCAATACTGTTACATAATAAAATATTGCCACTAAACGAAGGGTCTGTCTGCGCTCTCACAGAAGCCGCCCCAAAAAGTAACACAGTGCCCTTAGACTTAATCTTGACTAATGGCTCATCATGAACAGCTAAATCAGGATGCGGTAGCTCATTACTGATATTCAGGAATTGCAAAGTCGATGAAGTCTTATAAACAACTATATGGGGTTGCTCTGTGAATGATTGACCAACCAATATAGAAACATCTAGCAAATTATCCTCTACTATCTTGCATATAACTGTGGCATTAACTTCATCTATACTCATCTCAACAGATATCTCACCCAAAGATTGAACTATTCCATTTCCGAAACCTTTCATTAACGATGGAATATTATTATGAGAGATTCCTAACTCATTCGCTGTTGATAGTTTTAACAGGGTGACCTCACTACCGAAGTCTACAAATGCTCTAAGCTTATTGCCATTTACTCTAACATCCTTTAAATATTTTGAACTTGGGTTGTTATGTTGTTCATTTATTGAATCAATACACATTGTTTTCTTTACTGTGTTACCATTTGCGTTGGCAACTAATTTATCATTTGCTTTAGAAAAACAATTATCAGACGTATGCCCAACCTTATTGCAACGTGTACATTTAATTAACGGTTTTGGGCAATACAGAAAACTATGTCCTTTCTCTTTGCAATTGTAACAACCTGTCAACTGATTATACCTAGCATTTGACTTTGTCTGATTATTATTATGATTAGTTGCGTTATTATCAGTATTTTTGATTCTAAAATTGTTACGATCTGTTATATAATGATTTGAATCTTTATTACTAATTAAATATTGTAGGAGCTGATCAGGATGAGAGCAACGCAATGCGAGAGCACCGGACCTCAGGGTTCTATCATTGATTCCATGAATGATACATTCTACTGCCCTCTTACCCTCAATATCACACTGATTAAGTAATGTTAGCTTATCGTAAAAGTATACTTCAATAGGTTCATGAGGTTTACTTCTCCTCTTAAGCATGTCTTCGAGAGCCTGGCCATAATTTTGTTCGAAGGGAAATGCGTTGACTAATTTAAGTTGCCATTCACTCCAAGTATATAGTATCGAATTCAACCCTTCGTACCAAGTTTTGGCGAGACCCCGAAGTTTTTGCATTGCAAAATGAGTAGTTGTCTTTTCATCCCATCCATATACCGAAGCGCATTCGTTCACTTTTTTCAGCCATATATCTACGCGCTGATTTTTAGTAGATGGATCAAAATCTGGCAATATATTCTTATGATCTATTTTACGTGTCGGTTGTGTGCCTTCGGTAGATGGCTGTGATGCAAATCCGTCTCTAATACTCTTAAGGATATCAACAAATTCTTGCTTAGATAAAGAAGGGCTACATGACCTTTTCGCATATTGTCCCGCGTCGTCTCGATGCTCTGCACGTCGCTTTGCACCGCGGCTCGTACTGTGCCTGAGGCCGCCATCACAGCAGTCCTGGCTGCGATCACTGTCCCGGCTGCGACCACGGTCCCGGCTGCGCCCACGGTCCCGGCCGCGACCACGGTCCCGGCTGCGACGACGGTTCCGGCTGCGACCACGGTCCCGGCTTTGACCACGGTTCCGGCCTTGACCACAGTCCCGGCCTTGACCACAGTCCCGGCCCTGACCACAGTCCCGGCCCTGATCATCATCGCGACGATCACAGCTGCGGCTATTGTCACAATCGCCGCGTCCATCATCGCAACGATTGTGGATCCCCAACGACGTATAGCTGCTATGAAAACGCTCGGCTTCAAGAAGCCGCTCGCGTTCTCGCTCCAATTCTTTCTCCAATAAGTTAACCCGTTCACGACCTCGCTCAACTTCAGGAGTTCGAATATTTCGCCGGCTGCGACTCCGAGTGGCAGAACGAACGTTTTTGCCGGTCGGTGTCTCAAGCATTCGGCGATGTGAGTCACGGCTCCGGCGGTCAGATCGCTCGCTCATAGTTTAAAACGTAGGTTACTTGTCACTTCTGATCTTTAAGGAAACTCACCCTTAGTTGCCAAATACTTTCGTTGCGATGTTACTTCTTCTTGGTGTAATTACAATAAAACAACAGCAGAATTATATTGACAGAATGTAATAACGTTCCACTTATAGTCAATTACACCATTCGGCGACCAGTACAAGAATGATGCAGAAATGCCAAGATTCCACCGCCTGTGCTGTGAGCATGGCGGGGAAATACTTCCTTTCTATTGGTCTAACAGTCGGCCAATCAGAAAATCCGAAATATTGTTTCCGGTTGAATAAAATAGTCAAATTAGGAATTATCTAACAGTCGACCAATCAGAAAATCAGAAATATTGTTTCCGGTTGAATAAAATAGTCAAATTAGGAATTGTAATGATTAATTTCAAAATATGTTTAGAGACCATTAAATTTAAACGTAATTTCCGGTTTAATAAAATAGCAAATTAGAAATTGCAACGTTCAATTGAATTTTAAAACATTGTTTATAACCTATTATAATAATTCTAGTGTAAGTTCCCTTCAAACCCTAACAGATGTAAGAACTAATACCATCTACTAGTTGAAGTGGATAAAATATAGCTTTTTAATTATTATTTTATAATTAATTAATTTAATTAGAATAATATTTATTTAATTAAACATATGAAGGAGTAGTACGAGTATTATTTACCTTCGATGTTTTAACTTTGACTACCTTTGTTTTCCTTTTACTAACACAAAAACTAATATTTGTTGAGGCGATTTTTCAAGCGTCTTCCACGAGCTCTCCGTGTCGTCATTTGCTTCTATCCTGTGAAATTCATCACTTAAAGAAATCACTGACTACGCTAAAAAAATTTGGGTCCTTGCCGCCATTTGTGCGCCTCTGACAATAGAGCAATAGTGATTGAAGGTTTAGATGACTCAAAACACTGTTGCACACGTGTCAATTCGCCAAGGATGTTTATACATATATACCCTCACGCCTGATGACTTGTTTAACTCTTTCTGATTTTGAGGCGACAAAGGTTGCATTTTTGAAAATTCTGGGATTCTTTCTGGGGTGTAAGTGGTTCATCAAGATCTTTGAGCCAAAGCCAACTTCACCTGCACGTGGTGCACCCTGCTGACTGACAAACGAAGCTCTGTCGAAAAGAGAGGTAGGGAGCGTAATTGTAAGCTACCCGACTGGGGAATTTGTACTCCACCTCACAGAATACCGCAGCCAAATAACAGTTCCCTTGAGAGTAGTTGTGTTCCTGCGAGTCAGTGAGGTCTCCAGAAATAAAGGAAGGAGATGCTGCGTTGGCAGCGGGAGTGGCGGCGCGCGAGCAATATTTTATGTTGCGATCGTTAATATGGCTACGGTAACCGCTTCACATCAGGCGGGCCACTTTTGTCTTGTCTTGTTTGTCTGCCATCCGACGTAGTATAAAAAAATTAAATAAAAATAATTTTAGACACCGATGACGAGGCAAATACTGCCCGATGCTGTTTGAGAGAGGTTGCCGCTGCACACATGACTGTCCATAGAATATTCAAATTATTTGTAAAAACAATGTATGGCATTGGCAGGAATGGTGACCGGAATGATTATTTTTTTCAATTTCTGCGTAATATGAAGCCAGTAGACATTTAACATGTGTATTTATTGGAATTGGTAACCTTGTAACCGGATCCGGTTAACGGCTTAGGTTAACGGACTTTTTTCTCGTTATCAAATCCGTTTACTCAGATAGATTTTTTTCGGGGCGCTGACGCTTGAGCTTGAAGTTGTTTCTGAATTTTAATACACTAGATCTCACTGTTGCGATACGGGTCTCCCCTCAATGGAAGGAGTTAAAGCATACTTCTTCACCACGCTGCTCAATTGCGAGTTGGCGGGTTTTAAAAATAAAGATTAACTGAAAAATGCCTATTAGTTCTGTACGTACACAGGCCACATACATATCTACTAAAAGTTGTAAAAGTGGGGCATCGGTGCCCATAATCATCCCACTGTTGGGATCCGGGTGACGCCTCAATCGAAGGGGTTTAGAGCATACTCCACCACTCTGCTCAACTGCGGGTACTAAAAGTGCAGTATCTAAAAAAAAAAAAAATATGAAATTGTACATTTATTGTCTATTTATGTGCTACCGAAAACATGAATGAATATAACCAGAATTATGACATTTGTGGTATCAAATTAATTAGCGAGCCCTTAGTCAATTACGCAGTGGCAAACAAAGAGCCATAAATTAATTAAGTTCGACGTGTTGATCTATAGGTGGCGATGTGATCGGCGACACGTGAACGTTGCGTCGGCGATCCTTCACCTCCCGCCCGCGCTATCGGCCGCAGATAATGCGCGCAAATAGGCTACCGATTGACGTCAGAGCACTTACACCACGCGTAGGTAACAATAATATTTCAACGTCACAGTGGCCCTTATTGTCTTTACATAACAGCCATTTTGCAACGGCACAGATAAGGTGCCGCGCTCTACCTCGCGGCACAACCTCGGCCCGCGGCCGCCCCATTTTAGCGAGGTTCACAAGTTACGACGCAATAATAGTTGAAATGCGGCAATAATCACGAATAATCGAGAACAAATTGTAAATGATAATTATTTTGTGACGTCGGTGGCTGAGTATTTCCATGTTGTTGCGATTTTTAAACAATTTGTTATCGTCAGCTGTGACCTTATCTGAGGCTGCGACGGTGTTTATTTTGATACCTATTACATCGGGGTGTCCTTAAATGTTATGTTTGATTTTATCCCTAGTGTAAAACCAGTTATGATGCCGTTATATGTTCTATCAGTAACTACTGACCACATTTGGTAATTCAACTTAATTTAGGACTCTATATTAAATTTTACTACATACAACAACTACACTACTACCAACAAACTACAACCCATAGATTAACAGCAGTTTTGTGCTAATGTTTTAAAAGGTTTTCAAGTAAATAGTATTGTTTTATTAGATTTGTTTTTGAAATTAAAGGTAAATGCTGTAGCTTTTGAAATATTCATTTTAATTTGTTCACTGCCTGAAATGACTCCAGCTTTCAATACTATTCTATTTACTTACAAAAATCCACAAAACATTAAACTGCGACAACACTCATAAATTATAGACCTGTCTTTTGATAAAGTCTGCTAAACTTAATGCTAACTTTTTAATTATAATAATAACCTAATTATTTAAATACTTAGGTAATAAAACAACATTATGGTTGTACCAAAAATAATTGAAATAAAAAACATTATCACCAAGTACTCTACTCGAAGTGTTGGTAAACAAATCTTTTTAATGGCAACTCCTTACCGGAAAATTTCGCAAGCCAATGAAAGCAGAGTTATTACGCTTGTTTTCAATGGTAAGGGGTCGGTGCAGAAGTGTAGAACAATCAATATTAACAATAAAATTATGTCAAACTATCAAGCTTTTTGGGCGAATATTCCGGACTCTCAGGAGTGCACTGTCCTGCTTACTAGTCCTGAGTAATAAGGACTGGGCTATTATTCTATGGATCATCTTGGAAAAATACAGGATGAGGAACACGCCTATACATCTGTTGTTCTTGGACATGGAGAGGGCCTTCGACTGCGTTTGTTGAGAGGCGATCTGGCGGGCACTGAGATCCAAAGGGAGCAGAGGCTTGTGTTAACGTTAAGTTGATATGCGTGCTAACAATGAAGGGTGCCGAGGAGCTCGGCACCCTTCATTGTTAGACTATTACACTATATTGTTGGCCGAGGACCGAAATAGAGGAGAAAAAGTAACAAAGCAGGCGAAGGGTTTCCTAGCGGAAGCGTCGGATGTCACTAAGAGGAATACTAGGATTATGCTGATAACTTTTTTTTATAGAACAGCGCGTGAAACAAGCCCATGGATATCAGCAACACCAACCGGTCACTGATCCGTTACCAGCCTAAAACCTACCTAATAATACAAACTAGTGTTGGTATTGTAAATAAATTTAACGCTGTCGTTGGTTATTTTCAATATCGATAATTGTTAGTGTCAATATGTAAAATCACTAGGGTCAAGCTTCTGTATCTTTATAAGGTAACCGTTACTGACTTATCAACGTAGAGATCACACCATTGGACGAATCGAGTTGAAATTTGGGGAACAGCTAGCTATAATGACGTAGGCATCTAGGAAGTTAGGATTTTTGACAATTCCCAAGGGATACCGGGATAAGCATGTGCGAAGTCGCGAGCGCAAGCTAGTTTGGTTATAAAAAAACTGAAGTAAACCAATTTGCGTAATCGCAATAAACATGTTTACCTCATGTACGAGTATGTACGAGTAGTGGCGTGAGATGTCCGCTCGTATTTACCGGCGTCATGACACGTCGTGACGCACTAGCGCCGTCGCATTACCGCAAATCTACGCTCGCTTAATTAAATCACATTGATTATGCACGCTCACAATATCGTGCAAGTTTTGGTACTCGTATACTCTTCTTAACATTTATGAAAAATTACAATAAGAATTAACGCGATCATGCATAAGTTTAATATTGTCTTTGACCAAACACTTTGAGGCAGTCAGCCTGTGACCACGGCCGGTGCAACCTGGTCGAAACGTCAGACAATAATAAAGGAAAGTATGTAAAAACCCTTATGCATGATCGCGTTAATTCCCGTTGGTATTTTTCTTAATCATGCAACGTGAAAGTTTAAAATCCATAATTCGTGTTTGAGTGATCATGCGTTAGTACTGAGCGAGTTTAGTATAAAAAAGCCAAAGCCTGTCCTGCGTTTTGTGGAAAACCGCTCGTTCAGAGGTATCAATGAAACTCTTTTTAATAATGACCTTAAATCCATTCCGTGGAATGATATTATTAATACTGCCGATCCTCAACTAATGATTACAAAATTTAATGAACAGATAATTAACATTTTTGACAAGCACGCTCCTATTAAGAGAAAATTTATAAAAGAATCGCCTAAGCCGTGGATTACGGATACGGTTAGAATTATGATGTCTTTGAGGGATAAAGCTTTGGTAAATGCCCATAAAAAAAAAACCAGCTCATCCAAAGAGTATTATAAGAGTCTTAAAAATTTAGTTACAGGAGCCATAGAAAGAGAAAAGAGAGCTTATTTTACGTATTATATAAATAAGAATATAAATCAACCTAAGAAAATGTGGAAGTATTTTAAAAAGATCAAAACATTTAATAAAGACCCTGCATATATTCCGGAAAATTTAAATGACCCCAACTTAATTAATAATCACTTTTTAACTATTCCAGGTGACGGGAGGATAGACCGTGAGACTTTAAGGTTTTATCAAGAAAACAAATTCACAAATAGTGTATTCACCATTCAAAGTGTCACTTCGGAAACTGTACGTAAAATTATTTATAACATCCATACGAACGCAGTAGGACATGATGGCATTAGTGCCGACATGATCAAACTTACCCTACCTGAAAGTCTCATGGCTATTACGGCTATTATAAACCGTTGTATTGAGTTACAATATTTTCCCGATAGCTGGAAGGTAGCTCTTGTTAAGCCTATACCAAAATCCCAAACTATTGAGCAACTTAAAGATTTACGGCCGATTAGTATTCTCCCTATATTGTCAAAGGTTCTAGAGAGGGTTATATTGATTCAAGTAGAAAAATATGTATGTTCTGAAAATATAATTCCTGCATATCAATCCGGATTCCGAAAGGGACATGGTACGGAAACGGCTCTATTACATGTAACAGATGATATACTGACGTCTTCTGATGCGGGACTTGGTAGCGCTCTCATTCTGCTCGACTTCTCCCGCGCATTTGATAGTTTAAACCCTGAGTTACTGGTGGCAAAGTTATCTTACTATGGATTTGCGGAAGATGCATGTAAATGGTTTCTTGCTTACTTAATAAACAGGGAACAGATCGTTGAGACGACATCACAGAACGGTATTAAACTTACATCAAATGTGGGAAAACTGAGTCGTGGAGTACCTCAAGGGTCAATTTTGAGCCCAATTTTGTTTTCTATCTTTACCGCGGACTTGCCGGTGCACATAAAAAGTTGTAAATATCATCTGTATGCGGATGACACTCAAATTTATTATTCGTTCAAGGCCAGTGATACCGTACAGGCTATGGGTAAAATTAACAGTGACTTAAACGAAATATACAAATGGGCTACTCGAAATTCACTTATTTTAAATCCCTCCAAATCAAAATTATTAATATTGGGCACTAAAACACAAGTTAAGAATATACAAAATCATACGCCGATAGTTACTACCAACGGAGTAAATGTGCCAATGGAGACTGAGGCTAGAAATCTTGGACTAATTATAGACAGCGAGATGCGTTTTGTTAAACATATAAATGAAAAAATCAGAGCAGCTTTTTACAAACTAAAAGTTTTATATGCCATAAGGAAACAGATTTCGGAAGATGTAAGGGTGCTTTTATGTGACCTTCTAATATTATCACCTTTTAACTACTGCAGTGCAGTATATGGCCCACGATTGTACATCAAGACAGAAAACGCAATTCAACGAGTCCAGAATGCGTGTGCAAGATTCTGCTTTGGCATACCCAGAAGAGAGCATGTTACTCCTTACCTTATTAGGAATAACATATTCAATATGAAAATTAGAAGAGAAATACATCTGGCTTGCACGACTCAAAGGATAATCTGGAGTAAAAAACCAGAGTATCTCTTTGAAAAACTAACATGGGTTGAGGATTGTCACTCATTCAACACTCGGTCTCAGTCTCTACATGCTCTAGTTATACCCAAACACAAAACTACTGGCTTTAAGGGCTGCTTCAATTACAGTGCCTCTAAAATTTGGAATAATTTGCCGCCTCCCTTAAGGATAAATATTAGTAGCAATCTATTTAAAACGAAGTACAAGGCCATACTTGTAGAACGAGTAAGAGCTGATTTTGAAGCCAACTTTAAAACAGGATAAAAAGGGACTCATTATCTTAACGCATATACACACACACACACACACACATACACGCGCGCACACACACACACACACACACACACACACACACACACACACACACACACAAACACAAGCACACGCACGCACGCTCGGAGGCAACCACGCACACACACATACATACACACACACATATAAAATACACAGACATACAGTCCCACACAAATACGCAAATGCAACACTATAATAAATATCAAACTGGTATTGCTGTGTACCTTTCAGGCTTATATAGTATAAACAGGCATTTTTGTTTTCTTTATTTTGTTTTCATATTTCATGTTCATATGTCCGTAGATTAGTTCACATTTTAATATTATTATATAATTTCCTTGAGTAACCCGTGGGTTTACAATTGTTTCTCGACTAACACCTGAGCTCGAGCATGGGTTATACTGAAAATCAGCCCTGTGTAGACATCTGTCTATGCAGTACAGTGCTGAGTATAATCCAATTGTCAAGAATGTCCTTTCATGTTGATACGTTGTAATTGTTGTTCTTGTATGTTATTTTTCTGACAATAAATGCTTATTATTATTATTATTATTAAAAGCTATTACATCTTGACATTGTTTTTTTTACTACTATGGTGGAAAACAAGCATACGGTCCGCCGGCCCGCTTGATGTGAAGCAGTTCCCGTAGCCTGTAGACGCTGGCATTATAATGTATCGCTTGCGCATGGCCAACCTTGCCGCCATTGCAATAACTTCTTTTTTTCTTGGTAATCTAACTCACTTACAGGAACATGGCACTGCCTGCCACTCGATGTAGTACAAAAAAGAAGTTCTATCCTTATTTGCCACCTTAGTGCTATATAAAAAACGTTACGTAACATCACCGGCATGCAGTGCCCTGCGCTAATTGCGCCGGAGTTATTGTCTGTTACCTTGACGAGCGGCCCGCTGTCCAATAAACACATCGACCAGACAGCTTTATCGGTTAAATTCGCTAGTTTTATAACACGTATTCCTTCATGTCTCTTATTTTGGGTGGGTGCTAAATTTCAGTAAGTGCACTGATGCACCTGTCCACCTAAACATCGATGATGGACTGTAAGTGCACCGAGTGGTCTACGAGTGGCGATCGTGTTAAATTAGAATAATCTCGTGATACCGACAGTGTTATGTTAGGAGTGTACTAGTTACATTCGCAAGTCTGTACTTCGGCCAAATGTCAAACTGTTTGACGGTAAGATTGGACTCGGACTAGAGTACTATGGCCGCTACTCTGATGGTACGTATGGTGGATATCGATCCGAATACACACAGACAGCTGATTGCTTGTAATAAATAATAATAAATAAATATTTCTGGTTAATTTACACATAAAAATTACACACAATTTACAGTCTAAAATCTTCTGTACACTTAGTTATGCAATGAAGAGTTTTGACTTTTGACTTTACACAGCGCCATCTAGTCCCAAATCAAGCGCAAAGCTTGTACTATGGGTACTAGACAACTGATAAATGTACTTATTTTTTTTTGTAATACATTTATAATACATAGAAAACACCCAGACCAAGACGAACAGACATGTTCATGCACACAAATGTTTGTCTTGTGCGGAGATCGAACCCGCGACCTCGGCGTCAAAGTAGTCATTGCAAGCCATTCGACCACCGGGCTCGTCATGTCGTGTCATCACTGTCACTACAGTGGACTAAGACTAGGTTTGCCTTATAATAAACGTTATTTCAGATAAATATACTCTATACTTTATGAGAATAATAAAGTACACGAAATCACTTTATTTCGCATGATTTGATTTCTTTGAGATTTTGAAAAGTTTAGTCGTATGGCGAGACGAAAAAACAGAGCATCTCTGAATTTGATAAAAAAATAATTACTAATTTACTGTAATTTAAATATAAACGGTAAAGATGCTGTGCAATTGTGTAGTAGAGATACAAATTTGTTACAAATTTGTAAATGCAAAAAGCTATAAAAATATGTTTTTAAACATAATAACAAAGAAAAAATAAATTATACTTTATTTTGACACTACGTACTTTTTCTTCTTACCTATAATAATAACCAATGTACTTTAATTCCAAAAAAAAGGTGGCAACCCTTTCTAAGACCGCGTGGACTATTATGAAATTATCAAATCAAAAAGTCAAAGGGCATATGTCAATTTCTTAGATACTTGAAACACACGACTAGTACGTGCATACTATCACAGTATACCCAGGTGGAGGCTTTTCTATCATAATGCACTTACATGTCGGGAATAAATATACATCATAACAATCAACTTCGTTTACTTTTGTCCAAGTATTGCCTTTTCAAGATCTTTTAAAAATTTTGAGCGGTAAAGCAAAGTTTCATTTTTTTTTTTTACTTGTGTTAGTGGTTCGATGCGGAAGACGGAGGGTTGTGTTTAGTGGAAAGCATTCGGGATGGCATATGTCCATCGGTGGGTAGATACGATGATGATGATGACGCAAAATTCAAAGCCAAGGGACTCAAAGATGATTTTTTATACCATTACGGTGCCATTCAACCAAGGTCCGCTTGATGGAAAGCTGTTATTAAAGCAGATGATTCACTTCTCGCCCCGCCTTTCTAGTATGGTATCATACTAATAGGAATTAGTATTATTTCGACTTTTAGGCTCTCTCTAAATTTATTTTTGCGATTGATTGTCGTTGCGTGTACCAGACTAATCGAACATGCAAGTTAAGCAATGTCGACCATAGCCTGTCCATGGATGGGTTATTTATATCGAGCTCCTACGTGCTTCGAATCGAGGAGGGCGCGATAAGCCGTCGGTCTCGGCAGTTGTCATGTAATGACAGTCGTTATGCTTGAAGCAGTAGTAGTAGAGCAGTGTGGTGGAGTATGCTCTAAACCCTTCGATTGAAGGGAGACCTACGGGTCTCGTATACGTCGGAAGATGCTCTACAGACTCTATCCTACCAAAATTTTAAATTGTTGTCGTTGCGGCCACAAAATTCACCTATTGCTATATGTAACATACACTATGCAGATTCGATTTGTTCCGATTTTCCATGTTAACATTTGTACAAATGAAACACGATGCGAATGTTTTAGCAAACGTTTGCATCGTATTCATTTGTTTTGAACGGCTCTATCTATTGTATCGGATCATAGGTTGCGAGGAATATCGGCGGATATTTGTGTCGCTCTGATTAAACCCAATAAGTATCGCTCGTACGCAATGCTCGAACAGACGAGCGGGTGAAATAGGTACGCGACACACTATGCGGTTTTAAAACGCTCGCGCTAGAGTTTATGGTCGCAACATATTGTACGTTTTAAAGTTCCTGGATTATATGCGAAAACATGTTAATAGTTTTTAGACTTTAATCGTTAATACTGTAATTAGTTTTTGTATACTGTTTGTTTTCCGAAGAAAATAAAATAAAAAAAATAAATATGTGCCATTGTGATGATAACGGAGATGATATGCGAATGATACTTTTAGAGGCTTTTACGTCAGGCGAGTCATCTGTTTGTTTGTGCCCGTTGTATGTATAATTCAGGATTATAGATATAGTATAGTAACCTCTTCTTACCTTTGACTTTAAATATTACAAAAATTCTATAAGTTTCAAAAATTTCGCTGAATAGCTTAGTTCTCAGAGAACCAATAAAAAGAACTTTTATACTGTTTGTTCTGTATTTCGTTTGCCTATTTCATAGAGCTTCAAGATGTGACTACATTCAAGACCTTTTACTATACATAAAAGTAAGTGTAAGCATATAGTATTCACAATTCCTTACTGGGCATTACGTATTCTACGGCACACACACGGCATTCGATAGAATTCCAATAGGATATTCATGCTGTCTGGTTCAGTTAATTTTTTTTTTAATACTACTTTGGGAGGCAGCCAAGCATACGGCCCACCTGATTTGAAGCGGTTGCCATAGCCATATTAACACTCGCAACATAAAATATAGCGCGCGCCGCCACCCTCGCTGCCAACTCAGCATCTCCTTCGTTTCTGGTGTCCTCACTCACTCGCAGGAACACAACAACCCTCAAGGGAATTGTTATTTGGCTACGGTATTTTGTGAGGTGGAGGTACATTACCCAGTCGGGTAGCTTACAATTAGGCTCCCTACCTCTCTTTTCGCCACAGCTTCGTTTGTCAGTCAGCAGGGTGCACCGCGTGCAGATGAAGTTGGCTTAGGTTCAAAGATGTTGATGAACCACTTACACCTCAAAAAGATCTCAATGTCATAATTTGATTCAGCTGATTAAACATTAGTATGTTACTATAAATAAAAGCGACCAGGTGACGTCACTGATAAAATTAAAATAACATAAGTATTTGGTTAATTATGACTCATACTAAAATTTATGCTTGTAAATAATCATGACAACATATAAATAAAATTTGCAAAATTCAAGAAAAAAAAGAAAGAAGATATTCTTTTGTTCCGTTTGGTGATTTACAATTAAAAACAATAGATTTGTTCGAAAATATTCAAAATTTTAAATATGTATTATATATAATACTAAAATGATTTATTATTATTTGCCTAGGCGACTATAATAACGCGTGGGAATACCCGCGCAGTGTGCGGCGGGGCCGTCAGCGAATTCTTCCAATCTGTGTAACGTCTGGTGATTCGCGCTCCACTTATTACGGTACCGTGGGCATTTGCATAAGAATAACAAGGAGGATTATTGATGTCGCCCCCCGCGCCCCGCGCCCGCCCGCCGCGCCCCTCGATGTCGCCTGTGCCGGTACTGCCGGGTGGTACACGGAGAGAGACGCAAGAGTTGGTGGGTGAGATAGTTGTTCAAAAGTTAATGACAATGAAACAATAGACAAGACAAAGTTACGGGGTGAATGCATTACACCAAACAACATGTTCATAGCACTTCCCTGTGTATGCGTACTCATGAAACAATATAATTAGTACTTTTTATTTGAACTAAAGAAAACGCGAAAATTTCGTTTTATGTTTTAAACAAAACTGCAAATAGTTCTCTACTAAATCGGTTCTCAAAATGCCTAGTTTTAACAATAAATTATTCATCGCAGTTAAATACGAGTAAGTAAAAACATTTTTTGAATTTCTTATTAGACATCGAAATCTTTGATCGAAACTCATTAGAAAGTAGAAACTGCGCAATAATAAAAAAGAAAAGAAAGTGCGGAAAAAACAACGTCTCGAGTATGAGAAGGTTTGCCCGAAAGTTCGGATTTTTTAACTTAATTAACTGTGTCTACATAATAACAAAACAATTTGTCATTATTTTATGTATATTGTATCATAGAAACAATGAACAAGTCTGTTCCTAATAAAGAGGACCCAAACTCTCGACTTAAGACTGCCCAAGTAGTTGCTTGCAGGCGAAAGGGAAGTAAGTCCTGCTATCAATCCGCTTGGGAGCCTGGTTGGTTTACTGGGCCCGATAGCGGGGTAGGTAAACGTCCTCTTGCCTGGTTGGTTTACTGACTTTTGTTGACTTGGCTTAACGACTGTCATCTAATGACAACAGCCGGGTCGGACAGCTTAACGTACCCTCCGAAACACGGAGGAGCTCGTCTCATGATAAATAAACCCATCTAAGGACTGGCTACGGTCGACGTTGCTTAACATGCATGTTCGATTAGGATTAGACTGACACGCACAAAGTCACCATCGAGCTGCTCTCGAGAGACTCGTAATCTTGCTATAATTACGGAAAGGTGCGCAGGGGAGCATTAGCTGTAGGCACAGGGTCCATGTTCCTAATAAAAAGTATACACAGAAATCTTATATGAAAAATTCCAAGCTTTTGATCGTAGCTTCGAATTTTCATTTCCTCTCTCGGCCGCGCCTCATGCGATTGCTATTATGACCATGGTTCCCGAACACCGAGCGTTTGTTCCGCTGCCGCCTGTGACTCGCCCCGCAGTAATGCTTAATTTTGTTCTCTTTTCATGTTTGCTCAGTATACATTTCGTCTAAAATGGAATGGAATAATTTGATGTAGCGCCGCCATCGACGTGGGCAGGATTGGATGCTTCACTTTTATGCCGGCCTCAGTTCGCGCTCTATTGATATTGTATGCAAATGCCGCCCCAATGCTCCTAGTTACGGCAATAAATTATGGATTATTTGTACGTACTTAGCGAATCCTCTCTATAAAAACAAGCACTCGCCCTGAATGAGAATGAGGCGATTGGGACAATATCGCAAAGAACCGCTTTTAGTATTACATCGCGTTCATAGAGTTACGACGATCAAATGTATTTCCCTAATTGTATTAACAACGGTCAAGCGCGAGTTGGACGGTTAAGTGAAAAGTTTCAATCCGTGGGAACGTCGAATATACACATTTTTCAGCGGACGATTCAAAGAGGGTGGTTAGATCAATTGAAAAGTTTCTATTTCTAACATTATGTTTGAGATTATCATTTGAAATGTAGGTCATTTAGATAGAGCTTTTTCTGGAACTGGTAACACACATTTATAAAACAATTTAGTTTTGAGGCACTGGGGGGTTTCAACGTGCTTTGATAGAGAGCTATGCTCGCGCATAGCCCTTCTTAGTTCGTCTACGGATGTCTAGTGTAGAGTTCGTCTACGGATCTCCTCAATCCTAATTCGATCTCGTAGAGAAATAACGGTACTTCTCTACGAAATCGAATTAGGATTTAAGAGAGATTAAGCCCGATATAGCCGAGAGGATTAGCAAGCTGAAGTGGCAATAAGCGAGTTACATAGCGCGAAAATTGGACGACCGATGGTGCAAAAAATCCTAGGGCCCTACCGCCGAAGCTCATTACCATTGAATTTTTTGAATGCGTCAATCAAAATCCTGCTTAGATTATATATGGTACTTATGTTTAGATAAGCCGATAGACACCCTAGAGCACTACCGAATAACAAATGTTTGTCAATAACTAAAACGTAAGACCTATTTTTCGAATCAAAATATTCGATGGTGATCGGCTTCAGGTTCGGCGGTAGGCCCCTTGGTTTGAAGGCCATGTACAGGCAAGCGCAGCGTGGGACGACCGCCGAGATAGACTGACTTGAGGGATTGCGGGGAGTCGTTGGATTCAGGTGGCACTGGACCGGCCACTCTGGAGAATTAACTGGAGAGGCCTTTGTTCAGCAGTGGACAGCAATAGGTTGAAATGATGATGATGAGTTTTGATCATTTTCAATTTAATTATAAGTTTAATTATGCTTTCATAGACCATAAACTATTCGTTTTTAACTTGATTATGAAAAAATAAACCAGTATCAATCTCACACTACTATAATTTCTCTCGATCACAAGGACAGTGATGCTGTCACATTATAGCTTTTCTTTCAAGCCCTCACTGGCAACCTTCGTAGCTCGTGCTTCTACGCGTCGCTACAGCGCCGTATACGGCGTGCTACACGGCTACGAGCTACGGTGCTACGTAAGTATGCGCTTGACTAGTTCGCACCCGCGACTTTCAATAATTCCCGTTGTAATTTTCAAACCTCCTTTCTTAGCGGATGGCTACGTCATAATAGCTACCTGCATGCCAAATTACAATCCGATTTTCAGTAATGCTTGTCGTACAAGCAACTATGTCCTTTCTTTCTTGCCTCACTCTGTCTGGTTGTTTCCTATGTATTTATTTATAAAAAAATATTATTTAGTTATTTATCAGTTATCCAGTTACTGGAATGGATGGATGGCGAAGTGTAACTTATCCAAAAAAGAAAAATTCTGCATAGAGATTCCAGAGCCATAACGCCCTTATTACTCTATGAGTTTAAATATTGAATCGTGTTATTATTTTTTATATTTGCAGGTATTTAGATTTTCTTTTATACTACATCAAGTGGCGGACAAGCATACGGCCATCCTGATGTGAAGCGACTACCGTAGCCAAATTAACGCTCTCGACATGAATATCGCTCGCGTGTCGCCACCGAGATTGAAATATAAATGGCTATATTCAAGTTATTGCATTGGATTACTGTATCCATTGATCATTAATTAATGATCGAAGACTGTACCTCTAGTATTTCTTCGTTTCAGCGAGCGGCGATAAGGTAAGCCCGGAATTAATGTCGGACTAAACCTAAAACCTCTGCTGAAACTGACCGGAACAAGTACGCAGAACGACCGTTAAATAAACTTTGACCGGAGTTTACAGCCGCACATTCCCACGATTAAAATTCCGGATCGGGTTTTTGCGGTTCGCACGGCGGAGGTAGCACAATGGACCCCTAAATCAGGAGCGGGCTCGGCACGGCATGGGTGCAATTCCGGCCGGAGTTACTTAATTCAATCATGATAACTGCCGACCGCCCGCTGCCGCTCGCCGCCCGCCCGTGCAAGAAATAAATTGACCAATGACCGCTGTTGCGAGAACGCTCAGGGTTGAGTATCGAGTATTTGAAGACGTCTAAGATTTGCTGATTGATATAGTTGACTATAGATGCAAGTGCATAGGGTCAATGGCTGTCTGCAGTTTGGTACATGAACACTTTGTTCAGTCGACCAAAGTAAAATACTTTTTGTAATCTCTGTATGATGAAGATATATTACTTAGCTTGGAATAAATGGCTTCACGATTACGTTATAATTATATTGTAATGGAACTCACAACAAATTTAATAAATATACTACAAATTTAATAATTATGATTATTATATATGTAAAAGAAAAAAAAAAATATGTACAAAATATTACTACATCACGTCAAAAAAATCCTTCACATCACACATCGCAGTCAAAATGCATCGTACCCTAAAGGCTGGCAGCGATATTGTAATTACTGTAAAAAATAAAAAAAAACGACGGGTAGAATACAACCAATGAATCGCCTGATGTAATGGGATTACCAAAACCTGCTAACATAGCAACTTCAGGGGAGCTTATCACTACATAGTATAAAACAAAGTCGCTTTCTCTGTCCCTATGTCCCCATGTATGCTTAAATCTTTGAAACTACGCAACGGATTATGATGCGGTTTTTTTTAATAGATAGAGTGATTCAACTGGAAAGTTTATATGTATAATATATGCATAACATAGTAGAAAAACACTGATAATTTAGAGGTTTCTAATGTGATGTCGTAAATAAACACATTTTTTTGCTCTTTCATTGCAAACGCTGGCTGAACCCAACGAGATAGATCAAAATAATGTAGTACAGTATTGTTCACCTTAAAATGGTCTACAAAAAAGTTCGCGATGGTATATGTCTATCTCTTAGTGGTAACACACAATAACCGTTATTTTATCCTTTGCTTTTTACAAGAAATAATGCCTTATTTACGAAGCGATTTTAAGCAATACAGAATTAATCCTTATCCAATTAAGTACCTTAAATACATTGCGCATTTAATATAGATCAATATGGCCCTTCACAGCATGTAATTTAAATGAATAGTTTAGAAGATATTACACATTTAAAATGCAGGGACATAACGGCTGTGGCGGTACCGGCCGCGGAGCCGGCGGCGTGTGCTTATAACTGGGGAAGGACTGGATAGGACAAAGCGCAAAGACCTTCTGTAGTACATTTAGTATCAGCATTGCACCCGTGCGAAGCCGGGGCGGGTCGCTAGTTTATAATATAACTCATATGTAGGAGCACAACAAGTATCAGTCAGGAATTGAGACAGTCGAATATCACTGTGTTTTACGTCCCAGCTTACTAGCCTAAATTCTGGCCGGCTTCACCCTGCCAACCAGGCAACGAGGCTCGGTAGAGTCTGGTTGGCAGGTTGTAACACATGTCAGTGAGATTGGCTGCCAGTATCTTATCATCACCTTTGTATATGTCCTATATCACTATGATGTGAACTTGTATGTGCAATAAAGAATGAATAATCACCATCGTCCATATCCAAGATAATTTCACCCCGATCACAACGAAGCTTTAAAAAATATTTGCTCGCTGTTTTTTGTCATGTAACACCCCTATCTCGAAGAAGGGATGTAATACCTGTCGGGGCTATTCGCCTCGACCGGCGACCTTGCAGCGGCAGATAACAATTGAGAGCCGCTCGCCGACCAAATTCAATATCCCGAGGTGTCGCCGCGCCACCGCGCCACCCCGCCTCCCTCGCACACCTCGCGTTTAGTGTCCACTTGCCGCTGCCTGCTGCGGGCGGCGGGGTTACGTCCACTTAACGAGAACCGAACTCGGACTTCAATTTAATTTCGAGACACCCCCGCTCTAAATTAGCAAAATAATTGAATACAGCACAGGTAACTACGTAGACGACACGAGGGAAACTACTACTCTCGCACGATCAGAAATTGGAAATTGAGCCACAAAAGAAAATTCGACCAAAGGATGTGTTCAAATAAGCAAGTTCCGAATCACGTCCAGTGCTTTATCTGTAGCGACGCGCAATATATTCGTCGGGAGATAGTTGCGCGCGCGATAGGCCGGCCGGCATATTAAATGCCGATTAACCCACCGGCCTCGCGTTCTGATTTATGTGAACTATTAAAATCTCCGAAGGCAGAGAATTAATTGCACTACTTCAGTGGCGGCCGCTTTATTAATTGGGACCGAGTCGCCTGTTGTTTATGGACATTTCCCTTTCCTTGGGCGGCGGGCCCTCGTCGTGACCCGGCCGTTCCAATTTGTCCACTCGCGTTCTGTTCACTTTCAATGGCTATTAAGGGCCCTACCTCCGGTTCCGAATACATAAAACTAGCAGATAGCCGCTCTCGAGTGCCACCTAGAGCTTTCAATTAGAATCGCCCCGACCGCAATTGTAATTCTAATTCAGTCGCAAGTGCGACGCGCACTTAAAATTCAGATGTGAATCGCGTGACACGGGGTGCGGCGCAATTTATAACTTGTACGAATGAAAATGATGTGCTTAGGTAGCCGTCAGGAGTGGGCCCGGAAGTTTGCGCATTTCCATTGAAATGCGGACACGTTGAAATATCACCTTGGTGCGGTCGGAGGCGAGCGGCGCGGCGCGTGTAGGTCGCGAACAAATTATGAACAACAATTAGCGCGGCGACACACGCCGCCGCCCGCCGCCGCGCACGGCGACACCCGCGCTCGGCCGGACACACGGCACACGTGCTTTAAATTATTGCTTTTATCTCCGTGAATATTTCACGCCGTGAATGTTTAGATTGCGTTTGTAACGACCGCAACAAGACGAACATTTATGTATAGGGTTAGAGATGATTTGTGATTTACAGCTAACGCGTTTGCGAGTTATGTAAAGTTAAACATGTATGTGCCCAATGATTGTTAGTACATTTGATTCATTTAAATTGGTATTGTTTGACAATTAGTAACAATATTGGAGTATAGGTAGCTCGCCATTTAGTGCCAAATCCTACCTTACCTGCATGTGGTGCACTCTGTTGACTGACAAACTAGGCAAAAGAGAGTTAGGTCATAGGGTAATAATAAGGTGCCCGACTGCCCGAAGGAGAAGCACCTAGTGTTGCAGGCGTTCATAAGCTACGGTAACTGCGGCGGGCCGTATGCTTGTTTGTCACTCTGGTGAAATAAAAATAAAATAAAAAAAACCGCCACCTCACAGAACCAAATCAACAATTTTCATAAGGTTCGTTTATTTGCGAGTGAGTAAAGTCACTACGAAGGAAGGAGTTAAGAGTTTTCATGTTGTAAGCGATAAATTAAGCTACGTAACTGTTTCACATCAGGTGAGATTTATCTTGTTTGTCACCTGATGTAGTATGAAAAATAACATAAAGAATAATTTTAGTGTAGTCAAAGGAAAGACTACACTAAAAGGTACTACTTTTAGGTACACTACGTTAAGTAGTGTACCTAAAAGTCCGTATTCACTCGGTTTGGTTGTAGTTTAGCCACACTTTGAATACAATCTATGCGGTCACGTAATCTTGGTATACGAATAGGTATTTTTATAACATTTGCAACATTTTGCTCGCGATGCAAAGATATCAGTCAGATGCGCAGAGTTCACTGACAGACCACTGTTGTCTAGTCTTTGGTCAGTTGCCACTACAATTTGGGTTCCTCTTGTCGCTTACCATCAGGCCATGCTGAGCTAATATTAAACAAAAATAAGTACAATTTAAACAGAATTCATCTCTAAAGGTGACAGCAACCCATATTTTATCTACATTCTTTTCTTTAGTAACATAGTCTCAGACTGTAAGTACTCTATTTTTATTAGGTATTACAATCTATGGTTGTCGAATAGTGCAGTACCCCTTTGACCGGTTGGTGTGTGCGCCCCCTTCGAGATGAGATATGGCGCGGTCGAGCGGTGTGGCGAGCGGCGACGCACCTGCGCTGCTCCCTCGCCTCGTGTGCGAACGCATTTATCTTATCCTTGCAAGAACACTCGGGTCAGTGTGCGCATGTTTTTAAGGGTCTAAGGATTTGTCTACTAATAAATTATTTCACTGTCTCCACGTAACTATTCCTGTACCAGTATTTTAATTAATTTTTGTATTACGTCAATTCTTACTTAATTGATTTAGTGATTGTTTTTTTTAATAAAATAATGTGTTGTGAGATTTTAAGAACGATGGATATGATAAAACCCTTGAAAACATGCTTACTAGAGCTCTGCAGTTCAGATTTTTTTTTATAATACTAAAGTGACAAACAAGCATACGACCCGCCTGATGGAAAGCAGTTACCGTAGCCTATGAACGCCTGTAATAACAGGGGCATCACATGCGCGTGGCTGACACTGTAAAAACCTCTTCACGCACTTTTTGAAGAACCCCATGCTGTAGTCACCTGAGAAAACCTCGACAGGCATTTCATTCCATAGCTTGAACGTACGCGGGAGAAAACTTTTCTGGAACCTCACGGTACGCGACCACTTAGACTCCAATGTGTGAGGATGAATTCCCTGTCGATGACGTGCGGTGCGACTGTAGAAGGAGGCCGTGGGCATCATGTCAAACAACTCCTCTGAACACACCCCTTTGTGCAATCGGTAGAACACACAAAGGGACTCAAAATCTCTCCTCAGACTTAAAGGTTCTGTAAATGATGCGGTTGTTTTTGTATCTTTTTATTGTATATTTACTTTTTTATTAAATAAGTTTATTATCACAATGTTGCGATGTGATTTTTCGTTGTCTGAATTTAATCAATTAATGGGTTAATAACTCAAATTATATTTGAATCGACTCGAAAGTAAAAAAATACGCAGGTAATAGATTCACACGGGCGTCAGCGTCGAATTTGCTTACATGTCCCTATATTTTTAACATTTTCCGAGCACTTCAGCCAAATATAACATTTTTTCCGATATTGTGATAATAACGTCATACCGCTGGAGGTGCCAGCGATGTAAAAAGTGATAGCGTGTCCCTGAGGTGGCACTCCGAGACGTGTACAGCGCCGGGCCTTCGTCCGGGGAATTCTCACAATCGCTCACTGCCGTCGTAAAACCGGATCCGCCTATTTAGATCATCTCACTGTCCATGTCCGCTGTTAAACGAGGTTTTATTTGCGTTTAGTTTGAAGAATATTGGATCGTATAGAATGGAGTTAAAATCTTGCCAATGTGAGTTGGTTAGATGTCGGTTAGGTGGTAAGGAGAGAAGCTGATAAGTTTTATTCGCTGGGGAGGTGAGCGCGCACGCATCGGCCCGGACCGTGAACGCGGGCTCTTAGGTACCAATTATAGATATATAGTTCAGTAAATAACGGTTATATTTTGTGGTCGCTGAAAATCATGGTTTCATGTGAATCATAATAACATGATAGGTACATTTATGAGATGATTTTCAATCTATTTTTCAATGATTGTTAAGATATTTTTCAGTTCACTTCTTATATACGATGTATTGTGTAGACATGATGGACGGCCAATGCAAGAAAGCTAGAGCTAGAGTACTACGAGCTTTTTGTGTTTAACCCTGACCGAATCTCTGAAGGTTCGGTACTCACCCGTGATGTCGTTACTCACCACAGCTCCTCCCAAGCCGTTCTGCGCGATGATTGTTATTATTGTTGAAGGGCCCGGTGGCCGAATGGCTAGCATTGGCTACTTTGACACCGAGGTCGCGGGTTCGATCTACGCATAAGAAAATTGAAAAACATTTGAGTTCATGAACACGTCCGTTTGTCTTGGCATGGGTATTTTCGATATATTATAAGTATGTACATATTTACAAAAAAAATGTAATTAAGTACGTTTATCAGTTGTCTAGTACCCATAATATAAGCTTTGCGGTTAATTTGGGACTAGATGGCGCTGTGTAAATTGTTCAGAAATATTTAATTCAATTGTTACACAAACACGGGAAGTCTTTTACCGTAGCGATGATTTAGCATACGGCCAACGGCCCGCCTGATGTAAAGCGATTTAGACACAAACATGGGAAACATTTTATCACGGCACTGCGCCCACGAGAAGCGAACCCGCGGACTACCCTGGTGATTCATAAATTAACAATGTACGAAAGCATTGATTGGGGTTTACAACGTTGACGATAATGAGCTATCTCGAAGCAATTGTTCATGAATTAGAGAGCGGGCAAGCCGACCGCGGCCCGCGGTCAACTGTCTTGAGATAACGACAACGTACGAACTATTGCCCGGCTGATAACGACCCTAATGCCCTATTGGAAACTTCGACAATATATCGTCGCCGATAACAATCGCCCATAGGCAATTACTTAAAAGCGATGAATGACGACGCCCGGTTTAATACACGAAAATAAAGTCTCTTCGAAACATATTTTAGCTTTACGGCCCTTTACGGCCAGTTAGATTTGAAGATTATATCGTCGAGCGAAAGGCAATCTAGAAAAAACCGGTGACAGCGAAATTTTCAAATCTCCCGCTAGCCCCCGGCGAACACATAAAACGTGAGTGTCGAACGTTCGCCGCGAGCGGAGGTGACTCGTTACACAAAAACTCAATCTTATCGCGGCGCGCGGTAAACACGCCGCCGCGCGCCGCCCGGCGAGCTGACGGGAATGAGTTTATGGCTAATAATCGTGACATAGATATTATTTGTCGTTTGAGTTAAACGAATTATTACCTATAAGCGATCTAGACACGACAAATGTCGGGTAGAATCTAGAATTTGTAGATTCCAAAATGCATTTGGAGGCGTAAGTCGCACACCTTTGCGGCAAAACCAACCGCACTTGCATGTGGTACAACCTGCTGGTTAACTAACAAGACTCTGGCAATAGAGGTAGGGCAGAGCACAGCGTAATGAAAAGATGTCAGACTGGAAAAGTACTTCCACCTTACTAAATTACAATTTTCTAGATTCAGGCCTGTTGACAAGACAGGCTTGCTGTGTTCTTGTGAGTGAGTGAGCTCATAAGGAAGGTGTGAGTTGCTGCGTTGGTAGTGGGAGTGGTGGCGTTTGAGCGATATGTCGGAAGCGTTTGCTATAGTCGCCCTTCCACATCAGGCGGGTGGCATTTTACTCCGACGTAGTATAAAAAATGGCTTGCGTAATATAAAAGGCAACATTAGTTAACTTTGCGTTCATTGTTAAATTTAGAAAAACAAAATATAAATGTGAGTCGCTCTTCAGTGGACATAATTCTTAAGAAAATAATTATATGTAAATTGTAAAATGTTACAAAGATTACACAATTTTTATACGTAAATAAATTTAATTGTACGTAATATTATAAATTGAACGAGATTTCCAGATTATGAATACGATGCGATAACAATACATATGGAGGCCCACCGCGAAGTGGAAATCTGAAGTTTCGGGTGACGGTACGGTATTTTTCAGATACCAATTTCCTTCGATTAGACCAGTGCATGCGGACTTTTCACCCAGCACTAAATTATGGTCTGGCTTATACAATAAATATAAAACATTAACATATGTTAAGTCGAAGTTACTTCAAAATGTATTAAGAAAAATATTTTGGAGTAGGCCCCCCGTACTTCATTGTACTGCAAGTAGAAATGTTTATGATGATGTCATGCAGTCATGAGGCAGATTACGCGATCCATTCATCTTATATTAGAAGTATATCATCGCTCGACGCACGTTTAAAACTGCTTAATTTATTAGTTGTTATTTTTGACGAACAAAACGTATCAAAACGCGGGCAATTCCTTGTATTTCTAGTAGCTCTAGATATTGTGGTTATATAATGACATATCATTTGTACTACCAGTTGGTTAATAACCCTATTTTTGCACACAGAATAATAATTTAGTGTGCAAAAGAAAAAAAAAATAAACAGTTTTATCTAAACGATAACTATGAAGGTGGCTGCAGAGTCGTAACGTGGGTGCACGTCGATGACGACGGCGATGTGAGATGTCGATAACCCTATCGACATCGGGATGACGATTTCGGAAATCGCTAGCCTTAAGCGCCCGCCAGGGATTACTTTAGGGTTGACGACCGGCTCGTCTATCTGATGATCGCGAGTGTACGTATGACGCCATGAGCCGCGCTTTGATGGCCGCGTCGCGAAAACGCGCCTCTCCAAGAATAAGGTACAAAATGGTAGAAGTCGTAATTGTATAATTTTGACGAGATGGCATAGATGCATTTGAGACCTTTATAAACTCGATAGATTCCCAGTGAGTTTACCTATTTATCTATATACTTAGGCAGCCTTCTTGTATTTTCGAGATTTTTCCTATAGAACTGTATTACATACTTTGAAAATTCTTTTGGATGCACTTTCTATCAAAGTTGTCCTTGGAGACTACTATATGGGGTTGTTAATGAGTAGCCTAAGAAGAGTACCTTGGAGCCAAAATGATCGAAATGTGCAGCACCAGAGGAAATTTCTTCCATTCCATAGGATCTCTAGGCTATGCTGTCTATCGTCAGACATAAGTTGTGTAATGTGGTCATATTGCTCGAAAACAACTGGTGCAAAGCAGTGTTAAAGTGGCGATCGTGAGAAGAAAAACATTCCAGAGGACTTACATGAGGTGGAAAGATAACTTGAGTAAGGTGGCAGCAACAAACTGGATGTAGGTGGCACAAGATTGAGACAGATGGCGAAAATTTACAGAGGTCTATAATACACCATCTTGATGGTAGATAAAGGCTATGATGATGAACATATAATTTTATTGGTGAATATTCCAGGAGCTATTGAAACAGTTGTTCCTCGCAGTAATTGATCAGCCCTCGTCAAAAGGATTTCCTCGGTATTATAAAGAAGTCGTCGGCCGATCGCCGGCTCCACTAATCTAATTACGGCGGCCGCGTCTCTTTGTGCGGCTCCTCGCCTGCTTGTTTATTTCCCTAGTCTCGCGAACTGATATATATTTTTTATTTTTTCGCGGAGTTTGCTGGCGCTCAAAGGCGGAGTTATGAAATTGTTCAAGCGTTAATTGTAGACGTCCAGTGGCGAATATTAAAGTGGTCCTGTGCGGCGGAGCCTGTATAACTAGTTAACCTCGTGTACGAGCGGCCGCCGACGCCGCGAAAACATTGCAAACGGAAATATAATATTTAATTTGCGGAGTCGAGCTCGTAGTTAGCCGCGATACATATCCGCCTCGCAAATTAGTGTAGTTTGTTTGAACCCCGCCTGCTGTAATGAGAGATGATATCGAATTGACATTCTGTAACAGTGACTTTTATCTTTACAATATTTAAATGAAATGAAAATCTTTATTTGCACATATACGGTCATTTATATATATAAGGCCAAGGCTGGAAATTATTTGGCAACTGTACATTACCTTAAAAATGTAGGCATTCAAAATATTGTAATACATTAAAATATGATAAATATTAGTACAGTATATTTTACTGATGCTTATTTATCGCTAAGTTATAACTGTGTTTGTCTGTTTGTTTAATGAATGAGAATAACTTAATTCGGATGTATGAATACACTAATTGATATTATATATATTTTTGTGTGATACGATGGGTGGCAACCAAGTATATGGAGTGTTGTATAAACTCTTTACTTACTTTTTGCTCTTTTCTCGCTGTCACCCACCTGATACAGCATCCCTTTAGGACCTCCCTAAAACCTTAGTCTAGTAGTAGAGGAATTATTATTTGGTTACTCGCTAATATAAATACCAGGTTAAAGACTATTTGTGTGTAAAACAAGAAAATATATACACATACATATTTGAAAACTCGGTTTAAATTAGAATACATAATGTCTAATTATTTTTTTACGAAATCGGTGCAATTACTGAAACGGCATCTTTATGAAATTTAATTGATTTCATTGCATTTTTTTATATTTTTATAAATAACCATTAAAATTCAAAAACAACGTACCTAAGATTGAGATTTACGAAAAAATTACGGAATCGTTTGTGATTTTGTTGAGTAAAATAGCAGTCGTCACCTGCCAGTTCTTGGTTTCGCTCACTCGAGCGGGCATTTGCGGCGGCTAACGACATTTTTCGCGCCATTACCCTCGTCCGATAAAAAAACAAAGCGGCTTTCCTAATGACTTCGCCGATTACCAATCACCGGAAAAAATCGTCGACGTGACGTCACACTCCGCCCACCGCGCGCCGCCCGCCCAACCGCCGACACGCCACGTGTACCAGTGCCCACGTTCCGTTAGATGGTCAACGTTTTCAATAGTTAAGGTACTCTATCAACTGATGAGTAAAATGAAGGGTTATAAACAGTAGTAAATCTTATTGACTGGCGTGGTTATTCATTTCAGCAGAGCCGATGTGTAAGAGTAGTAGTAGTTCAGTGTTAATTTATTATTTTTAAAAGTAAATTTATCACAATACGGTGGGGATGAAGTGTTTATTATCTACCGTGACTACCATAATATGTAGCATACATATTATATACATGTGTATGCTTCTTTACCACCTTAGTCAATCAATCATCTACTTCCGTGTTTCTGTTTTCAGGTTGTATATGAAACGCCTAATGTAAAACAGCCTATATCTAAGTAACCTATGCCGTAGGATAGTCACTCGGAACAAAATAAACAGACTCTTTTGGTGACACGAATAACGTTTGTCTTGTGTGGAAAACGAATAATCGATTATAGGTCCTTATTAGTCCGTAAAGTAGCCACTGCTGGCCACGCTGGGTGCCGGACAAGCATACGGCCCATCCGATGTAAACGGTTAGCATATATACAAGAAGTATTTCTCCCCGCTGCAGTATTTTAGTAGAAATACTGTAGCGGGGACTCTGCAAACGCAGCATCTCCTTTCGTCTGGTGACTTTACTATTTGCAGGATCACAATAATTCTCAGTTGAAAATTTTGGTCCAATAGTAACAGACTATACACGACTATGAGCAAATCGTTTAGTAAATAGCAACTACTTACAGTCTACTTAAAGTTATCGTTAAGTTAGCAAAACTTAACCTTGCTATTTTATTTATTTTATTAAGTTGGCATCTTCGTGTTACATTAAAGTAAAGCGCGTGCTGTTTTTAATCGGCCAGGGCTCCATCGGCTCCCGTGACTTTGGAGAAGTTTAATGGTGCTATAGGCCAACTCGCAGACCCTTTGGCTATAATGCCGTTGAAATATTCGAAAGGTTTGGAAGTAATAAAAGTGGGCTGCGGGCCGGTAGCTGGTGGGAGTTTGTAACTGTGCCGGGCGGCCATTATTTCATTACTTAGCCCAATAAAACGAATTAAAACCTAATTAGACGCCACGATTTTTGAACATTAAAAGAGGGGAGGAATTAATTAGTGGAGGGCAGAAGCAATGATTCCAGTTCGGCGAGTAATTGCCGCTCCACGGTTTCAAATATAAATCAGGTGATGGCGTGGGTCATGAGCGGGAGCGGGGGACTGTTGTGATCTGTAGTTACACAAATCTTAAATTGCTACGGATCTTATGAAAACACCAAAATGATTGATACTACGGTTAGGTATTTTTGCATTTTATACCTACAGTTAAAGTACACGAGTATAGCTCGCCTAACTTTATATAATAAGAGCATGACCTTGCAGTCATTCAGTAAATATTTTAAGGATTATTTTTATATCTTGGTGAATGTGTATTTTTTTTATCTTGGAATTCAATATAATACCAGAAAGTGCACTTATGACTTATGATAATGCAAAAGCTTTTTATGATAATGTACAACTTTTGCGTAGGTCTATAATAACAATAATAGAAGTTAGAAGTGTAATACTTAGTAGATACAATATCATATTATTGATTTAGAAAATATTTCAATAACATAACATAACAGAAGCAATGCATTGAATTAGAAAAATAATTTTGTTTGCACGTAATTCGGCAATTCCGATTCTACGATTTCTATTAAACTTTCGTCCACGTCAGTCGTTTTCGATACCCGAAGTTTGGAGGTTTGTCATTAAGCAAATTATTTAGAAAATAAATGTTAAAAGAATATAAACACACGTTAGGGCCTTATTCTATAAAAGTGGACACTGAACGAGCACAATGAAAAGCGACACGCTTCCGCTCATACCTTGCTCTTGCGCCGCGCACAAGCGTCCAAGAAAAATCTGTGAGTGCGGGCGACTTGAGATTCACTTTGAAGGGTGAAGGAGGTTTTATTGAATCAACGGATGAATTATTCTGTTTGTTCGAATTTAGACGTCCGCCTTTGATTCAGGCTTAGCTTTAATTATATGGCCAACTCGATGACAATTTTTACTAGTTATTCCTGAAGTCGTCGTCGAGACTTATTCATCCCACGGCTGGGATATGGGCCTCCCCTCAATCGAAAGCAAGATCATACTTCACCACGCTGCTCAACTGCGGGTTGACAGAGGCTAGTGTTTTCAAGCCGCCTAAAGGCCACTCACTTGACATAACGACTGTTATATACAGACAACAGCAGGAACCGACGGCTTAACTGGCCCTCTGAAGGACAGAGGAGCTCGAGATAAATAAATGCATCGATGGATAGGTTACGACGTTGCTTAACTTGCGCGTTCGATTAGAATGACACGCACACGGCATCGAGTTCCTCATATAAACTGCTGAATTACCTATCCATCGATAATAATTATAATTAAAATTCATGAAATCCTCTCAGTTACTTTATGGTTGGCTGGAAGAGATCCCTGTGAGCGTGATCCCTCACAGGGATTCGTCTTTCTACTTTTCCTTTAAATTACTTCTTCTTCTGCCTGGCCTTAATCCCATTTAATTGGGGTCGGCCCTTCTGGTCAATCTTCGCCAGGACGGTCTGTCTTGGGTCGTCTGGTGTGTTAATTGGGCGTTTTTTAAGTCCCTGTTAATAACGGACATCCATGTGAGGATGTTGGCCGTGTGAATTCCGGCAGACTAGAATAGAATCACTCCGTTTCTTCCCGTGGATGTCGTACAAGCCGACTAAGGGAAATACATTATCAAATATCGATCAGGCCTCCCCAACCCGTTTGGCCAACGTGGGGAGTGTAGGCCATATCCTCCTTCCGTCTAGGACGGACGAGAGAGGGTCGTGCTCCTGTAGTGGAGACTAAAATGGACCTGATGATGATGATGATGATGATCCATGTGAGGCGGGGTCTACCGCTTCTTCTGGGCTGGGTACTCATATCAAGTACTGTTCGTGTCATGTGGTCTGATGGTCGCCGCATGACGTGACCGTACCACCTTAGGCGGCTCTCTAAAACCTTCTCCGGTATAGGCGTTACTTAAAACTGCCTCGAATGTGGATGTGGATGTTTTTCCTTTAAATTACTGTTTTTTTTAACAGACAGCTTAGACCATTTTACCTGTTTATCACTACAGACTACTATAGGTCTAATACAGCTAAAGGTTTAAATCTTTAGCTGTATTCTGTGATATTGGGTATATACCTACGTATTTAGGAGATATAGGGGTTCAAAGTTGTGAGAGACAGAAATATGTTGAAATGCAAATAGTAAACTGACACCAACCCGCAGCTGAGCAGCGTGGTGGAGTATGCTCTAAACGTCTTCGATTGAGGCGAGACCACTTGCGATGAATAAAGGTTGACGACGATCACGCGTGAATGGATGGAATACTTTTGCTAGTTCTTTTTTTGTTGTGTTCATTATTGTCAGAAGGTTCTTAAGAAAGAAAAAATTAAGAAAGTTGAGCGGAATATTAAAATTAAAAACTGAACCACCATATTAACTTTTCAAATGTAACTTTATATCGTTTGACAGAAATAACAGTCATTTGACAGCGTGCGCGAAACCAATTCGAATTAAATATTCATAGTTAAGAAGTCAGGACAACGTCTGTCGGGCCAGCTAGTACCACAGTATAAGTAATAGTACTGACGTACTAGTACCTAAATTTCTACTCGTACAATTGAAAAAGTACAGCAAAGAAAATTAGAGATGATGGACAGTCAAGTTTTAACTGAAACTTGAAACTAGAGCACTCCACTAAACTCCTTTATTAACAAAGTCCCGCGCTGACTAATTTATTGTTAATTAAAATCGAAAGTAGTTCAAAAGTGAGCTCGTGAGTGCCCGATAAATCGCAACTAAGGCGCTAACTGGCGATTTTCAAAGTCCATAAATCCAATACTACTGAACAATTAACTGGGCAGTAATTAATTTTCCAAATGAAATCAACTCGGGCATTATCGAGGCCTTCTATAAACACCTTAATTCTCATTAAGCGCCGGTCATTTGGGAAAACAAATTAACTGAGACGATTTCCGCCGCCGCCGCCGCCATTTCTGTAATGGCGCGTTCGTACTGTGACAGCTCGATGAAATGTCGCGCGATTTTTGATAATAATTAAAGGGGGACGGAGACGGGAACTCGGCCCATCCGGTTGAAGGTACTTTTCGAGTTAAACTTTTCACGGGGGTTTACGTATCTTTAATATAAGTAATATTTAAAGTACATTTGGCCATGCTATCGATATTTTTTTTATTAAAAAAATACTCATATAAATCCAAATACTCGATCGATATCGGGGATATTCGATATTTTTGGATGTCGACATACTTATTGGATATGTCGTTGCATCTACATGTCGTATTGCTGTCTCTTACATTGCTAAAACGGAAATTTCATTTTTGA
Organism: Hypsopygia costalis; assembly: GCA_937001555.2. Taxonomy (NCBI): domain Eukaryota; kingdom Metazoa; phylum Arthropoda; class Insecta; order Lepidoptera; family Pyralidae; genus Hypsopygia; species Hypsopygia costalis. The sequence goes on from OW443331.2 coordinate 479,595, forward strand.
AACTATGAGCCTACATATTGCTCAATATAAAATTTATATATAATTATTGCATACATTTTGTCAGTAAATATGATTTATTATTTACCACTTATAATTTATTTTTTAAACTTGTCTATTTATTTATATTTGGGTGACGACAGTGTAACTGTGTCTTGATGCATGCTCTGTTAATCTCAGTTACAGAGTAGAAACTGCAGTGAAAACGTATGATGGGTGGGTCTCCGTCCCACTGCCTTCGATCATGCCAACATCACCGGAAGTCGTAGGATGAAGTTGGCACAAGATCACAAGACCCTTTATTATTACAATCCATGAAAGTCTCGGCAAAAACTGCCATGGACATGAACACACTGCTGAAATGTCGATGTCGGAATAGTTTCCTACTTACACGAGGTAATATCATTCAAGTGAATTTTGTTTTAGATTTTCCTCATTATTGATGTTTTATTCTGATGATATACAATTGCAGATGAGTATTTGCGTTCTGTTTATCAGTGAATAACAAAGTGTGACACACGTGTACCTCTGCAGAGGTTATCTTCGACGGAAATTACGCTTCACTATTTAATTGTATGTGATTGTACAAGTACGAGTAGTTTTAATATGTTCGGAGCTATTTATTAACAATACTTTTTTTTTTTATTGTGGTGGTGTTGACATATAAACATGACATAACTTGTTTACAATAATTTTACCCTATAAATATAAATAATTTTACCTATTATGTCTATTGTTTCGGATGTGCAAAATTATGTATATTAATTACTAACAATTACATTATGACTAAGTACTTAAGTATCATAAACGATGAAATTAAGTATATTGCCTAAAAATACTTAATATTTAAATGGCAGAATTGCATTTTGATTTTTTATACTACACCAGGTGGTGGACAAGCATACGGCCCGCCAGATGTGAAGCGATCATAGGGTAATAACATCCAAAACAATAACTGTATTGCGTCTGTTTGTCCGTCCGTGGTGTCATGAACAGCGGCCCTATAGTCCGGTCAATTTAGACATTCGAGGGTACATAAATTCCCACCAAGCTGAAAATTGGTAAAATCGTTCAAAATATAATTAAAAATAAAATTTGAAAGTTCTCCATCTTTCCCCTGTATGGGAAAAAAAATATTCAAGTTCAAAGGTCAAAAAAATTAGTTTATCGCGATTTTCAGAAAAACGGTAAGTTTTATCATTAATATACTTTAGACAAAATTGTAGATCATAAAATTATCTATAAAAAAAGTATCAATACATTTTTTCCTACGAGCCACAGTTTCTGAGATATAACGATTCCAAAGTTGTAATCGTCATAATATGCATTAGTACGCCACGTATATACATCTCTATAGTTGTATATTAAAATATTTTTCTATCGGTCATTGGAACTTACACTTGTAATATAAAATATACATAAGTTATAACAATAAGAATATCAGGTAAAATGAAACCCAGTCCCTTTATTTATACGCTATTGTAACCTTGAGACAACATCTGTCCCCTGTTAAATTGTGTGCGTGGCTAGGGTCTTATGGGTCTCCGAGACGATCAAGTCCACTTGCCAAGTCTCATGTGATTGACGGTTTCACTTGATGGGAGACTTGAGCCCAAATGGTGCCGTCAAGTCCGGCCAGCCACAGCCTTCCGATCTGTGCTCAAGGAAGTCGTCGCAATTCGTTGGTCGCAGTAATAAAAATGATTTCGAATGCTGATATTAAACTAATTCTGTCATTCCTTACTTTTGACTTTCCATAGTTCAGGAAAATCGCTGTAGAGAGATATTAATAATAGGACAAATTCACGCTTGGTACTAATGTCGGCGCTTCTCGCCAAGGCCACGTTTAGGTCCTGGGGCCTACCGCCGAAGCTCAAGCCGATTACCATCGGATTTTTTGATTGCGAAAATCAGATTCCAGCTTAGATTTATGGTACTTATGTTTAGCTTAGCTAATAGATACCCTAGAACTCTACAGAATAAGCTAAAGATGTTTGTCAATAACAAAAACGTAAGATCACACGTTCAAGTGTGGCTTGGTTATCAGCTAGACCCTGCAGACTGGGGTTGGAAGTTGGTCAACCATTCATTAGAACCAGTCCAAACTGCTTCCACCTGCGCCGGAAAAACTGCTGAACACAATTTTTTGCAACTGCAAAAAGGGGTGCAGTGCTTATTGTGGTTGCAAAAAAGTCGGACTGTTATGTTATCTGGCATGTAGGCCTACACATTGTCAAGGCCGGTCGTGCTCTAATATTGAATCACCAACAGTGGAGGATCCGTTTGATTCCAACGAGGCGACATGCGATACATCGCTATTAACACAGTTTACATGCACTCGGGATGAAGAAGAACAAGAAGAAGAAGAACAAGACGAACAAGAACAAGAAGATCAAGAAGAAGGATTTGAAAGTTACGACTCGGACGATTAAATTTCACTATTTTTTTTTAACTTAAATTACAATTTTTTTTTACTTTTTATCTTTTCAATCTCTGCTAATATCCATTATTTTGCAATAGTTTCAAATTAAACAGGATCACAACTGACTCTTTATCTTTTAAATCTCTGCTAATATCCATTATTTTGCAATAGTTTCAAATTAAACAAGATCACAACTGACTCCTGGAATAGGCATACTGGGGAAACCACGTTAAAAAATCGCGCTAAGTACACTACCTCATAGGTGGCGTGGAAACGTGGCGTACTCATGCTTATTATGACGATTACAACTTTTACTAATCTTTGAATCGTTATATCTCAGAAACTATGGCTCGTAGGAAAAAAAGTATTGATACATTTTTTATAGATAATTTTATGATCTACAATTTTGTCTAACGTATATTTATGATAAAACTTACCGTTTTGCTGAAAATCGAATACTTGAATATTTTTTTTTCCATACAAGGGAAAGATGGAGAACTTTCAAATTTTATTTTTAATTATATTTTGAACGATTTCACGAATTTTCAGCTTGGTGGGAATTTATGTAACCTTATTTTTAGGTCTAATTTGACCGGACTACTACCGCCGAAGCTGAAGCCGATTACCGCCGGATTTTTTGATTCCATAAATTGGTCTTAGTTTAATGTTATTGACAAATATCTTCAGCTTAGTAGATAGAGCTCTAGGGTTTCTACAAGCTGAGCTAGATATAACTACCAACAACCTAAGCATTAGTTTCAAATTCGCATTTAAAAAATCCGATGGCAATCGGCTTCAGCTTCGGCGGTAGGGCCCCTGGTCCCAGCTGAAAATCAGCGCTGGGCCTATCTGGTATAGTCAGACCACGACATAATGCTGAGTTGGGTCCGAATTGTGGCATAATGCAGCACCGTTTTGTTTCCTCTTTCTTACTTATACAGCAATAGTGTTGTTTTATGTCACAATAAATGTTTCTTCTTTCTTCTTCTTCTTCATAAGTTTAGGAAATACCACTCTAAAGATTTTAGATTCAAGCAATATTCCAAAAGTATTCGTTCAACCATCAATAAGCGCATCTTCTTATAATTATTCGATTATCAGTTATAAAGTTCCGCCACGTTTTTGATTGCTCTCAGCGGTGATCTATGATCGACAACCCTTTGTCTCGCCCTCGGCGCAGTTATTTTAATTTTTCGCCCTCCGCGAGGAGAGGACCGCCTCACCTAATTCGGCCCACAATCAAACTGCGCCACTCCGGCAAATTAGTTTTGATATTTAAATCAGTCGCGCCGATGGCGATCGTTCTGCTTTCACACCTCACGATAAACTCGTATTTGATGGTTCGATGATAAAATCATTATTATTCAAGATAGCTGGGCCGTGTATCAGAGGTATTAAAACTATGTGCTAAGTCTTTTTAAAAATTTGATGCGAAAATAGTTTATTTTTGAATCAATTTCATCTTTGATTTTATTTAATTTTTGATCTAATTTTAATCACGTTGAATTACAAAAATCATAGCAGGAAGGTCCCTATCTCGCTTGTATCGCCCGACTTTGTGACAATAGCTTAAAATGAACGTTTCGATTTGTACTTTACATGAAAACTAGATAAGAAAAAGTCACTCAAATTATTATATCAACTTTGGTCGTACTTATTGGCTTTTGAATTTTTTTTTGTCAAATTCAATTTTTTTATTACAAGTTGTGAATAGTATATAATAATATACACTGTAGGATGGTAGCAACAAATTTTGACCTTTACATGTTAGGCCAGTGTGAGGCGCACAAATAACAAATTCTAATTTACAGTTCTTGGTGCATACCAAGTATGCGTATTTAAACAAGTAGGTATATCCCCCGTTTCCTCGTGGTCATACTAATTTGTCATACCCGTGTCTTACACATGTCGTATCGATTGGTGTAAATTGTATCGTCCACCAGGTTCAAAGATTGATTCCTCTTTCTCAACCGGCACTAACTACAACTTCTTCCGGATCTCCACCGCCCCCGCGCTCAGCCGTCCTCTTACCTACTCCATGCAATAATTCTCTAACAGTAGTAACAGTATCCCAAAGTCTTACAAACGATCGTTTCTTATTTTTGTGTTAGCGACACGAGTCTTTGTACTCGTTGCCTTTATCATGTCGACCTAGAAGGTTCACCTTCTAGGTCAGCAAGGGAGTCTAGTGATGTAATGATAAAATGTGTATGGGTTGTGTGAAGGAAGGGGTAACTGTAGAGATGGTGGCTAATAAAAATTAATGGAAGAAAAGATATATTGCGCACCATAAATTATGTGAAAAGGATAAGCGAATGAACGAAGGCTGACGCTGAAAAAACAGATATCGGATGGGCGTTTTATAAATGTGTTACATTATTTTATAAACCATTATTATTATAGTATAATTATTAGATATCGTATTGTTTATAATATGATTGTTGAAATCGAGATACTGTTTGGTATATAGTGGCGGGCCGCGGCGCCGTTTGATCGCGTTACCCCGAGATAAGTCCGCTAATTGCCCGTACAGGTTGCTCATTCCTCGGCGGATCGATCCACAACTTTTGTATGTCTTCCCGCGATCGTTAAACGGTTTTTGTTTTTAATTGAACAGAATTTCTCTTCAAAGGAACTTTCGGCGGCCTTTGTTCACTTCAATTTGTATTTTACTTCGATTTCAAGAAAGAGTAGGACAGTAGGTTTCACTGAGAACGGAATATGACTACATCAATGAATCAAATGAATAATAACGATTTCTACTACGATAAGTTTTGAATGTATTGTTATCCATTAATTAAGCAATTTAATAAGTTATTCGTCCGTGGTTTTGGATTTTAAACTAACATTGGCGCAACTAATGTTAATATCCCGACACAATATGTTTTGATAATCAAAAATGGTCACATAGTATCAGCTGATATCATATAGGTATGTGTAGTAATTTTATAAATAAAAAGTACATTTAGACTTGGATCATGGATTAGAATTTGAAACTGCATATGTCCCGTTTCATACTATTTATAGACTCATTACCCATTGACAACATCATAAATTTATACCTAATTATCTAGTTCCAAGGCAGCCGTAGTGTTATCCCTGTTACTCCAGGTTATACAGGAGATACGGTGAGGAACGGCTGAAATATCTGTTAAGCCTGTCCCATAATTTTCTAGTACTAGTTTAACAGATTACCGGGATAAAAAGTATCCTACGAGCCAATTCAGATGATATACTTTAAGTGTGCTACATTTCATTCATATCCATTCAACCGATTAAGCCTACAGGACTAACAAAAGTCAATCCATTCATCCATCTATCCACCGTCAGAAACTTTTGCATTTATAATGTACCTACATGATTATATGCTTAATATAAGAAGAATTCTAAGTCTATTATCTTGTCCCTACAATGTTAGTCACAGAGTGAATGTCAAAGTTGTTTGTACCTTTGACAGCGTGTGGACTGCATTGGATGCTACTGGGTGCTATACAAGATATAGGTACCGGTTTGTGCTCAGAGAAAATTCAGTCCCTGTTGGTACAGGGACTGAATTTTCTCTTTCTCTCATGGTTGAGAGACGAGGTCGGAGAAGGATCTTCTTGTAATTTTGTCTCGGTGGTAGCCGCGTGTATAGTGGGTTGCTGGGATGTGGCACGGACCTTGTAACATATTACATACATTTTAAAATTATTAATCGTTTCAATTGCATGTGCGGCTATCAATTAAAACGTATATCTCGTAACCTCAATAAAAAACTTCAATCAAAGTTGTTTTGAGTAGTACTGATAGCTGATTCGAAGGCTTGTCGCAGTGACGTCCGCGTCCAAACAAACAACTGATAAGCCAGTGCAAGCGATATTTTGTTAAAAGTAACGTATGCGGAAGTAACTGACGGCCGAGTAATTAGTACTAAATGAGCGATGGAATTATTTATATAGTGGTCGCCCACGTGTGCCTTATTTCGGCACTGCCCAGGTCTCAGATCTTGATTTTAACTAGACAAAAAATTAGTCGTTAATTTGTCGAAATTTGTCGCCCAAAGCAAAAAATTTGTCGGGGTCCCGTTAAAGAGTTATAAGGTTTTTTTTGTGGCAGTGCCGAAATAAGCTTATTTCGGCACTGCCCACTCGGGATCTATTAAACTACAAAACATAGCGAACATATGATTTTCCCCAGAATTAGTCGTCAATTTGTCGAATTCAGACACCAAGTATCAGAATTAGCCGACCTCCCGTTAAAAAGTTATAAGTATTTCTTTGTGGCAGTGCCGAAATAAGCCTTATTTCGGCACTGCCCAAAAAAACTACACCACCTAGCGAAAATCTGATTTCATCCAGATGTTGCCTTGAATTTGTCGAAATTTGTCGGATATAAAACACAACTGGTCGACGCGTAATTAAAAAGTTACACGCATTTTAATAATTCGCGTTGTAGTCAGAGAGCCTAACGTAGGCAGAGTAGAATAACACCACCCCATTCACATATGGCTATCGTAAAAAGCAACTAATGTAGTGCTAAAGAATACCTAAAGCCTTCGTAGATCAGAAAACAGTTGCATGCATTGACAAACTTTGCCAGACTCTGAAAAAGGAAGGAAATGAAACGTTTACTGTTGCATTTTGTGCATGATATAATTTTGATGCAAGATCTCGGACTATATTTACTATGAGAATTATTAAAATGCGTGTAACTTTTTAATTACGCATCGACCAGTTGTGTTTTATATCCGACAAATTTCGACAAATTCAAGGCAACATCTGGGTGAAATCAGATTTTCGCTAGGTGGTGTAGTTTTTTTGGGCAGTGCCGAAATAAGGCTTATTTCGGCACTGCCACAAAGAAATACTTATAACTTTTTAACGGAAGGTCGACTAATTCTGATACTTGGTGTCTGAATTCGACAAATTGACGACTAATTCAGGGGAAAATCATATGTTCGCTATGCTTTGTAGTTTAATAGATCCCGAGTGGGCAGTGCCGAAATAAGCTTATTTCGGCACTGCCACAAAAAAAAAATTATAACTCTTTAACGGGACCCCGACAAATTTTTTGCTTTGGGCGACAAATTTCGACAAATTAACGACTAATTTTTTGTCTAGTTAAAATCAAGATCTGAGACCTGGGCAGTGCCGAAATAAGGCACACGTCGCCCACTGGTCGACAATAAGATAAACAATAGTGTAGGTATATACCTATGCGTGTGTGTGTCAAATACATGGTAGCAGGGACTCAAAAACACCTTCATAAAGGATACACATTCATAACGATAACATATTCAATTATTATTCGTGTAACACTTATTGGCGTGTTTTAAACCTGTTTCGCTAGTAACACTTATAAAGTGTAACAGATATAACGTTTCTGTTACCAATCTGTTAGAAAACTGTTTCTACATTTTTCTAGACGTGTGTACCTACGCACCATACTGGTACGCGCCGCGTGAGTTGTTGCAATCGGTATAGTTATGCCAATGTAAACCTTATTGCCTGTAACAGTTATTAACACTTATAAACCGGTATTTCGGAAAACAGATTCAAAGTGTAACACTTTCTTTCCGTTTCACTTTAATAACAGAAATGAAAAACACTGTTCATAACACTCCATTCGGTTACCGTTAAAGTCCCTGCATGGTAGTGTGTGTAATGTTTTTTTTATTGTTTTGATCAATTTTTTATGCATAATTAGAAAAACATAATAGCATTCTCCTTCTCTATATAAACTAAAAGTGTGCAAAATTTTATACTCCTCCGTCCGCGCACAAAGTTTTTGCTTCACGTATTAATCACTAGTCACTAGTCACTAGTCACTAGATAGTATAAAACAAAGTCGCTTTCTCTGTCCCTATGTCCCTTTGTATGCTTAAATCTTTGAAACTACGCAACGGATTATGATGCGGTTTCTTTTAATAGATAGAGTGATTCAACTGGAAAGTTTATATGTATAATATATGCATAACATAGTAGAAAAACACTTTAAAACAATTTAGAGGTTTCTAATGTGATGTCGTAAATAAACACATTTTTTTGCTCTTTCATTGCAAACGCTGGCTGAACCCAACGAGATAGATCAAAATAATGTAGTACAGTATTGTTCACCTTAAAATGGTCTACAAAAAAGTTCGCGATGGTATATGTCTATCTCTTAGTGGTAACACACAATAACCGTTATTTTATCCTTTGCTTTTTACAAGAAATAATGCCTTATTTGCGAAGCGATTTTAAGCAATACAGAATTAATCCTTATCCAATTAAGTACCTTAAATACATTGCGCATTTAATATAGATCAATATGGCCCTTCACAGCATGTAATTTAAATGAATAGTTTAGAAGATATTACACATTTAAAATGCAGGGACATAATGGCTGTGGCGGTACCGGCCGCGGAGCCGGCGGCGTGTGCCTATAACTGGGGAAGGACTGGATAGGACAAAGCGCAAAGACCTTCTGTAGTACATTTAGTATCAGCATTGCACCCGTGCGAAGCCGGGGCGGGTCGCTAGTATAATATAATTATTAAAGTAACAAAGGCTGGTAAAACAGCCAATGAATCACAATATATTAATGTGATGCAGTTATGAATAAGTGCACATACTCGTATGCCATGTGGCATAGTTCATCTCATAGTCAAATGATAATAGTCTAGCTCGAACTTCGAGTCACTGACGAAAGGTAAGAAGGATTGAGGAAAAAAAGGCTGGAGTAAAGGCTAGCAACGGATCGCCAACCCTTTGGTGTTGCTGATCTCCATGGGCAGTGGTGATTGCTTTCCATCAGGTGACTCACATACTCGTTTGTCTCCCTCTCATATATTTGACGAGCTCGGTGGTCGAATGGTTAGCAATGGCCACTTTGATTCCGAGGTCGTGGGTACGATTCCCGCACAAGTCAAACAATTGTGTGCATGAACATGTTTGTTTGTCTTGGTCTGGGTGTTTTCTATGTATTATAAGTATATATTTACAAAAAAAAATGTATTTAAGTATATTTATCAGTTGTCTAGTACCCATAACACAAGCTTTGCGCTTAATTTGGACTAGATAGCGCTGTGTAAATTGTCCAGAAATATTTATTTATTATATAAAAACAGGAACTTCCAGTTACCGTGAAGTTAACACTTCAACGAGGGAACTTCCTAAAGGAACATCATGTTGATGTGCAAAGAAGGGCAGGTGAACAGGCAATACGCGTGTACCATTGCCTTTTCCCTGCCTGTGGTGGAGAGTTACCAAGGGCCGTCAACTGCTCGTAGTTAACTTAAGTCAGTTCAAAACGCGTGATCCTCTTATACTGTCAATGTAACTCTCAACGTGATATTGACCGTACTTTCAATGTGCTAGACATTGTTTATATAGCATTTTGCAGCCATTACTTTTTTTTTTACAAATTACACACGGCCCTAATCCCAAACTAAGCAAAGCTTGTGGGTACTATGAGTGCCAGAGAACAGGATCAAGCGAGTATACATCTACACAAAAAATGTATTTAAATATTATTTTTAAATACATTTTTTTTTATTATTTTTATATACATTTACAAAAAAAATGTAATTAAATATTTTTTTTAATTACATTTTTTTTGTAAATGTATACTCGTACATATAATACATAGCAAACACCCAGACCAAGACAAACAGACATATTCATGCACACTTATTTATCTTGTGTGGGTACAATATATGTGTTGTGCGGGAATCGAATCCGCGACCTCAGAGTCAAAGTGGCCATTACTAACCATTTGACCACCGAGCTCGTCATTTTAACTTTACTTTGGAAAGGTTTCATCATCATCATCTCAGCCATTGGAAGTCCACTGCTGGACATAGGCCTCCCCTCTAGATCTCCAATAAGACCGGTTGGAAGCGGCTTGCATCCAGCGCGATCCTACGGTCTTTACGAGGTCGTCTGTCCACCTTGTGGGTGGACGTCCTACGCTGCGCTTGCCGGTACGTGGTCTCCACTCGAGAACCTTTCGACCCCATCGGTCATCCGTCCTCCGTGCTATGTGCCCTGCCCACTGCCACTTCAACTTGCTAATCCGCTGGGCTATGTCGGCAACCTTGGTTTTTCTACGGATCTCCTCATTTCCGATTCGATCCCGCAGAGAGACCCCGAGCATAGCCCTCTCCATAGCTCGTTGGGCTACTTTGAGCTTGTTCATAAGGCCTATAGTGAGGGACCACGTTTCAGTGCCGTAAGTCATCACTGGTAACACACACTGGTCGAAGACTTTCGACTTGAGGCACTGCGGTATGTCGGACGAGAAGACATCACGCAATTTTCCGAACGCTGCCCAGCCGAGTTGGATTCGGCGACTGACCTCTTTCTTGAAGTTGGACCTACCTAACTGGACTACTTGTCCTAGGTAGACGTACGAGTCAACAACTTCAAGAACCGAGCTCTCAACAGATATTGGAGTAGGTACAACATGGGCATTACAAATTACCTTCGTCTTGTCCATGTTCATTTTAAGACCCACTTGTTGAGAAACTCGATTGAGGCCTTCGAGCATCGTGCTGAGATCTTACGTCGAATTTGCCATGACTACGATATCGTCGGCAAACCGAAGGTGAGTGATGTATTCACCGTTAACATTGATGCCGAATCCTTTCCATTCCAGGAGCTTGAAGGCATTCTCCAAAGCGGCCGTAAACAGTTTCGGAGATATCACGTCTCCCTGTCTTACGCCTCTTTTCAAAGGGATCGCCTTCGAGCTCTGTTCCTGTACTCGGACAAGACTCCTGGAAAGGTTTAGTAAATAAGAACTTTAGGAAAGTAACGGCTACAAAACGCTACAAAAACACTCTAAATACACTTGTTATAATTGTATTGTCTCTGTGTCCTCCTCGGCACAGTATCGCGGCTCGCGGCCGTGCGCGACGTTATCGCCGCCTGTCGCGTCGCGTCGCCGCGGTCGTCCGTGAGGCGCGCCCCTTTGTTCCTGTTAACTAATTCTTTTTCACCCGTCCGCCGCTGAATGCTAATGTTGTATAAACTGTCTTAAGCCGGTTATTGTTTAAGATTTTATTGAATATACAATCGGGATTATCTCCCCTCGGAGCACGGCCCGCCGCGCCGTCAGCGGCCGGCCGCAAACCGGAAACCGCCGCTCCACCTAACTTGTTTCTTTTTAATGAAATTACATTGCAACCCTTTCACTTTTTATTGTCTTATCGAATCTAAAAATTTGATTTGCTTAAAAATGTTTTCCTTTTATTAGTCCCCTTAGGTTCCTCATTTTGTTAATAATCCACGATAAATTCTTAGCTGTACCACACCCCGGTCGCTCCATACAAATGTCGCGTCGTTCGCTATTGCATAAACAATGCAGACGTCATTACAGAGCGAGAACGAGCATATGTGCGTGCGGCGCTATCCAAACTGTTCCAGATTCGTCTCAGAGGGCAGGTGAGGTCGATACGAGAGAGCGGCAGGCAGTGGCCAAACTGTACGTAGTACTAATTACTTTATACTGTGGTTGCACGATGGTTTTCTTGTTGATATTTATTTACACAAGTTTGCTGCGCTTAAATTCACACATCGATAATCCTTTTGCATATTTTATGGACCTCGCTCTCCCGCCCGACTCTGAATGTCTCCACGCGAGGCCGAGGGCTTCGCGAGTTTCCCGTTTTATGAATTTATCACCAATTTCATAGATTATTTAATTAAAATCGAAACTAATCTCTTTGCCAGTTCTAAACTGGGATCTTTGTATTGTGTGAAAATTGAAAAACTTTTCTCGTTTTCAACTGATTATATCGAAGGAGGACGAAAATCTTTCGCAAATATTTATTGAGAGCCCGCGAGTGTCGCGCGCCCTTTTCGATACAAGCTTTATTTTGAGTCTTCGTTCTGTTTAACGATTATTTATCCCTGTCTTACCACCGGCCGGCGAGCAGGACGGGCAACGGAGAGCAGTTTGACAAGAGTGCGGGCGTCGGTGTGGCTCTTGTTTTTAATTAATTAATTTTATTATTTTTCGAGCGGTGCCGCCATCTTGGCTTTATTGGCGGGATTTCTCGAGTAATTAGTCTTTTATTATTATATAATTTTTGTCGAAAGGGTTGAGGTGAGGCCGCCAGATGCCGAGCTGTGTTGTAATTAAACGTAGATTTGCGCGGCAGGCACCTAGCCGGCGGCGGCGCGCCGTGACGCGTTGCGATGCGTAGCTCATCGGCCGGGCAATATCCGGGCCCCCTAACATTCATTTCAACTCTTTTGTGTAATAATCTAACTATTAATTGTATCTACGAAGTATGCAAATTTAATTTCGCCACTCCTGTCTGTGTTGCCTCTATTTATAACTTCCAAAAGAAAGTTGTTGTATCGCATAATGAGATTACACCTCTGTCGTATGGCCAATCAGCTGATAGGTGCTCGCCATTAAGGTAATTAGGTGCCTCAAGTGTAATGTAATTAGTGCGGGGCGAGGGGGCGAGGGGCGGGGCGAGGGGGCGGGGGCGGGGGTTGTTTATAAAAGTGTCGGTTTGTTTGCGAGTAATCTCGGAGAGTGGGCCGGGTTCGGCGCACAGCGCTCACCTACTGACCCGGCGGATGGTGCGGGTACACAAAGGGAAACTCTTTGTTAGGTCTTTGTCGATACTAATAATTACTAATCAGTAAGGTTTCTAGTTACTTTAGCTAGTAATTACTAGTCAGTAAGGTTTTTCTAACAGTTTTATAATAACGTTCTCTACGCAGTCAGCAGTAGTGGTAACAGGGTGGCTGATAAACTTATATTAACATGCTAGGTTTACTGTAAGCTCCTTTTACCTTTTCCTACCTTTTCAATATTGCTAGGGACACGTTTTCAACATACATTTTTATTTTTTGGGTTGTCATTGATTGCAAGGTACCTAAATGTTTTTGTAGAAAAGAGAACATTATCTAAAAACTTTCATAATGCTTGATAATAACGAAACCGATAAAAGTAAATCTAATTAATTGGAATATTACAAATGATCGTATCTGGTGGAAAGCATTGGGGAAGGCTTTTATCCAGCAGTGGGTAGATACAGGCTGATGATGATGATGATGATGATGAAATGATTATATTATTGGGTCCGCTCACCACACATTTCCACCACTGTGTTTTCTGTGTATGATTTTATTATATAAAAAAAATATTTTATTATATAAAATGATTTTATTATATAAAAACCGTCAACTTCACGTCAATGCCACGTTACCTATACAACTGGACTGAAGTTTTTAACGCTAAATTTGGCAGTTTATATTTCCTACCAAATTTTATCAAAACTGGGGCACCAGTTCGAGAGTTGATACAGAAACGTAAACGGTCGTAACTCGAAGATAATAACATCCATGCATATGCTTGACGAGCTCGGTGGCGTAGCGGTCAACGACGCGGCTTCGACACCAACGCTCAAAACGCTCACGGGTTCGATTCTCACATAACACAAACATTTGTGTGCATGAACATGTCTGTTTGTCTTAGTCTGGGTGTTTTCTATGTATCAAGCATGTATTTACAAAAAAAAAATGTATTTACGTATGTTTATCAGTTGTCTAGTACCCATAACACAAGCTTCGCTTACTTTGGGGCTAGATGGCGCTGTGTAATTTGTCTGACAATATTTATTTATTTATTATATGCCTATCCATTAATATCAGGAAGCTGAGTACTTCGTACATGGCGTAGTGAGATAGGCATTATCGGGCAGCCGGTACACTCCGTGATAAGGCGGTGACGAGCGCGGTGGGCGTGTCCTCAGGTGCGGCAGGTAGATGTAGGCGCGTTCACCTGACCTGTCTTACTGCAAAACCATGTAGACAAATGTTTAGTTAAACAGTGTTTGTTTTTTCACTTTATTTAATTATTCACGTTATTACAGCATGTATGTACAAGTAGTACAGGGACTGAAGTGGTACAATATGTTATAAATTGCCTTTATAAAGTATTCGTGATGTAATTGCGTTTAACATGTCTAATTAATATTAATTAAAAGAAATACGAAATTAATAACATTTGTCAAATAAATATATTAATATTCGTAATTTAATTCATTATCAGTGGATAGATACCTGTATCTGCTGGATATAGGCCTTCCTCAATTCTTTGCACCATAAGCGATCCGTCGCTTTCCGCATCCACCCGATTCCAGCCACTTTTTTTTTAGATCATCGGTTCAGCTAGAGCACTGTCGTTCTCAACCCTTATTCATCCCACTGTTGGGATATGGGTCTCCTCTCATTAGAAGAGAGTTAGAGCGTACTAGTGAGTACGCTCTAAATTTGAGTAGTTTGAGTAGTCTCTAAGTTTGAGTAGGCTTGAAAACACTGGTCACCAACACGCAGTGGCGTGTTGGTGACCAGTGTTTTCAAGCCGCCTAAAGGCCACTGACTTGGCTTAACGACTGTCGTCTAATGAAAACTGCCGGGACCGATAAAATGCCCTCCGAAGCACGCTTAACGTTCCCTCCAAAGCCAGAGTACTGTACCTACTATTTATTTAGAAATCTGTGATCCTTCTCGAAATGCTTTTTAAAGTGAATAGTGGTCTCCTAAAGCTGTTTTCCGGTAACATCGTGGCAACGAACAACAAAGTGTCTTTAGCCATACGATAATGTTAGCCACAATACAGTTTATGTACCTAAATAGTATGTACTTACGCACCTAGGTATATTACGGTATTTTGGGGTGTAAGTGATTCATCAAAATCTTTGAACCAAAGCCAACTTCACCTGCACGCGGTGCACCCTGCTGATTGACAAACGAAGCTCTGGCGAAAAGAGAGGTAGGGAACGTAATTGTAAGCTACCCGACTGGGGAATATACCTCCACCTCACAGAATACCGCAGCCAAATAACAATTCCCTTGAGGGTTGTTGTGTTCCTGCGAGTGAGTGAGGTCACCAGAAATGAAGGAGATGCTGCGTTAGCCGCGGGGGTGGCGGCGCGCGAGCGATATTTATTTTACGAGCGTTAATATGGCTGCGGCAACCGCTTCACATCAGGCGGACCGTATGCTTGTCTGCCACCCGACGTAGTATAAAAAAAAAAAAATACGTAGAAGGTAGAAAACTGCCTATGCCGCTCTCTCTAGTCGATCTCACCTCTGAGTCGAACCAGTTTGTTTGACGCGCACGTACGTGCGCTACATACCAATATATTTACGCTTTGCATAGGCGTCAACACATACATATTAAACATGTACGCATTGCATAGACGACATTTGTTTGGGTTATGTAGTTGTAATAAGTATTAACGAAGCGTCATTTGTATGGAGTGGCCAGGGTGTGCCATTGAAAAATTCGATTTGGATTATCAGCATGGGCAGAGACAGAGAAGGACTTATATTAGCGTGTGCGTTTCGGACTTTTGTTATAAATTGGAATATCACTCTGTGTGTTTGCTGTGTCTTAGCTGTACAATAAGTCTATTTTAAAAGCTTTTATTTAGTATTTCTTTTTAATTTTGAGAGCGGGACAAACGAGCATTTGGGTCACCTGGTGGAAAGCAATCACCACCGCCCATGGAGATCAGCCACATCAAGGGGTCGCCGGTCCGTTCTCAAACTTTTAAGGGAAATAAACACTCTGTTCTTGAAGTCTCCCATGTCATAATTGTTCGGTAACACCGCTGGGGGAAGTTGATTCCACAGTTTCACCGTTCGTGGTATAAAATGTCTTAGGAAACGTACTGTAGTAGATCGCTAATTATTATTATGATACGGAAGGAAGTTGGTTATAAACTATTTTTGCACTTATTGAGTACCTAAGCGTTGAACATTCGTTTTTTATAACAAAGAAATGCTCGCTATCTGCTAACTGCTCTAGTCAAAATACTTCCATCTTGGAGAAAATACAAGCTAAATAATAATTAAGCTATATTTTTTCATATTTTGCAAACGTGTAGGTAATGTCACAAGGACACTGTTAAGAAGTCGAAGAAGTAACTTGAAAGAAGGCGAAGAAGTAACTTGAAAAAGTTAACGTTACAATTGTATATTACAAGTTACAATTGTATATTAACTGCTAGCCGCTTTCATGATAAGTTTATCGGAATCTTTTTGAAACAGAACGATGAATAAAAATAACTTTTATTATAGTTATAGTGTTATATTTAACAGTTTTAAATCAGGAATATCTATACATACATATTTTAAATATACATATATACAAGGTACATATTTTAAAATTCCATGAAGAAATGTTTCTTCACCTACGCAATAAAATATTATGTACAACTTCTATTGTGATAAACTTGTATTTTTTTATGCTACGTATAAGTCACTGAATATGCCGCATACTTAAAATTTAAAGGCATGTATACGACGTAGACGATAAACTTCTGGATGACATTTTACATTAAGGTTTTATATGCGAGTTACATAAGCGGAGTGGTGTTATGTGGCGGCGGTGGGCGTGTCGCAGGTGCGGCAGGTACAGGTGCGCACTGCGCGGCGGCGCGGGGCGGCGGCGACTCCGCCCCGCGACTCTACCTGCCGACTCACCTGCGCCGCCACACCGCACACCGTCGCAATTCCGCACGGTGCCGCCGACCGGTGCACACGCGGTGCCGCACCGCACCGTGCACACCTGACCTTCCCTAGAAGCCGGAGAAAGTCTACAACTAAGCTCGAATAGAGAAATTTATTTTGTTAGACACGTCATATATTGTTTCTCTTTGCATTATTATTAAGGTTCTGAACTTAAAAAGGATGAAAGTTCAGCCCCGATTTGAGTATTTTCAGCGAAATTCATTGAGCTTATGAAATTGTCCAGTCGTTCTGTCTGTCCGTTGCCAAGAAACTCAAAATTTCGAAATTCTGACTTCGGATTCGCGTAGAGCATCAAAAAGTAGTAATGTAAAGTGACCTTGGTTTTCCGATATCGATTCGAAAAAAAAAATCGCTATGGAGGCGCATGCTGTGCGTCCGATGTTTTTAAATGCAAACTCGACTTACGACTATTATTCAGTGGTGTAACTTGTTAGCAGGAGTATATTCTCTAACTTCCATATACATATTGAGAAAAACAAATAAGTGTGCGTTTGTATCGAATAACAAAACCAACCTCGATGTAGGTCCACTACTGTCACCTTTGCGGGACATAAATTTTTTGCACCCTCAACCCGGCCGCGACACGAAAGAGGAGGCGCCGTCTTACTAGTGAAGGGTTTGACCTCTTTGTGCCGACTGCTGACCCGCAGGAACCCGCGACGCCGGCCCGCACTAGTTTCACTCGCCGCATGTGTTTGTGACAGCGTGCATTACCATTTTAGTCCCTTACGTATACGCACATATCCATATTGTTGGCCTGTGCACTCTGATAGTTTGTCGTGAATTTTGGGCGTTGTTGAATAGATATTTTAAATATTTTTTTTGTTTGTAATATCTTTCTTCTTCTTTAGCTACTATCTATCAATTGTTTGGAGTAGGCCTCCTATTAACCCCTCCAATTTTCTGGCAACGGATCGGTGACCCTTTGGTGTTGCTGATTTCTATGGGCGGTGGTGATTGCTTTCCATCAGGTTACCCACATGCACGCTTGCCCCCTCTCATATATAAAAAAAAAAAAGAAAAATATCCCTGTTTTGGGCAGTTGGGATCCAGTTATTGCCCGCTATCGCTTTTATGTCGTCTTTGCATCTCATCTCTCCTCCTTGGTCTTACGTGCTCGTACGGTCTCCATGTAAGGACTTTATTGCACCAGGAATCTTCCTTTCTCGCTACGTGACCAGCCCATTCCCACTTCAGTCTCGCTATTCTCTATTATCTCGTAATATCTTTATTGTACACCACAAAAAATATTGACAATCAAAAAGAAATAACAATTCAGAATTTTAAGAATGTACAAAGGCGGGTTTATCCCTATAAGAGATCTCTACCAGCCAACCTTCGAGTGTTGAATGCTATAATTGCGAGTGGCGAGCGAGGGCATTGCAATAAAAAGATATTAGAAAATAAAATAAAAAGTATGTTATTTCGTGTCGCAGGTTATCATTGGCATTTTAATAAAGTTTGAAACATAACTGATTGAATGATTGAATCAAAGTTTTATCATTATGTTTGGGGTGTAAGGGTTCACCACGACCTTTATGGCCAAAGTGAACCGTACTTGCACGGGGTACACTGTGGTGAAGAGGCTCTGTCAAAAGAGAGGTAGGGTACATCGTATCTGTAAACTGCTCGACTGGGAGACCTTTCCTCTTAGAGAACCGCAGCCAAATAAAAATTCCCTTGAAGCTTTGTTGCGTTGGCATTGCAGGTGGCGGGAGCGATATTACATGTTGCGAGCATTACTATAGCTATGGTAACCGCTTTACATCAGGCGGGTCGTCTGTCATCCGACGTGGTATATAAAAACAAAATACTCGTCGATAATATAAACATGACTTTTGTTAATCAGTTATCCGTTTCGTTCACCGCCAGCTCATGCAAACTGAGAGTTCTGGCGCTGTCGATTTCAATATTTTGATAGTTTTTTTTTCAACCTTTTATTTGTCGAACTGTAATCAAATCTTGCAAGTTAAATTTGATCGTTTTTCTAATGTTCGATTGGAATTGCCAGCCAGCGAGTAAGGTACCTATGCCAAATTTCAATTTGGCACAATCGTGGCTTCAAAACATTATATTGCTTCTAGATACTTGATGTTCAAATCAATTTCGATAATAATTCCAATCTCGACCAATGTCTGTGTCAAAAAGTACGATCATACGACCGTGGTCGACAAATAAATGGAATACCTATCCAGACATCTTAAGGAGTATTCTCATTTTCACATGTTTGAACATGTTATAGTTTGATGTTTGATATTGAAATGTAACGAGTTCCACTCGTACAAGTCGAGGTAACAGTTACAGTTTGTACCCTTGAGGTGGTGATGTAGCGCAAACAAAGGGAGTGTAAACAAACTAAGTATAAATACCGAGCAGTAGCGGAACTTTATTTAAACGACCGGTTACTTCTAGTATTTGAATCGATGTAGGTACGTTACACGTTCAGCCGTCAGCAAATTCTCACGTGGAATTTGCGCATTTATGAAACAAAACACCTCCTTAGGTAATTTGTTATTTCTTAAATAATAGGTACATTTTATGTACTTTAAGATTTACGTATTTGTGGTTTAAAGTATTTTTTATAATATGTGATTGGGGCAAACGAGCATGTGGGTCACCTGGTGGAAAGCAATCACCACCGCCCATGGAGATCAGCAACAGCAAGGGGTCACCGATCCGTTGCCAGCCTTTTAAGAGAAATAAAGACTCTGTTATCGAAGGCTTCCATGTAATTGTTCGGAAATTCCTATATAAGACTGATGATTATTTTTTATTTCAGTTTTTAAATAATCATGTATATATTAGTGATAACTACTCCGATCGCTATTTAAAATATACAATTATTTAATAGTTGACTTCAGTTTACTTACCAGAATTTGATTAACTATTTTAAAAGGGAAATATTCACTTCTCTCTCGTTAATTCTGAGTTCAAGTACAATGACTTTCTAATCGAACAACCCTATAGCACACAATGTCCTTTTAAACATTTAAGATACTGTTTGATATCCAGGACGTGGCATTGTGCCGTGTGCGTCCCGCGGGAGCTCGCCGCGTCCTCGTCTCTTGTAATTGGAATTTTAATGGAACAGGTGTGCTGCAAATGGGACGGTGCAGCTCGCACATGTGTGCTAATATTTGATTATCTAAAGAGTGTACCTATTCAGGGGTATACGTTCACTCTGTTTGAGGTAGGTGTCCAAATAGAACACGGTTCTCTGATGTTTATTTCTAACATATGTCATTAAGTTTGCATCAGTACACATACTCCAATTGACAAATTTATGATGGTAACTATGTAGTTGTGTAACAAGTTGTGAAATTCAGTTACTATGGCGGCCATAGAGGTTTTAAGCTACACACAAGTAACAACTACCCTTTAGTATGTAGGACGATGGCAAGCGCCCTGATGTCCTTAGTGCCGTGAAGATTGTCTTGTGTTGGTATGCGATGCCACGTACATACATATTTAAGCGGTTTCCTACCTCCGCAACTCGTAAATGAGCGGACGCGGCGATGGAAGCCCGCGAACAAATGAATATAGTGATTTCAGCGCCCAATACGAATTTATCCCATTTGGCGACGCGACGATACCCGTGGGGTCCACGATACCCGAGCTTAGCAAGCACCTGAGGGAGACAACTGGCGATCCCCGTGTAGGCAGCTTTCTTGTGCAGAGGCTTTCCTTAGTAATTCAGTGTCATAAACACATTGCCTCGGATATTTAGAAAGAATATTCGTATATAGGGTCAGTATGAATACAAACTGTCTTTATTAAGAGGACAAAGCATAGTCAAATCTCGTTTTGACAGTTGTTCCTTTAGCAAAAGTTAAAATGACCCTGATTCAAAAGGTTCATAATATTAAATTCGTCAGCAGGTCGTGTGTCGTGTACTTATATGGATTTCATGAAAGAAATTCGAGTGTTGCTGAGACAACTGAGAGAACGTCACTCTATAGAATTTAATGTTTATTATACTTACACCACAGATCAGACAACTAAGCGTAAGACGACCTTCCAATAGAATTCACTAAGTGAACTGATGATCTGATCAGGATTGCAGGGAGTCGATAGATGACAACTGGATATAATTGAAGTTTATAGAAGTCTAGGCGTGAGTCTATGCTCTGACAGATAGATTTTCATTAATTTATTCAACATTCATAAAGGCAAGGAAGTTAGAGTATATAAGCGAGAAAATATAGCCCCGTGAAGTAGAAATTTTGTTGCTTACAGAGAACTAGTACTTTTCATCATTGGTTCAGTTTTTCTTTTAGATAAACAACAGTCGGTTAATAACAAAAACATCAGTTTACTTGCTATATTTCTTCTCAAGATATTTACAAGCCACTCGAGCACACCTTAATTTGAATACGTCTCAATGTTTACGATCACAACTCAATCAGCCGACTCCCGCTTCCATTGCCGGCAAAAATGGCCGGCAGGCAAAGAACCTGGATTGAAGTGCAAATGGAGTAATTTCGCCGCGAGGATGGTGGGGTGCGGGGTGCGGGGTGCGGGGGCTACTCGTTCAAGACGAACAAACATAAATTAGATTAGGCAGGTTCCGTGCGCAATCAACAATGCTGCAGATATTTTGTTTACACGTGAGAAGGCTGATTGAAAGCGTCGTGGAACATCTTGACGTACTGCCTCGCTGCGAGTGGGTATCTGTCGAAGAAAATTTTACAATTTATACTATCACTAGCTGTTGCCCGCGACTTCTTCCGCGTGAATATCAGTTATTGTGGTAAGACCATAGGAAATCAAATACTTAACATAACCGTATAATTAAGAAAAAAACTTATGGTGAATAATTTATGTAGACCTACTAATTTTATACGTGCTTACAAATTTGTTTGTAAATAATGCATTAATTGCATAACAACCTAAGCCATGTAAGCAACCTATATAAATTATTCACCATAAGTTTTTTTCTTAATTATACGGTTATGTTAAGTACTTGATTTCCTATGGTCTTACCACGATAACTGATATTCACGCGGACGAAGTCGCGGGCAACAGCTAGTACAACATAATGTCGTGGTTGTCACAGATTACTGAATAATTATTTCGAAACTTTGTGTCTTTTCATGGTTAACTATTTTTTTTTTCACGATTTAAGTATTTATTATTATTATTTATTTATTTTACACAAGCTCAATTGGGTTGTTTCCAATGTTTAAAAATTGTACAAATAAATTAACAATATCGTAAAATACACAAAACTGTAAAGATCTGCAAACTTTCATTCTAATATCTTCAGTCAGACTTTTTTTAGCGTTGATCAAAGTTTGGCGGGAAAGTCCATTTTAAAAGTATGAAATTATTAAAAAATAATATTTCCATTGGAGTAGCAATAAAAAATGCTATAACTTTTATTATGATAATAATTACATAAACGTAATATTTAACATAGCTGTCGTACAAATTTCTGATTTGATGCATATAAAATACAAAACTGTGACGTCATAATTCGGTAGTCTTTTGTATGGAGCGTTTTGGGGCAGTCTAAAAATTGTGATTTTCAAATTAATATATCTCGAGAGATTTTTGTGCTATCGAAGTAATTCTTTCACCTATGGTTATATTATGGAGACGTCCCTACATATCAAACAGAAAAAAATGTTAGTCAAATAGCCAAATTGGCTATTTGACTAAAAACGCGTATACCTAAAACTTAACCAGAGCGGTGAAGGATAGTCTTATATGCAAGATACTCGTACATACGTAATTTTGACTATATATTTATTAACGTAAAAGCGTGCATGGGAGCAATATGGCGCAAACAATATTTTCAATCTAGCCTGAGATTTGATTGCCCTTTTACAAAAGCCAATATAGAAATGGAGATGAACGTTCAATATCGCCTCTGCACCTCAGCAAGCGAATCACCGTATTCATACGATGGGTGCGAGCTTACTGCATCGAGGAGCGGGCAACGACTTTTTTGTTATTGTATTATAAAAACTACAATATACAAAAGAAATGCAAAAGTAATATGCATAATCCAGTGCGTAATGGCATACTTATTAATTTGGTACTGTAAAGGAATGTTAAGGGTGAACCTCATCTACACATAGTGCACCTTGCTGACTTGCTAACGAGGTTCTTTTGAGAAAGAGGCAGAGCATGTCGAGCCCGACTGGGGCAAGTATCTCTACCTCACAGAAGATGACAATGAAATAACAATACCACTTAAACACAAAATTATTGTATTCCTGCAACTAAATCAAATCAACAGACAGCAGCGGAAGTGCCAATGCATTACTACATATAGTTACTTGTATTTTAAGGCAGTAGTGACTGCTTTACATTAGGCGGGTCATGATAGCCGTACTTGTTTGGTATACGGCATAAGGTAGAAAAATATTATTTTTAAATTATATGATAATTTACTCAATGAAGTCCGTATCGCTTCTCGCTGCAGTCTCGCGCGTTTATGTAATGTGTCCGCACCATCATCTGATATAGGTTCTGGCGCGCGTGCACGTCGGATGCCGACGTCGACAGGTATCCGATATGATTTTATTACGCCTCGCCAAATATTTGTACATCCACCTCCCCTGCCTCTTATTCATCTGATCTACCCTCTTGCTGAAGCTGATCAGTTGCCGAGTGCCTTGATTTACTTGTAGCATTAATTACCAGTGTTCCCTTATTTCACAGGCAGAAATTTCATAGAATTTCGTTTTGCAGAAAATTTTCCATAGAATATTTATTTATTTGCTGCTTGTATTTTTATTTCAAATATTATTGTTTTAACGACTATTCATTTCAAAGAAACATGTTGCATAGAAACACAATTCAAAGAATTTTATATCACGTATACTTTTATTTAAGAAAATAATCATACTACAGAATTTTCTTTAAAATAATATTTTATTACACCCTTAATTTTCGCTATCAGAAAAGTAGGTAAGGTTGTAAGTGTGATTCTACGAGAAAACGAATCGCCATCAGGAACGAGCTGCTATCAGAATAGTAGGTTAAGTTAGAACTTCGGGTCAGTAAGGGTTCATCAACATATTTGAACCAAAGCCAACTTCACCTTCACGCGGTGCACCCTGCTGACTGACAAATGAAGCTCTGGCGAAAAGAGAGGTACGGAGCGTAATTGTAAGCTACCCGACCGGGGAATGTACCTCACAGAATTCCGCAGCCACCAGAAAGGAAGGAGATGCTGCGTTGGCGGCTGGGGTGGCGGCGCGCGGGCGATATTTTATGTTGCGAGCGTTAATAATGGCTACGGTAACCGCTTCACATCAGGCGGGCCGTATTCTTGTCTGCCATCCGACGTAGTATAAAAAAAGTGAACTATGACCCCAACAGAATCGATTTACTACCAGAAAAGTAGGTTACGTTAGGTTGGGTTAGAACTGCGACCCCACCGGATAACGAATCGCACTCACTCGATAAAATGTTATTCTTGGTAATAAGTTTTATGTTAACAAAATATATATATGAAAACCGAAATATAATATTTTATTTGCAACAATAATCTTGCAGTTCAAAATTATTCGAAGAGAGTACCTATATTAATTGTGTATTGATTATGACTGTGTAGCTCCCGAACGGATGAACCCATTTTGATTTTTTTTTATTTGAAAGGTCAAGTCGGGAGTGTTCTTAGCTATAAATAAATATAAAATCTAAATATTTTATTTCACACCTTGATCCATATTTTATTAGTACAAAACAAAAAACTTTACAACTATGTTAGTACTTAACCTATGTCAGATACAAATCGATCCAAGATGGCCGCCGCCACAAAATGTCGGTTTTTATATTTTATGGCAACCCCTTCAATATGGGTATCAAACGAAAGGGCTCGACTAGGAGAATATCTACACTATGATAAATTTCAAATCCAAAATGGTCGCCACTTTATAATGTCGAATAAAATGTATTTTTTTCACAACTCCTCAATATGGGTTTCAAATGAAAGGGCTTGACTAGACTAGCAATTTAGGGGTTTTTAAGTTTCGGTTAGGAACCCTATTACTAAGGCTTCCGGACAGCGAAGCCTTAATAGGCGTCCGTCTGTCACCAGGCTATATCTCATGAACCGTGATACTAATAAATAGAATAAAATAAATATTTAAGGGGGGCCCCCATACAACAAACGTGATATTTTTTGCCGTTTTATAGATAATGGTACGGAACCCTTCATGCACGACTCCGACTCGCACTTGGCGGGTTTTTTAATTTTTTAATTTAATTGTGTTGTTGTACGATGAGGTGCACTATTATTATACATGGTGTGTAGTTCGTCAGCCAGCTGACGTTAACCTGTCGTGTTCGTAAATTGGATTGATCAAGTCCCCGCGCCGAAGGCTCGGTCGTCGATCGTTCACGCCTCGCCGCCCCTCAGACTTCGATGTGTAATTCAATTATCTGACTTGAAAGGTGCCTCAATACACGCAAATTGTCTGTTTCTGCTCGAAGCGACTTGTATCGCTCTTGTGTTCCAATAATTTTATTAATTAATATTTGTAGCAGTTTTGATCAGCAAATTGAATATTTTTAATATCAGTTTTGGGGTGTAAGTAGCTCACCACGATCTTTAGAGCCAAAGCCAACCTCGCCTGCACGTGGTGCACCCTTCCCACTAACAAAAGAGGCTCTGGCAAAATAGAGGTACGGTAAAGCATATTTGACTATTTATAAGCGGCCCGAGTGTGGAAGTACCTCTATCTCACAGAAATAAAAATAACAAGGGTTATTTTGT
Source organism: Hypsopygia costalis (assembly GCA_937001555.2). Taxonomy (NCBI): domain Eukaryota; kingdom Metazoa; phylum Arthropoda; class Insecta; order Lepidoptera; family Pyralidae; genus Hypsopygia; species Hypsopygia costalis. The sequence goes on from OW443331.2 coordinate 505,270, forward strand.
TGTGGCATTTAAGCCAAAAATATTTGTTTAATGACAGACATCCTTCCAAACATAACGTATCAACGATCTGCTAGGATCAGTCACCTTTCACATTAGAACATTTCTTTTATACGCTTACATCTGTACTGCACACACTAGCGATTTCTTTATCTCGTAAGTTTCAACTTACATGCGTTCGGACTCTACCACAAACAAAGTCGCATAATAGAAACAAAAATAATTTAGGCGCCAATTCTCGTATTTCATTTGGCAGTCCCCTTCTGCATGTTTACCGTGATCTTCGCGGCAACTGTTGTTGGTTGTTGCGAAGTTTTAGTTAGCAAGGCGGCCGCGCGGTGAGCGTTTTATTACCGCTTTACAACCGCGATTATATCTTTGTTTGCAATAGTCCTGATTTGTTCTCTGTAAAACGGTCGCGCCGTTTTATTACAGGAGAAATCAAATTACTTGTGTATACGTCAACTTTTTACTCCGCCGCTGTAAAAGTCTTGGTTGTTGCGTTTTTATGTCGACTTAGTGTATTGTTTTGATTGCTTGATGTTTATTTTTTGATATACCTCGAGGGAGTTAACTTGGAAAATGAATAGACGTTTCTGGGAAACACAAATAGGTAGATACGATTTCTTAGGGTATTTCAATAAGAAATTCTAATGGAAATAAACATATGTTGCGGATTTTTACTATCACTTTGCTTGAAATCTGTTAGTAGATCGGCTTTATATAGACTAGATTTTAACATTTCATATAATGCTTCGTCGCCCTTGTGCCCAATTTGCACAATAGCAGTGGCTGTACCTAGTGAACCTACTCGGAATTTCGACAGTCGACAGCATTGATAGTAAGTCAGTTGACTGTACTAGTTGGACTGACTTGCAAGCACTGAACCATCACTGAACCATGACTCATGTCAAAACAGGTATCCAGACCAGACGAGCCCACAGTAGCAAGTCAGTGCTGGACTGGGTTATTGTATTGTCCGTTTACTGCGATCGTATATACCAGGCTTAACTTAGTTTTTTTTTTGGATTGACCTGTGCTGTGCGGTAGATAACTAATAAGAAATTATTTATGATTTTTTTGATATCAGTAGGTGGTAGGTTTAATAATGTAATCAGTGAGGTAATAAGCAATTTGTAGGTAATAATTAATAGCGGCACTCATGTATCAAGACATACCAAATAATTGGTTTTATGTTACATTGATGCATAAAAACATTGTAAAATATATTTGTCGTATTGAAAAAAAATCTGTACTTTTATTATACGTATACGTAAGTAAACATACTCCTTATCTGATGACATTCACGGTATCAAAGAATACACTACATAACGTACTGTTCGATTAGCTCCAGTACATAATGCGGGCGATAACGGGCGCTGATTGGACTAAAATAAACATTGTATTAGATAACGCGTGTAGCGAGTACGAGGCCGCAGATAGCCGCAGTTAATTATATCTGAGTGTACACGTGGAAGGGCCGGCCTTGCCTTTATCGCCCTCGTGGCCTATGGAGAGACGGCGGTAAAAGTCGGTGGACGTAGACCTGTTACAAAGTAATAATACTAATTCTTGTACTCTATGTATAACGTCTTTTTAATAATACATTTCCTCCATTTTTCAAGGGAATCCTGGATGATGAAGGTTTCGAACAATCGAAATTGGGAGGGGAAATTGATAAGCAGAAAAGAAATATCAATTCTATACACACTACTTCATATACAAACATATCATCATCATTATTAGCCCATTTCTGACTAAAGGCCTTCCCTAATGCTTTCCGTCATATGCGATCACTCCAGAACTTTCCTCCCTGTACCCCAGGACCTGCCATCGCTGACTCAGCAGCCGTGGCCGACCCACTGCCGCTTCAGCTTGCTGATTTTGAAAGCTATGTCGACAATTTCCTCGTTCCGGATTCGATCCGTGATAGAAATTTCTGATATATTACTCCATAGATTAACGAAAAGATTCGTAACAAAACAATTTGCACATCGAGATTCAACGGTAGAGTAGTCCCTGGCAATATATCGGGCTCGTGTGTTAAAAAGTGAGAAGTAGTCGCGCGCTAAATGTCCCACCGCCCGCGGCCGGCCGCTGGGCGTTAGATTAAAACCGATGTGTTCTGTAAATATGCACCGAGGCCCTGTCCCACGCGCAACTCCACTATTAGTAACGTAGGATGTGGGCTTATGGCATTATACTTTTATGTAACATGGCGAGCCCACGAATGGACTAAACTCTGATACATGTTATTAGGCTATATAATATTTTCATGAATGAATAAGTACGGATTTGATTCACGATAAAATAGTATGTAGAAACATGTATGTTTCCGGGTGTTTTCTGTGTAGCAAAAGTATTACTGTATATCCAAAGTAACGCGAAATATCTCTTACACCTACGTCAAACGAAAATCTAAATCTAATCTAAATAAGAAAATCTAAATAAGTAACTAAAAAAAATAACGACTTCAATGACAATTTCACTGACTTACTCACATGTTGTTTATAGCTGTGAATTCTTAGATACTAGGACATGTATCACTCAATAAAACCTTTTCAGACAAATTATGCAATTGAATGGCAGAAACACGATCAAAATAAATTCAGTTGTGTTACATACATACGGGACAAAAATTATTTTAGTCGGTCAATAGTTCACTCATTGAATGAAATTTCAGTCCCCAGCTCCTGTGCTACCGTGTCCCACACGGTCACACACGGGCCGAATTAAAAAGTTTGTCCCGGCACGGAGCGGCGCGGCGGAACGGCAGCGGGACGCGGGATTAAAGAACTCTCGAGATCTGCCGATTGCTACACGCCAAGACGGATTTTTATAAAATTGGTTAACTTGTTTATGCTATACTTTTAGTAGATTTCGACGTAAATGACAAAACATTTTAAATATCAGGGCGTAGGCTTGTTTGTTATCTTAGTGGTATAAAAAAATAGAGGTACTCATAAAGACACTTTACATGTCAGGTGCAGATATCTATCTCACAGTTGTGTTCCTACGATAAAGTGAGGTTACGAGACTTAAACTAGCCTTTTACCCAGCCGCGTGACTAAAACTATTATAACGTATTATAACGTTATTGACGTAGTGTAAGGGGCCTAACACGATCTTTAGAGCCAAAGCCCAACTTACCTGAACGGGATGCTTCATGCCACTAAGCAAACAACTCTCTGATGAAATAGAGGTAGTACATGTGGAGCCCGGCCGGGAAAGACCACTTTCATCTCATAGAATACCGCAGAGAAAATAACACGAGGCCCTTGAGAATCGTTGTGCTCCTGCGAGTGAGTGAGGTCACCAAAGTAAAGGAGATGCTTCATGAGATATGTTGCGTTAGAAGCGGGGGCGGCAGCACGCGGGCAATAAATTCTTCAAATTGTGTTGCGAGCGTCATAACGATAACCGAGAGACTTCGGTTTTCGATTTTGTGCAGAGCAAACGTGTCGAACGCAAGGCGCTAGTGCTCTAGTTAAAAGTGTCGACGCAGCGGCTACCGCCGTCACGCCGCTAACCAGTGCAGTGCGCGTCGCGATGACCTACTTACGCAATACGCTGTGCGAACAATTGTTAAGGCGAAGCTATATCGTTTAAAATAATATATGTTCAGTAAATCTAAAAAAAATGGCAAGTGGTTCCCCAACTACGATCAAAGTGACTACTGAGAATGAGATGATTCTCTACTCTCACTATAAAAATGAGAAAGCAGCAAGAGAAAAGCTAGAATGTCAGGTTCATCATTTGCAAACACAACTAGAAAATCTGCAGCGAGAAATAGAGAAACTGCAGAAAAATAAAGAGCAGGAACAGGTTCCTATCTCTTCTAATGATAGTAGCAATGCTAAATATAACTCCTCTCAACCTGCGGAATATTGTACGGACGAAGAAGAGTTGGCTAAAGAAACTGGTTGGGTACGTGCAAAAAATAGAAAGAAAAGGAAGCTGATAAACTCACCGTCCCCCACTACTAGTCCGGGCATTACAAATGAGCCCCAGTTAAAAATAAACAAAAAAATACCGTCCCCGCCGCCAATAATTGTGGATGGAGTTAAAGATTACCAAAAATTTTATGATTTTTTGGTAGAAGGCGTATTAGGCGACCCATTTACAATAAAAATGTTAAGTGGGGATAGTGTAAAAGTGAACGCCGACAATGAAGAAACATACAGGTCAATCACGAAACGTCTCACCTCCAATAACTGTGCATGGCACTCATATGAGAATAAGCAAGATCGTCCTATAAGAGTGATCGCTAAAAAACTGCACCATACGTGCATGCCAGAAAGAATAGTTGAAGAATTACAGTTCAAAGGATATAAAATAGAAAGTGCAGTAAACAAATTAAGATGGAAAAATAAAGAACCATTAAATATGTTTATGCTCACTTTTAAGAACGAAGAAGATATTAATAAAATCTTTGACATAAAAAGTATACTAGGATGTAGAGTAGAAATCCACTCCCTTAAGACACCGAAGCTGGTCCCTCAATGTAAACGTTGTCAGGCCTACGGTCATACACAAAAATACTGTTCTAAAGAACCACGATGTGTTAAGTGTACTGGCAAGCACCTAACCAAAGATTGCCAAAAGTCACCACAAGATAAACCAAAATGCATACACTGTGGCGAACAACACCCAGCAAATTATAGGGGGTGTGTGGTTGCCAAAGAGCTACAAAGCTTCAAAAACAAGAATTTGAAGAAAAAGCCACATACTCAACAGCAATCCTCTATGACAAAAATAAACAAAACATGTGTAGTAACGCAGTCAGTACCACAACCATGGCAACAAGACAAAAGTAAGACTGAAAAAACGACTTACGCTCAAATCACCGCCAAAAAAGTAAAAGATGCTCAGCCGAATACTGACATCGAAGAAAAATTAAATAAAGTACTCATATTAATGACATCATTTGATGAGCGCCTTAAAAAGATGGAAAATAGTACTAAAAAGACTATAACTAAAAGCAAATCATGAATTATTTTCTCAAAATCATGGCTTGGAACTCCAATGGGCTACTCCAACATCAAAATGAATTGCAGTTAGTCCTAGATACAGAAAAAATTGATGTGTGTTTAATTTCTGAATCACATTTCACTAAACAGTCATTCATTCAATTAAAAGGATACAAAATATACCACGCACTACATCCTGATAACTGCGCAAGAGGAGGTAGTTCCATAATCGTGAAAGAAAGTCTCTACCACTACGAATGCCACAAGTGTGAAGAACGAGAAATACAAGCTGTAGCGGTATGTATTAAAACTAAAAAATACCCGATTACAGTTTCAGCAATATATTGCCCGCCGAGATACTCGCTGAAAAAAGATCAATATATTAACTTCTTACAAAAGCTTGGAACCAGGTTTATCCTTGGAGGTGACCTAAATGCCAAAAATGTATACTGGGGTTCCAGACTAACCACAACCAAAGGACGAGAATTACTGAAAGCTATAAAAGAAAATCAATGTGACGTATTATCGACTGGAAAGCCAACTTATTGGCCCACTGATCCACAAAAAATTCCAGACCTGATTGATTTTTTTATCTGTAAAAATATATCTACTAATTATATGAGTGTTGAAGACGGTTATGATATGAGCTCAGATCATTCGCCTATTATTTTAAATTTAAGTGATACTGTTATATATAAAGAAAACAATCCAACATTAGTAAATAGAAGGACTGATTGGGAGAGTTTTCAAATAGACTTAGAAAATAAAATTAATCTTAATGTACCGCTCCGCAATGAAGAGCAGCTAAATTTCGAAGTAGAAAAATTTACTGTCGATATCTAACTGTCGGCATGGCAAAACACTCCAGACATCCATAGAAAATCCAAAGGAAACAGATATCCGGAAGAAATTATGAATTTGGTAGCTCAAAAAAGGAAACAAAGAAAAATTTGGCATCAAACACGATCGCCTCGCGATAAACAAATATTGAATAGCCTCACTAAAATGCTTAGAAAAGTGATACAGACTTTCAAAGACGAATCTCTTAAAACTCGCTTAGAAAAATTAACCAGTGATAGCAGGACTAACTATTCTCTCTGGAAAGCTACTAAAACTGTAAAAAGACCAATTATGCAAATACCCCCAATAAGAGAAGAAAATGGAAAGTGGGCCATAAGTAATGAACAAAAAGCAAAAAGGTTCGCTGAGCACTTGGAAAAAATTTTTCAACCCAATGAAGGATCTGATGACCTGAGATGCGACGATACTTCGAAAGAAGAGGCAGACATAAAGTTTGTAACACCAAAAGAAGTTGCGAATGAAATAAAGACCAATATTGATTCTAAGAAAGCACCAGGTTACGACCTCATAACGGGAGAAGTCCTACTTAATCTTCCTCATAAGGCTCTGGTTAAATTAACGAACCTTATTAATGCTGCGTTCAGGTTAAAATTAGTTCCGGATATCTGGAAAGTAGCTGAAGTAATTATGATAGCAAAACCGGGTAAACCGCCTCATGAAACGACATCATACAGGCCGATTTCATTATTGCCAGTTATGTCTAAATTATTTGAAAAGCTTTTGCTCAAACGACTAAAACTCATACTAGATGAAAAAGGTTTGATACCGCAACATCAGTTTGGATTTAGAGAGAAACACTCTACCATAGACCAAGTGCATAGAATCACAAATATTATAGAAAAAGCATTGGAAGAAAAGAAAGTGTGCTCCACAGTATTTCTGGACGTCGCACAAGCTTTTGATAAAGTTTGGCATAAAGGTTTAATGTATAAGATCAACAAAATGTTGCCAAAGCAGTATGCTGCAATACTAGAGTCATATATCTCTCACCGAATGTTTAGAATCAGACAAGAAGACGCATACTCTGATCTAAAGGAAATTAAAGCTGGGGTACCTCAAGGAAGTGTCTTAGGTCCGGTCCTGTATCTATTATACACTTGTGATATCCCCAATTTAGAAAATAATACAATTGCGACTTTTGCCGACGACACTGCCATAATGTCTGTTGGGAACACACACAAAGAAGCAGTTGAGAAAACCCAAATTGCCATCACAAAAGTTCACAACTGGACACAAAAATGGCGAATTAAACTAAATGAGTCAAAATCGGTTCATATTGACTTCACAAACAAAAATCCGCACTACCATCCAGTGTTTTTAAATAATCAGCAGATCCCGTATGTCAATACGGCCAAATATCTAGGTATGACCCTAGACGTGAAATTACATTGGAAAGCTCACGTCAAGAAGAAACGAGAGGAGTTAGAGATACGATACAAAAACATGTATTGGCTGCTCGGGAGGAACTCTAGCTTGTCGATTCATAATAAATTACTAATGTATAAGCAAGTCCTTATGCCAGTTTGGACTTATGGAGTACAGTTATGGGGCTGTACGAAACAGAGTAACAAACAAGTTATTCAGCGCTTTCAAAATAAAGTACTCAGGGGCATTGTAAATGCACCGTGGTATTTCAAAAATGACTATCTCCATCGGGACCTTAAAGTGGAGTTTGTGGACAAAGTGATACAAAGATATGCAGAAGCTCATGAACTTAGACTTCATCACCATGTGAATCCAGAGGTAGTCAAACTTCTCGATAACACAGACCTAGTGAGAAGACTCAAAAGAACAAAACCTTTTGAGTTAGTGTAGTAATAAGTGAGACAATGCTAGTGTTAGTGCATTAAATATAACACAATAAGAAAGTGTTTCACCTTAATAGACACTAAGAAAAGTCAATGGACATTATTCTTATACTATAATATTTAGAAGTTTATGTTAAAGTTAAATTACTTATTAGCCCATAAGCTAGATTGTAATATTTTAAAGTTATAATACTTTACAAAAAAAAAAAAAAAAAAAAAAAAAAATAACGATAACCGCTTTATATAGAGTCGGTCATGTGGTTGCTTGGCATCAGGTATGGAATAAAAAAGGAGTTGAATACTGCCCCCCCCCCCCCTCTCCTTCTGCTGCGGAGGCAAATTTAAGACGTAATCAGGTCAATAGATTTATTGAGAACGAATATGAATGCTAAAGTTTTATCATTATCGTGTGTCATTAGTTATGCCGCGGAGGATAATGCCGGCGGTGATCGGCGAGTCACGCCGCGGCGCGGGGCTTGTTTCTGGATCGCATTGGAATACGTTCAGGTTATTGTGCTGTTGATGGATCGTCTGCCGCATTAATGATTGATACACGCGCTGCGCGCACGCACACACACAGTGCGGCGTAATATTTTTCAATAATTCCTACCTTTTATAGAGACATTAATCAAAATTGTCAAATGTGTCTACTAATATATTGTATAAATATTACATATTTCTGGATAATTTACACAACGCCATCTAGTTTCAAATTAAGCGCAAAGCTTGTACTACGGGTACTATGGAACAACTGATAAATGTACTTAAATGCATTTTTTTTTGTAAATACATACTTATAATACATAGAAAATATGCCAAGGCAAACAGACATGTTCATGCACACAAATGTTTGTCTTGTGCGGGGATCGAACCCGTGACCTCGTAGTCAAAGTAGCCATTGCTAGCCATTCGACCACCGGGCTCGTCAAGAAAACTTGTTACCCATGTTTGTGTCTATTTTTACGCAGCTTCTTTTAAACTAGGCAACGATTTTGGCTGCATTCTTCACTATCGTTTAGAGAATTTGATTCGGAAGGTTTATTTATATATCATCATATATATTAAGCCGGTGACCCGACTACCCTCGAGTTAAACATAATTTTTATTGCTTTTAATTATTTCAAACTTATGATTTAAGATAAAATGGAGATGGAAAAGTTTTTAATATTAATTTATCATTGAAGATTTACAGCAACGACCTATATAATATGATTTACTACAATTGTAACTATAGGCTAACTACAAGTCTTTATTAATTAATATAAATATAATTTAATTCCTCACACTAAATTGAGTAATGCAGGCAAAACAAAATAAAATAAAAAAAGAAAAAAATTGGAGCTTAACAAATCAATCGAATATAGGTAAATTATTACACAAGATAACTTGCTAGCAATTTTAATCACTTTGGTAGAACAGATTTAATTAAAGTTGTAGACGGTTCCCACATGTTGTGCGAACGGATCATCCGCAGGCCGCGATTCGTCTCGGTAATTACCTCACAATGAGCCCAAATATAAATAACCCGTCAATAACAATGAATTAGCAATACATCTCAAGATCATACATTATACTACACGGCTAGGTCATACGGTCGGAGCATACACGAAAACATATATTAATATTATATAACTCAATAGAAATCATATTACCTAGTTTGAGATATTATTTTATTATATTTATTTAAATTTTCGAAATTGTAATACTATTATTTTAATTTTATAAATTTTGACATTGTAATATTATTTCTTTCTTTTTATTAATTGTATCTTGAATCATAATTGTTTGAATGTTTTTGATTACTTCATAGTGACATATTGACTGATTCTCAAATCTGTATATTTTAACATGTGACATTTTTAATTATAAATTGTATTTTTGAATGACTTGCAAGTGTGTTGGAGTCAGTAGTACTCTGTGAACTGGCATGAAATGAAGTAAATAAATAAATAATAAAGAAAATTAATTATTGAAAGAAATCGAATTAATTTTAATCTTGTAGTGTAATTCGACAGCATCCCATAATCATCTCATTGTTGGGATGCAGGTCGCCCAGCAAGCGAAGGGGTTTAGTGCACACTTCACCACACTGCTCTACTGCGGTTTGGCGGAGGCCAGTGTTTTCAAGCCACCCAAAGGGCACGGATTTGGCTTTAAACGACTGTCTTCTAATGACAATAGCCGGGAACTACGGCTTAACGTGCCCTCCGCAGCACGGAGGAACTCGAGTTAAATAATTCCATCCATAGACAGGCTAGAGTCGATGTTGCTTAACTTGCGTGATCGATTAGACTGATATGCGCAACGACGCCATCGAGCTCCTCTAGTACTTGTAGTGTGAGCAAGTATTAATTAATTATAAGTAGGTACCTATTAAACCCCAACTAAGAAAAAATCCTCTTTCCAGTTACATCACCAGCCTCTTATCAACATTTATCAATAACAAGTTCACTGAGGCCTTTACAAAGACTCCAAATACGATACCTCTGCTGTAATTTGGCGAGGAGTGGCGTGTCCTGCAGATTCCTGTTGATGCTGCAACATCAGTTCAAGGCTAGCATGAATTTTTTGCCAATTTCAAATCATCTCACAATCTGACAGCAGCAGGTCGTGGGTTCATTAAATCGGTCTCACCGAACAGGGTATAGATATTTTTTTATACTATGTCGGGTTGCAAGCAAGCATATGACCCACCTGATATGAAGCGGTTACCGTAGATATATTAACGCTTACAACATGAAATATCGCTTGCGCGCCGTCACCCCTGCTGCCAACGCAGCAACTGCTTCCTTTTTGATAACCTCACTCACTGGCAGGAATACAAGAGCCCTCAAGAGGATTGTTATTTCGCTGTGGTTCTCTGTGAGGTCTCCACCTCACACTTCCGCAATCGGTTACAAGCTTACAAAATCTCTCTCTTCGCCAAAGTCTCGTTTGTCAGTCAGCAAAGGTCGTTTTTGGCTCTATCAATGGCGGCGAGCCACATACACCCCAAAAAATAAAGTAGATAATGTACCTACATGATTTCTATTAATTCTCCTTACCCAATAATAGATACGCAGTTGCCGTACATCGCCGTGTCCGAGCGGAGCCGACGGCTATTTAAATTGAGATGCCCGCTAATACATATGAATGAGGAAACTTTGATTGCTCCCCGGATTACGACGAGTATGCAATTTGCTGACCAGGTCGTCCATCTAACGAGCAGTTTGATAATTGACTAAGAACTAAGGTTGATGAAAGATACATACACTCCCAATAGAATAAGAGCGAATATGCCATTCGCCGCTAGAAAGTTACAATTGCTTTGACTTCTTGTCAAGTCCAAATGGAAGCCACAGTATATCAAGCAGCATCTATTTTATACAACTCATGTTCAGTAATATCTAGCCTGCCTCCTAAATATTGTCTAGCTCCTAAAAATTGTCTAGCAGGCATCTCTTGGCTATCATTATTTTCATCAGCCTGTATCTAACCACTGCTAGATGTAGGCCTCCTCTAATTCTGTCCACCATATGCGATCTTGGATATCATAACTGGTTTAAATCATGCTGTTTGCCAATACATAATTGTGGTCTAAACGATAGCTCTCCGCCCCGCAAATTCCCACATTCTTATCGCTATAACTCCAATATAGTCTGGATTATCAATGTTAACCAAAATAATAATTAATATACAATATACTCGTACGAGTTACTTGGATCGATGGCCTTGGATGGAACTCATAATCTGTAATGATGGAAAGAAATTAGTAGGAGCTCTGAAATTTGAAATCTTCGTCGAAAAATTATAAACTGGGGCATCAGTCACACATTCTGGACCCTTTTAGAAACCCTTCATACATTTCTGGAAGAACCCCATCTTCTGGCATCTTGGCAGGGAGATCATTTCACAACTTGAGCGATGAAGGTAGAAAACTTTTCTGAAACTGTACAGTACGTGACCGTTTCGGCTCCATTGTGTGAGGTTGAATTCTCTGCCTATGGCGAGCGGTGCGACTATAGAAAGAGAAGACATGGACGTCTACTCCTCAGAATACAAACCTTTATACATATGGTCAGTGGCGTAACTATACCATCAGAGGCCCGTGTCAAATTTATCAGATGGGCCCTCAGAGGATGGGACCCTCTCTAAGAAATCATCTAAATAACCAACACTGAAGAAGTATTTTGTACATTTTTGATTAATGATCTATAATTTTATTTTCAAAAAATATGATAATGTACCTACCTATGAAAATTTTGTTTGTTGTATATTTAAAGCCTAACTTAAAAATACTATTTTTGTACGAATCTCTCGAGCCTGGGGCCCCCTCGGTCCGGGGCCCGTGGCATTTTGCCCACTCTGCCACCCTGTAGTTACGCCACTGCATACGGTAGAAAACGCTAAGAGAGACAGTCTCTCCTCATGATTGATAAAAATTTGACGACGATTAATAATAAACAGTGTATAATGTGTCTCCCAGAGGCTAACGGCAAATATCAATTTATGAAAACTCGCTGCAAGTCAATTTCATAAACGTTTATTTATTTCTAGTCTAGGCACTATTATATTTTGTAGTCTAGTTACAGTCTGTTATATTTACACTGTCACTGTCCACCGAGTCGTGTGGTGGTCGTCGAGTGCAAATAGCCCTGGACTCGTATGGCCTCTTCGTTCACTCACTAATTGTTCTTGCGACTTGTTCGGCCGCGGCGACTTCTGCAATCGATGCACACTGTTGGCTTTTGTAAACATACAATATTATGTTACAATCACCTGAAAGTCATCATTATGTGATCAATATGATTGGGTGTATCTTTCCTCTTCTGTACATTGTCATTCCCCGACGCATAATTAAATAGCTTGATGTATGTAACCATTTCACGTGATTGGAGTTACGAGCCGACATCATTTAAAATCTTTATATAAATTAAGTTTGTCTATGTGTATTATGATCAAATAATTATCCGATTGAGGGGAAACCCATAACGACAATGATGCCTATTTTTAATAGCTGGTAATAATTCAACCCGTATTGTCAATTTCATCTTTTATTTAAAGATAATTTAATTCAATTTAATTATTTTACATCATATTTATATTATAATTATATTTATTATCCGCCTTATTGTAAACCTTCCACACAAACAACACTGAATTGATTGTAGAAGAAGAAGTTTTCGCAAAAAGCTGGATTTTATGAAAAGGCTTAACTGGGTGATATTTTTACGGAATTTGAAGCAGGGATTGAAAGCGGTAAAGGTATAAGGGTATGGTACTGGTATAAAATTACGATATCGTTTTGATTTAAATGTAGAGCCAAAACGGTTGAGAATTGTGGTTACGATACCGGTAAAACAAGAAGAATACCTTTATTTTTTTACGGTACCATTATACCTTTATATTACCAGTACCTTAACCAAAACCATTTCGGTACCGAAAAAATGATGCGACAACGACGCGACGTAGGTATCGATCAAGTACTTACCTACCAATGCGGCCGACATTGTGGAAAGAAAACCTTTATTCTATAATTTAGATACCTAAAAAAATAACGATACCGGAATATTACAATACCGAAATTATTAAGATACCTTTACTTTAAGGTATCGAAATTTAAAGGTATGACGTCATACCTTTAACCGATATATCCAAATTTTTTCGGTTATTCAATCCCTGATTTGAAGTACCTATGTGTTGCAAGCGTCCTTAGCCTATGGTAATCACAAATAGGTGTGTTAAATACATGTGTGCCACGTTAGTAATCAGACCCAACACTTGGTAAGAAATTGTTTTTTACATCCCTTTATCGCATCTTCTTCTTTATCGTATTCATAAAATTTTAATTTCTCACAACACAAAATTCGCCTAGTGTAGTCCCACGCTAACTCAGAACTTTCTTAGAGTTGTTAAGAGGTCAGCAATTAGTCAAATTGAGTCCGTCGGTGTGGTGACCGCTGTTTGAAAAGGCCGCCTTTGATTCGGCGGCGGTTCATTTGGCTCTGCATCCATTATGAGGGCCGGAGGACCACTCGATACCTTAATTACTCACGTTCACTAATTACTAACTTAAACTTGACTTGTGAGTCAAAAGTGCTCGGTAACTTGGATTGTGACATGAATGTTGATGAGATGGTTGACCAAATGGTTTCGAATGTTGAATGTTAATACATGTGACTTAGTCTGCGTTAATATTCTTTCTAGTGCTCCAGCATCCTTTAATCCTCTACGTCCAGTGCTTTTTTACGTCTAGTAATTTTTATATACTAAAAGTGGAACGTATTGATGGCACATGTGTTTCCTCCTTTTATGATATCAGTTCCTTCAAGCGTAGTGTGAAGAAGCATCTTGCGGACTAGCATAATAGTGTCACTTGACAAGAGACACTATATTATATGTCTTGTCCGTTCCCGATGCTATTTGAGGTCATTATTTCGCTTAACATCAGGCGACGGGGAGTCATTCATCATCATCATCAGGTCCATTTTAGTCTCCACTACAGGAGCACGCCCCTCTCTCGTCCATCCTAGATGGAAGGAGGATTTGGCCTACATTACCCACGCTGGCCAGACGGGTTGGGGAGGCCTGATCGATATTTGATGTATTTCCCTTAGTTGCCTTGTACGACATCCATGGGAAGAAACGGAGTGATTCTATTCTAGTCTGCCGGAAACCACACGGCCATTATTCCATTATTCTGAGCTATTACAGGAAAAAACTCACATCTACTCTCAGGTCAGTTATTTCGCCAGCTCTGACAATCACAGTGCCTCGCAGTTAAGTTTCACTACTAGCCATATGTCTTATGTACTGGTGATTGTTGGCACTTGGTGGAACTTTGTCAACAATTGGGATATAAAATCATTTGTGTATTCATATTGTTCGGCTTAAAATGATTTTTATTTGGTGCTACGGATCTATGCCATTAATTGGAGGAGTTCAGTAAAGTGTTCAAAATAAAACAGTTACGATTCTAAAGTTACGGATAATGAAAACATTAGCCGGTGGAATGCAAAAAGTAGTAGACACAAAGCGGGTGCTCGGTGCTGCAGAGCGGGCGACGGCAGGAATAAATTAAAGTGTGCGACAGCTAGCACTAGGGGGACAGGGGCGAGCTGGCGGTGACCCACAGTCGGGACTCGGGAGATGACAATGTAATGATGTGTACCTGGTAAAGAGACGAGTTCTTTGTATTTTTATACAATTTTATCTCCTTTTGGTTTTATATCCAACTATATTACTTTGCAAGCTTCATGTCTCTACAATGTGTTGCAACGGTGTTACACGAATTCATCAGAAAGTCTTCCATTATGTTCCAGTATGTTTTCAAAAAGAACAATTTTGTATAGCAATATCTATATATTTATATATTTCTTTTTTTTCTTTCCTTATTTATTTTTAATTACTTAAGTTTGTATTTTAATATTTTTAGTTAATTTAGTTTATAATGTAAATTTATATACATTATATTACAAACTGAAATTTATGAAATAAAAAAATATTATTATAACATAAAAAATAATAATTGTCTAGCAATATCTTTTTATCTTCTGTATGTTATTAATGTATTATATGTATATATTCTATATAACATGTTTATCTGATTAGTAACTTATTCTTAGTATAATTTTGACAACCGATGGGTAAAGCAGACATACATGAAAGCGGATTTAATGCTAAGAGCATTCTCTGCACTAGGTCCACATTTTGTAGCCATACTTTGTGACCAATTAATAATATAATGTAAAATTGTAAAATAATTTTATTCACTTAGTTATAAAATATAACTTAGGGAGTTAGATGCAGAGTATGTACATTACGAGTGCCTTAAACGTACGAGTAATGTAATATGTGACTCCTGTGTGAAAGTACGCTACTTTGGATATTACATGGAATTAATGAGTAGTGTCGTAGCATAATAAAAAAAAATAAGCGTCCCTGTTTTCAGCAACGAGAAGGATGCAATTCATTAATTTTGATACAAATTTATGTTATAGAATTTTTAAGAAAAAAATATGGGCGACTTCATCTCTTATTCTTAGGATACAACTAGAGATTACAAGGTACAACATAAATATATTTTTTATACATAGTGGATGGTATATTTTTATATATGCTTAAATCATTTATATTTACAAATATTTTTAGATACTTCACAATAAGCTACAAAAACTATTTTATTAATTTTCTAATTTTACCATGATAGTTCAAATCATCTAGGGATATTTATTTATATAAACTAATGCGAAATAATACTCGTGCGCCTCCTCCACTACTGCCAACCTAGCAATAAATTCTTATTATAATAATTTTACATTAAGAGTTAGTAGAGTAGCACAGGTCAAAATAATGTCAGCCGCGGATACGGTTGATGGATACCTCGGCATCTGCAGCTGAATTATTTCATTTTAACAACTATTGCAAATTTAACGAGCCCGGTGGTCGAATGGCTACTTTGACTCCGTCTTGGTCGCGGGTTCGATCCCCGCACAAGACAAGCATTTGTGTGCATGAACATGTCTGTTTGCCTTGGTCTGGGTGTTATATATATATTAGTAGTATGTATGTACAAAAAAAAATGTATTTAAGCACATTTATCAGTTGTCTAGTACCCGTAGTACAAGCTCTGAACTTAATTTGGGACTAGATGGCGCTGAATATTTATTTATTTATTGTACTGAAAATTAAAATCTGCACTGTTCTAATGAACATTCCAGTACACAAATGCACCAGTCCGCAACACTGTAGGCGTGTAGGAATAGCGTATAGTTGTTCGAGCGGCGCTCGGTGCAAATATTAATAATTTACTGCGCTCTAGAGCGAGCCCGCACAATGGCGCCTTTCACCGCCGCGTCCGCGTCGCCAGGCCTGCCACGAATGAAGTCCTACAGGAACCTGTTATACTTTAATCTGTACCTAGGAGTGTCTGTCTGTATTGAGATAACTGGATTGTACCAGAGTTCTAATATAGTACCTACTTCTTCCATTAAGATCGTTATATGAACAGTATTAAAACATATTTTTATATTTGTCTCTATTTGTCTTTTTATTTGAGCTGATATTTGAAAAAGGCTGAGCCGATTTTGTTGTAATTCATTATGTAGATACCAATTAAGTAACATCATCATCTTATCCCACTCTCTAGCATATTGGTATAAGCCTCCTTCAACCTCCTCCATCTCTTTCTGTTTTGGGCAACTTTGATTCAGTTGATGCCCACCAGCTTTCCAAAGTCGTCCTTCTATCGCATCTGTGGCCTTTCGACATGTCTTTTATATTTCCATGGACTCCATTGCAAGAGAGATGGAATTAAGTAACATGTTCGGAAATTACAACCAAATAAATTCTATGACGAATGAAACGAATTAAGAAGCGGCATTAGTGTAAAAAAGGCGTTGTAGGATGGCCGCCGCGACAGATGGTTTGATCGACGGTGACGATCGCACGGGGCCTGTTGATGCAAATAGCACGAAATATATGTTCAACAAGAAACGTCTTTTACCTGCAATAATGATAATGAGGCAAGATTAGGGAATATTTTGAATTGTATAATTTTTTTACCTATGAACATCAAAATGCTTTAAATTTACAATAATCGGTCAATAAAGGAATACGAAGACGTTTATCTGTATAACTTGAACTACTCGCTATTACAAGTAGTACTAATAGCGAGTAGAATAGATTCTAAGGAAGTAATCACGTAAAATCAGGGCTTGCAAAGTAACAGCAAAAAATATACAAAAGAAAACCTATTAATTTCTTAGCCAGCATCGAGTGAGTCAAGTGCTCGTACATTGTATTAGATTTAGGTAAATTGACAGGAAACGCGTGTTTTATTTACCGCCGCGTCTCGGCTCCTTGGCCGCGACCCCGAGATGCAATTCATATTAAAACCTAGTGTCTCCGCACTA
Source organism: Hypsopygia costalis (assembly GCA_937001555.2). NCBI lineage: Eukaryota > Metazoa > Arthropoda > Insecta > Lepidoptera > Pyralidae > Hypsopygia > Hypsopygia costalis. The sequence goes on from OW443331.2 coordinate 522,799, forward strand.
GATCAACACCGGGTATCGGTATACATTATTTTGGAATTTAGTCGTCAACCCTTATTTATCCTACTGCTTGGATTGAAGGGGTTTAGACCATACTGCTCAACTGCGGGTTGGCGGAGAATCACAAAAAAAAAAAGTTTACTCCATATGAAATGATTTTCATTATATAGCTCGCGGTAATTGAGTGGATTACTGTAGGTACAACATTGATAGCTTCAAATTAACTCTGGTGACCGGTGAAAGTTTGACGGGAGATAGACTTAAATGGCGCCGTTGCCTGGGAGTTCGTATTGTCAAGCACGACGGAGCATGATTGGAGCATTTGAGATGCAAACTATTTCTCCAGCCAAGCTGTATCATTGGTCCGAGGTAGACGTAGTATTCAACCACTTTAATTGCGGCATTCTCAACAACAACTGCGCTAGGGCGTACGAGTAACAAGCGCACGGCTTCGTATAAATGCTTGGAATACAGAGTATTGTTCGTGCGTCCAGGTCAACTTCTTTGCTATTGAAACTCTCGCGCAAACTGTAAGACATTGTGTTTGGCTGTAGTGTCTTGTGGAGATATTTGAATATTTAATTATGATAATTTTATTGACTTTTGCTGGACCCTAATTTGTAAATCGGAAGTAATGGTGCATTACTTCCGATTTACAAATTAGGCATGCAGGTGAGGTTGACTATACCTAAAAAAATGTTGTTGAACCAAACAAAAGCCACGATTGTAAAAGATGGAGTACTAAATTTTTTTGAAATCCTAAACCCTCAAAAATATGTTTCAAGTGTTAGCAATGTATATAGAATTCATGATTACATATAATGAAAGTATGTTCTATAGAATATATACATCTTGAATACCAAAAAAATGGTTTCAAATACTGTGGATACAGTGTGTTTACGTATAGCAATGTATCGGAGTCGACCGATGCGGCTAGCGGCCAGCACCGAGCGGTGGGCGGACAGCAGCCGCTCGCGCGCGTAACTGGCGTTGAAGTCGCGCGATTTATGGCCCCACACTAATTTATAGTCTGCGCCGCTGAGCGATTAATGGAAACGCTTATTCCGACTTCCATGTTATTTTAATTCATTATTTCAACAACTATTTGTCGCACTTTTAAGATTATTTGAAACCGTGTTCGAATTCACATTTGTTAGTGCCAAAAGCTTGTTATAATATTAGTAAAATAATATAAAAGTAGATATTACACCACATAGATACAGCGCCGTGTAGTCTGTTAAACAGTTTTTTTTTAATTAAATATTAGCAAACTAGGCCATTATTATTTTTAATTTTATATTTACAAATCTTTAGATCCTGCGATTTCGCGGTTTCGTTCACGCGGACATGTTATGTGCTATCGCTTCTACTCCCAATTTGCCACCCGAACTCGTAGAATTCTAATTCAAGTATTATTGACCTTTAATTCCAACAGATAATATGCTAGCTAACATGCTATATCTAATATTTTAAGTAATGTATTGTGGTTCACTCTTCGAAGGCTTGATGTTGGCTAAGAAAGACCTCATTGACTATTTATAACACAAACAACCGTTATGTATCACAAAACGTTTCGTTCAAATCCGTTCAGTAGTTTCAGAGGTTAGCGTATAAACAGACAAGCAGATAAATCTATACTAATATTATAAAGCTGAAGAGTTTGTTTGGTTGAACGTTCTAATCGCGTTCAACCAAACAAACGGAATTATTCATCTTAAATAGTTCTAAAAAAAAGTTCGTGATAGCATATTTATATCTTTTAAGATTGGCTCACTATATCTTTTCAAATGGTAACCAAACGCTCTGTCACACGCAGACGAAGTTGCACGAGTCAGCTAGTATAAAATAAAATACAAAATCATTGTATTGTGTTTTGATATTTTTACAGCGTCCCTTATTACTATTCGTATATATTATATATACTAAATATGCAAATATTCTTGTTTTACTGTTTTATTTGTTACTAACTTACTCGTACTGCAGGCGTACGAGTAAGTTAGTAACAAATAAACTTGTAAATAAATTAGTAACAAAAAATACTCGTACGCCTGCAACTTCGTCCGCGAGTATTTCGGTATTCTGTGGGAATTTACTTTTTTATTTTATATTTAATAAAAATCCTTTCATAGCAGATGCCTACGTTATTATAGGTACCTGTATGCCAAATTTCAACCAGAAGACGATTACCCTTGGATTTTTTTTATCGTGAAAATAGATCTTAGGTTTAAGTTAATGACAAACATCTTCAGCTCAGTCGGTAGATCTCCATGGTTTCGAGTAGCTAAGCTAAACACAACTACCGCCAATCTAAGATAAAGTTTGTTTTTTGCAATCAAAAAATCACATGGTAATCGGCTTCAGCTTCGGCGGTAGGCCCCCTCGGTCGGGTCGGTCTAGCGGTTTGAGCGGTTTGCTTGTTTTAACAAATTAATTAAGAACTGTTGCCTTTTATAGATACAGAAAATGACACAAGAAGAGTAGAGATATTGTGTGTTGTATTGATCCATTCAAAACAAATTACATAACAAATTATTTAACATAATTTTCTTATAACATAATAATTACACAGAGTCCCTTATTCTATGTATAATTTATTTTAAATATCCAACGAAAGCAAACTCCGTATGAATAATTCATAGTTCGCAATACTCGCAAGTAGGTATTTTCTTGATAAATCGCAGTAATAATTTGAATAGCTATCCACCTCAATGATTTCCTTCGATGATACAGAAAAAACGTGTGAGCGAGAAATTATGTAGATTTATTATAGAAAGGGTGGGGACCCCCACTCTGGGGGGAACAAGTTCGCTTTACGCACTGTTGCGTTCTCAATATTCAGTACCGGTGGGCATTTCTCAGGGATGAGAAAACTATTTAATGAAAATGTATTGTTTTTATAGGGTTCGGTAGTTTACTAACACTTTAGATGTCGCCACTGTAGATTGATCTTTTTTATTAGTTTTTCGGCCCTTTATTATATAGTCCTTTGGACTCCTACGTTAGTATTTTATTTCTGTATCATTATCCCGTCTTAATATATGCTGGAAAATAATACGGGAACTAAACAACAGAAAATCCGTTAGTGTAATTTAACTGCGATACATAAAGTGAAAGAACATCAGGAAAACAGCTCTACTAAATACATATTATATATCGATAATTCCTAGCTACTGTAATTTAACACATTTACAGTAAGGCTAAATTTAAATTGAACCGAGTAGCGAATATGTTTACTATATTGAAAGGAGATTATGTATTTTATCAAAACAAATATCATAAAACGTCTTTGTAAAAACAATTTGTTCAAATTTTTATTATTATAAAATATTAGTAAGTATAATATTGATAAGTAACACAATAAAAATACTTCAATTGAGCAAAACCATGAAAATGCTTCTTTTTAGTACATTTTATAAAATCGTTGTTTTGACCCTTCCGACTCATAGGACCTTGACGTAAAATGACAACTAGACACGTGATAAAAAGTAATTTGACTAAAACAATATCCCTTTTAATGCTTTTTAGATTTAGTCCTGCAGGACTATGCTGTAAATTCTTTAAACCATCTTCTGCCCTAATATGTCTATTTTACTGCAGTTAAATATAAAAACTAGAGCTAACGATCACCCGTATCAGCAGAATACTTAAATTCTTTGGTCATATCGCTCTGGTAGGTCCCAACCTCATACAGCTAATTTTAACCGGCAAGGTTGACGGCATAAACCACAGCGTCCACAGCCTTATAAATTGGTCTGACCAAGTACACACTCGGTCAGACCAATTTATAAGGCTGTAGTCTAAATGTGTGTTAAATAGCTGTAGTCCAGAGATGTACACACATCTCTGGACTAGAAACTCCACAATGTCCTCCTTACTGCTAAAGATCGCAATAGCTGGATGAAGATCGTGAGAGAGAAAATAATTCTGCGGGGGATTCCCAAGTAATGTAATCTTTAGTAATACGGTGTATAAAGTGAGTGAAAAGAACTAAATTTAAATATTTGTTAGTTCTCTTTCATTTCTATTTTTTTTTGTACCATTATACAACCTTTCTCCATGTGCAGTCAACAGTTTGTAGACTCTTCTTGTACAAGAGGGTCCCGCGTAGCGCTACGAATGCTACGTACCTCTCTTGTCCAAACACAGGATCATTGGTAGTATTAAGGTCTACGGTCAATAGCTTGATTACCACAGTACTCCCAGTACAAAAGGGTCTCGAATAGTGCTACGAATGCTACGAAAGTCGCGTAGCTACTCAGAACCATCTTATACTTGAAGTGTTATAGTATATAAGGTGTTGTCTGAATAAACAATGTTTCTTTACTTAAATATTAATAAATAGTAACTGTGACGTTCAGATTTGCAGACAGACAGATGGGCATGACGAAACTATAAAGACTTGTTTCTTAAGTGATTACGGATCTCTAAAAAGTCTTGTGGTAGATTTAAGTCGCCCGCCAACCTTCGTCTCCATTGATGCTCAAGAATTTTTCCTCAGACCTGCGGCTGACAAGGCTTATGCAAATTAATTGGGGAAAATATTAAATAAACGCGATTCGCTTGATTTGTGAGGGGAGCCAGGAAATGGGGTGATGCTTTGTTTTTTACGGGACCAGCCTTCAATGTTGATCATACGAAAAATGTTATTACATTGCACGAAACTAATGGTTGACAAGTAGATAATGTCATAGCGTTAAGTCCGCCTTTTGTAACAATTTTAATGTCATCAATTATTATTATTAAATAAATGAGTCAAAACTCTCTAAAACTTTCTCAAAACTATAAAAATTACATACCGAACGATCCTTTTATATTGTTTAAAGTTTAAATTTAAAGATAACAAATACGACTCGCCCGCAAAATATTATCACAATATTTATTGTAATAATTTTTTGACGACAGGCATTGCATTCATATGAAGAATTCTCATCAATTTATATGGAGAATTCTCATCACAAATGTAACAAATTATCGGTAAAATATTTTAATAATAATATTTCTTATATCTACTTTCCTCGTATGTACGAGTAGCATGGAAAGAGTTCTATTTCTTTTTACGACAGAAAGTAACAGTTTTACTAAAACATTGCTTGGGAATGGAAGTAGGAATTAATAGAGATGGCCTCAGCGGCAATTTGTCAAAGAGCAATATTTAGGCAAACGGCCGCCGCACAGCAATAGTCCTTGGACCATCATCATTTGGACCACAAAAGGCCAGCGTTTTTGCTTTTGCTTATCGTAATTTTTTATAGCCGCGTCTACCTACAACCATGTTCTGTATTTATGGCTCAGACTTAATAAAGAAAAAATGAATGTAAATATATTTTGGGATAAACATACTGTAGCGTCAGAATAAAGACCTTGCTGTGTTATGCCTTGGAAATGTTAGAAAATATTTTAAAGTACGCCATAGCGTAGATATTATTTTATTTCACACACACACACACACACCTGTATATTTGGTATAGTATACATTTATTTGGTAAAGTACCGTTACTTATTCAAAATAATGATACCTCACGTATTCTATTTATATACAATTGCACAATATCAGTGCTACGATTTATGTAGGTTCTACGAATTCAACGTCGTAGCAATTTCCGGAAAGTTTCAAGTTTGAGAATGCTTATATACAATGATTAGTTACCGGTCTGAGCACACAGAATTATAAAATAAATGTATGGAATAAAGTACTCGTACCGGCTACCTGTATGCAGGTTTATCTAAGCTGCAATGACGTACCCCTCCACTTCATTAGTTGTATTAGGGGTACAAATATGAATAACGACTTCATATGTGAGAACATCAATGAATTCGGTGATCTATATCCGGACATAGCGGTAGACTGGTCGCGTGATAAATCTGATAGCGCTCACTGTAGAGAGCAGCGTTGAAGTATTGTATGAAACAAGACGTTATGACTTGATGGATAATAAATCCGAGAACAACGAATTTTTTGTAAGTATGGCCTACAAAGTATTAAAAAAAAATGTAAACGAATTTTTAAAAGTTTTATTAAGTTTTGAGTTTATATATTAATTAGACTCTATTATTAGATACTATGTCCAGCAGTGAACTTTCAATGGCTGAGATGATGATGATGATGATATTAATTAGATATTAACATAAGCTGCATGAAGCGGGTGACCGCGGCATGCGCTCGCACATATCATCCCATAATAATCTGTATTACATGTAAATACAGTACAAATTTCTATAGTGTTATCGCATTATACTTATCAGTCGATCACAGATCACGTATCACAAATGGGGCAGACAGCACCCAGGAATAGGCTATTTTCCAATGTTTAAAAATTGTATAAATTATTTAACCATATCGTAAAATACACAAAACTATAAAGATCTGCAAACTTTCATTCTAATATCTTCAGTCAGACTTTTTTTAGCGTCGGTCAAAGCTTGGCGGGAAAGTCCATTTTAAAAGTATGAAATTATAAATAAATAATATTTCCATTGGAGAAGCAATAAAAAATACTATAACTTTTATTATGATACTAATCATATAAACGTAATATTTAACATAGCTATCGTACAAATTTCTGATTTGATGCATACAAAATACAAACCTGTGACGTCATACGTCGGTAGTCTTTTGTATGGAGCGTTTTGGGGCAATCTAAAAATTGAGATTTTCAAATTACCATATCTCGAGAGATTTTTGTGCTATCGAAGTAATTCTTTCACCTATGGTTATATTATGGAGAAATCCCTACATATTAAACCGAAAAAAATGTTAGTCAAATAGCCTATTATGTTGTATGCTTGTGTGAAGGTTGAGTATAATTAGCCACTGACTGAATGACTCACGTTTGGCATTTTTACGTGTGTTGTGTCTATATTTTAAAATAAATAATAAATAGTTTTTTATGTAAGCACCCTAGCGATTCCGCTACGTTTCGTAGGCTGTTTAACCGCTACGCAATCGCTACGAGATTTAAAGTTAGCCCCTGGAATCAACCGCTGCGCAGAGTCGAACAAAGGTGTAGGAATTGTAAACCGGTATGTCGCCCATCATTCCACCAACTCTTATTCGATGTCACTTCCACATATAAATTGGATGAATGCAACGTTTGTAAATACAACATATACAATTTATAAATAACAAGGTATCATGTTTTTCACAGGTTTTAAAAACAATGACATACTTTTCTGCGGTCAGTACTGAACAATAAGGTCCTGGTGTGGACGTACCTAGTTGAAATGAAGCACAGATAAAGCCTATTATATTTGCATAGAGAGCAGTCGGCGGGCGGCGCGCGGGCGGGCGGCGGACGGCCAGGGCGGGCGGCTCGCGGTCGCCGCTCATATTTATTGCCGTATTTGGCGTTTCGGCCGCGACCGACCAGAGTTTTATCTGTCCGAGGAGTAGACATGTCTCGCGTAGACATCGCTCGCGTGGTATATTGCCGCAATTTTGTAGTGTGTTGTACCAATAACAGCCTGAATTTTTTTTCTATATCGAAAGGTTATTAGGCTCACTTGATGTAAAGCGGTTGACTTGCAATTTTTATAGATTCACCGATATACGCAGTGCTACTAACGCACTGCCACCCCTGCTGCTGGCGAATTTTGGTGTTATTATGTAATTTTGAACAGTCATAAGTGCATATGCCGTACAAGTAGAAAATTACTACAATTAAAGGAATGTTAATGTCTTATTTGCTATAGGTTAATATCTAATACGCATGCGTATTTTAACCAAAGATGCCTGCAATTATTCTCCAATCGTTTAATATTATTTGCCTGAAATGTCTATTGCCTTAAAGCTGTAATGAATTATGGTCAGCATTGGCTGATAGGGATATTTATTTTTATGTAATAAGTTGTATTTCGTAGTACGTACGTAATGTTTTCATTAAGGCTGTACCTGCTGCAAAACTTGCGCTACTTGAATGAAAAAATAATTATTCGCCAAATACACAACGAATCAAAAACACTGTTACACGATTGTTTATTACGCGCCATAGTTTTTCAATAACTCATAAATTTTATAAAATTACATAGTGTGTACTTGTTGAAGAAAAATGTGCCAAACACGGCCGTTTTCAGAAAATTTCCTTGCAATGACTATGATTTCATTATTTCCTCAATTTTCTAAGTTACAAAACAACTACGGGGTTTAATAAACAATTGTACACCACAGTTTTTTGATTCGTTTTTTATTTATCAAATGATCATTTTTTTACTTGAGCGACGCTAGTTTCGCCGTATGGAGCCTCTTAATTTGACAATGTGCTAAACTGTGGACGAGAGCACCTAATATTATATTCTTATTAAATTTTCCATACGTATACGTTATTATAGTATACGACCCTCCTGACCTGAAGTTGGTAAACTGAAGTTTATCAAATTACGTAAACGTCAGCAGCATATTCATTTATTCATTTAATTCAACATTGCATTACATATGGGCCTTAATTAAATTAAATTAATTAAATCAGATACATATGCACCTTGTCAGGCATCGCAATGGTCTAGAGAGAGGTTAACATTACGAATTTAGGTATTCAGCGACCGAGTAGAAGGGTTTCCCTAATAAATGTTTTTTAAGAGAATTATAGAAAATCTTATCATTTATTTCGTCTTTCATATATTTGGGCAGTTTGTTATACACCCGCACAGACATGGGGTAGGGCCCAGAGCTATGTAATTTTAGCTTAGATGTTATTTGCATCAAATTGTTAGGTCTCCGTGATTTGTGTGTGTGTGAGTGTTGGCGCGGCACGTCATTTACGGTACGATAAAAACTCGGATTTTTTCTTACAAATTTGCACAGTTCCATTATATATATATTTGGCAGTGTCAATACTTTTAAATTACAAAAGTGTTGTCTAAATATGTATGCTTGTTCGCTATCCGACTTCAATAAAAAAAAATTAATAAGAAAATAAGTAAGAAGATTAATAAGTACGAGTAATAAGAAAGAATTATAAGAAATTATTACTTAAAACCCTTACGATATAGTAAATGTAAATAAATGATAATAAAACAAAAGAAAGTAGAATATGTGAATTCCTTTACGTCAAGCAATACTCAATCCAACTTGATAGACTAAATTTGAAAGACGTAAATTAGTTTAGATTTGACTTTTTACGGTCGTCGCGAGTGTGAGGCGTCAGAGCAACGTCGCGTGTATTACTTAGGCAAATTGGACCTAGTGGATGCTCCGAGTGTACAGTGCAGGGCAACCAAGTTGTTACAAAATATCGCATGTATGGTCCGCGAGGTGCTTCTTCATAGTTCCTTTGAAGAATTCCATGTTGTAGTTAGAAGGAAACACATGTGGCGGCAAAGCGTTCCACTTTTTAATGGAATGACAGAGGTAAGAGTTGGCGAACTTTTTAGTTCGCGAGGAGGTGTTTTCAAAAGTGACATATTGCACCGCAACCCTACACGCGCCGTTCTGTGATGGCAAGGAGAAGGTGGGATAGGGAAAAAAATAGTTCTTCAGAGCGCTGACCATAGTAGTGCGATAAAATCTACGAAGTTGAAGAGGTTCTAGGGTGACCTCTTCATCGTTGATTATGCAGATACCCCGTTACTGCAACCTATCGAGAACCTCAAATAGATGTTTTGTTGTTGTATTTTGTATAGTAAACTAAATTTAAAATTGTTTGAACATTTTCATACTCCGGCTACAAACTGCCCATTGCTATTTGGATAGAAAGGTTAAGAAAATTCTAATATCTATTTGGATTTATTATTATGTTACTAATACATCTTGTATTTTCCGATGGGACAGGTAAACTACCCCTTACTGTATTTTTCTGAAGGTACAGTTCACTATCCCGAATAAAAATAAACAGACGGCGTCTTAATCAGACGCGCAATCAGGTGGTCTTATTCTCATGCAAGCTACACACACCCACACACAGTGCTCCCGTATTTACTGCGTTTAACACAGTGAGACGCGCCACGTATGGCAGGGTGACTGAGCGCTTCCAGATCAGGCCACGGAGACAGCGGGTAAATTTGAAAGGTTCTACCAACAACGACAATATGGTAACGATCTTCTTAAGCTGCGGCGATATCGAATTATTGTCACATCTTAAGTAACACGCGTGTGATGCCTCTGGTGTTACAGGCGTTCATAGGCTACGGTAACTGCTTTCCATCAGCCGGCCGTATGCTTGTTTGCCACACTGGTGGTATAAAAAAAAAACAAAAAAGTAACTTATAAACGAGAAGCCTTTTTTATAATAACTTAAAATGTGAACTAAAATTGGAGGGTTAACCATGAACATTAAGCGATATAGAGATAACATAACCTTCGTAGCGCCTTATCCGCTGATTTTGGGCCACCTGTGTCTCTATTAGCTCTATTTGATGGAGGAACAGGACTGTAGGCTATTTATTAACCCTTTTCCTCTTTATACCATGATTTTATGTATTTAGATACATTTTACACTTTTTTATAAAACCATATTGTTATTTTTTCTGTCATTCTTACTCTTCAGATCAGCATTAATTTTTTTTGGAAATGACGCAGAAGAAATAGAGGCAGCTAATAGGCTGTGCATATCACATAATATCATATAATCTACAGTTAATAAGTTACATGTTAACTCTTGTGATATGAAAACAGACTCACATTGACAAGTTCTTTTCGAACATACCTCAGTGCTGGATCGTTTACAGACATCTCTGTCAAATCGCTAGCGTAGTGGCTCCGCAAAATGTGTGGTACGCGTCACGCGCGCCATTCCGTCAGCAATATTGTCTAAAGCAATTTGTATGTAAATCAATTGTTGTTAATACTATTTATGTCGATGGTTATTGAGCTTTACTTACTTTCGCTACAACACCCGTCACGCAACAATAGGTTTTACGAGACAAAACACAAAAGCGACATTCCTGTCGACTCCACTAAGTTACTTACGGTAAACTGACAAAAAAACATCGAGCTAAGACGTGCTGTTAGGGAATTGTTAATAAGGGATTGCCTTACATTCGAGCTCGGTCGGAGAGGATTATGGAGGGTATAAATTTTATTATATTATAAATAAGAAATTTATGAATTCGTTTTATCGCCGTTAAAAGATACGATGGGTGATGAAATGCATCGGCGATATCGAGTGATTGGTTAAATCGGAAATGAGAGGGTATTTGAGGAGGATTATCATAAGGCTAGAGACACATAATGCTCTTTTTTGACGTCGGATACCAAACAAGCGTGCTGTCAACCTGATGTAAAGCAGTTACTGTAGTCATACAAATGTTGGAATATATAGATCGCGCGATGCCACCCTCTCTGCTAACGCAGCATCTTTCTCGTCTAGTGACTTCTATTACTCGGAGGAATAGGAAAATTCTCAAGGGCATTGTTGCTGACAGTATGTTTTGGAAAAACAATTAGCATAAACCATCTCTGAAATAGTTTTTTTGTCCCATTGAGCATTTGTCGGCAGAACACCGGCACCGCGTTTCACTCGCGGTCCCTATATCCTGCCTCCCAAAGTGGCTCCAACACAGTGTCTGATTATAATACAAACAAAACGAGACGCAATCATTTCCAGAATGCCATTCGCGCTGCCTCGCACGCGTTGCAATAGGGAGGCTACTTTTTTTCTAATAATGGCATGAAAGCCGTCGGTGTGCGCCTCGGCGAACATACCTGAAGCGCTGCAGTCCCTAGGCAGCCCCAATAGCATCCTGAAGATGTTATTATATTGTTTTGTACACGTATTTGATCGATAGCTCGGCGCGTATATTTCACCCACAGGCTGCTCGCGTAGAAGTTTTGACAGGAAGCTTTAAATAAAGCTATTTTAACAGAGTTTTTACAGCGAGCAATCCCTCTCCAGATCTTAATCTATCTCCATAAAAAAACAGGTTATTCCATTGCACATTAATTTCTTTCGACGTGAAAGAAGGTGTAACAAACAGACATACTTTCACATTTATAATATTAGTATGGGGATCAGTAGAAGTTGGAAGACAGCAGTCCACGCTCGGGTTTCAATGCCGCGACCATAATATAAAAATCGTACCCTAGATCTTCTTTTATTTGCTAAGCATTCAAGCTCAGCCAAATAATTTCGGGATATGTAGCATTGCTAAGTAGTAGGTACGTTTTATTGTACGTGTTTCGTAACGTGTCGAGTCTGGTAGTAAGTAAATAGGCCAACAAATCACCACGTATCGGATTACTCTATGCGTTATTTATGTGTGCTGAGTTGGCGATACGCGGCCAGGATGCGCAAATGCCTGGATGTGGCGATCTGGTTTAGATCTAAGTAATAGATAGAATATGTTTTATGTGTACGATATAGATTAATAAATACAGTACCTAATTCATCATCATTAGCAATCTGTATATACCTACTGCTCACTTACTGGGCACAGAGACTGATCAAGAGTTCTGACCGCCTAGGCTAATTATTTAGGACGAGACCACCGACTGATTCGAGTGACAAGTCAGGTTTTATTTTACGCGCGCTTTTTAAAATTTGTTTTTAATGATACATTTATTATATTTGACTTAAAATATACAATTAAAATAAATACTAAATATGACTAACTATATATACAAACAAAAAAAGAAACGGAAATAACAAAAACTAATTAAAATTAATAAAATATAATATCTAAATAGCATCAAAAAATTCTTCCGCATCGCCATCAAAGGGTAACGTGGCCAGAAGCATTGCCATGCTAGATGGCCAATGCTAATTCGCTGAGCGAGAAATAGGCCAGCCCTCTGGTCGCGGGAAGAGTCGACTAACCATTTGGAGATTTGTTTGTTTATATTATCTTTATTTGTGTGTATATCGAAATTTGTTATCAGGGGCTCCCAAGCTTTTTCAGTTAACATCGCATTAAGTTTTAGTGTTTTGTCTCTGTTTAGTTGAAATATGTCGGGTAGTTGCAAGATGCTAGATTAATAGTCCATGGGAAGACACGATTTCAGCGCGTCCCACCGATCCTCGCACCCTAGGCTAATTAGTCTAAGAGTTAATCAGGCCCTGACTGTGTGACCGATGAAACACGTCGACATAGCTCCATAGTCTCCAAGCTGGACCGATGACTTCAAAAAAGTAGCTGGAAGCAGGTGGATGCAGAAAGCGGAGGATCGCATAGGGTGGGAAACATTAGGGAAGGCCTATATCTAGTAGTGGATAAATAAATACTGATAATGATGATGGTGATGATTAGTTATCTAATACCAATAGTAAAAGTTTGTGAGGATGTACGGATGTGTGTATGTTTGTTACCTTTTCAAATACTTTTTATCCAGGAGCGTTCACGCGTGGCGAAGCTATGGGAAGAGGCTAGCTTTATGAACCCTTAATTGAACCGGTATTTGTATTATAAATAGGGAACCATAATTTACCCTTATAGTTAATTGTATTGCTAATCCTGAGACTTCCATGGATAGCGATATGTCGCAATAGCGACAGTATTATTTGTAATCACAATAAATCAGCGTGTCGCGACAGGCGACATTTCGGGCACCACCGATCGCGTCTTATTGAAAACATGCTCGGCTCAATTAAGCATATCTAAATTAATTGTCTCTGGATATGTATCGCAAGACAAATGTCCTGTTCTGTGTAACTACGCGGTAAAGCAACCCATGTATGGTCGGCTACGAAAGTGGTTTATCGATTTTGGCAAAGCATGAATGTTCATAAGGTTTTACTTTTGAAAGCGAAAATAAACCTTCTTAATTTGAAAAGTACAAAAGTTGATTGAATGTCAGTTTAAATTTCACTTATTTCGCCCACTGTACCTACCAGTGTTAAACGGTAACAACGTGTTGTATGAAACCTAGTCAAAATGTCAGGCATTAAAAATAACTTATACCTATAGATTATCGGGTATGTATATACCCGTAATCCGTTAAGTATTTAACACTTTATTCATTACACTTAAATCATTTATATCATTAAAATCACACAACATAAAAATAGTTTGTTCAGAATCACAAGTTGAATCGATTCCATCATTTTGTGAAGAGTAGGTTTTTTTTTATAAAATCCTGTTAATATAATCACGATTCAGTGGTAGAAAGCAATGCTTACTTGGAATCCAGGGTCGCGGGTTCGATGCCTGCACAAGACAAATATTTGTATATATAAACATGTTTTGTCTTGATCTGAGTATTTTTAGGGTTCCGTACCTCAAAAGGAAAAACGGAACCCTTATAAGATCACTTTGTTTATTTATATAGACTGATATTATAAAGCTGAAGAGTTATTGTGCTTGGTTGAACGCGCTAATCTCAGAAGATACTGGTTTGAATTGAAAAATCATTTTACTATTAGTTTACTCGATAAATGGACTATCTATTTATCGAAGAAGGCTCTAGGCTATATAAGATCATGTTATAACCAATAGAAGCGGAGCACCGTTGTTTAATGTCGCAAAAACGTTTTTTTTTCTGTTGAAAGCTTCAGTTGCGTGCGTTTCGTAAACGGTTAACGTTACGCAACATACATGTATCACGAAATTGTAAAGTTACATAGATAGACGGAGAAAAAAACAAATTAAGTACATTAACAAGATTGTAACTGACGGTTACTGCTATGGTGCCCGGAGCCAGCGATGTATGTATTTACAAAAAAAAAAAAACATGCATTTAAGTATTATATCAGTTATCTAGAACCCATAGTACAAGCTTTGCTGAGTTTGGGACTAGATGGCGATATCAAAGTTATCCAGTAACATTTATTTATTTATTATATGCTCGGGAAATTTTAATACAATCTTAATAATTCCTTTTTCGTTTTTTATTGCGTCGAATGGCAGGTGGCAGATAAACATGCGGACTGTTTAATATCACTGATATGAAGGGGTAGCCGTTGCGTTTAGACACTTGCTACGAAAAAATCGCTCACGTGGGCTATACTAAATTTATTGCAGACTAGCAGAACATGACACGTACTTGTACAACAAGCATACAACGGTAATCCGATAACTCTAGGTAAACAGCAATTAAACCGCTTGTTATCTAGTCTAGACATTAGTTAGACATTGAAAGTTTTACGACTCCGTCGGCCTATTTGTGGGAAACATAAACAAAATTCATCCCAAAGATGAGGAATATTCACCGAGGCAAATAACATTAACAAATAAAAAGACAGCCTCGCTGAGTGACTCGCGGATATGATTCTATCCAATAATCAAGTACAGACAAAGGAGAGCCTCTACAGCGGCTTCATAAATCAAAACACGAGTAAACGTCACTTCTGGACGATCGTAAACTGAAAGACCGCTTACACATTACTACTTGTCAGACCGTAGCATTAAAAAGTTTCCTACATCGTTCATCAAGGAATAGCAGTGTAACAGCTCTATACTTTTGATCTGTGATCCTCTGTGGTATTGTAAAATGGATGGAGCCTTGGTGTGTACTCCGGGAATAAAACTGTGGGCATTAAAAAGGCCCAGCAATTTGAATAAGAGCGCGACCGCGATCCAATTTTGAGATTGCCGCTGACTGGTGAGGGCGCGAGTAAACAATGTATGAATTGGTACGTAAAATAAAGTGATTGAAAATTGAAATATAAATAATCGGTACACACAATACGCTTGTACACTAAGACTTCCAGTGTTAGAGGGCCCCACCGCGCACGTAGTGCTACGAATACTAGGTACGTCTTATGGCTACGCAGTACCATCTTATACTACAAGTGTTATGGTCTAAAAGCTGTTACACGTATATAAAATTGTTACATTAATATTTCTTCAATGTAGGCAGGTACCCATGAAATTTCATTAGCATTTTCTAAAAAGATCCCATTGAAGATCGGCCATGAAAGTCGAATTCGCGTACCAGCGGTTCGATTAGAAAGTATGTTTGAAAATACAAATCATGACTACATTACTTGACAAGTCATATTGATGAGTACAGTCATGGCTAATGCTACAAAAATATATAAAAGGGCAGAAACATTTTTAGTATATGCCACGTACAAGCAAGTCCAATGTGATACTGCCTTTTAAGAGATGAACTGAAGACCTGCTGAGATCGCAGGGAGTCAGGGTTGGATGCAGGTAGCATTGTGTCCGTCACGCTGCAGATCGATTGGAGGGGCCCAAGAGTCTGTATCAGTGAACAGTAATAGACTGAAACCAAGATGTTGAAATATTGTTATCACTCAAAATAATTATATCCCATGCTTTAAAAATGTACCGAATTTTTTTATACTACGTCGGCAGACAATCATACGGCCCGCCTGATGTGAAGCGGTTACCGTATCCATATTAACGCTCGCAACCTAAAATATTGCTCGCGCGCCGCCACCACCGCTACCATCGCAACATCTCCTTGCCTTCTGGTGACCTCACTCACTCGCAGGAACACTACAACCATCTAGGGAATTGTTATTTGGCTGCGGTATTCTGTGAGATGGTGGTACATTCCGCAGTCGGGTAGCTTACAATTACCTACGCTCCCTACCCTACCGTTACTGCTCCCTACAGTTTGTCAGTCAGCAGGGTGCACCGCTTGCAGGTGAAGTTGGCTTTGGTTCAAAGATGTTAATAAACCACTTACACCCCATAAACCTCTTACACCCCAAATAAACAAAAGAATAAATTCTTTATAGCTCCATTTATTTTCCTTTGATCTACACTTAGTCAGACTAAAATATTTACAGTATGCAAAGAGTAAAACCATTATAGTATACATAAAATACTATAAATCAATATAAAACACACTTACTGTATTTTTTGTTGTTCCATATTAGAAGCTTTTCTTTAGTTCACTGCGGTGTCTGTAGTCAAATATTCCAAGTTAATTTGACTCACTTTCTAGTGTCGGATCGAGCTGAAATTTGGCACGCTCGTTGGGTTTTCGCGACAATACATGGTTATGGGATTAAAAATGATGTCGTCATTTTTAATCCAATATGGCGGCCGCCACAAAACATACGGGTTTCAAATGAAAGAGTTTAATGTGCGGAACATTGAGTATAGGTCGTTTTTTATTAATAACTAATATTAAAAAACTTTAAAAGCCTTTTAACTAACATTAAAAATTAATTCTATTCTTATCTTGTCTTGTTGACAATTCATCATCAATCCTTATTCATACCTCTGCTGGGATATGGGTCCAGCAATTCAACTGCTACTGTTCGAGGAGGCCAGAGAGTTCTCGAGTTTGATTAGGTGGCTTTAATAACGACTGTCATCTAGAATGACAACAGCCGGAACCGAGGGTTTAACGTGCCCTTCGGAACACGGAGGAGCTCGAGATAAATAAACCCATCGATGGACAGGATACGGTCGGCATTGCTTAACTTGCGTGTTCGATTACACTGACACACGCAACGACGCCACCGAGTTCCCCGCTTATTGACAATATTCTTCTCTAATTGGGATATTTAATTAAAACTAGTTGAAAGTAATGTTATTACATTTGACCACAAGTCCGAGAGTCCTTGACGTATAATATCGTATGTATATATAAACCAGCGGTCGTTTCACGCTCATTTGTATGCGGTGACTCCCAACTGTCCGCATTATGCCAATAACATAAAAACACAGTAAAAAATATTTACTTCATACATACTTAGCGAGTGTTTTATTCGTGCGAGCGTCTTTATAGGCCCATCGTAACTTTGTCCATGTATATAACTGACTCCATAAAAAATGTCCAGGCATACTTACATAAAGTTATAGGTGAACTGCCCCGGGCTCTACATACACAACGGGGAAATTACTTATACCAATAAATTTTATGGGTAACATCTAGAGGGAAATGTGACATTTTCAAGACTAGCCGGGACTATCTTGATTGTCACGAAACGACCGTGTAAAGTATAATATTTTTGCAATTGAGGAAAGAAAAAAACAAATGGATTCACACTGGGCCGCAATGAAAGCGGGTCGGTAACAAAAATATCAATTTTTGAAATCGTCTTTATTTTTTATTTATGGTTTTAATACAATCACCAAAAAGAAATAAAAAGATTTTACTTCTGCATATATTTGTAAGGAAATAAACTTTAATTCAGTATTTATTTCATAAAGCTAGCTAAAATATTTTGGAAGTTATTGATGTTTCTGTTACCGACCCGCTTTTATTGCGGCCCAGTGTGGCAAAAATGTTCAAAAGTTGCTTTAACAGAAAAATAACATTTTGCGCCGGTTCATTAGATGGATACTATACAGTAATATTGACCGTAAGGCCCAAAATATTGTAAAATTATAATAGACATAATTACGGTCAGGTAAGATTTTTTTTTTATATGTGAGGGGGGCAAATGAGCATGTGAGTCACTTGATGGAAAGCAATCACAAACCGCCCACGGAGATCATCAACACCAAGAGTTCGCTGATCTGTTGCCAGCCTATACACTATCCTTTCTTTCTGGTAACCTCACTCAATCGCATGATCACAGCAACTCTCAATGGAGTTGGTTTTCTGTGAGGTGGAGGTACTTCCCTAGTCGGGCAGCTTAAAAAATACAGTACGCCCTACCTCTCTTTTCGCCAGATCCTCGTTTGTCAGTCAGCAAGGTGCACCACGTGCAGGTAAGGTTAGCTTTGGTTCATAGATGTTGATAAACCACTTGCACCCTAATATCCTTTCGTAGCGAATGCTTACGTCATAATATCTACCTGTATGCCAAATGTTAACGCTATCCGGGGCCCACCGGATTTTTTTATTACGAAAATCTAACTTCACATTAAATTTGTACCAACAGTAATAAGCTTAGGCGGTAGGCACAGGGGCGCTGTACAGAATAAACTGAAGATGTTTATCACAAATTTTTAAACAGAAATCTGATTTTCGCATACAAAAAGTCCGACGGGGGTCGGCTTCAGCTTAGGCGGTAGGCCCCCTGTGCAGTGGCACTCACTAATGCTTTCAGATGTGGGTTGATATAACAGCCAGTCATAGTTGTCTTTCACATTTCATACTACATATATATTTTACATATATCTCTATTTCTATGAGATACTGTTTTATTTTCACCTGATTTAACATTTGTAAATTTCAATATTAATGATTTAATGACACAATCCATTCTTATATTTCCATACTTATTGTTTTATAATACATATACGAGTACATCGACCACTTATTCATCTCACTGCTGGGATATAGATCTCCCTTAAATCGCAGTGATTTAGAGCATATTCAATGACGCTGCTCAATGGGGTTGTACTATGTATGCTGCTAAATAAACTTGTTTCGATTTCGTCAGAAAAATAAGAAAGTAAGAGAATTTAGATAGATAACATTTATTTGTATCTTCAGACACATACAAGAGATTGCTAACTTAAATAAAGCTAAGTACGAGTATACATTATTAGCATATTCTCAAAAAAGTACAACGTGGATGTACTACAGCAGAAACAAAAGAGATGCAGCAGAGCTGTGATTTTAATCAAATAATTCAACAAACTTGCGTACATAGAGCTGATATCATTGAAACTAACATTCTAGACTTTTAGATCCGTCAGCGTCAAATAGATATAAAAACCGAAATAAATGAAAATCCGAGAGCGAATTGTAGGGAGCTGTAAAAGGCCAGGTCGCGTTTATGGAGCGAGCTTGGCTTGCGATGGCCGCGTTTTCAATCGGCGATGCCGCCCACCGCGCGCCCTCAATCGTTACTGCGCATAAACAAACAGTTTGCGCTTTTTACACTTTACAGCGACCCTCGTAAACGCGACCAACAAGACACACCGAATCAGCGGTTTGTAAACTCAGTGATGTGAAGTCCATGTAGTTTCATATCGATGGTCTGTATGGTAACACTCTTATGAAAACATACAAAATATACCTACTTAAACTCAGTAAAATATGGACAGTTTTATTTGAAGGTATATAAATAGTGTATCACTGTACAAAATTATCTATCTTATTTTGAAGTACCAGATACTAGCGTCTTTCATGATGTAAGTAGTTAGACCGCGATGATCATATATGTCCTATCCTTCTTCTGGAATGTCACAATATAAGCTATTCAAGCTGTTCTCGAGGATGTACTAAAAGCACATTTTTTTATACAACTAAGGTAGCAAACAATCATACGATCTACCTGATGGTAAGCAGTTATTCTAGCTGTAAAAGGCAATTCACACCATTATTGAATAACTCCATACCGTAGTCTCTTGGAAAAGCATAGAAAATAAATCTTTTCTAAGTATCTAAGTCAGAGAATCACCAAAACAAAAAATCCATTAGAATGACACAGTTAAAATATCTTTTTGCGATTGATTATTTATTCTTCCCTTACACATTGTAATTGTCTGGAATAGATATAATATAATATATATATATAATAGGCTTTAGTTTATTGTATGTATTTTGTTGCTCAATTAAAGAGTTTATTCTATATTATTACCTACGTATATTGTTCAATTAGTGTTTCTGTCCAGTAATAGTCTTTTTATTTTTATCGCTTGAATTTACGACCTAGTCAGTTACAGTATCTTTATGTTTGTTTGTAATATCGAGTCGAGTCCACTTCTCTGCACTAGCCTCTGAAATTTTCCATCCTACGGAGCCGGGAGCACATACTACAGTTATTTGCATTTTATTCGCCCGGGGCCGTCCTCTGCCGCGTCCTCGGCGGCCACTCTTTATGTCCTTCAGGTAATAACCTCTTTGACGAACAAGCTTCTTCCCCTCTTTCAGCAAAACATCACCATTCTCAACTCTATTGCAAACAAAATTAGAGTAATACAAACTGTAAATTTAAGTTTGTTTGTCGGAGAGGGCAGAGAGATAAAAGTAAACGGATTATTGCTTGTGTATCGTCTCGCAGATCTGTCCAGTCGTTCGTAGAATACCATCTACGTGTACACTTTCAGCTGTGTATATGAAGATACTGTGATATGGCTACTGACGGAGACAATACACTTTATATTTTCGGTGATGTTGATAAAAAAAGATGGAGTTTAGTTTAAAATAGTGTAGTTGATTTGTAATAGCTAGTTACAATTATTGTTTTTCGAAGCAGTGATTAATAAAACCCTTATCAAACGGCCACCGGATTGCTGCTGTAAAAATAACCATAATGTTTAAAAATTACAATGACCTATGGTGCAGAGACTTGGACTCTGACCATCGGACTGGTACAAAGGTCGCGCAGCGAGCAATGGAAAAGGCTATGCTCATGGTTTCTCTGAGGGATCGAATGCAGAACGAAGAAATTCGACGGCGAACCAAAGTTGTTGACATAGCCTTCAGAGTTTGCAAGCTGAAGTGGCAATGGGCCGGTCACATCTGCCGAGTATACTGATAGCAGATGGGGGAGGTAGGTATTAGAGTGGAGGCCGCTCGTAGGACGACAACACGTTGGACGTCCTCCTTCTTAGTGGTCCGATGACTTTAAGAAAACGGCTGGAAACGACTGAATACGGAAGGCGGAGGATCGTGTTTGGTGGAAAGCACTGGGGAAGGCTTATATACAGCAGTGGCTACATACAGGCTCATGATGACGATAATTTATAAATTAAATGCTTATGTTAAAAACTGCAATATAAAAAAACTCATCTTAAAAAAGGAGCTTGTTTATTTTGTTGTGTTATTCGGGTGCGATTGTGTCTAAATTTAATTCGGTATCAATCAAAAATATGTAATACATTTATTTGCTCAATAAAATGTTTTCGTTTGCAATCTAATTGCTGATTATAATTTAGATATGATAACAAATCAAATGATAAGCAACACTTAAACGTACATTTAGCTATTATTGTACTTAAGGTTAGACACAGCTTTCTAATATCAGTCTGTCTAGAGGTAGAAAATAACCTATCAAGGTCAATGTGACCACTTGATATCCTTACTTTGCCGTGGTCCCACCGTTTTCACTTACTCATAAGATCACGTCACCTCACACAGGTTTTTTATAAGTTCTTATTATTATATCATGGACATTAATATTTCAATGAGTGAGTATGAAATGAATATTACATGGGCGTAGTGAGGTCGTAACGGGCGCGTCACGTTTTATTGGAGCGCCAACCCTCGCGCTCTTCATTAAGCGACACCGCAGACGGTATTTTTATCGTCGTCGCATGCAAATCTACGTCCACCTTGTCGTACTGCGGGGGGAAGGTTGGCACACACCGAATTAAACTATTCGGTGGGTGCAGTTTTTTCTTTTTATAAAAAAAACCAGGTATATCTTAGGTATCAAATACACCTCTCTAAACGGCTCTATGTGAAGAAAAACATTTATTGCAACATAATAGATACAGTACTATAACATTAAATAAAGAAGATGAAATTGATATTTTCATGGCGTAACAGCGGTATATATAATATAGATAATATTATATGTATGTATAATGTACTTTTACCGCTGTTACGCCAAAGGAAGGAAGGAGTGTAGGCTAGTAACGGATCGGCGTCCCCTTAGTGTTGCTGATCCCCATGGGCGGTGGTGATGGCTTCTCATCAGGTGAATCAAATACTCGTTTGCCCCCCTCTCATATAAAAAAATTAGCATATACGCGTAGACAAAGCCTGATTATGACGACCTTAAGTTAATATACAGCCTTTAAATCATCCTAATCAGCCTGGACGATGTCATTTGCGTATTAGAAAAAGTCGTCTAGTTTCTATCTCCAAGAGACCTATAGAAGCTTGTTTCAAGTATTGTTAACAAAAAGAAAGGGCAGTCCCTGCGGAATTGCGGCGCGTGAGCACCGATAAGTTGCTAGTGTCTATAGCTCACAGTCACCCCTTTGTATCAGATAAGACATTTAGCATACCATTAGATTTACCACACGATTCAGTATAAGAAAATCAAATGGAGATTACCATGAGGGAGTAAACACGTCACCAACGATGCGTCTCACTGTACGTTGCGGTCCCTCATTGATCTCTACAAATTACCATGTCTTTTCCAATACCCCAACAAAACGAATTGACGTTTACCTTCCTATTACCAATTTCCATAACAAAAGGCAGCGGCACTCATCGGGGCATCCCTAAAAATTGACTAGTCGACATACGTAGGAGCAGTGGCAAGAGGCGCTCAAGAAAGCAATTATTACGGCGCGTCGTATCGGAGAGCTGGCGCGGGCCCCATTACCCGGTGTATCCAACCTTTGTTGGTGTTTACCTTAGATATGCATGATGCTAATGAGATTTAAATGTGTCGTTTGCTTGCTCAGTAATTTTGTTAGTATTATTTGTGCAATGGTACTGCCAGTACTGCGTTGCACGGTTTAATAGGTATTTGAATATTTCATACCAGATATATACATTCATACTACGGTACGATTGATTACGATCAACGTCATGAATAAACTGTCGCCATCGGTAAATGATGCCCGTGGTGAAAAAATAAGTTAACTGGAGCTTATTACGTTATTTTGGACAGTGTTATTTTACGTATATTTAACTAATGCGTGGATAAGGTATTTCGTGGGAATTTTCAAAAATCCTTACTCAGCGGATGCTTACTTCATTATAGCTATCTTTATATAATATCAACTCGATCCATCCACGAGCTGCGCGTTGATAGATCAGTCAGCAATGGATGCCTTTATTATTACACAGAAGATTTAAATAAAATAAATGTTTTATACTCTACGAATATACTTACTCTACGAATTGTAGGTTTCATTATAGAGGCCCACCGGGGGAAATTGAATAAAGATAATTTTTAAATGTTATGTCATATGTCATAATATTAGTTTATAAGTGATTGGTTACGATCAATAGACAAGTAACTGATAGGAAATAACAGCCAAATGACAATGTCCTAGTGACTTTGACAGTTGTTGTGTTCCTGAGAGTGAGTGAACCAGAAATGAAGGAGTTGCTACGAAGATAGCGCAAGTTGTGACGCACAAGCGATACTTTATGTTGCTAGCGTATATAGATCACGATCACCGCTTCACATCAAGTAGGACACAATGCTTACATCCATGACATTTTATGTATAGACAGACTATAGGCAAATATTGGCCGCGAAGCGCTTATTAAATCCCTACGCATTTTAAACAAGTAGTACGCAAAGAAAGAAAAAGCACATGAAGACACAGATCTTCTTCTACTATGTACTTTATCTAAAACATTCCAATAATCATTCTTGATTAGCGCTAACATCTTGCCGCGACGATAAGTGCCGCGAGACTGAATGATTTACCTTGCTATCGTCTTGCTACAATGGATACAGGTAGAACGCATCTATAGGTAAAGACATCTTTGTTTTATCTGCGATACTATACAAATATCTATTCAATGTAATACCCTAAAACGGTTATAATAGGTGCGTGCCTAATGAGGGAGTCGCTAAACAACAATTAGCGCGGACAATCCAAATAATAGACGCGCAATTAGAGATTAGGCTGAAACTCACCGCGGGGGCAGTCATCAACACGCCCGCGCTGCGCTCGCAGCTCGCTCAGCTCGAGTCACACGTGAAATACTGGACAATATGTTTGCTATTTCTAGATATGACCGACACACAGGGAAGTCAAATTCCAAAAGTTTCTAACTCCTACTAAATTCTTCTGATTAAATTCGTTTTGGGATCCAAGGCAACCGTAGACTTACCCCTAAGACTGCAGTGGACTTCACTGTTCATCACCTTTTTGGCGGTCGCCGCTGTTAATCCTGGCTACACAGGAGACACAGTGGGAGGAATGTGTACACTTTTTTATATATTTAAAGCTATACCATTAATACGCAGATTTACTAGGTAAAGTGCAAATATCAGTTACCTTTAGTAAAATTTCACACTTTACCCGATCGTACTACAGTAGAAAATGTGCAGTCTACTTAGTTGAACATTTTACAGAAGAACCAAACATAGAAAACAACTTGATTTTTTCTAATGCTTTGTTATTTTCAATCAAATATTGCATGTTATACACAGTTACAAGCGTATTTTTAAGCTACATTAAATGCTTTATTATTTTTATAATAAATCGAAATGCTTGAGGAGATTATAAGCACTTATGTTAGAAACATTTTTTATTTGTGGTACTTTTGAATTAAAGCGACATATAGAAATTACATGTTAGTCAGATGGCAGCGTAGGCCTATAGCTGGTCTGTGCTTATCATAAAGCTATGAGCACTAATATACCTCAGTCGTTTATAAAAATAAAAACAATTTCTCAGCCTACACGTGAACTTAGTTAACAAAACAATATTTGTATCCTGTTGCTTTAGTGGTTTGATAGGAAATTACGTGATAATGTGACCGTATTAGAGTAGGAGTCTGTTCCAGTAAATCACCCGTGATGTATGTGGAGCGGTGGATGGGCGAGCTCTCGTTGATTACGCGCTGAGCCGTGACAAAGATCGCCCGCCAACAATTCACGTCAATTTGTGAGCTGACAAGGTGCGGTCGCGAGCCTCGCCACCGCTCGCCGCCCGCCCGCCGCCCGCGCCCGCTCGCCGCCCGTCGCCCACAGCACATTGCTTAGTTCACTCAGTGCTGTGGAGCCGATTATATTCAAAATATTGAACGTAATGTTAGGACGCTTGTTACACACGGACACTTGAGGACAAATTTGGACTGGATTACCTGGTTCAGCAAAAGTGCTTGCAGCACTCACGCTACTTCGGTAACAGCCTTCTTCTAGTATCTAACATTATTTTTATATGAGAAGGGGGCAAACGAGCATGTGGGTCACCTGGTGGAAAGCAATTATACCACCCATGGAGATCAGCAACACCAAGGGGTCGCCGATCCGTTGCCAGTCTATTAAAGGAAATATAGATTCTGTTCTTGAAGGCTCCCATGTCGTAATTGTTCGGAAATACCGCTGAGGGAAGTTGATTCCACAGTTTCACCGTTCGTGGTATAAAATGTCTTAGGTACTGTAGTAGATTGCCAATTGTCAAGATGATATATGTAGATGGAATTTTAATTTATGGCGAGTTGTTTCATAGTGGAATTCAGCAGCAGGTCATCCGATCAATCGTGCAGTGGATTAAAAAAATTGCTCACTCAGTAATTTTCTGAAGTCCATGAATGTGAATTTAAAGAATGTAAATACAAAACAAAAAGGATACGTTGAAATAAATATAATATATGGTTAAATATAAAAGAAAAGGAATTAGACGGCGTCGTTGCGCGTACTAGTACTCTCACACGCACGTCAAACAACGCTTGTGTCTTGCGGTATCTGGCACCCTTCTACAATCATTGGAGGGTTAATTTATTTCGAGTTCCATCGTACTTCGGAGGACACGCTAAGCCATCGAACGTGGCTCGGCCATTTAGTGATATTCATTAAATCAAGTCAGTAGATTTTGGGCAGCTTAAATACACTTTCCTCCGCCAACACGCAGTGAATCAGCATGATGGAGTATGCTCTAAAATCTTCAATTAAATGAAGACGTTTCAACCGCAGGCGGAGTATGGTTTTGTTGATGATGAATAACGATAGAGAAAAGAAAGCAAAATAAAATGAAGTCTTACCCTTCAAAAAGTCACAGAAGTTTCCATACTTTTAGAGGTGAAGTCGTGTCCATGGTGTTCGTAGTCCGCGACAAAACAGACAGGTCAGCGGTAGTTTTGAGCTGTAGAGTCCTTCGTGTTCGGCAGACGTGTTGTCTGTCGACCTACTAATGTTTACCGATTGAAATCCAATCGATTTGCATAGAGTACGGCCAGTAAATTTGGCATTTGGTAATGAATGGGGCACTATCGTTCTGTTTTGATTATAGACCTAGATTTCTATGCGTGCTTATCGAGGAAATTTTCAAAAGTATAGTTTTATACATATTGATGGCAAATAAGGATATGGTCAGCAGCCAACTTGAACTATAGATGAAATATATATAGTGTTTTTTAAATGTTGTCATAACTACTATCAATAATATTGCCCCAAGTATTGTTCATGATAAGTAAATTCCATGTAAGTAAGCAAACCGTTAGTTTCTACTTCAATTCTATATAATAATTCTATATCTAATGATATATATATTAAGTCAGGTGAAATAAGTCTACCGAGGGAGGTTTCCATATTATGAAACTTCCCCTAAATTCAGTGAAAAATAGTACCGTGTCTACTTCTCTTCCAACGTTACCTCATTAGCTGTACTATAACTCGAGTTGGCTTTCGAACTGGAAAAAAAGGTATAATGGTTTATAATAATAACGTCAAGGCCTTTATTTCCGTTTAATCGTTTTTAAAGACAATATTGTATTTTATTTGGAATTGGCAATTAGCAGAATGGAGGTGCTGCTTGTAATAAAAATAAGAAGGGTATCATTTAGGCGTTTGTTATGGAAGACAATTATCGGTTATCCGGTGATTGGGTGCGAACAAACAGGCATTATCTTGGAGTGCGCGGGGGCGGCACGTCCTGCCACCTCGCTCGCCGCACACGCCACGTTACACCGCGCAGTGTCTCAACATTAACAAATTAATCAAATGAAATGAAATGGAATTATTTAATCTCCCTTGATACTTGATACTTAGATAAGACTTACACATTTTTATTAATAATATCTTTATTTTTTGACATATTTTTTATTTACTAGCATGTCGGTATTGACCATTGGCGAAGAAAAAGTGCTTGAAAGAAACTTGTCAATATGGATTTTTTGAATAATCAAATATTACAATAAACAAGTACTGCTTGCTTGTACAAGTACATAATCGTGGTTTATGTCCATCTGATAGGTAATAATTTCAGCAAAGTCTCACATAATACCAGCGCCTAGCTTATGTCATTATTTTTGTAATGGTCAACTAAGTGACATGTCAATGGAGTGGGGAGGGTGTGGTTTATGTCAAAAGTGCGAATCAATTATTTCTAAAGAACGTAGATACTGTTTGTCATTGTCAGAACACAGTACTCGCATTATCTGATATTTATTTATTGGTCGTGATCAGCTAACGAGCTTGATAATGGCTTATTGCCGAGCAGCACGGCTCGAGGTGCCGGGATGTATGCCGGCTTCCTAATGACGTCAAATGGCTAGTTAGCGCGGAGGCGGAAGTTGTGAGCGCGGAACAGCGCTCTAGATGAGGTGTTCCATTTGATTTGTGGTTGTGGGTTTTGATTTTTACTAGTTATTTGCAGCGATATTGCTGCTTCATTTTAATGCTGAAAGGTTTTATAAGAAATAATTTATTTAGGTATTAAAACATATGAAGAGTACCGGCAAATAATAGGGAATGTCAAAATTTTTTTTTTCCATTTTCTATTGGAATTTAATCTTTATCTACGCTAGTTTAATTTCTAAACACTAACTTTTTTAAAAAGTAAACAGATGGCGCCAAAAGGCAAAGTAAAAGTTACTACATACTCGTATGCTGATCTCGATATAAATGGTAATACTTTTGAACTTTTAATTGTGTTTATCTCAAAATCTATTAATTTGAACATTCCGTGTTATTTGCTTGTACCCATCATATCATATACTCGACCAATTATTGGTATACCTGGATGGACTACCAAGATCGTGATGTGCATGAACTTTATATTGAGCAATGCACTTTGATGTCTAAACGAATACTTTAGCACTGATGAGAGAGCTTCACTACTGATATTAATTACGTCTATAGGTACACAATAAATTATGCTGTTGTCATTTACAGAAATCAGCAGGAAACGAACAAAAACATAAACCCACAAATTATTATCCATAATAAACCTAGACACGAAACAAGCTATAAACGCGATGACCGCGGCTTTGCGGTCGTAAAAAAAACATAATTTTAGTAGATCCACAACACCACAGAAATGTATCTAGTAAAATAACACCCTATAGATACCACCGGTAGGGCTGCCCCGCTATTGTTATCAACTGAAATTGTTATTCACAGTAATCGTAATGTGTAATTGCTGTTTTACGTCGAACTTCAAGTACCGTTCCATTACGCTGCAGTCCCCGAGGCATATTTTTATTAATTCAATGCCCTCAGAGAAGAGTTAATGTGTAAAGTTTAAATTGAAATTTGATCTGCGGCAGTTTGCGGCCGCGTTTTGTACCGCGGACTTAATTATAGTGTACGTTTTCGCATTATATAGTAACGTGATACCAGCACTTGTTACTGAAAGTTTGGATTTATAGATACTCAAGTAATTGTTATTGCTTTATGGGTTTGATCATTAATACTAGAACGAATGATTGAAGCTTTATGGTTAACCTTATCAAAAATAAAAAGGTGGATATCTCATGGCCATGTCAGATGAGAAGCCTCGAAAAACGTATGTGCGCGGATCGCGTTTTGTTTTATTTCTATTAGGCCATGAGATAAAAAGTATCCGATGTGTTAATCCAGCATATATTATACATGTATGCGAAATTTCATCCAAATTTGTTCAGCTGTTTACCCGGGAAATGAATATCCATACATACAGACTTTCATACATCCATACATCCTCACAAACTTTCACATTTATAATATTAGTAGGATGTGAGATAATATTAGAACTCGTGGAATTTTGGGGTATAAGTGTATCACCACGATCTTTAGAGCCAAAGTCAACTTCACCTGCACGCGGTGCACCCTGCCGGCTAGCGAAAGAGAGGCAAGCTGCCTGATTGGGGAAGTACGCCTCCACCTCACAGAATACCGAAACCAAATAACAACTGATAACTGTTACTGCATCATACATAACTTTCGTTTTAATAAAATTCATCCCCCAACCCCACTGATCGAGAAGCAGCATTGAGATCGTTTAACATTCGACTGAAATCCTCCAGCGATTCAGCCATTCTACGTCATCGGCAAATCGCAAGTGTGAGATGTACTCGCCGTTCACATTGATGCCCCGTGTCTTCCAGTCCAGCGTCTTAAATACATCTTCTAGTGCAGCGGTACATAGTTTCGGGGAGATGACATCCCCTTGACGTACTCCCTGCTGCAGTTGAATAGGATCAGACTGCTGGCTCTGGACGCGGACAGTCATTGTCGAAGCGTTATAATCTCAACTACTCGATATAGCGCTGCTCTACTAGACTTGGATTCCAGAACAGACCAAGTTTCGATGGAGACGATATTTGGTGTTGTCAATAGATGACTGTCGTTATGCTATGTTAGTGGCCTCTGGGCGGCTTGAAGACATTAGCTTCTGCCAACACGTAGTTGAGCAGCGCTCGCTCGTATGCTCGTACGCTCTAGATCCCCTCCGATTGACTGGAAACCCGTATTCCAGTAGCGATATGTATATGGGTTAATGCAAAAACACGATTACTAATGTACTTAAAATTTAAAACAAAAAAAAAATCTGTATGAATATGTGCACTATAGTTATCATAATGGGACGAACAAACAACACCTTTAATAGTACAAACAATTAATTATGATAGCACTGTGCGGGTACTCTCGTATCGAATGTAAACACTCGGCACTGGCGCGTGCTGTGCTAACACTGACAAACTTACCTACTTACTATTGACTGTGTCACCGCCTTTAAATACCAACTTAAAACGACATAACAATGGTTTTGTTGGAATACTTGTTAAATTTAATTTAATGTGTGCTTTTGTCTTTTAGTTACAAAATGAATGACTCTCTCTGGCTAATTTTTGTAGACAATAAAATGTAATATGAAAATTATTTTGTCAAAAATTAATTGAAGGTGGATTTAAATACAATTTTATTTAATTTAAAAAAAATATTAAAAATTAAAATATAACCTGAACGCTTCAGCGGGCTATAGGCTATGGAAGTGGTAGAAGACTTACGTCTACCTCGGACAGGCCATACAGCTGGGCCGGGATAATTTCAACAAAGAGATCGATAGACGCATTCGACTGGGCTGGACAGCTCTTCGGAAGTTTAGGCACATACTCACCGCAGATATACCGCAATGCCTGAAAACCGAAGCGCTATGACCTACGGTGCAGACTTGGTTGCTGATCGCTGGGCTAGTTCACAGACTAAAAGTCACACTAAGAGCGATGGAAAGAGCAATGCTTGTAGTTTCTCTAAGGGATAGTAGCCAAAGTGGTTGACATAGCTCTCAGAGTCGGCGAGTTCAATTGGCAGTGGGCTGGCCACATCTGCCGAGTCAGCGATGGCAGACGGGGGAGGAAAGTAGAGTGGAGGCCTCATATGGGGCGACGAAGCATAACGCGCGCCCTCTCTAGATGGACCGACGACCTCAAAAAAGTGGCTGGTAGCGGTTGGAAGCGGAAAGCAGAGGATCGTATAAAGTGGAAAGCACTGGGAAAGGCCTATATCCAGCAGCAGCTAGATACAGGCTGATAATGATGAAATGTGTTGACATGATGATAATATAAACGTAACAAATGCGAAGGTGTGTCTAATCTTCAAAATCCACCACAATTTACCAAATAACCCGTTAAAATTCAAACTAATCCCAAAACATGTTAACGCATGATGGGACGAAAATGGCCGGCTGACAGCGAACGCGTGCGCACAATCGCACACATGTCCCGAATGAGTATTACCATAATTGAATATTCTATTGTACGTGTCTAATGCACTTACCTGAGTGCCCATGTGGCGCTTGCATCGCTGGTTGGTAATCCCTTAGATTTGCACGCAGGAATATAAAGCGCTTGAATGATTTAATGTAGGGTTGTCGGTATAAAGTTACCTGTGTTAGGGGTGGCCCGCGCTCAGCGCCATCTGTCGTCCAAAGGACAATGCACGGATTTATTGTTGCGAATGCGTTCACGGGGATTGTGCGCCCCGGCTTTTTTGTCGGCTATCAAGTTTCCATTAGCTAATTTCACATCGATCGTTCGTAGAGTTCGCCGTGCGATTCCAATTTGATGGATCGTTTTTATTCGCTCCAGACTAAATGAATGCATGAACTTTTTGAATTCGATATTAGTGGATACTGATGATAAAAGTTTTAATGGTGAAATTTAATTAATATGTCTGGTGAATATCTCAGGCGTACACACAGTAAACGTCACCAATGTCAACAGTTTGAATAGTTTGTGTGGATTTAAAAATAATTACAACAATGTAAATTGTAAGTTAAAATACATTTACATTTCGTCTATTTAAAAATTGTAGTTAACATTCTATGTTTAGTAGTATAATGCTTAATAGGCACCACAATGTGACTTCACAGCAGTAAAATATAAAATGCGTAAATTCGTCCCCATCACAAACCTTCCTAGTAGCAGCTCAGTTGGAAGAGCACTGTACCAGTCATCGAAAGACGAATTTTTTCATTTTTAAAATTTTCAAATACTCGAACGACACTACACCCACGCTGTCAAACCATATCAATACATATGAAAAATTTGTACAGTTTATTGGACGACTCACTAAAAGTTACATATTTGATGGGCAAAGATTGTCATTACCTAATTTGTGTCTAAGATTAAAGGAGCAATTCTCGTAATTCAAATTTAGTCAAAATTCTGTTTCAATCCAGTCTCGATGCCAAAAAATATATATTTTATATTTTCGTATATAAAGATTCAAAGTTTTGAAACATGACTGAAAAGTAAACAAACTAAGAATGTAATGCTGGTCTCACTAACAATTAAAATTAATTTATTAATAAAATCAAGTAAATATACAATTTTCATTCAATCACGATTCTGTCAACTTTCATTCTGCAATCGTAAAATAATTACGAGATTTGACCTACTGATATACATTTTTTTTTGTAAAACGATTTAAAATTTGATATAAGTAAAAAAATATCTTTTTTTTGTATACCTATATGTCGTAGGGTCTGGTGCAGGTACAAAATAAGTATTGTCCCAAATAACGTAGTATACACTACAAACATTATCTAACAACTGAGAGTGTTTCTCGGAGCTTCTTGAAAGTAAAGCAGAGAATAAAAAATGATGTTAACGGCATAGGGATGTATCAGTTGTTTTTCACTAATAAGGGGATAGGGATGTTATGTATCAGTTCTTTTTCACTAGTTCATTGAAGTAAATTATTGTATTTTAT
Source organism: Hypsopygia costalis (assembly GCA_937001555.2). Lineage (NCBI taxonomy): Eukaryota > Metazoa > Arthropoda > Insecta > Lepidoptera > Pyralidae > Hypsopygia > Hypsopygia costalis. Next base: position 555,606 of record OW443331.2, read on the forward strand.
TTATACTACTTCGGGTGACGACAATACGGCCTGCTTCATGTGAAGCGGTTACCATAGCCATATTAACTCTGCCAACTTTAAATTACGCTCGCGCGTCGCTACCCCAGCTGCCAACACTGCAATTCCTTCCTTTCTGGTGACTTCACTCACTCGCAGGAACACAAAAATCCTAGGGAAAGGGAATTGTTATTTGGCTGTGGTATTCTGAGAGGTAGAGGTACTTCCCAGTCGGGCAGCTTACAAATATTCTCTCTTTTACAAGAGCCTCTTTCGCTAGTCGGCACGTCGGCAGGGTGCATCAAGTGCAAGTGTGGTTGGTTTTGGCTCTAAAGATCATAGTGAGCCATTTATAGCCCAAAATTATGACTTTACAATGATTTTAGATAACTTACAGTTGAGTTGCCTTAACGTACTCGTATAAAGTAAATAAGTCTAGTGGACCGCAGTGCACGCTGTACATAAATTTCAGTGATTTGCTGCAGCCATTTCTGGTGCTACTCAAAATTAATAAATTGTGCTGTACAATTATTTTCAGCTTCCTGTAAAGTTTTCCACCGCATGAATGTTTCATATATTAACGTAAGTTATCATAGGACGCTTTCACATTGTATGTCGTCGTCAACACTTACTCATCTCACTGCTAGGAAACGGGACTCCTCTCAATGTAAGGGGTTTAGAGCATACTCTACTTTAAGTTATCTTACTTTAAGTTACTATATCTTTTTGGGGTGTAAGTGATTCATCAACATCTTTGAACCAAAGCCAACTTTACCTGCAAGCGGTGCACCCTGCTGACTGACAAACGAAGCTCTGGCAAAATGAGAGGTAGGGAGCGTAATGTAAGCTACCCGACTGGGGAATGTACCTCCACCTCACAGAATACCGCAGCCAAATAACAGTTCCCTTGCGAGCGTTAATATGGCTACGGTAACTGCTTTACATTAGGCGGGCCGTATGCTTGTCTGCCACCCGACGTAGTATAAAAAAAATACTACATCACGCTACTTAACTGCGGGTTGGTGGAGGCTAGTGCCTTTTTCAAGCCGCCTAAAGGGCACTGTCTTGTTGATCTAACGACAACAGCCGCGACCGACGACTTAACGTGCCCTCTGAAGCACGGAGGAACCCGAGATAAATAAAACTATGCATCTTGATTTTTTTTAGATTTAAATTTTTTAGATGTTTAATTTGCATGTTCGATTAAACTGACACGCGCAATGACGCCATCTAGCTCCTCATTGTATGTACCTATGTAGAACTAATTTCACAATGTAGATAACTTTACATTCAATTATTTTTTAAGCTATTGCATAGCTTTTATCGCGGGCATTGAGCGCGGCGATCGAATCAAGAAACTCCGTAACGAAAATAAAACCTAACACCCCCACTCCGCTTACCATGTAGCTCGGCCGAGCATTCGCTTACCGTATGTATATGGTACGACTGTACGAAGCTCGCACAGATCGAAACGAGCTGGAGGCCTACCTTGAACACACGAAACTCGAACGAACTCCGTATTTTTGGGCTGTTTCCTACCACGACAATACTACGGGCCCGTCAACGGAACGAAATCGGAGTTTGACGTTTACTGCTACGGCCGTGACTTACGAGTACTATGATCATACGAACGAGCCCGACACGAAAATTCGAATATGACATATAGTTTTTCGGTTTTCGCGTACCGTAAGAGTTTCGGATTGACATTTTATTTCAAATATAAGTATGTTATTGTCAATTCTATATCAGTTTGGGTTTTGTATGACTACTGAGAAGGTGTAAATGTCTTATTAAAATACTGCGATAAATAAATAATTATAAGTTGATAAAAAATGCTATGCAATAGCTTTACCGCGGTAGTCCCCGAGTGCCACACGTATTTTTTTATTTTCATTGGTCTCAGAGTCAGCAGGCTGAAGTGGCAGTGGGCTGGCTACATGGGGGAAGAAAGTCCTCGAGTGGAGACCTCGTATGGGGCGATGTAGCATCACCCCCGGGTGGACAGATGTAATGGGGTTTTATGTGACTCACCATTATCTTTAGAGCCAAAGCCAAATTCGCCTGCACCTGGTGCACACTTATTGTTGTATATTTTATATCTATACCTATGAAAGAGAAAGTATGTATGTATGTTCCGTATAGACTCCGAAACGGCTGGACCAATTGCAACGAAATTTTCAGACAATCTTTAGATTGACCCAGCGGATAATCCTGCGCCCCTAAACTACGCGGTCGAAGCCGCGGGTAACAGCTAGTATATTGTAATTAATGAAAAGAGAAGTAAGGTACAACGTATTTGTAAGCTGCCCGACTGGGTAAGTACCTTCACCTCACAGAATACTGCAGCCAAATAATAATTCCGTTTAATTGTGTCCCTGCGAGTGAGTGAGGTCACCAGGATGGAAGTAGTTGTTGCGGGGGCAGCGCGGATGGCAGCGCGCGAGTGATATTTCATATTGCGAGCGTTTATAAGGCTACGGTAACCGCTTTATATAAAGAGGGCGGTATGCTTGTCAGCCACGCGACGTAGTATAAAAAGGTAAGATGACATACATACTAATATTATAAATGTGAAAGTGTGTTTGTTTGTTTGTTTATCCTTCTTTCACGTCGTAAGTAACGAACGGATTGACATGATTTTTTTTTTGGAGATAGTTTAAGACCTGGAGAGTGACATAGGCTACTTTTTATCCCGGAAAAACATCTTAATCCTACGGGAAAAAACAAAAGTTCATCAATCATTTGACCTTCTTTTACGTCTAAAGGAACCTAAGTACGGACATGATTTTTAACGAGGATAGTTTACGGTCTGGATAGTGACATAAGCTACTTTTTATCCAGGAAAAACATTTTATTCTCACGGAAAAAAATAAAGTTTATAATCATTTTTAACAGGTTTTATCCCACGAAGTAAAAAAATTACAAGAAAAAAATATACACAAATCAATGGCAGCTCCCCTGGACCACGCGGGCGAAGCCGCGGGTGACAGCTAGTTTAAATTATATTAATTATAATCTATTTCAAATTGTAAGCTATTTTTTTTCATATTAATATCTTACATGTGTCATGCGAACTACATTTTAATTGATCCGAGTTTCGGTCACTTTTCCAGATCTCAACCGGTTATTGCTTCAATGGGATTAAAACGAGATTATCGCTTGACTTGCATAGATGTAACTTCAATTATTATTTCATTACGTTATGTTATCCTGGTAGCAGTTGAGCGGTCGTGTAACATTTATATTAATTGAAAACGTCTCGAAAGAGCGCTCCTGTCATCAATACTGGGGCATTCCTGGCTGGGGTCCGCTCGACCCCCCACATCTGCATTATCTTACCTCAGCCCTCGCGAAATCACTTACTGCCTTGCACGGGCATTCACTAAAGTGCATTTGCCATTCCGTCCGTCAAACCCTGCAATTACACTTCCAACTAATAAACGCACAAAACCGAACTTTATTCCCTTTAATACATAGTCCAATTTAAGAAAATCACTTATGCTTTTTTGTAAATAACCAATTCGTAAACGATGATAACTTATATTTGGTTGTGTTAAACAGAAATCGTTTTTATTTATTTACGCGTTGGGAGTAGTTTCGCGTGTTTTGTGCGGTGGTCGCGGAGTACGGGCCGTTTAAGCTAAGAGGGTAGTTCACATGTTGGCGGTGCGATTTATCAAATTTTATACGTTTGTGTGTGGGGCAGTGACATGTGCCGAGCGGAGCGCCACAGTGGCAGAGCTGCGAAATAAGTACGACTAATCAGAAATATTGCTGCAGAACGATCGCCAGCTCAGTGAAAAATTAATTATTCGCTAAATACACAACGGATCTAAAAACTGTTTCAAGCGGTAATTTTTTAGCACTCATAGTTTATTAATAACTCATAAAATATATAAAACGTTATATTCTGTAGTTGCTGAAGTAAAATGTGCCAAAAAAGACCATTTTTCACAAATTTCGCTACAGCAACTACGTGATTCATCGTTTCAACAATTTTATACGTTATAAAAACACTATGAGGCTCAAGAAATAATCGTGTAATACTGTTTTTTATATAGTTGATTAGGTATATATTTAGGTCACAATATTTTTGACGTGACAACGTCTTATAAATTGGTTAGCCGGGTGACACTTCAAGAAACTGGCTCACGTTATGCGCCTACAATGAGAGCGAGTGAAAGGCACGCGTCCCTTCTAAGAGCGAGAGAGACAGACATAAAAAGAAACAGACGAAAACATTTTACCACTCAAAGTCGTTGTCACGTAAAACTTTCGCCCGTATACCGACTTTACAGGCAACCAATTTTTTTTTCTCTAGAGGCAGTTTTTACAACATGGACCCTTTAACTTATTAAGGGGTCCATCCTGCAAATCTAACCAACTATAATTAATTAACTAACAATTAAATAACATTAAGATTTAAATGATAACTTGCTGACTAGTTATCATTTAAATGTTGTGAAATTGAGACTAGAAACACAAATAAAATTCTATTATAGAACATATAAAGAGACTTCAGATGTTAAATGTTATATGTTAAAAGTAAACTTTTGAAAATAAAATATTAAAGCGAGCGAGCATATATCCCAGCAACAAAATACATTACAATCGGTCCTTGAAAGTTACATACATTTCATAAAGCTTTATGAAATCTGTGTAACCACCGGCAAGCGCTAGTTTTAAGTATCTTTTGTACTGAGCTTTGTGTGTGCAGTCTAACAAACAACAGTTTTTTCGATAACAACTAATAAGTTGTTGCCGAAAAAACTTGGTTTGTCAAAAAAAAATCTGTTTTGGTAATCATCCATGTGTGTAGTGTACACGGAGACAGCGTATAACGGACCTTAAAACCTTTCGCGGGGGATGGAATTATATATGGAAAGAGGTGGCTAATGGATTAGTCCAGATGAGCCCGACACCTCGTGGTAATAGGGGCAGATGTGACCCCAATGCGCCAGTGGCGACGCGCGCTGATTGGGTTGGAACTATTGCAAGTAATCTTGTTGGGTTTTATTCTGAGTATCGATAGGGATTCTTATTTGTACGGCTCTTGAATTTCAGAACCAAGTAAATACATCGGGATCAAAGTGTAATGAAAAAAAAAAACTAATTTGAAGTGTAACTGTGAAAAGGGAACGGGTGTGAAAAGTCTACATATAAATCAAGTAAGTATGTAACGTATTATGATTTTACTTTCTAATGATTTAATTTTCTGTAGACAATTCAAAAAAAAATATTTTAAAGTGCAAGTTGTAAGCAATAAAGTGGGAAACAAATACGATCCACCTAATGGTTGGCAGTTACCGTAGCCTAACGATTCCATCACCAGGTATGACTCACGTATTGTCGATCCTCGAAGTGAGAAGTGGCAAATTCAGGAGTAAGTAACTCGCCATTGACTTTAGAGTCCAAGCCAAACTTACCTGTATGTGGTGCACCTTACCACCAGGAAATAAGGTGTTGGCATAAAGTGATGTTCATCAAATAGGCAATGGAAGTATATTTAGCTCACAGAACATCGCACTCAAATAACAATTTCTAGATTCTGGAGGTAACCAGTTTACATCAGGTGAGTCATATGTTTGTTTGCTACCTGATGTAGTATAAAAAGTCAGTAGGTGATTATTGGGAATTATAAAACATATATATCTATAATGTTTGTAAAATATACAGACTAGTATTTTCATTTTTCATGCAACCAAAAATACTAACACTCTGATCTCGCTGTCGCTCGATCATTGTCGTGTTAGTATTTTTGGTTGCATGAAAAATGAAAATACTAGTCTGTATATTTTACAAATATTATAGATATATATGCTTTAGAATTCCCAAAAATCACCTACCATAAAATAAATGGAGACATCTTCAAATAAATCTTACCGCTCGCTCAGCTCACACGTTTCCACTGATCGCATGCGATTAACAGTGTACAGTGCAATACACCGTACAGTTGTTGTTTTGAAACTGTTACGTTAAACATCGCATGTTTGTATATAAGGTGTAATTGAATCAGACGCAAATATTTTAAGGGCCATTTCTAGTACATAAATAAAGGTTATTGGTATATTTTATTTTTATTTCTACACGCTAGATTTCGAGAAAACCCTTAAAACAATACGACCTAAAAACCTGTAAATAATCACTCTGTAGCAGGGAACTCGATTACATTGCCCACGCACACACCGACAAAATATTAATTTATCAATGAAATCGACAAATGGCGCCCGAGTCTTTACACTTTACCGAGAATTCGTGTCTAGCGCATGCGTAGAAAGGTCCTTTCTTGCACCGTTGATTGACTGTCCGCTCCCACCCGCTCTCAACACGCCTGCGCAGTGGCGAGGCGTAGGTACCGCGCAGCGACGTATGCACTGTATGCACGTTCGCCATTGTTTTACATATCTCGATAAGTGCGCATCGTTCTCGTGCCGTCCTGTGCTTACGCTAAGATATCGGTAATCAATATGCCTTATGGTTTCACAAACCAGGAGTACCAGCAAATGGTACTATGTTACCACGATGCTGGAGAAGTCCTAACGAGGGCTCGAGATCTGTATGATGAGCGGTACAGAAGAGTATTGAACATACGGACAATACTCGGTGCGGTCCAGAGACACCGAGAGAGCGGCAGTTACCAGCCTCGTCCCGACGCGGGGAGGCCACGACACCCTGGGCGGCGCGAGGAAGAGGTGCTGGAGTTCTTTCGCCGCCATCCCGTGGCGAGCACCGCCGACGCTGCGCGTGTTTTCAACGTGTCGCGGTACTACGTTTGGAAAGTGCTGCGTCATGACGGGCTGCACCCGTATCATTACACACGGGCACAGGAACTTTTGCCAGCCGATCACGCGCCGCGCGTCGAGTTCTGTCGCTGGCTGCGCCGCAACCAGAATTGCAATGTGTTGTGGACCGATGAATGCACTTTCACACGCGTTGGAGTTTTCAACATCCACAACGCACATTACTGGTGTGATCATAACCCGCGCGTGATTCGGCCTGACCATTTTCAGCACCGTTTTAGTGTAAACGTGTGGGCAGGAGTGCTCAATGAAGTCGTTTTAGGCCCCGTGTTCCTAATGGGGACTCGTCGACTTGAGGTTCTTGCAGCATGATCTCCCGGAGCTGCTGCTGGAAGTACCTGTGTGGGACCGTCGTTGGATGTATTTCCAGCACGACGGAGCACCGGCACATTACACCAGACGAGTGCGAGAATACTTAATTCAGGAGTTCCAGGGGCGTGTGATTGGGCGTGGCAATATCATCGCCTGGCCACCACGTTCACCTGATCTTACGCCGTTGGATTTTCACGTTTGGGGTAGGGCCAAGGACCTGGTTTATGGGAATGATGGTCATACTATCCGCACGGCGGAAGAACTACGTACGCGTATTATCAGGGCTTTTGATGTGATAGCCAGTGAAACTCAAGTGCTCAGTTCAGTGCGCAGACACGGGATCGATCGTGCTGTACAGTGCATCCACCAAAGAGGAGGTCACATCCAACATTTGATGTAGTGAAGTGAAGTGCGCAAGTGGCCATTGTAAATAATCTGTGTAAATAACAATGAATTTTAACTTTTAACCACGCCAAGTTAATACAACAAATTTTTTGTAAGTACGGGGTATAGCGGGATAAGTACCAAAGTATTATCTAAGGGGCATGGAGACATTTAAGTAACGAAATAACAATTACTACATACTTTAACCTACTAACACATTTTGTCACAGCATTTACTTATAAATTGACTAATAGTACCTATGTCTAGCTACAAAAATCAAGTTGTAATAATTTGACAGTCCACAGCTGTAAAAGTGTGATGGGAAGTTAAAATTCTAAAAGTTAGATTTACATTCGAAATGAGAAATAAAAATCGAATCCAAACACGACATATCTGGTGTTATTTTTCCAAGAGTGTACTAGTGTGCTAGATATCCTGGCTACGGCGTCAGCTCATCATATTACCACCGTCGCATTGTAAGTAGAATCTAATACCGACAAAATGAATCCAAACACGACACATCTGCTATTATACCACCCACTACCGATAGTAGTTGCATACGACAGCTATGGCCGCTTCGGTCGTCTCTGCTCAAATTTCCTGTAAATTTGACTTTCGCAAAATAACACTTGAATCAATTAACTAGATAAAAATAAGCTTTTGTGTGCCACCATGATACTTTCCGTAGGTACCTACTAAGGAGTTTGCCTTGCGTTAGTTAGTTACACGTTTTTGTACGTAAGTTAGTACTTACTGAACATATGTTGTATAGAAAGAAAAGTTAAAGGCTATTTATTACACTAAGATTTTTTTAAAAAAAATTCAAAAATAATACTAATAATAATAAATATTGTCAGACAAATTACACAGCGCCATCTATCCCCAAAGTAAGCGAAGCTTGTGTTATGGGTACTAGACAACTGATAAACATACGTAAATACATTTTTTTTGTAAATACATACTTATGATACATAGAAAATACCCCGACCAAGACAAACAGACATGTTCATGCACACAAATGTTTGTCCTGTGTGGGAATCGAACCCACGAGCGTTGGTGTCGAAGCCGCGTCATTGACCGCTACGCCACCGAGCTCGTCGAATTTTTGAGGTGTAAGTTCACAACAATCTTTAGACAAATCCAACCTCACCTGCACGTGGTGCACCCTGAGCCCAATAATGAGGTGACAATTTTTTATGAGGGGTGTGTGAGTTCACAACGATCTTTACAGATAGACGAGGTCGGTGGCGTAGCGGTCAATGACACGGCTTCGACACCAACGCTCGTGGGTTCGATTCCCACATAGGACAAACATTTGTGTGCATGAACATGTCTGTTTGTCTTGGTCGGGGTATTTTCTATGTATCTTATGTATGTATTTACAAAAAAAAAATGTATTTACGTATGTTTATCAGTTGTCTAGTAGGTATAACACAAGCTTCGCTTACTTTGGGGCTAGATTGCGCTGTGTAATTTGTGTGACAATATTTATTATTATTTATTATGGAGACAAAGCTAACCTCACCTGCACGTGGTGCACCCTCCGACTATTTTTTGAGGTGTAAGTGGCTCACAACGATCTTTAGAGACAAAACTAACCTCATCTGCACGTGGTGCACCCTGCCGACTATTTTTTGAAGAGTAAGTGGCTCACAACGATCTTTAGAGACAAAACCAATCTCACCGGCACGTGGTGCACCCTGCCGACTATTTTTTGAGGTATAAGTTTACACAACGATCTTTAGAGAGTTCCTGCGTTGAGAGCGCGAGTGGCGACGCGCGAGTTTTGATCTGCTGCTGTAACAGCTTCACATCAGGCGGGCCGTATGCTTGTCTGCCACCCGACGTAGAATAAAAAAAATGTTGTTAGATTAGTAGTAGTATCAATTACCTTGCCGCACCCGAACCGCAACCACCACATAAACTCATATTCATCCCACTATTAGGATACGGGTCTCCCTTTCAATCGAAGGCATTTAAAGCGTACTCCACCAAGCTGCTCAACTGCTGGTTGGCGGAGGCCAGTATCTTCAAGCCCCACATGCCACTTACTTGGCTTTACGACCATCATCTAATGACAACAGCCGGGAACGATGGCTTAACGTGCCCTCCGAAGCACGGAGAAGCTTGAGATAAATAAACAAATCCATAGACAGTCAACGTTGCTTAACTTACGTGTTCGATTAGACTGACACGCGCAACGACACCATCGAGCTCCTCCGCACCCGAACGCCACCGACAAACTAAGATTTGAATTCGTCCGATTCTTCGCGCGCTAAGCTACCATGGGGAGGGATTGGATTCTTAAATAAAATTATGAATGACTGTGTAGTAGTAGGTGATAGTAGTGTGAGTGCGCGGCTAACTAGTGTGAGTGCACGGCTAAATACAGGCTGATTTTGAAAATAATATTATAACTTTGTTAGGAAATTCAAAAATAAAAACTAGCGTGTAGATTTTTATTAAACTTTGGTAATCGTGTTTCTCTATCATAATTATACCATCCCTAGAAATATTTGCGTCTGATTCAATTACACCTTATATAAATGTGGATATCATAAATATGTGTCATTCTGTCAAAGGCAGTTTATACGATTACAGCTTGTACGATGAAATTTATTGAGCAACGTCAGAGATTAATTCTGCCAAAAATTTGTTCTGACGCGGAAACGGTTGTTCACAGACATGGGACTCTCTTACCTAATACAATTCGATGTATAATTTGTGGCCCGTCAAATTGTGGGAAAACAAATGTTGTTATAGGTCTTCTGTTGCATGAAAATGGTTTAAGATTCAAAAACGTTTACCTTTATTCTAAAACATTATACCAACCTAAATATAAATATCTAGAAAATGTTTTCAATTTAGTACCCGACATAACCTTTGCGAAATATCAAGACAATGAACTCATACTGAGCCCTCATGATGCAAAACCAAATTCGGTAATAATATTCGATGATGTTGCCTGCGAGAACCAATCAAACATTCGGGATTATTTTGCTATGGGTAGACATAAATCTATAGATTGTTTTTATTTGAATCAAACTTACAGCAAAATTCCTAAACAGCTAATTAGAGATAATACAAACCTGTTAGTTCTATTCAAACAGGATGACATTAATTTACGTCATGTTTATGATGAACATGTTAACACAGACATGACCTGGTCCGAGTTTCGAGAAATGAGTTCAAAAATATGGTCGACACCTTACAATTATGTAGTAATCAATAAAGACTGTAATAAAAACAATGGTTGTTACAGGATGAATTTCGATACTTTTGTAACCTTCGATACCAATTAAATGATTTGATATAAATAGGTTTTCATTAACAGATATATTCACTTGACCTGCGATTGCGTCAGCAATACATTGTAAACGAATATTATTTAATTCATTATGGAAAAAGAATTAAAAACACAGATCGTGCAAGTAGCTGATGCTGTTAAAAGAAAGATAAAGGATATGCGTTCCACCGATTCTCATAATGAAAAATTATTAGAAACTGTCTTTAAGCCCATTACCAACCCATTACATGAGATAATTAATGGAAAGAACCGCAATGTATCTTTGGACGATACACCAACACAGAGTTATGAAAAAGATCAAAATTCTTCAGTGGATTCACATTTCAATAAAACACTTAAAATTCGTAAATCAGATAACGATTACCGGCAAGATATTTCTGACGAAGAAGTCGATATTGATGATATTGAAAATGGTAATAAAATTAACACCAGCAATCTGTCATTTAGGACAATTGAATCAGTGCCTAGCCCAACAAAAAATACTTCTTCGTGGTCGCTTTCTTCAGACATATATGAGGATGTTCCGTTCGGAATCAGAATAGATCGTGGCAAACTAATGATGGGCACATCTCGTGTTATCATAAACAATGATGATGATACAATATTAGTAGGAGGACTTAAATACAACAAAACGCCTGGTCTTAGCGAAATATTATTCAAAAAAGTACCCCAACTGGAATTGGTAACAGATGAAGATCGTCAAGCATACAAAGCTCTGCTTTTAGAAACAAATGCTCATAGAAGAGATTTTGATCCTAGAAAACCAATAAAGACAAATAAAGGTCGAACCTATTTACAGATTATAAAACCGCTATTTAAGTTACGTAAGCCTTCCTCGTCTTCTATATCTTCGACTGCTAGTGTTGTAGGCAACGTTAGTGAAGGTGAAGGATTGATTTTAAAAAAGAGAATGAAAAAAAATACAGATTATGTTTATTGGGATGATCCTAATGAACTAGTTGAAAGATTGCAGTTGTTGATTGCATCCAAAGATGCTGGCAACACTGGTCTAGATAATGAAATCATATCAATTCTCGAAGAATTACGAGAAAGTGGTATTATAAATTAAAAGTAGTTAGTTATTTATTTTATATTATTTTCGGCAATTGTACACGACAGACGTGTGTTTAATATGAACATAGATAAATTCGGTCACCATGTTCATAAAAGATTACGTGTATCGGAGATATTAAATAATTCAGAAAACTATTTAACTAAGACTTCCACAGGCGAATTTAATGCACAATCATCAAGATTAACTGGAGTTAAAGAACCTGTAGTTCCTGATGATGCAACCAATAAAGAATATGTGGATAGAAAGACTGCAAATTATATCACAAAAGGAGAATTTAAAGCTTTGTTAGATGCTTATAAATCTGATTTAGAAGGCGTAAAATTAGATATTAGGCAAAACATAAACCGAATTGAACAAACATTTTGTACTATAGACTACATCAATAGATTGACTATTTATAACAAATTGAAAATTAGGCCGTAAGATGTCAAAGCAAAAGGTGGTTGATGAGATTCATAAACCAGCTCGTCGAAATTTTGTTCGACGTTCTGTTGTTTTAAAAGGTATAGATGACCTATGGCAAGCCGACCTAATCGATCTGAAGGCGTTTAAAAAGTACAATAATGGATTTACGTTTATTTTAGTGGTTATCGATTGCTTTGCTAAATATGCTTGGGCGATACCACTAAAAACTAAAACAAAGAAAGAAGTTGTTGAAGCGTTTACTGAAATTCTAAAATCAAGTGGGCATAGTCCTAACAACTTACAAACTGACATGGGAACTGAATTTTATAATGATGAATTTCAAAAACTTATGAACTCACTTAATATAAACCATTACTCATCGTACTCAACTAAAAAAGCTTCAATTGTAGAAAGGTTTATAAGAACATTAAAGAATAAACTACATCAATGTTTCAATTACAACGGTAATTATAAATGGAAAGGAAAAACTTTGGAGGGCGCCTTAAAATCATACAATAATACTCTGCACAGTGTTACCAAATTTAGACCAGTAGATGTTAATAAGAAAAATGAGAACCTAGTTAAAAATAATATTAGGATTTTTTATAAAAGACCATTAAAGAAACGCAAAAATAAATTTAAAGTAGGTGATTATGTAAGAATAAGTAAATATAAGAGCTGTTTTGAAAAAGGTTATACACCTAACTGGTCAACTGAAATTTTTAAAATTAAAAATGTAAATAGAACCAACCCGGTAACATATAATATAGAAGATCAAGAAAAGCATAATATATTGGGTTCATTTTACCAAGAAGAGTTGCAAAAAACGAAATACCCGAATGTATATTTAATCGAAAAAGTTATAAGAAAAAAAGGAAATAAACTATTTGTAAAATGGTTAGGTCTTAGTGATAACAAAAACAGTTGGGTGAATAAAAAATCTATTGTTGAGTAATATAAGGTCTTTTAATTTAGTTACCTTGTCATTATATTTCTAGATATGCAAGGAGGAGGACTCGTAAATAGTTTAATAAATAATTTGCCGTTTGAGCTTCATTTACCAGGCTACAATTATTGCGGTCCGGGCACGAAATTGAAGCAGAGGTTATTAAGAGGTGACAGTGGGGTTAATCCATTGGACGAAGCTTGTAAATATCACGACATCGCATACACAAAGTATAATAATATTTCCGATCGTCATAAGGCAGATTTACAATTGATGAATATGGCCAAGAAGCGGTTACATTCTAAAGATGCTGGTAAAGGAGAAAAATTAGCTTCTTGGTTGGTTAGTAAAGTTATGAAAGCTAAACTGAAGACCGGTTCGGGAATTAAGAAATTTAAAAGAGTTATTTCAAAAATCAAGTCACAGATCGCAAAACTGAAGTCTAAAGATAACACATCGGCTATTAAACACGCTTACAAGATTGCGAAAAAATTGATTCCCAAAAAATGTCACGTTCGTTTGCCCAGAATTATTCCGATTCCAAAAACAGGGGGAATTTTACCTTTAATACCAATTTTTGCCGGTCTATCTGCACTTGGAGCCTTGGCAGGAGGTGCAGCTGGTGTAGCCAAAACAATAAATGAATATAAAGCAGCACAAAAAAATCTAGAAGAGTCTGTACGTCATAATAGAACCATGGAAGCTATTGCCATAGGAAAAGGTCTTTACGTCAAGCCCTATAAAAAAGGCAATGGATTATTTATAAAGTCTCAAAAAAACTAAATAATAGGCTACCTCGGCGTGCTCTTACTAATATTGACATTATAAAACATACTAAAAACCTACCATACTTTCGAGGAGTTTATATGAGAGATACATTGCCTCGTAAACCAAGATCGTTAGAGTGTGGTATAGTAAACTTGGATAGTCACAAGAATAATGGAACTCACTGGGTAGCCTATGCAAAAATAAATGACTACTGCGAATATTTTGATAGTTTCGGGGACTTGAAACCTCCTGTGGAATTGACTAATTATTTAAGAGGATGCAGTGACGTATATTATAATTATTCCAGATTTCAAAAATTCAATAGTGTAAATTGTGGTCATTTATGTATAAAGTTTCTGTTCACCTTTTGGAATAAATACACTATATAAAGATATTATTTATTACATGTTTTCATTTCTATCATGTCTTTCACGCTGTCTATAACTGGTAACAACTCAGTATTATCAACAAGCTACTCTCCTACGCTAGAACTTAACGGTGAATACGAATGCGCTTTGTTACATTTTTCTACGTTTAATTCCATACCTAACATCACGAATAAAAATAATAAATTCTATTATGGAACCAACGAAGTTATTGAAATTCCTGAAGGGACGTATGAACTTCAAGATATATGCGATTATTTACAATCTCGCATAAAAGAGTGTGTTTTTAAATTATACTGTAACAATAACACACTTAAGACGACAATATACTGCACTAAAGATATTCATTTTGAAAAACATGATTCTATTGGAGATTTATTAGGTTACGGCAAAGGTATTTTAAAACAAAATATATTGCACGAGTCGCTGCTTCCAGTGAACATTCTATCGACAACCGTAGTAAGGGTAGAATGTAACATTGCAAGCGGTTCCTACATAAACGGAAAATCAAGTCATATAATTCATGAATTCGCACCCAACGTACCTCCTGGTTATAGAATAATAGAAATACCAAAAAATATCATCTATTTTCCAGTGAACAGAAACACAATCAATTCCATTAGCATAAGGATAGTGGATATACATGGTAATTTAATTAATTTCCGTGGTGAAGAAATAAATTTATACTTACATTTACGAAAAAATGATAGACTATAATAAAAACGAAGCTCCACGTAACCAGAAACTTAGTCGTAATCGTGCTATTCAGAAGGCAGCACATACGCACTGTATTAAAAAAAAACTAACCGCAGCTAACCAAAAATTTCTTAAATCAATTGGACTTCTAAAATGAATATTTTAAATATTGCTACATCACCTTTTTGTGACAATACCATTGAAGGTATTGAAACTCATTCATATAAACCGTATATTACAAGTTTCAATAGAAATGATGAAATCCGAATACCTATAAATCAACAAGACTTATATCTACTACCTAGCGCCAGTTATTTATATATTGATGCTCATTTTAAAGTGACAAAAAACGATGACAGTAAGGAAAGACAACCGGTTATCAATTTAACAAATAATCCGTTATTATTCCTTTTCCAAGATATACGATATGAGCTAAATGGTATTGAGATTGATAAAGTTAAAAATGTAGGTATAACAAGCACCATGAAAGCATTTGTATCGATGAATGAAGCTGAAGCGAAAATGTCTAAAACATGGGGGTGGGATATACATGGACACAAGAATAATCATGGCGGATTCATCAATGCCTCTATTCCACTTAGCAGCATTTTAGGATTTGCAGAAGACTACAGAAAAGTCATTGTTAACTGCAAACATGAACTCGTTTTATTGAGAAGCAATACAGATCTTAATTCAGTGCTACTTAATAATGGTGAGATAGTATCAATTGATGTACGTAAAATTTGTTGGCGCATGCCTCATATCAAGGTATCGGACAAAGAAAAAATTAATTTACTTAGACTTCTTGAAAAAGACAGACCTATTCAATTGGCGTTTAGAAATTGGGATCTTTATGAGTACCCTATGTTACCAAAGACCACCAAACACACTTGGTCGATAAAAACTTCGTCGCATATTGAAAAACCTAGATATATTATATTAGGTTTACAAACCAATAGAAAAAATAATGCTTTTAAAGACATGACCAAATTCGATCACTGTAGTTTACGAGATGTTAAAGTTTATTTAAACTCTACATATTATCCATATGAAAATTACAATACTAATTTTACAAACCATAACTTTGCTTTAATATACGAACAATACATAAACTTTCAACAGTCTTATTATGGACGTAGAGGGTGCTTGTTGACTGCTACAGAGTTCAAAGAAATAGCACCACTTTTTGTAATAGATTGTTCAAGACAAAACGATACTATAAAATCTGGACCAGTAATAAATATTCGGCTGGAAATAGAGAGTGATCAAGAAATACCTGATCAGACTTCTGCATATTGTCTCATTTTGAATGATTGTTTAATTGAATATAAACCTCTTAGTAATATCGTACGGAAGTTATCATGAGTTCAATAATTTTTGTTGATATTCAGGGGTTTAAAGATCGTTATAACCAATTTATAATAAAGGAATTAGCATTGTGTACCGAGGACTTTGCTCAGGTTTTTCTAATAAAACCACCATATCCTTTTACGAAACTAACTGTTGAAGAAAAAAAGAAAGTGAGGTGGATAGAACGTCATAAAGGTATTACCTGGAGTCAGGGAAATTTTGATTACCGTCAGTTTCATACTCTAATCGCGCCAATTTTGCAAAATAAAACAATTATAATGAAGGGTCTTGAAAAACAGAAATGGTTACGAGAATTATGTGATAACTGTATTTTAATAGATATTGAAAGTAAAGGATGCCCTAACTTTGCAACATTGTATTGTAACTATCGAAGTAATTTTAATTGTTTATTTCATAAAAAATATTGTGCACTCAAAAATGTTACATGTATAAAAAAATGGTACTTGGAAAACTGTCCTCAATCCATAAATGAATAAAGTTATATTTCTATTTAACTTAGCTCATGTACTAGTTTGTATTTTTTAATAATTAGTGTTTATTAAGTTATAAGCAGTATTGTTGAATAAATAATAACATCAATGTAATGAAAAGTCTTTTATTTTAACTTATTTTCTAGTACTCTAAGCATTGCATGCTTTTTACATTAGTTCGATATTTAGACACTTAAGACATAATTCTATTTATTTACACTATGATTGTAGTATCTCTATCATGTTAAAAAAAAATATTGTTACATTATTTAATTACATAACCTAATAATTATTATTATTTATTTTAAAAATATCGATGACACCTTATCTTATATACATAATATTTTATTTACAAAATTTAAATATAATTATTTAGATATAAATTTAAGTACCTAAAGAAAAAACATTTAAATGATTTATTTTATTAACTTAAAAATTATCACCACACAGTTGTTTGGAAATTTTTCGAACAAGATTTTCTGTGAGATCCATTATTTCATCTACACAGTCTTTAACAATATATTGAGCACTTAGTATCACATTATCGCTTTCACTACACGATATTTCTGACGTATTTCCACAATCTTTTGCCAAGTCAATAACTTCTAATCTTATTAATTTGGTGCCACGTTGCTTTTGTTTGTTAATTACATAGGATGTTAATGACATCGTACTTTTTTTTCTTTTTTGTTTTTTCTTTTCTGCAGCAATTTCTTTCCTGTTATGGGTAATTAAATCTTGTATAGGCGTATACAGATCCAAATCCAAACCTTCATTTGGATCTTGACCGCACTGAGAGAATATTAAGGTTTCTTGTGAATCCACCATGATCTGTAAAAATTAGAAATATATTAGTCAACACAACAACAAGATCATAACACTAAGTTGACAATGAAATAATAAATAATTATTATATAAACTTTATAAACTAGATACACTTACAAATTACGTGAAAATTGAACTGTCTTGTCCAAATGTCTCGATGAAAATGATTGTTGTTTAATAAAAGAGCAGCAAGAAATTTACCTAAATGAACCGGTACGGACGTGTTTGCATAATCACAAAGCGATGTATTTGAGAATGTGGTGTCATCCACCGTGTCACCTGATAGTATGGTGTCATATACCTACCAATAACGATAATTGTGCAACACAAAATTAGCAATTTATTTAAACAGGTACAAACATGTTTTCACGTGGACGACGGGTCGCATGAATACCTATATAATTTTAAGCAAATCAGCAGTATCGAATATCCAGAATGTATTCATGATTTTACATCGATCGCAAGACGACCTTTGTGGCGTAGTGTTGAGAGAACTAGGCCACTGCTCGCAAGGTCCTGGGTTCGATTCCTGGCTAGATCAATTGCTAATTTTATGAATTGATTTAGGATCTGGATGATGACTAGAGAATTTATACATCACCCATCTATCATCACAAGTAATACTACATTTTCTATGATATATTCAATTTCATTTGTACTTACATAAAATTATTTTTAGTAAGAGTATTTATTTAATATACTCGTACTAAAAAATAATTTTATGTGATTTAGATATTTAATAATTACTGATATAGGTACTTTTATATAATGAATACCACTTTTGAATTACTAATGAGTGGGTAATATATGAAATAAAAAAGACTGTTTAAATATTGATATATTTATTATCTGTAACTTGTACCACAAATTTAATTCTTGAAATAATTAGCCAAAAACATAAAATATAGCCCAATAATAATAATAAAGTGAAAATATTTATTATATAATTATGTTATTATGCAATAATAACGAAACTATACATTTTTTAATTCTTATATAATTAAGTATTTATATACATATCTATTTTATTTAATATAGGCTTAATTTACATGCTTAAAAATTACACAATACATGATATCAAGTATGTTAGCAATCGCGGACTACAACAGGCTGATACTCTTATCTCTCACGGATCTACAGTAATGTTCCAAAACATTTTATTAATATGCGTTTTACTTATAATTAAAAATTTATGAAAGTTCTCCATGTAAGTATGTATCTATAACAATAATGATACCATAATATTTATAAGTTCTTATCTGTTATTAATGTAAATATTTATTACATTATCGCTTACAGATAAAATAACTGGCGCAGTAATTTATTCATTTTCTTTAACCAGTCTAATTTTAAATTTTACTAAACAGTTTAAAAAAAGCTAGAGGAATGCCCCCAAGCTAAAGTGGATATTTTATCTTTCAGTATAATGCGTTTATCATCGTTTGAAGATAAAGCTACTTTATCAACTGCTTGAGTAAAAATTTCGTGTTTTAAAGACTTAAATACTACTTGTTTTTTTCTAAGCAGCTTATTGCACATTAATACTGTATTATAATCTTCAAAATTAATCTTATTTACCACACATTTCTTAATTCCTTTAGCCTTTTTTAATTCCATGTCTTCAGTTTTCACACAATATAACTTTGATCTCAATCCTACGAATTCAACTATAAGTTTTCCTTCCATTTCATCTTTGAATAAACCAGGGATCTTTTTATTTTGAGGAACTATATTAAACCGGTTATTTTCCTTGTAATTACTCGTGTCAAGATATGACTGAAAATTAAACTTCATATCACTATACACGTCCATTGTTTCTATTGAATACAAAAAACTGTCAGTGTCAGTATAACATAGTTTTAATCTGGTACCATAGAATGGTTTCATAATAGAATAATGAAAATCATACATATGATTTTTAGATATTTCTAGAACAGTAAATCCTATATAAATAGGTTTATCTAAAATAACTACTTCCGGTTTCATTTGTATAGCTACGAAATTTTCTGTAAAAATTGTAGCATTTTGAAAATTTGGTCTTGCCACTAACTGTTCAGCTGTGTAATATTTTTTCGTTTTATTTCTATTATCATCCCATCGATTAATCAAATGCACATTTATTCTTTTTTCTGTGTCTTCTAACGTTTTTCCGAAAATACTATTGTTTAATAATTTAAAGAAATCTTGTTCAAATTTAAATTTAGACTTTTGACGCAATTCTGTATTTAAATCTATGTACTGTTTCAAAAACTGACCTTGTTTAAATTTTATTACCCGATGAATTTTTTTTAAGATCATTCCATGTCGTATGCAAGTTTTTAAGTGTATATAATGGATGACATAATTAAACTTGTCATATAAATTAGGAATTAATTTAGGGCATTTAGAACCAGGTGGCGTGAATTTCTGAGGACAAAATGGTAAGTCATTATGCAGTTCGTGTAGATGCTCTGGATATTCTAAATCGACTTCCAAAATGTAGCCGTATGCAGAGTCATCAGGTACTGTGAAAATATTAAGTTTATCTATTTCTACCTGATTAATTAATTCGAAATTTGAATATGGCAAATAAGAACACATTGCATATCCATATAAATTGTTACAGTCAATATACAATAAATAGTTGTCAGGTTCGGATGACTTATAATCTGATAAATACTTGTTATTTGCCTTAGAATATCTAGTGGAGCATAAACATACCCCTCCGCGGATTCCTTGTTGAATCATGCGTATTATTTCGAGATTATCTATTAGTTGTAATTTTACTTTTGTCAATAGTAGCATTGCATCAAAGCTTAAACTGGGAGCTGTCATATAAAATGCTGGATCTAGTCTGTAATTATTTTTGCAAGTTCGACGAAAATTTTCAAAAACATCTGCCAGTAACAACACGTCGGTTTTGAGATATAAGTCGGTATATTCACCCAAATTTTTCAACTCAAATGTTTTCCACACTAATTGAGCGTGTCTAAAATCACACTCGGAAATAATGTCATCACTTAATGTACTGTAAAAACAATCTCGTGGCGGTAGTTTTTTCTCATTATAACATTCCCAGTTGGTCATATACTCGTAAGGATATAAACCTTTGCGTGTTAAAAGATTGAATTGACATTTTTTGGAAAAATGATGAGATAAGTGTACAAAATCGTTTTTATTTAATGTTTGAATAAGTTTTTCTAAGCTGGTACCTAAAAATTTAAAAGAATCTACAAATCTGATAGGCATATATTCCTGATTTCCTATTTTTAAAAACTTCGTGAAAGAAATATAATTTTCTTTATTTTTTGCTATTACTTTTATTTTGCCAGGTGTTTCTCCTAACTGTCGAATGAATAAATGACTATCATATCCGGCTAAGTTGTGAAAAAATACTGGAACAAATTTTGGTAATCTAAATTTGAGGTTACAATATGTGTGACTTATACCGCGTATTTTGCCGGTTAAGTGGTTGTGTTCCATTACTCTGTCATCAAGCAGCAATTGATTACATAGGAAGCAATAAGATGACTTCTCAAAATATTTCTTTTCCTCTTCTGTCAATGGTATCATTGGAACAGGTTGATTTAAAATAGTGTTTATTTTAGTTACGTCTATAGCAAGATTTTGAAGGAATTTTTCGACACAATCGCGGCCGCGATACGATACGTATTTATTAAGAGAGCTATCGTACGAACAGACAATATAATAAGCGAAAGCGGCTGGTAAATGTTTTTGTAAGACAGTTGTTCTGTGCGAATCGAGTTCATCGGCAGTGGATTTGGGTTCTAGCAAAGATTCAAAATCTGCATAGATAACGAAAGGCATATCTTGCAACCGTTCGTAATGTTTGAATTGGATAACAGTGCCTGAATCAGGAAGCATTGTCCGAACACCACCACAAATATGAGAATTGAATTTAATTTCCTTATCAAAAAATATCATGCAATCGTCACAAAAGTAAATTTTACCATGGTGTTTAGTAAGTTGCGATCTAAGTAAGATACTTAATTTTTTTATTAAACAATAGTGCTTAAATTGACCTTTTTCTAACAGTAATAAATTAATATGATGTCTTTTTTTATGTTGCGTCCTATAAAGAGGTCCAACAATATCAGATTTATTTCCAAGACCATAAACATTAACGCTAATATGATGGTTATTTTTTTCGAAGGTCTTAATATCTGAAATCCCTACTGGGAACGTCATATTTTGAGTGTTGAGAATGTTATCATATCGCGGATAGGAAGATGTTCGTTGGGGGTTTATTTTAGCGGGAAATAACGCTGCTATTATACACCATAAGAAGCAATACGCATCATCATTTTCTATATTTACGCAAGCGTGCTTAGATTTTAAACGTTTCGGTAACTCAATAAACCGGGCAGCTCTCAGAGGGTTGTATTTGTTAATATTGACTTCTAAGTACAGATTACGTATCAGAGTCCAGCCGCTATCTCTTTCCTGAAAATCATCAATTTTTGTTACAATTGTATCAACGATTTTTGAGAACATATCACTAAAATCATAATTGTTATAGATTACTAAGTTTTCAGTAGCAAATGATTTTACTTCGGTAGTATTGTTATTTGGTAAATTAAATTCGGCAAACAGCTCAAAGTTGACTTTAATAGATTGATAAGTATCTTGTCTAGCAGATATTAATTGCTGCACGCGAGAACGCAACCTTCGTAAGAACTGCACCGGTGGACATGCACCACCTTCATTACCTTTCGGTCGTACTCTATAGGATGCTATCCGATTACGGAATGCGCTACTTATTTTTTCAATTCCGTCACTTAATTCGATAGCGCTATTGTTTTTATGAATGTTACTTCGTAAATGTGCTGAAAATGCACTACTTTTAATAGATATGTCACAAACTGTGCAATATATTGTACGTTTTACCATTTTTTATATTTAATTGGTATAGTATAAGTAAAGCATACAAAAGTCAAAATGTTAACTTTAATGTGCTCTTGACAGCACCAATTTGTTTAAATGGATTCGTGTGGTATGTAAGAAAAACTAAGTAGAAACGTGGAAATAAAATTAGGAAATAATAATCATAATAACTATATTTAGGTTTATCAATTATATCTATTTCTTAAAAGTAAAAAAAGTACCCTCAGCGGTAAACTTCTTTTTACAACGTTTGATGGACTCCTTTAAAGGAACCAATTCTGGTGATTCTGACTTTCCCTGATATTTTAAATTAAGAACCGCATGTTTCCATCGATCCTTGGGATCAACCGTTTTAATATCGCTTATATTATATATTTTGAGCTCTACGAAAACACCCCCTTCTAAATTTGCCGTGCGTCGAAACACACCGTCAGCGACACGGCGCGTCAGCACTGACTGCAGAGGGGGCGGTGATGCGCAACGATGGGCTTCGACGGATTCGATGTCACTGTCGAAGTTCAACTGCTACCCGGATGCCTTCTACGCAGTTTTGCTATTTTTTTTTCGATGAAGCTTTTGTTGCACCCGGGGACTTAAATTTTGAGCTCTATGAAAACATCCCCTTATAAATATACCGTGCATCGGAACACACCGTCAGCGACACGGTGGGTCAGCACTAACTGCACAGATTGTGGTGATGTTTGACTCCTAGTAGTAGTCTTTGACTCGTAGTATAGTATAAGTAAAGAATACAAAAGTCAAAGTGTCAACATTAATGTACTCTTAACAGCACCAATTTATGTAAATGGATTCGTATGGTATTTAAGAACAACGAAGTAAAAATGCGGTAATAAAAATTAGTAAATAATGATGATAATAACTATCTAAGGTATTATTATCAACTATTTCTTAAAAGAAAAAAATCTACCCTCCGTTGTAAACTTCTTTTTACAACGTTTGATTACCTCCTTTAAAGGAGCCAATTCGGGTGATTCCGACTCCCCCTGATATTTTAAATTCAGGACCGCATGTTCCCATCGATCCTTGGGATCAACCGTTTTAATATCTCTTATGTTATATATTTTGAGCTCTACGAAAACATCCCCTTCTAAATTTGCCGTGCGTCGAAACACACCGTCAGCGACACGGCGCGTCAGCACTGACTGCAGAGATGGCGGCGACGCGCAACGATGGGCTTCGACGGATTCGTTGTCACTGTCGAAGTCCAGCTGCCACCCGGATGCCTTCTTCGCAGTTTTGTTTTTTTTCGATGAAGCTTTTGTTGCACCCTGGGACTTCTTCTTCTCCTTTTTACCACTGTAAAAGAAACAGGTAATATGAGAATATATTTTCTACTAAAGCTATTTCCTTCTAAATACAATCAGGTCTATTCTAACTGCTTTACTAATATGGTCCACTAGATGGACCAACAGTCTGGCAAAAGACAGGAGGTGTCGATGAAAGCAAATAGCACAACGGGTCATTGTAGAAGTTTAAGGGTCTATGTTCAGCAGTGGACATCCTACGGATGAAATGATAGTGATGAAATTGTTCTATTCAATTAATTAATAAATGATAGACGTAAATATATTAACATACGTTGCTGTGCTGGCAGCTGTCTCCTCGTCAGATGAAAACACGTCCGCCAAACGTTTTCTGGAGCTACGCTGCTGCTGACTGTACTCGTATTCAGACCTGTAAGAGAAACATAATGAATACCAAGCATAAAAAGAAAAAACCTGCCGATGTGCAGCAGTGAACGGCTGAAATGTTGATACCATCTTTATACTTGTCGAACTGAAGTCAAGCAACGTCAACTACTGCATGGCTTTAGAAGGTTATATGTCATTCAATCTCCTCCATGTTTTGGAGCGTATGTTGAGTTGAGCTCAACAGAATGGGTATAGGTAGATGTAATGTTGATGATGATGATGATGATGATAGGCGACAAACTTACGAACATGATTTCAGTGCAGTTGATCTTCGTTTCTAGTAACGGCTGGACAAAGGATGGCGAGCAGAGCGCTGACGGAACGGCTGCCAGAGCAGTTGACGGAGCAGCTGACGGAGCGGCGGAATATCCTCCATGCTTTGGAGCGTATGTTGAGTTGAGCTCAACAGAATGGGTATAGGTAGATGTAATGTTGATGATGATGATGATGATGATAGGCGACAAACTTACGAACATGATTTCAGTGCAGTTGATCTTCGTTTCTAGTAACGGCTGGGCAAAGGGTGGCGAGCAGAGCGCTGACGGAACGGCTGACGGAGCGGTTGACGGGGCGGCTGACGGAGCGGCGGTCGAAGTGAAGTGGTCGAAGATGAGCGCCTACTTGAGCTGTCGGTTGATTAGCGGATCTTCTTCTGGCAGAACGCAGTTGGCAGAGCGGCTGGAGATTAGCACCTGGTGCGGTACTCTAGCGAGGTGTAGGGTCTCTTGACTCAAGACTTGTGTGAAGTGAATTGTTCTGCAATGGCGTCCGCTTAAATATGCGATTATTAACGATTTCCAGGTATTGTCAACATTTAAACGAAGAAAAATCGCACTACAAAATTCTAACATATTTTTATATTATGTTTTATTTTTTGCAGACGCATTATTGAAATATATCACTTCCACATCCTAAAAGATTCTAATTACACCTCATAATTATGCTGAAATCCGTCAATTGGCTTAAGCTGTAGAGCGTGCCAAAGAATTACATACATACATGCATACTTACAGACATACATACATGCATACTTACAGACATACATACATGCATACTTACAGACATACATACTTTCACAGTTACATCCACACGCTCAAAAAATATTAACCTCCCTCTTCAACAATCGGGTAAAAGTATTATTTATATATACCTTTATATATAAACAATATTTATACCTTTTTATATTATTTATACATTTTATTACTAACGTGATATTTTTGTCATTAATCATAATATTTTATAATTTATCAATTGTTTATAACCTCTGGTTGGGGTTTTATTGATATGTCGGCAAATTTACGCGGAGTCGAAAACAAAAGTTTCGTATTCGGAGCGGTACTTTGAGTTAATTCAAAGTGGAAAAACAAAAGTTTCAAATTCATCGCAATCTTTTGATTACTTGATAGTCAAAGAAGGCCGACTTTGTAACCTAAGGCTGATTTCATATTGTGAATATCATTCTTAAGATTCTCTTTTTTTTATACTACGTTGGGTGGCAGACAAGCATACGGCCCGCCTGATGTGAAGCGGTTACCGTAGCCATATTAACGCTCACAACATAAAATATTGCTGCCAACGCAGCATCTCCTACCTTTCTGGTGATCTCACTCGCAGAAACACAACAACCCTCAAGGGAATTGTTATTTGGCTGCGGTATTCTGTGAGGTGGAGGTACATTCCCCAGTCGGGTAGCTTACAATTATGCTCCCTACCTCTCTTTTCGCCGGAGCTTCGTTTGTCAGTAAGCAGGGTGCACCGCGTGCAGGCGAAGTGGGCTGCGATATTCTGTGAGGTGGAGGTACATTCCCCAGTCGGGTAGCTTACAATTATGCTCCCTACCTGTCTTTTCGCCAGAGCTTCGTTTGTCAGTCAGCAGGGTGCACCGCGTGCAGGCAAAGTTGGTTGCGGTATTCTGTGAGGTGGAGGTACATTCCCTAGTCGGGTAGCTTACAATTATGCTCCCTACCTGTCTTTTCGCCAGAGCTTCGTTTGTCAGTCAGCAGGGTGCACCGTGTGCAGGCGAAGTTGGCTGCGGTATTCTGTGAGGTGGAGGTACATTCCCCAGTCGGGTAGCTTACAATTATGCTCCCTACCTGTATTTCCGCCAGAGCTTCATTTGTCAGTCAGCAGGGTGCACCGCGTGCAGGTGAAGTTGGCTTTGGTTCAAAGATGTTGATGAACTCCTTACACCCAAAATTTTTTTCTATATAATTTGTGGAAATATTTTTAAAAAATTTACTGAAGTACAATTTATAAAAATAAAATATTATAAAATGTACTACAGTTAATGTATACACACCTTTATAGTTGAGTACGTAATTGATATGAGTGCAAATTGCTGATCGACGTTTTGCGTCTGTGTGCATTAATGCAAATAGTTGATTATGTTGTTTTCGTAGAAGTAAAATTGCTGATCAACGTTTTGCGTATGTGTGCATTGTAACAATGGATAATGAAATCATTGCTTATTTGACAAAAATGTAGCAATGAACTATATCAAATGCGAATTTAGTCTTTATGTCATAAGCATTTAACTTACTTTTTGAATAACTTATTTTCCTAAGCACTACGTGTTCCCACGTTCGCTGCCATTATCAAGTTATTAGTCGTGGTGTGAACATCTCGTAATAGTGTCGTGGGTGATAGATAATGTCTATTGAAAATTGTGAGTAAAGTGAAATGGACAACATAACCCTGACGAATCGTGTCGATCTGTGCTATCTCAAACCAGCTACATGTGAGGTAAGTGGGCACGTGTGAGCTGAGCGAGCGGAAGTTGAAGTTGTCTCCATTTATTTCATGGTAGATAATTTTTGGGAAATCCTAAAAGATATATATCTTATTTTATGGTAGGTGATTATTGGGAATTCTAAAGCATATATATCTATAATATTTGTAAAAGATACAGACTAGTATTTTCATTTTTCATGCAACCAAAAATACTAACACGACAATGATCGAGCGACAGCGAGATCAGAGTGTTAGTATTTTTGGTTGCATGAAAAATGAAAATACTAGTCTGTATATTTTACAAACATTATAGATATATATGTTTTATAATTCCCAATAATCACCTACTAAAGTCGACTTTAAAGCAAACTATTATAAGCTAAGTTCACATGAACGAAGTTGAGTGCGGTAGTTAGTGCCATGTTATGAAAAGGCCAGACCAGTGGTTCTCAATTAATTTTCTATGTAGTATTTAAATTAAGTCTTTGTAAAATTTGTACTGTGCTAATATAATATATTCTATATATCTACTTTTTCAGCGTGCTACTTACTTACTAAGAAAGAGGTCAAATTCACGTACCCATTATTGCAATATAGTCAACGATTTTGTATTTATGGATTATATATGTAATCTTAGTGAAGGGACCTATTATACAAGATGAGACTTGTCGATAGCCCAGAATGCAGAACATGCAAGGGACCTAACGACACCATGAAGCACTTGATGTGTCATTGTAATGCTATGTGGTAGCCAAGCTGGCATGAGAAAGGAAATCGTAGGAAAGGCGTATCCCGACCTGGGGGACTGTAGGCTCTTTTCAGTAAGAAGCATAGTGAATACATGGATTATATATCTAAAGAGAGTGAGTGAGAGTTACTACAGGACAGGGAGTGCACAATAGATCCAAGAAGGTCGACCACCAGTGCCACCAGTGCTGCAATACTGGACCAATTTCAGGATATGATAGTCAAAGGTCGGAGCCCTTTGGTGCAACTTTACATATACCTAGAACTGTACTTGCCACTAATTGAGAAACACTGACTGGGACATTTAAGGTATAAATGTTACTAACTCGACTATAATATAAATTTGAAGATTTATATTATACGGACATACATTTCTTCAATTTATTCCAACGTGACGTAATGCGGGCCGGTGCGCCACGTGTTCACCATCACCGGTGATCGCCAGGCGTCGTGCGATGATCGATTACGGCCACATTACACCATTATTACGGCGACGCCACGCGTGCAGTCGCGGTGAAATTGCACGCCCGGCTCCCGTCACTGTCCGTCTCATCTCACGTAGCGAACGCAAAATCATTTGCTAATAATTTATCTATGAACATTTCAGATATTTACGATATAATCTTCAAAAACATAATGCATTCTTTCGGCCATAAAAGAATAATAATAGTTTTTGGAAAAGCACACTCGCTTGGTACAATAAATTTATAACATTCGTATATAAATTTATAACTTTATATCCATTTATATCTTTGTTAGGTAGTATCAGTATGTGTAGACCTGTTCCATATACGATTAGTACACAAAGTACGCACATGGTACATGGATGACGGGTACGTCAAGTAGATGTACCCGTCATCATCAAGAGGACTTATGGACTACGGAGTCTACCGAGTCTGTAGTCCTCTTAGCCCTCTGCATTTATTTTTTCCAAAATAATTCTATACTCGGATTTTAAATGCCGTTAATTATGTCCAATATCCAAAAGCTCTGCGATTATGTGATATATTGTCGAAGAACCGACAATATAATAAATTTCCTATTGTAATAGAATATCGGGGATAAATTATTTTTTAAAAAAACGTGATCATAGTAACCGATGGCTAGTTAGGACATCGCCATAGTGTTTAAACAATAATTTATTTATACTAATGCTATTAACAATGATTTAAGTGATGTACATTAATCCTCCATGGTATCGTTAAAACCACTGCACTTGTTAGAAAAAACTTTTTCCATTTAATACGTACTATTCCAGTCAGATAGACGTAAGTAGTATATATTTTATAGGTTATATATATATAGAATTCAACTCTGGCGAAGTCAACAATATTCAAGAATGCGATATTTAATGGCATGCACCTTACAGTGCAAGTAAAATAAGAATATGTATTATGCTACAAGCTAATGATGTCCAACAAATTAATTAATTTGTAAATGGTTGGTGCGCGTGCTGTCCGTACGTCTCACCTATTCGCCGGTGATGGATTGCGGCGTCGATTAGGGCGCGCGCTGACCTGTTCTTTCATATCTCGCTAATGGCCGCTCGTGTACCTACCGCAGGCTACCTCCGTACCGCACCTACCACTCGCTGGATAGTACTGCAAACTCAGCAATGTTATCAGCACTATTAGCTGTGTAATATTCTGTAGTGTTAGCGATTTTAAATAACGAGAGACTTGCACTAATAGTTTTATTATATTTTTTGCACTGAGTATGCCGGCTATCTAATAAGTATACGACATGCCTAATGCGTAGTATAGCCTATGGACACTTGCAATAAAATCTACATCTTGCGCGTCGCCGCCCCCGTTTCCATTGCAGCTACTCTTACTGTGTTACTGTTGGCAACTCTACTTCTACTTCGAATATACTCATTCACACAGTTTGTCATGTAGACAATCTGCGAGCATCCCTCTATTACACACCTAGGCCTTAGGCTCTAGTAAAGAATCATGTGTCTGTGCTGCATGCACTCAATGATAACACTGGTCAAAGACTTTCATGTGAGACGTTGAGGTATTACACACTAAACGTGCCGTAGTATAAATTAGTATAGTATATTATATTATATGTATGTTAGTTTTGAGGTATTTATCTATGGACCTATGTTTATTAGTATATAATTGTAAACATGTTGATCTGCAATAAACGATTTTTATTTATTTGTTATTACGGAAGCTACCCACCAGAGCATAAAAGTTTGCTGATCATCCTTTCTGGTTTATGTTTTGTATATGTATAATAGCAAGCTTTGTGGGTCATATCCAGTGGCACATAGGCGTTGTTCACCTGTCGGGGCGGCTGTCAAATGTACAAGGGTCATTACTTAGCGTATCATCGCGCGTCAGTAATTAATACGGAGCGAACACGCGCCCGTTGCCGCCCGCCCTGGGCGGGCGGCGCTCACGTTTAAATATTTGAAGGTACGTTACGATTTGATCATACGAGTATGTATATATTTTTTTAAAGAAAGATCTATAGTTACTGCATTTACATACGGTATATAAATATTTTTTTATATGAAATGCGCTAAAGTGGGTCACGAGTTGATAGATTATCAACGTCATAAACGTCAGCAACACCAGGAAATTATTGACACTCTGCGTTTTGAAGGTACCTAAATCTTACCGTTTACCTACTGAAGAGTCTGCAACGCGAGAGTGATACCTCTGGTGGTGGTAGTAATGCTAGTCTATAGGCTGTTATGGCTGCTTACCATCAGGCAGGTCGTATGCATGTTTCCACCCTAGTGGTATAGAAAAAGGCCGTGAGATCGTATGATTATTAACATTATTGAGAGAAGTTTTTTCACATTACGTAAAAGTAAGTGTCTCAAAAAAGTCATCATAGTTTATCACCAACCCCATGGTGTCATGTATGGAATTCCAATTTACGGTTACATGTATTCGTGGATATTGATACCCCGAGGTTGGATTTCACCCTATAACTCCTAATGCCATAATTTACTATTCTAAAATGCACTATTTTCAGGCCGCGTTATTATTAAGCTAGCCCGTTTAGTGCATACGATCTGCTTCCGCACCACGACGCAAGTGGTTCGCAGTAAATCAGCGCGCGACAGGGCACACGTAACGTCCGTGTCAGTCAGTACCTGGGGTCCTGTAGCGGGATCAAACAGTAATTAATCTCGACCGCCATCCCCCGCCCTCCCTCCGGGCCGGCCCTCTCGTCCTGCCGGAGGCGACTGAGCGGCGCCAAGCGATTTCAGGTGACCGCCGCATGATCGGTACCGTTAACAAAAAGATGGCAAGTCGTAATTAATAATTACATGAGCAATCCTGGATTGAAAACTTGAGTATATTTATCAGTAAATTATTTTGATGTATGTCATAAAGTTAGCAAGCGAAAACTTTCTATTTTGTCAAATCTCTGATAATGATTGTCGTATTGGATCATATTCTTTTCTGTGAATGATTCAATAATTTTAAAATTATATTCAACGGTATTAGTTTTATTTCTATCACTAAAATTAAAAACAAATATACGACTCGTCTGATAGTAAGCAGTTATCGCAGCCTACACACGTTAGCAATATTACCAGGGACATTATTAATGTGTCCCTCGAAACTGCCAAAAACTTTTCATGCTCTTTCTGAACAATCCCATTCTGCAGTTCCTTCGGAAAACCCGGCAGGCGGTTTATTTAACAAATTGATCGTACGATGGAGAAAACCTCTACTGAATACCCGACCATTTTGGTTCTATCATGTGTAATCAGAATTCCCTGCCGATTCCGAGCAGTGCGACTGTTGAAGGTGGGTGTGAACTGTCAAACAACTTCACTGTTGAATAAAGACCATGTATAATGACTATGCGATCCTCAGCTTTTCGAATCCACCCTCCTCTGCCTGGTCTTCTTAGGTCATCGCGCATGGATCTATCGAGTAAATTAAAAGGTAGTTAAACTCTGCTTGCCGAATAATAATTTTATTGTATATTGCATTTGCTAATAGTGCAATATAATACTGTGTTTGGGGCGGACTGGCAGGCGTCCTTTCGGATTGCTCAGTAATTAATCTCACCTCTAGCTAACCCCCGCCCCCGTCCCGCAGCCGCCCCCGCGCCAGGCACTCTCCCACTTGTCCGTGTGTTGATGGCATTGTTTACGGGAATATTAATAACATTTTCCTGAGGGGTCCGTTATTCAAATCTCGTACATTTGGAAGAATAGAAGAAAATTAACTGTTTGACCTATACTTGCTCAGTTTAATGTTATTTATAACTAGCCGACCCGATAGACGTTCTGTTAAACCGCTGTTCAATACGCCAGGTTCAATACAGAATAATTAAAGAACGCGGTAAACGGATAAGATGAGAACAAACATACACACATTCATTTTTATTTATAAAGAATATTACTAATTTGATAACTTTCAGAGTCAGCGAGCTGATTGTAGATGGGGATGACAGTTCTAGAGTCTCATATGCGATGTAGAATATATACTGTAATAACCCCTTTTTGGGTTTCTTGAATGTTTTCCTCTAGACATATGATTCAAAGAGTTGGAAGAGACTGGATGCGGTAAGTGAAAGACCATATCTATATATATAAAAGAGTAAATCACTCACTCACTCATCACGAAATCTCAGAAACTACAAGTGCTAGGAGTGTCAAATTTTTCAAGGGGGTTCCTTTTAGGACGTAGGTGCTCACTAAGACGGGAATTTGGAAAATTCAACCCCTAAGGGGGTGAAACGGGGGTCCAAAGTTTGTATGGGGAACCAAGATTAGTTGAACTATTTTATACGAAACTTTACATGAGCACTTCTGTAGATAAATGAGTAAACACGTGTTTCAGGATTTTTCAAAATTCAACCCCTAAAGGGGTGAAATGAGGTGCAAACGTCTGAAAATCGTTAAGGGTATTGTTTTCATGGTTTAACGGGTCGCTGATTCCGAAAACAACAGCTATTTTATAATCTAACATAACCGACGTGACAAAAGAGCACTCCTGTGGGGGTGCGATGGGGTTGAAATGTCATAATATCAATATGGGTGTTGATTCTATGGTTTTCTGAGACGTCAATTACGAAAATGGCATCGATTTGAAAACGTTGACACGAAATTTCCATTTCGGTATAAAAATCCAAGATTTGGAACACCCTGATGCAGAACCATAAAGGTTTAGCTAAACTATAAGAAATATAAAAATGACGCCTTAGCAAAAGTTGTTCAGCCTGATGAGCATTGTTTGTTGAGGTATAAAAATCCAAGATTTAGAACATCTGATGCAGATCCATAATGGTTCAGCTAAACTATAAGAAATATAAAAATGGCGCCTTAGCAAAAGTTGTTCAGCCTGATGAGCATTTTTTGTTGAGGTATAAAAATCCAAGATTTGGAACACCTGATGCAGATCCATAATGGTTCAGCTAAACTATAAGAAATATAAAAATGACGCCTTAGCAAAAGTTGTTCAGCTTGATGAGTATTTTTTGTTGAGGTATAAAAATCCAAGATTTAGAACACCTGATGCAGAACCATAATGGTTCAGCTAAACTATAAGAAATATAAAAATGACGCCTTAGCAAAAGTTGTTCAGCTTCATGATGATCATTTTTTGTTGAGGTATAAAAATCCAAGATTTGGAACACCTGATGCAGATCCATAATGGTTCAGCTAAACTATAAGAAATATAAAAATGACGTCTTAGCAAAAGTTGTTCAGCCTGATGAGTATTTTTTGTTGAGGTATAAAAATCCAAGATTTGGAACACCTGATGCAGATCCATAATGGTTCAGCTAAACTATAAGAAATATAAAATTGACGCCTTAGCAAAAGTTGTTCAACTTGATCAACATTTTTTGTTGAGGTATAAAAATCCAAGATTTGGAACACGTGATGCAGAATCATAATGGCTCAGCTAAACTATAAGAAATATAAAAATGACGCCTTAGCAAAAGTTGTTCAGCCTCATGAGCATTTTTTGTTGAGGTATATAAATCCAAGATTTGAAAGACCTGATGCAGAACAAAGCTAAATTTATTTGCATAAACAACATGGTATTTACAATATTATAGTTTTAAAAAACAACTAAAAAAACACGTTATAATAGCAAATAGAACTAAAGAAGCTATTTAAAAAAACAATAAATAGTTTAACAAAATATTGATTGTATTTTAAAAAAATAACCGCGCAGTGCTACTTTTATTCTACCTACTACAAGTGAGACGCAATCGTTTTATTTATTTATAAAGGTAACGTGGTCTATTTAGTCAGTTTATTACAGACGTGTACGCTACAATTGAAATGGAACGATTGGTATATTTTCGCACAAACCAGAAGAATGCGTGCATTTGCGGGACGCAATGTAGCAAGATTTTGTAATGCAAAGTCTTTTAAACAATGAGGGGAAACTGTTTTTCTTAGATGCTTCAGGAGCGACTGGAAAAACATACCTGACGAGAGCAATCCTCGCTGAAATTTGGCGCCAAAATAATATCTCACAGCAGCATCGCCAGGTATTGCAGCCATATTACTTCTAGGCGGAAGGACGCAAATACAATGTTCAATATTATACTCGATTTATACAGAACGGAAAAACCGACATGCTTTGTGACACGAAACTGTGACAAAGCGAAAATGTTTCAGGATGGCTGTTTAATCGTTTCAGATGAATGCGGAAAGGCCAACAATAAGGCAGTAGAAGCTGTAGATAGAACTTTACGTGCCCAAGAGTTTTCAAAAATATTATAAAAATTTGGGGAAGATCTCCTTGCTGAAGTAAAGTCATAAAGAAGGTTCTTATGGAGAGAAAAGACATAAAAATAGCGAGGAAAACAAAACAACACTTTCTACCCGTGCGAAGCCGGGGCGGGCAGCTAGTATATATATATAATAAATGCATTAAATATAAACAATGCCCCCTGCAGCGTCTGTCTGTGTCAGTCTGGACGCGATAAGCTTAAAACGTACTGAACGAATTTTGATACGGATTGATTTCTATAATAGGAGTGATTCATGAGGAAGGTTTAGAAATTAAAATCATTATGGTTTTGTGTAAATTGGTTGAACTATGACGATTGTTGGTGACGTCGGAAAAAAAATGTGACTTGTGACCGATTATCGGCATCACTGCGTAGTAGAGTTCGACCCGTACGAAGACTATGGTCGCTAATGATGTATAATTTTGATTAAACATACTTACTGCTCAGTATGACGTTGAGACATCTTATTCACAGATATGCCGGTCGGTGCTGCTGCATTTATTCAATTTCGATAGAGCGAATTGATACGGCAGCGATAACGGAAGGCATGTGTCGATGCGTCGAATGCACATTTCATCGGACGGCGGACGAGCAAACGGGCAAAATGGCTCGATATTAAGAAATCAATATGGCGCGATGTGCAGTGGCCGGGCGGTCGCAGCACGCAATCAAACCGCAGTAAAATCGCACGCTGATAACTGCCCGCGGCCAGAGGCACACCGAGCTTTGAACAAGGTACGATTTTCGAAGTGAAAACTTTTTTGGTGCGCTATGCATATTTGTTTTATTTTTATTTAATTATTTATTTTTAAAGTGAATATTATATCTAAATATTATGTGAGTATTTCAAGCGTCTACCTATTACCGTTATCAGTTGCAAGCAAAAAAATCACGTTTGTTGTATGGGAGCCCCCTTAATTGCCTTAATCCGCATAATTGGTGACGAAGAGGTCACAAAGAATCTTGAACCTCTTCAGCTCCGCAGGGATATTGGCTCACTAAGCGTATTTTACCGCCTATACCATGGTGAGTGCTCTGAAGAACTGTTTTCCCTTATCCCTTCCTCCCCTTTCCGTCACAGAACTACACGTGCAGGCTCGCGATATCACAAGTTTACTGTTGGGATCATCCCTTCGCGTACTAAAAAGTTTGGCAATTCCTATCTATGTCGCACCATTAAAAAGTGGAACGCGTTGCCGGCATACGTATTTCCTCATTCATACAATATGGGATCCTTCAAGCGAAGCGTGAAGAAGCATCTTGTAGGCCAGCATGGTAGCGTCAACTGACAAGACATCAAGGTCTCTTGTCCATTGCCGATGCGATTGGGGCTCCTCTTTTCGCTTACCATCAGGCGAAGTGAAGCCAATATGCTGAGCTAATATAAAAAAAAAAAAAAAAAAAAAAAAAGCAATTTTATTACATTAAAAAAAACTTACTCGTATTTGCACAATGTATTTCTACTCGCTCTTTTCGTGTACGCTAGGCAAGGAGATTTATGTGGTAGAGTGGCCACATCCAATGTCCGCCACCGAAAACTGCCGCAGAGAATATTTCACAAATTTCGCTCGGTGTCTCTCAGTCTCTTTTCTCATAAACAATTGTCTATATGTTTCTCCGCTCCAGCGATCGTCACAAATACGAAAACTGTCATTACATTTACTATACAAGTAATAATAAATATCTTGCTGCACACTGCTTGGTGTCTCCCGGACTCGTTGGTCGTAAAGAAGTGTTCATATGTGCCGGGTGATTTATCAGGCGGAGCGGCCACATGGCGCGCTCGCCGGCCGCCGCTGACGACCGCCACAGAGACATCACCTTCTTATGACACAGGCTCACTGCTGTCGTATATGTAATGTTCCGACTTAAAAATATTTTGAAACTTTTCTTACTGGGGTGTAAGTGGCTCACCATAATAAGAGCTAAAGGTAACTCATCTGCTCGTGGTGCATCTTTGCTGATAAACAAACAAAGTTCTGGCGAAAAAGAGGTAGACGTATCGAGCCCGATTGAGGAAATTCCTCACTGAATATCGTAGCCAAATAACAATTTAATTAAGGATTGTTGTATACTTATCTACATTAGGTGGATCGTGTACTTGTTTGTCCCTTACGTATATAAAGTATTTTGTTTTCTCATGTTTAGACATATCTGTATTGGTATCTTGTATTTAACTGGTATAATTATTTTCTTATTTAAAGACATATTATGCGAATTGGTTACTTTGGTAGTTAATCCGCATATGTCTTAAAGTAATGCATTTTATGCATTACTGTTAGAAGCATTGTATGTAATAAATAAATTTTAGAACGAGGAAAACCTTTTATATACACCTCTTTGAACTGTATTTATTTGATGGAATTTGATATTGACGTAGCAAGCTTGAACCCTACAGATACCGACATAGATTTATTTTCCCGAATTTCAATCGTGTGGAACCGGAGCAAAAGCTAGTACTAACCGTCCACCATATACAGAGCTTTACACTTCCAGAATAAAATGGTACCGCGAGCTACGAGACGTACGTAAGCCTCCTTAGCATTACGTGGGATCATTTTATATTGGTAGTGTTGTGAGTTAACCGTACAATTAGACATCTCTACTTAGTGAAATTGCCCTCGTGTTAAGATAGTCATAGACATCTGTTTCACCTTTAAATGGGCGTGTCACAGGGAGAATATTGAGTTCTCAGAACATCAGTCATTCAATCAATCAATCGCATCGCCCATTGCAATCGAAAGTTGATCATTATTTATCACTTATCTCAAATTGATTTTAACTTGGATGAAGTTACAAAGAATTTACAGTAAAGAAGATCCAAGTAAAATACCCCGTTTTACTTTGATACACCTTTTCGTTATAGTATGTACAAAGTGTGGTTAAATAAAAAATAAAAAATGGTTGTCTGTAAAGTCGGATTACGGACGAGAATTTACGTGATAACGTCTTAACAAAACATCGGACGATGGAGTGGAAGAGATATAGATGCGTCACAAGCAGAACGCTTAGACCAATCGTTTCTCTCTATCGCTTATTCGGCGCTCACGCTTGCACGGTCGCCTCAGGCGGAACGTGACAATGAGTCCTGTCAGCTGGCGTTAATCTATTTTTAAGACGTTTTACGCAAAAAAAAAAACCGGACAAGTGCGAGTCGGACTCGCCCACCGAGGGTTCCGTAGGTACGAAGTATCATTATTAAATTTGATATTTTTCTAAATTAAATAAAATTTATAAAATATTATAAAATAAATATCTATTTATAAAATAAATAAAATATATTTTGCAATGTGTACATCAAGCCCTTTCATATGATACCCCATTTGAACTAGTAGTTTCAATTTGAAATTTCGACACCCTATAAAAAATATAGACCCCCTATTTTTTAAGATCTATTTACAAATGTATAGTTTTGAGATTTATTCCTGTACTTGTAGTCTATAACGATGTTACTTGCCAAATTTCATAGTTCTAGGTCAACGGGAAGTACCCTATAGGTTTTGATTCCCTTGAGTGTGTCGAAATATGCTTTTTTTGCTGAATAAACGGCCGTAACTTTTTTCTACGTAAACTTAGCAGTTTGATTTTTTTTTAACTTCATGGGACCGTAGACCTGAGTATACAGTTCAAATTTCAGCTTAATACCTCCACGCATTCTCGACATAGAAATTCTTGACAGACAGACAGACAGACGGACAACAAAGTGATCTTATAAGGGTTCCGTTTTTCCTTTTGAGGTTCGGAACCCTAAAAAACAAAAAATGTTCCTACCGACTGTATGCTTATTATTCCTAAAAACACTTTTATGTTTTATTTATTTATTTATTTATTTATTATTTGGAAGACTAACAGCTTTTAAATCATAATACATTAAAAAGGTTAAACAATTGGAAGCCAATAACAAGTCTTCACGTATAAGAGTTTGATTAGAGACACTTATCACGAACAATAGTAATAACATGATAACATTTTTCTATCAACCGTTTCTCCATATAACAATTATATATAAAAGATTTACACTATGTTGAAGCCTAAAGATTAGATACATATTACAGTTTGTCACTAGCTACTTAATATTATTTACGCATATTTTTTGAAAAATTCACTACTTAGCAGCCTTCTCACCGCCGGTACACTGGTATTGAATATATCAAGATTTAGTTTACGGTTTAGTTTATTGAATTTGCTAGTTGCTCGCAGCAAAAATGAATTTAGTCGATAATTATTTTGGACTAACGGTACGTGGGTTGGGGCATGATACCTCATGGCAATTTTTGAAGGGATATTGAAATTCAATTTAGACAACAGTTCGGGACAATCGATAGCATCAGTTGTAATTTTAATTAAGTACGTAAGATCACCGATCTCACGACGTTCGGAAAGCGGTAACAAGTGGAATTTGGCACAATAATAAAAATAATCTTCGGAATTATATTTATCTTTTAGACGATAGCAGAGATATCTGACGAACTTCTTTTGAATATTTTCTAATCTATTAATATAAATGTTATAATACGGGTTCCAAATTTGAGATGCGTATTCTAGGGTACTACGAACATAGGTACAGTATAATATTTTAAAGGTTTTTAAGGATTTGAAGTCTGCAGATATACGCATAACAAACCCTAGGGATTGAGAGGCTTTTTTTACTATATTGTTAATATGTTCATCAAACAACAATTTAGAATCGTGTGTCACTCCTAAATCGCGTACTTTATGGCATCGCTGGAGATTTTGCCCTTTCATAGAGTAATTAGCTGTTATAATATTACTTTTACGGCTATACGTTATTATAGAGCATTTAGAAGGGTTTAAATCCAAACCATTTATAACACAGTACTGATCTAGTCGGTCCAAGTCACACTGAAGCGATGATACGTCTTCAGAGGTAGCAATAGAGGCAAATATCTTCATATCGTCAGCGAAACATAGTAACTGTGATGAGCGTAGGCATGTGTTGATGTCATTTACAAAGATAAGGAACAATAGAGGTCCAAGAAGAGAGCCTTGCGGAACTCCACTAGGAACAAAAACCCAGCTGGAAATATAGTTATTGACTACTACAGCCTGAGATCTTTGAGAAATATAGGATGTGAACCATCTCAGCAAGTCCCCTCTTATCCCCATGGCTTCTAGTTTGAAAAGCAGTCTTGCATGGTCTATCCTGTCAAAACACTTGCTATAATCAGTGTAAATGACATCAACCTGCCTACCCTTGGTCATAGAAGTAGTTAAAAAAACATTAAATAAAATTAGATTACTAACAGTGGACCGACCCCTCAGGAAACCATGTTGAGAGTTGATAAATGAACGATTTAAGGCAGAATAAACCTGGTCGTAAACTATTCTTTCAAAATTTTTTGCAATAATACACAGTTTAGAGATAGGTCTGTAATTGGTTGCCTCAGTTTTACTTCCCTTTTTGTGGTTTCCAAAGACTTACGATGGCATAATTGATATACATATGACATCTTGAATTATTGGTAATAAAATCATACGTCAAGTATTGGTGTCAACCCTGACGTAATGAACAAAATGCCAGAGTGAGGAGCGACGTTCACTACTAACGGCTCGCTATTCATTTGGAGTAATGCGAGCTATTCGTATGCAGAAAGATGCTCGGTCGCGAACTCCGCGACACGGATGAACTCCTTTGCTACCTACAGCATGTCGCTCATATTTATAAATATATAAACACAAATGACAACACACACATTAGACTCACCCCACATACACAAACCCATGTTTAACCATACATATATCATTTCATTAAATATAACTTAATGTAAAATTGTACGACTAAAAGTCGTACAGCTAGCGATGGAGAATTATGTTGGACATTACTCTAAAGTCTAAGCGATCGAATTCGGAACGAAGACGGAAGAAGACGTTGTTGACATGACTTCTCATAGACAGCAAGATGAAGTGACAGTGTGACATCCACATCAGATGGGGGAGGAGAGTTCGTCTAAGGCGGTTACAAAACGTTGAGAGCCTCTCTCTAGGCCAGTGGTTCTTAACCTTTTGTCGATGGCGGACCATGCAACATTTTTTTATAATGTCACGAACCACCAAAATGGGGAAGGGGGGAGGGGTGGATTCCTCGGCGTTTTTAAGTCATTATCTAAAAGCCTTTAAGCTTTTACGCTTCATAACTCTTTATCAGTTTTTTATTATTCTTTCAGCCTATTACTGATTGGACCATTTGGCTTTACGTTGTATTGGCTGCTCTCTGTATCGATATATATATAGTGCTTTGTCGGTATTATTTCAGGGGCCCTACCGCCGAAGCTCAAGCCGATTGCCATCGGTTTTTTTTACTCCAAAAATTCAGCTTACTCGGTAGAACTCTAGGGTTTCTTCCAGCTGAGCTAAACATGATTACCAACAATCTAAGCAGTAGTTTTATTTTTGCATTCAAAAATTCCGATGGTATTCGGCTTCAGCGTCGGCGGTAGGGCCCCAGAGCTGTCTCGTTTCGGGTGAAATTTCAGGCAGGAATAAAATATCCTCATGAGTACTCAGTACTGCTCAGGGACCACTTGAGGTACTCTCACGGACCAATAGTAGTCTGCGGACCATAGTTTAAGAACCATTGCTCTAGGTAAATTGATGACCCCAAGAAAACGACTAGACGAGGAAAGCGGAGCATTAGATATGGTGGAAAACTTTGGTATTGCACACACAACTGCTGGCGTATTCTAATTGCTCTGATTATTACTCTGTTACGCTGAAATCTACAAAATTCGATATCTCTTCTTCTTCTTCTTCAGCCTGTTGCCACCCA
This sequence comes from Hypsopygia costalis, assembly GCA_937001555.2. NCBI lineage: Eukaryota > Metazoa > Arthropoda > Insecta > Lepidoptera > Pyralidae > Hypsopygia > Hypsopygia costalis. The sequence continues at coordinate 596,940 of OW443331.2, forward strand.
ATGCTGAGTAAAGGCCTCTTGCATTGCACGCCATTCGCTTCGATCTTGAGCTTTTCTCATCCATCTTTTACCCGCGATTTTGACGATGTCGTCAGTCCATCGCATCGGTTGCCTTCCCACGTTTCTACGACCAGAAAAACAAAATTCGATATACTGTGATCCAAAAAAGTTCCGACACAAGTTTGCCGGTGCACATAGCAACATATATCCGTCACAATAATAGGAAAAGTTTTATCAGCAGCACCGAGGATACCTCGCTATCACATCACATACAAGAGTAGAACAGGTTCAATCTCAGATGGCGATCGGTGAAGTTGGCCGCGGGGCGATACGCACCGAGTCCACTTGATTTATGTCTCGAGTTAATCCTACTATTTACTAGTTTTAGTGGAAGGTAAAAGGCCGTTTTTCTCCGCCCTTTGCCTTTGGGCAGGGGGATGGCGTAAGTTGAAAGATACCAACCGATAATAAAATGATTCAAACTAGTGATACAGCACCACTGCTTATGTGATATGATGATGTCTTCGAAGACTTTAGAAATTTTAAAATTTTACATTAATAAACCCGCCAACTCACAGTTGAGCAGCTTGGTGGAGTATGCTCTAAACCCCTTCTTCATTGAGGGGAGACCCGTATCCCAGCAGTATCCCAGGGATGAATAAGGGTTGACTACGACATTAAAGAGGTATATCAGGAACATATTTCAGTTGTGTTGCTTTCTTGTTTCAGTAGCTTTCAGGTAATATATTCGTCCAGGATAGAATACATTACCTCGATCTGTATTGATTGTACTAATTGCGATAGCAGCTTATAAAGTGAGAATATTATTTATCCAGGCTGTTAAAAACTAACAACAAATCTTCAAAGTACATCAAGTATAATACGGATTTTAGCATGTATTGGTAAATTATTACTATGTTTGAAAAATTACATGAAGGCTGAATATCAATTATTATTTAACATTATTTTTGTCTGAAAAACCGACCGCGTCTTCATTAGCGCGAAATGTAGAAATATTCGCCCTCATATTAATTTGAGAACGAAACTATGCTTTCCTGAGAAAAATACATGAGTGGTCCATTTAAATTAATAAATTTACATATTAATTACTTGTTTTAAACACGACCTTGCTAAATTGAGATTGTCCGCTGTCGTTTGTGGTTTGCACCAAGAGGCCAGTAAGGATGGTTATCAGTCACCGCTGTGATGTATGTCCCGTGGCGGCGGCCTGGCAGCCTGGCGCGGGGCCTGGGACCAGCCTCAGATAATTATCTATGTCACCCGCACCACGCACTCGCCTGAACTAAACCTAGCTCTTACCAGAGATAACAGAACAATCTCAAAATTAATTTACAAGAGAAATAAAACATTTTACTTATAAACACATATTAATAATAAAAAAACAACTTCATATCCTTACTATATGCCAATTATGTTTAGTATTTTTTAAGCTGCCGGACTGGGAAAGTACCTCCACCACACAGAATACTGCAGCCAAATTCCTTGAGGGTTGCTGTGTTCCTGCGAGTGAGTGAGGTCACCTCACTCGAAATAAGGCAGGAGTTTAGGTTGGCAACGGATCGGCAACCCCTTGGTGTTGCTGGTCTCCATGGGCAGTAGTGATTGCTTTCCATCAGGTGACCCACATGCTCGTTTTCCTCCCTCTCATATAAAAAAGAATGAGGGTCCTTAAACAACATTTTCTGGTCGGAAATAAGCCACTGCAGTATAATAATCGTCTGAAGACTACAGAAACCGTTTCATAACAGTCAAGTGGCCCACCATTACCACCTAAGAGCCATAGGCAACTTCACCTACACGTGACCCACACTGTCGATCAACCAATGAGTTCCGGGCGTATAACAGAGTTGTTCGAATCCAACTGCTGTATCAAACAGACGCCAGCACGTGCTCGTCGCACATATCTTTCTTTGTCCACGTATTCGTCCCTACGAATCTTTTATCAATAATAATAAAATTTAACAAACGCGAAAATATCACAAATAACATCCCAATATCAGTACCATATAACCATGACAGAAAACCCATAAAAAACTTATTTTGTACACTCGCCGTTCGAACAAACGCTCCGATGTCTCGTATGTTCGCTACACATAACAAAACCGCCACGTTCATGTCAGATATTGATATATTTTATTATTTTTTGACCCACCGAAAATTTAAATCGAAACTATGTTCATTATCCAAATAGCACTTTTGGTTTAAATCGATTATTGATAACTAATAATATGCAATTTTTTATATAATTTAAATCTCCTTGTATGCATAACCGAGGACGAGCTCGGTGGCGTAGCGGTCAATGACGCAGCTTTAACACCAACGCTCGTGGGTTCGATTCCCACACAGGACAAACATTTGTGTGCATGAACATGTCTGTTTGTCTTGGTCTGGGTGTTTTCTATGTATCATAAGTACCTATGTATTTACAAAAAGAAAGTATTTACGTATGTTTATCAGTTGTCTAGTACCCATAACACAAGCTTCGCTTACTTTGGGGCTAGATGGTGCTGTGTAATTTGTCTGACAATATTTATTTATTTATAACCTTTTAAATTGTTTTAAGAATGATGTGTAAACCTGTAATTTACATAATTATATATTTTATAAAGATTATCTTGTAATGTTGTATATATATATATGTTTTGGTTTACATAATAAATAAATAAGTAAACACTGATAGTCTGAGTCGAGCTCGACGCAGATAATTATAGCTCTATCGCACAGAAGAGCTCAGACAAATAACAATACCTTTGATGATTGTTGTATTCCTAATTAGTAAGCCCAACAGTTGCAAGTAGATGCCAACGCAAGTTTAACACTCTTTTTAGTGCAACTAGTGCAAGCATCTATAGCCTATGTTAACCGATTTTAATTGCTCTCTAGTTTAATACGCAGATTCTCAGGAGCTCTTAGTACACCTACAATTAGTATAAAACTAATTGACTGGGTTTGCGGGGGCGACTACATCAGCCAAACACTAACTATTTGTAGGTTCTCTCGAAAAATGTTTAAAATGCGGTTCAAAATACCTGTTTCCATAATTAAGTACTATAGAAATAATACTTACACCTCAGGTCATGTAAAGGATGGTATTACACTTCACAGATACCTAAGTGTTATTTTGCTATAATAAATCATAATCTAAAATCAGTAATTAAAATATCAGTACGCGTTCTAGGAATACGGAACGCTTGACTACGTCGAACAATCACTATCAATTATCAATATTCTTTTTTTTTTTTTAATATTTGCTCAGCCAATTGGCTCCACTTCGCCTGATGGTAAGCGAAAAGAGGAGCCCCAAAAGCAACGGCAACGGACAAGAGACCTTGATGTCTTGTCAGTTGACGCTGCCATGCTGGCCTACAAGATGCTTCTTCACGCTTCGCTTCAAGGATCCCATATTGAAACTTCGCCCGCTAATATGCTTAAGTTTAGTTTCATTTGGACACTGTTATGCAGAATACATCCAACCGACATTTTGTTAGTTTTAAGTTAAACCTATTTAAAGTGTACCTAATAGGAATAAAAATATCACGCAGTATAAGTTTTGGGAAGTACGCTTATATGACATCAAACTGCTAGAATCTGTTGTGAATATCTGGTTTATCGGTTGGATCTATTTTTTTTATACTACGTAGGGTGACAGACAAGCATACAGCCCGCCTGATGTAAAGCGGTTACCGTAACCGTATCAACGCTCGCAACATAATATATGACTTGCGCGCCGCCACCCCTGCTGCCAATGCAGCATCTCCTTCTTTTCTGGTGACCTCACTCGCTCGCAGGAACACAACAACCCTCAAGGATACCGTTATTTGGCTGCGGTATTCTGTGAGGTGGAGGTACATTCCCCAGTCTTACTACACAAGCTTACAATAACGCTCCCTACCTCTCTTTTCGCCAGAGCTTAGTTTGTCAGTCAGCAGGGTGCACCGCGTGCAGGTGAAGTTGGCTTTGATTCAAAGATGTTGATAAACCTTATCAACTTACACCCCAAAATCTATTTTGCATAGCAGCGTCCATTTATTCTATGCACTCTCAATACGTCATTTGCGTAAGTACACTAGTAACATATGGCACATTTAAGGAAAAGCGCACCAATTAAGAGCCAGCAATCTTTTTTAAATCGCGGAACAATCTAACAATGTTAGGGAGTCCCGGCCACAATTAAAGCCAGATCGCTTCCATCTAAGAAGGTGATTCTTATTATTTTTCCGGGGCTTTGCGAGCGGCGCCCCCTGCCGGCTCGTTAATTAGAAGGAGTATTTTATTATGGCCAATTTGTCGGAATACCTGGTAGATTGCTGAGGCTCCGGGACGCGTCTGTAAGGCGATTTGCTTGGTTTTTTTTTTGTAAAAGCAAGAGGGGTGGTTTTATTTTCGTCTGTGTTGATAGAAGTGTCTGTGTCAGGTAATTTGCTTGGAAGATATACGTGATTCTTTTGTGAAATTGTTTAAAATTGGATTTTAGTTGGTTGAAAGTATTTCGAGATTATTGTGTATTGTGATTGCATGTTTTGGTTTGTTTATTTTTGTATCCTGTAATAACTTATTTGTTAGCTATGCACACAAAACAAAAAAAAAAATATATTATTTGGGGTGTAAGTGGTCCATCAACATCTTTGAACCAAAGCCAACTTCACCTGCACGCGGTGCACCCTGCTGACTGACAAACGAAGCTCTGGCGAAAAGAGAGGTAGGGAGCGTAATTGTAAGCTACCCGACTGGGGAATGTACCTCCACCTCACAGAATACCGCAGCCAAATAACGGTTCCCTTGAGGGCTGTTTTGTTCCTGCGAGTGAGTGAGGTCACCAGAAAGGAAGGAGATGCTGCGATGGCAGCGGGGGTGGCGGCGCGCGAGCGATATTTTATGTTGCGAGCGTTAATATGGCTACGGTAACCGCTTCACATCAGGCGGGCCGTATGCTTGTCTGCCGCCCGAAGTAGTATAACAAAAAAAAAAAAAAAATTACAGAGTACTTTTAATTTTTATTACGAGAATGCCTAAGAAATGGTGAAGAAAATATTATTAATTTCATAGAAAATTTATACGCTATTTACATATTTTTATATTAATGGACTAACATGAAACAAACGGTTTTGGTAATTCTCACACTCGTAATGGCTATGAGCTTAAAATTAATTAAAAAACGTGAATGCAAACAAACTATGATGCCTCGGGTGTTGCAAGCGTCCACAGGCTGCGAAGGCTGCTTACCATCAGGCTAGTCGTGCGCTTGTTTGTCACACTAGTCGTGTAAAAAAAAATTACCACGTAAAAACGTCCTGAAGAATATCAATTGAAAATTCTGTATATTACATTGGCTACAAAGTATTACCTATAACGTTTTTTATGAGTTGATATTATTGGGATCATAAGTTCTTAGCTACAGCCATAAACTAAACACTTTATCTCAATGAAAAGTTTGTCTAACTGGTAATTACAGAAACAGGAGATGACTAGTTCGTAGATTAAACTGTTGATGTTCTGGCGTGAGGCGTGAGGCAAATAGGTGAGTCAGGCTCGCGGAGCTCGGAAATGAAGCGATATGTCCACCAGCACTATACACCGCTAGTACTCTATATAAACTTTTGACCAAATAAATCACTATAGAAGAGCGTTAAGATTAATTAATATATTTAAAATATAAATATATTTTTGTGGTATTTTTTATTTCGATTAGATTCGTTTCGAGTTCCAAGATAGTCGAAGTTTTATCCCCGGGACTGCAATGGACTTCATTGTTCATTGCCTTTTTGGTGGTCTGTTAATCCTGGCTACAAAGGATACACTGTGTTGGGAATGTGTGGTGGGCCCCAGTCCCGTAAAAAAGAAGTCTGTAGATAAGTCTACAAGGAGCAACATCAAAAAAATCACTGATTGTTGCCAGTCTTCTTAGTGAAATAAAGGCTCTTTTCTTAAAGACTTCCAAGTCATATTTATTCGAAAACACTATTGAGGAATCTTGCTTCCACAATTTCACTGTACGTGGTAGAAAATGTTTAAAAAACATACTGTGGTATCATCAAGGTGGTATACCACACGCAAAAAATTAAAGTTCCACCCAGGAACTTCATTTTTTGTGAATGGTACGATAGTGGTAATAACGTAAGCATTCGCAAAGAAACCAATTTTGTTTTTTTTTACGATAATCTGTATTTTTGGTGAAAAGAGTGTGGACTTGGCAAGTTGTTTTTCAATTAATTGCGTATCTCCTTATTTCAGCCATCCTTGTGCCGGCCGGTGTGCTGGCGATGGCGGGCTATAGTTCCCACGTCTGCGCGCAGGCAATTGGTCGAATTGACCGGTATGCGCGCGACGCCGTCGTCGTTGACCCCGCCCGGCTGTTAATTGTCCTCTACCTCACGACACAGAATGACGTAGAGTGGCTTAACGATACTTTCCACAAATTATGGGATCAAGGGTACATATGTGGGGTGGAAATATTTCCCTAGTTGGGCTCGCAATGCCCTACTACTCCTACCTACTCTATTGCCAGACCCTCGTTTCCTGGTCAGCAGAGTACATCACGTGCAGGTTAAGTTAGATTTGACTTCAGCCCAAAGCTAAGGAGTAGATTTTTTTTACCACGTCGAGTGTATATAAAGCCTCATACACGCAATATGAAATATCGCTCTCGCGCAGCCATCCCCGCCGCCAATGCAGCAACCTTCCTTTCTGGTGACCTGACTCACAGAAACACAACAATCCTCAAGGAAATTGTTATTTGGCTGTAGTATTCTGTGAGGTGGACGTACTTCCTAAGTCCCAAAAGATTCTACATTACTTAACTTGTTGCCTGATTTGCAATTTGTCATACATATTTTTCATTCGCCATACGAAATCATCTTGCGATACTCGGTGCTAACATAGCAGTCCCCATTAGCATAATAAAAATAGAGAAGTAGGAGAACTCAAGCCCCGAGCGGGAGATAATAGCCTAAACACGTAGGGCTGTCGCTTAATAGTTTATTCAACCGTCAAAAATACTTAGTCAATCTCTATTATACAAAATTAAGTAAGGTACAAAATTAAGTAGGGTAAGTGTTAGGGATCTGTAACAAAAAGCCGGCCAAGTGCTAGTCGGACTCGGTCACGAAGGGTTCCGTACCAAAAACGACACACAATCACGTTTGTTGTATGGGAGCCCTTAAATATTTATTTTATTCTGTTTTTATTATTTGTTGTTATAGCGCCAACAGAAATACATCATTTATGAAAATTTTAACTGTCTAGATACCACGGTTCATGAGATACCTACAGCCCTTGGTGACAGACGGACAGACAGACGGACACCGGAGTCTTAGTAATAGGGTCCCGTTTTTACCCTTTGGGTGTGGAAATCTAATAAGAATAAAAATAATTATTTTTGTACATACACCAGGAGTGACTGCAATTTTTTCATTACCTACATTTTAATGCATGCTTACTCAGTGACAAACGAGCAGACAGCCCACCTGATGAGCTGAACATCCACGATTCACGCATTCAAGCCGTTGGCAACAAAAATGCAGAATCGCAGGTGCGTTGTCCTTCAAACCGGAACACAAAACACAACAATGCAAGCATTGTTGCTTGGCGGCAGAAATAGATAAGGCAGTGGTCCTCACCCAGGCGGACTCCTACCATTTGATAAAACCTACTTCATGTTATCTGTTTAGTGATTTGAAAAATTACGGTCTAAATAATAATAGGATTAATTAAAACGTAGCTTTACTGAATCATAATATTTATTCAAATAATCTAAATTATTATGAAAATATATTTTTATTAAGTACCTATTATATATTATTTTTTACACTAAACTATTTTTAATACTTTTTAATTTACACACTTATCATGTGATTATTAGGAGTGTCGGTGGCCGAATGGTTAGGGTATCCGACAAATTGTTATTGAGACATCCATGAACACTGCAATGTTTTTTATGGCTAGTCGACTTTGTAGTCATCTTTAACGAATTTGTAGTTATATACGACGTAGGTAGGTACCTAAATGTTCAAATTATTAACGAACGTCAGCGCAGGCGCGAATCTTGCGCGGTTTTGCGTACGGCGTAGCTCCGACTCCGACTGACGCTCCATATAGCCTCCTATAAATGTTGTCAGTGTGTGCGTGCGACGGCCATACGTACGGGCGCGCTCACATACAAACCGCGCTCGGTGCGTTTGTATGAAGTTACCTTACTTCTCTATTTATTCTATGCCATTAGCTTACAGAAGTATATTTTTAATCCTCCACAGTTGTCTAAGTACATCAACATTGTATATACGGATCTTGCCGCGATTGATTTGCAAAAGACAAATTGTACTAGGTTAACTGTTATATTATATGTAATACATTTTTGTAATTTTTTTTTGATAATACACATTTTTTTTAAATACATACATGTAATACATAAAAAAATACTCAGGCCAAGACAAACAGACATGTTCGTGTACACAAATATTTGTCTTGTGCGGGGATCGAATCCGCGATCTCGGAGTCAATGTGGCTATTGCTGGTCGTTCGACCACCGAGCTCGCTCGCGACGCGAGCCGATAATATATAATTACCTCATTCAGTAATTTACTGAGTGCATCACGTAGGAGCAATTTTTTGACGTGATGACTTCCGATGAACGCCGGCTGCACGCACGAAAAAGCATGACTCATTGTCACGTTCCCCATGAGCCGAGCGTGCTAGCGAGAGCGCGAAACAATCGATAGAGAGGCACGATCGGCCTAAGCGTTCGGCTTGTGATGCATCTATCTCTCTTCCACTCCATCGGCCAATGTTTTCTTATAATGTTATCAAAGATAATGAGCGTGTTACCATTGTCTATTCACATGCCATTCAAGTTTATCGCCCGAGTACTATCATAATAAAATCTCGTAAATATTGCCACTCCATGGTTTTAATAACTCCGCTGATAGAATGGCGTGCACGGCTCCCATGCGTTGTATGACAACTCATACAATCATCCAGCGGTGAGGTGACTCACTCACTTTGATCACTCGCATCATACACGCCACGTACGCCTTAATAGGTGCCATTTAGGGGGAATTGTCTTCGTTGTGGCTATTAGGAGCTGGTTGAATTTCGTTGGGCAATCGTTGGTCTAATATGTTTACACATTGTTCATTTAATACTTGCTGTACCCACGGTTCTGCTCGCGTAGTCTATTCTGGCAGAAGAAAATAACTTTCAATTAAAAAAAAATGTAAATCGGATGTGGTTATCGCAAGAAAAGTACTTACACAGACAGACAGACGTTCAGTTTATGGTATTTTATATATGTATAAAAATCATGTGTGAATGCGTGCTTCTTTTGTAATTTTTGAATACGTTTTTTTAACAAAATAAGTCAAAGTCCAAGTCTAAATGTTTATTTGCCAGAATACATCAGTTTTTGTAAAAACTTATTGTAATAAGTAGTATATTTTTATAATGCAAAGACAGTGATATCATTGGATGCCGGAAAACAACGTAGTGTAGTTGCCCGCTAATCGGCCCGCTAATCGAAAATGTTTCTTATTTAGGTATAAGGCGAGCTTTCTCAGGGACATTACAATCCAGAGTGGTCTATGTCTCGACCACCTGGGGCGATACCAATATGCAATTTATACACGAGTAGGGCAGAGGGTTTACAGACACCTAAAATATATTACGAAAGGGGTTTACAAGCCAAAAACATGAATTTAATAAGCAAAACAAACAAAAAATAGGAAAAATTCAACCTTTTTTTGTTATTATCTTCAAATATTTTTTTTCGCGGACGTTATATTGTAATAATATACTATATCTATGTCACTTTTAGAGCCGAGACCAACTGTGGTTCAACACAATGTTCAGCCACAATAGACGTTCAGCAGTACACCTGAAAAAACATCTATTATTATTATTATTCTCCAATCTAAAATCAAGTGACATTTCAGCGTACTTAGTAGATACTCGTACTTAGTTGCGTGGGCTCCGGTCGTTGGCTTCATAGATTGTCGTTTATAATATTGTCAATGTTTATATTGATATCAGTCAATTAACTGGAGTGGATGGTTCAGTGTCGGGACGTGTGTTATACGTGCAATGATGTAATATTTTACCCGACTACAATGGATGGGTAATGTTTTACGCGCCTATCTATGTATCTTTTTTGTAGGTACTTGATTTTTTTTGACGTGACAACGTCTTATAATTCGATGGAGCCGGCTGCACACACGAAAAAACATGACGTATGCGGCGTTACCTCGCTCTGAGGCGTTCCATTAAAATTTTCTTTTGAAAAATGCAAAAATTCATCAGTATTTTCTTATGACGTTGTCACGTTCAACTATCGTCAGTAAACCGACTTTACAGACAACCGATTTTTTTTTTAATAGGGCACCATCGGCGGCCTGACTGGCGTCCACTATGCCAGCCTAGAAGGTGCCTTTTTGATATGAGAGGGGGGAGGGGGGGGGGGGGGGGGGGGGGGGGGGGGGGGAACGAGCATGTGAGTCACCTAAGAAAGGAAAGCAATCACCACTGCCCATGGAATTCAGCAACACCAAGCGGTTGCCGATGCGTTGCCAGCCTATAGGCTGAACAATTGAAATAGCAGAATGGCTAGCAATGACCACTTTGACTCCAAAGTCACGGGTTCGATTCCCGCATATGATAAATATTTGTGTTCATGAACATGTCTGTTTGTTTTCGTTTGGGTGTTTTCTATGTATTATATGTATGTATTTTAAAAAAAAATAAGTATAATATCAGTTACTTGTGTTTGTACTTGTTGCTTGTACTATGGGTCTAGTACCAAAAGTACAAGCTTTGTTTAGTTTGATACTAGATGGCAGTAATTTGTCCAGGAACATTTTTTTTATTATTACACTTATTGTGGATTATATACCCAATCATCTGCCTAAGGTTCTCTTTAAAAAAGGAGCATAATAATCATTATATCGTTCACAGCTGAGGTATTTGCTATAATCATCTACATGCTGGTACCTAATGTACCTATTACCTACACTACACATGTCGCGAGGTAATTAAAAAATGCGCCAGTGTGCGCCGCCGCACCGCCAATAAAAGAACTAGTGTGTAATCAACACATGCGAGCCGTTCTCACGCCGCAACACTTATCAAAGATTAAGCAATAAGTTCAGAAGGATCCTTCGTCGATCGAATGCCTGTAGGTCGTAATGAACGGAGGAATTACAATCACATTAATGTTCTCATCATATATTATGTCTTAGGTAAAAATTAAAATCATGTGTTTGATATCATGCCTCCTCTTTGTAATATGTTATTGGAAAAGTAAGTAAATAGTGAGTGTAATGACTGTCTTATCTTATTTTAAGTATGTATGTTATTAAAATTGCTGAATTGAAACTTCTACCGTCGCGTCGTTGCAAGGAAACTACAGATGGGAGCTAAGCATGTGTACTAGAGACGCGTCGGTGTAACTGTGTACAGAGGTAAGACGACGCACACTAATACATCTTCCAGCTCCGCTGACTTCCATGTCAGTTGGAGTGTGGTTTTACTATGTATGATGCCTCATGCTTGGGGCACTGATGGACCATTAAGCCTGTCAAGGACATCTATACAAATGAGACGTGTTGATAGCCCAGAGTGCCGAACATGCAAAGGGTCTAAAGAGACTAAGAACCATTTCATGTGTCAATATGACGCCCTAGGCAGCAAACCAATCGAAATCCTAGAAAAGTTATACCCAGACCTGGAGGACTAAAGGCTTTTCCCAATAAGCGGTTTACTGAAGTACATGGAACATGTCTCCAGGCAGTCAGGGGAGACACTAAAGGACTAAAGGATTAGGGAGAGCACAAAAGATCCACGAGGTTCGACGTGTCTTAGAGAAAATAATTTAAGACCATATTTTCGATGCCACCCTTCTTTTCAAATCCTACTTTTTCTACTTTTAAACTATTATCTTTAATTTATGCTTTTTTCATATCAGTCAAAGAAATGTCGCGTCTGCACCGTGCACAATTTAAGTCATTGCGCTGCGGTGTATCGAGGTCGCATGTGCGCCTGTGAATCACATCACGTCCATTGCCCGCACACCTAATATGGCCGAAGGTGCTGGTTATCGCATCTGTTTTATGCTTACCATTTTATGTCAGCTCGTATGTACAAAATTAAACGGTAATTTGAGGTTTGAGTGGCTGATTGACATTTTTTGAGCCAAATCTTTACGTAGTATACCTTTCCGATGCAAATGTGAGGTGGAAGTAGGTTCCTAGGTGGGGAAGTAACTCCGCCTCACAGAAGATTGCAGCAGGTGTCAATGCTATAGATCATTTGTATTGCCAAAGTTGTCTTTATTGACTTCCATGGGTCGGTTCCAACATGTAAGGCGTTCATGAAACTCATATATTTGTAGGGGGTCTACGGAATTCAGACAAATATGGCTGCGGTCTACAAGCAAAACAAGATACGGTGTGTGCGAGAGAAACACGTCAGTAGTAAAAACTTCATATCGCGATCCATCTCGCTCCGTCCCTGCCAACTTTACCTGAACGAGCGTTACAGACATCCCTACCGCCGAAGCTGAAGCCGATTACCACCGGAATTTTTGAATGCACATGATATAAACTACTGCTTAGATTGTTGCTAATTATGTTTAGCTCAGCTGGTACAAACCCTAAAGCTCTACTAACTAAACTGAAGACGTTTGTCAATAACTTTAATCTTAGACCAATTTTTGGAACCAAAACACCGGCTTCAGCTTCGGCGGTAGGGTTGCCTACTGCCTAGCCTGAACAGACAGCTCAGTCTCATATAAGCGTCCAAAGATCACAAACTTACTGTCAGGTAGGTCGTATGGTTATTTGTGTGTATAGTGTATCCTAGACGTATTAAAAAATATTTCTACTATTGATGGGATTATGTACAGTAATTATGTGATCCAATAAACTAATAATATGTTACATGAGTCATCTAATTGTTATATTAACGAAAACCACAAGATATATGTAATATAATAATAAACAATGTATCATACACAATATGTCAGATAACCTTAAATACGCACGTACGCACTAGTCGTAAAACTGAATCTGTAATAATATTTTTTTCAATACATTTGTATGAAAAGTTTATTTAAGAGACCAGGCCCACCACACATTCCCACCACTGTGTCTCCTGTGTAGCCAGGAATAACAGCAGCGAACTCCAAAAAGGCACTGAAAAAAATCTACGACTGTCTTGGAACTCACAAAGAATTTAATCAGGGGAAAAGAGCAAGACCAGTCTACTTGCACTGCAGCACTTGTGCTAGTTTTTGCACTTACTGCATTGGGTTTCTTTATGGATTTTAATTTTATTCGCAAACGCATTGGAAATCTTGGTATTGCCGTGCCGTAAAGGGTAGGGTCACTCGAGTGTAGATAAACCTGTTTATAACATATAAGAGGAGCAAGTGGTTCGACATCATCTTTCAGCCAAAGCTAACCTTACTGTGTGTGTGCACCCTGCCGACGCTCTGCCAAAAGAGAACTGCCTACCTGGGGAAGTACCTTCGCCTCACAGAATGTCGCAGCAAATAACAGTTCCTTTGAGGGTTGTTGTGTTCCTGCGAGCGAGTGAGGTCACCAGGACCTGTGTTGGAAGCGGATGTGATTGCGAGCTATATAGATTTGCTTTCACAGCCTACAGTATGCTTGTTTACCACCTGACTTAGCATAAAAAATGTCTCAATGTAAACTAATCTATTACACGTTTGTGTCATAATATAGGTAGCAACCATTTTAGCAGTCGTGTAATCACCATAAGTAGTTTGTCATGGAGACTCGTGGCGCCGAGGCAGGCGCCACTCAAGATGTACCCGTCACAAGCACGGTACTGTTCGCCGGTGATGTCAGGCCAGTTGACTTTATTGACAACGTGAGTGTCACTTTTAAGTACCACGTAGGTGCCAGTTAGGTCATCAGACACTATATAATATTAGGCAGTAAATATGCGTATAGTACCGTTGAAGAAATAGAGTTATCAACATAGTTCTGTGGATCAGTAAGCTGGAGTGGTATCAGATAGTTAAAGCAGAAAAGTTATGGAAATCACGCAACGGAAATTTTTAGTAAAAATCGCAGGGAAACTATGGTAATGTATTGTTTTCTACGGGAATGTATTTAGTAAAGGCATGAAATCAGTGGTGTAGCTTACGCTAGACGGGCCCTGCATCAAAATTTGGTGGGGGCCCTTTTACTCAAACATATCAGAGCCAGGGGAGTATTCTGTCAATTAGAAATGAACTCGCCAGGTCCCTTGTACATCGGGGGCACAGTATCATTGATACGGTTGAAACAGAGTTAGCTATGTATGCATGAGATAGGCTACAAAATATGTAGAGTTGTAGACTATCTCATACCTTTACTCTCTCTCATAAAGCCCTATACACAAGGATATCAGCTTATAGTTTAAAGTTGGCGAACCTAAATCTAAACCTGTAACGACCTTATATCTACTGTTAATGCTCCCCCGTGCACCATCCTTATGGTTATATCACAGGATTGCGGGTTTCTCGTCCAGTAAACTAACCAGGCAAGAGGATCTTTTCCCGCCCCGTTATCGCGATCAGTAAACCAACCAGGCACTCAAGCGGATTGGTAGCAGGTCTTACTCCCATTTCGCCTGCAAACATACTACTTGGGTATTCTTAAGTCGAGTAGCTCGTGACAACTGTATGGCGTGAAGGTTCTTAAAGTTGGCAACACGGAATGGTGGTGCAAGCGTTTATAGGTTACGATGACTTCTGACCAAGACAGGTGGTGCTTGTGTGACACTTTCATGATGTAAAAAATGTCGTTTAAATTTAGTAGCGTATTTAGTACCTAGAGTAAATTGTTTCATGGCTGTTCGTCTGTGGACTGCTTCGATCATAGAAATAGTGTAATTAAAATATCATTCTTTTCTGTTTATACCCCTGCCTTATTAATGTCTATGTAATCGAGTTAGGGCGAAAAATAATTAAAGATTTTACGTATTTAGGATATAATTATTTTAGTTAAATATCGCAATGTCAGTTTACGAAACACAACTAGTATAAGTACTGGTAAAACTGAAGTGTCTATCCAGCACCTCCGCTGCCGTCTTGCAGCCACTCTTGTCACTTACCTACCAAACTCGTTAACCACTTACCTATTTATAATCGCCCCTTTAAATTATTACCAACACCTAATTCCCAAGAATTGTGTTGTTTGTGGTTCATTGTTCTAATATCTGTGAACATTTGTTTTCCTTGCACAATCATGTGTGTGCCTAGAGGTTGATTTAGCTGGAAATTATATTTCGATTCTATATAATTGGCTAAAACAACACGTTTCTTGCCTAACGGCATAAGTACTATAGATATTATTATATAGCATACCACTATAATAGTAGTAGATAGTATAAAAGTAAAATCTAAATCGTATCGTATCGTAAGTGGAACACCTGCTTGGATAAAGAAAGATTATCTAGATCTCTATTTTTGGATACATTCTCATACCACTTTTAGGATACCGCTCTTATTTCTGTCGAAAGGCTTCCAAGCCTAGTCCACTACGCTGCTGAACAGTAAGTTCGCAGAGGCCAATGTTATCAAGCCGCCTAAAGGCTCTAACTCAAAACTAAGTACCACACCCCGGCCACTCCATACAAATATCGCATCCTTAACTACTACATAAACAATGACGTCTGTGCAGAGCAGAAATGAGCGTGTGTGCGAGCGGCGCCATACAAACTGTTCCAGATTGGTCTCAGAGGGGAGGTGAGATCGATACGAGAGAGCGGCAGGGAGTGGCCATACTGTACGTAGTACTATTACTTATACTGTGGTACTACAGAACGAGATGAGGGATGATCATTTTTTTTGGAAAATTGTATATTCTGCTCACCATTCTTAATTACGCTAATATCAGTATTACTTATTTCCTCAGCATTATCCTGGCTAACTCTGTGCACGCATGAGATTTATGTAGCAGGAACAGTTAGGGAGGCGACAACACTAACGACAGTGTCTTCCAACGGCGCCCACGTGCCGAGGTGTCCGGTGTGTCGGCGGGTGCTGCAATTACCCACTAGAGATAATATATTACACATTACAGACGGTAACGACACAGATTGCTAAAGTGATGTTGCGACACATCCAGATGAGGATGAATTGGCAACAATAAAATAACTTGTCGTTCGTCGCGATCTGAGACGTCACTATTATTTTTTTTTACTACTAAAAGCATGAATATAGACACTTATCTATGACGAGCTATGTGGTCGAATGGTTAGCTATGGTCACTTTGACTCCGAGGTCGCGGTTTCGATGCCCGCACTATTCGATCAATAATAGACAACTGTTGATCGAAGCCCGCACTAGACAAATTTTTGTGTTGTTTGTCATGGCCTGAGTGTTTTCTATGTATTATCAACTGTAACTGTTACTATTATTATATAGAAACAGTTATCTAGTGCGCATAGTACAAGCTTTGTATAATTGGGAACTACGTGGGCGTGTGTAATTTGTCCAGGAATATATATTTATTTTATCTATCTATCTAATGTCGGATAGAAACTTTTGTTTTCTTTAACCGATTTGCCAATTAAAAGTGTTGGGTAGTAGATATAACGTCATTGGGTAGGAAATGGGTAGAAGCAGCAATGATGCAATAATACAATGTTCTTTCCGTAACGTGATTTGAACTAGACTACATCATCAGTTGTGTTTTGTATCGACAATGACAGATTTTGACAACAGAACTTGAGACATAATTTCGGCAATATGTAGGAAGAAAATGACTGTTTTTTTTGTATCGTGGAAGTATCTAGAAAAATTGACACTTGAAGATACAAGTATCATTAACACATTTCCATACACATGTATGAATGATTATGTGCAATAATAGTTGGCAATGTTGCGCACAGGACACGGACACCGCCCAGTGCATCAGGCTAAACATTTTTCAAATTTTTAGCAACTGTGTCTGTCGATCTGGGTACACATATTAAAGCGGGAAAGGCTAATCTCGGATCAAACCAAAGAAGCGCGGTGCTAAAACCAAAGAAGTTCCTAATTGTCTGTGAATCTGGTCGAGATTGCCGCTAAGGGACACTGAAACTATGGTTTTCTGCATTTAGGAGTCCTTTGTTTTTTTATACTGTCCGTATTAAAAATACTTCAATGAGTTTTACTGTCTCGAAGAAAATGGAAGTCCAACAACAAATACCTTCGCTCTTCGCTACGCTTGGTTTCAAGGAGCAAGGTAGCCGAATCGCCTTGACTGTCCGCGCGTGCATAACGCCGACCATTCATTGGGATTAATTAAATTCTACACAACCCCCTTATGACAGTAGATGTATAAAGCAGTACGTCAACACTTTGCAAATACCCGAAATCGACCGACATACAACCACATGCATATACAATCATATAAATCAGCGAACTCTAGAAGAAGAATAAGTTTAGTACTGTGTGCATATTAAAATTCAAAAATTCTTGCTAGAGTTTTTGGATCAATGTACGTTTGTCATAAATCTGTTTGTTTTTTGTACAAAAAAATGAATGATGAAATATTACCGTGAACAAAATCAGAGAGAAAAGGGATCACTGCTACGTTTATAGGTACATTGTTTTTGGGGTTCATTAAAGAGTACATGCATACACAGGTAACTTCACGGAAAAAGACCCGCAATGTGTTCAACCGTAGATGTTGTCGACCATACTTACTGCTTGACATGTCTACTGTGCCCTCACCCCCCGCACCACCCCTCGGCAAGTTAACCTGCAAGACTAAGATATTACTTGTTTGTTCAAGTGTTACGTGGAGGGCCAGCTGACCGCTGAATACCATTAGTTCGCTAATACCCAAGTTCCTGATATCCGTATATTGATGTTTCTCGAACGCTGGATTATCTCGTTACTTTGATTAGTAAGCCTTTGTTTGCTTTGAATGTTACTACCGTTAGTATATAAACGCTTAGAAAGCGACTATTTGATTTGTACCAATGTTTACTTTACTACATACGAAATGTTCTCTTCGGTAACCTCTGCTAGTAATTAACTTAGCGGGCTACCAAACAACCAACTCAAATGAAATGAATTTTTTTATTCTGCTATTGGGTAAAAAATTTCATAGTGCTTAAACTATTTAAACTTTATTTTATTTTATTCATATTCTTATATTTCTTTTTGTTTTTAATTTAACAGCATTTCGAAATTGACCGTTGGCGAAGAAGAAATACTTGAAAGAAATTTGCCATTATAGATCTTTTATTACATAAAGCTATGGTTTACATCATCAAAGTGCATTTCGTGATTGTGATAAATATCAAGTATTCAATTTAGACATTGCTATTTATTACAGCCCGCGACATGCTGAAAAGAATATGCTCTATGTTTCTAGTCCTAACGCCATCGTAGTAGGCATAGTTTGTTCATTTGCTGCCTGGTTGCTGTGGTATAGTAGATAGAGTATCAGGCACCACAGCCTGCCTTCACCTCTTTGCCTTTTCCCTTCTCTTTGCCTTCACGCCTTTTCCTCAAAATATGAGCTTCACAAGAAAGTTAACTTTCGTGTAGCACTCTCTCCTAGCTCTATAATGTCTACTCAGCAATCTACATACCTACCTTCATTTATATCTGTTGTAAGTTGTGTCTCAAATTAGATGCGAAGGCCCGTCTTTGTGTAGCCCAGTTCCCGAAGAAGACTTGCGATAAAGTTTAATTTTTTTTTTTTTTTTTTTTTTTTTTTTTTTTTTTTTATACTACGTCGGGTGGCAGACAAGCATACGGCCCGCCTGATGTGAAGCAGTTACCGTAGCCATATTAACGCTCGCAACATAAAACATCGCTCGCGCGCCGCCACCCCCGCTGCCATCGCAGCATCTCCTTCCTTTCTGGTGACCTCACTCACTCGCAGGAACACAACAGCCCTCAAGGGAACCGTTATTTGGCTGCGGTATTCTGTGAGGTGGAGGTACATTCCCCAGTCGGGTAGCTTACAATTACGCTCCCTACCTCTCTTTTCGCCAGAGCTTCGTTTGTCAGTCAGCAGGGTGCACCGCGTGCAGGTGAAGTTGGCTTTGGTTCAAAGATGTTGATGAACCACTTACACCCTAAATTGAATAGAATTGTCCCAATAGTTGTGTTAGCTAAACCCGTGTTCGACCGATGAGGATACGGTTCTTTCCATGGATCCTTGAAGCTGTAGATGTGGCATCATTGGATTTTCACTCAAATACTTGAAGATGCACAGCGTGAGAAACAAAATGGTAAGGAAAAAGCGCTATCCTAATTCCATTATCATCTTCATCACCAACATTGCCCATTTCTTTTAGTTTAGTATTTGTATTAGGGTAGTACTACTTTTTTGACTACATTTATTGTTACAATAGGTTTATTGACTACATTTATTATATTTATATTATGTTCTTTTACTTTATTCATCTAAGTACATTGATTTCATTAGCAAAATATTTTTTCTTATATAAGTTTGTTTATAACCACGTCCTTCCTTCGGCTGTGATGATGGTTATATATAACCGCATCCATTTTTTATAAAGTTACTTCCTCGCTCCAAGACAGTTCCAAAGTAGTGCAACCACGGTGTAGCTCGGGCCACATTGGAAATAGACGCGTTACTTACCAACTCGCCCGATGGTTACTGCTTTCTATACTCGAGCATCTCCATACCTACGCACTGGTACGATTATACGCCGCGTTTTTACCACTTTTTTTTAATAACTCATAGCACATGATTCGTAGTCTACAAATCATGTTTTGAAGATAGATTTCTTATGGTTATAAATCACAAAATGCAGTTTTTTTTGTACGCTATGTCTATATGCATGGTTTCAAACCAGAACTCTCATAAAATGCACATAAATATTTAAGTATGTAGAGTAGATGATGCTGAGCATACGTATTTTATTTCTATTAAGATGTTTGTCTCATCTTAGTTGAGAAAATTATCTCAGAAATTTACAACCTGGAACTTACAAAATGCAGGAAATTTTCTGGTACATATTTTATGTACAGATCATTATGGACTTATTTCATTTTAGCTAAATAATTAGCTCTCTTTCATCATCATCATCATCATCAGGTCATTTTAGTCTCCACTACAGGATCACGACCCTCTCTCGTCCGTCCTAGATAGGAGGATTTGGCCTACACTCCCCACGCTGGCCAGACGGGTTGGGGAGGCCTGATCGATGTTTTATAATGTATTTCCCTTAGTCGCCTTGAACGACATCCAAGGGAAGAGACGGAGTGATTCTATTCTAGTCTACCGGGAACCACACGGCCGGCTAGCTCTTTTTATATACATAAAATTATACATTTCTGAGAAGTTCTATGAGATATTGAGATCGAAAATACCCGGTCTTTTTTTTTTGAATAATTTTGACGAGCTCGATGGTCGAATCGTTAGCAATGCCCACTTTGACTCCGAGGTCGCGAGTTCGATTCCCTCACAAAACAAACATTTGTGTGCATGAACATGTCTGTTTGTCGTGGACAAAATGTATTTAAGTACATTTATCAGTTATCTAATACGTATAACACAAGCTTTGTGCTTAATTTGGGACTAGATGGCGCTGTGTAAATTGTCCAGAAATATTTATTTATTTATTTCAGTCTTTATCGACAAAATTACTCAATCTCAGTGTTTCAGTCAATTACATCATTCGATAAATAGTATGTTGACTCACATGATTTGATATTATTTCGGAGATTTGGCTCCGGAACCTTCTCTTGTCAATATAGCATAATTAATAATCACAGATTTCACATGTTTTGGAAAAAAAATCACTGAATGTCAGTTACGCGCGTAAAGCAAACGAACTCGCACATACGCAGTTACATTTGCTCAGTGCGTGCACCGGTGAAAGGGCAAACAGTCCAACATCGTCCACAGTCTACGAGGAGTTCTCAAACTTGGTGCTCGGTCACTCTATTTGCGTACGAGTTGCTAATCCTGTTCGGAGCATTGCAAACATGAATATTGTAAGAGGTATTCACCGATCTTGACTCGACCCTTCGATTAACGGATATCTCATAAGATAAAGTGGTTAAATACAAAGATTGAATTTTTTTCGATAGATTATTAATTGGTGTACGCTGTGCTTCACACCAATCATCATTATAAGACAACATCAGCAAAGGCAGTATATTCATATATCCGATGATCTCAAGCGCTCGCTGGAACGCAACAAACTTTAATGGTACCTATTTTTTGTGTTTTCTATGTTTCCCTAGCTGGGCTCGCAAAAAGATGTAAGGTATGTCCATATATCTTTTTCACCGAAGCCTCCTTAACTATATAACTCTTTAACTATATATATAAGATGCGCGAGGTTCATGTGAGGTTGGTTCAGGCTCATATCAATAAGATCTTATCCATTGCCGGTATTCATTGCTATGCGGATGATGCACTGGGGGTGCATTTTACATGGGGCGTCCTAACATTCCTCGTTTTCAGGCGGAGTAGAACCGCGACCGACTTGTCTTTGAGATCGAGAGTACCCTTGCTGGAGTATCTGATTGAGGTCAACTGAACCTAATCCAATTTAACCCCAGTAAGACTCAAGTCTGCGCGTTTACTCCAATTCAAGGCTCCACAAATCCAGCACACACCGCTCACTATCGGCAAAAATATCAGAATTCTTGGCATCGAGATCTATAGCAACTAGCAAAAAGATCAAGTTAGCATCAAAAAAATGGGTGTACTTGAGTGCAGAGCTCGCGATAAAGACTTCTCCTTTATAAATCGCAAGTGCGACCTCACATAGAGGCACAGTCATTTTTGAGACGAACTCTGGGGATTGGTGAGAATTCCGAGTTTACAGACGGTATTGATCATTAAGTCTGAGGAGAGATATTCCTTTCTTTGTGTACAATGTCTACCGGCTGTACAATGGATTGTGTTTGGACGCCTCTATCTACAGTGGTACCGCTCGCCATATGTAGAGAAGTCTTCCTCACACGTTGGTATCTAAATGCGCGTGTCTGAAGTTTCTCACCTCAAGCTGTCAGATTGTGGAATAAACTCCTTGCCTGGACGGTGGATGAGACTACAGTGTGGGCTTTTTAAAAAAAGGCACTAAGGGGTGTTTGCAGGGTCGGCAACACATGAGTGAGGCTACGATGTCTGCTTTCCATCAGCCGGATCGTATGCTTGTTTGCCACCCTTGCTTGGTATAAAAAAAAGCTCCAAAGATGGCAGTATGCCCCTTAAACCGCGTTTACATGAAACTTTGCAACTATTGTGATATTTACTTTAGGATTTGTCGATTATTGTCGGTAAGCAGCCCGTGGGGGTGGAGGGTGCCGGGTGGGCGGTGTCCACTCCGTTCACAAGACGCGGCCGCGAGTTTAGCACCTCATACAATTTGCCGGCCGCTCCGACCCTGACTTGGGGTCGCACTTTAAATCACACAGATACATACAGGGCGATGTAAATTTTATATTTATCTTCGAGCTTATTTATTTCATAAAAAAATACATACGACTATAAACATTTTGAAGAAAACAAAGATATATTTTTTTTAGTCGGGACGGGGGCCCACCACGTATTCCCACCACTGTGTCTCCTGTGTAGCCAGGATTAACATAGGCGATCACCAAAAAAGGCAATGCACAATGAAGTCCACTGCAACGTACTGCACGTAGTGTTATATTGAAGAAGAAGAAGAAGAAGAAGAAACATTTATTTGTAACATAACACAACACTATTACATATTTTAAAAGATAGTTAAATAACATAGATACAAGAAAGGACATAGTGCTGCGTAATGCCACAAATTGGATCCAACTCAGCATTATGCCGTGGTCTGACTATGTCAGACCCCAGCGCTGATTTTCAGTTGGGACCATTTTTGTGACACCACGGACGGACAAACAGACGCAGTACATATTGAGCTTAAATCTATATATATATATATATACATATATACCCATTTAATACATACATATACATGTGCACATATTGCATAGTACTATTAGTTATTAACTTATTATATTACCACACCCGGACTATCCCATTCTAAAGTCACGTCGTATATATACTACATACCTGAACAATGGCGTTTGTGCAGCGCATAAACGAGCATGACTGTGTGCGTGCGGTGCCATACAAACTGTTCCAGATTCGTCTCAGAGGGGAGGTGAGGTCGACACGAGAGAGCAGCAGGTAGTGCTCATACTGTAATAGTACTATTACTTATACTGTGGTATAATGTGGTGGTAGTCAGAAGTAAATTATGTACCTTAATATCTGAATATGTACTAATAGATCCCATCCTGTATATAATTCAGAAATCCCCTTAAGGGCGGCGGCACACACGTCACTCGAAACTTTACGCAAATAGCCTCCCGCCTCCTCGCCCCCTCGGTCCTCGAGGTCCGAGCGAGAACAATTTCTTAATAGGCCATAACTCGGCGTTAGCCGCTTACGTGCCGAATTACTGTCAACTTTACGGCTGCACCACTATCGCGTAACTGTTGGACGATTATTTGTGACGCCTTGATTAAATTAAACGGTGGTGCTCGAACTGTTAAATCCTTGATACTGCAGATATACCTTCATGTTCACTTGTTAATTTTAACGTGACTACCTACGTCTTTAAAAGTGCTTCCGTAGGGACGCAATTAAAAACTCCGGGTTGCACTCCTCGGGAGGAAGTAATATCCCATTACTTCCTCTCCTACGCCGCGTTGGTCCGAGCCGCTCCGTCTTACGAATTTTCGATCAGGCCACATGTCCTGACGCGAGTTTAACATTTTTTACCCATCCCAAAAAGTGCACAACGTCGCTAAAGAAGTTTTCACTTTAAAAAAAAAACACAAAATCGGGGGATACGGTTTGGTGTTGCAGTTACAAATCTATCATCTCCATCCAAAACTGAATTTCACCACTGGATAGATGAAGGATCAAATAATTTATTACGATAAGTAAGGACTACCCAACATCGCGTGCGGGGATGGGGAATCGCTGCCATTTTGAGATAATTTTAGTGCATATTTGTAACGTGTTCATGTACAACACACGGCCGTGTCCATGTCACAGCCACATCCCATTTTTTTTGTTAAATCTTTCAATGCTGATGCTGGAGAAGGTTCGGTCATTTAGTTACTCTTAACTTAACGGTAATAAAAATAAACAATAATATATCCACTTAATGTTATTTGCATAATAGTTATGCCCCGAGGTTTCACATGTCGATTCGGCTCTTAATGACCTAACAGTGCATGTATGATGATTAAATGAGTTCCTCAAGAATTGTGCTATTCTTATATCATGTTCTTCTTCGTCAACTCATATTCATGCCACTGCTGGGAGACGGGTCTTCCTCCAATCGAAGGGGCTTTGGGCATACTTCACCACGTTCAACTGCGGATTATCGGAGGTCAGTGTTGTCAAACCGCCTAAAGGCCACTGACTTTGCTTAACGACTGTCATCTAACGACAACAGCCGGGACCGACGGCTTAAAGTGACCTAGGAAACACGGAGGGCCTCGAGATAAATAAACCCATCCATGGACAGGCTACGGCCGACGTTGCTTAACTTGTGTGTTCTATTAGACTGACACGCGCAACGACGACATCGAGCTCCTCATTCTTTTACTTATATTCATTTTTCTTATAATATCCTATTATTATTCTATACACAGTTCTTGAGGGACGTACAAGTTAAATTTAACCCACTATCCATTATCCAACTGATCTGCAATTTGGCATATAGGTATACTTACCTAAATGGCTCCATTTTTTATCCAATAATACAGGCGCCACAAATGACGATTTATAAGCACATTAACCTCCATGATATGGGTATCAAATGCAAGGGCTAAATTAAAAAAAAATATATATTCTTGTTCCCGTTTTATTCGGATCACTAAAACATACTATGAAGTAACAAATACTTTTACTTTTAACACCCAACATTTCAATAACACCTCAAGTGTCTCCTGAGTAGAAATGCAGTTTTTCTTTTCGTCCCTCCACTTCAGGCGGCCGGTCCTTATAACCCTCTTCGAGGGCCGTTTGTCAAAGCCCCAGAAGTGGTCTGCGAGGCCCGCAGCCGCAGCCCGCTCGTTCACTGAACATACCGTACTCCGATACCGCCCCTGAAAAAGATGATTATCATTTATGATCGCTAATATAAACATAGTGTGAGCCGTATAAGGAACTGTCCGACTTGAAAATTTCTTGCAAAGATTTGGAGAACATTATTTAAAGGCAGGGTTTGTCTATTTTTACACAATGCCGGATGCCAAACAAGGATACGGGCCGTATGCTTGTTTGGCCTGATGTGAAGCATCATCAACATCATCATCATCATCTCAGCCATTGAAAGTCCACTGCTGGACATAGGCCTCCCCTCTAGATCTCCAATAAGACCGGTTGGAAGCGGCTTGCATCCAGCGCGATCCTACGGTCTTAATGAGGTCGTCTGTCCACCTTGTAAATATAATAATAATAAATTGATGTAAAGCGGTTAGAAGTAAATGTGATGCAAAGCAGTAGGTATATAGACATATCTAGTTGACTCGCGCAACTTCGTCTGCATGTGATAGAGCGTTGCGAGTGAAGCGTAAGGTTACCGTTTGAAAGCTTATAGTGAGTTAAAAGAAAGACATATTATGCTATCACAGACTTGTTTTTAGAACTTTTTAAGATGGAAATTCCGCCCGTAACTTGAACCGTTTACGCAGTGCACGCAACGGAAGCTTTCAAAAGGAATATCTTTTTCCCATTTTTGCATATTTTATTTTTTATTTTTTATACCACTTTGATTGGCATATAAGCACGGCCCGCCTGATGTGAAGCGGTTACCGTAGCCATATTAACGCTTGCAACATAAAATATTGCTCGCGCGCCGCCACCCCCGCTGCCAACGCAGCATCTCCTTCCTTTCTTTCTGGTGACCTCACTCACTCGCAGGAACACAACAACCCTCAAGGGAATTGTTATTTGGCTGCGGTATTCTGTGAGGTGGAGGTACATTCCCCAGTCGGGTAGCTTACAATTACGCTCCCTACCTCTCTTTTCGCCAGAGCTTCGTTTGTCAGTCAGCAGGGTGCACCACGTGCAGGTGAAGTTGGCTTTGGTTCAAAGATCTTGATGAACCACTTACACCCCAAAATACCTTATTGGTGCTCCGCTCCTATTGGTGGTAGCGTTATGTTATATAGTCTTTAATAGCCTTCCTGGAAAAATAGGCTATCTAACACTAAAATAAATAAATGAGTAGTTCCCAAGATTTGCGCGTTCAACCAAACAAACTCTTCAGCTTTATAATATTAGTATAGATAGACGGATTATTGCTCGCACGCCATGCTGCCTACGACTGCCTTGGAACTCACCACGAATTTAATGAAAAAAAATAGCAAGAGTAGGAAGATTTTGGAATTTGACTAAGTAAAAGTAAAAATTATTTTGTACAGTGCAGTGATTGTGTATACAGTGCCAGTCACCTGACACAGTATATAAAGAATGTAAGTATTGATAGGTTGAAGGTAATAAATACCACATCTATAGCATGAACTTACTCTCAAAGATTTCTTTGTATCTAAAACAGTTTGATAGTATCTTAATGTCCGATGAAAGTCGGGAGGGCAGCGGCGCCGCGTCTTTCAGAAGGCTATAGTTCATCCTGTTATTATTTACATAGCATATTTTGTGCGTCGGCCTCGCGCAAACATCGCGCCCACGCGATATGTCTGATGTCCGTAGGGAATAAATCAACGTTCGATATACATGGGGCAGCCGCGCACGGCACATCAGTTATTTTAGTTATGGAAAAGTGTATAAAGAGATTCTTGCAACGGCTGTAATTGGGTAACTAAATTGTTACAAATTTATTAATTTGTGCCATATATTAAAATTGCCACGTATTAGCAGTTTTTAAATTTTATTGTCTTCTTAAGAGAATAATAAAGTTATGTTGTTTATAAACAGCAGCAGCATAATTTTACATTTTGGAACAATTTTGGAGTACAATTTGTACCATTATTTGTTTTTTCACTAACTTCAAAAAGGAAATTATTTAGTTGAATCGTATGTTCTCTATTTTCTCCTAAAATACTGATACGAATTGCATGATTTGGAAGGGGACTGCATATTCTTCTAAAAAGAAAATATTAAAAAATAATATCATGAACTGTAAGAAACTAAAGCTATAAACTAAAATGTAGAAGTAAGTCAGCGAAATTTTGTCGTTTATTTTTTAAAGTCGATTTATTTTCCACAAAAAAAATGGTATTAGTAGCTACGCTACAGAGTACGGTATATAAACGCTATAATCAGAAGGCTAATTCTCGTAATTTTTCTACGAACGCAGATTGAAAGTTGACCGCATCGAAATTGAATTGTGAATTGACTAAAATTATATACTTGATTTCATTAATTAATTATTACCAATTCTTGTTGTTGGCAAAGTAACATTCATAGTTTGTTTAATTTTCACTCATATTTCGATATAATTCCGCTTAAATTTAATTTTGAAGTTACATATTGTGTTACGAGATTATCAAATGTGACATTTGTCAGATCGAGACTGGATCGAAACTGAAATTTGACTATATTTTAATTACGAGAATTGCCCCTCTGGTGTATTCTACCTACACACACCAACAGCGAGTAGACTTTATTGTTCTCTGACACTAGTCCATCAGGAATAAAAATATGAATAAACTAAAATACGAGTGAATTATCGAAGACCGTAAATAAATAAAATCTAAAAGACACACCACTGTTTTTTTACATATTCTCTCTATGAAACCCACAGAATTATCACAGAAAAACCTGAAACAGATAGGAATATGTATTACAGAAATAACTGTGAAATATTTTTTTTGTGTACAAATTATATTAGTATTATTATATTAGTATTACCTACACTATATTTTTCTGTTACACAGATAACAAATTGAATGTTCAACCTATCTACACGTAACAACTGCCACGAGATATTGGCTCGGCTATATTTATGAATAGCGATCGGATCCACGTACGTATTATTGATGGCATATTTTGTTGTTCCTCATCAAAGTTCTCGATGGGCCCATGACCGAAGGTGGCCACTACATACAAATTTGTTTATCCCCAACTCATCGTATCGACTATTATTACAAAGTATGTAAGAAACAGTACGTATTCGTCATAAATGAGGGTTCTGTACCTAAATAATACCATATTGGTACCTATTAGAAAAATACCAATGGAATGCCATTGGTAATGAATTTAAAATATTATGTAACAAATACCTACATATTGCATTTGCTACTACTTTTTAAACCAGAACCTTGTGAGTATAATTATGGAAAAGGATGATTTTATCTGTACCAAAATGTGTACAATAGATGTTATATTTAACATAATTACAATCTATTTAAAAGTTTTAATAAGTTAGTTTTTCTTTGGAATACAGGATGTTTCTAATTGTCTTGTCATCAAATGTTAAAACCTTACTGTAACAAATCACGGAGATCGAGAGCTATCATTTATCATAGATTTTTGTGCAGTTGTTATACTGCTTAACAATTTTACTGTGCATGGATCGTACATGTGTCCATGTAGTTGTTTTTGACTCCCGAGTAAATAAACGATTTCCATCATTTCTTGGTGATTCAGATCCTTCATCAGCGGTGATGACGCACGTGCCAATGTTAACAGAAGTTTGTAAACAAAAAATAAATCCAATTTAAGTGCAACTATTTTTGAATGAGTTACATCCGTAGTAATTTTTCATCGACTTGAGATAATTTTTATTTGTTTTTTTTTTATACTACGTCGAATGGCCGACAAGCATACGGCCCGCCTGATGTGAAGCGGCTACCGTAGCCACACTAACAGCCAGCCAAATTAAATTTCTGACCTTCCCTTCAGGGTTGTTGTGTTCCTGCGAGTGACCTCACTTACTCTCAGGAACACTACAACTCTCAATGGAATTGTTATTTATCTGCGGTATTCTGTGAGGTGGAGTTACTTCCCCAGTTTAATCTCCTTGTACAGCTGATATAATCGTTTGTGTATCTATTGGTAATTATTTTAGTGAATCACGTAGGGCCTAGTCCAGTGTAATATAAATAAAAAAGAAAAGTAACTCATATGGGTACTCGTTTGCTACTTAACTCAATGTACTTTTAACTATGTTGCCTTCGGAACAAATATTTTTGTTTTTATTAAACTACTTAGCGAGCGGGCCGCTTCGTGAGTGTGAGTGAGTAATATAAATGCTATACAACCTACGCATAAACCTTTCCGAAGACATTCTGAACATGATAGTGAGAATTGCATCAAGATTCGTTGCGTGGTTTAAAAAAGTTAGCTGATAAACAGACAAACAGACTCAGAAAGCAATATTTTTCAATACTATTTTTCAATATGTTCAAAGGTTACTGACCACAGAAGTGACAGATTAATTCAGTCAATTTCGTTGAAATCTTTTATTAAAATTGTAAAAAAATTAAAACGATATAAAATGGAAACAAATTTCAAAGTCGTCGTTTGGGATGAAAGCTAGAAGAACTATGACAGTGGCAGTCGGCAAGTTAACTTTGTGTCTCCGCACGACTTGCTCTCAATTAAAATTACTTCATCCTGTCTGCGCCGCCCGCCCGCCGCTGCCGCCCGCCCGCCGCAAGACCGCGCCACTTTAAAACCAGAAAGAACTTTTCTCCGTACTGCAATGGATTTGTAAAATGTCGGTTGAAAGGTTCGATTAAATAAAAGTCTTCGGATTCTTTATACTCGAGATATCTATTGGTAAAATTGCCTGCCTCTTACTGAGGCTCATCCTGAAAAATCGGTGAATATGGGCCAAAGCCAACCTCACCTGCTGCCTGGCGAAAAGAGAGGTAGGGCATAGCGTATTTTTAAGCAGCCCGGCTGGGAAAGAACCTCCACCTCATAGAATACCGCAGCCAAATAACAATTACCTTGTGGTTTGTTGTGTTACTGCGAGTGAGTGAGGTCACCAGAAAGAAAAAAAGAAAGGAAGGAGTATAGGCTGGCAATAGATCGACGACCCCTTAGTGTTGCTGATCTCCATTGGCGGCGGTGATTGCTTTCCGTCAGGTGACCCACATGTTCGTGTTCCCCCCTCTTATATAAAAAAATGATTTTCTTTGCAACCTGTGTAAGGTTGCAAAAAAATTAAAAGATTTTTTTACTTTATTCAGTTGCAGGACCCATCAGTTGCAGGACCATCCTTAGTTTAGAACGAAACTGAATCCCATTTTAACCCTTCGGAAAACACAACTTCCTTAGGTGTTGTTGATCAGTAATGAAACTTTAAATAATTCAGTCCGCTTTTCCACTCGGTCCCCTAGTCGAGATTGTCGCGGTCAAGCCAATTAGCAGGCTATTTGAAGGGCCGGCTTTGATGCGGCTCTAGCCCTTTGCTCGGCGACGCGTGCCCACTCAAACGTTACCTGAACGATGACAACCACTAATTAGATTTTTAATAAGTACTAAGGATGGGAGTTCAAACAACCGCTGGAAATATGTTCACAACTTGACTGTTGTCAAAAGGTACAATTTTTGCTGGTCTGGTCTATAGAGTAGTAATTATATATACATTTACTTACATGTATGCATCTGATTTTATTTCGAATGCCTCCACTATTGTAGACCGGCCGTTTGCTGTTTGACAACAATGGCACACAATCGATTATTGTTGAAAGTCTAATTTTGGAAAAGGGAAGCCTATTTTTCATAACGGATGTTTTTTGACTCAAATGCTGATAGTTTCCTGGAAAAGCTTCGACATGCATATGTCGAAGCTTTTCCAGGAAACTGTACAGCATGGCGTTCTCCAAAAATGGCGTGTAAAAGTTTTGACAACTCGGGAGTGTTGACGCTGGTATTGCAAACGAGCGGTATGTCAACTGGTTAATGTCAGGCGGGTCGTATACTTGTTTCTACTTTAGTTGTATAAAAGAGCATTGTTTGATACGAAATATATGAACGTGCCACGGGGTTTAGGTTTAGATGAAGGAGCGAAAAGCAAGCACGTATAGAGACATTAAATATGTATGGCAAATTTACTGTAGAGTACCTCCTAAACAGTAGTGTTTCTAAGTAAATAGTAGAAGACAAGTTAACCCCTGAAGCGCCAGAGCGGGTCCTTCCGACACAACACAAGACATAGTCCGTGGCAGTACGGAAGTGCGCGCGCCGCGCGGTCAGCTTCCGTCCCTTTGACCTGTCTTTCGTCCTCTTAATTACAACATTACACGACACCACACACACAACATACGTACCTAAACCGTATTCGCTAATAATTAGAGCATGGATTCCTTTGAAGGAGTAATGCTTGCCTTGGGCACATCTGACCCGTGCTTATGTGCAGGAAATCGCCTGAGTGAAGCCAGTTTTCGGTGATGGCAGTTGAGGGTTACTTAGGGAGCCTACTTTATTTACAAACATTCAGCATAAATGAGGTATATTATTATTTATTTTAACTAGGTACAGTAAACAGAAAATTGTTTTGGAACAAGCTTTTATTAGTTATTAATAGAAAAAGAACTAAAACTTTAACTTAGTGTATTTTTCTCATAAAGCCCTTTAATTTGAAGTTTTTGGTTTAAGCTCTCTAATTGAAGCGGCAATTGACGTGTTGGATTAATGACAGCATTTAGTGTACCAAATTTCAGCTCAATCGGATAATGGACAATCGGGCAATGGGCAATTGTCAAAAAGGTCAAATTTAACTTGATTACAGACGCCGCGGTGAAACTAAATAAGAGCTTGTAAAAATTATATAACTACTTGTCTTCAGAACTACCAGATAGGTTCCATCACTATACGTGCTTCCACCACCAAAGCACTGCATTACTTTTTTTTAATACCACGTCGGGTGCAGACAGTCACACGGCCCACCCGATGTGGAGTGGTTACCGTAGCCATATTAACTCTCGCAACATAAAATATAGCTCGCGCGCCGCCGCCCCCGCTGCCAACGCCGCATCACCTTCCTGTCTGGTGACCTCAATCACTTGCAGGAACACAACAACCCTCAAGGGAATTGTTATTTGCCTGCGGTATTCTGTGAGGTAGAGGTATATTCCCCAGTCAGGTAGATTACAACTACGCTCCCTACCTCTTTTTTCGCCAGAGCTTCGTTTGTCAGTCAGAAGGGTGGACCGCGTTCAGGTGAAGTTGGCTTAGGTTCAAAGATGTTGATGAACTTACATCCGATACGTTTGCTGAATAAGAAGTACTAACATTACATACACATCTGTGCATGTATGTACGTGTATGCGTGTATGTACGTGTTGCATAGACGAGACACTCGCATAACTGAGAGATGTGAGATTGGCTCTAGGTAGTGATGAAGCCTTACCTGCCATACAGTAAAATGAAGGTGATTATTTCCTGGATGGTTTTATTCATATAGAGTAAGATCCCAGAACTTATCCCAGAATCCCAGAACTTATCCCAGTAAGAGAGGTCGTCAAGATAGATAAAATTCCTAATAGATAAAATTATATAATAACAAGTGCCCTACTTGTTGCAACACCCAAGCTATATACTGTTACTGTAACCCGTAAACGCATTGCAATACAAAGTGCAATGCGTGTAAAGGGTTACAGTAACAATTTAACATCATGCTTATTTAATCAATCAATCAATCAATCATACATTTGATTGTAAATATGGGTTAAAAGCAGATATTAATGTAGTATGGTAATTATAAAAGCACACCCCTGCCACTTGTGCGTGCGGCGCCTCTAAATTGTTCCAGATTCGTCTCAGAGGGGAGGTGAGGTGGACACGTAGAGCGGCAGGGAGTGGCCCTAATGTGGATGTACTGTGGCCGTAGTACAATTATTAAATTTTATACTGTGACTAGCGGCCCGTCCCGGCTTCGCACGGCTGGACAATTTAGTAAAAAAATATAGCCTATGTTACTCTTATTGTGACTTAAATATAGGTCTTGGATATATAGTCTTGCGAATTTTTTTGTAGATTTTATTAAGGCCAATAAATCCGTAATACATTGCTTTGTTATAACATCAACAGTTTTCACATCGCACGTCAAGACAGATTTTTGTTGTCTACCTTGCATTTTTGTCTATATTGCAATTTTCTTACGGATCCCTATTTTTTTCGAAATTAAAATATAGCCTATATTACTCCCTGATAATGTAGCTTCCTATTGGTGAAAGATTTTTTGAAATCGGTCCAGTAGTTTCGGAGCCTATTCGTTAGAAACAAACAAACAAAAATACAAAAAAAA
Source organism: Hypsopygia costalis (assembly GCA_937001555.2). Taxonomy (NCBI): domain Eukaryota; kingdom Metazoa; phylum Arthropoda; class Insecta; order Lepidoptera; family Pyralidae; genus Hypsopygia; species Hypsopygia costalis. The sequence continues at coordinate 630,171 of OW443331.2, forward strand.
ACAAAGAAATTTTACCTCTTTATAATACTAGTTTAGATAGAAGGTCAAATTTCCGACACTGGCATATAAATTTTCAATCGCAATAAAATTAGATATGAGGAATGATAATTTGAATTTCAATGATAGATTTATTAATGAACGTTTAGTGTTGCAACTTGAAATTTCCCATACACATCCAAAAGGACATAAACGAATCATTCAATAAAAACATCAAGCAATTTCTATTAACCTGAGGGTCATTCCACTAACATTACCTATGCGTTTGCATGAATAATACATCGTTCCTCGGCAACTCGCCGCTCGCAATGAAAACTCGGGCTGTTTTGAATAACTTGCTCCTCTTTGTTCGCTTCAACTTGATCCTTTTTTACCTTCTTTTATTTTGATAAGTCGAAGGCTAGAGTTGCCCGCTGTGCTGGGGTGGGGCTTATATCGAGTTATTTGAAATAAATTATTTCTTTCCAGTTATAATAACAACCTTTATAGTAGAAACAGTTTTCAGTATTTTCTAAAATATTTAGCAATATTGGTAGCTGATTTATAAGATTCTGATGGGTACTTTATTCCTTGATCCATAATGGAGAATGAGAATAATAATATATAATGGAGATACCATAATATCGTCAATTGATTCAGGCATTCTTTTGCGGAAGTAAAATTTAGAAGTAATTGGATCTAAACGCCTTTGCGTGCTTCCACCACCATCTGATAGTTCAAGCAAACTGCTCCGGCCAACATCCACCCACTACCGTTTGTAGATGCATGCAACTGTCATGGCTGCTTTGACAGTCTCTGCTGTATCTGCTGCGGTCGTCTCTGTGACTCTCCAACATCTGAAACAGTAGAAAACAACTCTGGCTGTCATGATCGTCTCACCGAGACGTGTTTCGCCTCTACGCGTGGCATCATCAGACTATCAGTTGATGTTATAAATACTTTTGAAAATGAAAAATTCACCTCCCCCGTCTATATGGGATTTGAACCCACGACCTCTCGATGACCGGTCGAGTGTTCTTCCAACTGAGCTACCAGGAAGGTTTGTTATGGTGACAGTAGATGTTAATCGTTAGAACAAATTACAAATCCATTGTATTACCGTCTCGTCTCTCAAATCTCGACATTCTGTATCTCATATTTGCCACGCCAACCAGGCGTCCATAAAACGTAATGTAATAAAAGTTTATGCAAAAATATGACATAACATCAAGCAGTAAACTCACTTCAAAAAATTTGTTTATTTTCCAAAAATAATACCAAAACGAGGTAACCATTTTTTCAGCGCCATATGTCGACCAAATATTGTTAGGGTTGCACCTTTTTCCCGAGGGTCCCCAAATAAACAGAGTCAAGGTGGGCAGTGTGGGCACGGAACAGCGAGAGGTCGGGATCCGTCTAAATATTTATGAAGTCGCCGTTTGAAAAAGTTCAGATTTTTGTTACAAAACCGCTGTATTTATCGTTGGTTTAATATGGAATGAAGTCAAGAAGGTCCATTTTATTTTGAGACTATACTGAACATTGTTGTTGAATAAGTTTTTTTTGCATTAAAGGAAAATACTCTACTCAATGGAGATAGCGCTTCTTCTTCTTCTTCTTTAGCCTTTCTCTACCGCTAGGGTGTAGGCCTCCTTCATATTATGCCATTTACTTCGATCTTGGGCAATTTCAATCCACTTCGTTCCAGCCATTCTCTTGATATCGTCGTACCAACGCATCTGTGGTCTTCCTCGTGGGCGTTTTTCGTCCCACGGTCGCCATTCTACCACTGCCTTGCACCACGAGCCTTCCTTTCGGGCGACATGGCCTGCCCACTCCCACTTCAACTTCGCAACCCGTTTAGTTACATCGCTCACTTTGCTCTGGTCTCTTATCCATTTATTCTGTTTACGGTCTCTCAGTGTCACTCCCACCAATTTTCTCTCAATCGCTCTTTGAGCAACCTGAAGTTTGTGGAGAATCTCCTTAGTGAACACCCAGGTTTCCGCCCCATATGTGAGCACTGGTAGTACGCATTGGTCATGAATACGAGCTTTTTGTTCGGCGCTGATGTTCATTTTGAACGCGAATTCGAGTTTGGAGTAAGCAGCCCACGTGAGTCTTATCCGCCTGTCAATTTCGTTTGCTTGATTGTCCTTTCCCATCACGATCTCCTGGCCAAGATACACATACTTATCCACTTTTTCTATGACAGTGTCGTTGATAGTCGGAGATAGCGCATTTCACTCAAAAGAACTCAAAACATTATTGTGTTTCTGAAAAGAAACAAAACAGCATTCAAACTTTAAAAAAAATACTTTTCTGACATCCAGACATCGAACCGGTTAAAATTATAAAAAAAAAAGACAACCTTCGCAACATACTTTTATGGCATCAATCAATATGATCAATCATTAAGGACAAATCTTTCTAACAAACATTAAATAAAAATAAAACCATGTTAGCAAATTCAGTATGTACTCTAAAACAAACAACGTTTACTATGGGGATTAGCATGTAATCGCGAACTGTTGACTGACCGTTGCAAAATGTTTTAGCAAGCTGGACTAAAATATATAGAACGATTGTTTTTTTTCAATTTCATAATGATCCTATAGTAAAGTTGTTTGTTTTAGAGTACTGAACTGGCTCCGAAAGGGAATGCAGACAACTATGTAGCACCGTGTATATTGTTTTAACTTGTGCATCAATCAGTGAACTTTGGTAAATGTTAATGGACTCAAACCGTCTCATACAAAAGGTCGACACGTGCGTTTAGACACAATTTCATTCGTAATTTGCAGACGCGTGTGACTGCGCATAAATCCATGTTTTCGTAGAAACGACGACTTTGAATACCATAAAATAAATCTCAAAGTGTTACGAGCACAGTCTCCTTCATGTGACATTTACATGCACCTCCCGACAATAACTACGCCACATAATTCGAACAGTACCTTAAATTACTAACAACGAATTTTCAATTAATGGGAAGTGTGAGAACGAAACTCGAAAGTAAACTTTTCATCTCAAATATATTAACAAAATTCATATTAAGTATGCTAAAATTAAAAATAATAAATATTTTTAAAAATTGTAAGATTCACCTCCTAGCCTAGGTGGGATTTGAACCCACGACCGATCTCCGCGATGACTGGTGTGCTCTTCCAACTGAGCTACTAGGAAGATTCGAGTTGGTGACGAATTTTTGCATTTTATATTTTACTGCGTGAGTCATTTTAGTCTCCACTACAGGAGCACGACCCTCTCTCGTCCGTCCTAGACAGAAGGAGGATTTGGCCTACACTCCCCACGGGTTGGGAACTATTTAAATAATAATAATAAAATGGAAAATACTCGCATTTTTAATTTTAGCACACTTAATATGAATTTTCACCTAAACTCGCCTTCTATCTCGTTATCGTGTCGCTGGATTAGATGACATACTACACAATGATAGCTCATAATTTGAATCCTCAATAAAAAATATATTATTTTTATGTTAAAATTGTTTGTCACTAAAATTACGTTTTTTCATGGATATTTATGAATTAATTATAATTGAGAACCATTATAATAAATAAATCTATTGAAGTCTGTAGGCATATGAAAATACGCCGATTTACTTATATCACTTTTAGGCTCGACACATTAATGATATAAATAATAATCACTCGCACGTAACATAATGTTCGTCTTATAAACTCACTCATGTTTTACATCATTTTCGTAACAAGTATAATTCAAATAAAATGATACGTACCTATATCGAAACTTTAACGTTTCGTTAACGTTTGGCAGTCTATCGCCTTTGCGTGACCCTTTACATGTGTGATACACCTACGGGCAAACGTTATTAAGTAATTTATATCACATATCCGTATTTTCAACTTAACTAAATTAGAAGCAAAGATCACGTATGATCAGCCATTAAAATCGAGTTTAGATACTCGTCGTATTAACCAAGATGTGTACAGTCTTTTGTAAAGTCGCCGGTTCCTTAGTAACAGGTGGACGCACACGCGGGCGCCCAGCGGAACACACTGTTTACGCCAGTTTTACGGCCGGGTGCTCAAACGTGCGCAAACAGCGCGCACCTTGCTAGGTAGCGGATGTAAAGGTCGGGGTTGAGGGTTTAATTACTTCATTCAGACCGTTTGAGGCTAAATTTAAACTCACTAAACGGGTTGAGAAGTGTGTGGCTAGTGCCTAAGTAAGTAGGGTATGATTAGTTTTCTTTTATAAGATAGCTTAGCTTTACCTGTAAGCAGCATATGTTATATTTTTTTATACTACATCGGGTGCTAGACAAGCATACGGCCCGCCTGATGTTAACCGGTTACCGTAGCCATATTAACGTTCGCAACATGAAATATCGCTTGAGGTTACCAGAAAGGAAGAAGTTGCTGCGTTGGTAGCGGAGGTGGCGGCGCGCGAGAAATATTTGCGAGCGTTAATATGGCGACGGTAACCGTGCGAATCGGCAGCAACTTCTACCTTTCTGGTGACCTCACTCACTTATAGGAACACGACAACCTTATGAGAATTGTTATAGTGGTAGTGTATCTTCCCAGTCGGGCAGCGTACAAATATGCTAGCTTACAAAAAAATTTCGCAGAGTCGGTAGGTAAAACGCGCTTGCTGCTCCTGGTGGATGCGTACGATCTGTTTACAAACAGGCGGGCCATATGATTATTTACAACTCAGTGGTAGGTATATAAAATACAGCTAATCATCTTAAAAAAAGAGTACACAGAATTATGCACACACAAAGTTTTAAAGTTAAGATCACCGCCTATTAGAGTAAGCCGTCGGATAAGCAAGGTGTCCGTAAATCCGGCAGTGAACAGCCATAAATCTCGGCTGAGCAGTGTGGAAAGTTGGCAAATTGAGCATTTACAATTCGGCTCATACACTGTGGCGCGGCGCAAAGCCGCGGCTCGGGCGCGGCACCGCCAAACTAATATTTATGGCGTGGACGCACCTCGCTGGATACCTACCAATTATGTGCTCTATTTGCAATACTGAGGTCTCTTTTGGTTCGAGTAGGTGGTGGTCGTCAACCCTTACCTATTCATCCCACTGCTGGGATACGGGTCTCCACTTGACCGAAGGGGTTTAGGGCATACTCCACCAAGCTGCTCAACTGCGGGTTGGCGAATGTCAGTGTTTTCAAGCCGCCTAAAGGTCATTGCATTGGCTTAACGGCAACAGCCGGGACCAACGGCTGAATATGTCCTTCGAAGCACAGAGGATCTCGAGATAAATAAACCCATCCAAAGACAGGCTACGGTCGACGTTGCTTGACTTGCGTGATCGATTAGACTGCTACACGAAACGACGCCATCGAGCTGCTCCTAGTAGGTGGTACCTTGAGACAAGTCAATAAGCTGTACTTAGTGGGTTGGACTTATTTACACCAAGTGTCTTACCACACGTCCCCACCGATGTGTCACCTATGTAACCAGGATTATAAGGGCTGTACAAACTAAAGCAAAAAAGTAAAAATAGTAAAGTGGAAGGCAAGAGAGCCCGTGGCCGCTCTCCAACCTGATGGGAAGATTTAATTATGTCTTTCACAAAATTCTCCATGTCCGAATGCTCCCGCAATGCCTCCAACAGAACCAAATAAAGAAATATAACAAGAGCCGCCATTCGTAATAATCTGCCCATGACTACGACCACTCTGTCAAGAGTGTCCGACTGAGAAGAAGACAAACTAAAGCATGGCCGAGCATTATTATAATGAGGTAACAAGATGCTTTTATCTGCTATGCATCTTTACCTTATCATATATCGCGTTGTAGCCCATTTTTACTACCGTAATATTCGCCTACGGCCCGTCTATATATAAAATGTCATGGACTTAACCCTGCTGCTGACTTGGTACTTTAGCAAATTGTCTCAAATATTTGTTACCGTCATCCTCAAATTGTCCGTCATTACTCCATGCAACAATATTCAGTGACATCTAAAGTAGAGCGAAGTGGAAGGCGATCGCATTCACTTAACAACACCATAAATCTGTTCCGCGAATGAGTCCGTACCTTGCATTACTGCAGATCCGGCCCTTCGCGGCTCATTACGGCGAGTTTTCAAAAAGGCACTAAAATAGACATTATGCAAAGTGGCACAATTACCGCGGTGACTGGTGAAAAAGTTGCGTTTTGTTGCCGCCCCACGTTGTTGTATGCGGTGCGTGCGTAAGGGTTGTCGTAGATCGATTTTGAGAATGGTTCAGGATTATTAGAACTATTGATTTTGATGAGCTCGGTGGTCGAATGGTTAGCAATGGCCACTTTGACTCCGAGATCGCGGGTTCGATTCCCGCACAAGATAAACATTTGTTTGCATGAACATGTCTGTTTGCCTTGGTCTGGGTGTTTTCTATGTATTATAAGTATGTATTTGCTTTTTAAAAGTACTTAAATACATTTTTTTTTGTTTTGAGTTTTTTTAAATGAAAGTTTGGTCGTGTGGTTTCCAGCAGACTAGAATAGAATCACTCCGTTTCTTCCCGTGGAAGTCGTACAAGGCGACTAAGGAAAATACATTATCAAATATCGATCAGACCTCCCCAACCTGTCCTAATCCTCCTTCCGTTTAGGACGGACGAGAGAGGGTCGTGCTCCTGTAGTGGAGACTGAAAATGAACCTGATGATGTTGACATATTTTTTTAAATACATACATAAAATATTTATATATTATATGTCTTGGTCTGGGTGTTTTCTATAAAACACCCAGACAAACAGACATGTTCATGCACACAAATATTTGTCTTGTGCGGGAATCCGCGACCCCGGAGTCAAAGTGGACATGGTTAGCCATTCGACCACTGGTCGTGTCGTCATGCGATATTCTGTCACACGTATTTACACAATTTCCCAACGCGACAACCCTAAGCAAATCGTCGAAAGTACGAGGTGCCGACAACACGTAAGACGTCATTTACCGTTTAGTATTAACATAAATAATAACGTCATTTCTGCCCCCCTCCCGCTCCTCACCTCGCACCCCCATTACGTCATCGCGTGCCATTTATTGCCGCAACACTTAACTCCAAATAAAAAGTATATTATAAATTCCGGCGATTTTTTCTCGCGCCCCTGTTCTTGGCTCGAGGTGTACGCATTTGCATCACAATTGTCTGAGCTCCACTTCGGTTCCATGTTTTAATTTCGCCAACAAATAATGTTTAATAGCAGAATAAGAAGTAACGGTGCACATTTGCATATTAGTGGTTCTCTCTTCTTAATAAAAACGCGGTAAAAAATAATATTGAGTGCATGGACTTTTTAAAAATGTGGACGTCTCATTGCTAATAGAGACTACATTACTTTTAGCCTTCGATAAAAAAATAATTATGTTATGATTTTAAAACATTTGTCTGCGTATTTGTCTCTGTCTGCAAGTTGCGTTACATATAATAGCTACTTATATGGAATAAATCGTAACTCAATTCAACTTGTGTATTTCTATGATCGGAGCTTGGATCAATCGATACCATGTGTCGAAACCATGTTGCGATACAAATATGCCCAAGTGCACAGTGACTACTTAAATTGATGAGCCAAAATCAAACTGTTGTACTTGATGTTATGTAGCTTGATTATTCAATATAGATAGTGAATTCATTCAGGTGTTATTTTGCGAAAGTCAGGTTTTACAAAGCACACAAAGTAAGTAGTGTAGGACGAATTGCCTATTCATCCAATTAATTCATTAATAATCTAAAATCCAATATCCAAAAATGAGTTCATTTTACATATAGCAGTTTAACTAATTTTTATTATTTGTATTTGTGGGTGTTGTATAAAATTGTAGCATTTGAATGCAAGTGTACTATGTTTTCATAAATATACAAAATTTAGGAGGTTTCACTGAGTGAGTTTAACAATGCTGTGTCCTTTTATGTTACGTGCATGGCATAGAGTGGTGGTTACGAACGCCGAGATTATTGCCGCCTGTAGTGGGCTTCGTCGTTGAATATTTAATATTTTTGGATGTTTAATGAAACTGTCTTAAGTTGTTGTAGTCGTAATGGAATCACATCTTCAATTTACATCTTAGAATTGAATACAGTAGAAAATCATTTTTCTAATGAGATTAATATAAAAATGATTACTTATAAATTTTATTTGACGACATTTCTTGGGCATAACTGTAGATAACCTCTGCAGTTGGAAAGCTCACATAGACACACTTTGTTGCAAATTGGATAGATTTGTTTATGTGTTGGGAAGAGTAAGATGTATAGCGTCAGTGCAAGCTGCACTCATGGCATATCATGGATATGTATCATCTGTATTACGATATGGATTAATATTATGGGGTAATTCAGTCGATATTTCTAGAGCTTTTACATGCCAGAAAAAATGTATACGAGCATTAAGTAATGCCGAAAGAACAGACAGCTGTAAACCGCTGTTTGGTAAATATTCGATTTTACCACTTCCGTGTCTGTACATTTATGAGTTATGTGTTTTTGTTAAAAAAAAATCTAAGTATTTTTACTAAACATGGACAAATTGAAAATTCTAGAACACGACACAAAAATAGACTAATTACAACAACGTCTGACGCAATTTAAAAGAAACGTATATTGCATGTCAATAAAAATTTATAATCATCTTCCTGACAATCTTAAAGAGCTGAAATTATTGACATTTAAGAAAAAATTGCATGACATTCTGTTAAATAAATGTTATTATTCTATTGACGAGTACTTGCGACATAAATTGTAATTTATTTCAATAATAATGATATGTATGTTGGCTATTCAAACTGTATTAATTTTAATTTTAATAATAATGATAATTTTAGTTCACACGCCCAAAACCGGGCAGAATAAGTGAAACTCTGCTTGTAAATCCGACATCTGTATCACCTTATTTTCGTGAATAAAGAAATTTTATCTTTATCTATGTTTATCATTTGTCTGTTCGTTGATAACCTAAATCGATGACAAAGCTTTGCTTAGCTATTTACTTCAGGTTGGAAATCACATAAAACGACTGATAATGATTGAAATTTAATTATAAATATTGACCATGGTATAAATATGATGTGAAATTATAAGGTAAATTGCTTTTGGATATGATTTTTAGGAATTGTTTTCAGTTTTTTATATCATCTTTTGTTACAATAGCGTTTGTATTTTTTTAAATAATCATTTCTTTTGATTACATTTCACAGTTTTTACTACAAGTCCGGTGGTTCAATGGCTAGCAATGGCCATTTTGACTCCGAGCCCGCGGGATCGGTCCCCGCACAAGAAAAATATTTGTGTGCATGAAGATGTCTGCTTGTCTTGGTCTGGGTGCCTTCTACGTATTGTATGTATTAATAAAAAAAATGTACGTATAATATCAGTTACCTAGTTCCCATATGACAAGCTTTGCTTAGTTTGGGGCAGCGTGTAATTTGTCTTAGTAAGGAATTTATTTATGTATGTAATATATAAATGTGAGTGGTTGACCAAAAAAGGACCTGGTGGGATTGGAAACCGTTATTTTTTTTTATTTTTGAATCTGTGGTCTTTTAGCTTTGTTTTGGTCTAACCAGAATATTTTTAGATTCCGTAGTTTTTTTTTTTGTCAGCCGAGGCAGTTTTGGAAAACTTACAACTTACACTTAAACTTGTTTCTACACGAAACTTCAAACGCGATTTACTCGAAATCTATTATTATCCCTTGAGGTCTCTTTTTGGTCAACCACTCACAAATATATTAAATACATAGTACATACTATAAATATATTTAATTCCGTAGGTTTATTATTCCACTATGAATACTGGAAACCATTAAACAAACAATCTCCCATTGAATCCCTAACTTCCCACATGCATGCGACACGTTTTACCTTCCACCCTTCCTGACCCTTGCTAAACGTTTCTTAATTCTTTCTCAACGGGCCGAGGTTCGAACCCGGGCTTGCTAATAACCCGTCGCTGGCACCCGGCTATAAATAAAAGGTAAGATGTACCGACCACATGCAAACCATGAGTTATGGCTTGAAAGGTACCCACCCACAACCCCCTAAGTGTGGAATACGGAAAATTTATACTGACAGATTTTCTTTTATAAATTACCGTTTGTCAAACCTTTTTTGTGTATAATTATTTAAAAAAAAACTACCAATGTTCTTCTCCCATCTTGCTTATCGGTTCATTCCCCATGACATGTCCAAAATGACGCCATCGTAGATATAATATATACCATGGGAAATCATCATTCCCCATGACACAACCTCAGTGATATTTTTCATACTTAACTAATACACTTCTAGTGTACGTCATACTGTAATTTTTTTTTAATTATTATTTATCTGACGCGCTGATGTTTTGCAAAGCCAATTGCTGTATACATTATGGCTGTTTCTTTGTCATTTATTTCTTATACATATTACTACAATACTACAATGCAAAAACATATTTTATTTAGCCTAGAGATTGACTGAATTTTGTATGACGAGGTCACGGGCAACCACCAGACAAATAATAATACTTATATTACACTAGTTTTCCACCCACAGCTTCATTTGAAATAAAATACAGCCTATGTTACTTATGGATAATGCCTTGAAATGAAGAAATAATTTATTAAAATCTGTTTATTATTTTCAGTTTACCGATAACAGACAAACAAATCTTGCCTATTTATAATATTATAGTATAAGTTAACGTCTAAGGCCTGACGACACACAAGATGTCGGGATGAATTCGAAGAAGGCGAGTCTAGTGTTGTATAAAATTGTTGAAGCTACTTTACTTAGAGGGAGTTTTTGTGGGCAAACAAAGCAGATTGTGTGTGATCCCGTGGGTTTCGACGCCTAATGAGTTTGAAGCCGCGCCGGGGATAAATCTTACAGTTTTGTGACTTGAAGCTTAACGCGAGTGCCACAACTTATAGGCGGGCAGCTCATTGGGACTAGAATGCCGGTTTAGAAGCTAGATATGTCACTGTCTCTAAATTTGCACATTCGAATCCCATACATTGTGACGGGAGTGACATAACAGACATTTCTTGCATATCGCGACCGGGGTAGTATACTATCCTCGTTTGATGGCAAAAAAGAAAGGCCAGGCCTTTATCCTGGATGGCAGAATCGTCCAATGTAATTATTGGAATCGATGTATTAGGTAACAACTTACAATTTTAGGTTCCCAATCACCATCATCATCATCAGCTTGTATTCGACTACTGCTAAACATTGGCCTTCCCCCTAAAAAGCCACATGCCCCGATCCTGAGAGACCTGCATCAATAGACTGTCTACAGTCTTCTTGAGCTCATAGCTCGTAGAACCAACAACTGCTGGGTAAGAAAGATTCTTGAGTGGCAACCCAGTATTGACTGACACAGTGCGACCCTTCACTAGGTAAAGTGATGACCTCAAGAAGGTTCCCTATCACCACCACAGATTTGATAGCGCTACATATCAAATCTGTGGTGCTCGGCAGTTGACTTCACATCACTAGGCATCTTTTTAGGCTGTAAATACTTTGCGAGAGACAGCAATACGGCAACATATTGCCTAGAAGCAAAGTTATATTCCAAAGCTTCCTACTCCTACTTACTTTCTACCTACTACTACTTCTTCTGATTAAATTCGTTGTCAGTTCTAAGGCAGCCGTAGTTTCGACCTAAAGGTGTAAGTAAACTTCACTGTTCACTTCCATTTTTTTAAATAACAGTACATAGTACGTTTGGGTGTCGTATCATCATGCTTTGATTATCAAACATGATGTTCTTTTTTATTGTCAGCTAAAAGCCCTCTGAACACGTGGTCCGACTGCTTTGTGCGACTAATCGGACCACGTGAACTTTTTTTTCCTGTTGGTCCGATTAATCGGACTATTAGGAATGGCAATTCCGCTTTGTCCAAAGATGAAGTTATATATGACTAGCTGTGACATTATATATATAACGACTTTGAATTTGAAATGCGACTTTGAATGCGTGCGTGAATTTTTCAAGTAAACGTTAAAAATTAAATATCTTTATATTTTGTGGGTCAAATTTGATAGTCAATGTTATTTTGACTAAGCAGTTACGACAATTGCTACCGCGTGTGACTCGCGCCGGGATTATTTTCCCCGTGTTATATTCCACGGTTGGTTATAAATCAGGCACGTTGCTCCTTATAAACATATTTTGTGTGTCTTCTCTTTTTTAAAAAGGCTTACGTTATAACGTTTTTAGCAATTTTATTTTTTTGGAAGTGTCAACAATTTTGCAGATTAAATTTCTACTTCTGAATTCTTAACTGTCTTTGTTCTAAGAATCGATCAGTAATAACAATTTATTATTTTATTAAATAAATTGGTAATCATATTAGACCTAGGAGTTAACACAATAAAGCCATAAATAATAATTACACATAATTTCCAACACATTATGCTTGCTCATGGGTATATTGTTCCATTGATATATTCAACATTACATAAACATTCACAAAGGGGCTCTACGTGTTGGATCCATATCACCGCGCATAGCAAATAACCGGGCTTGACCCGTGATTAAAAAGAGATACATAGTAAAACCTTTATTCCGACCATCAATTGATCATACACTAAGAGTGAATTATAAATACAATATCATTATTAAAATATTCATTAGATTCATTACTTATTATAGAAAACAATGGTATTAATAATTATATTCAAAACATACGAATAAAATGATTAAATAATCCGATATCATTACACTATAATGTCCTGCAGTCAGTATACGAATCTAGGTATATCTTCATGACACTGGTACTGCTGTCGAGGATCTGTCACAGCAGGATTAAGTAAACCGTCACCTAACGTAAATTGGATCTGTGGATCTCATCACGTCAGGCTTTTTGACTTGATTAGTTCCACAGATCCAATTCTGAAAACCATCGAATATTTTGATTCGAAAAATAAGTCCTATGTTTTAGTTATTGACAAACATCTTCAGCTCAGTCGGTGGAGCTCCAGAGTATCTACCAGATAAGCTAAACACAGGTATCATAAATAAATAAATAAATATTGTCAAGACAAATTACACAGCGCCATCTAGCCCCAAAGTAAGCGAAGCTTGTGTTATGGGAACTAGACAACTGATAAACATACGTAAATACATACTTATGATACATAGAAAACACCCAGACCAAGACAAACAGACATGTTCATGCACAAAAATGTTTGTCATGTGTGAGAATCGAACCCACGAGCGTTGGTGTCGAAGCCGCGTCATTGCCCGCTACGCCACCGAGCTCGTCAATCATATCATATGTCTCAGCTGAAGTCTGAAGAATTCGCAATCAAAAAAACCGATGGAAATCGGCTTCAGCTTAGCTGATTGGGCCCCTGATGAGAATGTACTTCGGTGTTACAGTTTGATGTTGCAGCTAAATATAAAAAAAAAAAAACGTTCGGTTACTAAAGAATTAGTTACGTTTAGTGAGGACTGACGTATTGCACGCGGTTGAAGAGGAGACGTCACCATCTTGACGTCATTACGCTGCGTCACATAAGTCGTTATGTGCACGTAGTCACGTAAGCCAACATTGTCACGTATATTATCAAAAGATAAGCCATCCTCAATCACCATATCAATAAATAAGAAAAATATAGATTTTTTAAATCAAGCTTGTATTAGTCGTTAATAAAAAAAAAAACTAAAAATTTTAGTTTGTGCGGTTTGCTCGTCAAGCTAGTTACTAGTTACATAAATCGCCATCTAGTGGCGATCTCTATATTATATTGGCGGCATTTAGGTAATCATGCATTGTCACGCGAACCCAACGAGTGTACTAAATTTCAGCTCTATCGATTTGATTACAAACACCGCGGTGAAACTAAATAATTATTTGTAAAAACATGTTATTTGTAAATGAACTATGCCGTGTCGGCATAATAAAAGTCGCAATGATTAAAATATTTTCTCGTTTGTACTGTGACATAATAAATTGAATAAATGGTTCACTAACGTATTTGTGTCATGAGAGCTTTGAAAGTATCGATCTCAAACGGAATCTCCGTTCATTCATTCATCAGGAGGCCTTCGTTAATAGTATAAATTAGTTCCGTTACGAATATCTCCATGTGTGTTTGTTTATCAGTTTGTTTGTGGAAAAATAAATAAATAAATATTTCTGGACAATTTACACAGCGCCATGGCCCAAATTAAGCGCGAAGCTTGCACTATGGTACTAAACAATTGATAAATGATATGTACTCGTACATAAATACATTTTGTTTGTAAATGCATACTTATGATACATAGAAAACACCCAGACCAAGACAAACAGACATGTTCATGCACATAAATGTTTGTCTTGTGCGGGGATCGAACCCGCGACCTCGGTGTCAAAGTAGCCATTGCTAGCCATTGGACCACCGTGGAAAAGTGCGAATACTGTCCCGTTTCCAAATAAATTTAATTTGTAACTTTTGAAACAATTGAATTTTTACAGTTAATTTTACTGACCATCGTTATCTCGTATCTGCTTCGTAAACTTATAGGTATAAGTTTACATACGAACTCAGTTCGTTGGTAAGTGTAGAACAACTCCAAAGTCCGAAACCTCTTCGGTCAAGACGTGCAGAAGTCGCCGGCGACAGGTTAACGCACAATGCCGCCCGGCGAGGTCCGGTTAACTGGGGGCCGTGAATTATTCCCCTTAATTATACAATGCGACTTAACACGTGGCCGGACAACACCGTGTTCCTATTGTGACGACTAAATTTACATCTAATGTCAGGCCGGCTGTTAACGTGGAGACGCGTTACTGCTCATTCGTGTCATCGACTTGTTAACAATACGATTATTTTATTGGCGATTTTTTCTATTATGTAATATAGTACCTATAAGTTTCACAAATTTTCAACACGTAAAAACCAATTCAATTTGCAGGATGCCTTTCCGTCTCTCTCGTTGGTGGCGCCGTATACGCGATATATAGCGAGACATATTTTGGTGATCTGCGTTTTTTAATTATAAATATATATATTTTATGATTAAGTCATGTTTATTTGATGATAAAATAATTCTAAATTTTAATCTAGAACATAGATTACGGACTTGAATGAAATTTGGCAAATGTATTGATACAATAAGCCAAATTTGTTCCGAGTCCATCGTTTACTCGTTAAACAGTAACAAATAAACATCCTCACAAACATTCATGTTTATAATATTATAGTTGGAGGTACGATAGTGTATAAAATAGTCCGGATGGCGACTATTTTATCGACCGTCCAACCCAATTAAATATATATAAAAATGCACTGAATAAATTAAACAGCGCCATCTAGTCCCAAATTAAGCATAGCTTATACTAGATAACTGAAGAACGTATTTACTTTTTGTTCGTAATGCATACATAATTATAATACACATTTATATAACAAAATATAGGTATTTATATAAAAATCTCGTGTTACGGTGTGTGTGGTCGCACTTGTGAGAATCGGCTCGACCGATTTGTATGTTTTTTTACAGGTAGGTATAATAAATAAATATTGTCAGACAAATTACACAGCGCCATCTAGCCACAAAGTAAGCGAAGCTTGTGTTATGGGTACTAGACAACTGATAAACATACGTAAATACATTTTTTTTTTGTAAATACATATGATACATAGAAAACGCCCAGACCAAGACAAACAGACATGTTCATGCACACAAATGTTTGTCCTATGTGGGAATCGAACCCACGAGCGTTGGTGTCGAAGCCGCGTCATTGACCGCTACGCCACCGAGCTCGTCCGTAGAGAATAGGTTGCAAAGTATATGTCACACTGCATAATAATTATATGGCAGAACAAGTTTTGCCAAGTGAGCTAGTCTAGCAATATATATTAATCTAGGTAAGCCCATAGACCTCCAATTTTTCGCTACGCTGTTAAGCCAAACAACACAAACTTATAGGTATAAACGTTATAAAATTTAATAGAATATTAGCTTTTTGCAGCAAACAATATAAATTAATTAATTATTAATTCTGTTTTCGTGCTTATCAATGGCTCGATATACTGAATGAGCGTGGACGTGCGAGACGTGGGGATTTTGTATGTTATTTCCGTCGACACCGTCTCAGTACATCAAGGTAAACAATTATGGGTTTTAACAGGATTACGTAACTTTATGGTTATCAACATATAACAATAAACAATTGTGTTGTTGATGCTCAAGTGGCAGTGCGCCGGCCACATCTGCAGAGTCGGTTATGACAGATGGAAGAGTAAAGTAAAAAAACACTTTGTAGCGTCTTCGAGAAAACTTATGTCAATGTTTCGTATTATTTATTTAATAATTGTTTTAATTAGAGAATAAATTAGGACACCGTTGGATGAAAAATCCACGCACACCAGACCAATCGAAGGTAATTCGTATCTGAAAAATTCCGACGTTTCGCCCGAAACTTCTTGGTTTTCGCTTTGCAGTAAATGCCACGTATGGGGAGACATCTGGAAAATCCTCGGTAGGGAGTTTATTCTACGTCTAATATGTAACCCTCACACAAATATAATGGACTAGTGAACATTTTTTTTCGATTTGATATGTAAGGACGTCCCAATAATAACTATAGGTGAACGAATTGATTCGATAGCATAAAACCTTCTCGAGATATATAACTTGAAAATCACAAGTTTGGACTGTTCCGAAAACGCTTCATACAAAAGACCAGACCACGTTATGACGTCACACCTTCCTATTTTGTGTGCATTAAATTAGAAATATGTACGACAGCTATGTTAAATATTACGTTTATGCAGCTAGGGCCGTAACAAAAGTTAAAGTATTTTTAATAGAATTTCTCATCAAACTTTTATCGACCATAAAACACGTAGAAAGAAAGAAAGAAAGAAAAAACATTTATTTGCTCATTACACAGCACATTATGTTTACACAAGACAACGTAGGACATAAGTTATTAAAATTTTAAGATCGCAGATCGATCTAGTTTTATTAATTTTACGATACTGATTAGTATATAAGTACAAACTGTTTAAGACAAGAAATTATATTGTAATTTTCCGAGCACACTTCAACGACTTTACTATAAATCCGTTAGTCCTCCATTGTGAACAAAGGTAACAACGAACAACAACACAAGATGCCAACTCACAACTTTTACCCCTCGAAGGATTGTCCGTCTTGGATTAAATTAACATTAGGTGAAACTATTCGCAAGGGTCCCGTACAGCCATTGTGCGGACCTCGGGGCCGCGCCGGCTGTTCTCGGCTCGCCCTGCGGTCCAAGGATTTCTAATTAAAATTACAACATGTAAATTGTCCGAACGTCTTGGCCCTCTGGTTCTTGATGTTTGTTTAAAAACGGGTACCTAGTTTCAAGCATTGTTTCTTGGTTTAGCCAAGAATAAATATTAGAACAGCAAAGCAAAACTACGTTCCCTGCAAGAACATACTAACCTTGTGTCGTCCTTGGAAAACTGTTTTTAAAACATAAAAAATAAGTTATTCTTCTTAGAGCATGATTTTTAATTCCTATCATATGTATGGGGGGATGTATCTGTGCATATGTAAACACCAGGGACTGAAATATCCGGTATTTTAAAGTATCGTTAAAAATAACGTTACTTTACTGAGTATACCGAAGTTATTAACGTTATTTTTCAGTAGTGTAATGTGTATTATATAATGTGTGTTTCAGTAGTAATATTATGTGTATTACTGTGTAGCATAACGTAGTACCGTGTGTACATACGAGTATATGCAATATGACAGTCATGTAATTATTTGACATGCACAATATTGTACTATATATACATAATAATCAAGGTATTCATGTCTGGTTGAAGTGTTTTATAAATTGAAGGTGGTGAATATATTTCCCCAATGGAGCCCGATATGGCCACCCTTTCATTCACCACAACCTCATTTGCTAATCAGAAAGGTGCTCCACTTATAGGTGTGATTAACTTAAATAGACAGTGAACCATTTTCTATAACATAATTAAGTTTGAAGTACAGTCTCAAGTAAGACTATACTTCAAACTTAATTTTGTTAATCAGTAGTGACTCAATACTCAATAGGTACTTTATAGATTTTCATCACGTATACGGTTCTTATAATAACTGTCTGATGAATTACAGGGTTCATATGCATTTTAGCACTGAGAGACAGTGAGATAGAAACAGTAGCAAAATGCATGTCAACCCTGTTAGGCATCGCAAGTAGGTTTGGAACGGCATTCATACTTTCTATCCAAATTTCATACCTAAATTAAAAAACAAACTGTAACACATAGGTACAACGCTACGAAATCAAAATATGTGTAATTTCGTACGTAATTGTGTTGTGAGATGTGAAATAAATTCGTCCAATCTCTCCGAGATATTATTACCTACCCAGTTGACGGAGAGAGTCACGGAGGACACGTCCTCGCTTACTTATACGACCTCTACAACTATATGCCTACTTTTGTTTCAGTATCTTATCTTTAAATGAACAATTGTACAGAGTGAAGACGATAAGTAATGTCACTCGATTATTTTAAAATATACAAGATATTGACAAACTGGTTACTGATTCTGAGATACTAAGAGGTGAGGTCGATACGAGAGAGCGGCAGATAGTGGCATTACTGTACGTTGTACTATTACTTAAACCACAGTATAAGTAATAGTACTACGTATACTGTGTTTTAAGTACAAGTGACTAAACATGGCCAAATAAAACAGAACAGAAAAAGCTTCTATTCCTATAGCATAGGCCTAAATATGTTCTGACCCAAACTACTCCACGAACACGATCCTAATCTAGTTTCAAGCACTTTATCCGACAAATTAATTATTAACAACACAACGCAGGCCTCCAGCAACTAACCTCCAAGTATATCTCCTTAATTCAATATTTCCAAGCGTTTAGCCAGGCCGGCCATATTTGTCTTGGTTGGAGCAGGCCTAAGACTAATCCCAAATTTTGTTAACCGTATCCCTCGACGAGGAGAGGGTGGTCAGCACACTTAATGACCGCGCACCGAGGAACTACACAAATGGGTTACGTTTTGAATATTATATTATTGTACGTAAGTAAGTAACTGTACGTTTTTGAACTGTACGTAAAGTAACCTAGACACGCGGCAGCGTGTCAAGCCAAGTTCAAGCAAAGGAACTGGCTAGCCAGCGCCGAGTGTAATATTACACGAACCACTTGGTGCCACTTTTGACCCTTCTATAACTAAAACCTCTTTAACGTAAACACATAAAACTACGTGTGTTTAATTATATCCACAAGGACATCTAGAAGCCCAAATTTCATGAAGCTAGCTCAAACGGTTATAAAGATATGAAGGTCAAAAAGTCGTAAATTTTAGCACTGACTGACTGACTGATTTATAGTACCTAAACCTAACCTACTTCCAGATGACCTAGAAAAATGAAATTTGGAATCCAGCTCGGTAATTGTGTGTAAGCGTAGGAAAAATCTAAAAATTAAAGAAAGTTAAAAAATAGGTGGGGTCCCCATACAATTTTTTTTTATTGTAGCGTTGGAACCGTTACAACGTTACAAGCAGATATTTGAAACTATCGCAATATATGTATTATTATATTTGCTATATAACAGAAATATAAAAATAAAGTTAAGTCAAAAAATAAGTGGTGTCACCACATAATTATACACGGAACAGAAGTATCTACATAAAATCTCTAAAATCTACATAAAAGCGCTCCCGAGCAACACATACCTGCCTAGTTTTCTTTACAAAAAGTAATGATATCCCACCAAAAACATAAATGTAAAAAAGGAGAGCCAAGTTCAATACAAAAATTATGCTTGGCTGTAGGCTTCGCCGCAAAAAGAATGGAGATCTAAATGAGTGCCAAGTTCTATGCAAAATCCAAATATGTATTTATAGGAACAAAATAACATTATGAACAAGTATGTATTAAACTCTATTTCTTTGCTTTAAAGGATACCTATAACAATTGCTGTTATTTAAAAAAAATGTGAAATCTTAAAGTAGGTTAGATTTGACTTACATAATACTCACATAATATTTAGATATATATTAACTTTAAAAATAGATAAATAAATAAAAACAAAACAAATATTTATGGGGGGCTCCCATACAAGAAACGTGATTTTTTTGCCGTTTATATAGATAATGGTACGGAACCCTTCGTCCGCGAGTCCGACTCGCATTTGGCCGGTTTTTCAACTGATAGTGTGTGTAAGGCAAAATGATTTTTTTTTTCCAATGTTTTTATTTAATAATTTTTATTCTGCTATTCGGGATGGAGACAAATCTAACTTATCAAAAATCAAAATCGGTCCAGCCGTTCTCGAATTATAAGTGTTCGCACAAAACCGACTTTGTCTTATATAAGTATATATAACCTTATACGAGACAGCCTGACGAGGTACAAAGATGCACAACAACAAATATTTTTAAAAACTATAAAATTAAAGTACATTTATTCATACAATATACATGCATATATTTTGTGGAATAAATGGCTCACTACGATCTCCAGAGCCAAAGCCAACCTTCAGATAGGTACATAATACAATACATTAGGCACTCGTCTTTACGCAATTATATTTACTTGGTAATGTTTCTATTCACGTAATTGACCTACATGTGAGTATATGTATTAATATCTCGTGTCACAGTGTTTGTGGCTGCACTCCTCCGAAACCGCTCAAACGAATTCTATGCATTTTTTTTATGTATATCTACATTTTTTGTATTGGTAATAATTACAATCTACAGACCCCGGGTTCCATACCTTTTATTAACCTTTACCTTTTATTTTATTTTTATCTTACAATTTATCAATTGCACGTCGTTATTATGCTAATAATCATATTAATAATAATAATGTATTTAATAAATATTGTCAGACAAATTACACAGCGCCATCTAGCCCCAAAGTAAGCGAAGCTTGTGTTATGGATACCTAGCTACTAGACAACTGATAAACATACGTAAATACATTTTTTTTGTAAATACCCAGAAGAAAACACCCAAACTAAGACAAACAGACATGTTCATGCACACAAATGTTTCCTATGTGGGAATCGAACCCACGAGCGTTGGTGTCGAAGCCGCGTCATTGACCGCTACGCCACCGAACTCGTCAAATATTATTGTCTATGACTACTCTATTTTATGCATATTTGGTAGGCATGGGAATAGGTCATACAATATATTTCATTCATTTATTTGGCGGACCAACGTTTGCCGCGTTAGCTAGTTTTATAACTATATAAATATTATTGACCAGCCCGATGCGCAATGGTCGAATTAGCTACTTTGACTCCGAGATCACGGGTTCGATCCCCGCACTAGACAAACATTTGTGTGGATAAATATGTCTGTTTGTCTTGGCCTGGGTGTTCTCTATGTATTTAAAAAAAGTATTTGAGTACATTTATCACTTGACTATAAGTATCCACAGTATAAGTTTTGCGCTTAATTTGGGATAGATGGCGCTGTGTAAATTGTCCAGAAATAAATATTTCTGGACAATTTCCACAGCGCCATCTATCATTATAAATAAATAAATATTTATCATTATAAATAAATAAATATTTATTTATAATGATAGATGGCGCTGTGGAAATTATATTTATTTATAATGATCTTAAAACACGGTTTGTTATGTCTCAACCAAGTCAGTATTATATTATACTAGATTGGTTACCAAACAAGCATACAGCCAGGCCACCATCGTGGCAGGGGGTCTGATGTGCGATTATCGTAGCGTACGATTTAATAAGGGAAATACCCGTTGCTAAATAAATAAAAATACTTTATTGTCAGACCCTGAGCGTCCATTTCATAGACTGTGTTAGTAAATAATTGCACATAAAACCTATGTTAGTAACATTTTAAAATTTCATTTCCTGTATTTTAAGTGTGTGGAGACTGTGACGTAATCCAATGTCTCCACACCGGACTCGCCAGCGTGTCCGCAATAACTTCCAGGATGCCGTTGTCACTGCCCCGGACTCGGCGCATCAGGGATGCTGTTCTTATACGCATGATTGCGTAGAAGCAATCTACATCATGCATCTGCGAACATTCCAGATGACTTACAGAATCTAGGCAGCCCCAAAAGCACCCTAAAAGCATTACTTATTATATATTAACTAGCGGACATCTGCCGGGCTGATTTGTCAATCTAAACCATCCAGGGCGCCACCCAAACGCATACAAAAAATTCATTCAAATCTGTCCAGCCGTTTAGGAGGATTTCAGTCACATACACACTAAGTGCCGGCGAGGGCCCACAGAATAAAGAATTTTGACTTTGACTTTGACTTCGTACAGTAAAATTAAATATATATAAAGATACAGTAGCTAATACATCATTTCCTCACTTCTAGCACCTTCTAGACATCATTCATGCACATGTAATGTATAACTCTCTCTCGCCAAAGCCATGCAACTTATTTTTGTATCGTAGCGTTTTGCAAACAGATCATTTATAACAACGTCAGTCATAAACTATTTTTATGTGTTAAGTCGGAAGCGGCCGCTAAGTGAACCACTGTGTCTAGAAGTCACTTAGCATAAGTGGTTAGTTTACCTGACCACCTCGAGCTAAGAATTGTGGATACGTTATACCATATGATTTTCTCACGTGAATACGTTTTTAAAATTGCTTCCATAGGGAGAAATCATTACGTCATCATCATCAATGAATTTATAACGCTAAGTAAGGTCTATTGAACATCGCGTCCGAGGGAGGGAGAAGCGCTACTATTTTGAGATCATTTTAGTGCATATAAAGAATTCACGTACAACAAACGGCCATGTCTGATTTTTTTTATTTACTAAAGGTTTATTTATAATACTAGAAATAACTGACGAGCCCGTAGGTCGAATGGCTAGCAGGGGCCACTTTGGCACTGAGGGACGAGGGTTCGATCGCTACACAAGACAAACATTTATGGGCGTTCGTTTATTTGGGTGTGTTCTATGTTACTATAACGGTAAGTATATATTTAAATAAGAAAAATGTGTTTATGTATGTTTGTCAATTATCTAGTACAGGCTTTGTATAATTTTCTTAAATATAGAAAAGAAGAAGTATAGGCTGCCAAAGGATCGGCGGCCCCATGGTATTGTTGATCTCCATGGCCGGTGATGGTTGCTTTCAATCAGGTGACCCACATGCCCGCTAGTCCCCCCTCACCCTTCATATAAAAAATGGAACTAGATGGCGTTATGTAATTTATCCTGGAGTATTTTATAACTAATTAATAAATTGACTAAAGTTATTGATACCAAGTTTGATGCAATGAATAGACACAGGCTGATAATGATGAGATTGATACCAATAAAATTTCTTCAGAATCACCAGTTCCCTATCGACCAGCTAACGAGGCTTTGACGAAGGAAAGGTAGAGCATGTCGACATCGACTGAGGGAGTATCAAGCCAAATAACAATACCCTTATGGATTCTTCTATTCCTGAGAGTGAATGAGGTTACTAGATGTAAGAAGTTGCTTGTATTTGCTTGGAGTTGCTGCATTGGCAGTGGGGGTGGCGGCACGCGAGCTATATTTCATGTTGCGAGCGTTAATATGGCCACGGTAAGCGCTTCCCATTAGGCGGGCCGTTTGCTTGTTTGCCACCCGACGTAGTATAAAAAAAACACACTACCACTTTCGGCTGGCACATTGGAAAATTGTGCGAAATTTTGTTTGCTTTTATCAATCAATAAAAAGGAAAATAAATTTACTACGAGTATGTATTTTTTATAAATGAAAATAGTCATAACATGCCTCCTTCGTCCATTCGCGAGTCCCCGCCAGTGTAGTTAGAAAACAAGTGTCGTTACATAAATAATAATCGGGGACAACAAAACACAGTGTTTACCTCCGGCATGCCGCGCGGCCGCCGCGGCGCATCGACGGAATGTCGGGACACCGCGGCCGCTTAATGGGACACTCACAACTTGACTCTTACTTACTTGTCATCTCACGATGTATTGTTGGATGAGTTTGCAGGGCCTAATAGGATGATTTAATAAAAGTATTTTGCTGATATTTTCTCCAAGGATATGCCTATAGGCACGCCAGAAAATAGGGATTACGCGAAAATAGTCGATAAATTTATTATTATTTTAGTAAAATTTAGTTTCAATTCATATTGACTGATACTGACTGACTGACTTTTAGACAAGTGATAAACAACGCTTATAGCTCGTAAACGCTTTTTATAATATATATTTTTTTCAATTTTAACAGTTCAAAGACCGACAAATCGATGAAGAAGACTGTCTATGCGATTGTCTTGAAATAGATGAAGCAAATTTTGTATAATGTTTAATAAAAAAATATAATGTTTCGAGGACTGTTCGGGTCAAAATCCGACAAATACACCATTGCCGGTCAAAACACGATATTTCCAGGATGTTTGCTTCAAAAACCGATAATTACAAATTTAAAATGAATGTAGTGGCGATATTATCTTATGTTTTCTTATCTTGCCTATTCGAAAAACTTTCCTAAAAAACTAACTACATATATCAATTCCACATTTGATAGGCTACATACACATAATGTTCCAAAACAATGTTTTGTGAAAAATATTAGGTATAAAGTGAATTTATCGGGTTTTGTTCTGATGCTCCACTATAAAATAGGAAAAGATGCCTGACTGACCAACAGTCCTTATCAATGAATTGCTCAAATCAGTAGATGGATCAGGCTGCAATGTGGACTACAGTGTGCAGAAAGAAAAGATTTTTGAAAGTTGCAAATATTTAGCCTACCATTGGTTCCTTTCGACGTGAAAGAAGGACACACAAACACACTTTTACATTTATAAGATATATTAACTAAACAAGTGATATGGATAGTTTGGATATGAAAGTTTGGATTACTATTCATACGACTATGACATAAGCATCCATTAATAGCTACAAGTTTATTCAAACTATCTAACATTGGAACTTCTATTTTATACTGAAGTATTCTAAGCAAGCAAATAAGCTATTCTTGTAGTACATACAAATACCCCAGAAGCCGTGGATGTAATATTTTAAAGCGAACCGCCTCGGAAGGTCAATATCTGCATAAGCCGGAGCGGGCAGCGGGCACTCTCAACTATGCTGAATATTTTTAATCAATACAAATTAGGTTGAAGCACGGACGGGCCTCGGGCGCCGGATGGATGTACGAAGACACACAGTGGAACAGAGAGGCATATCTTGGACAAAATAATTAAAAATCAACATTAATATTGATAGGTACGTAGATATAATATACTTTTTTACAATCGGTGTGTGGTGTCTATAATTAAGGTATGATGCATAGTTATTTAATTTTTTATCAACAATAACACAACAAACAACAGAAAAACATCAGATAGCAAGAAAAACTAAAAAAGAATCGAAAAGCAGGGTGGTAGGCGCAAAATACTGCTGTTTAATGATGTCACTGAGGAGACTGGCGAAGACACAGCTGCTGTGATCATCCAAGTGGTCAAGGAGAAAATCAAATTAACTGAGATGCCACATGTTGGCCCGTATTATTATTGAAAAGGCTAGACCCATCCTAGTAAAATTTTGAAGTAGTAATTTTTAAATAAATTTCGAAGAGTAGTTTTCGAGTAGTTTACGTGGCACACGTACAGGCGAGGTTTGCCTTGGCTCTAAATATCGTGGTGAACCCATTACACCTCAAGTTATTTAATGTATATATTATTTTTAATAATTATTTAAATTTATATGGAGCCTATAAAGCAAATGCAAAATTTTGTCTACGCTACCACGTAACTTGTTCCTCTGTGCATGTTTGAATGTGCATGCGGTATGGGCATCTCGGATAAACTTGCTTAGTGAGCTCTCAAGATATTGATTCACGTCTCAGGTACGAGCCCTCGCTATCCGAACAATGTTTGTTCAATCGCTATTTGCAGCTAATCATGGCCCGATTTGTTCTTGGAAGCGCTCGGGAAGATTGGGGAGAATATTATTGATGCAATTTGTTGCTACATTGTCTATTTTTGGTTATTTTAATATTAGTATTATAGAACTGCATATATATGTGGTTTCATGTAATCAATATGCCTGATTTATTTATTTTATAGACCACAAATACCTCATGGACACAAAAGACGGACTTACCGCTAAAAGCAGTCTCTACCAATATAAAGAAAAACAAAAACCGGACTTTGTTATTATTATATCTGTGTAAAAAGTTACAGTTACTTGTCCCATAGAGGCATAGTGCATAGAGGGATCGTCCAACTAACCTTTGAGCAGAAAAAAAGTTAGAAAAAGGAATTTGGTATAAGACCATACAAGACCAACCTCTTCGTCTACCGTGGTTCGATAATATAAGAATGGGAATAACCACTATAAAACTGGCAATGAGGCTACGTTCGGGAATACATCAAGAAACTTTGGATTTCTCATGAAAAAAACTGACTCGCCTAATTGTGAAGAGTGTGGAGTCATAGAGGATGTCCAACATTTGTTGATGGAATGTGTCAAGTACAAACAAAACAGAGACTCACTGATGAGAAAATTGAAATTGAACATCAACGATGTAGGATTGGCTCAATGTATATTGACTAACCCTACATCAGTGAGGGCAAGAATGTTTTTTGACTTAATTACCGCATCTCATCACTGAGTCTCTTGGATTAGGATACGATGGGGCTGGCATATCTGGAACAGATATAAGCCCCTTTAAAAAAAAAGATAATAAAAAAAAATACCTTTGAGCATCTGAAATAACACATATTTTTCTGTAATAGCTGATTTAAAAAATAATTTTTAAAACAATTAAATAAGATTATTATTTGCTGGTTACTAAGAACTGTACTTAACATTATAGGCATAAAAAATATCGCATAGGGTGTTGATCCAGATTATCTGATATCATGAAAGTTTATCTTTCTTTTTCGTGTCTGTATCGAAACGGGGGCCCACTACACATTCCCACCACTGTGTCTCCTGTGTAGCCAGGACTAACAGCGGCGACCACCAAAAAAGGCAAAGAACAATGAAGTCTACTGCAGTCCCAGGTGTAAGACTATGGTATGGCTGCCTTGGAACTTACAATGATTTTAATCAGAAGAAATTAGTAGGTATTCGTTTCTGTAGTATACATAGGGCATCAACCTATATAAATACCATTGATGCGATACGCGTCGAGTCTCCCCTCAACCGAGGGATTTTAGAACGTACTCCACCATACTGCTCAACTGTACTTTGGAGGAGACCATTGTTTTCAATCCGCTCAAAGGCTTCAAAACATATTTAATAAGACTTAGCTTAACCGCTGTCATCTTATGATAATGATATTAGTAGGAACTCATGACTTAACGTATGCAACCAACCATAAAAACTTACATATTTGACACATTTGACGAGCTTGGTCGTAGTCGGTAATAGGTTCGATCATGAGCCTGTATCTATCCACTGCTGGATAAGCCTTCCCCAATGCTTTCCACCAAATACGATCCTCCGCCTTCCGCTTCCAGCCGCTTTCTTAAGGTCATCGGACCATCTAGAAGGAGGGCGTCCAACGCTTCGACGTCCTACGCGCGGCCTCCACTCTAATACCTTCCTCCCCCATCTGCCATCTTGGTCTAGGTGCTTTCTATGTATTATAAGCGAGTTTTTATTTTTACAAAAAAAATGTATTTAAATATAATATCAGTTATCTAGTACCCATAGTACAAGCTTTGCTTAGTTTGGGACTAGATGGCCGAGTGGAATTGGTCCAGGAATAAAAAATATATTCATGGTAATATTACATTACCTGAACAGTCAACAGTGAAAAAGTCACAAAAACAATAAACTCGTTCTTTGTCAGTTTTAGAAAAGGCGTTTACGTATATATCTAACTATCTATAATACAAAGTATGTTTGTCGGTGAGTGCGTGGAAGTTGGTACGGTGCGGCTAACGGCTAAATGGCAGTCTTGTGTCGGTGCGGATAAAAAGAGAAACAAGTTCGTACGTGAGACCTTTTCGATTGTCCCCAATCCGCGGGAACTTGGCCACACTTTATCGCGGTGACGGCGGCGGCGGTCGAAGTGTCCTAAGTCTTTCCTTGCACGAATAACACATTTGTGAAAATTGTGAAGGAAGTTAAATAACCTTCCCTTGTGATTAAAAATATGAAAGTCAAGACAGGGTCGAATGGTTAGCAATGGCCACTTTGACTCCGAGGTCACGGTTCGATTCCCGCACAAGACAAACATTTGTGTGCATGAACATGTCTGTTTGTCTTGGTCTGGGTGTTTTCTATGTATTATAAGTATGTATTTACAAAAAAAAATGTATTTAAGTACATTTATCAGTTGTCTAGTACCCATAACACAAGCTTTGCGCTTAATTTGGGACTAGATGGCGCTGTGTAAATTGTCCAGAAATATGTATTTTATTTATTTATTATTGAGGGGCGACCTGTATCCCAGCAGTGGGATGATATGAGTTGATGCCGATACTATAATAATTATCATTTATTGTAATTGTCAAATGGGTTTAAGGCTCAGTGATAATTTATTGCCCCTAGAGGTAAAACACAGATTTTCAGCTCCCACCTTGATGCGTTCGGGAGTTGTTTACATGCCTTCATTATTGTTTTCAGAGATTGTGTATTCAGAAAAATATAATAGGCGGTGGTAGTTTCTGTTTAAAACTTATGTACTCGTATTTATCAAAGGTATAATAGAATTTATCAAAACAATACAAATACTAGACTTCGACCCATTTATCACAAGGAAACACTCGGTGAATAATAAAATGTTAACCACACATTAGTTGATCTGTTAGTTTAATAACAACAATCAAACATTAGTTTTATATCGCAGGATGTCCGCTGGGCCGGGAGGCCATGCTCCGTAATGTTGGCAGGTATCTGTGGTCGCCTGTTTACTGTGTGGCTATTTAACAATCACTGTTAACCTATTGTTTAAGTGCAGATGGCCGCAAATTAAGATAATGTTGGTACCGACCGAAAATAACTGGAGATTGTTATTGCAAATCAACATAATACATATAAGCTGTGCTCTCGGTGTCACCCGCCGTTCAGTTTCTAATGTTAATTCAATTTATGAATCCGAGTCATAAATAAAATAAATTAATAATCCTGTAGGTACATCCACATACACGGCGCCATCTAGCCCCAAACTATGGTTGCTAGGCAGGTACTAGATAACTTGTAGAATAGTTTGTTTTTTGTGACTACATACCTACACATAAGATATAGAAAACACCCAGACCCAGACAAACAGACATTTCATATACGCAAATGTTTGCCTTGTGAGAGGATCGAACCCGCGACCTCAAAATCAAAGTAGCCATTGCCAACCATTAGCCCACCGGGCTCGTTGTGTGAACGATCTGTGTGGAAAAGATCACCCTTTTGCGTGAAACATACAAATTCATTTTCTTATTTTTTTAGTGATAATTTTATGTTGACAGTCAATGTAACATTCATAATGTCAAATATTCTATATCAGCTTCTACCCGCGTCTTTGTCCAGGAAAATAGGAGATGTAATTTGGATACTTGATAATCGTCATTAGCGGAAGACGTGTCGCAGAGGAACTACAATTTGGAGAGAGTACGGGCGCCAGCGGGTACGTCCATCGCCCGTGTACACTTGATCTACGAATTTTATAGAGTGAGAATACATTTAATTTAATTATTTACGTAAAACTTTATTGCCTATAATAAATTGATACATTAACGAGGAAAATCACAAATACATTCCATTTAATAAAAATGGATGATAGTTAAGATCCAAATAGAAAGAAAGAAATAATAATAGGTAGGGGAAAAAGTCTTTTCGCATTATAGTATGTATGAACTTGTAATAAAATCTCTTTGGTTATACCATTTGTATCTAGCAGGTTTTGATATCTATAAAAAGTTTAAATTTTAAAAAAGATAATTCCAAATTCAAATTAGGTAAATGTGTGATTTTCATTTGTTTTTTTTACTGTCAAGATGAGTGAATCTAATGAAGAAATTCGATACATTTTAAAATTTTACTACAAAAAAGGTAAAAATTCAACGCAAGCTGCGAAAAAAATTTGTGATTATTATGGACCTAGTGCAGTGTCTGTGAGAGTAGCACAAATTTGGTTTAAGCGTTTTCAATCCGGAAATTTTGATGTCAAAGATGCACGTCGCTCTGGTCGCCCTGTTACGGATAAAATGGATGCCATTTCTGAAAAAGTGGAGCAAGATCGGCATATCAGTAGTTACGACGTAGCTGAAGAACTAGGAATTGACCACATAACAGTTTTGGCGCATAAAAAGGTCGTGGTCAAAGACCGGCCAGGCTTCGGAGACTCTGGCGAAACCCGGGTTAACCCGCAACAAGGTGATACTGTGTGTATGGTGGGATTGGAAGGGAAGATATTCATTATGAGCTGTTACCGCCAGGCAGGACTATCGATTCTGAACTCTACTGTGAACAACTGATGAGATTAAAGCAAAAAGTTGAGAGAAAGCGGCCGGAATTAATTAATAGAAGGGGTGTGATTTTTCATCATGATAACGCTAAACCTCACACATCTTTAGCCACTCAGCAAAAAATAAGAGAGTTTGACTGGGAGGTATTAATGCATCCGCCGTATAGTCCTGACCTTGCACCTTCTGATTTCCACCTGTTTCGGTCTCTTAAGAATTCTTTAGGCAATGTCAGGTTAACATCACGAGAAGACTGCCAAAACCACTTGTCGCGGTTTTTTGAACAGAAGTCCCAAAATTTCTATAGTAATGGGATCATGTCTCTACCTACAAGATGACAAAAAGTTATCGAACATAATGGCACCTACATACTTTAGTTAAATGTAAATAAACTTTATTAAAAATGTTTTGAATTTTCATATAAAATACGAAAAGACTTTTTCCCCAACCTAATATTTCATAGCCAATAGTGCTGTTTTGATTTGTCTCGCTGTGACTTTAGTTGATAGGTCATCGCAGGAAAGCTTTTCTTCCCTGGTATATTTAGTATATAAATAATTAAAAGGCTTATACATCTCAGAAAAGAGAAAAAAAAGGTAATGTTTTCGAAAGCGAAAATAAATACCCTAACTTTCCATGTTAATCTAACGCCAACCATAGTACTCGTAGTTGGCTCATTGTACTAATTCGTAGAAAAATACATAAACGTAGAAAGAAAATATGTATTCGAGTATTATGTATATGAGAGAATCAGGTATTGAAAGAAGAGTAAAAGTGGAAAATCAAAACATTACACACGATGTTAGCAGGTAGAACATATTCAGTAAAGTTAACTTTAACATTCAAAGAGTGTTAATGCTATTGACATGTGGGCAGTCATAGATATGGCAGAAGCATGAAGGTAGAATTAATGCATTTAGAAAGTGAGCTTTCAGAAGTATGTGCAGTGCTAAGACTGTAAAGTATGAAATAATGTGATAAGGAGAACGTTATGAAGTGTAAGAATATGTAGTGAAGAAAATTTAAATGGGTTTGAATACTTATTAAAGATGAAAAAGACAGAAAAATAATAATTATAAAAGAAATATTTTGGGCGAGACTGATTGGCGAAATATGTTATAATATATATATATCCTGGATAAAGGGAAAATGTAAGTACTTGGAACCGACAAGCATGCACGTGGAGGACGATAGACGTGAAACAGCTAAAGTTATATATTTTGATTAGTGCTCCCGACGTTTCAAGGTTCTCTGCCTGTCACAAAAGAATACAGGTGTGAATAGTTTTCATATCTATATATATAAAAATCAATGCCACTTTTCGTTGTAATTTTATAACTCAAGAACGGGCTTACCTATCCAAACCCAAAGTTTAGGGTTTATTCGGACTATTTAGTAGATGGTTTATGTAAAGTTTGCACAAAATCGGTAGAGCGGTTCTTCATTTATCACATTTTTTGTAACAAATCTATCTATCTATATATATAAAAATCAATACCACTTTTCGTTGTAATTTTATAACTCAAGAACGGGCTTGTTTATCCAAATGTTTTAGATTAAGTTTTAAAATAGCTAGCAATTAATAAAATATTTTTTTGGTCGAATAAATGAATTTGGTGTTCCATTTTTTTTTTATTATTTCACTTTATACGTAGCGAAGCACGTACCGGGCCGCTAGTTATGTATACATATCGATGTATCCATAATTGGAAAACTATTCCAGTAGTCCCCACTTACCAGCATTTTAGCTTGAAATCTGGTCGATTAAAATAACACATATAAGAGAATCAGGAAAGAATGATATAGATATCATACAAGTAAACGATTTCTCTATTCTGTTTTATTTCGTACATCCATTTCAACGATCGCCTTAGGCTTGGATGGTCAGCGCTCGGACATATTCGTGGCTGCAATATGCGTACACATTTACACATTCGGATATACAGTCTAGAAACTATTCCTTCGACGATTTGATCCTCTGCCTAAACACACAAGTCCACTGGAGATTAGATTTAGTCTGTGGCATTCAGTGCTGTAGTGTGTAAGTGATCGCTGGCCTCTTAAATAACGCACTTAGTCGCTTGTTAGAGTAAAGTTTATTAGAGACGTCTTATGGAGTTCCTGGTGTAAGAGATGTTAAGTTTAAGTTCGGTTTAAGTAAAGGACTGAGCGATGTCCGCCTCGGGCGCCATCCGATTGAACTTACTGCGTTAGATTTAGGGGATTTAGTAGTACACGGTTTTTATTTTAGGAACTCTCCACGGTGAGGTTTTTAGTGGCGTCTGAATAAAAATGTTGGAATTGTGACTTGAACCATACCAATCTATTCTTTGGGAAGGTATTGTTATGCAACTTGCGTATTTTTTTTATACCACGTCGGGTGGCCGGCCTGATGTGAAGTGGATACCGTAGCCATATTAACACTCGCAATATCAAATATCATTCGAGCTCCGCCACCCCTGCTGCCAGGCTGCAACTCCTTCCTTTCTGGTGCCCTCACTCACTCGCAGGAACTAAACAACCTTCAAGGCAATTGTTATTTGGTTGCGATATTCTTTGAGGTGGAGGCTCTCCCTAGTCGGGTAGTTTACAAATGCGTTGTACCCTCAACCTACATGCAAGATTTGCGCTTAATTTGGGACTAGATGGCGCTATGTAAATTGTCCAGAAATATTTATTTCTTTAACTCCTTGCAGAGGATTTCCCAAGAGACTTTAGTATGGGATTATTCAAAAAATGCATGGACAGGGTCGGCAATGCGTGCGTGGGGCTTTTGGTGACAGGCTAAGATGACTGCGTTCCATCAGGCACTTTGTATGCTTGTTTGCCACCTGTTATAGTTCTATAAAAAGTCTTTGCCTGTGTCAGAACGTTACACGACGATAAAAAATTTAAGAAAGATAGATTATTAAAATCTTACAAAAAATTTTCTTTATCGAGTGCTTAGTTAATTGGGCTATCCTATACCTATATATATTGATTGCAATTAACAGATTGCTTTGATTGAGTCGCCGGAACCTGGCAATTCTATATTGCTTCAACGGGAGGGCTACTAAAATATTCCTCCAAACCTCTACACTTGCGCCATATCCACGTATCTCTCTTATTTTTATATTTTCCCTACGTATTATTATCCAAAAAGCTCTATTTTTCAAGTCAAGCCCATTGTCTGTCCCCGCGGCGGAGTCGGCCAATAAATTCGTTAGTCGGGGGGCGAAAATCGAGAGTCATTATGATGGCTGTAACACGGTGAGACACGGCTTTCATTGTGCCCTTATTGAAAATGTTTCAGCCCTGTAGCTGTGTATGTTCTATCTGAGATCTTAATGTTCGCTTCTTTCACGAGTGTTACCACGGTGTTCCCAATTGTCGTGGGGAACACTGTGGTTTTCGGCACTTTGTGATTAAAACCAGTAGACAAAACCTGGTTGGATCTTATGGAATTGTTATTTCGTTTTCTGTGAGGTAGAGGTACTTCCCCAGTCGGGCAGCTTAACAAATACGCTATGTGTACCTCTCTTTTCGCCAGAGCCTCGTTTGTCAGTCAGCAGGGTGCACCACGTGCAAGTGAGGTTGGCTTTGGTTCAAAGATGTTGATGAACAATTTACACCCCAAAAGATGATAGAAGATATACCATTTTAATATCATCTCGAAGGTTCGAGTACTCGCAAAGAGTTGCAAATCAAGTCTGTTCATTACTATGGTAGAAAAGTAGCGACGTTTTTAGTTTATATTCTTACAATTGGTATAAACTAAAAGCGTCGATACTTATATACTAGAAGGCAATTATAACAACTAATCGTTGATGTAGGGGCGTTTACTGAGGGTAGGAAACAACATATAGGTACTCTGTATATACTTTAGAGTAAGGAACTGATAGGTATTCATTCCGGATAATCAGTGTGGGTGGGGAGAGCGGGGCGCGGGCGGCATTTCCGGCGGAAACGCACGCGAGTTAACGTGGGTAGTTGGACAACAGTTGCTGGCGCCAACTTTCAGATAAGTCCCTAGGTAGCTCGTTATATAATGGTAGTAAGGACATTAATTAGAAATTGGAACTACAATTGTAATTTTCACAAAATCTATATAGTTTTTTTATAAAATACCATTTCTAATTATGAGAATAAAAAATATTTGAAGCTTTTCGGACTGGAATAGAAATAAATTTTTGGAGGACAGACAGACAGAAATTATAAAAGGGAAGTAGGTAGGCATCGTGTACACAGCACAGCACTATCCTTGTCGATTTTTGTATTTCTTATTTATTTATTTGGAATGGTATAGTTCAATTTATTCGTAAATATTTTTATGATAATATATTCCTAAAAGACATTTTTATGCAATAATTAAACATAAACACTTCAACTATACGTGTGACTTTAGTCAACTAAAGTCGTATATAATATCGAACGGTTAATTCTCAAGGTAGTTAACTGTAAGGAAGCTCGTCTCCTTGGGTAACTGCGCAACTTAGACAATAACCGGCTGTTTAGACGCGTCCTGAGAGTCCTGAAACTGAGGTGAGGTGTTTGAGATAAACTAATATCTACCCAAACTAAGCAGAGCTTGTTCATGTACTTGAAGAAACAACTAAGATACTTCCTTCTTTTTGTAAATATATATTTACTATTGTGGAGTGTAAGTGCCACAATAGTAAATATATATTTACAAAAAGAATATAATAAAGAAAATAAGCTGTCATCATCATCATAGTTCTGGCTCTAAAGCCAGACCTAACCACATATGTAAGTGGTGAACACTGCTGACAAACAAACGAATATTTGGCAATCAAAAGAGAGGTAGGTATTTATGGACTACTTAACTAGAAGTGTATCTCCTCCATCATCATCAGGTCCATTTTAGTCTCCACTACAGGAGTACGACCCTCTCTCGTCCGTCCTAGGCGGAAGGAGGATTTGGCCTACACTCCCCACGCTGGCCAAACGGGTTGGGGAGGCCTGATTGATATTTGATAATGTATTTCCCTTAGTCGCCTTGTACGACATCCACGGGAAGAAACAGTGATTCTATTCTAGTCTGCCGGAAACCACACGGTCATAAAGAAAAAACCTCGTCACGCTCGCTGCCAACGCAGCAACTCCATCCGATTTGGTGCCTTACTCAATCGCAGGAACACAATACCCTTCAGGGGGATTGTTTTTTAACTGGAGAATTTTGTGATGTAGTATGCGGTTAAATGTCCATAATTAGAGTTTCACCGCGACTCCACGTTAAGCGCTGCAACATTTACGAATGAATGAATGAATGAATGAATGAATGAATCATTTATTTGTATCTCCAGCACACACATAATAAGTTCTTTCCAGTTTTATAATAATTACATATAAACTTAAGTGCAATATAGTGACAAAAAGAATCATATGTGTGCCGCAGTAACACAAAAAGGCCATAGCTCAGCTACATGTTTTGTTCAAAAATGAACAAAACGCTGATAATTCTGCTACAGCCAGTGATTAGCCGTAACACTATTAAATATGAGCGAGTAAAATTGGTGAATATGAATTATGTAGGTGAATAAGTTGCAAAGTGTGTTTGCGTGTGCACATAACAAAAACATATGAAACAAATGGGTACCTATAATATAATAAATATTTAATTTTTTTTAATAACTATTTAATTTTTTTTTAATAATTTTTTTTTTTTAATAAATATTTAAATTTTTTTAAAGATAAAAAATAAAAAGTTATGAAATAAATAGATCATGCCTATAAATATCGGGTATACCTAAATTCTGTTTACTCAATAAAAATTTTCTATATTCTTTTTTGAAAGTAAATTTACTGTTCAGCATTCGCAGAGGTGGCGGAATGTTGTTCCAACACTTAGTGGCTTGATAACGAAAACTACCCTCGAATGCCATCGTTTTATGAGAATAGTTCGCCAGTAAAAAACGCGTCGGTCTCGTGCAATATTTGTCATGAAATGGACTGAAACGAAGCTTAGAGTATAGATATTCCGGCTTGTGATATTTCAAAACATCGAATAATAGACAAGCAAGATGCAAATTTCTCCTGGATGCCATATTAAGCGTAAATGTGTTATTAAGATATGGTGTAATATGACCGCGGGGAGGAATCTTATAACAAAATCTAAAACAAGCATTTTGCACTCTCTGGATTAAGCGCTTAGTTCTAGAATACAGTCGAGAACCATAAACTAAATCTCCATAATTGAATTTTGACAAAACCAATGATTCACAGAGTATTATGCGAACATCCTCTTTTAGAAAATGTCTGATTTTGTAAAAAACTTTGAGACGAAAAAAGCAACTCCGTACCAAATTAGCAACATGGGTCTCGAAACGTAATTCACTATCAATTATTATGCCGAGATCACAAGTCTCATCAACTCGTCTGATCAATTGTCCAGCGATGGCAATTTTAGGGTTTTGTCGCAAGATAAATGAAATTTGATTCTTCGAACCCAATATGATAAATTTTGATTTATCAGGATTAAGAACCAATGCATTTCTAGCGGACCACGAAGCAATTCGATCTAAATCTTCATTGATTAGCGACAACACCTCCAGCGTACCCTGACGTGGAACTGATGCATAAATTTGAGCATCATCAGCGTATAGGTGATAATTACAATATTGAATCTGTTTACTAAGGTCAGCGGCATATATAATAAAGAGTAAGGGACCTAGTATCGTGCCTTGAGGCACCCCACGGCTAATATTTGAAAGGCCAGACAACAAAGAAGACCCGTCTTCTTTAACAAGTTTGACAGCCTGTCTCCGTTTTCCCAGATAACTGCCAAACCAAGCGACGGCTTTGTCATCCAAACCGTAATATGCTAGCTTTGCCAGAAGCAGTGGAATACTAATACTGTCGAAAGCGCGAGAAAAGTCCAATAAGGACAGAATCGTACCCGCTCCGGCATCTTGAGCTGTGAGAATATTGTCCACAACATCTAGCATCGCGGAAACTGTGCCCCTACCTTTGCGAAAACCTGATTGGTTTAATGGTAAAATACCGTTGTCTTCTGCATACTTAGACAATTGAGAATATACGACTTTTTCTAAAATTTTAGACAAATACGGAAGGATACTTATAGGACGTAAGTGTTTGAGCTCTGTAGGGTTATCAACTTTGGGTATAGGGGTGACTACAGCAGACTGCCACAATTCTGGCACATGCCCAGTGATAATTGATTTGTTAATGATAGCTGTTATAATGGGCAATGTGCGCGGTAATGTGAACAGGATCATGTCTCTCCCGATGCCATCAACCCCACAAGCGTTAGACTTAATAGAAAGCAGAAGCTTGGCTATCTCGTCTTCACTAACTGTTTTAAATTCCAAACTACAATTATTAAATCTATGGTATTGAAAAAAAGTAAGTTCAGAAATTGGCACTGAGGAAGAGCCAGGAACATCTAAAAAGAAAGCATCGAAGCATCGAATGTTGTTGACTTAGCAATAAGTTAATATAAATCGTTGGTAATTAAGTCTCTCTCTGCGGGATACACGTGAATACACATCATGTGATTATATTTGGGATTTCACTCATCAACCACCAACCCCACAACATGCTATAGTGAGCTGGAGATACTTCCTCAGTCGAGCAGCTTAAAATTACGCTGTACCTCTTTTCTTGCCAAAACCTCTAAAGATCGTCCTGAACCACTTCCCAATAGAACTTTTACCCAAGATATTTTGTATGATAGGTACATTACTCTACTTCTCCAGCCCGTTCGCGCGGAGCGAGCAGACCACTCCACATCTGTTTCATCTAACAAAACACCGAGCAAAGCACGGTCATCCAGGTAGTATGGCTGAAGATGCAATGCTGCACTTCACTTTCCCATCATTAATGAAGATGGATTACAATACTTATAAGAGACAATGAGCTACAAAGATCGTCCCCCAAGTTTAATTACGGACAGCGATTAACCAATTGGGAGGGCTCAAAGAATACACTTTTTGTGTTTGTTTGTTTTTCGTTTGCGGCGAAAATCCTTTTCTTATCCCTAAGATTAGTACAAGGGAGGTGTTGTCGAAGTTTTAGGGATCCGTTTCTAATAAATTTTGAATCCATTGCAGATCATAGTGTTACCAATTTTATTAGCGTGTTTGTTTGTCCTCATATCTTGTCTTGACAATGTATCTTCTCCAAATGCTAGAACAAAGAGCATCGCTTGGTAAACAAGTGTACAGCCCACCTGATGTAAAGCGGTTAGCGTAGCCATATAAACGCTCGCAACATAAAATATCGCTTGCACGCCGCCATCCCCGCTGCCGCCAACACCTTCCTTTCTGGTGATCTCACGCACTCACCGGAACACAACAACCCTCAAGAATTGTTATTTGGCTACGATATTCTGTGAGGTGGAGAGACTTCTCCAGTTGGGCAGCTTACAAATACGCTGTAACCTCTCTTTCGCCATAGCCTCTTTCGCTGGTCGGCAGGGTGCACCACGTGCAGGTGAGGTTGATATTGGCGTTAAAGATGCCACTTAGATTCCAATTTTGATACGTAGCGTTTTTGCAAAAACATATAGAAGAAATTTATAAAAATAAGTAAACAGTATCTACGCAACTTCAGTACCCAAGTGCCGCTCACTCTTAGCCAGTTTTTTCATTGATATCGGCGACAATAGACGCAATATTTCAAGTTGCTATAAAAGCGGCAATTCTCCTGTTTGTTTGTGGGTAGGCTCTCGATTTTTCACTGGCTAATCTCGCGCCGCTAATTGTTTATAACTCTGCAATGGTTGTCATCGTTATCGTCGCCTTTAACGCTTCGTGGAAAGTAAACGGAGTTTGTTTTAGTTTTGTTTTGTTCTTCGACAAAAAGGGGGATTACGAATAGCACAAAGGATGCTTGATAGCTGCTATTTTTCTCTATTTTTTAAATTATTTGTGTTATTATTTGGGCTTTCTTTTACCGTAACAAACTCTTTGCGTATTCTACCGACTTAATATGGGTTCAGAGGAGTTGTTTGATATGATGCACATGGCCTCTACTTCCTCTCTCGTGTATAGCATACACACCATTTATTACATATTTTTTTCAAGCATTTATTAGGCACTAAATTTTGTCCGCGTCTCCATAGGCTTCATAAAAATGATTTTTCACGGTAACGTGAATCGAAGTACAGTGGCTTCGCAGTGACTTGCATCGCAATCTTGTAGCATACTAGCGTTCATCGATATTTCGTGCCTCGAGATTCAGTATTCGACTCAATCTATAATACCCCTCGCCATAGGCAGGGAACTAACTCATCCTCACATATTAGAAACTAATTGGGCGCTTACTGTACGATTCCAGAGGAATTTTCTACTTCGAACTCTCAAC
This sequence comes from Hypsopygia costalis, assembly GCA_937001555.2. Lineage (NCBI taxonomy): Eukaryota > Metazoa > Arthropoda > Insecta > Lepidoptera > Pyralidae > Hypsopygia > Hypsopygia costalis. Next base: position 669,872 of record OW443331.2, read on the forward strand.
TCTCCCAAAGTTCTCCCAGAAGACAGTTATAATAATCGTTTAGTAATCGTCTATTTTTCTCCACAACAATATTAATACAGTAATGTAATGATTACAAAAAACAATAGTTACCTTAAATATCATCATTATCATCGTGTCATGTAGTAACGAGACAAATTCGTATTACATAAAATTCATCTCATTACCACAAAGACAAAAATAGTTAGTAAGTCTAATGAAATAATTGTGAAACAGCTTTGTTGTGAAGAATTGGCGCCCGTACTAGGAATTCGAAGAACCTGTATCACGGGTAGGTAGTTAAAGATGGGGTTCTTTATGTAAAGCGTAAAGGGTTATTACAAGGTCGGCAACGCTTGAGTAATGTGTATATATTGGCACCGAATTCAAACCATTTGCTTTTATTTGTAACATAAAACTAATATTATAATAATAAATTTCGCATTTATGACAATAATTATAAAATTGTTAATAAAATCTTATTGGAACAAAACAGTTACACGTAAATAAATTTCTTATTATGTATGTGGATGTAAAAGTATTATTGTAGTTTTATTTTATTGAAGATATGAAACGTTTATTACGAATACGTGTTTTGATCCTCCTACTGAAAATGAATTTGGCAGTTTTATTTCCACTCGATTTCAGAGAGGTAATAAAGTATATAAAGAAAAATTACATGACTAGATAAAATTTATTTTTTCTTTTAACTGTATAAAATTTGAATTTGATATAGCAGCTGAGAATTACCCGACAATGGCCATTTGTTTCGTAGTAATGTTGTGATCATAAAACATTTTAACGTTTTGAGCTGCATATAAATCGACTCATTTGCTTAACCGTGACTGTAGCCAAAATACTGCCCTACGGACGCATTCAAATGATGCACCTATTTCTGATTTACTGATTTCAGTTTTGGTTTAAACAATTTAATATATAGGAGGTGCATGTCTAAATAAATACTTCTGGATATATTGCAAAGCGTCATCTAGTCTCAAACTTGTATTATGAGCATTAAATCTGCGCTCTCTTATTAGATTTGGCGTGGCGTTCGCACATTTTTGTAAAACTGACCATTCTTTTATATATATTTTATATGACAGGGGGCCAACGAGCATGTGGTTCACCTGGTGGAAAGCAATCTCCACCGCCCAAGGAGCTCAGCAACTCCAATGGACGCTGAACCGTTTTTTAAGGGAAATAAAGACTGTTCTTGAAGGCTCCCATGTCGTAATTTCACCGTTCGTTTTTTATTTGCTAAATCATTCTCTACTAAGAGTCGTATCTAACACTTCATGCACATTGTTTCTGTTTCACGATGTCAATATTATGGCTAAATATTCAGTCTTTAACTTAAGGGACAAAATCTTGCAAACATTGTCGCTTTTTGCATAGACACAATTGGAATTGTAACAAATTTTGGATAATGAGACGATTTAAATAAGTGTGCATTACCTTAATTACTAGCGGAAACAACAATTAACAGGGTTACTGTTCATGGGCTTTATATTACAGTTGAGGACGACCAATGATAGACAGCCTACTGCAGGTTTTGATGCAAACGAGCAGGAACCTGATCATTGGTACAGTTAAAAAAATCGGACTTGACCGATCGGAAGAATATCAAAAATGTCAAAGGGTTACTACGAAACTATGATACGCTTTTTAGGGAACTATGATTCTTTTCAGCTTTAGGTTCTTTTTTAATCCAGTGTTTTAACAACAAAAAATTTATATTTTTACCCTGGGACTTCAATGGAATTCACTGTGCATGGCCTTTCTTGGTGGTAGCCGCTTTTGTTCCTTGCCACACAGGAGACACAGAGGTGGGAATGTGTGTATCACACAATGTCCCAAAAGTAAACTAGCAGACACTGCTTTTGCATTAAGTTCGCCTTGTGTACAAAAAATAGTTATTTTTTGAAGGAGCATAGTGTTAAAAATTCCAGTTTAAATATATTAAACTAACATTTCCCGTATTCTAAATGTATGTAGTGTATGAACAGGCCGACTTCGCGACAATGACACATGCAGTGACGATAAATCAGTGCCGGCGACATTCCGCTTTTCGCATACTGCTACACCGGGATCCCGGGGTATCGGCGGTATTCCCGGCCCGCGGCGTCTCCGTCCCGGGACTGGCAGGTAGCGATTGAAACGTCGGCGTATGTTTACACGCTTCTTTATTCATTCTGTGTGAATTTTATCGGATTTTGAATGTGAACTACATTTTATGATCAGAAGATATTTGTAGGGGTAAGTGACTTTTGGAATTTGACTTCCTCTCTTAGCGATGTGAGAGACAGCAATTTGGCAAATAATGCATTAAAAGTCTAAAGATATGGGTAGTCAAGTGAAGCTTAACTGCCGTGCACCACGGGTTTTAAGAATCGGCATTGTGACATGTCCATATTGACTATTATACTTTTTGGACGAGTTCACTATTGTTATTTTAGTGCCTACAGACCAGCCGTGGTAAATAATAGATAAGTTACCTACTTATGTAATATTTTCGATTTTCAACTAAGTGTATTTCGACTAGCCGATGGTACTTTAGCGGGAATTGATACGATTGGAGCCCACGTCACAAGAGTATGGTCTACTTTCTGATTGCAACAGTAATTGCCGCATATTCCAACAGAATGCAGTAAAGTATTCCGAAATTCGGATTGTTGAAATTACCCCATAAATACATGTAAACGATTCGCAACAAAGAGACGCCTGTGCTGCACTGGATCGAGACAATAAATCTGCTGGCAGCGCAAACAAACAAGAAATAACTTTCACGGCTGAAAATATCAAATGTAAAATGTAAATTTAACTACCTAATACGGGCTTAAGCCGCACGAAAGTGCGCTTTAAAGCGCTGTTTATTTGAAATTTGAGTGGTGTTTTTATGTTTGTGTCGCTGCCGGGGAAATAAAAACGTCTGCTTGTAGAAGTAGCGCCGCGCGAGTTATGAATGGCCTATGAGCTCCAGTGACAAAGATTAGGCTGCGATTGTCTGTGCAGACGGGATACGTGCAACGTCGACGCTACAGGCGTATGGGGTGTAAGTGGCTCACTACGATCTTTAGAGCCAAAGCCGATCTCACCCGCACGACTAGCGAAAGACGCTCTGGCGAAGAACAGGGGCCCTACTGCCGAAGCTGGAGCCGATTAGCGTCGGATTTTTTTGTTCGGCAAAATAGATCTTAGGTTTAAGTTAATGACAAACATCTTCAGCTCAGTCGGTAGAGCTCTGTGGTTTCTACTAGTTAAGCTAAACACTATTATCGCCAATCTAACCTAAACTTTGATTTTCGCAAACATAAAATCACATGGTAATCGGCTTCAGCTTCGGCGGTAGGCCCCTTGGTCGGGTACAACGTATTTGTAAGCTGCCCGATTGGGTAAGTACTCCACCTCACAGAATACCGCAACCAAATAACCATACCCTTGAGGGGTCTTGTGTTCTTGCGAGTGAGGGAGGTCACCAGCGCGCGAGCGATATTTAATGCTGCGAGCGTTAAAATGGCTACGGTAACCGCTTTACATCAGGCGGACCGTATACTTACCTGCCACTCGACGTGGTATAAACAAACTGTAGCAGAGCTAATTGATATACTGCTACTAGCCAGTGAACATAGCTATCACTAAATTAACCAGCTTTAACGATATATAGTCTATGCATTATGCAAGCAGAGTCGCGGTCACAGCTAATGTTAAATGAATAAAAAGCTACAAAAGTTTTTTTTTTTTTTTTTTATACTACGTCGGGTGGCAGACAAGCATGTGAAGCGGTTAGCGTAGCCATATTAACGCTTGCAACATAAAACATTGCTCGCGCGCCGCCACCCCCACTGCCAACGCAGCATCTCCTTCCTTTCTTTCTGGTGACCTCACTCACTCGCAGGAACACAACAATCCTCAAGGGAATTGTTATTTGGCTGCGGTATTCTGTGAGGTGGAGGTACATTCCCCAGTCGGGTAGCTTACAATTACGCTCCCTACATCTCTTTTCGCCATAGCTTCGTTTGTCACTCAGCAGGGTGTACCACGTGCAGGTGAAGTTGGCTTTGGTTCAAAGATGTAGATGAACCACTTACACGCCATAAATAAGATGTGTTTTTTTTTTTATATTAGCTCAGCATATTGGCTCCACTTCGCCTGATGGTAAGCGATAAGAGGAACCCCAATCGCATCGGCAATGGACAAGAGACCTTGAAGTCTTGTCAGTTGACGCTGCCATGCTGGCCTACAAGATGCTTCTTCACGCTTCTCTTGAAGGAACCCATATCGTATGAATGAGGAAATACGTATGTTTATTCTGTGAGATATGTAAGAATATTGAATACATTTCGAATAATATAACTCATCTGTTCATTACATACTCTCCATGAAGTGTCTCTTAGGTGGCGTTGCATCGCAGGCAGTTTGCTTGATATAATGCACGTCGCTGCCGTTATTGCTTCAACCTACTTATTTATAATTGTTACTGTCTCCACCAGCCTACGCTGGCCCTTAATCCGCCTTCGTCCAACGACATCCGCCGCCGATCGCGATCGGCGTACGCATTCTTAGAGTTCTAGTTATGTTGGCCGCGTTACGGCCAGGGTAGGCTTTAGGAGAAGCCAGAGGTCGGCACGGGTAATTTAGTTTTCTTTCATGGTGACTGTTAGTACGACCTTTATTACATTCAGCATGGACGGCGCGGTTGTTTCGATGACGCATTGCCTTTTTCTAGTTACTGTTTCATTGTTCAAATATTGTGCACTTTATTTTGGCGAGATGGCGGATAAAGGTAATGGTATATACATTGCTGTTTTATTAGCTTTATTTTGTATTTTCTCCCTCCCCAACCCGTCTGGCCAGCGTGGGGAGTGTAGGCCAAATCCTCCTTCCGTCTCGGACGGACGAGAGAGGGTCGTGCTCCTGTAGTGGAGACTAATATGACCTGATGATGATGATGATGATGATGATTTTGTATTTTTAATGTCCCTTATGTTCTAAGAGGAGCAAGATGGCGTCGATGCGCGTGGCAGTGTAATTGATCATGTAAGTCAAGCAACGTTAACCGTAGCCTGTCAATGGATGGATGTCATTTATGTAGAGGTCCTCCGTGCTTCGGAGGGCACGTTAAGCCGTCGGTCCCGGCTGTTATTGTTAGATGACAGTTATTAAGCCAAGTGGGTGGCCTTTAAGCGGTTTAAAAACATTAACTCGCAGTTGAGCAGCGTGTTGAGCAGGAGTATGCTTTAAATCCTTTCGATTGAGGGGAGACCCGTATACCCAGCAGTGGGATGAATGGGGGTTGATGACAATGACGACGTATAAAATATTAGTACATAGGTGTCAGGTTAGGTTAGGTTAGGTTAGGTTATACAGTCTTTTGCATGGACTACCTAAATTATATAAGGTACGGAAACAACGTTTATATGTGTACATTTGTACATTATATTTGTAGACCCTATTAACTTCTGTAAAATTCCTACTCGTAAAAAAAATTACAGAATTTAGTAGAGAAACTTGGCGTAATAGTTACAATGCAATTTTGTCACGGTTACAAGCAGAGAGTTGTAAAACTGAACGAGCTCTGTGTACGCCAACTTGAAGTTTGTTTAAAGTGAATACGCCGGATTTTGTGCCTTAACAGAATTAATATTCTATTTCTTTGTTACTGGATTGTATTGTCATTGTCTCGGGGACGTTATAGTTGTCCACTGTGGATTTAGACTTTTCGCAAATATGGATTTAGACTTGTTGGGTTGAAAACGGTGAAAGCAATTTCAGAAGTTTGCATTCGCTTTATATTGGTTTGATTTTGTTTTGCATAAAAGTAACTTTATGGAATGTAAGTGGTTCATCTTTGAACCAAAGCAAACCTCACGTGACCACGTGGTGGCAAACGGGGCTCTAGCGAAGAGAGGCGTAGTGTAGCGTGTTTTGTAAGCTGCACAACTGGAGAAGAACCTCCGCTCACGATGCTGTTGCGTACATCAGGCGGACTGTATCCTTGTCTGCACCCCAAGTAGTATATAAAAAAAAATAGCGAATAAGTTCAAAAAAGTCTTTAGTCATTCACCAACATCGAATAAAGGCGCGAACGTAGAAACGATAGTTCAAATTGGTCACACATTTACAACTGCGCCATTGACTCGATAATACTCACTGGCGAAATACGAGTCTTCACCAACCCGCAGTTGAGCACCGTGGTGGAGTATGCTCTAAACACCTTCGATTGAGGGGAGATCCATATCCCAACAGTGGGATGATTATGGGTTGATGCCGAAACACGAGTATGTATTGTATAAGTAAATGTTCTTAAGCCAGGTCGAGTCCAAAGGTCATATTAGGTGGGGATGTTAGGTGTTATTTTCGTTACGGAATTCCTTGATTCGATCGCCGCGCTCAAAGCCCGCGATAAAAGTTATGTAATAGCTTAAAAAATATTTGTACACGCATCGCATAAAAAGTAGGTATTGAAATTAACGAACGAAATTGGATGCTGAATCCAAGTTCGTGTGTTTTTGCAATTGTAATGCTAAAAGGTCTAAGTTAAAACGAAGGAGTTGCTGCGTTGGCAGCGCGGGCGGCGGTAAGTGAGCAATATTTCATTCTGCAAGCGTTCATATGACATTATACTATGTTAACTGTTCCAAATCAGGGTGGCCGTATGCTTAAATTGACTGTCACCAGATGTAGTATAAAACAAGATTTAGGTAATGTTGCAAGCGGCCGCTACTTATAAATTGATTAAAATGTAGAATTCTATTATATAAATAGTGTATTTAAACAGCTTAAAGGTCAAATAACTGTAGTAGTATCGATAAAGGACTGTTCACCGTCGCTCGCAGTAAACCCGCTGCTGCCGCTGCCGTATCGCAGCGGGCCCGCAGCGTGCGTGTCGCCACGCCGCATGACGTCGCACTATATTCACGCCGCTGTTTGACATCCGCTGTTTTATCACATCACAATTGAGCTTCACGGTTTGGTTTCAGACCCTATGGTAAATTTGTAAGGCACAAAAGGATTACGGTACTTCAGGTATACGGGATTTCAGTTAATGTCGACAATCCTAATTCGTCCCAGTGCTGAGATAAGGGTCTCCCCTCAATCGAAGGGGTTTAGAGCATACTCCACGCTGCTCAACTGTGTGTTGGCGGAGCGGAGCGGTGATTTTAATTATATTAAGAGGGATAGGGTCAGTTATAGCGCAAATATACCGCGATATCTAAAAACTAAAGTCTTCAACCAGTGCGTCTTCTCTATCTGACCTTCGGCTCAGAAACTTGGACAGGGTCTGTTGGACTGATCCATGAAAGTCGCATAGTGAGAGATGGAGATCTATGCTCCAGATTTGTCTAAGGAACTCAATCCGAGAGCCGGGACGAAGAAATTCAAATGTTAAGGTTGTCGACATAGCTTTCCTAGCTAGCAACTTCAAGTAGCATTGGGCTAATCACATTTGCTTGTAAAAAAGACGTTGACCTATTTGGTACCTTGCGGTTTAAAGTTGAACATTCTTCTTGAAAGTGAAACTTATTGAAAGATTCTCTGATGGCATCATCGTGTTCCAGGGACGTGATGCTTGCAAAGTAAAGGAGTCCCATATGAAGCCAAATTGAAAAAGTGGAGTAGGTACCAGCTACTAAGTAATAACTAATCATGATAACTCGCGTTTAATTATAACTTGTAACATTATAACAACAGTCGTTCATAAATCAAAGTGACGTTTCAAAAGCATACGTAAGTACAGCGGAGTGTCAGTAAGATACTCCCACATTATCCCATAAAGGCGTTCTAGGTAAAGCTCAATGACTTTTAAATTTTGGCGATCACTCGCATTGTTTCCAAGAAAACCGATTAATTTTATTGCCCCCGCTAATTCTATCAAAGACTCCTTCGCTTTAATAGCGCACAACAAAATAAGACCCTTAAAAACTAATGTTCAGCCTTAAGGCCGCCGCAAATACCTCTTTGTGACTCCCGACGATACCGCTCTCAAACCTGCCTGAACGCGATTTCCTTCAAAGTAACATTCCACGAGCAATTATAAACTTAAACAAGCACCCGCAAGAGTCCAATTTCGAGTGAATCGACTGTACAACTTAAGGCGAAGCAAGACTCCGGGCAGATTAAAAAGTTGGAGCCGGTCGCGCGATGTCATTGTAAGTAGAAAATGAGTTAAATAAGGCAATACATTTTAATTAGGAAGAAGGGATCTGCCCTTTATTCCTTACGCGATAACTCGCGGGTGCTCTATTAATTGAATTTCATGTTTAATTAACTCAGCGCGAAGATAATCCTTCCACAGATCTCGCCGTTTGTGCGCCCGATTCAATTTAAGTTCGCCAGTTTTTGAATGATGCTCGAGTTTTTTAGTTGGAATCGATAGAATCCAGGCCCACGTTTTTGATAAAAAATATACCAAGATACATAACTTTCTTTAAGACCGGTGCAGCTGAGCCTAAAGTGTTATGTGTTGGATCTTTATGTTTATATATATTTACGAAAATATATGATACATACGAATGTATGCTCGACCCTATGTACCGTCATAACTACTAAACAGTTGAACTTTAATCATATAAGGATTTCATTCTTCGTTAGTGTATACAGAATCTCTAAATGGGATTTAAATAGCAGAGTCCTTTATATAAATCTCGATGACCCACATTTATTATTTTCTCTTTTGCCTCCTTCAAAGGAAACATAAAACATGTAAAAAAAACGCTCCGAATACCCCGACTTGCGACTTCTCTTGTCTTTGTACACAAACCTGTTTCATGGGATCTGGCGAGATAATCTGACTGTAAGCTGTTCGGAGTGAGCTTACGCTTAAAGACTTGGGAGCTCGTACCGCCATTTTTTTATACTACGTCGGATGGCGAACAGACAAACGGCCCACCTGATGTGAAGCGAAGGTATTTCCTCAGTCAAGCAGCTTACAAAATACGTAATGCCGTTGCACATGAAGAACGCTTCATCTTCTCATTAATTTTCTTTCAGGAATCACGTTAGGCTACTCTGACAACAACCTAAATTGACGAATTAATAGATTTTTGGTGGTTTATATACTTAGAATGGATGGACAAATGAATGGGTACGAAATAGGTTGAAATCGCTGTTAGCACACATTCTTGATCAATATGCGAAGTACTTAACAGGAGCCGTACTGGCTAAGCTGAAGCCGATTTCCATCGTCTAATTTCATTGCGAAAATCCAACTTCGGCTTTATGTTACTGTAATTAGCTTAGCTAGTGGAAACCCTGGAGCTCTACCGACTAAGCTGAAGAAGTTTGTCCATAACTAAAACGTAAGACCTATTATTAGAATCAAAATATTTGATTTGATCACATTACAAGCATCCAAAAAGACGAGCATGTGAAGTTATCCATATACTCTGCTAGTAGGGAAATTGCTATTGCAACTGAGGCACCAGTAGAAGACAGGAAAAGGGATGACATATATGCATGTGTTCATGTCAGTACGTTTCCATCATTTTAGTTGCTTTTTGTACAGTTCGATGTTTTTTAAATGAATGACTTGTTTGATCGAATCAGTCAAGTACCGCGTGTTCTTCCTTATTTTAATGTTATTTTCTTGAACCAGTGGTATATTTTTCTTAGTTTTTCGCACCAAAAATATATGAAATATTAGACAAGTTATACATCACGCGCGCAAGTCCCAGTCCGTTATAATGGCCAAAACACAATTACATCGAAATCGGAGCCAGAAACAATAATTCTTAAACAGTAAAGGACATGTGGCGGACAATTTAAACTCAACGCGATAACCCGAAACTGGCGGACAGCAATAAAACTCGGTCGTTAACGGTTAATTAGAGACAGGGGCCGATACATCGCGATTTATAACACGTTTCGCCCTCAAGATGGTGCCGGTGCTCATTGGCAAAACGTGGTATATGACAACACTGTTGGCAGGGGCGTGGCGGCGCGCAAGCGATATAATTCATGTTGCGAGCGTTAATATGGCTACGGTAGCCGCTTCACATCAGACGGGCCGTATGCTTGTCTGCCACCCGACCGTAGGCCGCGATGAGGCAGTTCGTATGTTTGTTTCCGTCCAATGAAATCTGAAAAATTACTACTCGTTTAGTCATTTTTGAGGTAGGAGCAATTTCATGCATAAATCGAAAATCTGAAATCCGTTCAGTCATTTAACTATGTCAACCTAACAGTCTGGTTAGTAGGTAATAAGCAGGCTTTGTCAATCAATATTCTTTATCGGAATTATGTTGTAGTTCTCAAGGAGGGGGTTTTCAATTCGACTATATTTTTTTATGCCTGTTACCACTGAACTTTTTTCTAGTTGAACCAATTTGATAAATGAAATTTTCACTTTATTACTTGTCGATATAATAAAATAAACAAGTAGCAAAAGATAAGAGTAAGTCAGTTAATTTTTCATCGAAATTGGTTTATTTTTGCTTAAAAAATGTAATGTGGGATGAACTCTTTTCAAGTTTTTTTCCCTGATAGGAGGTATGCGGAAGAAGATCTCTATAGAATCAAGCGACCATATCGGTTCCCTACCTAATTAACTTCGGGAATATTTTTGTGCTGATATCAATAAATAGTATCTAGTAGGGATCACCAGTTTAGTTCAAGCCAGAAATTAATTCAAAATCTAAACAGCGGTTTTTGTTTCTGTTACTATTTAAAACCAAAAATATGCCACTTGCCAGGTTCTTCGTCACAGCAATAGGTCATGGTCATGTTTTGACCGCTATCGGATCGGGTGACTGATAAAGTGGCCAGTGGTCACCCTCGCCTTGCCGCGAGCTTCTATTGCCCCCCGGGGGACACTTTCTTGGTCAACCTAGTGGACCATTCTTGGAAACTTGACACCGAGTTGATACGCGTTTATAATGATACAGACAATTTAGTTTGTAATACGATTTATGACATGTTCCTAAATGTATACATACTTATATGTTTTTTGTTATTGATAAAAGTATTTTTTTACACTACAATATTGCTTGCGCACCACCAACCCAGCTGCCAACGCAGCAACTCCTAACTTTCTGGTGACCTCACTCACTCGTAGGACTACAACAACCCTCATGGTAATAGGTCTTAGGCTGCGGTATTCTGTGAAGTGGAGGTAGTCCCCAGTCGGGCTGCTTACAAAATACGCTATGGCCTACCTCTCTTTTCGTCAGAGCCTCATTTGTCAGTCAGCAGGGTGCGCCACGAGCAGGTGACGTTAGATTTGGTTCAAAGATGTTGATGAACGACTTACATACATTCCAAACTACACAGAACTGCTCATTATAAAGTTTATACATTACTTGCTTTTGCCTGCGGCTTCGCTCGCGTGAAATTCGGGCATTTTAGATGATCCAAGCCTAACACGCAACACAACTACCTTCATGTAGCACCTTTAATTGTACTAAACACGGATGCAAGAACTCTCCCGATAACTACTACACCCATCGGGCTCCCGCCGCGCCGCCCGCGATCCCATAAGCACCGATTGACGCCAAATAACTGCAAATTTAAAAAAGGATAAATGAAACTTTAAAAAATTACACCAACTTCAAAAATCAGAAAACTCATCAATTACTGTATCCATGTCCATGCCTATAAATTTCAACCCTTTCTCTCGATTTCCCAGGGAGCCCATCATAATATCCTGATTTGATTTATATGGGACCACCTGAAGAGTTACCCTCTCAAACAAATAAGAATTATTAAAATTTCTGTACAATTGACGGAGTGATTCTATTCTAGTCTGCCGGAAACCACACGGCCAACTATTACTTATGATGTGCTAAAAGTAAAGCTCGGCTTGATAACTAAACTGAATAAAATACACCTAAAAAAATGTGGTGTGGCGACACAGCTGTGTCACGGACACGGCCGTATGTTGAACGTGAAAACGTTATATGCACTAAAATTATCTCAAAATGGCAGCGCTTCGCCCTCCCCCGCACGCGATGTTCCATAGTCCTTACTTAGCGTAATAAATTCTTTGATCCTTCATATATCCAGTGGTGTGATTGAATTTTGGATGGAGATGATAGATTTGTAGCTGCAATACCAAACTGTATCCCCCGATTTTGTTATCATTCGTTTTTAGGGTTCCGTACCTCAAAAGGAAAAACGGAACCCTTATAAGATTTTTTTTTTTTTATAAATATTGTCAGACAAATTACACAGCGCCATCTAGCCCCAAAGTAAGCGAAGCTTGTGTTATGGGTACTAGACAACTGGTAAACATACGTAAATACATTTTTTTTGTAAATACATACTTATGATACATAGAAACACCCAGACCAAGACAAACATACATGTTCATGCACACAAATGTTTGTCCTGTGTGGGAATCGAACCCACGAGCGTTGGTGTCGAAGCCGCGTCATTGACCGCTACGCCACCGAGCTCGGTCACTTTGTTGTCCGTCTGTCTGTCTGTCTGTCTGTCTGTCTGTCAAGAATTTCTATGTCGAGAATGCGTGGAGGTATAAAGCTGAAATTTGAACTGTATACTCAGGTCTACGGTCCCATGAAGTTGTAAAAAAATCAAACTGCTAAGGTTACGTAGAAAAAAGTTACGGCCGTTTATTCAGCAAAAAACGCATATTTCGACACACTCAAGGGAATCAACACCTATAGGGTACTTCCCGTTGACCTAGAACTATGAAATTTGGCAAGTAACATTGTTATAGACTACAAGTACAGGAATAAATCTCAAAACTATACATTTGTAAATAGATCTTAAAAAATAGGGGGTCTATATTTTTTATAGGGTGTCGAAATTTCAAATTGAAAGCACTAGTTCAAATGGGGTATCATATGAAAGGGCTTGATATACACATTGCAAAATATATTTTATTTATTTTTTTCGACGCATTATTTCCTATTTATAATGAAAAATATCAAATTTAATAATGATACTACGTACCTACGGAACCCTCAGTGGGCGAGTCCGACTCGCACTTGTCCGGTTTTTTTTAATTGCCTCCCTATATATTTATATAATATGGAAGTAATTTAAAGACGTACTCATGACAAAAGTATACATTTCTCAAACCATAAAATACTATATAACACGAACATAAAATACCATAGTTTATTTAACAATTTTACACCCGATATTCCCATGAAATTGCATTTTTTACTCGCAGCACGCCATCGCCCCGCCCCCGCGCTACGACCTGCAACTCATCGTATGCTTAACGCACTTGTTAAATTTTATTACCCCATAAACTATATCGCGTAGATAAGTGTTCACTGTATTATGGACTCTATTATAAAGATATAGAGTACATAGTTACAATGTGTGGAAAGTAAACAAGGTAATCATTAGTTGACATTAATCAGGTCGCTTTTGTTCAGTTTCAATTCCATATCAGGAAGTTGGTTTACGATTTAGGAGCCCGTAGATAATTTCTTTCTCACTGATCAACGAAAAGTGATATATTTTTGTTGTTTCTTGTATTTTTATAACGCAATAAAAGTCGTCAACCCTTACTCATATTGTTGGGATATGGACTTCCCCTCAATCGAAGAGGTTTAGAGCATACTCCACCATGCTGCTCAACTGCTGTGTCAACTCTTATTCATCCACACCTGGGATACGAGCTGGGATCCCTCAATCGAAGGTGTTTAGAGCATACTCCATCACGCTGCTCAAGTGCGGCTTGGCGGAGGCCATTGTTTTCAAGCCGCCTAAAGGCCACTGACTTGGCTCAACGACTGTCATCTAATAACAACAGCCGGGACCGACGGCTTAAGGTGCCCTCCGAAGTACGAAGGAAAATCCAATAGGCTATTTTCCAATCTTTAAAAATTGTATAAATTATTTAACAATATCGTAAAATACACAAAACTATAAAGATCTGCAAAATTTCATTCTAATATCTTCAGTTAGACTTTTTTTAGCGTCGATCAAAGTTTGGCGGGAAAGTCCATTTTAAAAGTATGAAATTATTAAAAAATAATATTCCCATTGGAGAAGCTATAAAAATGCTTTAACTTTTATTATGATACTAATCACATAAACGTAATATTTAACATAGCTATCGTACACATTTCTTATTTGATGCATACAAAATACAAACCTGTGACGTCATAATTCGGTAGTCTTTTGTATGGAGCGTTTTCGGGACAGTTTAAAAATTGTGATTTCCAAATTATCGTATCTCGAGAGATTTTTGTGCTATCGAAGTAATTCTTTTACCTATGGTTATATTATAGAGACGTCCCTAGATATCAAACCGAAAAAAATGTTAGTCAAATAGCCTATTCTCTTGCGGGTTGTTGTGTTCCTGTGAGTGAGTGAAGTCACCAGACAGGAAGGAGTCGCTGTGTTGGTAGCAGGGTCGGCGCTAGCGAGATATTTCATGTTGCGAGTGTTGATATGACTATGGTAACCACTACGTATCAGGCGGGTCTTATGCTTAAATATAAATAAATAAATATTTCTGGACATTTTACAAAGCGCCATCTAGTCCCAAATTAAGCTCAAAGCTTGTGTTATGGGTACTAGACAGCTGATAAATGTACTTAAATACGTTTTTTTTGTAAATACATACTTATAATACATAGAATATACCCAGACCAAGACAAACAGACATGTTCATGCACACAAATGTTTGTCTTGTGCGGGAATCGAACCCGCGACCTCGGAGTCAAAGTGGCCGTTGCTAACCATTCGACCACCGAGCTCGTCAAATCTTGCTTGCCACTTTCATTTCATCTTTTTATTTCATTGCATCATCGATGCTTGTCTGCCACTTGACGTGGAATAAAAAAAAATGATTTTCCAGAATTACAATTTGGGTACGATAAGTTCACTTTATTGTTAGATTACAGAATACATACAATATCAACGAAGACTGTACGAGTAAGAAATATACTTAGATACAGATACTGAACCTCTATTAGAAAATCGATACTTTTTTAGATTAACTTTTAGAAAGCGGCGTGTGTCGCCTCACTTTTTGACAAGTTATGGCTGGAGATGGGTGATTTACGTCCGCACGAATTAAATTTTTACTGTTTCTTTAATTGCTTCCTCCGCGGAGCATCGTAAAATGTAGACTTATTCAAAATGGCGCTTGACGTTTAGAACTGTTTACAAAGACTTTGTAAACAAAACTTTAAGTTGATGTCTTTGTAAAGAACGGCAGAGTGCAGAAGATTATATAAATAGTACTAGTAGCATACGAGAGCATTGCGAGCCTGTAGATTCGTTGCTATCGTTAGAATAAACTAGAATGCTTTTTATGGCAGATCACTCTTATGTAAACAACATTACACATCTATACCTCTATACTAATATTATAAAGAGATAAAGATTGCGAGTTTGTGAGGTTGTAGATACGGGGTAACCTTTAGAGTTACTGAACCGATTTCGATACAATCCAATAGAAAGCCACTTTATTTGTGAGTATCTAAGGCTATATACTAACCCAAATAATTAAATATAGTTTAAACTAACTAAAAAAACACGCTTTTAAAGCACATCAAACTAAAAAGTGAAAAAAATCTTAATACAATCTTAAAATAATAATGAGTGAAAAATACTAGCATTCTTGTGAAAAAAGCGTGGGGCGCTTTGTGCCATATTTTTCATATATCGAGCAACTTAAAATAACAATAAATATACTAACAAAACATTGTGATTGTATTGTAAAAAGCGTCCCACGCTTTTTTCATAATAATGCTAGTCAATCCAAAAACAGCTGTGATACGATGTTCCATCATGATGTTCCAGTTCATATCTTCCGGCTCCATCATCAGATCAGTTCGACAGTACCATATTATTGTATTGTCATCAGAACTACATACAGCTGCCAATTTTCATTACGCTACGATCCTTGGAAGATGGTTAAATTAGTTAGTTACATAAATGTCGACCTAATAAAAGCATGTTAAAAATGAAAAGACTTTTTCGTAAACACAGGCGAAGCCGCAGGCGAAAGCTAGTATTATAAGTATAATTTAAAGGTAGTACAAAAGGCAACCAACCTGGCAACAGCGTCCATTCATTTGCCCGAGGTATGAACCGTTTCTTCATGTCGTTGACTTTTCCCAGCTATTTGAAAGAAAGAAAAATATTTCAGTCTTAACTACAAGTATTATACTAATATTTGACTTGTCTATATGCCGCGAATAAGGTAGCAGCTCAGCATAACTGAGAGCTTTAGCCACAGCTTCTTTCTTCTTCTTATTGTGCTGGAATCACTACGACTGTTCAAACTTTTCTACATGACCAAGTCAAATCAGACGGTAAACTTTTACGACACCACTGATCTTTTTAGAAATCACCTGCTTCCAATTTCCAGTTGTACCTACTAGGCTCAGTATTTACAGAGGATCTTTCTTTCGCCACCATCAGCTTCAGCATCGTGGTAATACTTGATTTTTCCATCCTCTAGTGCTCAGTCGTAAACACAATAATTTTGATAGAAATGCAATGTACATCCTTAACCTTAAGATAGCACCCCTGGCAGCCTTCTCCTAACTATGACCTTTCAGACAGGCTTCGTAGGTATACAATAGCATGAAAAAATCGTCATAACAGCTACTTATGCTCTATTAATTACATAATGACATAAATACTATCAGCATTAACTGAAATGAGTGTCCAACTAATCCGTGATTAGTGCCGATCTTGATACGGGGAGTGCCATAATTTATATTTATGACGTCTTGGTAGGACAGGGGTCTGTAATGGCAATTAGGGTCTAAGATTCAGGGTCCAATCCCGATAAGGGACAGTAAACCTCAGCAGTGATATAGAGGTTAAGTGACCGTTCGGAATCTTATGTTTTGGTAATTGGTACTGTACTCGTATCCAAATGTTAGGTGTCTTTTTAATATATATATATATATATATATATATATATATATATATATATATATATATATATATATATATATTAATTAATAATATTTAAGGAATTTAATTATAATTATACCCTTATAAGTTAAAAACACAGTTAGGTGCTCTTAACTAACCAGGAGGTATGTGGTTAAAAATCATAATTAGTTAAAGTCAAGAGTTTAATTGCCAATTTATTAGAATGTAATTTAAAAGTCAAAAGTTCTTACAACTATAAAATACAGTTCGTGTATTCAGTCTAACGTGTATCATGGCTGTGCAGACATGCAATATTTTAATTTATGAAAAATAACATAAAATATACATTTATCAATATCATTAATTAATTATCTCTATTATTAAAATTACTATTATATGCTAAGAGGGCTTAATAGGATGGACTAGGGGAGTTTGCTGACAGGATAATCACACTCGATATAATTGTGAATTTATTTATTTTCCAGAAAAATCAAATATTATCTATATTACATATAATAAAACAGTAAAAATAATGTGTCTGTATATTGAATATATTTACAAAAAAACAATTGGAGGCGATGGAGATATAGTAATAGAGTATGAATTTTAAAAAAAATGTCTGTCTGTTTGTCTGTTTGTCTGTATGTCTGTTTGTCTGTTTGTACACGCTAATCTCTGGAAGTACTGGACGGATTCGAATGAAACTTTTTTTGTTATATAGCTGTTAAGCCTGGGCAAAATATAGGGTATAATTGATTTTGGAAAGTGGAACACCTGATGCAGCACCACAATGGTTCAGGTAAACTATAAGAAATATAAAAATGACGCCTTAGCAAAAGTTGTTCAGCCTGATGAGCATTTTTTGTTAAGGTATAAAAATCCAAGATTTGGAACACCTGATGCAGAACCATAATGGTTCAGGTAAACTATAAGAAATATAAAAATGACACCTTAGCAAAAGTTGATCAGCTTGATGAGCATTTTCTGTTGAGGTATAAAAAACCAAGATTTGGAACATCTGATGCAGAACAATAATGGTTCAGGTAAACTATAACAAATATAAAAATGACGAATTAGCAAAAGTTGTTCAGCCTGATGAGCATTTTCTGTTGAGATATAAAAATATAAGATTTGGAACACATCAGGAAAGTTCTGCATCAGGCAGAACCTTGATGGTTCAGGTAAACTATAAGAAATATAAAAATGACGCCTTAGCAAAGTTGTTCAATCTGAAGACCATTTTTTGTTGAGGTATAAAAATCCAAGATTTGGAACACCTGATGCAGAACCATAATGGTTCAGGTAAACTATAAGAAATTTAAAAATGACTCCTTAGCAAAAGTTGTTCAGCTTGATGAGCATTTTTTGTTGAGGTATAAAAATCCAAGATTTGGAACATCTGATGCAGAACAAAGTTAAATTTATTTGCATAAACAACACGTGTTTACAATAAATTATAGTTTTCAAAAAACGGAAAAAAAAAACACGTTATAATAGCTAATAGAACTAAAAAAGTTTTTAAGTAACTTTTTTAGTTCTATTTGCTATTATAGCGTGTTTTTTTACTTTTTTTAAATCTATTTATTATAACAATAAATAGATTAACAAAATATTGAATATATTGTAAAAAAAGAACCGCGTGGTGCTACTTTTATTCTTACCTGCTACAAGTTAGACGCAATCGTTTTATTTTATTTACAAAGGTACCGTGGTCTATTTAGTCAGTTTATTATAGACGTGTACGCTAAAATTGAAATGGAACGATTGGTATATATTCGCACAAACCAGAAGAATACGTGCATTTGCGGGACGCTATGTAGCAAGATGAGAGTTTATTTGATTTGGTGGTGGAAAGTGTTTTAAGCGACGAGGGGAAACTGTTTTTCTCTTAGATGCTCCAGGAGGGACTGGAAAAACATACCTGACAAGAGCAATCCACGCTGAAATCAGGCGCCAAAATAAGATCTCGCAGAAGCATCGCCAGGTATTGCAGCCACATTATATATACATATTACTAGGCGGAAGGACGCAAATACAATGTTCAATATCCTACTCGATTTAAACAGAATTGAAACACCGACATGCTCTGTGACACGAAACTGTGACAAAGCAAAGGTGTTTCAGGATTGCTGTCTAATCATTTGACATGAATGCGAAATCGCCAACAGTAAGGCACTAGAAGCTGTAGATAGAACTTTACGTGCCCAAGAGTTTTCAAGAATATTATTAAAATTTGGGGAAGATCTCCTTCCTGAAGTAAAGTCAATGGCAGCGCAATATAATTGAAGCTGAGATTCTCACTGGGAGTGGTGCCGGTGAAACTGTATTTATTCCGCGTATACCACTCTTCTCCAAAAAAAAAAATCCATTTTAATTTTAAACGTACGCAGTTGTCTGTGACCTTTGCTATGACAATAAAAAAATCACTAAAATTCGCTGGTGTCAAGCTTAGGACTGGTCTTTTCATATTAGCTCCCGAAGGAAAGACTCCCTTAATTTTTTTTAAACTATGGTAACAATGTTAAACACAAAAGAATTTTTAACTTTTAACGTATAACAAATATTTTCTTATGTATCTACATTAGTTCGTATTTGTATTAATACGGCGGAATCATAAAGTCCACGCGAACGAAGTCGCGGGCATCAGCTAGTTTTAAATAAAAATCTTATAATAAAACTCTTTTCTAAGTTAATTTAAAATTTTAGTACAAACAAACCTAAAAAAGTATATGGATGTATATTTATATTTTTTATCATCACAAAACATCACAGTGCAAACGTTAAATTAATGCAAATCGACGTATTTGTGAAATGAACTCGTTTCTGAACAAAAAGTCTTTTAATAACAAACGCTTCAAATCTCCGCTCCCTTTCAACGCACTGAGGTATTTTCCTCTTAATTTAATCAAATCATGGACGCCCTGTATTTTTCTGAACAATTTATTTTTAATTTTGCGGACTTCTTTCAAGATGGAGTGCTACCGGTTGCTTTCAAGGAACATTAACCACTGAAAGGTAAAATATTAACTGATTTATTTTCCAGATGTGTGTTTTATGTAGCATCTAGCGTTAGGTATGGCTTAACTTCTAGTATTTACTTTAAATAAAAAATATGTTATAACAATATTGTGATTACATACGTGATCTACTTTAGTTTTCAATTGAATTTATGTAAAAATCGTAGACAGAGAAAGCTATAAACAAATTGATAGTTTCCATCGCATTCACATCAGCAAAAGAGCGATTTACTCCATCATCAAGTAAGGAAATATGTCATCAAGTAAGGAAATAAGTCAAGGAAACACGATCACGTCACGATCACGTCACGTGCTGGTAGTTCAACGGAAGTTATAATAATTTGCTAATATGACAGCCCTATATAAAATCTGACATATTCTCTATCTCATGATTGCCACGTTATAAAAATAAAATGTATTATATTAAAAATAAAATTTATCAGGCGTCTATAAAATGTAGTGTATTCTTAGATTATCAATTGGTCTCCGCTCCGCTTCGACTAGATGCCGCGGCGCACTTGTAAAATGCGGCAACAAATACTACGCCGAACTCGGCGTACCCGAGCCTGTTGCAATACAATTCTTCACGCACACTAGCATCTCTGCACATTGTTGTAGTGTGCGTAACACACTACAATATTAAGTTGCCGCATTCACGGAGCTGTTGTTTTTTTTAGATAGTGCGGCATCTAGTCGAAGCGGAGCGGCGACCAATTGTTAATCTATGAGTGTATTATACATCTTTGGTAAAAATCTTCAGAAACTCGGTCACGCACATTATCGACTTGTCCAAAATTCGGACCTTGTAAGAATGGGGTTGTTACGACCATGACAGATTTTGGGGTGTAAATGGTTCATCAACATCTTGGAACCAAAGCCAACTTCACCTGCACGTGTTGCACCCTGATGACTGACAAACAAGGCTCTGGCGAAAAGCAAGGATAGGGAATAATTTCGCACGAATTGATTTATTTATCAGTATAAAAGTGCTATAATTTATGTGGTAAAATACAATATTCATTTATTGCGCTATCGTACACAAACATGACAATTTAAATTTCATTAAAAATAAACAGCAGGAGCAGGATTACCCATCTCAAAAAGTGCATAATACCGTTAAAGAAGTTTTCACTTCAAAAAAAAAAAAATAAGAACCACTACACATCAATAAAATATAACTTGATCACACATTGAACTTATATGTAATAAACACTCAGTATTCACGTCTCCGGGGCATCACCTCCACGTTGCAGGTCCCTCTCTAAGTGCTCGTTAAGAACAATTAACAAGTCTCGAGACGAGGGAGGGGGAGGGACGGGGAGGGGGTTGACCTAATGATGCTTTATACTCTGATATATTATCATATTAGTAACTTTGGAGTTAGTTTGTAACGGCACCGTGTTGTTATTACCTATGACGTGATACTCGTACCGCTGAGGGGGAGCTTTGGTAAATTGTTATAAATATATCTTTGATCTTTGATTATAACTTTGTTTTGAGATGTCTGGGTTTATTAACGAATTGTTATGTTATCAAATTGGATTTACATTATATTTTACTTACTTATTATGCGTATTATAATGTTCACGCAAATTTCGAGAACGGCTCGACCTATTCTGCTAATTTTTATTTTCATATTTTCGTTAAAGTATAAGGAAGGGTCTTGAAGAATCTTCCTTATACTTTACCATGAAAAATGTAGAGAAAAGATTTAAAATTTTGAGAGGAAAAGAAAATACCAATTTCTACTTATGCGAAGCCGGGACAAGCGGGTGTGGTGGGCCCCGTCCCTATATTACACACCGCCATCTTGTCCTAAACCAAGCAAACTTGTACTATACATACTAAATAATTGATAGAATACTTAAATACATTTTTTTGTAAATACATACATAAAATACCTATATAGGAACACCGAAACTAAGACAAACAGATATGTTCATGCACGCTAATATTTGTCTTCTGCGGGAATCGAACCTGGGTGTCAAAGTAGCCGTTGCTAGTTTTTTTTTGTTTTTATTTAATATTGTCATGTTTGTTTATTTTTATAGTTTCTGAATAATGAAACATTGACAGTTCTTCATTATTTTGCAAGTAATTAAAACCTATATAATACAAAATTAAAAACACGGTACAAAACAAATAAATATCGTAGTTACAATACATTTGTTTAATAATATCTAGTGTAGAGATAAGCCTCAATCTTTATTGCATGTCTTAGTACTTTCACTGCCAAGTAGGTCAGCTGCGCACACGTGAGGCCGAACGTGATCTTAATTTTGGCACGTATTGATATAGTTTCCGTGGTGTAGCGGTTATCACATCTGCCTAACACGCAGAAGGCCCCCGGTTCGATCCCGGGCGGAAACATTGTTTTTTTTTATTAGCTCATTCATAAAAATGTTTTTTTTGTATATAGTCTAAAGATATGCAAATTTATCAAGCAATTACAGGAAATGACTCGAAGCTTCATAGCTATTTAGAGTCAAATACTTAAAATCATAATTGAAACATAGTTTTTTTATATATACCTTTTTATCATTAATAATATAATGAGTCATTTATCTTAGAATCATAAACATTCAGTGAGATATATTTACATAGAAGCATCATAAAGCTGACCCATAATTGAATATAACTCAAGCGAAGTGTCTAAACTCGTAGTTGTAATCAACTCGGGCGAACCCGTTTCAGGTGCCTCCGAACAAGGTAATATATCAAAGTTTGCAACTTAACCGCGCGAGGTGCGAGCCTATGAGTTATGCCGACCGCACAACTCGAGGAAAGTGGCACTAATCAGAAGAGGCAGCGGAAACTGTCACTAGATAGGCAGCACGTTGTGCTATTTACATCACAAAATTAGGTGACAATGCTGTGTACCTACTATGCTGATGGCCTACATCAGATTACTGATAATAAATAGTTATCTAATTTATTTACTTACCAATAAGAACGACACAAATGTTAATTGATAATATGTCTCATTATTCGCATCTTCAATTACCACTATGTACATTTTTGTATTGCGAAAATCAAACGCGAAAATTTTGCGAAAATTGCCTTTTTAAGAAATGAATGAATGAAAAGTTTATTACATTAAGCACAAAAACACTTACAGGAATATAGAACACAATAAATCATTGTATATAGTATCACAGTATAAGTAATAGTACTAACGGTAGTATAGAAACACGTTTTTCTAAAACTTCCTAATTTAAATGGATTTCACTCAGTATAGGGCAGGGACCATACCGGTTAAACGGAAGCAGATTCCCACCGGATTTTTTAATTGCGAAAATTAAACGTCAGCTCAGATTTATGGTTCTGGTGTTTGGCTTACCTGGTAGAAACCCCGGAGCTCTACCCATTAAACTGCAGATGTTTGTCAATAATGAAAACGTAAGACCTAATTTTCGAAGCAAAATATTCGATGGTAATCGGCTTCAGCTTCGGCGGTAGGGCTCTAACGCGTGAGCCAGGCACTGATTTTCAGTGAAACCCATCAGTGAAATATTTCTCTCATGCGTTTACAATTATTTCAATTTAGATACCGTATTTAAGTGTTGATACCATCAACACCTAAATAACACGCTGTCGCTTACATCTTAGAACGTGTTATAAGCAAAACGCATTTATCGCGGACCGACCTGTCGCGAATAATTGAGTTACCAAACACAAGAAACGGAACGGCTCGCGGGAGATTTAAACTTGCCTCACTATTACTTACTAGCACTCTGCACAAGCTACAGAGTACGTATTATTACTCTTGTTGAATAGCAAATTTAGAGACTGGTTACGTAAGTAATATTATTTACACTGTGGTCTGAAGTAATTAGTCGCACTAGTTTGCGGAGAATTAACAAATTTAAAATCGAGTTTTTTCCAGGAGGCTCCTGTATGCGGTTCTTCAAAAAAAAGGTTTGAAAAAATTTTTACAAGGTAGGCAAAGCGCGAGTCAAATCCCTGGTGTAAGCGCGAGTTAAATCTTCCATAGACCGCGGTGACCACTTCTCATCAGGCTGTCCATATGCTTATTTGTTACCTTAGTGGTATAAAAAAAATCACATACCTCGTGATTGATTATAATTTTTGAAAAAGAAAATGAAAAAAAATGTTTATTACTTTCACAATTTACATATTAGAGTGGAGGGCTCCTTCTTTTAAGTGTGAGACACCTGTGTTAGAAAGAGCCACTGTTCCGTAACTTAATATCAATAACCTGAATACATATTCATTAATATTTATTTAGATATCTACGTTACATTTTAATGAATGAATGAAATAAAAGATAAGGATTCCAATATTTATTTTAAATTTATTCTAAAGAACTATTTGACTTTAATTTTCAGCGAAATTCATTGTGCATATGAAATCGTCCGGTCGTTCTGTCTGTCCGTTGCCATAAAACTCAAAATTTAGAAATTCTGACTTCGGATTCGTGAAGAGCATCAAAAAGTAGTAATGCAAAGTTACCTTGGTTTTCCGATATCAATTCGGGATTTCAAAAACAAAAAAAAAAAATTCGCTATGGTGGCGCATGCTGCGCGTCCGATGTTTTAGATTGGAAGAGAGAACTAGTATAAAAGTATGTAGTTTTGAAAATGAGCATGAACGTAAAAGGATGTACTTTTGAAAAGGCTTCCATGTCATTTACTTATACAAATTTTATTGATTACAAATTAAAAAGACGGACTTAACGGTAAGCGAATTCTCTATCAGTCAACCTGTGAGAAGACCAGACATTCTCGATCGTATAATAAATGAACAAATCAACATTTTAACAGTTTAGCAATTTCATTAATTTTTTTTTTCATCAATTCCCTGCAACATATAGGTACATTATATACATAGTCAAATACTATGTAACCATACAAACATACTAGAGGAGGAGGACAATACCAGGTGTATATTGCATTACCAGGTCAAATCAGCGCAATATAGGCTGGTTCATTTGGATTTTACTACAAAAACGTGTATTATTTGTTCTTTACTTCGCAAACACGATTGCCACGTGTGTGTCCGTTATCAATATGCCACGTCACGTCCACTGCCGGCCTCTGAGCCGGATTGATAACTATCGGCGGCTGTGGACTCACCGCAGGGGGCTCACAAACACCTTGTTTTTGTTGTTTCTCTCAAAGATAAGGCTTAAGCCTGGTATCTGATGGAGTATATCATTGTATAAGGTAGAGAATGGTGATATTATTTTGATGTGTCTAGTCTACATTCTCTTGACAGTGGATACTTTCTTTTAATTTAAACTAGCGTGTAGTATTTTTTGAAGTGAAACTTCTTAGCGGCGTGGTGCACTTTTTGGGATGGGTAAAAAATGTTAAACTAAAAAGTCCGCGTCAGGATCACGTGTCCTGATCGAATAGTTTATGTTTGTGTACGGTAGCGCAATAAATGAATATTGTATTTTACCACATAAATGATAATATTATACTGATAAATAAAGCAATTCGTGCGAAATTATTTCCTAACAATTCCAAAATATTCAAAAATGCACTACATTAATGTTCAAGTTTTCACTTCTACCGGCACTCCCGGAGTGCAACCCGTTGTTACAAATTACAAATAAAATTTATCTTATCTTATCTTGTTTTTTTTTACTTTTTGTAGATTTCTGCCGCAGATGATTTACAAATTTGTGACTTATTTGCGTGCCAGCATGGCAGTGTCCACTGACAGAACATTGTTGTCTATTCTTTCGTCAATTGGACGCTGTTCAGGGTTCTGGTTTTGGTCCCTCCGCCATTTTATGCATAAAATGGCGGACGGACATGTGGTTCCAATACTAGAACCCTGAAAAGACACAAAAAAAGAACAACAAAAAGCGTGACTTACATAGGTCGAAGTTACAACAAAAAAAAAATTTTTTAGCAATATGGGTGGAATATCTGGCTTTAAGACTTATATTTTTCCAAACAAAATGATCTTGGGAACGAACTCCATGTAGAAATTTTCCTTGGAGACTACAAGATGGGTTCTATAAAAACGGTGCGAGCGATGACTACGGTAGTTTTTCTGACAAGCGGCGGACTGTATACTAGTTTGCTACAAAAACAATATCAAAAACGGTTTAATGTATCTATAGCTGAGACCAAGAAATATTGCCTTTATTTAGTGTTTTGGTTGTAAAAAGAGACAGGCAATTGGATCTACACTACTTTGCGTGCTTCCGCCACCACTACTTAGTAGATGCATGTGACTGCCGTGGCTGCATTGGTCGTCCCTAGACTGTAGATCAAATTGCCTGTAAATTTGACTTCTTTCTGATCTTTGTGTTGCAAAATAACACCTGAATCAATTAACTTTGTAAAATGGGAGTCAATTCAGATCGTCTTTATCTACCCTAAAGTTAGCAAAATCGTTAATGATTTGAGTTGCGATAAGAATCTATCCAAGCACAAAACTACCCCAACACAAACATAACACACCTTCAAAGAATAACGCCCGTAACAAGAGCCATCGACGGGCTCCGTTACGGTTATTAATCGGTTCATTTACGACACTTGTCTGTCTGCCAGTTCGCCAGGTCGCCCACTCGGCCTCGGCGGCCGAGGTAACGTGGAGGACTATTGATTGATTTGTTTTTATGGTCACTTTCAAAGTTGGGTAATGTCCTACTTAGGTGGTAGTGGCTGTTCTGCTGCCGTGTAAACTTTGTTTATTTCAGCCCTCTTACCGCCATCTCTTATTGCGATTCAATAATTGAATAGAATGCTTATTCATACCAATGAATAAGCGACTCTATTCCATTTGAAATAGAGTCGCTTATTCTTTGGTATGAATAAGGATTCTATTCAGTTATTGAATCGCAATAAGAGGTGGTGGTAAGGGGGCGGAATAGAGATTTTCAAGGGACTTTTACACATCTAATATATAAAATTCTCGTGTCTCAGTGTTTGTTATCAAACTTCTCCGAAACGGCTGGACCGATTTTTATGAAATTTTGTGTGCATATCCAGTAGGTCTGAGAATCGGCCAAGATATATTTTTCATATCCCTAAATGATTGCCGGGTCAGCTAGTAGTACATAAATATTTTATTTCAGGACAATTTACACAGCGCCATCTAGTCCCAATTTAAGCGCAATGCTTGTGTTATGGGTACTAGACAACTGATAAATGTCCTTAAATATATATTTTTTTTGTAAATATGTACATACTTATAATACATAGAAAACACCCAGACCAAGACAAACAGACATGTTCATGCACACTTAATGTTTGCCTTGTGCGGGGATCGAACCCGCGACCTCGTAGTCAAAGTAGCCATTGCTAGCCATTCGACCACCGGGCTCGTCAATTAGGAGTGTAAGTGACTCTTTAGAGCCGAAGTCAACGAGACCTGTACGCGGTGCCTCCTACCGATCAGCAAAAGAAGCTCAGGCAAAAGCGAGGAAGGATACATCGTATTTTGGAAGATGCGGGCGTCTGAGGAAGTACCTCCACATCACAGAATACCGCAGCCTAATAACAATTCCCGTGAGGGTTGTTGTGTTTTTTGTCCTGTTCATATATCTGCTTCATTGTTTCTTTATCAGAGATCGCCATTCTAGAAGTTTTCTTCCTATGTTGGCGTTCTGTTGCTGTGTAGCAGCCTTTCTAGTTTTTTTATACCACTAAGCTGAAAATGTATACGTCCTGCCTTATGGAAAGCAGCAGTTACCGGTACCTATGGACATCAGAGGCATCGTATGCGTGTTGCCGACCCGTAAAAACCTCTTCACGCTCTTTTTGGAGAACCCTGTCAGTTTGCCTCTCCTCAAAGTGATACTGATATCATTAATTCTAGTTTTATTGCTGTTATACTAATTTCTAAGTCGATTTATCATACGTATGCCACTTAAAATAATTTAATCAAGGCAAAAGCAATAATAAAACTTAATTGCTGGAATATCTGTCATTAAGCAGGCGCGGGGGTAATGGGGAATAAAAAGTTCTTTTTATAGGTATCGACCATTGAGGCTCTGCTGTTCGCATTGGTATGCTGTCAATTATATTGACGAAATTATTAAAACCGAAGGTCGATATTAGAACATCTACAAATCCCATGGGAATTACAAATCCCATGGGAATAAGTCGAGTTCGGTGTCGAATAGCTAGCAATGGCCACTGAGACTCCGGGGTCGTGAGTTCGATTCCCGCACAAAATGTCTGTTTGTCTTCGTTTGGGTATTTTCTGTGTATTCCATCCATCCGGATGGATGGATGGAATACACACAACATTTCTGTGTATTCCATCCATCCCGATGGATGGATGGAATACACAGAAATGTTATGGATATAACAACCTTTATTTTGTATTAGTAGGACATAGGCCTCCTCCATACCCTTCCATTTTTGTCTCTCCCGTGCCACTTGCATCCAGTTGTGGCATGTCGTCCACCCAACGCATTGCGGTATTTAAGTATAATATCAGTTACCTAGCACCTATAGTACAAGCTGCTTATAACTTTATCTAGTTGCTTATTTTGGGACTAGATGACAGTGTGTAATTTGTTCGGAAAAAAAAGAATCTTCAGCTTAGATGGTAGACATGGTAGAGAACCAGATCGGAGTTAGAAAATAGATTTATAGAGTCAGCAACGAGTGAAGCTCCTGGTGTTGCACGCGTCCTCAGACAGGCCACGGGTATGCTTATTTGCCACCTCGGTGATAAGTATACATAAAACTCAGACAAACAAAGTTACAGCAGCATTTTTTATCAAACAGATTGAGCTTGTTTTCTACCAGAGTGGTATAAAAAAATATCACCATTACCATCTCCATATTCATCCCATGCTGGGATACGGATCTCCTCCAATTGACGGGGGAGTTAGAGCGTACTCTAAGCCGAAGGTCAGTGTTTCAAAGTCACTCAAAGGATGTAACGTCTGTCATCTAGTAATCTCTTTATGTAGGGTGTTAATGCCTAATTTACCATATTGCTGTCACTCACATTGCTAAGAGGGGAAGTCAAATTCCAAAAGCTTCTTACTCCTATTATTTTTTTTTATTCAAATCGTTGTGACTTCAAAGGCAGCCGTAGTCTTACCCCGGGATTGCAATGGATTTCACTGTTCATAGCCGTTTTTGGTGATCGCCGCTGTTATCATGTTTTCATGCACACAAATGTTTGTCTTGTGCGGAGATCGAACCTGCGACCTCAGAGTCAAAGTAGCCTCCCCAACCCATTTGGCCAGCGTGGGGAGTGTAGGCCAAATCCTCCTTCCGTCTAGGACGGACGAGAGAGGGTCGTGCTCCTGTAGTGGAGACGAAAATGGACCTGATGATGATGATGTGCAAATAACTAAAACATATTAATTGTATTGTCAATTGTACTGTCAATATAGTAATAGTTAACACATGGACAGACGTACAGTAATCCTATAAACCAATCAGCCACAGCCGCAAGTCAGCTACATACGTGTGAACCACCTCTTCCTGCCCACTACACTGTCTCACTAATGACTAATTACGCTTGCACAATCCCACCCGACCGTAGTACCACTTGCATACTCGACTGAGCAAAACGTGCAAGGGAATTTCAATCTTACTGCTCCGAGAATTTCAGTTTGATTCAAGATGGGAGTTGAGGAATTGAGACGTTTCCGATTTGAGTTGCTCAAAGCTTGCTCATTAGGTATTCACAGTCATTGTGATCGGACTTTGAAAGGATTTTACACCTTAATTTATGGTAAGTAAAGGTGTAAATTCGTTGAATTGTTATGTATGAGTTAGGTCCAAGAAACGTGTCTAGTGCCTGAAGATATCGCCATTGAGTTGAGTGCCATTCAAAACGTCGTTATGTTTTATTCTTATGTTATATTTGTTTGTGTTGTTGTTTCTTTTGATTGTCGATTTCTTTTGATCGTGTAATAGCGTTGTATCTTTGATTTTTACATTTATTATTGGGTAAGTTAAGAGTGGAAGTAACGATGTCAATTTAAAACTGTTGAATCATACATAACACTCGTAATTATTTTTCATAATAGAAAATAAAGTTATGTAGTTTATTTTTTATTTTACTGAATAACAATTTTTGACTGCTACATTAAATGATTCATACAATTTTCGTTATATTATAAATTTCTTCATGAAAATTGAAAAAAATGATAGGTCTTATTTGTATATTAATGTATGTTGAAAACCTGACATTACATGTTTACATGCGACGTAGCGTTAAAAACATTTAGTTTTATACTATTCTGCCGCTGGCCCATGATAGGTACAGCGTTAGTACAGCGTTTGGTAGGTACAGCGTTAAAATTTGCGGCATGCATAAGGTTAAGTTCTGGAGAATGACATAGGATACTTTTTATATTGGAAAATATTTTAAATAAATAGGGAAAAAACTTTTATTAAAATAATGACCACGCGAGCGAAGCCGCGAGTGACAGCTAGTTTATGATATTAGTAGAGTAGCAGTACGTAGTACTATTACTTATACAGTATAAGTAATAATACAAACGTACTTATACTGTGGTAGTAGGATAAATATAGGATAAATAAAAATATTAAGCTATACCTACTATATAGATAATTAGTATTGCCAACTTGTCGACCGGAAATAGATTACCGTGTGATTACAGCGCGCCATTGGAGACGGCCATTGTTCCAGACTAATTAGCCATAGGCTACTGAGGCTTACATCGGTTACAAATTAACGTAGCACCATGTATAATCTGTTGTCTTGTTAGCATATTAGAATTGGATTACTAAATGGTTACCTTATGGGATTAGAGGATTTAGTAACGTACTAAGATCGCAGAATTGCTAGTCGGTTCCCGCGGTATGCATAGTTAAATGGACAAACAGAATTTAATGTGACTTGGCTCCTCCTATTCCTATATGAGCTCGGTGGTCGAATGGTTACTTTGGCTCCGAGGTCGCGGGTTCGTTCCTCTCACAAGACAATTTATTTGTACGAACACGTCTTTTTCTCTTTGTCTGGGTGTTTTCTATGTAATATATGTATATATTTACAAAAAAAAATGTATTTAAGTATTATATCAATTATCTAGTACCCATAGTAGCTTTGCTTAGTTTGGGACTGTGTAATTTATCTAGAAATATTTATTGATTTATTTATTAGATTTTTTTGTACCACGTCGGGTGGCCGATAAGCTTACGGCCTACCTGACGTGTAGCGGTTAGTGCAGCCTTTAAACGTTTACAACACATATAAAATAACGTGTAAACCCTGGGGGGTCGTTAGTAATACGAAGTACCTATTACCTCTAATTTTGGGGTGGAAATGGTTCACCACCATGTACAGTTTCAAAGTCCCCCGCAATATGAAAAACAACTTTACCGACACGTGGTTTACTCCGCCGATTATCGGAAACTCAGCAATGGCGAAAGAAAGGTCACATTTGGAGGCGCAAGTTACAATTATATTTTTCACAGATTATGACCTTTTTTAAAGAAAAAAGAAGTCAAATAATAGTTGTAGTGTTCCTCGGAGTGAGGTCGTTACATTGGCAGCAAGAGTGCCAATGTGCTATCTGTTTCTAGTAGTGTATAGAACAAGTATGTGTTGATGAACTTTTTTTCCAGATTTTCTAAAAAATAAACGGCATTTGTATATAAATAAGAAACATAATTAAAATCACTCTGTAATGCAAGTATCTGTGAAGCTAAGTGATTTGCATCAAGCGGATTGTATGCATATTTACCACCCGACTGGAATAAAAAATATTGTGATCAATATATTAGTATCATATGGCCGTGTGGTTTCCGGCATACTAGAATAGAATCACTCCATCTCTTCCCGTGGATGTCGTACAAAGCGACTAAGGGAAATACATTATCAAACATGAATCAGGATTCAGGCCTCCCCAACCCGTTTGGCCAGCGTGGGGAGTGTAGGCCAAAGCTCCTTCTGTCTGGGACGGACGAGAGAGGGTCGTGCTCCTGTAGCGGAGACTAAAATGACCTGATGATGATGATGATATCAGTAATATTACAGTGCAGAACACTAATCCATCAAACTCTACCGAATGCTAACTAGAGCTCAAAGTTAGCCTCTCAGGCTACAGTCACTAATGAGATATGGCCGGGGTATCGCCGATGCCGCACGTGTGTACTCGCCTAATGCATACAGAGAATAAGTTCGCTAGTACACTATGCGAGTACTCGGCATGTGCTATTCGCATGCTATTTGTTCTTATAACCTTTTATTTCTATACGCGTTCACTGTATATTTGAATCAGTTACAGCACATTTTTTTTATTTTTTAAAGAGCTGTCCTTTTTCCCAACAACAGAAATTAAAGAAAATATATTTATAAGAAGAGAGAGAGAAGACTTATTTCTAAAATTTACAACTTTCAAATTAAATTAAGTTACATTGCATCTGTCCTATGCAATGTAACTAAATTTAATTAGAAAGTTGTAAATTTAAGAAATCTTTAAAGAAGATCTTGTAGCAAATAGGAAAAGATAACCATCTTTTCTTAATAAAACACAGTAATAATACTACATTGTCTATTGAACTTATAGTAGAAGAAAATAAAAGCCTATATTTTTAAAATAGTTGTTCTTGTCTATTCATAATGTTCACTTCCTTATTTCCATCGTAGTATTTTCCTTTGTTTTGTTCCCGTTGTAGTTTCAGGGGAGACCCGCATCCCAGCAGTGGGATGAATAAGGGTTGACGACGATTTAAACTACTATGAAACACCAGGAACTATCTGATTGATCTATTAGGGGTGTATGTGGTTCATCAACATCTTTGAACCAAAGCCATCTTCACCTGCACGCGGTGCACGATGCTGACTGACAAACGAAGCTCAAAATCGTGAAAAGAGAGGTAGGGAGCATAATTGTAAGCTACCCGACTGGGGAATGTACCTCCACCTCACAGAATACCGCAGCCAAATAACAATTCCCTTGAGGGTTGTTGTGTTCCTGCGAGTGAGTGAGGTCACCAGAAAAAAAAGAGATGCTGCTTTGGCAGCGGGGGTGGCGGCGCGCAAGTGATATATTATGTTGCGAGCGTTAATACGGTTACGGTAACCGCTTCACATCAGGCGGGACGTCTGCTTGTCTGCCACCCGACGTGGTATACAAAAAAAAACGATATGGACGATCGCTATACACGTGACATCACCCTACAAGTACTTCTTTAGAAACTTCATGCTGCTGCTTTTTCCAATACCACTAGCATACTGTGGACGTGCGTAGCTGTATGGACCAAGTATCGTCTAAGACGAGTTAACAGCGTTAACTTGCCGGCTACAGAGTTCGCCCACAGATTGTATTAGACCGAGGGATTTTGTAAGCAATCGGATTACAATCGATTCTGGAATATATAAACAACCGTTTTTTGGGCTACAAACTCTGTCTTACCAATTACTTTGGTACGGGCGATATTGTCCAGTAACGAAAGACCTAATATTTCCTAATCACCCAACATTTTACTGAGAGTAGTGCTCTTGAATATAAACAACTTTTAATAAGTATAAAACCAGGTTCGAAGTCGAGAAAAACTCTATCCAAATTACTGGACAGATGAATATTTTGTATCGAAAATTAATTTTATATTGAAACGTCGATATCGCTCCGGTATTAAAAATTGTATAATCAATACCATTTAACTCGATATATGCTTTTTAGTATTCATTATCTCAATATGAAGAATTTTTACTATGAGTAAGTAAGAGAAAAACCTGATTATCCAATTACGAGAATAGGAAAGATAAACGTGGGTCTTCTTTGTTTATTTAGATATTTTTTTTATACTATGTCTATTTAGTGAAGTTTATGTCGAATATGATCAGAATTATCAGAATGGATGTTAATTTGTCTTGTCTGTAATAATAACTAACAACTCCGAACCAATCCATCAGAAAACGACGCAGAAATCACATACAATGATGACATCGGCGACATTAAGCTACGCACACACCACGCGGCCAGTAAAAAGTTACAGTCGGCCATTACAGCTCCATTACCGTAATGAATTATGTGTAGGCAGTTACTGTCCCAGCATCACTGTTCATCCGCCAATTACAACTAATTGAATATTAAACAGAACGATTGCTTATAAAACGAAAATTACCGGTCTAGTGTGGCGAGCCTTAAGTGCTGGCCTTATCTGGCAAATAAAGTCGTTACTCTATTGAGTACAGCCTATAAAAATAATTATGTACTCCTTGTTTCGATTTCCTTAGTGCTGAGGGTCGTAACTTCTTTGGAGAACCAGACTTCGAACTCGAAGATAAAGTCTCCGATATTTACTTGGTTTGACAGCGTGACTGGCAGCGCTCGTCTTCGTGTCCAAAGTTGTGCGGATCTGGGGCCCTACCACCAGATCTGAAGCTTAGGCGGTAGACTCCATGAAGCACCTAACCATCAACCGCCTAAGCTGAAGCTGATTCTACAAATTGTCGCTTAGGTTAGCGGGAATCGTGTTTCCTTATATAGTACATATAAACCCATCTTTACATGGTAAAGACCTGAGGATTCCACTGTAAGAGCTGATGTTTGTCAATACCGTTAATAGAAGTATGATTCAGAATTCAAAAATTCGATCTTGAATATGTTTTAGCTTGTACGGTACGCTCTCTGTTCTTACCTTAAATTACCATAGGTTGTATAGCCACCCATGTTCTCGGTGCCTACGAGTTGCTCAAAGCTGTCAATGTCTCTCTTGGCGATGTATGTCCGAAATACGGCAGTGTTCTTTGAAGAGACGTGGTAAATAGCCTTGTTTTCAGTCGATGCTTCCAAAGAATCGAGGGTTTGGTTAGCCTAAAAAAGAAAAGGATGGAGTATAGGCTGGCAACGGATCGGCGACCCATGGTGTTGCTGACCTCCGTGGGCGGTGGTGATTGCTATCCAACAGGTGACCCACATGCTCGTTTGTCCCCCCTCTCATATAAAAAAAGACTTTGAGGTGGGGTTCAAAGAACTTATTACTTACTGTACATTATGGCAATATGAAGAATTTTTACTTTTATTTATATCATCCACATACTCTAGTTAATCCATGAAATTCGTATAGGTATCACTAAAAAAAATTGTTGTCTGTAAACGGTTTCGTTTTACGGAAGATAATTTTACGTGATAACGTCATAACAAAACGTTGATGAAAAATTGCATAAGTACTATTATGAGCCGATAGCACCCGACAGTGTCTCTCTATTGCTTATTCCGCGCTCTCGTTTACAAGCTCGGCTCAGGCGGAACGTGACAATGTTCATGCTTTTTTATGTGTACAGCCGGCGTTCATGGATTTATGAGACGTTACTTATCACGTCAAAAAAAAAACTATAACGTAAGTGATAACTACCGGAGCTTATGTGTTGTTAAGTGGACTGTATAAATGTCAGAATATGAAGAAAACGCTTAGTAAAGTTTTGCACGCCTGCTTGCGGGCTGAATACACTGTACCTGACTGTATATACCCGAGTAACAACTTATGTAACTGTATTCTGCAAATAAAGATGATTTGAATTTGAATTTGAATTAAAATTATGAAATTATATTTACTGAGATCACAAACGAGTTGCACGATAAGACCAGACTGAATCCAAGACAAAGAAGCATACCAAAAACAAAACGTCAAATACAAAAATAGAAATATAGAAAAATATACATAAATATACATTGCAACCAGCCAGTCTCTAACAGTAAGCATTACATCACACACAAAATAAAATAACCAAATAGTAACCCGAATTTCTTAAGCGGTAGTATTATGGGCCATCGAGGAATCTCATCTGGCTTAGCCGCCGCCGCCGCCGCACGCTCGCGCGAATATCCGAATTTATGACGCGGGCCGCGCGGGGACGCGGTTTACGCGACACTGAAATATACAAATAAATTGAAAGTTTATTTTATGGTAAATAAATTTGAATTGGCAGGTAAATAATTTTATCTAGTGCATCAATTCATTGAGCTTTTGCGATTAGACAATTTATTACACATTACGTTTCACCAACATGACAGATTATGTTTTTTTAATTGTACAATTTCCTTTGTAGTTATTATGGAGACGACATTTTTTTTTAACGAAGCTATATAAACGGTCGCAAATTGCAACTTATATTATTACAAATATCGCTTGCGTGCCATCACCTCCGCTGCCAACACAGCATTATTCCTTCCTGGTGACCTCACTCACTCGCAGAAAAACAACAACTCTCAAGAGAATTATTATTTGTCTGCGGTGTTCTGTAAGGTGGAGGTACTTCCCCTGTCCGGGAGGTTACAATTACGCCCGCTGTTTCTTTCGGCAGAGCTTTGTTAGTCAGTGAGCATGGTGCGCCGCGAGTAGGTGAGATTCACTTTGGCATAAAGACGGTGGTGAGCTGCTTATACCCCAAAGCTTTGTCTGTTTCAGAACCGAGGCATTGCTACCTGATATCTCGATCACTCACGCTTTGGGGTGTAAGTGGTTCATCAACATCTTTGAACCAAAGCCAACTTCACCTGCACGTGGTGCACCCTGCTGAGTGACAAACGAAGCTCTGGCGAAAAGAGAGGTAGGGAGCGTAATTGTAAGCTACCCGACTGGGGAATGTACCTCCACCTCACAGAATACCGCAGCCAAATAACAATTCCCTTGAGGGTTGTTGTGTTCCTGCGAGTGAGTGAGGTCACCAGAAAGAAAGCAAGGAGATGCTGCGTTGGCAGCGGAGGTGGCGGCGCGCGAGCAATATTTTATGTTGCAAGCGTTAATATGGCTACGGTAACCGCTTCACATCAGGCGGGCCGTATGCTTGTCTGCCACCCAAAGTAGTATAAAAAAAAAAAAAAAAGGAAGACAATAGTATTCCACATGAGGACTGTGCTTAGTAAACCAACAGTCTTTGTTTCAAGCTTTTTTTAAATAACAAGTGTTCAGAGGAGTTGTTTGACATGATGGCCACGGCCTCCTTCTACAGTCGCACCGCTCGCCATCGACAGGGAATTCATCCTCACACATTGGAGCCTAAGTGGTCGCGTACCGTGCGGTTCCAGAGAAGTTTTCTCCCGCGTACGGTCAAGCTGTGGAATGAACTGCCTGTCGAGGTTTTCTCAGGAAACTACAGCATGGGGTTCGTCAAAAAGGGCGTGAAGAGGTTTTTATAGGGTCGGTAACGCGCGTGTGATGTCCCTGGTGTTACAGGCGTTCATAGGCTACGGTAACTGCTTTCCATCAGGCGGGCCGTATGCTTGTTTGCCACTTTAGTGGTATAAAAAAACACACTGAACTTTTTTGACGCCAGCATAACCTTGTCTGTAGCGAAGGTTGTATGGGATTTTTGGCTGATTGATAGAAAAATCCATTAATTAACAACAACAACAAGGAAGTCAAAGTTGCGTAGCGTGGGATGCAGAGCTCGGATCATCTCTACGTGATGGAATCAGAGACATAAGTAGTACTAGAGTTTTGGAATCAGCAGGGCTAGAGTGACAATCATCATCATCAGCCTGTATCTACCCACTGCTGGATAACCCTTCCCCAATGCTTTCCACCAGATACGATCCTCCGCCTTCCGCATCCAGCCGCTCCCAGCAGCCGGAGTGACAATGGGCAGGTTAAATTACATGTACAAATCCAGTTTATTTTCTAATTTAGTGAAATCACTTGTCGTTTCCACCCTGTATATAGGTAATTGTGTGTCTATGCCACATTAAATTCTTTATACCAATGTCAACAAAGTGATACAGGAAGAAATGTAAAATAATAATTGTCAATAAAAATCGCACGTATCACCCAAAGAGGCGAAAATGTCGTAAATCGCTGCGTATCGCGTCGCGGCGTAATGTGTCCGCGGAGTGTACGATGCGCCTTAATGTGCTATTAAGAGGTATATTAGCCATTCACGGTGTTTTATTATTTCTCATATTTTATTTATGCGATTCTATTGACGTTCTATGAAATTGGACTTTTATTTATTAACGGTTTTATGACATTATTCTGGAATTGATTTCATATTACGTGTAGGTTTTTTTTTTTCTATACTACGTCGGGTGGCAGACAAGCATACGGCCCGCCTGATGTGAAGCGGTTACCGTAGCCATGTTAACGCTCGCAACATAAAATATCACTCGCGCGCCGCCACCCCCGCTGCCACCCCCGCTGCCATCGCAGCATCTCCTTCCTTTCTGGTGACCTCACTCACTCGCAGGAACACAACAGCCCTCGAGGGAACCGTTATTTGGCTGCGGTATTCTGTGAGGTGGAGGTACATTCCCCAGTCGGGTAGCTTACAATTACGTTCCCTACCTCTCTTTTCGCCAGAGCTTCGTTTGTCAGTTAGCAGGGTGCACCGCGTGCAGGTGAAGTTGGCTTTGGTTCAAAGATGTTGATGAACCACTTACACCCCAGATACCTATGTATAGAGACATAACTAACCAAAAATGAGTTAACATAATAAATAAATAAATATTGTCAGACAAATTACACAGCGCCATCTAGCCCCAAAGTAAGCGAAGCTTGTGTTATGGGTACTAGACAACTGATAAACACACGTAAATACATTTTTTTTTTGTAAATACATACTTATGATACATAGAAAATACCCAGACTAAGACAAACAGACATGTTCATGCACACAAATGTTTGTCCTATGTGGGAATCGAACCCACGAGCGTTGAATACATAATAATGACGAGCCCGGTGGTCGAATGGCTAGCAATGGCTACTTTGACTCCGAGGTCTCGGGTTCGATCCCCGCACAAGACAAACATTTGTTTGCATGAACATGTCTGGTTGCCTTGGTCTGGATGTTTTCTATGTATTATAAGTATGTACTGTACAAAAAAATGTATCTAAGTACTTTTATCAGTTGTTTAGTACCCATAGTACAAGCTCTGCACTTAATTTGGGACTAGATGGCGCTGTGTAAATTATTCAGAAATATTTATGTATTTATTATAATATAAAATTTGGATGCCTTAATTTTTATATGTTAATTTTGCCAATTATTATTGCCAATTATGCGAACCGCTTGTCGTTGCAACCTATCGAGAGCCTCGAGGAGATACTGGGCGAAAACATCCCAGAGATGCGAGCAGTACGCCACGCAGGCCCGAACTTGAGTCTTATACAAGAGACAAAGCTGGTCCGGCGCGAAGAACCGCCGCACCCTGTTCAGGATCCCGAATTTCTTTGATGCTGTTGAGATGAGACTTTCAATATATTCCGTTAGGTTAAAGTTGCAGTCCGTGGATGGATTATAATATCTCGAGCTTCTCCGTGCTTCGGAGGGCACGTTAAGTTGTCGGTCCAGACTATTGCACACAGATAACATTCGTTAAGCCTAGTTAGTGGCCTTTAGACGGCTCGAAAACACTGGTGGTTTTGGAGTGTAAGTGGTTTATCAACATCTTTGAACCAAAGCCAACTGCACCTGCACGTGGTGCACCCTGCTGACTGACAAACAAAGCTCTGGCGAAAAGAGAGGTAGGGAGCCTAATTGTAAGCTACCCGACTGGGGAATGTACCTCCACCACACAGAATACCGCAGCCAAATAACAATTCAATTAGTAAAAGTTTTACATGTTCGTTAGTAGAACCACTTATTTTATCAGTCATTAGTTAAATCGTTATCCAATATTATGTTATGACTAGATAAAATAATTAATATTTCATGAGAAACTCCGTAGATATCTCTAAAAAGGAACAGAACTGTTTTTTTTTTAACTGAAAGAAAATCTAAACGAAAAGAAAATGGCCGTCGTTTCATCGGAATCCACTCAAAAAAATTCGCAACTAAGGTATCCATTCCGCTGATCCGCCGCAGTATTTTCAAATCAGGGATTCGTATATTTATTTACTCACACGCGACAATTTACATATAAGAACCAATCCAATCCGGAGGCTCACGGCATTCGCAAAGATTAAGGCGCCCCCTCGCCCCCCACGCGACCATTTCCACATAATCCCTATAAATCCACTTTATATTCATCCACCTTAAAGGCCGCTATAAAAGAATCTGTGTATTTTTTGTACATCACATTCCGAAGTTTTTATTTCGTTAAATTCGCAAATGGGTAATTAAAATACTTTGTAAAATAATGCGACAGTGTCGGCGGTGCATAAATAAATAAATAAATATTGTCAGACAAATTACACAGCGCCATCTAGCCCCAAAGTAAGCGAAGCTTGTGTTATGGGTACTAGACAACTAATAAACATACGTAAATACTTTTATTTTGTAATGTAAATACATACTTATTTACATTACAAAATAAAAGTATTTACATTACATTACATTACATTTTTTATTTTTTATTTTTATTTTTTTTTATTTTTATTTTCCATAAAATAGAATATATATTATCATTATATAGCTGCTTACACTGCTTGTAATTGTCAATTAATTTAGAATTGTGTTAAGATGTACATGTGTAGCTTAATTGTCTTGCCTAACGTGCGCTTGTTATGGAAGAGCGGGCTCTCCTGGCACAGGTATTTGATTACCTAAAAGGAGGGTCCCACATATATGATGTTACTGTAATTTTATAGACAATAAAACATTTATTTATTTATTTATTATTATTTATGACATATAGAAAACACCCAGACTAAGACAAACAGACATGTTCATGCACACAAATGTTTGTCCTATGTGGGAATCGAACCCACGAGTGTTGGTGTCGAAGCCGCTTCATTGACCGCTACGCCACCGAGCTCGTCTAGTATAGCATAATGGGTCCTTCCTACTTACTTCGTTTTCGGTCGAACGTTCGGATTTCGATAGCCTTCAGAGTTTGCAAGCTGAAGTGGCAATGGGCGGGTTACATCTGCCGAGTAAGCGATGGCAGATGGGGGAGGAAAGTATTAGAGTGGAGGCCGCGCGTAGGAAACGAAGCGTTGGACGCCCTCCTTCTAGATGATCCATTGACCTTAAGCACGCGGCTGGATGCGGAAGGCGGAGGATTGTATTTGGTGGAAAGCATTAGGGAAAGCTTAGGTATATCCAGCAATGGGTAGGTACAGGTAGATGATGATGATGATGGTGTTCGGATTTCGGTTATTTCTTAATGTGTTGTGCTGTTATTACGACGAAATGACTTTCTTTACTAGTTTCTTTTATCATTTAGATTACACAATAAATTATGCAAGCCGAATGTAAGGTCCGTATGTGTAATATCCCAAACTTCAGTCCGAAATTTCAAATTTTGCGGAGTTGGACCTCAGTTCAACTATTACTTTATCCAGATAATTTTAGTCTACTACGGGTGCACGACCCTCTCTCGTCCGTCCTAGACAGAAGGAGGATTTGGCCTACACTCACCACGCTGGCAAGTTCATTCTAAGAGTTGAACGGTTGGAGTCTCGCCATAATGTGAACTTCAACTCATTTGTGGTGAGAGTACCGACCCACCATCTTTCAACATTCTTGAAGGAAGATTTTTGGCCGGAGGGCATCGTATTTCGGAAGTTCCGAGGTCGGTTGCCGAATATAATGCGATACACGTCGCCGACTCAACGTGTAATCTAGTTTTAAGTAGAATTAAGTAATAAATATATATTATACTAGCTTTCGCCCGCGGCTTCGCTCGCGTGAAATTCGGGTCAAACACGTGTTTACTCATTTATCTATAGAAGTAGTCGTGTAAACTTTAAGATAAAATAGTCAACCAATCTCGTTTCCCCATAAAATTTTTGGACCTCCGTTTCACCCTCTTAGGGGTAAAATTTGAAAAGTCCTTTTAACTAATTTTATGTCCACTATGTTATATTTACAAATCGATGCCATTTTCGTAGTTAACGTTCCAGAAAACCTTAGAAACAACACCCATATTGGTATTATTGCATTTCTACCCAATCGCACTCCTACATGGGGTAATTTTATGTCACATCGGGTATGTTGGATTATAAAATACTTGTTTTTTTCCGTAATCAGCGACCCGATAGACTATAAAACAATACCCATGACGATTTTCAGACTTTTTGACCGCATTTTAGACATTTCAACCCCATCGCACCCCAATAGGAGATGATGGTCACGTTAGCCACGTTGAATTTTAAAATCGTTGTTGTTTTCGTAACCAGTTACTCAATAAACCATACAAACAATACCCATGACGTTTTTCAGACTATTGGGACCCATTTTACCCTTATAAGGGTTGAATTTTGAAAAATCATGAAACTCGTGTTTAGTTATCTATAGAAGTACTCGTGTAAAATTTAGAATAAAATAGCCCAACTAAACTCGTTTCCCCATACAAACTTTGAACCTCCGTTTCACCCTCTTAGGGGTAAAATTTGAAAAATCCTTTTAAATAATTTCTTGTCCCCTATGTTATATTTTCAAATCGATGCCATTTTCGTAATTGACGTCCTAGAAAACCATAGAATCAACACCCATATTGATATTACGATATTTCAACCCCATCGCACCCCCACAGGGGGGATTTTATGTCACGTCGGCTACGTTTGATTAGAAAATATCTGTAATTTTCGTAATCAGCGACCCGATAAACCATAAAAAAAATACCTATGATGATTTTCAGACTTTTTCACCCCCTTTTAGACATTTTCATCCCATCGCACCCCCGTAGGGTTGACTTTATGTCACGTCGGCTGTGTTTGATTAGAAAATAGTTGTTATTTTCGTAATCAGCGACATAATAAACCATAAATATAATACCAATGACGTTTTTCAGACATTTGGGACCCATTTTACCCTTTTAGGCGTTGAATTTTGAAAAATTCTGAAACACATGTTTAGTCAATTATTTAAAGAAGTACTCATGTAAAATTTAGGATATAATAGTCCAACTAAGCTCGTTTCCCCATACAAACTTTGGACCTCCGTTTCATCCTCTTAGGGTTAAAATTTGAAAAATCCTTTTAAGTAATTTTTTGTCCACTATGTTACATTTTCAAATCGATGCCATTTTCGTAATTGACGCCCCAGAAAACCATAGAATCAACACCCATTTTGATATTATGACATTTCAACCCCAAAACACCCCCACAGGGGGGATTTTATGTCACGTCGGCTACGTTTGATTAGAAAATAGTTGTTATTTTCGTAATCAGCGACCCGATAAACCATTAAAACAATACCCATGATGATTTTCAGACTTTTTCACCCCATTTTAGACATGTCCATCCCATCGTACCCCCACAGGGGCGACTTTTTGTCACGTTGGCTATGTTTGATTAGAATAGTTGTTATTTTCGTAATCAGCGACCCGATAAGCTATAAAAACAATACCCATGACGATTTTCAGACTTTTTACCCCATGTCACCCCTTTAGGGGTTGAATAATGAAAAATCCTGAAACATGTTTTTACTCATTTATCTATAGAAGTACTCGTGTAAAGTTTCGGATAAAATAGTGCAACTAATCTCGTTTCCCCATACAAACTTTGGATCCCCGTTTCACCCCCTTAGGGGATGAATTTTGAAAAATCCTTTCTTAATGTAGGCCTAGACGTCATAAGGAACCTACGTGCCAAATTTCGAATCTCTAGACCCATCGGTTTGGGCTGTGGGTTGATATATCATTCAGTCAGTCAGTCAGGACTTTGAATTTTATATTAATTTTTTGTCCACTATGTAACATTTTCAAATAGATGCCCTTTTTTGTAATTGACGTCCCAGAATACCATATTGATATTATGACATTTCAACCCCATAACACCCCTACAGGGGGGATTTTATGTCACGTCGGCTACGTTTGATTAGAAAATAGTTGTTATTTTCGTAATCAGCGACCCGATAAACCATAAAAACCATACCCATGATGATTTTCTAACTTTTTCACCCCCATTTTAGACATTTCCATCCCGTCGCACCCCCACAGGGACGACTTTTTATCACGTCGGCTATGTTTGATTAGATAATAGTTGTTATTTTCGTAATCAGCGACCCGATAAACTATAAAAACAATACCCATGACGATTTTCAGACTTTTTCACCCCATTTCACCCCTTTAGGGGTTGAATATTGAAAAATCCTGAAACACGTGTTTACTCATTTATCTATAGAAGTACTCGTGTAAAGTTTCGGATAAAATAGTCCAACTAATCTCGTTTCCCCATACAAACTTTGGACCCCCGTTTCACCCCCTTATTGAATGAATTTTGAAAAATCCTTTCTTAGTGTACCCCTAGACATCATAAGGAACCTACGTGCCAAATTTCGAATCTCTAGACCCAGCGGTTTGGGCTGTGCGTTGATATATCAGTCAGTCAGTCAGTCAGTCAGTACTTTGAATTTTATATTTATAGATTTGTAGATTAAGGTATCTATTCTATGGACTTATTGTTTTGTAAATTTGTATGCATTGCAATGTTGTCTGAAATAAATGGTTTTATTTTATTTATTTATTTATATATATTTTTAAGAATACACCTCTGATTATATATTTTGCTTTTCTGTGTGTGTTTGCAATCACTTTTAAGACTATGAGTGATTCTGTTATGCAGAGTGGCTTCACACTTACTCCTACTAGACTATTACACAATCAAATTTAATATATTTTTCAGTTTTATAAAACAAAAGTTAGGTTCATACTTGTTCAATATTGTTACTGTTTTCTTTTAGTATGAAAAACAGTGTAAGACGGTCCCTATTAGATAAACAGATGATTTGGCAAGGATCGCAGAGAGCCGATGAATGCAAACATCACAAATTTCAACGTTGTGGAAGTTTAAGAGGGCCACCTACGTTCAGCAGGCCGTC
Source organism: Hypsopygia costalis (assembly GCA_937001555.2). Lineage (NCBI taxonomy): Eukaryota > Metazoa > Arthropoda > Insecta > Lepidoptera > Pyralidae > Hypsopygia > Hypsopygia costalis. Next base: position 714,334 of record OW443331.2, read on the forward strand.
CTTAAGCTAAAATTGGTAAAATTAATGAAACTAGCACAAAAGAAAACTTTGATTAAAAATAAAATTACATCACTTCGTCACCGTTCCCTCCAAAATCCAAAAGAAATGTTACATTTTTTAAATTTAACAGTTTTATCGTCATATTGTGTATTAACTACCTACCTTCCCCTACCATCCCTGCAGTATTAACTACCTACCTTCTCCGGTGGTTGGAGACGTTCCCCTATTGCATACAATTACTTAATTTGCCCGTTACCTCTCCACTCGACCCGGAGAGTCCTCAGCGGTTCCCGCCATCTCGTCTCGTGCACTTCACCGCTATTGAGCTAATTTACAAACGATTCTTTTTACCGGCACTTCTTATTTTCGAGAAAATAAATGGAAATACAGATCGAGTATTAAAGAAAATATCATTGGTATTCTTCAGTAAGATATTATTTATTTTATAATCAACGAAGCAAGCCATGCAACATCCACCGCTGTCAGACTTTTTGTTCGTTCTTGGTGTTTGCAATAGCATGACTACAGATAATAGATTATTAGCACAATAGCGACGTGCAATGAATAAATTGTAAGAAAAATATGACATAAAAATAAATTATGTAAACTAAAGATAAAACATGTAAAATAAAGTACCCGGAGTCTGTAGATTGTAAGTATTAACATTAAAAAGAAAGTGAGACCACAGGCCAAGCAGTGGCAGTAGACTGATATCATGATTCTTTAAGAACACCCTAACAATCACTTGGACCACTTTGCCAACAAGAAATTACAAGAATGTCCCATTCGCGCGATTAACATGAAGTATGGACTAACCCAGCTTATATTTATAGTGTACTTATATAATTCGGCCGCGCCGCCATGGACGTCGAAGTGGTAGGCGCGACGTGCGATGCTTACTGCTGATCTCTTTAACGTCGCCAAGGACTTGACAAAACAGGGACGGATTCAGATGAAACATTGAAAAAAATAGTGAAACGTATATTTTGTTCCGCCAATTTGTTGAACAGTGTGGTGTAGTATGTTCTAAACCCCTTCAATTGAAGGGAGACCCGTATCTCAGCAGTGGGATGAGTTAGGGTTGACGACGAGGTAGTGTTGCGTTTCTTAAGCCGGGTTTCCTGCGCCAATAATACCTAACGAAACATGTTCTGAACCAAACTAACTAGCTAAAAATTACAGTTTATAGCTATTTTTAAAAACGAATAAAGTTCTACTTCACGCTCTCGTTGTTCGAAAATATCACGCGCACAGGCGAATGCCTGGATGTTTTACATACGCCTTGCATAACATACTTACTAATTTTTCTAAATTAATTTTCAAAATTGTACGACATGCCCATATTTTGTTAGATATTTAGTGTTAGGTGTTAAAACATAAAACAGTGTCGCAGGAGACTCGGCTGTAAGTTTGATTTGATTGATTTTGCAGTCATCAAGGAATCATAATATCAAGACCACTTACTACTGTGGTCTTTGGAATTGGTACCAATTTTTTAAATCGACTTACTATTTGCCCAATTTCAAGAAATGAAATGCCCTATGCCCTAAATAATGAAAAGTTTCTTAAGCGCTGCAGTTTCGTATATTATTTTATTGTATATAGTAAGTCCTATATAAACTTTTATGAATTAACAATTCACAAATCAAATTTCCGGAATGAATATGATAGATAGAAGATACTCATTATGTATTGATTGTTTCTATTTATGTTCTGGATTTTGTATTAATATTGTAATAATCCAATGATTTTCTTGTTAATATTTCTTATAAAAAAATTGAGTAAAAGTAAGAGAAAAGGAAATTGAAAGAAAAATTTTCACATCCCAAGTCCCGCTCTGTCGCTGGCACCTCGCTTCCTTTTCATTTCATTCCATTCATTCCGTCGGATAAACCGTAATGAATATCTTCGAATCTCTCAGATACAATAGTTTTTTCCCCTCTTTTTACGCGTATGACCCGATTACTGGGAGTGTTCTCTGTTGTAAATAAAATATATAAACCATTTCATATACGCCGCAGTAGTCAAAACTCGTGCAGAATTGAATTTAAATAGTAACATAATATATTTAGTATGTATTTATTTAGCATATTCTAAGATTACTTGTTGGATCCGTGGTAGATAATGCATTAGCATTAAATTATCCCTTTGTACATCAGAGTTAAGATTGTGTCCAATCATTATAATTAATACGTGAAGCAAAAACTTTGTACTCCTTTTTTACGAAAATTGCGCGGACAGAGCAGCATGAAATTTCGCACACTTATAGTTTATCTATAGAAGGAGTGCAAAATGCTAATATTTTTTTTATTATGCATAAAAACATATCATATCAATAAAAAACACATTACACACACTACCATGTATTTGAGACATACACGCATGTACGCTCTATTGTTTATAGTTAAAGTCATTATGGTCTGACTAGGATACTAGAGGTCGCCAAGTGGTCGAAAGTCACTAGTATTTATAAATCATTGAATATATATGCCCCTGATAGTCACCGTCCACATCTATTTAATAAAGTTTGATTTATTATACATTATCATACTAATATTACTATATTACTAGTAATGTCTTAATGTTTTATTGTACTTTACTTTTCTCTGTACTGTGTTTAAGTATTTTGTGTTTGTGTTTATGGACTTTCCGATTGTCATTGAAGGTTTTCATAAGATCTGTCATTCTCGCCAATAAGTTCTCGAATTGAAAGAGATTAGTTGATTTCTTAGAAATCTGTATCGTGCAGAAGACATTTTCGATAAGGTATATTTTAAGTTAAAACGCTTATTCTAGAACGGATGACTAGATGAATGATAAAAATGTTTGGAAAAACTTCAATGCAGGATGTCAAGCATAGAGTTCTATATCGAACAGAAAACATAATCGACATACTGTTTAATGTGCGTCGAGTTGTGTTTATAAGTATATAATGTGTAGAACTGTACGTACATTATAAACAATACTAAATGTAAATATTTGACAAACGTTTGTAATATACAATAACTTTTGACATTGCATTCATTTAAAATTACATTTTATTATAAATTCATAATCGAAAAGATATGATGAATAATTATTTGAGAAAAAATATAATATATGACGTGTCTAAGTGCCCATTGGCAAATAAGATTTTTGAATTAATTGAATGGGATTGATATAAGCCAATGCAGTAGGTCAACATGGTTTGTATCACGTGCGGTGAAGTCATGGAATCAACTTCCCGTAGTGAATTCAACGGTTTTCCCGAAGAAATATAACTTCAGAGTCTCCAAGAAAAAAATATATTTCCCCAAAAAAAGCTGGTTGACGATCCGTGGCTCAGTTTTGCTAATGTCTGTGGGTCTATAGTGATCAGATTAGACGGCCTAAGTTAAAAAAAATTCAGTTAAAAATCTTTCAAGTTTGAGAATCGCTCTTGATAAAATTAAAAAAAAACCTCTAAATATTATACTGAATACCATTTTAATTAGATTTCGAGAAATTGAAAAAATAACACCAAATGTAATTCTGAATACCATTTTATTTAGATTTGAATTTCATGATTGGTTATCCTTTACATCTCCAGTTTTTTTGTCATAATCTTTAATGTACAGACATGCAAAGTCTAAGCTGTATCAATTCAGTATCTGTGAGCAATCACCAAATTGTCAGTTTCTATAATGTTGAGTTACTGCAACTATTTATTGTGTCAACGAGGTATCGCACGTCTGATCAACATTCAGTTTTATGTATTGCCATACACAGGCATGCATAAGGATTTGTGCTAAGCGACTTTATTCCATATTGCATTTTTTTTATTTGGTGTTCACTGCAGATTATAATTGTGCAAGTAGTTCTAACTAATATTATCTCAATCGCATAAACTGTACATTTTTATTGCTAGTTGGCATAAGGTTATGATTTTTTAAAGAGTTTATTTCCATAAAATCTCTTATATTTTTTCTAATAATAGTACAAAAGCCGAAATGTAAAAAAAATAATTATAGACGATTTATTATACACCTACCTATTCTCATCTGTAGCAAATTTTTGAACGAGACAATGAGTGGCAAGCAGCAAGGCCAAGAGCGTAGATTCGCATTGGTCTAGGCTTACTTTAGGGGTCTGAAGGTCCGCTATTCAACCTGATGTTCTAAAGTCATGACCCCCATTACGGTTCTATAAGTTATTACCATTGACTGTTATCGAGCTAGTCATCTGTTCATATATGGCTTTAACAGTTTTTCTAAAATGTATTTTTCTAAGTTATAATCATCAATCATCATAATCAACATTGGAAGATAAATGGCGAAACACGGGATACGTGCCGAGTTTTGTCGCCAAATACTGTGGGTAATGTCGAATTCAATTTACATTACAGTCAAATTCTTCGCACATTTTGCATTGGCTAAATCGCGTTCTCATGGCATTTGTTTGACGTTTTTATATAAATAAATAATTATGTATTACTCTTTATTGCACATTACATAAACAATTACATAACATAGTAATGTTGCACGTAGGCATATAAAGGTGAGTTTATCTCTACGACAGATCTCATCCAGCTAACCTAGAGATAGTAGGTAACAGTAAAATTTATTGGTTATATTAGTATATATATTATAGTGTAAACAATATCTAATAAGATTAAGAGAAAGTGACAAAGACGTGTTTCTTATTAGTTTAATTTAAATTATTATTTTAAAATAGTATATACAAAGATACAATATATGAAGTGTATATAATTTGAGTTACCTACCAGTGAAGCATTTTCCATAACACATTTCACTTCTACGCTACACTAATAGTGCACAAAATAACATATTTTAATAAACTCGTTGAAATGGAACTGCAAAAGGCTATCGAGGACATCAGTGAGCAGCTCAATAAGCGGATGGCTCAATTTGATACAGAATTAGCATCACTCCGTGAAAAACCAAACACTCCTTATACTGTGGATTCCCTCGGAGCAGACTTCAAATCCTTTAGAGCAGATTCTATAGCTATCCTCAACAATCTGCAGTCCATAGTTTCCATATTAGTACGGGATGTGGACCGACTGGAGATGCGCAGTCGCAGAAAGATATTGCTGCTCCATGGTGTGCCCGAGCAAAAGGGAGAAGATGTCATCGAGGCAGCTGTGTCTGTGTTTGCAGGATGCTTAGAAGAGTCTCCGATATGTCCAGAAAGTATAAGCAGGTGTCACCGGATGGGACGGGCGGATAGTGAGAAACCGCGTCCACTCCTAGTCAAATTTTGTAATGTGGCCGATAGAGACAGAGTATGGTTTGCCAAAAAATCATTAAAGAATAGCGGCCGGACTCTGTTAGAATTTCTGACACCATCACGGCACAGATTATTCATGGCAGCACGTACTAAGCTTGGAGTGTCAAGATGTTGGACCCGGGATGGTGACATATTTTGTATAGCTGAGGATGGAAAAAAACGTCGCATCACTTCCTCTGCTGAGCTGGAGGATATTGTGGGCTTCAACACTGCAAGTAAGTCGAATGCAGACTCAGTAAAAACACAGGCGGAGGCAGTGCCACAAACTTCGAGTCAACTAGCTGCACCAACAACGCGCAGGCGAGCGGGTCCGGTCAATAAGAAATAAGTGATTGTTGCTTCTTTATGTAGGTTGTGGTCATCGCATTATCATGCGTTAATTAATATTTTTAGCGTAGATGTATTCCTTAGATTCGTATAGAATGTACATGATTCTGCTTCTTTCTAGTTTTTATACTTTGTAACTGCAGGTATTATATAAATTTCTATGTTCGACTCATTCAATCGTGTTCAAAACTATTGGCTGTTCGATCGTTCAATTTTCTTTCGAATCAACAACTAAATTTATATTAAAATTACACGAATATTTGAGGTCACAACAAATAAAATATTTGACATTTCTAAAATCAACCACAGGTTGAAAATACAGACAAAATGTGTCAGTCATGATTGTCGTCAATGTCATTGCTTCTTCTTTTCTTTGATTGGCAATCAATTGTTTTAATTATCATTTTTGAGCAGTCGACGCCAATGTTGATCTCAATTGCAAAATATGGTCTAATTTTATGAGTCATTAACCAGTAAGTACAGCTGACATGTGTACGTTATGAATTTTTCTTATTATTTTGTTTTTATTTTTTTATTTTTTATTTAATTAGGAATACCACTAACAAATTGAAGTGCTGCTGGCAGGTAACAAAATGTTGTCATTTAAAGTAACTTTTGATTTTTAATATTTTTCTATTATTAAATATAAGTATATATATATATATTTTATTGTATATATTTCTTATATTTTAAATTATATTTATTTATTTATAAGTCATGTCTGATATTGAAGATAATAATGAATGCTACATGTCTTTAAATTCTACTGTAAATTCTACAAGTGATGATAGTTTCCACAGTCTCAATTACACTTCTCTCACGCAGTCTCTCGATATGACCTTTGCTGATGTGCCTAAAAATTTCAATGCAGTGCATATTAATGCACAAAGCATCCCTGCACATTATTCGGATATGTTGCTAACTTTCGGTAACAATAAAAATATACACGCTATCCTAGTATCCGAGTCCTTTCTACATCCCTCATTACCATCGACCTCTTACTCCCTCCCAGGTTTTCAACTTATCCGGAACGACAGAACTACTTCCGCCCACGGTGGAGTGGCCATCTACCTACGTAGTCATATCCCCTTTACTATTATTAGCAAATCGCCACAGCCTCCTCCACCAAACACAGCCGAACATCTCTTTTTAGAAATTAGTCTAAATAGTATTAACGTCCTTCTTGGTGTTTATTATAGCCCTAATTCATCCATCAACTATTTTTCTTCTTTTGAATCTCTTCTGGAGGACCTAAGTTCTGTTTATAATCACACCATTATAATGGGTGATTTTAACACATGTCTTTTAAAAAAGGATTTTCGGGCTCACCGTCTTCAATCGTTAGTAAATTCCATTAATATAAATATCCTACCTCTGAATGCTACGCATTACTTTCCCAACTGTATACCCTCTCTTCTTGACCTAGTAATGGTTACTTCCTCAGAACATGTTACAAAGCATGGTCAATTTAGTGCCGATGCTTTTTCCTATCACGACTTAGTTTACCTTTCCTACAAAATCCGTCCCCCAAAACCCAAACCCAAAATCCTCATGCTACGCAATTTTAGTGGTATGGATCTAAACCAGTTACGAAACGATGCGAAGCAAATTGACTGGACGGTCATTGATAATGCTGTTACTATTGATGACAAAGTTGAATTATTTAACACACTCCTCACACAGCTTTATGACGTGCATGCGCCCAGTCGCCCGATCAAAGTCAGGCATCTTCCGGCTCCCTGGTTGACAGAAGATATACGAAAACTTCGTGAAAAGAAGAACCGAGCTAAAGCCAGACACAAAGCGGATCCATCAAATACAACCAAACGAGACAAGTATCACAGCATTAGAAATCTCTGCAACAAGGTGTGTAGAGATGCACAGCGACGCCATATTCATCAATCTATTGAAAATAAAGACCAAGCAAACGTTTGGAAATTTCTAAAAACCATGGGAGTGGGAAAGTCTCGAAATACTCTTTGTTCTGATCTTGACCTAGAACAAATAAATAAACATTTCTCCTCATGCTCTTCTATTGACAAACAAGTCAAAACAGATACATTAAATCAACTTTCTTTGTTAACCCCTCCCGACCTCACCCCTTTTGTTTTTGAACCATTCACTGATTGTGGTGTTGAGAGGAGCATACTGTCCATTACATCTAATGCGGTTGGAGGTGACTGCATTAGCCGTAATATGATCATTCCTTTGATTGATATCCTGGTCCCTATCTTGACAAAAATCCTTAATTTTTCCATTTCCACTGGATCCCTTCCCAAATGCTGGAAAGAAGCTCATGTTATACCAATGCCCAAAAAGCCTTGCCCTTCATCCGTCAGTGACTACCGTCCTATCTCCATACTCCCCTTTCTATCCAAAGTGTTAGAGCGGTTAGTCCACTGGCAAATAAGTTCCTTTCTTGCTACCAACAGTCTCCATAACCCTTTCCAGTCTGGTTTCCGTCCTGGTCATAGTACGGCTACTGCATTGGTTAAGATTTCCGATGATATTAGGCGTGGCATGGATAATCAGCAGCTCACAGTTTTGACGCTACTGGATTTTAGCAACGCCTTTAATACGGTTGATTTTGATATCTTGTTAGGAGTCCTGTCTTCTCTTAACATATCTCCAGAAGTGTCTGGTTGGTTTCATAATTACCTGTACGGGCGCCGGCAACGTGTCAAAGTTGATCAATCACTCTCTGCCTGGTGTGACACAACCGCTGGCGTGCCGCAGGGTGGCGTGCTATCTCCTTTGTTATTTGCTATTTTCATCAGTTCAGTTACTCATAATCTTTCCTCGTCCTACCACCTGTATGCAGATGATCTACAAATATATTCACAGGCTTCACCTGATAACATTATACAAGCCATTAATCAAACCAATTCTGATTTAGATTTGATATCGTCATGGTGTAGGCGCTTTGGTCTGAAAATAAATCCAGTTAAATCTCAAACAATTATCATAGGTAGTCCAGCATTTATTTCAAGAATTGATGTCTCTCAAATCCCGCCGGTTGTGTTTGATGGCATCTGTATTCCCTTCAGTGAAACGGTCAGGAACCTCGGAGTAGTTTTTGATTCTACACTATCGTGGAGACCTCAGGTAGCTGAGGTAAGCAGGAAGATGTTTGCCGCATCTGCGTCACTTAGACGTCTTAGAAACTTTCTACCTACTGCCACTAAAATTGTTTTAGCACAATCCATCCTCTTCCCAATCCTTGATTATGCAGATATTGCATACCCTGATCTGAATGTCGACTTATTAAACAAGCTAGAGCGACTCCAAAATCTCAGTATTAGATTTATCTTTGGTTTGCGTAAGTACGATCACATATCCAGTTATCGCGATCAGCTCAAATGGCTTTCGATACGCCAGCGCAGGGATATGCACATTCTTTCTTTTCTCTATACTGTACTCTTTGCTCGTACTTCACCATCTTAGCTCAAAGATTGCTTCAAGTTCTCTTCTTCTGTCCATGGTCTTTCACTTCGTTCTTGTGAAAACTTTACTCTTTCCGTTCCGCCTCATTCTTCAAACTTTTTTAACCAATCTTTCACTGTCCAGGCTATCAGACTTTGGAATGCTTTACCCGTACATATTAGAACTGCTAAATCCATATATGTTTTTAAGAGACAAGTAAAAAATCATTTCCTTGGTCTTTGATTTCTTATATAGCGTAGCGCAGACATGAAATTATGGTATTGTAAGTATGTGTAATATTTTTATATATGTAATATTATATTATGTATGTAATGTGTGTATTAGTATGTATGTATTGGTATGTAATATTATCATATTATGTTTATTCGTTATATATTGTATATTTTGTATTTTCACATTTCCGTCGTCTTGCGAACCTTACCTATTTCATTTAATGTATTCGTTACCTTAAGGTTGCCTTGAAAAGATTGCTCTTAGCAATAAGGCCGCCTTGTTGCACTTACATACCTACTCTTTAAGTGAATATTTTCTGTATGTTGAATAAATTGTTTCTGTAGCTTGTATAGTGTAAATAAAGCATATTCTATCTATCTATCTAAGATTAACTTTTTTTACTGAATTAACTTTTGATGATGAATGATGTTTTATTATTATAATTCGAATGTACTACCGAAATGTTAACCATTTTTTCAGTATTATATATGTTACCTATCATAATATTTAATCCGCTTTATTTAAAAATAAATAATGATACTTCTCTTCGCGTTGGATCCATATCCCGGCGCACGCCTTTCAAAGAACCGGATTTAATCCCGTGAATTTAAGAGAAATAATAATAAAAATAAAAATTTTTTTTGATGTCACACTCCATAAACATAATTAGCTGTGTCAATTTTTTTTCATGAAATATCCAAAGTTCGATGTTTTACATCATTCATTCATTCAGTCTCATCAGTCATTTTTACAATCTCACATTACAACTATTTTATTATTGTCTTTTAACACTTAGTAGGCTCTAAATGCTAATGTATCAGTTATTCCGGTTTTTTTTTATATTTATTGATTAGTCGTTTTCACATTCAATCAGAAAATTATTGACCAAACTACCGAACCAATCCACGAGAAAAACATGAATACCAGATTCGAACGTTCCCCCTCACTATCCCATAAAAATATTCAGTACATTTAAACATTGTGACTGTGTTCGACCCCCACCTGTACACAATCAAGGGTTAATATCCGTTATTATCCACGGATCCGTTCAAACCGTCGCAACATCTATATGCAAATGGTGACAAACAGCCCGCTTTTACAGACGCACAATATACTTTTATGGCTCAGGAAAATCCGAATCTTGACCATATTACTATCGTATCTACTACATGGCAAAATCAACTCTATGTTTGGAAGAGTAAGGAGTTTACGACTGAATGTTATGAAGTGGCATTGCGTGGTGCGTTCAGGAGATATTGTTTCACGTGTTTTATGAGGTGGGTCGAGATTTCACGGCGCTTCGGCCGGTTTTGAGTGTTTCCTCTGTTATGTTTATTTCGTGAGGGTCGTAGGTTCGATTCGATTGCTTGTAATTCATACCCGCTGAGGTTGTGGCAGTATTTATGCGTTGATACTTTTTATTTATTGACATGACTTTTGAAAATACATTTTAATATGTCCTCCAATAGAAACGGTACGTTATGGTTCAGAAAAAATAGTACAAAAACAATGTGTAATCAATTTCAGCTTATCCTCAAACTGGAATCATTATTTTAATTTGTTTCTTATTTGTGTATTTTAAGAGAAATTAACCCTAATGAATTATTGATATTGGTGATTGTTAGTAAATTGTACACAGTTTGTGTAGACTAAATGACATTGTACTGTTCCACTTGATTAATTTATTTTTATAATAATCACAATAATTTATTCCATACACCATGGTCCATTCTCAGGTTATAAGTGCCTTAAAAACCTACTAATATGGTTATCAAACTAACATTGAAAACCTCGATATTATATAAAATCTGGCGATCATCATGGACTGTTGGCGCCCAACGTGGGACCTACCGACGCGGGCGCCAAAATAGAATAATACTTACGAAACGCCTGTATAAAATGAGTATCTATAATAGACACTCTACATACTTTGGGTTAAATGTAGTTAGTTAATTTTGTGCCCATATATTTTGTTATCGTAATAAAAACGGTAATTTAAAAAACTTAAAAATCTCAACTGCTTTTCTGTGTAATTTGGAAATGAAAAACCCCTAAAACAAGAAAACATGTAGCAGTCGGGACCCATTCTAGGAATGGAGGCTTAGTGAATTTAGAGCACATCTAGGGTCCCGACTGCTCCATGTTTTCTTGTTTTAGGGGTTTTTCATTTCCAAATTACACAGATAAGCAGTCGGGATTTTTAAGTTTTTTAAATTACCGTTTTTATTTTTAGTTTTATTTATTTTGATATACCCAGTGTCACTCTCACAGTAAATACGAATCTAACGACACCTCTCAAGCTAAAATCCATCGAACGGTTCAGGCTGCAGAGCGTGCCAAACAATTATACATACATACATACAGACTTACATACATACTCTCGAAAAACATAACCATCCTTCTGGCGCAGTCGGATAAAAAATAAATGTACAATATTTTAAACTAAAGATTTCGTAAAACGATTTAATTTATTTTATTATTCTTAACTGCGATAAAATAATAAAAGCTCCAATACATACACTGTATTGAAACTTATTATTTGTGTGTTCCTGGGCATGAGTGAGGTCACCAGAAAGAAAAGAAAGGAAGCAGTATTATAAGCTGGCCACGGATCGGTGACCATTTGGTGTGGCTAGTTTCCGTGGGCGGTGGTGATTTCTTTCCATCACGTGACCCACATGCTCGTTTACCCCCATCTCACATAAAAAAAACTATTGTGTGTTTTGAAGTACACTACACACACTACTCTGTATGTATATCAGCAACGTACCGTGGTACTTCCCATTGAATTGATGGACTGTGAAGAGCAATACTAAATTTTTTTATATAATATTCCACAGAAGGTTGAGAACCAGTGCACTTTTCTAGCGTCCATCGCAATTTCCCTGGCGAAAGCAAGCAGGGGTAAAATAAACAAAGTGTTATTGTAGCTTATTTTCATAAGTTAATAGTCCGCCGGCGAGCGATAACAGCGGACTCTTGGACAGACGCCGCTATTTTTTATGTAAATACTAGCCGCTCCCGCGACTTGCCCTTTGAGTGCCCACTTATGTAACAAAAATAAGGACTTGTTTATTTTATCGAGGTTTTCTTATTGTAAGGTGTATGCATTTGCTGAATAAGATTCCGTCAGCCCTTTCTACGTTTGTTAGGATTTGTACATATTTTTATATAAAATGCGAAATAATAATATTTATTTTTAAGACTTGTTATTTTTGTCTGAACGTGTACGGTTATTATTAGATCCAAGCGTATGTCAACAATTTACGCGGCAGCGTCTAATAATTAAGGACATTTTATAATTTATTATTTGTTATTTTTTATTGTAATGTTATAATATTTAAATCCTGTGACTATTGTTTATAATTTTTAATTAGGTAATGTTTGACAACAAATATTTTATTTGTATTAATTTATTTTGACATTTTAATTTTTATTATCTTTTGCACAACACGGTACAAAGGTGGTACAACTATAAAAGTGCAAGCGTGTTGCACCAAACATTGGCATAATGTTTGGTGCAACACGCTTGCACTTTTATAGTTGTACCACCTTTGTATCGTGTTTGCTTGCAAATAAATGATTTGATTTGATTTGATTTGATAATATATTAAATGAATGTAGGTACACTATTAGCATATTACTTATACTGTGCTATTAGTTCGCGTTCGGATAGCAAGTTAAACACACGTGCTCACAGACCCAAAGCCGTCTCCCTCCACCAGCATCTGAAGTTTTCATCAGGTTTTATTTAAAGGAGTATTTCGAACTGTACACAGTTCGGAAACCATGCAGGTTTCCGAAAGCAATCAGCCAAAAATGCATCCAATAGTTTCATAGAACTGAGGGATTCAAAGAGCAATAATTTGTTTTAAGTCGGCTTCCATGCAGCCAGAACTGGCGCCACTAGAATAAAAAAAATATTAGATTCAGGTGTTATTTTGCGGAAGTCAAATTTACAGGCAATTTGATCTACACTACTTTGCGTGCTTCCGCCACCAATTAGTTCATGCAAACTACTGCCGGCCGAGCAGAGACGTCCAAAGCAGCCACGGCAGTCGCATGCAACTACTAACGGCAGTGGGTGGGTGCCGGCCGGTAGTAATTTGCATGAACTAATTGGTGGCGGAAGCACGCAAAGTAGTGTAGATCAAATTGCCTAAAAAAATATTACTCGCTAAACACTTAATGAATCAAAAAACAGTGTTACACAATTGTTTATTAAGCGCCATAGTCACTAAATACAGATATTACAGAAGTAAACCTCATGCATGTACTTCATTCTTGATACCTAAACTCAGGCGAAGCGCAAGGGCCGTTAAAATGCCGACGCGTCAAATTTTTAATTTATGAGAGAGGTCCTAAAAATATTTAGAGAAAAAAAAATTTTTGTATGTCTGTGTTTCTATAACTATCGAACATAAATTAGAAAATGTAAGCATTGTCTTTAACTTCGTTGAACAACGAATTGACTAGGTAGTTTTTGTGAAAATATTTTATTCGCTAGGTTTATACTTCAAGTTACCTGCCCTTCACTAGGTTTTATCTAGTGTTTTACTCGCACAGCGCTAATGTGATTTTGATGAAATTTTGTGGATAGATAAATAATATACACACGGTCCACATGTTTACTGTGCCATGTAATTAGTTTTTGAGTTCGCGACGAACGACCGAAATAACACGTAGGTTATTATTATCTCTGTTTTCTGCCCCAGGCGAGTCCGATCAGTTTGTGCATAGAAAAAAAAGCAGCCAAGTGCGAGTCGGACTCGCCCATGAAGCGTTCCGTAGCACCAAGTAACATAATATGAAAGTTACGATTTATAACTTATTAAAAAAACAACTTACTAGATCTCGATCAAACCAATTTTCGGTGGAAGTTTGCATGGTAATGTACATCATATCATAATGTTATAATAAAGCACTTGTACTATTCCACGTTATTATATTTAATATTACCGACCGGTTTCGCCGCTAAGGCATTATCAAGGTAAACAGATGGTGTTTGTGTTTCTACAAAACATTTTTTTTTAGCGACCGGTTTCGCCGCTAGAAACACAAACACCATCTGTTTACCTTGATAATGCCTTAGCGGCGAAACCGGTCGGTAATATTAAATATAATAACGTGGAATAGTACAAGTGCTTTATTATAACATTATGATAATAATGTCCCACCAAGTGCCAACAATCAACAGTATCAACTTTGTACATCATATATTTTTTTTTTAGTTTTATCATTCTTTTATTTTAAAATTTAACGAGGGGGGGGGGGGACGTCACATTTTAACACTTTGTTCTATTTTTTGGTATTTGTTGTTATAGCGGCAAAATATATACATCATCTGTGAAAATTTCAACTGTCTAACTATCACAGTTCATGAGATACAGCCTGGTGACAGACGGACGGACGGACGGACAGCGGAGCCTTAGTAATAGGGTTCCTTCTTACCCTTTGGGTACGGAACCCTAAAAAAAGATCTATCCATAGATACCCAACACGGATGGGTATGATGAAAAAATTTTTTTTGATATTCAGTTCTAAACATGGGGAACCCCCAAAATTAATTGTTTTTTTTTTCTATTTTTGTTTGAAAATCTTAATCCGGTTCACAGAATACGTCTACTTACCAAGTTTCAACAGTACCTATAGTTCTTATAGTTTCGGAAAAAAGTGGCTGTGACATACGGACCGACAGACAGACAGGCATGACTAATCTATAAGGGTTCCGTTTTTTGCCATTTGGCTACGGAACCCTAAAAAGTCTCTTTTACTTTATTTCTCATTTATGTATCTTTAATACTCAGGAATTGCTTAGTTTATCTTTTCTTATACTATGTCGGATCGGATGGCAGAGAAGTACATGGCCCGCTAGATGTGAAGCCGCAGCCTATAGACGCTTGCAAAGTTATAATATTATGAGTTATTAAAATACTATAGGCGTAATAGACAATCGTGTAACACGGTTCGTTGTGTATTTAGCGAATAATAATCTTTTCACACGAGAGGTGCTAGTTTTGCAGCAGGTACGGCCTTAAAATAAACACTAATTAATGAACCAGTCAGACATATTCGAACAATGGATAGGTTAGAATTATAATGCAGCATTAACTCGCGCCGTTCCCTCGCTGGCGATCCGTTTCCAGTCCAAAAGTCACCGCTGGCTGTCCGTGACACGGCGCTGAACTGTCCCATGCCAGATGTAAACTTGGCAACTTCGTAGAACTGGACGGACGGTTTGTTTCCTCTGATTTGTATATTTTTAACTAGCGTATAGCCCGTGGCTTCGCGTTATGAAAATAGTAGGATGTAAAGGATTTATTATTTATTTATTTCTTATCAAGTTTCAATACATAGTTGACTTATTATAGTAGATAACCAAACTGCAAAGCAGGTTGTGATACATCCTAGTAGCTTGTCATACATTATGTTTGAAAAGATATTTCATGAAATAAATAAATAATGCTATATAGTCCCAAACTAAGCAAAGCTTGTACTATGGGTACTAAATAACTGATATTACTTAAATATACTTTTTTTTTGTAAATACATACGTGTAATAGATAGAAAACGCCCAGACCAAGACAAACAGACATGTTCATACGTACAAATATTTGTCTTGTGCGGGTATCTAACCCGCGAACTCGGAGTCAAAGTGGCCATTGCTAACCATTCGACCACCGAGCTCGTAAAAATCATAAATAAAATATATACATAAGTACATATTTAACATATCAGATACGTCCCTTTTGATGTCCAAATAACCATTGCGAGCCACTGGATTATTTTGAGGTCGTAAAAAGAAAGAACGAAGAAGAAGTAATGCAAAATAAAAGGGAAATAGTAAAGGATGGTATGTCTAACAGTTATATTGTCTAGTTCCATGATTAGAGCCGTCGATGCTCGTCGGACTGTGCCGAGGGATCTGGTCGCGACGTGGCACTGGACGTTTCGGTTCCGTTGCATCCGACCACTGAACCGTGTCCCGGAAGGCGTTCCTAACTTTCACTTGCATGTGAATGTGGAGATTTTGTTTACATTGGTTACACAACTTCTCACGAATAGATTGTTAGTACGGTCACGTGGACGAGTTAGTATGAGCTTTCCTCGGATTCCTAGAGGATACGTGGGGTAATATTATTTTGTTAAATTTTCAGACTTTCAAAAAATGTCAGAATTTTGTAAGTATCAAGTGATAATGTAAGTCTCGGAAAATCGCAGTTGTTGGTATTCTGTAATGTGAAATGGACTTCCCCAGTTGGGCAGCCTATAATTACGCTGCCCTTCCTCACTTTGCGCCAGAACCTCGTGAATCAGCAGGGTGTATCACATGCAGGTGAGGTTGGCTTAGGCTTTAAAAATGATGGTGACCCTCATATCCCCCAAAACATTACTTGATAATGATGGCTATAATGTAAGTTGTTGTATACACATGGGGATACATATGGGGATATGTGGCCTCCACTTTGGGACTTTCATCCATGGGGATGGCTGCCATCACTGACTCGGCAGATGTGGCCAGCCCACTGTTACTTCTGCTTGCTGACTCAGAGAGCTGTGTCCGGATTCGATCCCTTAGAGAAACCCCAAGCATTGCTCTCTCCATTGTAATGAATTAATTCTTTTTAAATATTATGAAGTTAACACCACAACAAAATCCTAGCGTATTCCTGCCATAACTAGTGATGCGTTCCGACTTCCCCCGTGTCTACTATCAATTAGGCACAACACTCACTGACTCGGAAACGACAGGATTCGCTTCGTATTATTGAAACTGCTACTGTACCATTTTGTTTATTAATTCGTTTAACCAATTACTGACTTAAGACGTTTATCGATAAAGACTATTTTAGTGTGCATGTATTGTGGCGTTGGGCACTGTCATTGTCACTTGAAAGGGGATGATGTTCTGTTAGGTGAGGGTGGGAATGATTTTTATGCTTACTGATTCTGTCGCGGGGATGCGTCCCTGCTTAATGGCTGCATGGTCGATTATGTTATGACTGTTCACTGTAATAAATAATATCGGGTTTTATTGTCATGTCATGTGAACTTGCTATAGAGCTTATTAAGAAATAGTTCGCTGCGAACTGAAACCTGGCTGGATGGCCAATAGGCTAGACGACAATTTTTTCTTGTTATGTAAAGACGTCATTTTAATATCATTACAGGTGAATTACTTCGAAAGCATAAAAACTTCTCGAGACATAATAATTTACAAAACACAATTTTGGACTTTACCGAAAACGCTTCATACAAAAGGATACTGACTTATGACGTCACACCTAGGTATTTTGTATGCATTAATGCAGAAATTTGTACGATAACTACATATGTTAAATATTGCGTTTATGTAGCTAGTGCCGTAACAAGTATTGTTTTACCAAAGTGAACCATAAAACAAGTCGGACATAAGTTATTAAAATTTCAAGATCACAGATCGTTCTAGTTTTGTCTATTTTACCATACTGACAAATAGTTTTTATAATTTTAGATCCTATTTATAGAATATCTATCAAAGTCTAGCCTATTCTCATAATTATTTTATGATCGTAGAATGACAGTTGACTGAATCGAGACTAAATTATAAATAGAGTAAAGAGATTTTCTTCAGTGATGAATTAATATCAATTCTTATTGCTAGCAGAATCCTATTCATAGTTTGTTACATTTTCGATATAATCACACTTTAATTAAAGTTTCAAGTTTCATATTGTGATACGAGAATACCGAATGTGACATTAGTGAAATCGACACTAAATTGAATTTTGCCTACATTTTAATTGGCAAGAATTGGCTATATGTATCATAGGCTTTGTTTGAAGTGAGATTTTTTTGTCGCGTGAGTACTAAACTTTTGTGGCTAGTGTTAATGAAAATGAACCGTTACACTCGGGTATGTAATGCGTCAACTATTTATATGCAAGCACGCGCCTCTTCTGTTAACGCGTCTCCTTGCATTTGATACTTTAATCACTTCCAGGAACACAAGCTCAATGGTATTATTTTTGGCTGCGACCTTCTGTGAGATGGAAGTGCTTCCCCAGTAAGGTTCGGCATGCCCTACCACTCATACGTCAGAACTTAGATACTAGTCAGCAGCGTGCAATGCATGTTAAGTAGACATGATCTAATACTGTCTCCTAACAGGTGTAGTGGTGTTTATTCAATCCTGTACAAATTACATAACGCCATCTAGTCCCAAATTAAGCAAATCTTTTACTATGGGTACTAGATAACTAATACTTACCTAAATAAATATATCTTTTTGTCGGACCAAGACAAACATATAATCAATAATGCATAAAAATAATTTGCTTTGTTTGGGATCGACCCGCGACCTTCGGAGTAAAATATTATTCGACCATCAGGCTCTTCAATCGATATTGTCCTTGTTTATTTAAATTGAAAAGTATAAATGCATATTCTTTGTTATATTAAGAAAAAAACATAAAAGAATTGCATCTGACCTTTCACATTACCCCGAAGGCCTCGCAGCGGGCGGCGGCGGCGGGCGGAAGGAAGTCCACATAAGTCACCGCTAGTGCTCCTTCCGACACGGCGCCTGCACACGTGACCGTGTCAATTAGGCCTTCCGGGGCGGGCACGTGACGTCATCGCCGCTGCGGACTGGAAAAAAGTATGTCAAAGTCAGTTAAGAGATAATTCTATTTACCTAGATCGCAGTATAAAGTAGTTCTTATGTGTATATACGTAGATTTTTCACTTTTTTGTGTACTACGTTTCGTGGTAGACAAGCACACGGTTCGCCTCATGTGAAAGGGAATGTGAAAGGAAATCTCCACCTCACAGAATACCGAATACAGAAGTACCTCCACCTCACAGAATACCGAATACAGAAGTACCTCCACCTCACAGAATATCACAGCCAAATAACATTTCGCTTGATGGTTGATGTGTTCCTGTGAGTAAGTGAAGTCACAAGAAAGGAAGTTTTTGGGTTGGCAGCGGGGGTGATGGCGCTCCAGCGATATTTCATGTTGGCTACGGTAACCGATTCACATCAGACGGGTCGTATGCTTGTCTACCACTCGACGTAGTATAAAAAAAGTGAACTATTAATCTGTAAAACAATCTCCTGAAACACAGCTCAGATGATCTCAATTCCATCAGATTCCGTCGCGCGCTCGCCAATTGCGTCGTTTGCTAAGTGGCCGCTTCGCTAATCCGAACCTGTTATTATACTATTGTCGGGACTTCGAACCGGGAATTAACCTTACAGAGGCCGACTGGCTCGTTTTGATCGCTAACCACAGTGATGGAGTAATTTGTAGTCTGTTGAGATCATTCCGTTCTGAATTTTAGGTGATATACAGAGTGGAAACGATAATTATCTCTCTCAATTATTTATAAACTATTCACTCTCGTTATCTTCAGATTTAAACTCTACCAGGGAGCATCTTTTGACGTAAATAAATCTTTAAATTTGCTACCATACGGGGGCAATCCAAAAATCTAATGTTAACAAAATCGGGGGATACAGAGTTTAGTGTTGCAGTTTCGAATCTATGCTCTACATCAAAAATCAATCAAAATCAAAATATCTTTATTCCTTGGACTGTATAAAGCACTTAGAAACGTCATACAAATTAAATATAAGAACATGTATAAATCATTACTACTCTAAATCCGCTGAGCTTAGATTCACTTTCATCACACTATCTTGAATGTGAAAGTGAATTTAAGTGCCAGTTCCGGCGACGGGGCTTCTTGAGAAGAACTGGCAAGAAACTCAAGGCCGACTCTTTTAATTGACTCATCCAAAATTCAATCACACCACTATGTGTGCATTGCAGCCACAAATCTAGCACCTCCATCCAATATTCAATCGCACCACTGGATAGATGAAGGATCAAAGAATTTAATACGCTAAGTAAGGACTATTGAACATCGCGTGCTGGGGAGGGGGAAGCGCTGTCATTTTGAGATAATTATATTGCCTATAGTGTATCCACGTAAATACACAGCCGTGTCCATGATTATGACATAGCCCATTTTTTTCCTATGATTTCACTCCATTTATGTCGAACGCTGACAGTCTTTTGAGCATCATTGACTGACGTGGACTCGAATTTGATCGGACTGGCGCCGCGGCGCGGCGACGCCCCCTTACACTATTATTATAAAAAGGACTCTAGTAGTGCTATGGATACTACCTACATAGTACCAAGTACTTTAGCATTAATTTATTAAACTGGCCGGAAGTTGAACCCTCTTTGTGCAGTTGACTGTACAAGGAAGTGTCTTGTAAATATTATTCCTAATAAACACATATTTATATCATTATTTTAATGCTATCAGATAACACATCAATAATATTTATTTTAGAAGCGTCATTTTATGTCATACAATAATTAAATAAAAACAAACCCATTGATAATATTCATGAAACTGTTATCGGCGCCACAAATAACCGACTGCACGTCACCTCGTAATCGCTCCCGGAAACGGAAAGTCCGCCATATTGTATGCGAAATCGGTCCTTGTCGAGCCTTCCGCACTGATGCACCTGGTCACATCCTCAATATCGCATAGAAATCTGCGTGACAACCAAAAATATACCCTACACAGTAAACACAACGATTAAACTGCAATGACAGAAGTAACGAATTTTCAATTTATCAAAAGCAAATTGCTATTAAATACTGAACTTAATCCTGATATCGTTACAGTGCAATATCGTTTGTCATACCACAATTCAGGTGACAATTCGAATCGAGCATTCGCAAAACAGTTGGAACAGATGATCTCGTTGTCCAGCATTCTGTGTTTATGGCAGATTCATTACAAAATCAACTCTATTTGTAGGTTGTTTGGGTAGGTGTTTGTTTGTGAGTATGGTAGGTGTAAATCTGCGTGTAAAATCCGCGTGTGAGACCGCGGACAGGTTTCCGCAGCGACTATTGTTTTCGCGTCGGGAATATTAATTCCGCATTTCTGATTTTCAGGTAACGGCCGCCGGCAGATTGCAGGCCCATTGTGTGATCATATCGGCATTGTTCTAGGAAACTCGTATATTATTGATGATATTTTATGATAGCATCCGTAATTATTTCATTAAAGGGGTCTTTGTTACCTACTTTGAGTTGTCGTCCTTTTGTATTTTGTTGATACGTTCGCAATGACTTCCACCCTTTTTGGATTGTCATTTTTTGGATTAATAATCACTTATTATATGAATGCGTTGAGTGTTATGAACATTGCTAGAAATTGTATTATGTTACTATGATTTGTTCTTTTCTT
Organism: Hypsopygia costalis; assembly: GCA_937001555.2. NCBI lineage: Eukaryota > Metazoa > Arthropoda > Insecta > Lepidoptera > Pyralidae > Hypsopygia > Hypsopygia costalis. The sequence goes on from OW443331.2 coordinate 735,850, forward strand.
GAGTATTTTAATTCGTCTTGTCACAGATCATCATCATTATCATCATCAGGTCATTTTAGTCTCCAGTATAGGAGCAAGACCCTCTCGTCCGTCCCAGACAGAAGGAGGATTTGGCCTACACTTCCCACGCTGGCCAGACGGGTTGGGGAGGCCTGATCGATATTTTATAATGTATTTTCCTTAGTCGCCTTGTACGAAACGTGACCGACAGCTTAACGTGCCCTCCGAAGCACGGAGTAGCTCCAGATAAATAAACCCATTCATAGAAAGACTACGGTCGAGGATGCTTAACTTGCATGATCGATTAGACGACTGACACGCGCAACGACACCATCGAGCACGTTAAAGATGTCTGAGTGGCAGTATAGCATTTTTGGATACTTAACCATATTATGACTCAGTTAAGTCACACTTTTTTGAAAAAAGCTAAGCATCTAGCGACAAAAATAAATGCTGCGTTGCACCTAAGGTAGGTAACGGTAGCTTGTATAACAGTTTTAGTAATGTATGATTTGGTAATAGCAATTACTTATACTGTGGTAATAGTTTACATAATTAATGAAAAAAAAAACATAAAAAAATAGCTAGCAAGTAGCAGATTTTGTATTCAAACATAAAAAAAATATTTCGCCAAATAACAACGATTTACTCGTAAACATTTTACGGGAAAATCGTCGACCTCGGCTACTGTTCCGAAAAACCTGCCTCGTCACTGCCAACAGCCAGTTCCAGTCATTGTGCACCTGCCACTCTTGCAGTAATTAATTATATACCACCCTCGAACTGCCGAAATTCCTCCCTACGCCTACCTTGTGTCAAGGTGAACCTATTGTTTTTTGAGGACAGGTAGAACCATCGTCAACTCGGAATACATTTAACTTCGATTAGTGAGATAAACAATTTCTAAGTTCTAATAATATCTTTCTATGATGTAATAAAGCGCTAGAAATCGCGTGTCTGTTCATTCAATCAATTTTTATATAATAATGAGTGCGGGTGATAAGAAAAGAGTAACAGGACAAAAAATATTATTTTAATTTTTTTATGTCTGTTTGGGTACTCGTATATGTATGTATGACTACTGAAGAGATTTTTTTTGCGGTTTTCACAAATAGATTTAGCTCAGCTTTGAGCATCATATAGGCTTTGTTTCATTGAAATCTGATGTCAGAGAAAAAAGAAATTGTCATTTAAAGTTCAGTGGTTTAAAATTAGCATGTTAAAAAATGTACAGCAAAGTCACTAAAAAGAGTCTAATTCTCATAAGCCACAAACACGCGGATAAACAGGACAAAGTCGCGATCACCAGCTAGTGCAGCTAATATCAATATTATCAGTATCTGAATCAAGTCACAAGGCCCAAGCTGGTATCCCGGTACTCTCTACCAAAAGTGAGCAGTGCTCTACGTGAAATCAGAATTGTGACTTGAATAGTTTTCGATGCCATGCCAGTTTAAATTTCTGCAGGCAGCCTCGGAAATTAACTACAATCACTGAGCCGCAAATGAGAGTTTTTAATGATAAATGCGCAAAAATAAAATGATCTACTTCATATAATTTTTTTTTTTGTTTTATATTGTTTCATATAAAATAATATCGTATTGTTTTGCAAGCTATATTATTATAGTAAATAAATGTTGTATACAGTATTTAAAACAATGCAAGGGATTTGCTTGCTTAGTATACAGTCACTGTTAATCTTGGTTTAATCGAAGTTTGCCTAAACCGTCGTCGGTGCCACCGGCTCCACAAGGTGAGTGCGGGTGATTAACGATAGTTGAGACGTGTTTATTGTGAGCCCGCCACAGCCACCCATCTTCCAGTCCTCCGAGTCACTCCGAGTCACCGAGTCACCGTCTGTCACCTACAAGATTATGTCATCTTTTTTGATTAAGTTTGTCGTGAGCTCAATGTAATATTGGCAATTTATCATTGGCTTCGTGGTTCATACATCAGTTATATTAGAAAAAAAAAAACGGTTGTCTGTAAAGTCGGTTTACTGACGATAGTTGAACGTTTGCATTTTTCCAAAGAAAATTTTAATGGAACGCCTCAGAGCGAGGTAACGCCGCATACGTCATGTTTTTTCGTGCGTGCAGCCGGCTCCATCGAATTATAAGACGTTGTTACGTCAAAAAAAAGATACTATAAAGTAAATGCTTTCTCTAGTTGTGGCTCAAGTATCTGACTGAGCCAAGTAAACACAGGCTTGCTTATACGAAATTAATTCGAAGAGTAGATAGGCAGAAAGTCAGCAGTATAAAAAATCTCAATTCTTTGTCAACTTTCAACTAAATACAAACAAATATATGAAATAAAAATACAATGAAAAAAAGGTGACAAGTCCAGACAAAAAATGTTTTATTTGTAAATATTTTATTTGCTAAAAAAAAAGTAAAGAACAATCTAGACATGACTTAGACCAGGGGCTACCGCCGAAGCTGCAGCCGATTACCATCGATTTTAGTTATTTACAAACATTTTCACCTTAGTCGATAGAGCTCCAGGGTTCGTCTGCCCGCTAGGCTAAACACAAGTACCAGAAATGAAAGCTGAAGTTTGATTTTTGCAATAAAAAATCCGATGAGAATCGGCTTCATCTCAGCCGGCAGGGCACCAGTTTTGGATATTTCTAGTTAATGTGAAGAACATGCATGCTTCGAGCTCGCAACGAACTTCATTTATTATAATTTAATCATATAATATGAAAAAATGAATTTCGGTTCGGAACACTTTGTTTAAAAATTTTGAAGCATGTTTATTGAATCCGATATCTGCTTACTAAGTGAACTTACTAAGGACCTTTACTGAAGACAAGTTAAAAAATATTATTAAATATTTTTTTAAACATTCTTTTTTTGCTTGATAATTGTGAATAATAAAAAAAAGCAAGAAAAGAAATTACTTACCTACCGTGTCTATGAACATATACTATAAAAGTGTACCAAACGAAGTTTATTAGAATTAAAATATTTACGAAACGGAACTTTTGAGTATTTAACGAAACGAGAAGTTTACCAATATAGAAGTAGCCGTATCGAAGCACTTTCATTTCATAAGAGTTAAAGTGGATACCGCTATCATAAAGTGGGGTTATAAATCGTCATTTTGTATGTAAAATGGTCGCATTTAGGTAATCGTGCATTGCCATGGGAACCCAAGCAACGTGTTGTTATTTTCTGCTCAATCGAACACTAGGAAGTAGGTCAAATATTTGCAAGATTTGGTAACGCGGTGAAACTAAATAAACGCTTGTAAGAGCTTGCAATAAACAAGTAGGTATAAGACAACAAAGTGGAACAGAACAGAATTATTTCTCTAAGACTACACATGTGCACATTACAGTGATACAAGACTAAATTACCTCAAGTATGCAGACCGCATGGCGCGCCGTGTGCGGAGATTGGAGCCGCGAGGTGGAGTTAGTTTAATGAGGTCGGTGAAGTTACGGGCAGAGCCTGACTTTTGCGGGCAACTTGACGAGATGCCGCGCCTGCTTACGTGTCGCGAACGTATAGCAGATTGTTAGTTTGACTGAAGTAGGGGTTTAACTTTCGCATTTGTAATCGATAGTTAAGTGTCTGCTAAGTTTAGAGAAGTAGTATTATTTAGATATTTTTATATTTTATTGGGGTGTAAGTATCTCACTACGATCTTTAAAGCCAAAGCCAACCTCACCTGCCCTAGCCGACGAAAGAGACGCGAGAAAGTGGCTCTGACAAAGGAGAGGTGCCCGACTGGGGAATACCTCACTTCTGTGAGAAGAGAGAACACCGTAGCCAAATAACAATTCCGTTGAGGGTTTTGTGTTCCTGCGAGCGAGTGAGCCGAGTGAGGTCATGAGAAAGGAAGGATTTGCTGCGTTGGCAGCGGTGGTGGCGACACGCGAGCAATAGTCCATGTTGCGAGCGTTAATATAGCTACGATAACCACTTCATATCAGGCGGGCCGTATGCTTGTCTGACGTAGTGTAAAAAACTTTAATGAAGGTGAAAAAAATTATTAGGGCTGCTGAAAAATTTAGTTTTGCGAGCTATGTGACCAACGATCATATCAGTCTGCTAATAAGTACCTACTAAATACTGATAAATGATGATATGAAAATCTCCAAATTCCACTCAGGCATAGTCGCAGACAGTAACTAGTTTTTCTGTGAACATTTATGCCGTGAAAATGTTTAACACTAATGTTTCTCCGGCTTTAAATTATCTCCTAAGAAAGTCCGGAGAAGTGCGCGCACGTAACTCCCGTAAATTTGGCGGCGGACGGTTAAGGCGCAACAATTAAACATCTCGACACTTACCAACTATGCGAATGGAGAGCAACCTTTAAATTGGAACCACGAAATACGATGGAAAGAGCAAGCGTAGCACTTATTAGCGGTTTTTTTATAAAATTTTCTAAACTTGAAATTGTTATTTGATGTTGTGCTCTCTCGAGAAGTTAAAAAGTATATTTTTGTGTAAGTTTTAAAATTACTACTTCTTTATTTTCCTTATATTTTATTGACTCAGGAGTTGTTTTACAAAATTCAAACTTACAGACAGTTAGGTCGCCATCGTCATCGAGCACTCTTATTCATCCCACTGCTGGGATATGGGCCTTCCCTCAATCGAAGGGGTTTAGAGCGTACTCCACCACGCTGCTCAACTGCGGGCGGAGGCCAGTGTTTTCAAGCCGCCTAAAGGCCACTGACTTGGCTTAACGACTATCATCCAATGACAACAGCCGGTATCGACGGGTTAATGTGCCCTCCGAAGCACGGAGGAAATCGAGATAAATAAACCCATCCATAGACAGACTACGGTCGACTTGCAGGTGCTCCACGTGCAGGCGAAGTTGGTTTTGGCTCTAAATATAATGGTGACTCACTGTCACCCCAAAAGTGTTTTAGTAGCTTTACAAGATTTTTCTACACCTATCACACTAATATTTTATAGGCGAAAGTTTGTGAGTGAGTGTGTGTGTATGTTTGTTACTTCATCACGTCTAAACGGCTGGAGAGATTTTAATAAAATTTGGTATGGAGTTAGCTGACACCCTGGATTTGCTTCTAAAAATGTGAATAGTTGTTATTTCACGTCAGTACACAATTTATTTTCCCTAATAAACCGCGGGTAACACCGCGGGGCACAGCTAGTATAAAATATTTTTGAGTTCGTTGCAAGTTTCATGGCCCCACGCGGAGGCCTTTAGTGGATATTAACTTTTGTCAAGGTATTCGGTTACACCCCAAGGGTTCGACGTAATGTTACAAATAGAGATATTTAGTGTAACTTCTTACACTACGAGCACGCAACTACGCACAACTTCGCGTGTTGTTTTGGCTACTATTGAACAGTTCTGACTGTTTTACGTACGGTAGAACATAATAATAAATCTCTCTATAACCAGCTGAAAGACCTTGGCTTGTCCAGAAGTGCAGTAAGTTCTATACTAGAACGGTATCTAAAGCTGCATTAGCAGGTTCATACCAGATTTGGCTGGGCAGGGAGAGAAACACAAGTAGTGAAGGTGAGTGTTGATGTACGTCGGAAAGGGGCCCCTTAAACCTACACCCGTGTCACAAGTCTCGGGATCTGCTTGGGTTTCTCTCTCTGCCACACGATGGACCCGGCACCCGCACGGTGAATCCATGGAAGCTAAGAAGTTCGTCTCGTCTGTGTGTTCTTTAGCGACAAATGTGGTCACGTGATTTGAACTCGTATACGTCATCAGCTGTATTTTGTATGGAAAATGACAGATTTTGACAACCAAACACGTGACGTAGTCTTGGCAACATACTGAAAGAACCTCGTGTCTTGGTTATGGTTTTCTGTACAGCTAAAAAAGTAACTCGGAGTAATCCAACGTAACTCTATAGTACAAGATATTTAGGTTGTTCGTCAGCCACCAAGAATTCTTCAAATAATTCCGGTTCGATCTGGCCTACTGCTCTTACACCAGAGTCTTGATTGCTTAACGGCAGAGTACACCACGTGCAGGTGAGATTGGCTTGGTTCTAAAATGGTAGAAATGAAATGAAATTATTTTAACCCTTTGGGTTCATATGGTCTAAAGTATTAAAATGTCCAATATTATCAAAATGTCTATCTAGTATTTCGGTATTGACCACTGGCGAAGAAGAAACGTTTGTAAGAAACTTGCCAATATGGATCTAAATAATCAGGAGAGGGAGGGTAGATACCGCCAAATAACAACTCCCCTGAGAGTTGTTGTATTCCTGCGAGTGAGTGAGGTCACCAGAAAAGAAGGAGATGCTGCGTTCGCAGCGGGGGTGGCGGCGCGTGAGCGATATTTTATTTTGCGAGCGTTAATATGGCTACGGTAACCGCTTTATATCAGGCGGGCCGTATGCTTGTCTATCACCCGACGTAGTATATTAAAAAAAATCAGATAATGGTGGTGAGCCAGTACACCTCGAAAAAAATTGTGAAAACTCTAGGGCCTCAGGCGTCAGTGGCAGTAAACTACTCCGTATAATATCCCGTATGCAAACCGTAGCGATGGCAATATAGTTCATACCTGAATTAATAAAGACCGCTCAAATATGAACGTTCGCAGGCGGCGCGATAGTTACGACCGGCTCGTGTGCACCTCCCCTATTGTGTGCCGGTGTTACACGTAGGTTGTACCTTTTAATAATTAATGGCTAAAGTATTTTTTTTTACAAGCATACGGCTCGCCTGATGTGAAGCGGTTACTGTAGCCATATTAACGCTCGCAACATAAAATATCGCTCGCGCGCCGCCACCCCCAGTGCCATCGCAGCATCTCCTTTCTTTCTGGGGACCTCACTCACTCGCAGGAACACAACAGCCCTCAAGGGAACCGTTATTTGGCTGCGGTATTCTGTGAGGTGGAGGTACATTCCCCAGTTGGGTAGCTTACAATTACGCTTCCTACCTCTCTTTTCGCCAGAGCTTCGTTTGTCAGTCAGCAGGGTGCATACCGCGTGCAGGTGAAGTTGGCTTTGGTTCAAAGATGTTGATGAACCACTTACACCCCAAAATTAAAAAAAAAGTATTTAAAAAAAATGATAATAATTTTACTAGTTATCTACTCTATTGTATTTTCTAGTTATCTATAGAGACGAGCCCGGTGGGTCGAATGATTATTTTGACTACGAGGTCGCGGGTTCGATCCCCGCACAAGATTAATATTTGTGTACATGAATATGTCTGTTTATCTTGGCCTGGGTGTTATCTGTGTATTTACAAAAAAAAACATCGGACGCGCAGCATGCGCCACCATAGCGAAATTTATTTATTAATTTTGGCCACTTTCCCGAATTGATATCGGAAAACCAAGGTCACTTTACTACTTTTTGATGCTCTACACGAATCCGAAGTCAGAATTTCGAAATTTTGAATTTCATGGCAACGGACGGACAGACAGAACGACCGGACGATTTTATAAGCTCAATAAATTTCGCTGAAAATTAAGTAAAGTAATAGATATCTAGTACTCATAGTACAAGATTTGCTTAGTTCGGGACTAGATGGCCATGAGTAATTTGTCCAGAAACATTTATTATCTGCCACCGGCCCAATTCCAAATCAAGAGTCTAAAGCAACCAAAAGACTGAGAATTTACCACAGCATCTTTATCTAAACAAGCATTCGGAGTTAAATTAGGTTTCATAAAAATTAAGTTAATTAATATATTACGAGCACAATTGACAGAGAAAATTTATTTATTTAATTTCTATACCACGACGGATGCATGACGCTGATTATGGCCATATGGCCCGCCTGATGTGAGCGGTTCTATCTATTTATAACAGCACTTGTTGCGTCCGTCTTCGAACGTAGGCCTCCTCTCCCATCCTCCATGAGTCTCTGTCCTTTGCCACCTTCATCCAGTTTATGCCGGCCTGTTGGCGGATGTCATCCGTCCATCTCATAGGAGGTCTTCCTCTACCGCGGGTGTTGGCGCGTGGTCTCCACTCCAATATTCTCCTCGCCCAGCGGCTGTGATCCATTCTAGCTATGTGTCCTGCCCATCTCCATTTCCGGCGCTCGACTTCTTCCACTACGTCTATCACTTTCGTCTTTTGTCTGATCCACTCGTTTCTTTTCCTGTGCAAGAGTTATGCCAAGCATTATCCTCTCCATAGCCCTCTGTGCGACACGAAGCTTCTCAGCAGACTTTTCTGTTAAGGTCGTGGTCTCCATTCCATATGTGAAGACCGGCAGGACACACTGGTTGAACACTCAGGTTTTCAAGTGTTGGGAGATTTTTTTCGAACGGAAAATGGATCTATTTGCTCTGAAGGCTGCCCATGCTTGTGTTATCCTTCTTTCGACCTCTGCCACCTGGACCTCCAATCCAAGAGTAATTTTGTGACCCAAATAGATGTAGTGATCAACTAGATGTGAGCGGTTAGCGTAGCCATATAAGCGCTAACAATTCCTTCATTCCTAGTGACTTCACTTACTCGAAGGAACACAACAAAACAACCCTCAAGGGAATAGTTGTTTGGTTGAACACTTATTTGCTGTAACTGCCCCAGGACGCCACCTTTTAGCGCTACCTATATAATCGACATTCATACGAGCGATGCCGCGGGAGCAAGCTAGTATACAGTATATAAGGGCACTTTATTATGATAGTAATCAGTATCGAGATACCATATTACCCGTGGCTTTGTCTGCGATTGATTGAGCGTCTCCTCAGGGAGCGGGGCTACGCGCGACAACACGAGAGCCTTATTCTGATCGTCGACATTACTGCAGAAAAACGCAATTATGATCATGTAATTATTATTATTTAAATAGATTGTCTTGGCCAACTTGCCAGAATATTATAAATATTTTGAAAAGTGGAAAAATTCACCTGGGCAGGTGAATTTTTAGGCTTCTTAGGGGGGGCCCCCTAGGTGAGATTTGATTGAAAAAATAGCCGAATTTCATCTGCAACGATGGACTGCTATGCCTTGTTTAGTAGGTACAATATAAGATGCAAAAATTCGTCAGCAACATAAACTTTCCTAGTAGCTCAGTTGGAAGAGCACTCGACCGGTCATCGAGAGGTCGTGGGTTCAAATCCCACCTAGGGGGGGCAGGTGAATTTTTCCATTTTTCAAAATATTTATAATATGATATGATCATGTAGTTGTTTCGATCGACCAAGTACATATTATTAGTTTTATACTACGTAGAGTGGCAGACAAGCATACGGCCCGCCTGAGAGATTGATTTTTCTTTATTGCAAATTTCTCATAGTGAAATTTCTGTGGTATTTTTTTTATATGAGAGGGGCCAACCCGCAGTTGAGCAGCGTGGTGGAGTATGCTCTAAATCTCTTCGATTGAGGGGAGACCCGTATCCCAGCAGTGGGATGAATTTAAGGGTTGACAACGAGAGGGGGCAAACCAGCATGTGGGTCATCTGATGGAAAGCAATCCCATGGAGATCAGCAACATCAAGGTGTCACCGGTCCGTATGCATACAGTCGTAACAATTATGTATATAATTTTGGATATAGATATACTTATTAAATACATATATTATCTTCAGAATAAGCCCGCACATGTTTCTTGCAAGGGCCCAACCCTTCCTGCATTCAATTACCGCCAGGAGTGTGATGGGAAAAATCACACCACCGCGATGGAAAACATTGCTCCACGCGGCTTCCTATGAACACTAATTGATGAGGGTGCGATTGGGTTATGACTGTCAGTCTTCGTTTACGTCACACTTGATTGAAAGGTATGATGTTACAAAGAGTTCAATAATCTAAGCAGTAGTTTTATTTTCGCATTCAAATAATCCAATGGTAACCGGCTTCAGTTTTGTAGGGCTGTTGGTTTTTAATATTATTGAAAATCCATATAAATGAACTGTTAATCCTTCCTCAAGTAATATCAAAGTGTCTACATTTTCAATTAACATACACATTAATAACTGTGTAGGTACTGGCACAATAACTTTCTGTAATATATCACGGCCCCGACTTCGGGAGATACCGCGCGACTGCCAAACTTATTAGTTTCACCTGAGGGGCTCCGCATCAGGCTTGTTTGCACGACAAACATCCGTATTGTTATGAGCGCCCTCTAAAACCGTATCGGCCATGTTTACATTATTATGAATATGTTTGAAGTATCTTTGATCGATTTCAAAATTACTTTCGCTCTGCTCTGCTGCTCTGCTGAAGTGAATCTTACATAGCCACTTAATATTTAATAGTATTGTGTAGTTATACTGCGCCATCTGCCATTTTTAAGTTTATATTTTGTTTTATACCCCTTCTAAGGCATACGACTCATCGCGTCATCGTACTTGTACCTACGCCTAGTGAAACGAGAGCATGCCGAGCGTATTCAGCTCTACCTACTTCACCCACAGCTCTGCAACAACTACCACAACAACTTCACCCACAGCTCGTCGGGTCATAGTCATGGCGTAGCATAAATAAATAACAATAAATAAAAAATAATTTTAGGGTTATTAGTTATGTATACCTATTTGCTGCTTAATTCTATGTAAGTAAAAAAAAAATCTTTAATTTTTTATGTATTTTATGGGCGCTGAGACATGACATTTAATCCAATGCCTTGACACCGGACTCTCCAGTTTGTCAGCAATTACGTTTGACAAAAATATACTGACGAGGACAATAATCTAAGAGTCTGAATTCTGGACGCACATCGTTCCATACATTTCTAAGGAGCGAAGTCATACATATGTGGAATTCAGAAACTGAATTTCGATATGTATGAGTGGTTCATTAAGATCTTTGAACCAAAGCCAACTTCACCTGCACGCGATGCTCCCTGCTGACTGACAAACGAAGCTCTGGCGAAAAGAGAGGTAGGAAGCGCAATTGCAAGCTACCCGTCTCATAACAGTTCAATATCGTCAAATAACAGTTCCCTTGAGGGTTGTTGTGTTCCTGCGAGTGAGTGAGGTCACCAGAAAGGAAGGAGTGGCGGCGCGCGAGCAATATTTTATGTTGCGAGCGTTAATATGGCTACGGTAACCGCTTCACATCAGGCGGTCCGTATGCTTGTCTGCCACCCGATGATTAGTGTAAAAAAAAGGTTCCGGCCGTGTAAGGGTGGCCTTAGTGTGTAATTTGTCCAAAAATATTTACAAATACAAATTGTCTTTATTGTGAACAACGGGTTTTACGGATGTTACAAGTTTATATCGATCCGTTCAGTGTTCCACCACTTAGGCATACAATAATTATTAACTTTAACAAAACATTATCATGCACTATACAAATTTCTGCCAGTATGTTAATCACTAATGCTGTAGTAGCATTTATCAACTAACAGAGCATGGGATTTCTTTTTAAAATTAGTATAATATATTTATATTTATTTCATCTGTTTTTGGACACTGCGAACGCAGTACTGAGATACAAAGGACAGTGCCAAGCTTCAAATGCTGTTAACTGTACAAATATTTACTTAATCTGTTTAGTTGGCTCCTCTAATTTAAATCGTGAACTAGAACCATTATTTTGAATCCACCTCCCAAAACCCCCAAATATCATATCGAGTCCCTGTCAAATAAATTACAGATAAGGAGTCCTGAGCTAGGGTTACCAGCTTCAAAATTAAGAATTATTGTTTTTTCTATCGGTACGAGTATTCCTAGTTCACTTAATAATTTCAAAACTTTCGCGTTGATAATAACAACGGGAATTAATGTGATCATGCATATAAGGTTTAGGGTGTAAGTGGCTCACCACGATCGATGCCACGAGCCAAAGCAACCTAACTAGAGGCTCTGGCAAAATGGAGGTAGGGTACAGCATATTTGTAAGCTGCCCGACTAGGAAAGCAACTCCACCTCATAGAATACCGCAGCCAAATAACAAATTCCTTAAGGATTGTTGTTCTTTATTATTATACTAGCTGATGCCCGCGACTTCGTTCGCGTGGAATTTATGATTCCGGCGTATTAACACAAATACGAACTAAAGTAGATACATAAGAAAATATTTGGGGCAGTATTACACGTTAAAAGTCAACAAATTATTATTTTTATTTAAGATAGTAACCATAGTTTAAAAAAAAATATAAAATAAATGAAGGGAGTCTTTCCTTCGGGAGCTAATATGAAAAGACCTGAAGCGTTACTAATCCTCGATAAAGCCACATTCTTGGCCATTTCGCATTCATCTGAAACGATTAGACAACAATCCTGAAACATTTCCGCTTTGTCACAGTTTCGTGTCACAAAGCATGTCGGTGTTTCCGTTCTGTATAAATCGAGTAGAATATTGAACATTGTATTTGCGTCCTTCCGTCTAGAGGTAATATTATGGCTGCAATACCTGGCGATGCTGCTTTGTGATATTGTTTTGGCGCCTGATTTCAGCGAGGATTGCTCTAGTCAGATATGTTTTTCCAGTCCCTCCTGAAACATCTAAGAAAAACAGTTTCCCCTCGTTGTTTAAAAGACTTTGAGTCACAAAATCTTGCTACATAGCGTCCCGCAAATGCACGCATTCTTCTGGTTTGTGCAAATATATACCAATCGTTCCATTTAAATTTTAGCGTACACGTCTATATAAAACTGACTAAACAGACCACGTTACCTTTATATATATAACGTTATATATTTATATATATCTATATATATAAAAGAGTAAATCACTCACTCACTCATCACGAAATCTCAGAAACTATAACACCTACAAACTTGAAATTTGGCAGGTAGGTTCCTTATAGGGTGTAGACATCCGCTAAGAACGGATTTTACGATACTCCACCCCTAAGGGGGTAGAATGGGGGTTGGAAGTTTGTATGAAAGTTCTAAGTTTTTAAAGTAAGAAACTTGAAATTTAAAATGCATGTACTAATAATGTATCTTTAGAAATCAACCCCTTTTTGGGGTTAAAACGGGGGTTGGAAGTTTGTATGAAAGTCCTATGTTTTTGTAGTAAGAGACTTGAAACTTAAAATGTATGCTCTATAGATGGTTTGGAGGTGTACTAATAATGTATCTTTAGAAATCAACCCCTTTTTGGAGTTAAAACGGGGGTTGGAAATTTGTATGGAAATCCAATGTTATTGAAGTTAAAGTGATTATGGCAGAAGGATTTTAAATGATATTTAAGTATAAAAAATATTGAAAACAACTACATACTTACTATTATAAGGAGGAATGTTTTAATATAACAATAAAAAATACTTTAGGTTTTACAAAGAGGTTTTAAAAAATAATATCCGTCGACTTCATTGATTCTAAAAATTCGTCTAGATATTGATTGTTTTTAACTTTTTTTATTTTTTTCCTTTCATTAGGTACCTATTTAGCTTTTTCGAATGTAATTAAAAATTCTTTGCAAATAAATAACTCCACGCGTACGAAGTCGCGGGCGGCCGCTAGTATATATATATATATACACGTTATATATATATATATATATATATATACTATTGCGGTTATTTTTTTACAATACAATCAACATTTTGTTAAACTATTTATGCTCATCAGGCTGAACAACTTTTGCTAGGGCGTCATTATTATATTCCTTATAGTTTAGCTGAACCATTATGGTTCTGCATCAGGTGTTCTAAATCTTGGATTTTTATACCTCAACAAAAAATGCTTATCAGGTTTAACAACTTTTGCTAAAGCGTCATTTTTATATTTCTTATAGTTTAGCTGAACCATTATGGTTCTGCATCAGGTGTTCCAAATCTTGGATTTTTATACCGAGATGGAAATTTCGTGTCCACGTTTTCAAATCGATGCCATTTTCGTAATTGACATTTCAGAAAACCATAGAATCAACACCCATATTGATATTATGACATTTCAACCCCATCGCACCCCCACAGGAGTGCTCTTGTGTCACGTCGATTATGTTAGATTATAAAATAGCTGTTGTTTTCGGAATCAGCGACCCGATAAACCATAAAAACAATACCCATGTCTATTTTCAGACGTTTGCACCTCATTTCACCCCTTTAGGGGTTGCATTTTGAAAAATCCTGAAACACGTGTTTACTCATTTATCTACAGAAGTTCTCGTGTAAAGTTTCGTATAGAATAGTCCAACTAATCTTGGTTCCCCATACAAACTTTGGACCCCCGTTTCACCCCCTTAGGGGTTGAATTTTCCAAATTCCCGTCTTAGTGAGCATCTACGTCCTGAAAGGAACCCCCATACAAAATTTGAGACTCGTAGCACTTGTAGTTTCTGAGATTTCGTGATTTTGTATAAATAAAAATTTTCTTTAAACTTTAAATGACGATAACTTTTTAATCTGACATTAGATTTCGATGAAACAAATACTATATGTTGCTCAGGGATGCGCTTAATCTTTTAGTGAAAACCGCGTAAAAATCTGTTTATTAGTTTTAAAGATTAGCGAGTACATACAGACAGACAGACAGACAGACAAAAAAATCAAAAAAATCTTTTTTGTGTTCTGTTACTCTTTTTTTATCGCCCACACCCATTTTTTGTTAATTTTATCAAATGTACAGACACGCGGTTCCTACTGTTTTATTATATGTATATTGATATTGATATGCAACCTAAATTTATTATTATATGCAAAATAAATATTAAATTAATACTGTTTCCTTGATAAAAGAGCAAAATTCATGTCACTTGGCAACCCTGGGCGGGCAAACCTGCCGGCATTACCTCGGAGGTGGGCAAACACTCCATTGTTCGGGTTATTAAACCATCTCTGTTCGACAGGACGTTCATCGCCGAAGTTCAGCTTTATCATAACGAAGTTATCACACGCAGTAGAGACATTTTGTACAAACGGGCGAATACATTTTAGAGATGTACCTAACCTCACTATGATCTTTAAAGCCAAATCCAATCTCACTTGAGCACTAGAGATCAGATCAGATTGCTTGACAGTTGACTGTAGTAAAGAGACGTGGGAAATAACATATTCATACCCATCTTAGGAAGTACTTCCATCTGATAGCAGCCAAATATTAACCCGAATTTCCTTTTGAAGCATTACCAATGATTACCAGTACGCTCCTAAGGAGTTGATATGTGACAACTGGCTATACGTGAGGTATACTTCTTGTAATATTATTTGAATGATGATGGGGAGTAGCTTCTCAATCAATAAGAGATAAGAGTCGCTGAGTAACACGTCTCTTTCGTTAAACCTGATATTTCAATTGGGAGCGCTTAGCCTATAAAAGTGAAAACTCAACTGTCAAAGTTTAGTGGCAAAAGTATTTGTTACTAAAGGGTTAGTAAGTCACTTATATCTTAAAATTGAAATCAATGATCAGTTTGAATATGTTTACTGTTCATGCCATCTATATTTCCACTTAACCCTACAATGTTTGCGGGTACAGGAAGACCCACGATTAATAAATTGTACCCGTGTTTGAGTTGAACGTAGCTCGCGGAGGTAAATGAAACGAGCGGACCATCGGCTTATGGCAGATTACGATGCTGAGTGATAATTAAACTGTTACAAAAGGGTGTATTAATTTTACAATGTTACATTTGTGTCCATAGATTTTTGGTTTGCCTCAATTTACATGTATGTAAATTGGGTTTTATTACGGGTTTGTTTATGATAGAGCATGTAGCTACTCTTGTGTTATTATTATCTAGCTATTGCTTGGGTTTTTCGCAATATCTTTTTACGTGTTGTATTTACTCTGTTTTTAGTCATTTGTGGGGTTAATATCATGAGCACCGGTATAGGTATTTTTTTTTCCGATTTGCTGTGTAACGACGTCACAATAACATAACATGCTGTGACAAAAGTTACAGTTTTAAAAATATATTACCTTTGGATGACCAATAAAAATACTGTATCTTATGTAACAATTCGAACGAAAGTTATTAAAATAAAAGATTCTAGTTTTGTTTTTCTTCTAGTTGTGTTTCTTCGTTCTTGTTTTGTGTATTTAACGATACATATAAATATTTTTAACGTGAATACCTCTTTAAAATTGATTCTATAGGGAGGCAATTCATGAAAACGAATGATAACAAAATCGGGGGATACAGGTCTGGTTTGGTAGTGCAGCTACATCTCTATCATCTCCCTCCAAAATGACAACACACGGCCGTGTCCATTAGACAACCACACCCCTTTTATTTTATTTTAAAAACTTTTCATTTAATTTTGGGGTGTAATTGGTTCATCAACATCTTTGAACCAAAGCCAACTTCACCTGCACGCGGTGCACCCTGCTGACTGACAAACGAAGCTCTGGCGAAAAGAGCGGTAGGGAACGTAATTGTAAGCTGCTCGACTGGTGTATGTACCTCCACCTCACAGAATACCGCAGCCAAATAGCAATTCCATTGAGGGTTGTTGTGTTCCTGCTGTTATGTATGAAGGTAAAATAATTATTATTATAAATGACGGTATTACTATATGGAAAAAGGTTCAGTCTGCCAATAAACGGATTCAAGTTAACGCGTGTTCTTATTTATCAGTGGCGACGAGGATTACCTACAGTACGATAAAACAATGTCGGTTGGAAAATTAAACGAGTTTGATGTGCAGTGCGGTAATTGGAAACTTTATATTGACCGAATCGATATGTATTTCAAAGCAAATGCGATAAAGGAGGAAGTCAAAGTGCCAACACTCATATCGGTGGTAGGTGACGCGGCATATGAACTTATGGTAAATTTGTGCAGTCCGGTTAAACCATGTAATAAAACGTTTAACGAACTTGTGTCGATATTGGAAACATTTTTACAACCCAAACCATCGGTGTTGGCAGAACGATATCGTTTTAGACAATGCAGGCAAAGTAACGGACAGTCGGTAGCACAGTACGTGGCTCAGTTACAGAAAATGGCGGCTAACTGTGAATTTGGGACAAATTTCAACGAAAATATGAGAGATCAATTTATATGTGGATTACTAAGCGACGGTATTAGGCAAAGATTATTCGCAGAGGAAAAGATTGTTTTTGAAAAAGCGCTCTCATTGACATTGTCCTTAGAGGCTGCGGAGCGGGACGCTCAGGCGGTGGATAGCAGCCACAATGGAGGCAGTATACTTGTGAATGCATTACGGGCGGCCAGCTGTTGGGGTTGCGGCGATATTCACCATGTATATAAACACTGCAAGTTTAGAGATTACGTATGTAGTCAATGTAATCAAAAGGGACATTTGCGGCGAGTATGTCCGGTGCGGGACAGCGAGACGGCGTCCGGATCCGGGCTCCGGGTGCAGCGGGGACTTAACACGCAGCACGGGAGGTTCACACAGCGCGGGCCGGCGACGCGGTCCATAGGCGGCAGAGGTACGGCCGCTAGCGGCCGTGAGCAGCCAACAGAAAGAGGGCGGAATCGGCCCGGGAACAGTTGGAGGAGCAATGCGCGGGCTCACTGGGTTCAGGAGGATAACCAAAAAGAACAGAAGACGGAAGCTGGGAGAAAAACCAGCTACAGCGACGCATCGGACAGTGAAGAACCAGTGTACCAGATGTCTTTAGGACGGTATAAACCGGTAAGCGTGTCAATCGACATTAATAACAGAGTGATCGCTATGGAAGTCGATACCGGATCGGCTTTGTCGTGCATAAGTGAAAGCATGTATGTAGAAAAATTCAGTGATATTCCCCTGAAAACTTGTAACTTAATATTAAAATTTTATGATGGTAGTCGAATAAAACCTGTTGGATTAATTAAGGTAAATGTAAAATATGGTTCAATAGTAAAAATATTAGATTTATATATCATAAATAGAGGTACAACGAGTCTTTTGGGACGACAATGGTTGGCCGAACTTAATATCGAGATTCCAAAAATATGTGTCAATAATATTAGTAATGATAACTCGAACAAATTAATTGTTAGTGACCATATAAATAATATCATTTCCAGATATTCTGAAGTTTTTGATAATGGGCTCGGCTGTTTCACCGGCGAGCGAGCTACGCTGCGCTTGCGGCCGGACGCGCAGCCTGTGTATTGTCGCGCGCGGCCGCTGCCGTATGCGCTGCGAGAGCGAGTCAACGCCGAGCTGGACGCCATGCTACGCACCGGCATCATCGAGCCTGTTGAGCACTCCGACTGGGCAACTCCGTTAGTAATTGTTCACAAACCAGATGGTTCTTTACGGTTATGTGCGGATTATAAAGTGACTCTGAATCCTGTCTTGTTGGTTGATAAATATCCGGTTCCAAAAATAGAAGACTTGTTTTCTAGGTTGAGCGGGAGCATCATATTTAGTAAATTAGATTTGTCACAAGCATATGCACAAATTTGTTTATCAGAGCAATCGGCCAACCTGACGGTTATCAATACGCATCGTGGATTATTTAAATACCGACGATTAGTTTACGGTCTCGCTTCGAGTCCTGGGGTCTTCCAACGTATCATGAATAATTTGTTAAATGGTATACCGAATGTAACGATATTTTTGGACGATATTTGTATAGGGGGAAAAACAATGGATGAGCATGTTAGAAGTTTGACGGCGGTATTAGAAAAATTAAAGAATTACGGGCTCAAGATAAAGAAACAAAAATGTAAATTTTTGACTAGAGAAATTAGATATTTAGGTTTCATTATTACTCAGGAAGGAGTTAGGACAGATCCAGAAAAGATTCAGCCAATATTACAAATGAGAGCCCCTAGTAATACTTCTGAATTAAAATCTTTCTTAGGAATGATTAACTTTTATGGAAAATTTATTAAAAATTTGAGTAGTTATTTGAGTCCAATGTATAACTTGTTAAAAAAAAATTGCAAGTGGGTTTGGCAAAAGGGTCACCGGTCGGCTTTTGAGAAAGTAAAAACATTATTAAGTAACAGTGAAGTGCTCACGCACTTTGACGCATCACTGCCGGTGGTAGTTACTTGTGACGCCAGTAGTCAGGGCATCGGCGTCGTCCTGGCGCACCGCGTGCCCGGCGTCGGCGGCGGCCATGAAGAGCGAGTCATCGCGTACGCGTCGCGCGCGCTGTCGCCCGCCGAGCGTATGTATAGTCAGATCCACAAAGAAGCTTTGGCTATAGTTTTTGCGGTAAAAAAATTCCATCAATATTTGTATGGTCGGCGGTTTGTGTTACGAACGGATCATAAGCCCTTAGTGAGTATTTTTGGCCCACGTTTTGGAATTCCAAATATGACAGCTAGTCGATTGCAACGCTGGGCTCTCATATTATCTGCTTACGATTTCACCATAGAGTACGTGTCTTCTCAAAACAACACAGCTGACGCACTTTCAAGATTGATGGCTTCATACAAGGCAGAAGGGGAAAGGGAAGATGATACTCCAGAGCAAACGTACTTACATTTTGCCGCGGATGCTTTACTGTTAGAATATAATGACATAAGGAGGGAAACAAAAAGAGATACGTTACTGAGTAGGGTACTATGTTATGTTCGAGAGGGTTGGCCTAAGGAGGTTCCAATAAAAGAATTACAACCATTTTTCAATCGTAAAAATGAATTATATACAGAATTAGATTGCGTAATGTGGGGCCATAGAGTAGTCATACCACACAGACTACAGGCACGGGTTTTAAAAGAATTACACGATACTCATATGGGGATCGTAAAGACAAAAAGTGTCGCTCGCAGCTATGTTTGGTGGCCGGGCATCGATGAAGCCGTGGAGCGGCAGTGCGCTGCGTGTGTTACCTGCGCGGAGGTGGCGGACGCCCCGCATCGCCACCAACCACGCTCATGGCCTTGGCCCAACAAGCCATGGACGCGAGTTAACTTTGATTTTTTTGTTGTAGCAGGAACTAAGTATCTAGTTTTAATAGATGCATGCTCAAAGTGGGTGGAAGCAATTAAAATGACTTCAACCACCGCCTCACAAGTGATAGGTAAATTAAGAGAATTATTTTCGAGATACGGAATTCCAAAACAAATAGTAAGTGATAACGGCCCCCCATTTTCGAGTGAGGAACTTAAATATTTTTGTAAAGTAAACGGTATAGAACATATTTTTTCAGCCGCATATCATCCGGCCTCAAATGGCGCAGCGGAAAATGCAGTTAAATTATGCAAAAAGGTTATTAAAAAAGCCATAGCGCAAAAAATTGACCCTGAAATTGCTTTACATAGATTTTTGTTAATTTATAGAAATACGGTGCATAATACCACCGGCGACAGCCCTGCTCAACTATTTTTAGGGAGACCAATTAGGACCCGTTTAGATTGTCTAAAACCCGATAGAGAGAAATATGTATTTTCCGCACAACGTAAGCAAGAAAAAGCCGCTGGAGGGGTGCAGAGGCATTTTGAAGAAGGTGATAGGGTCTGGTTTAGGCAATTTGGTACAAAAACCAAATGGGAAGAGGGAATAATTATAAAAAGATTAGGCAACACTGATTATAACATAGAGACAAAAGATAAATTAATAAAACACCGGCATATTGATCAACTAAGGAGACACGATCTAGGGCCACCTTTGAACGATAATGCACAAATCAAGGATTCTGGGTTGTGCCCAGAATTGTTGTCCTTGCCTATGCGGGACGAAGGGGACCAGTCGGTAGGCTCGAGGGCGCCGGTAGCGGAGCGCGCTTGCAGGCCGGCGGCGGCGGATGTCAGAGAGCGTAGGCCACCCGTCCGATATGGAGTGGATGAATATGTGTCTATTTGGGGATAATTATGTTAGATTATGAGATATAACAAAGCTGTACTAAATTTATATACTTATTATGTTTATAGAACTATGCCACTAATTATGTATGTTAGGTTAATTAGAAACCAATAATTATGTGTTTAAAAATATAAGGTTAAATAAGGGTGGAGGTGTTATGTATGAAGGTAAAATAATTATTATTATAAATGACGGTATTACTATATGGAAAAAGGTTCAGTCTGCCAATAAACGGATTCAAGTTAACGCGTGTTCTTATTTATCACCTGCTAGTAAGTGAGGTCACCAGAAAGGAAGGAGATGCTGCGTTGGCAGCGGGGGTAGCGGCGCGCGAGCGATATTTTATGTTGCGAGCGTTAATATGGCTACGGTAACCGCTTCAGATCAGGCGAGCCGTACGCTTGTCTGCCACCCGACGTAGTATAAAAAAAAATCTTGCTATTAGAAACAATGTCTTATAAAGATTTGTATTATGTAACTCTCATTCGAATGAAATATTCTGTCGAATATTTTCCGTTAATTTATTCGCAATAGAATCCCTTCATATGGTTTTAATCGATTTCGAACTGAGTAACAATAGTCCCCACTGTCTCGTTAGGGGCAGACGGCAGCGGAAGGGTTGCCGTCGAACACCTGGGGATGCACTCGGTACACGATAGAGTTACTGATGCAGCTGAGAGAAAGGTTAATAAACTTTGGAATAAACTATATTATGTTCAATATTAGAAGTACGCTTATATTTCTAGTGATTAATGCTACTGTTAGGTAATGTAGATGTTTAAATACACTATAGACAAAAAATATTTGGGTCGTTTTCAAAATAAATTTACGTCAGTAAATTGTTTTGTTAGGAAATGACGTTTTGCCATGGTTGTATTGACCAACAATTTCCTAACATTGCCTTATTTTTACCATTTCCTGACGGTACAATTTACTAAAATTTTCGGGACGTACATTCATTTTGAAAACAACTCATTTATACCCAAAACATGGGAATAAATTAGAAACTTGTAAATCCTATCCTATCGATCGATCGATGCTTCAGATGCGAATGTTGTTTTATTTCACGAGCCCGGTGGTAGCGTGGTTACTTTGACTCCTAGTCGCGGGTTCGACTGTCGTTCGCCGCACAAGACTAACTTCTCTGTGCATGAACATGTCTGTTTTTCTTGGTCTGGGTATTTTCTATGTATTATATTTATTTTATTGTGTGTATTTTTTTTTAATGTATTATATTGCTATTTACCAATTTTTTTGCATAACTTTAACCTTTTTCAGCTGCTTTAAATACTTAAATAGCAATAACATTGCGCCAAATGACCATCAATCAATATACTAAGCTATTGTTATCTGCAGTAAGATTCAAATTGAATAAGTGCAATATTTTATAACTTACAAAATAGGTATTCCAAAACAAATCGCACAGCGCTATCTAGTCCCAAACTAAGCAAAACTTCTACTATGGGTACTAGATAACTGATAATCTACTTAAATACATATTTTGTTTTTGGTGAATACATACCTACATTATAATACATAGAAATCACGCAGGCAAAGACAAACAGACATGTTCATGTACTGAAATGTTTGTCTTGTACGGGGATCGAACCCGCGACCTCGGAGTAAAAGTAGCAACTGTTAGCCATTTAACCACTGGGCTGAGAACTACTGTATTGAAATTCGGACATAGTTTCAAAGTTGCGTGATGTTTATTACGTCAGGCGAACTGATTGCCAACAATTGGTGAGCCCATGCGGGTGCCTGCCAGCCTGCTGGTAGACTCGATGGTGGAGCTGATTACACCTTATCTCACAAACTGGTTATGGGGATCATTAAGACTTATTAAGTGTGATGAGTTTCATTTAAAAAATGGTGGCTTTGTACGATCATTCATATGTTTGTACTTTCCTCTGTCTGCTTGCCATATAGCAAAATGTTTTCGTGCCGCGACCTGTCAATTCTCTACCCACCATGGGACCGCGGCACGCAAAAGGTTAATATAGCTACTTATTGACTTTAAATATAGTATTATGTGGAATTCTTACGTCTGGCGACTGGTCTCATTCACCCTGCACCTGGTGAAGTTAGCATTGGTTTTGGAGACAGTGGTGAGGCACTTCGAATATTAATTCATATCTATGATATTGATTTACTTTTAAAGCTAGTTAAAAACATAAAGCCGTTCTAAATAGATTCTCTTATGTAAACAGAAAAAAAACTATTTGCAAAAAAGTAACGATTAGTAGGTATGGACTGATCATTTCCAAGCTATAAAAACGCTTTCGTGATATGAAAACAAAAGCATTCCAATAATGTTTACTGACATTAAATTAGCCAAGAGCCATCTCGCACATTAGCGCGGCAGTAAAAACTGTTTAATATCAATTGTGCGGGGGCCCAGACGGGGCCAATTGAGAGGTAGTTAAGGTGATCACCCGCCAGGTGGCCTGTGAGTCAACCGACCAATTTAGTTAATAGAAGAAACGCGGAACAGGAAAGGTTATGGAGACGATGTAGAATTTGTTCTCTAGTTGTTGCTTTGTGGCCGCGGTGTAATTGCCACATTTTCAACAACCACTGTGCTAGAGGCAAAGAAGTACTATACAACGAATATATTGTCCCTAGCCCGATGGTTTTAGAGAATACGGCATTTGAAGTGGTTAAAGACTACGTCTACCTCGTACGGATAATACGGCTTGTCCTGGGTAACTTTAACAAAGAGATTGATAGACACATTCGACTACGTTGGACAGCATTCTGGAGAGACCTATACTTTAGGCATCTCTCTAAGGAACGGAATTCGGAATGAAGAAATTCGACGGCGAACCAAAGTTGTCGACATTGTCAGCAAGCTAAAGTGGCAGTGGACCACATCTGCCTATTCAGTGATGGTAGATGGGAGAGAGAAGCGAAGTCCAGAAGCGAAGTCCTATGTATCCAACAGTCGATAAATGCAGGCTGATGATTACAATGAAATGACTCACTACTATTTACTTACTACACTTCAAAGCCAAAGCTAAGCATAACTGCATATGATGCATCCTGCCATATAGCGATCGAGGCTCTGGTGAAAGAGAGTGAAGCATTTCAAGCTTACGGGGACAGTGCCTCTACCTCACAGAAGGCTCCAATCTCAACTTTTTATCTTGGTGATATTTATTTCTAACCGCTATGTATTGCTGAAACTATACTATACTATACTATATTCTAGCTCGGTGCTCAACTAAAAATATTAAAGGGTAAGAACAGCATATCAAGTTTCATTGACTTTGCACTGACGTTGACTACTATTTCAATTCTACTTAGAAAAACACAAAAACCAGATCTTTCGATGCTACGTCGGACAAGGTAGATCTATATCAATATATATTTTAAAATATATTTAGTATCAATGTGAGTCAACACAGTTCGCTGTGCAAGTGACCCACATGTCTAGCAATTGAGAGTCAGTTTAGGTGATCGAGCAGGTACGGGCGTGTAGGTGCCGTAATTTGTACAACTGGTTCTAATTTAGAAGGCACTTGTTGCCAACGGGACTTAGAACCGAGTTTTATTCTTCTTTTATTTTTTCTGGTTCTTATTGATATCGTGCGCTATTGTCTGCTTAGGTAATATGATAAGTTAGGAATTTGACTATGTAAATCCTACCAATTTTAATATTAGCGACTCACACCTGCTTCGCACTGGTGCAATTTTTGAGGAATTGGTTACGAATTTTTTTTTCTACTGATATGAAATCTATGAGCAGTGTAGTGGCGTATGCTTCAACCTTCGCTTGAGGGGAGACCCGTACCCGGATTATTATGTGTTGATGCCACAAATGGTTATGAAAGCTTAATTAGGTTATATTGTACTAGCGGCCGCCCGCGACTTCGTACGCGTGGAGTTAGTTATTTGCAAATAATTTTTAATTACATTCGAAAAAGCTAAATACCTAATGAAAAGGAAAAAAAAAAGTTAAAAACAATCAATATCTAGACGAATTTTTAGAATCAATGAAGTCGACGGATATTATTTTTTAAACTCTATTTGTAAAACCTAAAGTACTTTTTATTGTTATAATAAAACATCCCTCCTTATAATAGTAAGTATGTAGTTGTTTTCAATGTTTTTTATACTTAAATATCATTTAAAATCCTTCTGCCATAATTACTTTAACTTCAATAACATTGGATTTTCATACAAATTTCCAACCCCCGTTTTAACCTCAAAAAGGAGTTGATTTCTAAAGATACATTATTAGTATACCTCCACACCATCTATAGAGCATACATTATAAATTTCAAGTCTCTTGCGTCAAAAACATAGAACTTTCATACAAACTTCCAACCCCTGTTTTAACCCCAAAAAGGGATTGATTTCTAAAGATACATTATTAGTACACCTCCACACCATCTATAGAGCATGCGTTTTAAATTTCATGTCTCTTACTTCAAAAACATAGAACTTTCATACAAACTTCCAACCCCCGTTTTAACCCCAAAAAGGGGTTGATTTCCAAAGATACATTATTAGTACACCTCCACACCATCTATAGAGCATGCATTTTAAATTTCAAGTCTCTTACTTCAAAAACATAGAACTTTCATACAAACTTCCATCCCTCGTTTTAACCCCAAAAAGGGGTTGATTTTTAAAGATACATTATTAGTACACCTCCACACCATCTATAGAGCATACATTTTAAATTTCAAGTCTCTTGCTTTAAAAACAAAGGACTTTCATACAAACTTCCAATCCCCATTCTACCCCCTTAGGGGTGGAGTATCGTAATATCCGTTCTTAGCGGATGTCTACACCCTATAAGGAACCTACCTGCCAAATTTCAAGTTTGTAGGTGTTATAGTTTCTGAGATTTCGTGATGAGTGAGTGAGTGAATTACTCTTTTATACATATACTAGCAAAGTACCCGTGCTTCGCTACGGGAACACTCCTGACTTGCGTCTATTTTTGTTAAGATTCCAGATATTTTATTTTTCCCCCATAAAGGAAGAATGCGAAACGCATTGACCATTATTACAAACATACACCATTTAGGTTACGACGTCCCGGTAAACAATATTTTAGGCATATGCACCAGGAGCCAAAATTGCAAGGCTTCCAGGAGAACTTACTCGTGAGCAAACTACATATAACTGATCATGAGAGAAGCAGTCCTGTCTCAAGTCAACCCCAGCGACCTTTAGAGACTGCCCCTGAGCTTGGTTAATGGTCATAGCAAAACACCTTTATGGTCAATTGAAGTCTTTCAAATTGAACGGGGTGGTCTGATGCAATAATGGGAATGCGGGGTATAAAGAGACATTCCTCAAGACCGCATCCCTTACCGTCTTCACTCAACAACTGTAACTCATTGTTCATTGTTGTAGTTGTTTAATAAGTGAACAATGGTGGCACGAACCTCCTGATGAAGTGTCATCAGGAGGTTCGTGCATCATCAGAGGTGTACCTCTGTTCCATGCAAGTGGTAGGAGATGGAGCGGAACAGGCCAGCTCCATCACCTTCTACAGCTATAATGGTATGGGGCATCATCACATCTTCCACAAGTATAAATTTAGCCAATATTGATGTCATTGTTTGAAAAATACCGAAATTCTGATTTTAAGTAGGCATATCCCATAAAGTCGTTACTTAACTTCATTTGAGGGAAACAGTTTTTTTTACGCTCCACCCGCGCGATGGACAACCTCCGGTGGTAACTACGGGGATGAGGTGAGCGATGAACTCTCATGGATAACCCCATGGTTTGAAATAATCTCTCGTATATACCCTTTCCTTAATAACGAAACCATAGCTCCCTGTACAAATGCTAGGTATAGCGCCATTTAGTGATGAGTTAATTAAAATATAAATATAACATTTTTAGACATTTCTTGTCTGGGCGCTGGTCAAAAGTTAATCACTTACCCATAAACATCCCCTTTTTTATGAACAACCATTCCACCAAGTCTCAAAATAGTAGGTGAACCGAATTCTAAAAAGAGAGTTTTTTTTCAACCTCTATTTTCAACCTCTTAGGGGTGGGATTTCGGAAAATCCCGTCTTAGTGCGCGCCTACATTGTATAGGGAACACATATCCAAAGTTAGTTTTAGGTTTCTAGCTTCAGTGGTCTGGGCATTGATTAGTGAGTCAGTCAGTCAGTCAATGAGGACAAAGCCTTTTATTATCTAGCTTTTGCCTACAGCTTTGCTCGCGTGAAATTCGGGCATTTTAGATTATCTAAGTCAAGTCTAATACGCAAAGCAACCACCTCCATGTATCACCTTTAATTGTACTAAATACGGATTTAAGATCTTGCCGGATAATTACTACACCCGTACCGCCCTCGCCGCGCCGCCCGCGATCGTGTAAGCACTGATTGATGCCAAATACAAATTTAAAAACTTATAGGGATAACACTTCAGTCAACACAGAAAGAAGTCTTATTCCATCAGCTTAAAAAGGATAAACCAAAACTTAAAAAATATTACACGATGATGGTCACGTTAGCCACGTTGAAGTTTAGAATCGTTTTTTTTTTAATTTTACTCCTTTTTTCGGGTTGAATTTTGAAAAATCCTGAAACACCTGTTTACTCGTTTACTCATTTGTCTATAGAAGTACACGTGTAAAGTTTAGTATAAAATAGTCCAACTAATCTCGTTTCTTTACACAAACTTTGGACCTCCGTTTCACCCTCTTAGGGGTAAAATTTGAAAAATCCTTTTAAATAATTTCGTGTCCACTATGATATATTTTCAAAGCGATGCCATTTTCGTAATTGACGTCCCAGAAAACCATAGAATTAACACCCATATTGTATTATGACATTACAACCCCATTGCACCCCCATAGGGGTGATTTTATGTCACGTCGGCTATGTTGGATTATAAAATAGTTGTTGTTTTCGTAATTAGCGACCCGATAAACCATAAAAACAATACCCATGACGATTTTCAGACTTTTTCACTCCATTTGACCCCTTTAGGGGTTGAATTTTGAAAAAATCCTGAAACACGTCTTTACCCATTTATCTATAGAAGTACTCGTGTAAAGTTTCGGATAAAATAGTCCAACTAATCTTGTTTCCCCATACAAACTTTGGACCCCCGTTTCACCCCCTTAGGGGATGAATTTTGAAAAATACTTTCTTAGTTCACCCCTAGACGTCATAAGGAACCTACTTGCCAAATTTGGAATCTCTAGACCCAGTGGTTTGGGCTGTGCGTTGATTAGTGAGTCAGTGAGGACAAAGCCTTTTATTATTATAGAAGATATAGATATACGAGGTTATGAACACTATACATATACTCATACTAAATTCCATCAGAAAACGATTTTCGTGCCTGGGAGATCTATGGTTACCGCTATCCATATTATCTCGGCTCTTTAGTATACTTGCTGTCTCTTTCCCTCGCTGAGTACGTAATCGGCGCAATGGCGTCTTTTTTACTTGCAAAAATATGAAATTAACCTAAAATTTCTGCATACGTTTCCTAAGACATTTTATACCACGAATAGTGAAACTGTGGAATCAACTTCCCTCAGCGGTATTTCCGAACAACTACGACATGGGTGCCTTCAAGAACAGAGTTTTCATTTCCCTTAAAAGGCTGGCAACGGATCGGCGACCCCTTGGTGTCGCTGATCTCCATGGGCGGTGGTGATTGCTTCCCACTAGGTGACCCACATGCTTGTTTGCCCCCCTCTTACATAAAAAAAACCGGACAAGTGCGAGTCGGACTCGCCCACCAAGGGTTCCGTAGGTACGTAGTATCATTATTAAATTTGATATTTTTCATAAATAAGAAATAATGCGTCGAAAAAAATAAATAAAATATATTTTGCAATGTGTACATCAAGCCCTTTCATATGATACCCCATTTGAACTAGAAGTTTCAATTTGAAATTTCGACACCCTATAAAAAATTAGACCCCCTATTTTTTAAGATCTATTTACAAATGTATAGTTTTGCGATTTATTCCTGTACTTGTAGTCTATGACGATGTTACTTGCCAATTTTCATAGTTCTAGGTCAACGGGAAGTACCCTATAGGTTTTGATTCCCTTGAGTGTGTCGAAATATGCGTTTTTTTGCTGAATAAACGGCCGTAACTTTTTTCTACGTAAACTTAGCAGTTTGATTTTTTTACAACATCATGGGACCGTAGACCTGAGTATACAGTTCAAATTTCAGCTTGATATCTCCACGCATTCTCGACATAGAAATTCTTGACAGACAGACAGACAGACAGACAGACAGACAGACAGACAGACAGACAGACAGACAGACAGGCAGACAGACAGACAGACAGACAGACGGACAACAAAGTGATCTTATAAGGGTTCCGTTTTTCCTTTTGAGGTATGGAACCCTAAAAAAAATGTTATTGTCTACTTTATTGTGATATGTGACCCCCCGGGCATTATTTACTTTATCTACAAAATTAATTAAAGTAATACAGAAGATGGCATTTTTGCCCATTTCCATCACATATTTTTTCGATTTGATATGTAGGGACGTCTCAATAATATAACTATAGGTGAAAGAATTACTTCAATAGTATAAAAATATTTTATATTATGATATATAGAGATATGTTAATTTGAAAATCACAATTTTGGACTGTCCCGAAAACGCTCCATACAAAAGGCTACTGAGTTATGACGTCGAGGTTTGTATTTTGTATGCATCAAATCAGAAATTTGTACGACAGCTATGTTATGTTAAATATTACGTTTATGTAATTAGTATCATAATAAAAGTTATAGTATTTTTTATTGCTTCTCCAATGGTAATTTAACTTTTTAATAATTTCATACTTTTAAAATGGACTTTCCCGCTAAACTATGATCGGCCCTAAAATAAGTCGGACAGAAGATATCAGAATGAAATTTTGTGTATTTTAATACATATATTGTTAAATAATTTACACAATTTTTGAACATTGTCAAATAGCCTATTGTCACAAACGTCAGTTTGCTTGCGTTAACTAATTGCGAGTTGAGACCTCTGGGCCCCTATTCAAGTGTACGTTTTTAACGCTTGTGGTATATCTTTTTATAACATTGTGACTTGTTGATGTTGAATGTACAAACAAACCTTCTATATACAAAAAATATCAGACAGTGAAAAACCGTATTTGAAAGAGGATTTAGCAAATACACAGACAGACGCGAAAAGAGACTTTATATACGAGTATGTATGTATAAATGTTACTATGTTTAGATGTCGAGACTTGGATTTTTAATCATGCAAAAGCCACTGTATCGATTTGATGAGACATACGTAAGGCCCGTTTGATGTGAAGTGGTTACCGTATTTTTATAATCGAAGTTACCATAGTTTAAAGACGCTTTTGTTGCAAGCGTTCGGCTATGGTAAAGTATAGCTCGCGCGCTGCCACCTTTCTGCTTGGTAACCTTGCTCACTCGCAGGAACACAACGGCCTTCTAGTATCCTAGAAATCGTTATTTAACTGCGGTTTTTTGTGAGGTACTTCTCAAGTCAGGGAGAGTAGAAATTACGCTGTGTTTTAACTTCGTTAGTTAATCAACGGGTTACACCACGATCAGGTGAGGTTGACTTTGTCTCAAAAATAATAATAAGTCACATACACCCCAAAGATAATGGAACTGCCGTGAATTTGCCAGTCTAATTGATTTACATTTAAGGATGACGTAGGTTGTAGTCCTCTACGAACCCTGATAGTAGGTATCTATATTTTAAAGCGTCCGTGACCAAGGGTCATGAAATCCGTGGGGAATTTAACTAGTTATCCCACAGGGTCCCTTTGTCCAACTTGAAACGTATCGTGTAAAATTAAATAAAAGCGCTTTGTAAAGGTGTCGCCCGCACGGCCGCACCATGTCGCGGACGGTCGCTAATAGTTTGATTTAGGGCTGGCACATGCAACTAACCAGGAAATTAGAATTATTCTCAGATCTATAAGAACCTGTGAATCTGTTAATTTTGAATGGCCAATGTATCTGATGTAAAAGCAAAAAAAAAAAAATACGTTCTCTAAGTAAATACATGCAGTAACGAGCGCATGAAAAAATAACACGCTCAGTTGTGAATTTTACACAATAATGTGTATGTGAGATGAGTTCTTCTTCATCATCATCCGCCTCTCTCCATCGCTCGCTGCGTGACCTTTAGCGTGTGGACTAGTCTGATGGTCAGTTCCCAAGTCTCTGCACTGAGAACGCACTGGTTGAACACTTTAGTCTTCAAGTATTGTGGTATCTGTGCAACGAAAATGTGCCGAAGCTTTCCAAAAGCTGCCCAGCCTTTGGAAAGCTTCGGCACATTTTCTGTTGCGTCTATCGTTCTCTTTATTGAAATTACCCCGGCCAAGCCGTATGGAATGTCCGAGTTAGACATAGTTTTTAACCACTTCAAGAGATAAGTATGTACTGTTGGTATATAATTGTCAAAGAATTGTTTGCATGTTATTTTTGTGCCAAGATTACACATATATACTTATAAGTACATACCAAAGTAAATACTAAGTACCAAAGGCCAGTTACAACTAATAAAATTTAAGGAGATATAATATTGAACGAAAAATTATTTCATCGTTGTAGTAATGTGACATTGAATGTATAATTTTGAATCACACTGCGAGTTTTTGCGAAATATTTCGCAAGTTCGCTAAAGGGTGGTGTTTCTAATGGGGCACCAGCCACCAACACAACCTTGAATAAGGAAAGCATTAAAAGTCGCCTTCGTAAATTGCAAAAAAAATAGTGATATTTCATTGCGATATACGATAGATGATCGTAAAAAAAAAATCTGTTAATGATTCCATTAATAAACCGTGAAACACATTTATTTCGCAAAATGCGATATTAAAATAAGATACTCAAACAATGATCATCATCATCATCATCATTTCAGCTGAAGAACGTCCACTGTTGATTACAGGTTTTGTGCAGTTTGCATCATTTGCGCCTTCCCAAGCTGTGTTTTCCGGTCCGCGGTCGTAATTCAAGAACCTTTCTATTCCATCGGCCATCAGTTCTACGTACTAAACTATGGAAGCACTGACTAACATTATGAAACATTATACATAGATAGATAGTTTATTTGTATTACAGCAGTTACACACACGTACAATTATAAACTTTTACAATAGATGACACATCGTTGATTGCAGGTGTGTGTTGCAGCAATAAAAAGGGGCCATAGCTCAGTGGGAATGTTGCAAAAGGTTATTATAATAAAGAATATATTTTACTACATGTGGCAACCCTAACGAAGCATAGTGCACCCGCATCTGTGAGAAGGTTGAAACGTTAGACTCTATTACCCCTAACTTATCCTATTTGATGTTTTTTTTTTTACTTAAAGTGTGTAGGTACAGTAAGTTATAATTTATTATTAAGCCTATTTTTATTTTATCGGCGAATGTTGCCATCGAGTTAGAAATTAATATATTGTTTCATAAAGTTCTGATATTGGCGGCTTGTTGAAAGATAAAAAAGCGTTTTTTAGATGTATTTTTATGGAAGACTAGATTCTGCCCTCAGCTTTGCCCGCGTGAGTGTCAGTTACCTATCCAAAGTTGTGGTCATCCCTGGGGAATAGCTCATTTTTTTTTTGGGATAAAAAGTATCCTATTATTTGTTCCGGACTTCTAATTATAACGTACGCAAAATGTAATGGCATTCGATTCAGCAGTTATGTGGCGTGAATGTGGATCAAACAAATAAACACTTTTTCCCATTTGTAATATTAGCAAGGATGTCAAATGTTGTCCATACAGCACGTGACTGTTGACAATTCTACAAGAGATCTCTTTCACTATTTATTCTTTTACCCTTAGCTGTCAGTCCACTTTAAATCTTTGAATGAATTCTAAAAGGGAAAATAACATTTTCAAATTAAAATAATGTTTTAAGTATAACAAAAGTTCACGATCACGTTGAAAATAGGGTTGTGATAGAAAAGTAAAACAAGAGTTATAGTGAACAACAAAATTTGAGGTGCAAACGACGACGGAGTTTGATTACCCCATTTGTTGTCTATAAAATAAACTAGCGACCCGCGTAGCTCAATCTTCACGTTCCCATCTCATTCCTGTGGGTGGATTTCCCACACAAACAATTGCATCATAATGTTTTTTGGTTAAATTTTCTGATATATAAATAGTAGCTATTCTGGATGGAGATAAAGAGGATGGCATTTGGTGGAAAGCAGTGGCTAAATGCAGGCTGATGTTTGTTTACATAAATAAAACAAAATACAATTCATAAATAACTTTCCAATTGTGATACCTATACTTATTGTTAATATTTCTGAAAGCCAGCACATGGCAACACCGCATCACAGATGAGTTAACACTCAACTTAGCATATTTTCTTCCAAATAATAAATAAATAAATTTACGGACGCGCGAGGGGACCTTTTTGTCCGTCTCAATCGCTGGAAGGTGAGCTTAATCGTCGTAATTAATAACATCCCGCCCGCATGGCGGCCGGTGGCTGGTGGCCGGTCTCGGCGATGGCGCGATAGCTCCCACAGCCCTTTGTGTCGTTAACTTTCACTTATTGTCACGGAATTTTTAAATTGGCAGTTATTAAGAAATGCAGGCTATTTAAACTATTTGGTTCAGTTTGGGTGTAAGTCGCGAGTTTATATTATGCGCTGCGAGTTCGTTACCACTATATGTAACTTGAAAGGTGGGCTTATGTTTAGCATCTGACTTAGTACAGAAAAAAAAAATATTCTTGGACAAATAACACATAGTCACAAACTAAGCAAAGCTTGTACTGTGGGTACTAGATAGATAACTGATATATTATACTTAAATACGTTTTTGTTTTTGTAAACACTTACATAATATATAGAAAACACCAAGTCCAAGATAAAAAGACATGTTCATGCACACAAATATTAGTCATGCGCGGGGATCGAACCCGCTACCTCGGAGTCAAAGTGCCATTGCTAGCCATTCGACCACCGAACTAGTCAAATATAATGTATGTGAAAAACTAAATTGCAGGTGGCATGTTTTTTTTTATCTTAATTAAAATTTGTGCATAAAAAATGTGCTTACTCGACTAAATGTACACAAGCTTTCTCATCTTATCAACCTTAGATCATCTGAGATACGACATATTATTATTGCGTGGACTTGTAGTTTACGTTCAGCATTGTATGTGTATGGTGGTTAATGACTATTTTTAATGAGAAATTTAGATTAGGAACTTACTTATGATATGTAAGTTCTCTACTTTCAATCAAAAGAAATAATAACAGACGCAAATTTACGAAAAAAAAATCTGTGCCACTTATACTGCAATTTCCGTGGGATTAGGTAGGGTGACCACGCGGCTAGCACGCGGGGGACAAACAATGGACTTCCACGTGACGTGCGGCGCGTGTCTCGGGGCGTCGCAGGGGGTGAATATGGTGCGAGGGGAGTGGTAATGCAATATTTGTTCGGCGACACACGGGTGACACGCGCACGCTGCTATTGTATGCACCTAAGAGCAGAGGTAAATAACATTTGATGCTGTGGTATGACATTTAAATGCCGTTAGGAATTTTTATTATTTGTTACATAATAAATAAATAAATATTCATCGACAAATAACATATCGGCACCTGGTCCCCAAGGACGGGTTCTTACAGAGTCGGCAACGTGTGAGTGAAGCAGTCATCACAGCCTATGTTCGTTTGTGACACCTGGTTTCACAAACGTACAATTATTTGAGACGACTGCTTACTATTAGGCCAACTGTATGCTTGTTTTCTACTCTAGTAGTTAAAAAAAAAACTAAGCACAGCTTGTACTATAAATACTAGACAAGTAATAAATATACTTAGTTGTTTCTTTTTTTAAAACACACTTAAATTATAAACACCCAGATCAAAACAAACAGACAGGCATCTTAAGTGGTTGTTTTATCTGCATATATCTAGAACAATACAATAAAAACATTGATGTCGTCCATTTTGCAATTTTACTCGCAAATAAAGTAACATCATAATTGATTGCAAACAACAGAGCCCTACTGGCTAAGCTGAAGCCGATTTCCGTCGGATTTTTTGAAAATCAAACTTCAGCTGAGATTTATGGCAACTACATTTAGCTTAGCTGGAAGAAACCATGGAGCTCTACCAACTAAGCTGATGATGTTTGTCAATAACTAAAACGTAAGAACTATTTTTCGAATCAGATTATTCGATGGCAATCGGCTTCAGCTTCGACGGTAAAGATCTATTGCTAAATTCATAATTATCATTTACAAAAGCCATATTTCAAAATATCGTAAAATATAACTCGGTAAATATATAAAAATCCTACAAACCAAAATGTTATCAAGTCCTGCAACAATAATCTGACTGCATGGGGTGCAACGATAAAAAGATAATGCGGGCAAAGTCGCGTGCGCATCAAAAAACTGGCTTTAATGACGCACCTATGCAGGGCTTATCGCGCCTGCGCGCCACCGCTTCAATGCAGCTAAAATAACAAATGAGCTTAATTATAATACCTTGGCAAGGGTTCTTTGCCGAGGGAGAGACTAAATAAACGGCCTGGCAGGAGGTCTGACGTGTTTTTATTGGCGATGCGTGCTGAGCAGTCAATGTCGCGTGTAGCAACGATGAGAATGGCTTTCGGATACCCTTTAAGCTTGACAGTTATTTTTCTTAATATCAAACGGGAAGGAATTTGCAATAGGTTTTTTCACGATAAATAAAATCTTAATATCTTTTTTTTTGTTAACGTTTATATATTTATGACAATAAACTTTTCTGTGCTATCTGTATGCTTGAAACTAAACAATTTTTGCAGTTTGATATTTTGGGGGCTCGAATGTTGGTATGAGGAAGAAGGAAGCTGTAGGCTTACATAAGAAACCAACTATTTGGCACTCTTAGTAATAATAAAGTAACCATTGCTACTTGCCAGCCACTTATTGCGTCAAAAATTTATTTCTGTTACTTATTAACATAAAATTTCACTCCATCTTACTTAAACTTAATTTTATTGTGAACTATTAAAACTTATAAGGAAACTCAACAATAGCTGACACTTTTTAGTCATACACTAAACTATAAAGCGCGCCATGTGCGGCAATAATTACTAGGCGTACGTATTCGAAACAACAAGCTTTCATACACCCTCGATGCTCACTGTTCACGGATTTCATAACCGTAACCGGTTCGCATTGTTCCAGCGTTATAAATCACACGAATGTGTCGCACGGACTAAAAATCATTGAGAGAGTAATTTATTGTAGGTGCGGGGTGAGTGAGGGGGATGTACGGGGCGAGGGGGAATGTAGTGAAGGTGAGGGCGACTTTTTGTAAACTATTGTGTAACGGTCACAATCCGGTCAGGTTTCGTGTATTGTTATTATACTGCAATGTAATTGCAAACGGGTGCCTGCATGATATTATTTATTTATTTTATTTATTTATTTGGCTTGCCAACAATTGTTTACACTATTACTTAAGCTAATGCATGTTCTTTTCTTACAATAAGTGTAACAATTACTTACCGGCTAGCACCACTTGCAAATATAATGAAATGGGTTTATCTCCTTGTCTTTAATTTAACCTAAATAATAATAATCATTAATTGCAAGTTCTTTATAGCTCATTCCTAGGTACTTACTCTAATTTAATAGAATACGAATCGAGATTTTGCATTTTTAAATAAAAATCGATTAAGACACTGAGTGAATGTGTAAATTGTATGTAAATTATTATTTCATCGAAATCAAAACAGATCGGAAGCACATTATTTATTATCACGTTCATTCTGTCCAACATATCGGAAGCTACTAAACCTTTAAATTTGTTCTTGTTTTTTCTGAATTCCTGTATTTATTAATTTTATGAAATTCGTCCAACGTTAACATAAAAAAACTTTTCGCTCAGCGAATAATGTATTACCAATGTAAGCGTTTAGAGGTTTCAGATTTGTTAATGTTTGAATAATGGTCTTAGAAATAGGTAGAAGACTTTTAATCTAAATAGTATTATCTTAAAATTGAATTGTTCTCCTCTTCAATTATTTTTTGCAATCTCGCGGCTCCGTGACAGGTTAGGGCGACAATCTAATAACTGTCCCGTGCCCCGCTGAGACCGTCCGATTATGTCCTCCAAATCGTGTTACCCTACACTGATTAATATTGCCGGCATTCTCATCGCACTCATGTCCACACCCATTTTGGAAATTGAAAATTATGGTCAGGTGAAATCTAAATTTTTTGTTATGAACCGTCTGGTAAATTATTATTAAGACAGTCAGCAATTTAAGATGAATAAAGGTATAAAGTGCTAAATGTAAGGAAAATTGGACTTTGTGATGGGATATGTTTGAACAGCCTTTTTTAATTTGATTTTCCACTATTATATTGTTCTAGACTTTTATATGATTGTAAACACATGAAATAATAAAAAATGATACATATTTTTTTAATATGTATTCCAGGACAAAATTACACGCGGCCATCAAGTCCCAAACTAAGCAAAGCTTGTACTAGGTATGGGTACTAGATAACTGATGTTATACATAAATACATACAAAATTCCCAGACCAAGACAAACATACGTGTTCATGCACACAAATATCAGTCTTGTGCGAGGATCGAACCCACAACTTCGGAGTCAAAGTGGCCATTGCTAACCATTCCATCACCAAGCTCCTCGAGATAATAGGACACACTTGTTATATATACTCCATGATAGTGTCATCCATCATGTGGTGAGACGGAGTGCGGACTGATTGCCAGAAAAATAACCAACTTGAATACATTTGTAACATGCCACAATGTCTCCATCCCTGATGTGGTTGTCTGAAAGCAATAAAAACAATCAAACTGCAGAGAGCAGTAAAGAATCAATAAGTTGCAAATCTCTTTACGACTCGTAAAAAGGTCGTATATGAAAATTTATGGGACACCTCTAAGGCACCTTCGGTTATTCTACTTTCGGCTTGGACATTAGCATGTAAAAGTTTTTACGAGTTACCGATATCCGATCAATCTATGCAATAAAATCTATCTATTATCAATATATTTTGTATTATATTTTGTAATATATTTTGTATGTCATGTCATTGACCAACTTTTTGAAAGATGTATACAGAAAAAGCAAGACCTATTGATAACTTCCTCTTCATTAGCGTACAGATTTATAGATTTTGAACATATTATAGATATATGTATATCTGTAGGTAGGACTCCTGACATTACGCTCACTCCTACTATCTAAGTCTCTTAGCGTCACCAATATTTTCGAATTCATGTGGTCATTATTTTATAAATAACTTTGATTAGGTACATACTATCTATGTTTAAAAAATGATTTACTATATTTTATTACTATACTAGCTGCCCGCCCCGGCTTCGCACGGGCAAAAAGTGGTGTTTTATTTTCCTCGAGATTTTTTTAATTTTTCTCTGCGTAAGAACCATCTTCGTACTTCAAGGAATATTCTAACAAAAGAATTAGTGAAATCGGTTGAGCTGTTCTTGAGAAATGCGCTTAGCAACACATTCAGCGATTCATTTTTATATTATAGATATAATAAAATGTAATAGATTAGTAGATGATATATCTTATACCCAGAGATCTATTAGATTTCGAAACTTGGAATTTGTGATCGAAGCAGTAAAATGTTAGCAACAGTGTTAGGCGGTATTTTTTTTCAGAAGACATAAAAGTATCACTTTCATATTATTATGTCCATCGTCGTTGTTAATGCAGGAGCTTATGGAAGCTTTTTCTATCAAACCAAGAAAGAAACCTCACGTAATAATTGACGACTCAACTCTTTTCTTTTTTATACTACGTCGGGTGGCAGACAAGCATACGGCCCGCCTAATGTGAAGCGGTTACCGTAGCCATATTAACGCTCGCAACATAAAATATCGCTCGCGCGCCGCCACCACCGCTGCCATCACAGCATCTCCTTCCTTTCTGGTGACCTCACTCACTCTCAGGAACACAACAGCCCTCAAGGGAACCGTTATTTGGCTGCGGTATTCTGTGAGGTGGAGGTACATTCCCCAGTCGGGTAGCTTACAATTACGCTCCCAACCTCTCTTGAAACTCAGGCTAAACGTTCAATTTATAAATAGGTAACTAACTAGCTTTCACCGGCGGCTAGAAACTTGGTCAATCCTCGGGAATACTTAATTTTTTCGAGGTAAAACTTAGGTTTTTTTGGTATATCCTAATATTTATTTTGAACTTCTAATACGACGTATGAAAAATATCACAGCAATCGGTTCACTAATTATGGCGTGAAAGCAAACAAACAAACTCACATTCTCATTCATAATATTAGTTAAGGAAGTTTTAATTATTTTGATAAAACTTTATTTCATCGTGGGAGATTTTATCCGGAGTAAAAAGCAGCCTATGGAACCAAAGTGGTCGCGTACTGCTCGGTTCCATAAAGGATTTCTTCCCTATCTAGTTAGGACTATCAAGTTGTGAAATGAGATTCCTGTCGAGATATTTCACGGAGACTACAGCGTGGGGTTCAAGGGGTTCAAAAAGGGTGTGAAGAGCTTCTTGCATGGTCGGCAATGCGCGAGTAACGATCTGGTACTGCGGTAACTGCTTTATATCAGGCGCGCCGTGCGCTTGTTTGTTACTTTAGTGGTATAAAAAAAACTGTTCTGTAGATCCCATAATATCATAACAATGTTTAATGTTCCGCAGTTGATTTGTGCACTAACATTTAACTGTTTTTACGGGAATTACAATGTTGATAAATTGTGCGGCAAGAGCAATGTGTACGGATAAACTACTCATTTGAATAGGTGCTTAGACGTAGGGAAGGACAATGTCAGAGATATCGATGATTCACTATATATTATTTAATATGTAACATTATGTTATTTGGAATGGACAGGTGTAATATCATTCACGAATTCATCTCTGCTAAAGAGATTTAATATTGAATGTCTTTGATATGGACGAGCTCGGTGGTCGAATGGTTAGCAATGACTAGTTTACTTCACAGGTCGCGTGTTCGATACCCGCATAAGACAAATATTTGTGTGCATGAACATGTTTGTTTGTCTTCGTCTGAGTGTTCTACTATATGTATTGTATCCATTATATGTATGTATTTACAAAAAAAAAAATTAGTATAATATCAGTTATCTAGTACCCAGCTTTGCTTAGTTTGGGACTAGATGACCGTGTGTGCAATTTGTACAGGAATATTTGTTTATTTATTCGACTCGACTGTCGAGATCAAATAAATAAATATATATTTATATAAATATGATCATAGAATTAGGAGTGAACTAAATATGACATTTCTATAATACTGTATTAACATTATGATGATATTATCTCGTCTATTATAGTAAACTAGCTGTGCCCGCGACTTCGTCCGCGTGGAATAGTGTCTTTGGGCAGCATTTTTAAATATTTCGGCTAATTATTTTACAAATAAGACACATACGTATTAATACTTATATGAGTTGCAGTGTGCCATCTAGTGCTTATATAGCTCTTTTGTGGAACATTGAACATTCATCCCAACCAACAGCTTACACAGCTGCAACTTTCTTCCGCGCTCACTGCTTTTGCTAATGTTACATACCGGCATGTCCTCATCAGCTAAGTTCAATGGTAGTTTTAGAACCGAGTGCGCTATACCCCTATAACTATTTACACTTTATTTTGCTTTTAAACACAGAAAACACAGAAAACAAAACTTCTTCTTTTGTAAACACAGAAAACAAAACTTCTTATTATGAAAATAACTTATTTAAGTATTTTATTTAATTGTATAAAAACCTATTTAAAAAAAATTATAAACCCAAATGAATTAAATTTAACTAATTTTATTGACCCAAATAAACAAAATCTCTATACTAAGTATAACTTTTTACACTTGTACTTAAGAACTTGTTTTTATGAACCATTTGTAACCGATTCCTAGAAATCCCTTTCGGATATTGCGACTTCTGACTGAGTCGGCATGCAAAGGCATAAAGACTCATTCATAAAACTATTAAGCTTTCTTATCTTTTGTTTACATTCACAGATGGTCAAATGCTTTGTTTGTACAATGCTCAAAAAAGTACTGTTTATTTGGTGAGGGCAATTAACTTACCGTTCTTAGGTACCTGCCTAGCATACAAATGTGCAACAAAAAAAAATGACGTAATTACATCTAATTAAACTCGAAAGTAATCTACTTTTAACGAATGAAATAAATAAAACAATGACCCAACTAAAGAAAAAAATATTTAATAACTTATCTACTAAAGTAAGCAAATCGAATTGTAAACAATGTGCAGTGAATAATAATGCATTTGTAGCGGAAAAAATAATAATTGTCACGTGTCTGCACGTTTGGGCAAGCCCACTTGGGCATATTTTTTCTGTGCCGTACCACCGTTTTTTACTCATGTGGTACCACGCCGCGTAACGACCCCCGGCCCGCTCCCTGACCCCCGCGTGGCAGCTTTCAATGTGTACGGGTGGTGTACGGCGTTGAGATAGGCAAAATGCCTGGCATTTACAATAAGTGCCCAGTAAGAACCTGTAAATGCCCAATAAATGCCTAGTTTTGGGCATAAATAGGGAATTTATAACTATTTTTTGGACATTTATTGTAAATGCCCGGCATTTTGCCCATCTCTAGTACGGCGCGATGCTTGGCAAGTTTTTTACTCGCGTTAATTTCAGTTTCTCATTTTGTAATGACTGCGTAAATGTTATCTACATCAGGATAGCACTAATATTTTGTCTCTTGGCAAACAAACTTATAAAACATTCATTTATACCTTACATATTTCCATACAAACTTTCATCCCCTATTCCCTATTGTTATTTTACCCCCGTGTGGGTAAAACTTTTACAAACTTTGAATGTCATATTTATTTATATCGAATCAACAGCCTAAAAAATAAGTTTCAAGCTTCTAGCTCTAAAAATAACGATATTTCCATACAATCTTTCACCCCCCCTTTTAACCCCTTACAACCCTTTTTTTGCATTAAAAAGTAGCCTATGTCCTTCCTCAGGCTCTAAACTATCTGTGTACCAAATTTCATTTAAATCGGTTCAGTAGTTTTGCCGTGAATGCAGGACAGACAGACAGACAGACAGACAGAGTTACTTTCGCATTTATAATATTAGTAAGGATATCGAATCAACAGCCTAAAAAATAAGTTTCAAGCTTCTAGCTCTAAAAATAACGATATTTCCATACAATCTTTCACCCCCCCTTTTAACCCCTTACAACCCTTTTTTTGCATTAAAAAGTAGCCTATGTCCTTCCTCAGGCTCTAAACTATCTGTGTACCAAATTTCATTTAAATCGGTTCAGTAGTTTTGCCGTGAAAGCAGGACAGACAGACAGACAGATATACTTTCGCATTTATAATATTAGTAAGGTAAAATAGTAAGGTATTTCCATACAATCTTTCACCCCCCCTTTTAACCCCTTACAACCCTTTTTTTGCATTAAAAAGTAGCCTATGTCCTTCCTCAGGCTCTAAACTATCTGTGTACCAAATTTCATTTAAATCGGTTCAGTAGTTTTGCCGTGAAAGCAGGACAGACAGACAGACAGAGTTACTTTCGCATTTATAATATTAGTAAGGTAAAATAGTAAGGTATTTCCATACAATCTTTCACCCCCCCTTTTAACCCCTTACAACCCTTTTTTTGCATTAAAAAGTAGCCTATGTCCTTCCTCAGGCTCTAAACTATCTGTGTACCAAATTTCATTTAAATCGGTTCAGTAGTTTTGCCGTGAAAGCAGGACAGACAGACAGACAGACAGACAGAGTTACTTTCGCATTTATAATATTAGTAAGGAAGTAAGGATATAGTAAGGAAGTAAGGATATCGAATCAACAGCCTAAAAAATAAGTTTCAAGCTTCTAGCTCTAAAAATAACGATATTTCCATACAATCTTTCACCCCCCCTTTTAACCCCTTACAACCCTTTTTTTGCATTAAAAAGTAGCCTATGTCCTTCCTCAGGCTCTAAACTATCTGTGTACCAAATTTCATTTAAATCGGTTCAGTAGTTTTGCCGTGAAAGCAGGACAGACAGACAGACAGACAGACAGACAGACAGAGTTACTTTCGCATTTATAATATTAGTAAGGATAAGGAAGTAAGGATAGTAAGGATAGTAAGGATAAAATGTAAAGGTGCAGCCTGTGTTGATGAATTCGAGTTGAGAATTCTGAAGCTAAGTCACGTAAACGTTAATATCTGTTAAATTATTATTAAATGGATTTTTATACCATTAAGATAAACACAAATATCCCCTGCCTGATGAGAAGCTGTCATCGTATTCTATACGCTCGCAACACCAACGGCACCACTCACGCGTTACCGTTCACTAACATTCCTTAGGTGATTCCCAAACTTCTAAAGTATCGACACGGTCGCATCACTATCCCGGTAAAGGAGTGTCGACGGCAGTTGTATTTTGCATAAAATCGTCATTTATCACGAGGTATGCACCGTCCGCGGCAGATCAGCTCCGTGTTATGAGGAGTTGACGTCACATGGCTTACACGTAAATAATGATAGGGAATGATGGCTGCCTAAGTGATTGTTGGAGCAATGATGTTATTATGGTAAAATTTTACGTTCGTGATCCAATTTTAGGGTAAAAAATATATGTACTAGAAAATATTACACCGTCATTTGTTTGATTTATTGTTTCTGCATAAATCCATTTCACAACGTCTTCTAGTACC
This sequence comes from Hypsopygia costalis, assembly GCA_937001555.2. NCBI lineage: Eukaryota > Metazoa > Arthropoda > Insecta > Lepidoptera > Pyralidae > Hypsopygia > Hypsopygia costalis. The sequence continues at coordinate 779,107 of OW443331.2, forward strand.
AGATTAAGTAAAGCTTGTTGTTATCCCGTATAGGTAATGAATGTACAAATACAAATGATTTATTTGCAATAAATAGGGTTGGTACAATAAATGTGGTTGGATCTTAAAAGTAAAGTAGCTTATACCTATTTAGCCATATTATATGATAGCATGCAAATATTTATAGTCACAATTTTAGGGAATTACTCCATGCACCGACAAGCTTGAGCTAACTATTTTTTGAATGTATGATAAACCTTAAACGTATTTAATATCTTTTGTATCGAATTGTTACCGCTATCGAATCCGCGACAATTGGTGACCAAAGTAGCCATTCCTTGCCCCTCGACCACCCGACTCGTGTTATTGATTGATGGATGATTAGATTAAAATGAACTGTTTATCCATTAGATATATAAAATAAATTATAATTATGCATACAAACTTAAAATGTTTTTCTAAAAACAAAACCAAAACTTTAATCATCATCTAGCCACGAAATAAATTTAGGTACATACTTACTTACAAAATAAGTACAGTTTTCTCGGAAAATCTCTAGTGAAATAGTATAAGTTGGAAACTTTAATTTATAAAGTTGATTTCATTACTCATAATAACGTGAGACGCAAATTCATCTCAGCAATCCATTAAACAAATGTCGAGGCGCGACTTTGAAGAGACCTCCACATAAACACTCCAATAAACGCACATTAAAAGATATGTCTCTAATTTAACTTGAATTTATGGACACCATAACACTCGGACCACTTATCGAACCTACGTGTTACAACACTATTTTTAATACCTTTATACATCGAGCGTTTGATACGCATAAATATATAACAACCTAATACATAAAATGCAATGTATTTCAATTTAGTGTTATGGTCGTAAATGAGGTGTTAGTGTCGTGGTATCGGAGTGTTAGGTTTAGGTGCTTAGTCCCCCCGAAGTGCTTGCCCCATAAACTTTTAGAAATGACCCGTTTATACTTCATAAAATTTATATGCACTTTTATTTCGTCAATAAAGTTCGATTTGACTATTTTGTCTGGCCGTGCCGTGTACTTAGGGGTTGCCAGTTGATTGCTTATTGAGGTATTAATGTTGCCACTCTTAAATGAAGTTAATAGATTTTTCCATCATTGCGTACGTATTGGTAATTAATTTCACACGAAAAATTTAGTACTTTATTTTTGAAACCGTTAATGCAGATTTGCAAAGTGATTTTCTAGACTTTATGCAACATCAATATTGCCCAACTACATATATTTTAGTTATCTTATCTTGAAATGGGTCTAGATGCCGCAGCACCGGTGGCACGTCGACCAACCTGGATCTATTGTGAACTCCATATTCATTACTAACTCTCCCCTGAATTGGGGAGAGCCTGTTAGTCGTCCAGGTCTGGGTCCTTTCCTAGGATTACCATTCGTTTGTCAGCTAGGGGATCACATTGATACATCAAGTACTTTATTAACCATTTTTGCAACTATTTAGTAAACATTTGTTTTGAAATTTATACTAAGTAATACACTGGGCCGCAATGAAAGCCGTCCCGGTAACAAAAACATCAATTTTTGAAATCGTCTTTATTTTTTATTTATAGTTTTAATACAATCACCAAACAGAAATAAAAAGATTTTACTTCTGCCTATATTTGTAAGGAAATAAACTTTAATTCAGTATTTATTTCATAAAGCTAGCTAAAATATTAAGTTATTGATGTTTTTGTTACCGACCCGCTTTCATTGCGGCCCAGTTTATTATAAAGCTGAAAAGTTTGTTTGTTTCTCTGTTAGTTTTGTTGGACGCGCTAATCTCAGGGGCTACTGGTTTTTGAAAAATTATTTTACTTGTTGATAGTCCCTTTATTGAGGAAGGCTTATAGACTAGGTAACATCAGGCTATGCCCAACAGAAGCGGGCCATCAACGAGAAATATTATAAAAACGGGGAAAACCCCCCACTAGCGAAGCCGGGCGTGTCGCTAGTGTAATTATTTCGACGAGCCCGATGGTCGAATGGCTAGCAATACTTTGACTCCGAGGTCGCGGGTTCAATCCGCGCACAAGTAAAACATTTGTGCGTATGAACATGACTGTTTGTCTTGTTCTGGGTGTTTTCTTTACATTATAATTATGTATTTGCAAAACGAAAAATAACTACATTTATCAGTTGACTAGTATCCATAGTACAAGCTTTGCGCTTAATATGGGACTAGATGGCGCTTTATAAATTGTCCAGAAATATTTATTTATATTAAAATTATAAAACTGACGTAAAATGCCCTCAATGCCATGCTTGTATTAATAGAAGTAAGGTGGAAGAGCACCTAATCAACAGAATAAATAAATAAATATTGTCAGACAAATTACACATTGCCATCTAGCCCCAAAGTAAGCGAAGCTTGTGTTATGGGTACTAGACAACTGATAAACATACGTAAATACATTTTTTTTTTGTAAATACATACTTATGATACATAGAAAACACCCAGACCAAGACAAAAAGACATGTTCATGCACACAAATGTTTGTCCTGTGTGGGAATCGAACCCACGAGCGTTGATGTCGAAGCCGCGTCATTGACCGCTACGCCACCGAGATCGTCGAAGGCCACCATGTTAGAATTATTTGGAATAGTTGCTACAACACCAGGAAAGAACGTCATTTTTTCAAACAAACATATTTCATTATCTTCTGATATTAATCTATACTCGTGTTCTTATGTTTTTGTTCTACAAACATACCATCTGCCTAATGGTAAGCCATATCGCAGGCTATAGGGTACTTGTAATAATATAGGTAAAGCCCTTGCAGTCCTGGGAAAACCTCGACAGAGAAAATGAGTTTTTTATATGAAAGGTGGCAAACGAGCATGTGGGTCACCTTATCCTTTTTTTTTTTTTTGTACAACGTTGGGTGGCAGACAAGCATACGGCCCGCCTGATGTGAAGCAGTTTCCATAGCCATATTAACGCTTGCAACATAAAATATTGCTCGCGCGCCGCCACCCCCGCTGCCAACGCAGCATCTCCTTCCTTTCTTTCTGGTGACCTCACTCACTCGCAGGAACACAACAACCCTCAAGGGAATTGTTATTTGGTTGCGGTTTTGTGTGAGGTGGAGGTACATTCCCCAGTCGGGTAGCTTACAATAAAATTACGCTCCCTACCTCTCTTTTCGCCAGAGCTTCGTCTGTCAGTCAGCAGGGTGCACCACGCGCAGGTGAAGTTGGCTTTGGTTCAAAGATCTTGATGAACCACTTACACCCCAAAAAATCACCTGACGGAAAGCAATCACCACTGCCCATGGAGATCAACAATACCAAGGGGTCACCGATCCGTTGCCAGCATAGACTATATCTTTTCTTTCTAGTGACCTTTAAAAAAGCTTAAAAAATACGCTATGCCCTACTCTCTTCTCTCCAGAGCCTCGGGCACATCGTGCAGTTTGGTTTTGGTTCAAAGATGTTGATGAACTACTTATACCCTAAAATGTATTCCTGTGTGTTCACGTTATTTTCCATTCTTTACGTAATGTATACATCCGTGTGTAGATATTGACTAAGCGCTTTGTAGCAAATTTTTACTGTCGTGATGTTCGCCTATGACCCGTCTATATATAAAATGTTGCAGTATATGACCATTTTGATTCCTGTTTTTTAATTAAGCGATTATTATACAAAAATAGCAAGAAATCTTTAAGCCTAACCTAGAACTTCAATTGACAATTTTATTATATTTTATTCACTCCGCTTTCTTATTATGGCGCCGATAATTCATTGAATAATATATCTCCCGATCCTCCATTGTATGACATAATAACACCTTTAAATCATCTCCGGCGATAAAGCACCTCTTTATTATGTAACAAAACCTCGTAGGTTTACGAGCTCGCCCGCTATAAACACACATACATTTAATTTTAATACGAACCCAAAATAATGCGTTTACAACATACTCAGGGTTTTATTAATCGGACGTAATAATAATGATCATAGCAAAAACGTAAATGTTAACAGGGGCCAAGTTCTTAGGTCCACTTAAATAATAACAACGTCAAGTCATATTCAGTGAACAGGCAGAAATCTAGTTCATAATCAGATATATGGAGATATTTTATTGTAAAACATATTATACCTACAAGAATATGAGTTGTGGTAGTGCTAAAGTTTGTAAAGATGTATATGTTGTATGGATGCTTGTTACATTTTCACAAGTTAAATGGCTGAAAAAGAATTACTTACAGGAGACGGGGGGGCCTACCACAAATTCCCACCTCTGTGTAGCTAGTATTAATAGCGGAGACCACCAAAAAAGGCAATGAATAATGAAGTCCATGTTAGTCCCAGGGATAAAACTATGGCTGCCTTGATACTCAAACAACATATTTTCTAATAGCTGTAATCATATTTCTTTTAGAGTGAAAATCGTTAACCCACTCGCCGTACATCCATTTCCCCCGCACCCCCAAATATTAAATTAACATAAACACAAAACTCAAGCCAGTCGCGAATCAAATCGAGAAGACAGATCTGTAGCCGGGTACAGTTGAGCACGTTAATTTGAGAATCGTAGCCCTTTCAAGCCAGGGGGGTGTTTGTAAGATGTTGAATACACGGCTAAGTCTATTACAAACCTTTATCCCGACCCTAGAAGGCAATCGGGCGAATATTTCATCAATTTACGGTTCGTGTAGACGAGCGATTCGGGGCGACATTGCAACTGAATTTGCGATTTGATGCTACCATTTCAATTTTGATATGATTTTTTGTAGAAATCATTAAAGTAAAAAAAAATACTGGACAGATATTGAACATTGTTGAATGAATGAGCGGTTTTACTATATTTCGAAAGCATTTACTCTCCACCTAGCACTTGTCTTGAACGTCCAATAAAAATTAAAACACTAGACAAAGGTGCGCGTGAGTTTGCCTTTATCTGGCATCTGTAGCTTTACAATTGATGTTACAGCTCTTCCAAATCTTTTCATGTTCCTTTACTGACAATTCTGCCATGAGCACTAGGTATGCGATTGAATTTTGACTTCCTTTTATCAGTCACTATCATGCTGGGAAACAAATGATTAGACGGGATCGTGATCGCTCAAGTGCGTGTCATTAAATGTATAAATTATTACAATTTAAAGTGAGTTGTTCTAACTCCTCTGACTCTGCAGCCCAAAATGAGTCTTGACCTCCGAAACGAGACCCGCCGTTTTTTTTTTCGATTTTATAGAGCGTCGGGTCGTTCAGTATGTTCAAGCTATGGGATATAGGTCTCGACCACATACTACGGTCTCAGTCTCCTCAGTTACACTCTCTTTATAACTGCGATCATCTCCTATTCTTTCATCGGGAGTCGTGAACTCGTGACTAAGCCAGAGGAGTCATTGAATAGTTTTCTCTCTTGTTCATGTTAGGCTCGTCAGGCAGGCTATTCTGATGTATAATCAGTAGAATTCACACCAGAAACCTCATAGTAGGTATCTGCTTATTCAATTATAGCAAAAAAAAATGCGAGCCTTTAATTTTCAGAATTAAATTTTCTTAAGACTTCGGTTAAGTTTTGAAAACAACGAAAATTAGTCATTATTAGTCAGAAATAAAAAGTCGCACTTTAGAATAGTCGCAAGTCTACCTAAATCGTAAGGTGTTACACCTACGAACGTCGTGAACTGTACAAATTTAAAAACAAGTGAAGCGTGATATCAAGTTTTCAATTTGCATACAAGGCGTGTGTGGAATTCTACTATATAAATTCTACTGCGTGTATTTTCTGTGATTGGTCTAACAATAAAGGGCAAATTGCATGTTGTTTATATGCAAAACTATTGCTGCTTTTTAAGCAAAAAATATATGGTCTCATTTGAAATGAAATGCGTGGAGAATATACATTGAGCGAACAAGGAGAGTAGATTGAAGTTGACTACTGAAAAACAAAGCTTTCATAGTTACAATTTTATAGTAGTTTTAGCTAATTCGTGCATGCAGTCGCGACTTACTATAATCTATAATACTTACCTCAGATGACCAACAGATATTCAACCCGCCTGATATAAAGCGGTTACTGAAGAAAATACATGCTTGCATTACAAGAACTCGCGCTCTGGTATCCTGCTGGCGCAGCCATCTCTCACTTCTGATGCCTTCGTTATTCTTCTTCATTTAAATTCAGCTATAAATATAATTCTAGGACAAATTACACATTGTCATCTAGTCTCAAATTGAATAAATCTTGTACTATGGGTACTAGATAACTGATATAATACTTAAATATATATTTTTTTAAATACATAATTAAGTACAATACATAGAAAACACTCAGACCAAGACAAACACACATGTTCATGCACACAAATATTTGTCTTTTTCGGGGATCGAACCTGTGACCTCGGTGTCAAAGTGGCTATAGCTAGCCATGAGACCACCAAGCACGTCACTATATTTACATGACTATAATATAATAAAACCACGAGTTTATTTCAATTGTACCACAGCGGTGACACGTAATGTGCTTGCAATGAAATTTACTAACAGTTAAATTAAACGAAGTTATTCCCAATATAGTGAGCTCGCGAGGGGTGTCATTGGTAACGCAATTTGTATTGATCCTTCATATTCACAGTATCGTGGGTAAATAATACACAGGAAAAAATAATCTATTGGCCGTGTGTGTTCCGGCAGACTAGAATAGAATCACTCCGTCTCTTCCCGTGGATGTCGTACAAGGCGACTAAGGGAAATACATTATCAAATATCGATCAGGCCTCCCCAACCCGTCTGGCCAGCGTGGGGAGTGTAGGCCAAATCCTCCTTCCGTCTAGGACGGACGAGAGAGGGTCGTGCTCCTGTAGAGGAGACTAAAATAGACCTGATGATGATGATGATGATGATGACGTACATTATTAAGTACAACACTAGCTGTTTCCGCAGCTTCACTCGTTGTCAACCTTAGCCGGCGACCCCGGTGGTCCCCCGTTTCCTCGTGGTCATACTAGGTCGTCATATCAGTATGACTACGAGGATATACATGTCCTCGTGGTCATACCATACATTATATTTTAGTAAAAAAATTTTACTTCCTCCTGTGTACATAAATACTTTTCCGCATGTAGATTGAAGAAAAAATAGAATTGACATTAAATTCGAATGAACCATGCCACTATGACTCCGGGGTCGCGGGTTCGATCCCCGCACAAGACAAATATTTGTATGCATGAACACATATGTTTGTTTTGGTCTAGGTGTTTTCTATATAGGTATTATATGTATGTATATTTACAAAAAAAATGTATTTAAGTATAATATTAGTAATCTAGTACCTATAGTACCTACCTACAAGAGTTGCTTAGTTTGGGACTAGATGGCAGTGTGTAGGTAATTCGTCCAAGAATATTTATTTATTTATTTACATTCCACTGCTGGGATACGGGTCTCCCCTAAATCGAAGAGGTTTAGAGCATACTTCACCACTATTTTTTTATATTACGTCGGATGGCAGACGAGCATACGGCCCGCCTGATGTGAAGCGGTTACCGTAGCCATATTAACGCTCGCTACATAAAATATCGCTCGCGCGCCGCCACCCCCGCTGCCATCGCAGCATCTCCTTCCTTTCTGGGGACCTCACTCACTCGCAGGAATACAACAGCCCTCAAGGGAACCGTTACTTTACTGCGGTATTCTAAAAACCACGTCGCTCAACTGCCGGTTGGCAGAGGCCGGTGTTTTCAAGTCGCCCAAAGCCACTGACTTTGCTTAAGGTGACGTGAGTCCAGGGCTTGGCCGTTTTCGAGGGGGTGAGGTGCGGGGCTTGAGAGGAGCCGGCGCGGGGTACTCGCTTACAAGCGCGCGATCGCTGCCGAGACGCCACAGTATAGCGAAGTGACTATCTACACCCGTGTAGTATTACACCCGTCAATACAATAGTTAAAAGTACTTACTGGAAATATAATTATATGAAAATAAATAAACCACATGTAAAAATACATTTTTTTTATTAATGAAGTATATTATATTAAACATGCAAACAAGTGATGTTTTGGTATATTATGAAAAAGTAAAGAATTCAAAATAAAAAGAAAACTATTCAATAATTATATTTATTATTGGTCAAACTAAAATAGGTACATACTTAGACTAACTAACTATCACGCGCCAGCATACACTATTCTTCATCCTTCTAGGAATCGATATGTGCCGTACAGCACGCGTCTGTCCCTAGCTACTATGCCCGAGCATACAGCGGTATTGATATTAACAGTATTTATATTTGACAACCCCGGTGGTCCAATGGCTAACCATGTCCAGTTTGATTCCGAGGTCGTGGGTTCGATCCCCGCACAAGATACGAGTAAATATTTGTGTGCATGAACATGTCATGTGAACATGAAAAGTAACAAACGGATTTACATGTTTTTTTTTTATATAGTTTAAGGCCTGGAGAGTGACATAGGCTACTCTTTATCCCGGAAAAACATTTTATTCTCACGGGAAAAAATAAAGTTAATCATTTGTCCTTCTTTCACGTCAAACACGAACCTAAGTACGGACGTGATTTTTTTAATGGGGATAGTTTACGATCTGGAGAGTGACATAAGCTACTTTTTATCACGGAAAAACATCTTAATCCAATGGGAAAAATAAACTTTGTAATCATTTGTCCTTCTTTTACATCGAAAGTAACCTAAGTACCGACATGATTTTTGTTAACGGGGATAGTTTACGGTCTGGAGAGTGTCTTAAGCTACTTTTTATCCCATCAAGTAAAAAAATTACAACAAGAAAAAAATATACACAAATTAATGGCAGCTTCCCTGGACCACGCGGGCGAAGCCACGGGTAACAGTTAGTATGTATGTATTTACAAAAAAATATATTGATTTGATTTCATGATTGATTGAGAGAATTGTTATTTGGCTGCGGTATTCTGTGAGGTGGATGTAATTCCCCAGTCGGGTAGCTTACAATTACGCTCCCTACCTCTCTTTTCGCCAGAGCTTCGTTTGTCAGTCAGCAGGGTACACAGCGCGAAGGTGAAGTTGGCTTTTGTTTAAAGATGTTGATGAACCACTTACACCCTAAAATATTAATGATCCAACGTCCTAGCTCCTACACCAAAAAAATATTAAGCGTAAGTCGTGTCCTACACCAAAAGCGTTGGTAGCGGAAGCACGCAAAGTAGTGTAGATCAAATTGCCTGTAAATTTGACTTCCGCAAAATAACACCTGAATCAATTAACTATCTACCTACTAATATTATAAATGCGAAAGTATGGATGTCTGTTTGTTCCACTATCTTTGGGGTTATCACTATATCTGGGCTGTAAGTGGTTCATCAACATCTTGGAACCAAAGCTAATTTTACCTGCACGCGGTGCACCCTGCTGACTGACAAACGAAGCGCTGGCAAAGGGAGGTAGGGAGCGTAATTGTAAGCTACCCGACTGGGGAATTTACCTCCACCTCACAGAATACCGCAGCCAAATAACAATTCCCTTGAGAGTTGTTGTGTTCCTGCGAGTGAGTGAGGTCACCAGAAAGGAAGGAGTTGCTGTGTTGGTAGCGGGAGTGGCGGTGCGCGAGCAATATTTTAAGTTGCGAGCGTTATTATAACTACGGTAACCATTTCACATCAGGCGGGCCGTATGTTTTTACGGCCCGACGAAGTATAAAAAATAAAAATTATGACGCCTAAACGGCCAAACCGATTTCGATGATCGCGTACCTACATGTATGCGATAAACTCAATCGCTATTGAACGAATTTCAATGTGGGTTTACAGATATTCCAAGAAAGATTTATAATAAAGTTTTCCAAAGAAACATCTAGCATGAGAAAAAAAACCGGGTCTCAGTAAAAAAATAAATATATCATCATCATCGTTGTTTTGTTGTCTTACTGATATTCCTACACTGTGTTTATTTCAACGTGTTTATTGACAACGCGTTGAACGGACGCGCGGCACAGGTCCTACCTCGAACGCAGCTCCTAGAGCACTGACGTTGAGAGCGATCGAGAATCGGGGAGTGTGCGCGACCGCAAATCGTTATTCTTTTAATAATTTTATTTAAATTATTTTTTTTTTAATAGTAATAGCATAGTGCTCTCGTAATTAAAATTATGAAAATTTTGGTATAATTTCCTTATAAAAAAATTGTATTAAATAGTTATAATTTTTACTTAGTGCAAATTTAGAGAGTAAGTTCGCGATTTTTTTCTATCGAGCCAAAAATTATTAATTGTGTTTTCAATAGCTTTGTGCCCTGCAGAAAGGACTTAAGATTTCATAGTTAAATTTCTAGGAACCAAATTGAAATAGTTTAATAGAACTATTCTTTCAATAAGCGTGATTCCTGGACTCACTTCACCTTAATGACTGTCATCTAATAACAACAGCCGGGACCGACGGCTTAAAGTGCCCTCACGGATGAGCTCGAGATAAATAAACCCATCCATGGACAGGCTGCGGTCGATGTTGCTTAACTTGCGTGTTCGATTAGACTGACACGCGCAACGCCGCCATCGAGCTCCTCATGCATTCATCGAGCGCCTCCGGCTTCGCTCGCGTGGTCATTATTACAATATACCTAACATTTCTTCGCAGCCAAATAACAATTCCTTTGAGGGTTGTTGTTTACCTGCGAGAGAGTGGAAAAAACAACTTCATCTTTTCTGGGCTTCAGAAAAAACTACTCTACTACTTTAGCAATTTATAAATATGTCCAAAAAATTTTCGAAAAAATTAATGAAAAAAAATATGCTATAGGACTCCTCTTAGATATGAGCAAAGCCTATGATAGAGTATGCCATGATATATTGCTAACCAAATTATTTGAATCTGGAGTAAGAGGGCATCCACATAATTGGTTTAAATCATATCTTGAAAACCGCTCCCAATGTGTAGAAATTAAACATACCAATTTCGATACTGGGAACATACAGCATGTAAGATCAGATAGAGTGCTCTCTGCCAGCTCTATCCCACAGGGTAGTGTATTGGGCTGTATGTTATTCCTCATCTATATAAACGATCTCCCTAACGAAATTAAGGAGGATTGCATGCTTTTCGCGGATGATGTGTCTGTCCTGGTGTCATGCTCGAATACTATGGAATTAGAAAATAAACTAAACATTACTCTAGACAAAATTACTAACTGGTTAGATACTCATAATCTAAAACTTAACTTAAACAAAACTAAAATATTACAATTTAAACCCTCACAAAAAAAATCATTACAAATTTCTTACAAATTTAAAAATACTAAAATAGAATTAGCTGACACTGCGACATTACTGGGTATTGAATTAGATACTAATATGACATGGAAATTACATATTCAAAAATTGAAAGGTAAGCTATCCTCTTTTACATATGCATTAAGTCAACTAAAACGTGTAACTGACTTCTAAACTTCTTGTGCTGCTTATTATGCATACGTGCATTCTAGATTATCATATGGCATAGTTCTGTGGGGAAACTGCTGCGAGGTAAAAGATATATTTACATTACAAAAGAAATGCCTTAGAATACTAGTTAATATCGATCAAATGACATCATGTAGATCTTATTTTGTGAAACACCAAATCCTGACTCTAACTTCCATATACATCCTGGAGTCATGCAAATTTGTGAGGAAGCACGAAGATCTTTACATATCAAGGTAAGTTTTAAGAGAGGTAGGGAGCGTAATTGTAAGCTACCCGACTGGGGAATGTACCTCCACCTCACAGAATACCGCAGCCAAATAACGGTTCCCTTGAAGGCTGTTGTGTTCATGCGAGTGAGTGAGGTCACCAGAAAGGAAGGAGATGCTGCGATGGCAGCGGGGGTGGCGGCGCGCGAGCGATATTTTATGTTGCGAGCGTTAATATGGCTACGGTAACCGCTTCAGATCAGGCGGGCCGTATGCTTGTCTGCTACCCGACGTAGTATAAAAAAAAAAAAAAAAAAAAAAAAAAAATCAAGGGAAAATGGTAATAGGAGAAATGATAGATATTTAAACAAATTACTAATACCAAATACTGAAATGGAACTAGTCTCCTCCAGCCCTCATCATATGGTAATAAAAATATACAATCATATCCCAAATGATATAAAAAATATAAAAAAACCGTTCCTATTTAATAAATATTTAAAAGCTTTCCTCTTACATAAGTGTTACTGCAATATGTCAGAATTCTTTGATGACAGACCTAGTGAGCAGAATGCTTTGACTTCTCTACAAAGTCTGTAAAGTACTTGGGGTGGGGGGTGCAATGGATATTAAGACTATATCTATTGCATTTTTCACTTTATGTATGGGACTATGTCTATTGCACTTTGTACTTTTTCTCTCTAAGTAAAACGGTATCTAGATGCCTCTCATGTTTGCTGTGCCCATACTGGGCGTCACTTGTACCATAATATTGTATGTAACATCTTTAATAACTTGTGACTTGCAATAAAAATCTGAAATCTGAAATCTGAGTGAGGTCACCAGAAAGAAAGGAGTTGCTGCAGCGGTGGTGGCAGCAGGTGTGCAATATTTCTTCTTGCGAGCAGTAATATGGCTACGGTAAGCGCTTCACATCAGGTGGGCCGTATGCCTGTCTGCCATCCGACGGTGGTAAAAAGTGCAATAGAAGCCAAAATACGTTCTTTTAGAATTTAAGTCTGTCTGTCTGTATGTTTGCTAAAAGAAATGAGTGCTTAACGATGTCTAGTCCAGTAATCTAGCTCGCAGTAAAACTAATCGTCATTCATAAATAACTGGGAGATCGGTGAGCGAGCACAACCGCCTCCGATGGCACCCTTCCTGTTCACCCCTGCATCAACGGTGAAGGGTAGCTGACCGGCTTTGATTCTTTACCGTTGCAAATGTCATACGCTTGGGAGAATCGTTATATGAAATGAACACTGTTGATGGTAAAAATATTTTCAGCGAAATTCATTGAGCTTATGAAATCGGCCGGTCGTTCTGTCTGACCGTTGCCATGAAACTCAAAATTTAGAAATTCTGACTTCGAATTCGTGTAGAGCATCAAAAAGTAGTAATGTAAAGTTAACCTTGGTTTTCGGCTATCAATTCGGAATTTCGAAAAAACAAAAAAAAAAACAAAATTCGCTATGGTAGCGCATGCTGCGTGTCCGATGTTTTAACATTATGTTGGTGTGGTGGTGAAATTCGGAAGAGATAGAATCTGGGAGGAATATTATGTAAATATTCTTGGACGAATTACACACTGTCATGTAGTATTCCCAAACTAAGCAACGCTTGTACTATGGGTAGGTAGTAGATAACTGATATTATGATATTTAAATGCACTTTTTTTTTTGTAAATATATACATATAATACGTAGAAAACGCCCAGTATTTCTTCTTTGAGCTGGATGTATTAATTTCGTACCGGTCACTTCATTGATGTCATCTTGCAAGTGCTTTTGAGATTTCTCATGAAGTCACTTTTCTTCTCTGGATATCCACTCAACAATACTTTTGCACCATGTTTGCATTTTGCATTACTTTTTCGCGCTGGGTAAATTCCAAAGCCAATTTCTATTTTACTAATCATGATCTTTTTTAATAATACTATTTTAATTATCTATACAATTGTAAACCACCGTTCACACAGATGTTGAATGAAAATTTATCAAAGCGGGATTGTGTGGGTACACATAATCGCACTCACCTCTCATTCAAAAATCCAGGGGGAATAACAAAGGCAAGGTGCACACTACCGACTCGCACGCGTCAAATCTCCCGCTATTGTGTCACATACTCGCCCTCACTCGCAGACAGTTAAATATTATTATTACAAGATTTATCGCGTGGAAAATTGCAGTTATTGTCGCGATAACGATATTTCATATGATTATGAATTATATTTATGTTAATTATGCATGAGGTAGGGGAACAGCTAAAATGTAACGGTCATGTTTTTTTGTAAGAAGATTTTTTCTCACGTTTTTTCTAGTTACATGATAAATTATTGTTATTTTTTTCAGCTGGTCTTGATATAATAATGCCATTTGCTCGCTTAATACACATTTACAAATGACTGGTGAAAAGACAGATACGGCACGAGTGGAGAAGTATCTCTATGTCACAGATTACCACAGAAAAATAACACGATACTTGTAATCTCAATTGACGTAAAGCACAAAATCCAACTTTTCAGGAGAGCCAAAATAAGTTTTTTTTTTTAGATTAAAATTAATTACGCTTGTGTTTTTAAAGTTATAAACAAGTGATGTAGACAACATTTACCTAAAATCTTGAGATGCAGACGATGAAATGGTTAGTTTTTAGTCTAATTTGTTATTTTAGAAAATAGATGTCCCTAAAATCTAAGAAAATTCAGTAAAATGTTCTTTACGTCCATTTTTATTATAAGGCTCAGATTCATTTTGGGAGTAAAGCACGATTGAAAAAATATTATTCTCTAAGCCGTAAAAATAAATGTTTAAAAGTGTGAATATGCAGATGTAAAGCTAATTTTAAAATATATATAATCTTATTTTTTGAATTAAAGGACTAACTTTATTTGTTGATTAGGCGGTGTAGCATACATAGCCTTCAAGTAATTTTAAATAACTTGTGTTATCAAGGGACTTAAAATTGATTACTAACAAATAAAATATTAATCTAAGCAATAAATCGGCGCTTTTTATTTTAAAATAACTTAAAGATTCTAGATTATGGAATCATCAGCACCTTAAGAAATTCTTACGCAGCAACTTTTAAGAAATATGAATGTTGTTAATAATTTATCGATTTTTTTAAATAAAAGTTTTTTTTCTCCAAAATTTCTCAATTTACCGCCAACATATGTATGACATAAGTAAAAAATATAATATGTTCTTTAAAAAGAGGTTTAATTTATTTCTAAACTCCTTCATTTCACGTTGCTATGCTGTTTTGAAAATTTAATTTTTTCGCCATTCAGCGAAATAAGCTCTAAAAACTCACAAAACGTTGAGTGAGGTGGCGTGGCGATGTGAGTGTGAGTGAGTACCCAAGTGTGGTCTGGGGAGATAGTTTAATGTATTTTTGTTTACAGTAGATTCCGTATAGCGAAATTAACTACAGGTACATTTCTTGCCTGAGAGGGAGTGGAAATAAAACCAGCTAAATTAACTTTCTTCAAACTTACGTATATTATCAGTATGATTTACATCAAACTGTGTGCAAAACTTTTATTTTAAAAAGCAATAGGTATTAATCTTCTTCGATGTCTATTTCGATTACTTTCCCGCAACTCTGGCATCTACAATTTTTGCACATAGTAGTACATCTTAAATCGGCTTTCACGCATCCACATCGCCTACCACAGCCTTGTTTGTAAACACACGTTATTAATTTTAATATAGAGGCTGGTGCTGGCGGCTCTGTATTTAAAACCGGAGTTAGGCAATTCATAGTTTTTTTTTTCAAGTCCATTCTCCCGGTGGTAAAAAGTCACTCCTCCAACTTTGCACCTGATGAAAGGTTCGCCGAGAGTGATAGCGAGCAGCAGCCGATGTAGGCGGCAATTTTGCCAAAATAACAGCATTCTTAGCATGTCCCACTAATTTGTTGAAGGAAACATATCTACGAGTATGATGGTTCAAATCCAGATCTTCGGGTCGAGCTTTGTAAGGCGCAAGAATTATGCGCTCGCCAGCCTTTTCGATGTCTTCAGAGGATGAATTTGGATTGTTGTAAACGGTGGGAATGTAGTGCAAGAGGGTCTGTTGTTAAACCATTGTACTGTCTGCATCTACCATTTCCGTAGAAAGCTGAGGTAGTAGTAGTTACCTTCGGGGGTTAATGCAATTAGTAAGACCAGCAAGTCAATATCTCGTCAAGCTACAACGACTTGCTTGTATCGGTCACATTCTTCAATGGTAGTAGTAACAGGAGCAAATCAGCATCATCTTTGGCAAGACGTGTATGTATGCCATTCCTGTTGAGGTTCTCAACGGGTTGCGAAATAAATTTTTCTTTATACGAGTATTGGAGAGAAATTTGGCCTGGGGTTCTACTAGAGCTGTGTCTTAGGTGAAAGCAATTTCCCGTGTCTTGCGCTGTATACTCGTAAGTCGTCTTTGTCGTTCTATACTCTTCGTACTTAGATCATTTTCAGAGTAGCCATCGAATTCTATAACAACTAGTTGGCCGTAATTGTTGTGAATGAAAGAGATGTATGCATCGTATCTATACTCTTCGTACTTAGATCATTTTCAGAGTAGCCATCGAATTCTATAACAACTAGTTGGCCGTAATTGTTGTGAATGAAAGAGATGTATGCATCGTATCTATACTCTTCGTACTTAGATCATTTTCAGAGTAGCCATCGAATTCTATAACAACTAGTTGGCCGTAATTGTTGTGAATGAAAGAGATGTATGCATCGTATGCATCCGAGAAAGTGCCTTCTTTCGGCCATACCACCCGATGGAGAAGGTAGCCACTATCGATAACGTAAAAGCATATCCGCTGTATCGATTGTTTGTTCAGGAACTTTGTTGAATAAAGCATACAAAGCTGATTTCTTCGATTTCCGCATCAGTGAATTCTCCTCAAATAATTATGATGTAACTGTCGAAAGCTCGTGCACAAAACAAGCCTGTAGATCATCAGGGGAGTGCACAGTACAGAGTGTTCGTTGAAAATATTTAGTTATATCCACTTGTACTGTGTCATTACCCAACTTTTCAGAAGCTGTTGTCGAAGACAGTGCCTTTATCAAATTTGCACTCTTGAGCTTCAGAATTCCGAATTTATTGCCTTCGATAACAGTTTTGTTTATTGATTCTTCGCCAATTAACTTAGCATCACAACAATTTATATTGTCTTCAACTGCTTTGAATCCACTGTACAAACTTTTGTATCGTTTTCGTCCTTTTGGTCCTGGTGTCTCTCAAGTCTACGTATTGGCTGGTGTTGGCTGATCTTATGCCACACAATTCTTCAACTCCTTCACATACATAGTGCGATAGTGGTAGCCCCGCAATCCATTCATGAGGACACTTTTCGTGAAACCTCTTTCGTGTGTAATGCCGCCAACACTCTTCATGTTCTTCATTAGTGTTTGTTCTATGGTCATGTCTGGACATACCCCGCACCAATGCTTTAGATTTTCGAATGGTGAAAAATCCTTTTTTAGAGAACTTCAAGAACTCTTCCACCATCATAGTGTACCTAATTGAAGCCTTTTACGCTTCAATTAGGTACAATATCGACATTAAAAGGGTATTTATGTCCTCAAAATTTATGCAAGGTCTATTATACTAATGGAAGTAAAGCACATAATTTTAAAAAGTGTGCTTTATATAGGGCGTAAAGCACATTTTTTTAAATTATGTTTACAGATTTGATTAACAGACTTTGACTTAAAGCACATTTAGCATTATTTATAGTAAATGGTTGGGCTGTTAAACACAATATGAGATTTTGACGTTCTTTACGTTAAGCATTAATTTATGAATGTCACATACCACCTAAAGTTTTACAATTTGACAGTGAAAACGTTCTTTAAGTTACATTTTCAATGTGTCTAAAATCGATATTAATGGCCGTATAGCCACGTCGATTAGACAGAAAAAAAAGAAAAAAAAACTAAGTAAGAAGGCATTCATAGCTCATTTTGGCCAAAATGTGCTTTACGTCAATTGAGATTACAAGTATTGAACAATTCCCTTGAGGGTTAGTGTTTTCTAGTGTTGACAGCGGAAGTTCACTTCATAACAGACGGGGACAGTCCTTTTTTGCAAAAGGAAATTATGCTTGTGTCAAATATTTATTGATAAATTTGGTTTACTATCTAGTCTCAAACTAAATAAATCTTGCACGGTTTATAAAGGAAATAAATAATCTGTGCCGAGAAATAAAAGTAAGGTAACAATTTATAGAACTTTGTAACTAAGTATACAATACAATACGCAAATTATACAAGAACAATTGAAAAATCCTTTTACGTAGTTTCAAGAAAATTTGATAACTTTTTATTTCTTAATCAGGGAGTAGGTACCCACTATGAGTAGAGTAGATAAACAGATATGTTGATATACATACCTAAAAGGTTTGCCTAGTAAGGGAAACTTGGTGTAACCACTGCTACTTACTCGATTTCCAAGCTCGTGATAACTAACTGATATCTGCAAGAATATAAAACAATGACCAAGTAGGATAAAGCTATAAAAATAAAAGAAAACAATATTACAATTTTAAAACATTTCCCTAAAACCAAAAATAAACCATCAATTTACATTTGATTAGCGCCTAACTAAACCTTGCCATTGTCAACAAAACAAACTTTTTTAATCGGCACAAAGTCGTAATGAAGGGAAAGCCGCGTCCCTCATACATTAGCTAATACCTACGACAATAGCAACTGACGCAGATTCGCACGCACGGACAGCTCGCGACATTGCCCGGTGTGTCCCCTGCTTTACAATCGATCGATGACTAAGTATTTATTTGTTATATTATGTTCCGTAACAAGAAAATTGTGTAAAAATAAATTAATATGACGATATTGAGAAAAAAACATTCTGAAGGTAATATTTTTTAAGCACACTAATGTGTGTTACTTTGTGAATTATTGACTTTCTAAACAATGATTTCCGAGCTTGGTGGTCGAATGGTTAGCAATGGCCACTTTGTCTCCGAGGTTGCGGGTTCGATCCCCACACAAGACAAATATTTGTGTGCATGAACATGTCTGTTAACCATGGTCTGGCTGTGTGTATTATATGTATGTATTTAAAACAATATAGTACAAACAATAGGTGAGGGGCGCTAGTGAAGGGACGTCACACGTCGCGGCGACTTGCGCTGCGATTAATCGCGCTCCGTCCGAACACAATCGGCGAATTATGCACGCTTTTGTTAATGAGTGTACAAATACCTAACTTCCCATACCGAGTCATGGGAACACATCCCCAGCCTCTCAATCGAAGGGGTTTAGGCCAGTGATTTCAAGCCGCCTAAAGGCCATCGATTTGGCTTAACAACTGTCATCTAATGACAAAAACCGAGACCGTCGGCTTAACGTGTCCTCCGAAGCATAGATGAGCTCGAAATAAATAAACCCATCCTAAGATAGACTGCGGTCGACGTTGCTTAACTTGCATGTTCGATTAGACTGACACGACCCACGAGGATATATAAAACTTAGCTCGTGAAAAAATGCTTACGTAGACAATATTTGAATAACGCTGAATCACTAAGATCAAATGGTTATAGGTACAAGTAAAATAAAATGGCTGTGAGATAAGAACGGAGATATAATCACCACATAAAACTCTAAAGTGAGTTTATGTATACCTAGATATCGATAACTAATCTTAGGTGTCATCTGAGTCTCATCGAGATTATTGGTAGTATGTATAATTATTTATGTCCCGTAACAGTTTACTGTTAAGTATCAGAACTGCGTTTGATATGTTACCAATCAAACCTTATTTGGGGGACTACTTGGTCGATATAAGAAGTAATTCCGGATCCAATTACAACACAATCACCCGTACATCTGGCGAGCGCAGGATCGTAGTAACAGTCACGATACATATCACAGTGACGTTCCAGTCACTTGATACTCATCACTACTTTTGACAAATACGTCAGGTAGTAACTACACATTTTATATTTAGACCAAATATAAAATGTGTACAAATATAAAAACTGCCGGAAACAACACGGCCAAAAACATGTATTTAAGTAAATTTATCAGTTGTCTAGAACACATAGCTTTGCCCTTAATTTGGGACTAGATAGCGCTGTGTGAATTGTCCAGAGATATTTATTTATTTATTTGTTATTTTTAGACCAATTTCTTTTCATTGTGAAAATATCTAGCATTTAGGACCATGTCTTTAATAAAAGATGTCTAAAAATATAATAGGTTCCTTTACATGTGTTTCATATAAGTGTTTGCTACTGCTTATTATATTTACTGAGCTGGATGCGAGCAGTCCACTGGTATCTACAGTGGGGATCTTTTCATTAAGGTTATCTAGCGATCGCTAGGCGTATGGGCCCGTACGGACCACATTCTCCGACGTGGTTGTTGGCACGCATATGTCCTCTTCAAGTTCAATAGGATTACCATCGCTACTGGGAAACAGGGGCAGGTTAGTCATAAACAGAAATAACTTCACTTTTTACCAGTAACTTCACATATAACACCAAGCCGCTCTCTAACCGTTGCGTTATCAATTCCTATAACTATGTAAATGCACGTACTACTAAGCATAACTCGAATCAATACTCGGAACTTACATAAAAACAGATAACATAGGAAAACGCTGTGATTGCATACGTGATGTATTTGGGGTGTAAGTGGTTCATCAACATCTTTGAACCAAAGCCAACTTCACCTGCACGCGGTGCACCCTGCTGACTGACAAACGAAGCTCTGGCGAAAAGAGAGGTAGGGAGCGTAATTGTAAGCTACCCGACTGGGGAATGTACCTCCACCTCACAGAATACCGCAGCCAAATAACGGTTCCCTTAAGGGCTGTTGTGTTCCTGCGAGTGAGTGAGGTCACCAGAAAGGAAGGAGATGCTGCGATGGCAGCGGGGGTGGCGGCGCGCGAGCGATATTTTATGTTGCGAGCGTTAATATGGCTACGGTAACCGCTTCACATCAGGCGGGCCGTATGCTTGTCTGCCACCCAACGTAGTATAAAAAAAAAAAAAAAAAAGTGATACATGTATAGGCAGAAAACGAAACATACGCTAACATGCCAGAGGGAGATAAAGTTAGCTCACTAGATGAACTCACCCCCTCTCTAAGCGTACTAAACAGGATGAGGGCCCTCCACACACTTCTTCCACTGTGTCTCCTGTGTAGCCAGAATTATAACAGCGGCGACCACCAAAAAAGGCAATGAACAGTCAATCACAAATCAATTTCGATTCGGTCAACTGTCATTATGCGACGGTAAAATAATTACAAGAACTGTCCTTCAGATCACAAAATGACGTGGAAGAAAATATCGTGAATTTGTCTACATCTACCCACGCTTACAATGAAACATTAAAAGCTGGTCTGGAGTCCTATCGCCGAAGCTGAACCCGATTGCCACCGAATACCCTGATTTGAAAAATAGGTCTTACATTTAAGTTATTGCCAAAAACCATCAGCTTAGTCTGTAGAGCTCCATCGTTTCTACCAGCTAAACATAAGTAGCATAAGTCTAAGTTGAAGTTTGATTTTGGCAATCAAAAAATCCGATGGTAAGAGGCTTCAGCTACAGCTTCAGCGGTAGGGTCCCTGGTCTAAATCTGAGTATAATTTTATCTTCTTCTAACAAAGAAATTATGTCAATTTAACTTGATAACTTGACATAACTAAAGTTACCGATAATTTAAAACTCGGAATACAACCGTACTTGACCAGTGAGGAAAGAAATGAAATAGGACTTCTCAAATTTCAAGGAGGTCAGAGTTTCTTTGCTGTGGAAAACTTTGAAATGTTTGAGATGGGATTTCTCGTAGTGCACAAATTGGGGTAGTTATAAAACTTGACACTGAGGAAACCGCTTTTACTAACTTTAGTACCTAACTGTTGTGAAAATTCAAAGCATATTAATTACTCGCTCATAATTGTGGCTTCGACCTGCGGAAGCACAGTACCTGGATGATAAATATTCTTTGTGCCAATCCAGAATATATTCTATATGTATGCCAAATTTCATCCAAATGTGTTTAGCCGTTTACCTGTGACAGTGTAACAAATATCCGTAGACAAAAGCAGTGAGGACGTACCTCACTGCTTTTGTCGAGAGCCTTATCAATCAAACAGGGGTCTAAAATGCGAGCTGAAGCCGATTCAAACCAAGATTTATAAATCCGAAAATCGGGCTTTTATTTGTTTTAAGGCAGTAATTAATATCTTCAACTAAGTGGGTAGAGCTCTAAGATCTTTACCATATAAGCTAAACACGCCAACTTAGGTTTAAGTATGTAGTAAACATTACTAATATCACACAAAACGATCAAAACGCCAAACAATACCCGTTAATTGCATAGCATTCTCACGGTGACGTTAGGGCGTCCACACACTCGGCGATTAATAATCGCGAGCCAACGAAAGGTTTCTAATTTGCGGCACACGTGCGCGACGAATGGTTGCGCGTGGCTCGAAGGACTATACGTGGGGGATCTATCTTATGTGTTTTTGTTAGTGATTAAAAGTATATAATGAGGAATATGAAATGTGTTATTGTATGCAAATGAATTTAGCTAATGTACCAAAACAAAAATATCTGCAAGTTAGACGTACATATTATATTACAATTAAATTTATACAAGAACATTGAACAAATTGCCTTAGTTTATTTATTTAATACAATCCTATCTTTATGACAATCAATAAATTTAAGTTATGATTTATGTTTTATTTTGGCGTATCTAATAACGTCAGTTCACACAATGACGCAATCTTAAAAGGATAGGTAGAGATTTTTTCCTACGCCGATATTTTCATTTTTCATTGGAATTATGCGAGTGGTTCATGTCACGTATGTAGTACCCCTAAACCAAACATAAAATAAAAAGAACTTCAAAAATTTAGTGTTGAAGAGTCCGAAATCGTCGCACACTTTTATCAATGTTCGCTTTTCAATAAAGCTAACAAACTGGCCAGTTGACTCGCATTTTCCACCAATAGCGCCGGATCCGGGCCGGGTCCGGGCCGGAAGCGGGCCGGTTCCCGTCCGGTCGACAACAGGAGCGCTTACCTTAGTTTTTTATTTGTCCCACTCTGATTTATGACTGTTTTGAATTTGTTCTGGCCAAGCGTTCGACTTTGCCTATTTTTTCTTGCGTTTCGGAAATTGGGCGTATTCGCGAGTTTTGTATGAATAGACAGTTTATTCCTTGGTTTGCTCAGTACGGCTCAACTATGTGTTGCCATACTTCATTTTGTTGAACTATATGTAAAATTTTCGCAGAGCAAAGACTGCTGTCATGCCTCCTTATTTATTTGGTTTCTTAGTGCTGTATCTGCATTTTAATATTTGAAACGTATTTTATAAAAAATAACGTTAATACCTCATAATACCCCTCAGAATACCGCAGTCAAGTAATAATTCCTTTGAGGATTGTTGTGTTCCTGGGAGTGAGTGAGGTCACCAGAAAGAAAGGAAGGAGTATAGGCTGGCAACGGATCGGCGACCCCTTGGTGTTGCTGATTTCAATGGGCGGTGGTAATTGCTTTCAAAAGTGGGGCAAACAAGCCTGATGGGTGACCCACATGCTCTCACTTATGACTGATGGGTGACCCACTTTCACTTAAAAAAAAGAGGTAGCTGATTAAACTGATTATCCCAGGCATAATACTCCTCGAAAAAATGGGGTATGGCTCTGTCATGAACACGGCCGTACATTGTACGTGAATACGTTATATGCACTAAAATTATCTTAAAATGGCAGCGCTTCCCCCTCCCCCGCACGCAATGTTTTATAGTCCTTACTTAGCATAATAAATTCCTTGATTGTTCATCTATCCAGTGGTGTGATTGAATTTTGGATGGAGATGATAAATTTGTAGCTGCAACACTAAATTGTATCATTCGTTTTTTTTTTTAATTGCTTCTCTATGGAAGCAATTTTAAAGAAGTATCCACTTCAAAATATCAAAAACGGATTTCCCAGTTGGAACTAAAATGTACGACATGGACTTGGACTGATTAAATCGGAGAAATACCGCTCGCGGACCACGATCCTCTATGCTAGCTAACGCAGCAACTCCTTCCTTTCTGGTGACCTCACACACTCTCAGGAAAACAACAACTCTTAAAGGAATTGTTATTTGGCTGCAGTATTCTGTGAGATGGAGGCACTTCTCCAGCTGCACAACTTACAAAATACGCTATGCCCTACCTCTCTTAGCTAGCCAATACTTATAGGTACTACCTATTGGGTTCGCTTGTCTACCAACTTTAGTAATTTAAAGAAATACATTATACCATATTCAGTTTGAAACAAGGAAAAGTTTATTTCGTTATCATTCCTACGCCGTTAAACCTGCCTAAGATAAGTAAGACCAGATTTAAGCTTCGGCGGAGGGCCCCTGGACAAGCTTGTTATTTATTAGTCAATTATTGTATATCAGTAATAGGTTACATATCTTCGTCATGCATAATAATATTTTTTATAGGGTTCCGTACCCAGAAAAAGAAAAAGGAACCCTATTACTAAGGTTCCGCTGTCCGTCCGTCCGTCCATCCGTCCGTCCGTCCGTCCTTCCGTCCTTCCGTCTGTCACCAGGCTGTATCTCATGAACCATGTTAGTTAGACAGTTGAAATTTTCACAGATGATGTAT
This sequence comes from Hypsopygia costalis, assembly GCA_937001555.2. NCBI lineage: Eukaryota > Metazoa > Arthropoda > Insecta > Lepidoptera > Pyralidae > Hypsopygia > Hypsopygia costalis. Next base: position 803,388 of record OW443331.2, read on the forward strand.
TTCTGTTGCCGCTATAACAACAAATACTAAAAAACAGAATAAAATAGATATTTAAGGGGGCTCCCATACAATAAACGTGTTTTTTTTTTTGCCGTTTTTATAGATAATGGTACGGAACCCTTCGTGCGCGAGTCCGACTCGCACTTGGCCGGTTTTTATAAATTACTATACTTGTAATTTTCATTATTTTTCTTTTGATTTGTGAATCGTACCCACTCCAAGCACATATTCGTTACTCTAAGGTTGCCTTGAAAAGATTGCTCTCAGCAATAAGGCCCCTTTGTTGTATATAAACAAGTCAACTGTCTGTAATAATTTATTGATTCACTGTACTTTCAATTTGTATTATGCAAATAAAGCATATTCTATCTATCATCTTGAAGTACTAATGTGCGGGTGAAACCGCGAACTGAGGCTAGTATCCAATAAACACACAAACTCACCTATCTCTAAACACACACACCTCCGTGTAACATTTTAATCTGCACACAACACACAAAGAGCAACTTGCAGTAAAAAAGAAAACAAAATATTTTTCATTAGAGAGCGCCAAACAATGACAATTGAATCGCAACTACCTTCTACAGATTATGGCGGACTTATTGCGCGCACAATACCACTCCGCTCAAAAGAATAATATGTCTTTATAACGGATCCCACGGCTTTCCCTGCCTTACTTCTTACACATTTTTCAGTGGAATGTGAGAGCTCCTTTAGTTTCTTTCAAACATACACAAAAGAATTCCATTTTTATCCGTCTACCCTTAAGGTTGAGATTGAAATGTCACGTTACTTTTGAGAATAGATTGCATTGTCTACTCGCGTAAATCATTCTGGGATAAGATAATAAACGTGAAGTATTCGAATGTAAACTGAAATGTAGTAGTTTTATGGTCCAATTTTCCACAAAGTCGTGTGATAGTTAGGTCTGTTTACACGGTACGGGCGCCCTCACGTGGTAAAAGGTCACTTAGTAGTGACGGACGAATTAAATTTTATAAAAGCCGTGAGCTAGATTACTTCGCAACTTTTGTAGGTACATCTAGTGGAAAACTAGATTAAATTCCAAATCAGTTTAAGCTGGGTGAACGTATAGCTTTTGTTGAAAAGTTTTAGCTTTGAGGATTTTTTCAGAATGATAAGTTACTTTCAGACAAAAAGAGATAAGTAGGTAGATTAGATTGTTTGTAATCGATAAAAACTGAAACTAAATTTTAATAATTCTTTCACTATTAGACAACTACATTATCCAGACATAATTTAATATGTAGTTTATTTCATTAATAATAAAATATTACTCGTAAAATATGAAGTAAAATAAACTAGGAATGAAGGACTTGCTGCGTTGTTTTATGTTGCGAGCGTTTATATGGCTACGGTGATCATTTCTCAACAGGCGGGCCATATGCTTCTACGTCATCCGACATTGTATAAAATAATCTAGTTGTACATAACTATAATAATAACATAAAATGAATACATAAAGAAAATTTTGTAGCCGGACTTTCTTCCCTATGTTTAGGTACTTATCCATTAAAATTCCGTTTTACGCTTGTACGAGGAGCGACCTCACACTCTGGCACCGTTGCTGCTAACGCAGCATTTCCTTACGTGTGGTGACTTCACTGACTCGTAGAGATACAACGAGAATATTGTTATGTAAGAATTCTTTTCCAATCGGTGGCCCTACCGCCGAAGTTGAAGCCGATTATCATCACAATTTTAGAATGCGGAAATGCAACTACTGCTTAGATTGTTCCTAATTATGTTTAGCTCGGCTGGGAGAAACTCCAGAGCTCTACCGACTAAGCTTCAGATGTTTGCCAATAACTTTAACCTAAGAAATATTTTTGGAAACAAAAAATGCGATGGTAATCGGCTTCAGCTCCGGCGGTAGGGCCCCAGGATCGACACTCCTCTCTGTTTTCAGAACCATGTTTAAGTACTAGATATCATGGTGCATCAAAGTGGTGCATCGTGTGCATATGAGGTTGGCTTAGCCTCTTAAGTTGATAGCGAAAACCGTTCAAAAGAAGTCGGTAAAAATATACATAAAAGTAAAGTTACTACTTTATCTACCGGACGCAAGAATCATAAGCAATGATTCCGAACGGTCAGCTAAGTGAATTCGTGTGTCGCCGCCACCTACGATTTACTGCTCGAACCAATCATCATTACAAACAGGGCCACAACACTATCAAAACCTACGAAAATTGTGCCCACCTTTGTACCAAACGAGACAGACATACGTGAAACATATAAGATTGAGTGGGACAGAAGAAAAGAAGGGACGGTAGCAATAAACAATTGGGCAAATGAAAGATTATGTTCATCGAGTTAAGGTGTTCGCGTGCCCTAATAAAATTTGCTCTTTATCCAGGGGATTGGAGTAACTTCTGCTTACTCTGCGTTTTCTCTGATAGGTATTCTTATTGTAACATTTAAGATTTTGGTGTTGTTTTTCTAGCTACTTTTTTTTAAAATCCAAAACGAAAAAAAAAAATACTCATTTGATGGCAAAAATCCTTTGAAAAGGAGAGTCAGCCCTGCTTTAGTTATTTTTTATTAAAAAAGTCGAGTGTTGCTTTAGACCTCACGACTGAAGTAAAACTTCTTTAGCTCTACTAACTTATATCTCCCTCTCAACTTCTGTTTCCGTAACGCTCTCATCACGCATTCACCAGCTTACTCCCCAAGTAAAGTAAAGAAAATTTACTACAAATATCTTTATTTTTTCAGAAATGTGTCACTTGTAAACTAAATATATTAATAGAGGAATAATTGATAGATAGATAGATAGATGTATGTAAATTTATGTCTTATCACACCCCGGCCACTCCATACAAATATCACGTCGTGAACATAAACAATGACGTCTGTGCAGAGCGTGAATGAGCGTGTGTGCGTGCGGCGCCATACAATCTGTTCCAGATCCGGAAATGAGGTCGACACGAGAGAGCGGCAGGGAGTGGCCATACTGTGCGTAGTACTATTACTTATACTGTGGTCTTATTCTGAGTGTGTTTATAGATGATAGGTTTTGTATAAGTGTGGACGTAGAGCACGGAGATATCTAAAACTAAGGACAACCGTCTATATATAGAAGGACCGTAGACTGACTTTGTTTTTGGATGTTCGATAAACGATTGAAGATAAACTAGCTTTCCTTGTTTAGGGTTTGTTTCTATACCACGTAGGGTGGCAGACAAGCATACCTACGCCTGATGTGAAGCAGTTACCGTAGCTAGATTAACGCTCGCAACATAAATATTGCACGTGGCTGTCATCCCCGCTGCATCCCCAATGCAGCAACTCTTTCGTTTCGGATGACCTCACTTACTCCCAGGAACACAACTACCCTCAAGGGAATTATTATTTGGCTGCTGTATTCTATAAAATGTACCCATCGTCTCTTTTGGTAGAGCCTCTTTCGCTAGTCCGCAGGGTCCGCCTGCAGGTGAGGTTGGCTTTGCCTCTAAAAATCGTGATGAGACACTTACACTCCAAAAACTTTCCTTGTTTTTCCTGAAATATTTACTATATCGGAATTAAACAACGCCATTGAGTTCCACCATATTCATACTAGTTAGTGATTATTTTAAACTACGTAATATTTCTTTTTCTAACAAACTATTGAAAAGCTTTGCTATATTTTATGCACTATGGTAACGAAAATACTTAAATGGGTGTTAAGTATTTTCCCAAAAAAAGTACAAAATATAAGTCTTAGTTAAATGCATCTTCTTCTTCGTTACGCTCTTGACAGAGCGGTCGTGGTCGTCATGAGTGAGGATTCGGGGTTGTAATTATTCGCTTCACAATATCTCGCCATCTCGTCCGATTTGAGGCACTTCTGGTGCACTCATGCAGTGGGCCGCCCACGGCAGATTTTATCTGGTCGGTCCACCGCATGGGAGATCTGCCGCGGGGTCTTGTACCCTCGACTCTACCCTGAACCACCAGGCGTTCGATGGAGTCACCTTCGCGTCTTGAGACGTGGCCGAAGAATTTTAGTATACGCGATTGTACTAGAGCAGATAGTCGCTGCTTGATGCCGAGTTGTTGAAGTATGGAGACATTTGTGCGATGTTCGGTCCACGATACTCCGAGCATTCGTCTCCAGCACCACATCTCTAAAGCGTCTATCTTCTTCTTTTCCACTTCGCGTAAAGTCCACGTCTCTGCAGCGTATAAAAATATGGGGAATACTAATGTTCTAACGAGCCGGGTCTTAGTGGCTTTAGTTGTGTTCCTGCTCTTCCATATTTTTTTCAGCTTATCCATTGCACTTCTAGCTATAGCCATACGTCTCTTTACTTCATCCACGCAGCCACCGCTGTTCATGACAAGAGAGCCAAGGTATATATAGGACTGGACCACTTCACAGTTTGCGATCTGTGTTACTTCTGGCATGTTACTGTTGGCGCGATCCACGATCATCATTTTGGTCTTAGTACGATTGATCTTTAGTCCGAACTCTAGGCTTACGCGTTCCATTCTGAGAAGTAGTTCTTCCATATGACATTTGCTAGTTGCAAACAAGGTGGTGTCGTCGGCATACCGCAGGTTTGCAATCCTGTATCCACCAACTGCTACACCGTCTGTCCAATCCTCCAAAGTTATTCTCATTATAAGTTCTGTGTATATATTAAACAAGAGCGGTGATATTATGCATCCTTGGCGGACACCGGCACTGGGGTGGAAGTTATTCGACAAAATGTCATCTGTCCGTACCGAGGCTGTTCCTTCTTCATACAAACGTCTAATAAGGTGAACTAGGTGTTTTGGTGTCCCCATTTCTAACAGCGTATTCCAGAGTTTTGGCCATTTCACCGAATCAAACGCTTTGGAGAAGTCAACAAAGCAGATATAAGTTGGCTTGTTGAATTCCCGAGCCTTCTCGACAATTTGACGAACAATGAGTATTTGCTCTCGAGTGCCCTTCCCCCTTACAAAACCAGCCTGCTCCGGAGCAATCTCCTTAGACAGATAAGCTTTAAGCCTTTCATTTAGAATATGTAACAAGATCTTGCTAGAATGTGATATAAGTGCAATAAGGCGGTAGTTGTTACATTTCTTAGTTGACCCCTTTTTGTGTAACGGGGTGAAGACTGTATGAGTCCATTCACCCGGCCATACTCCGGTTTTCCATATCTTATTACAGATGGTGTGTATAATTTGGGAGCCGCGTTCTCCCAGGGCTCGTATGGTTTCGATTGGAATCGCATCTCTGCCCGTAGCTTTTCCGTTTTTGAGGTGGTTTATAGCGGCTTCAACCTCTCGTATAAGTATGGGGGGCTCCAGTTCCTCACTCTCAGGCTCCGTGCTGGGAAAGTTATTGGATTGTGGATCTTCAAATAGGGACTGACAATAACCTTTCCAAGTCTCTGAGATTTTATCCAATTCTGTCACTATATTGCCACTAGAGTCTTCGATGGCCCATGTTTTCGATGACAGTGATTTTGTAATGATGCGAAGTTTGTGGTACAAATCTCTAGACTCGTGTTTATTTGCGTGTCGATCGATATCTTCACATATCTTATGGAGATAGGCATTGTGGTCTCGTCGGCATTGTCTCTGAATCTGGGCTGAGAGCCTGTTTAAGTCCTGAACCTCCGCACCCTTCGCTTTCACATCCCGCCTCTCTTTGATGAGTTTAAGGGTATCGTCAGTCATCCAGCTCTGACGTATATGTACTCCATCGGATGGTGGTGGTGGTCTTGACTGTGATTCTGCGATTTTGATGAGGTTCACTGCTCTATTCCACAATTCATCAGGTGTTTCTTCATCGTAATTAGCACTAGACCATTTTTCCCAATTTTGCTCCACAGCTTCCTTGAACTTCATGCTATTTTTGACTGAATAGATCTTTTGTTTGTCAGTTAAATGCATAGCTCACATTAAAAAAAACAGCTTACAATTTTCAAAAGAATAAATGGTAGAGGCTATAGATTGAATAGAGATTTATACTGCTATCAGTACTATCCACGATAGATGACAACCTACTAAAACACACGTACAGTCCACTCCATCTGTTTTTATAGGCATTAGTACAAAAGTTTATGAATATTTATTATTATGTCCCTCACACGCGTTCCCTAATAGTGTATGTGATGTACACATTCACATTATATTCAACTCATAGTCACTCAGCGTGTTGAGTGTTGCAGTCAAAATGGGAATTCAGTTTAGTTGTTAGATATCCGATTTCTTTATACAAAACTAATGATAAGTCAGATCTAAAGTGGTTAGTTTGAGCTAGGTATAACTTTGAACTTGCAAAAGAGACTGCCATTATTTACCTGCAAGAATACAACAGAATATTTGAGGGATTATGCTGTGGTCTTCACGAGGTGCATTATACTACTTTCTCAGTCGAGCTGTGCTATACCCTTTGTATAAATTTATTGTCCTTAAGATTCATTTTTGCATTTGCAAATTGATATTTAAATTGTATGCCGTTCATAACAGCGTTCATTTGGAAAACTTAAAGTACGAAAACCAGCCTAATGTATTACTGTAGATTCAATTTTAATGTTTACAATCAATAACTTACATACGAACGTTATGCATTCAGGATTTGAGCGAGTACTGTTATTACCTACATCACTGCTGTGTAAAGAAAAAAAACAATAATAAATATAGTCATGTTAATCAAAGTGATGAATTCGAATTCGAGGCATTCAAGTATGTATCCTTACATACAAATTTAAATAATACTGTTACTGAATTACGTCTATTCTAAACAAGAACATAATATTGATTAATCGTTACTTTCATGTAGTTATGCCATGCTATAATACCCTTTGCTAATTTTGTGTGATTAACTTTTGTTCAAAGAAAATGTTATTATTATTAATTAAATAATAACAATAAATATTTCTAGACAATTTACACAGCGCCATCAAGTCCCAAAGCGACAAGCTTGTACTATGAGTACTACAAATGACATATGTACCTACTTAAATACATTTTTTTTGTAAATACATTTATATACAATTATATGTATACATAGATAGAAAACAGCTTGACCAAAACAAATAGACATAAAGTTGATACTGTTGATTGTTGGCACTTGGTGGAACATTATTATCATAATGTTATAATAAAGCACTTGTACTATTCCACGTTATTATATTTAATATTACCGACACAAACAGATGGTGTTTGAGTTTGATATACACAAACATAGAGTTGAGCGCTTAAACGAAAAGCGCTTAAAAAAGTCTGCTTATCAGCGTAAGCAGATAAGCACGCTTATAAAAATAAGCCTTTTTCGTTTAAATTTTTTACAATAATTTGACAAATTTGATACAGCGCCATCTATAATTGATACACATAATTACTGCCACGTCGCGTCGTGCTGTATTAGCTAGCCATATATGCAATAATAAACCTTACCATCAACAAGTTTAGGTTTACTATCGATTAACGTTCGTTTCATTTTCGTTTAAACAAATGCGTTTCGTTGAAAAAAGCGTCAGTAATCCCCATTCAATATTAAACCTTATTCGCAGGTGCCTTAGGATTAATGTTGTTTAATTTTCTTTCACTTTCGTTTCAAAAATGATTTTCGTTTAAATAAATAACGCTTACGCTTTTTTAAGCAGTACGCTTTTTGTTGTGAACTGGTAAGCGCGCGTGTGAATGTTTGCGCTAACGCTTTTGCTGTTGTCGTCGGTTGATTAATGCGAATTTTTTTGCTTTGCTGTGTTAATTATGTTCATGTGTATACGAAACTTTAAATACTTAGAGAAAAGAAATCGGCTGCAAATAGATACTGTCTGTGATCGTTAACCATTGCATTGTCTTAAAGCTGCGACTAAATGTTTAAACGTTTCCCATAAGCGTAGACGCCTCAAGTAGCATCAACGACAAAAAAAGCGTTTAAGTAAAAAGCGCGCTTAAAAAGCGCGCTTTTGATAAAAAGTACAACGTTTAAACGTTTATTAATTTTAAGCCGTTTTTTCCAACTCTACACAAACACCATCTGTTTACCTTGATAATGCCTTAGCGGCGAAACCGGTCGGTAATATTAAATATTATAACGTGGAATAGTCCAAGTGCTTTATTATAACATTATAACAAATATACATGTTCATGCACACAAATATTTGTCTAGTACTGGGATCGAACCCACGACCTCGGAGTCAAAGTGGACATTGCTAACCATTCGACCACCGAGCTTGTCAATATCGTTCGTGTTAGAAGTACCTAAGTAGTAACCTACTCTCTGAACAAAATTGCAGGACCGATCTCATTCCAACTAATTTACAACTTTAACCGTGACATACACATTTGTACCGTTTCACACACTCACAGTAATTTATACACGTTCCAACAGATTCATCGCGAGTTCGCGTCATTACGCTCCTATAGATTTGTTTTTGTAAGATCATATTTCACTACCCATTGAAGAGGCTCCATCGAACACTTTTATGCCTTCGTTTTGTTTCGACTAATATAAAGCTGGAATGCCTCATTAAAAGTGGTACTTATGGTTCTAACAAGAAGAGATATAGAGCCTATCAAAGCTTGTGGATGAAAGTTCCCAGTGACCTACTTACTTAGATGACTTTGGATGTTCATAAATCTATATTGGACTAGCTGTGCCCGCGATTTCGTCCGCGCGGAATAATATATTTTTTTATTATTTATTTATAGTAATAAAAATAAATTAAATTTCTAAAATAAATAATAGCCTAATTTACTCTTTATTATATCAGCTATCTGCCAGTGAAAGTCTCGTCAAAATCGGTCTAGCCGTTTCAGAGATTAGCCGAACAAACAGATAGACAGACAGAGAAAATATGTTAAAAATGTTATTTTGGTATATGTGCCGTGTATACCATCCATATGCCTTTAGTAAATTGCGGTTATTTTAATATTACAGACACTCTAATTTTATTTATCTGTACACATGTTCATTTTGGGATACAGCCCCCTTACCAGAGTTGGTGGTAAGGGGGCTGTATCCCAAAATGAACATGTGTACAGGTAAGTAAAATTAGAGTGTCTAACTCTTATTGCGATTCAATAACTGAATAGAATGCTTTGAAATAGAGTCGCTTATTCATTGATATGAATAAGCAATCTATTCAGCTATTGAATCGCAATAAGAGTAGGTGGTAAGGGGGCTGTTGGGATACGGGTCTCTATTCAGTCGAAGGAGTTTAGTTCAGAGCATAATCCAGCACGCTGCTCAACTGCGTAATGGCAGAGGCCAGTGTTATCAAGCCGCCCAAAGGCTAACGACTTACCTTAACGACTGTCGTCTAAATACCACCACCGGGACCGAGACGGCTTAACGTGCCCTTCGAAGCACGTAGAAGCTCGTTCTAAATAAACCTACATACTTATAACAGACTACGGTCGACATTGCTTACGTAATTAATGCAACACGCTGCTCAGCAGCGAGATGGCGGAGGCCAGTGATTTTAAGCCGACCTAAGGTTGTCGTAATCCACAGATAATATGTACTTACTTAGAGAAACCTCTTTTTTTTAAATTATATCGCAGCTCATCTTCACCTACAAATCAGATATTTTCCTCAAAACATATCTTCAACGAGATACAATAATTAAAGGGCAAAAACACTTTCATGTCTAACAATAACTTTAATTCAAAAGCATTCAAACGTTCGGAGATCGACTCACGTTCATTTGTCACAGTTCTCGTGATACCTCTCTACAACAGCATAATTTTCAATTAAATGATAGTAATTTCGAACTTATATTCTCATAGATAAAGCATAAAATTGTTTGAACGATTAGTAAAATTTATAAGAGTAGGGTTTGTAGAAGTCGCGTGGCAGTCGATAGTCACAATTAGGGCCGTCATTCACGAGGTATCTTTGAGCCGAGCAGCGGAAGGTGGGCACGTGCTGGGACACATCAGCCATTTTGAACGCTTGATGCATGAGTGCAAACGAATTGGATGAATTAATTGTTCAATAGCTACTATATTTTCGTGAGAGTGCAGAATTATTTAGGGGAATTTTAATGATAATGATTAGAAAAAAAAACTATTTGTTGTTCAAAATTCGTATAATTTAAAATTAATTGTGAAACAATATTTTTAAATTATACGGCATCAACCCATAAATATCTTACTCTTGGGATACGGATTTCCCCTCATTCGAAGGTATATAAAGCATACTCCAGTTGCGTATTGGTGGAAGCCAGTGTTTACGCTACAAAGGAGCAACAGTGCAGTGGTGGGAGAGTGAGCTAGGTCCTCGTTCCAAAAAAAAAAAATATCAACTGTGCTTCGACCGGATAAATGTCGGCAATACTGTCGGCTGAAATGTAGCCTATATACTTCTTCAGGATATAATCTATGTCCAGGCAAAATGTCATTCGAATCAGCTCAGTTGTTTAGGCGCAAAAAGGCAAGAAATACTCTACGTATTTGTTGCCTTTTCGCGACATATAGAATACTTTTAATACTAATATTAGTATGGAGTATGGATATGGAAGTATGGATTATTGAGTCATTGAGCTATTCTAAATTTCTATTCTGATAATAGACTCACAAAGTGGCCACGCCAATCTGTGCTCTGTAATAAAATAACTTATTGGCGAAATAGTGGGACAACTTTTATCCATACTTCCATATATATTATAAATGTTAAAGTGTGTTTGTTTGTTTTTGTTTAAATATAAATATTGTCAGACAGCTTACACAGCGCCATCTAGCCCCAAAGTAAGCGAAGTCTGTGTTATGGGCACTAGACAACCGATAAACATACGTATACATTTTTCTTTGTAAATACATACTTATGATACATAGAAAACGCCCGTGTTGTTTGTGCTTCTTTCACGTCGATAGTAACAATCGGATTGACAAGATTTTTATTTTGGAGATAGTTTAATTCCTGGAGAGTAAGGTCACCAGAAAGAAAGCAAGGAAGGAGTATAGTCTGGCAATGGATCGGTGACCTCTTGGGCGCTTTCATAGCACATCAAACTAAAAAGTGAAAAATAAATATAGTTTAATAAAACTAAGAAAAACACGCTTTTAATCAAACTAAAAAGTGAAAAATAATTCTTAATACAAGCTGAAAATAATAATGAGTAAAAAATACGAGCATTATTGTGAAAAAATTTGTGTTAATATTTTTATACGTGGCAATATTTTTTACTCATTATTATTTTCAGCTTTTACCTATTAAGAATTATTTTTCACTTTTTAGTTTGATTAAAAGCGTGTTTTTTTAGTTTTTTTTAAGCTATATTTATTTATTAAATTGTTTGTATTATTCATCTCATTATATTTTATTTCTTACTTTTCACTTTTTACTTGAATATTATAAAATCGTTCGTTCCTTTACAATTCAAATATCTCCGTCGGCCATTTTCATCAACAACCTGACGTATGACCAAATATTTACCTGCCCATAAATACGGGACACGTCCAACGAATACCCACACATTAAAAAAAGGAATCTCTATCATAGCACCTATTCAGTCCAGTTGATATATCACTTCCACTTACGTACAAAACTATACCTTACAACCTTTCAAAACAGTATACTTCAGAGTAACATCAAAAACCTAGAGCTAGACAACCTAGAGCAATGTAAATAAAATTCAATGCTCATGATGATAGAGCACAAAATCGTTTGAAAGTTGAACAGGAATGGACACGTATTAAAAGCACAGGGCAGCAAAATGAACTGCGGAAGATGTATGAGCGAGCGGATTAAAAATATTTGTACGGGCCATTATACAGAGAGTAATGAAAGCCTAAACGTGCCTCTATATTAACGGACCTCCGTTAATTGAACCCTGTATTGAATAAAGATGTCCTTTTTGATGGAGGTCTGACGTTAGATATGACTATCAAAAGATCTGGACGTTCCTACATGACACTTTTTGTGTTATTAAGTTGGGAAATCCGAGGTATTATGTGCCGTATTATGTAACAACCTTGGTGATTAAAATGGCTGCGAAATTTAATTTATAGGTTTGTAAATCGAGGCGTAAAGCACACCCCGGCAACTTCATTCAAATGTCGCCTTGTTTACATTAACATTGACATCTGTGCAGAGTATGAATGAGCGTGTGTGCGGGCGGCACCATACAAACTGTTCCAGATTTGTCTCAGAGGGGAGGTGAGGTCGACTCGAGAGAGCGGCAGTGTTGAGGATGGCAAAGGAAACCATGTATTCCGTGATGACTTTTCTGACTAATAAAAAAGACAATTGTTTCGAATATAAAAACATCGGACGCGCAGCATGCGCCACCATAGCGAATTTTTTTTTTTCGATATCCCGAATTGATATCCGAAAACCAAGATCACTTTACATTACTACTTTTTGATGCTCTACACGAATCGAAAGTCAGAATTTCTAAATTTTGAGTTTCATGGCAACGGACAGACAGAACGACCGGACGATTTCATAAGCTCAATGAATTTCGCTGAAAACAAAACAATACTGAGAATTTGAATATATTGGCCAAAAAGGATGTATGCTGTAACAGGCAGGAAATGGCCATACTGTAGTACTAATACTTATACTGTGGTACAAGTAAGTATATTGAATCGACACACACAAATTTCAATAACAATATTTTTAATGAATAGTTATTCTCGACCAGCTCGATAGCGTCGTTGGGCGTATCACTCTAATCGAACATGCAAGTTAAGCAACGTCGACCGTAGCCTGTCCTTGGAATGGGATATATATCTCGAACTCGTCCGTGATTCAGAGAGTACGTTAAGCCTCTTGTCATTAGATGGCAGTCGTTAAGTCAGGTAAGTGGCCTTTAGGCAGCGGAAAACACTGGCCTCCGCCAACCCGTAGTTGAGCAGCGTGGTGGAGTATGCTCTAAACCCGGGGAGGGCAGTACCATATTCCAGCAGTGGGCTGAATAAAGGGTCACGACGATGACGAATAGTTATTCTAAATTAAAACTCGGATTGAACTAGAAATATTATTGCATAACTTATTTACTTTTTCCTATGACTTATTTTGCAATTTTTTTGTAATTAGCTTTGACTCAAGGGTTTAAGTGGCTTACGATGATCTTTGAGCCAAAACCAAACCACACCTTCGCGTATGGTGCCCCCTGCAAAAGAGAGTTAGGGTACAGAGTATTTGTAAGCTGCTCCCCGACTGGAGAAGTACCGCCATCTGACAGAATACCACAGTCATATAACAATTTCCTTGAGGGTTGTTGTGGTCCTGCGAGTGAGTGAGGTCACCAGAATTGAAGTAGTTGTTGCAGTGGCAATGGATGTGGCGACATCAGTCGAGCCATATGCTTGTTTGCCACCAGGCGTAGTAGGTATGAAAATATATATTACCAAAGAGTATGATTACATACCTCTATAAAAAAAATAAAGAATCATAATTCCATGAAATATTTTTTTATGAGTCACTACGTAAATAGGTGATCGCACAAACTTATATGAAATGCGTGGATTTGCTGTTTACGTGTTTTGTTTGATAAGTCTAAACCAACGAAGTTCGTACAAGACGCAAATACTTTTTATCATTGATTTGTCAATGGCTGATCCCTCATCATCATAATTTTTATCAGCCTGTATCTACCCACTTTTTTTTTCGGGACGGGGGGCCCACCACACATACCCACCACTGTGTCTCCTGTGTAGCCAGGATTAACAGCGGCGACCGCCAAAAAAAGGCAATGAACAATGAAGTCAATTGCAGTCCCGGGGGTAAAACCTAGCCTTGGTACTCACAAAGAATTTAATCAGAAGAAATTAGTAGGAGTAGGAAGCTTTTGTAATTTGACTTCCCCTCTTAGCAATGTGTATCTACCCACTGCTGGATATAGGCCTTTCCTAATGCTGTCCATTGCGATCCTCCGCTTTCAGCATCCAACCGCTACGAACACTTTTTTGAGGCTGTCAGTACATCTATTACAGTATCTTTTGACGAGCTCGGTGGTCGAATGGTTAGCAATGGCCACTTTGACTCCGAGGTCGCGGGTTCGATTCCCGCACAAGACAAACATTTGTGTGCATGAACATGTCTGTTTGTCTTGGTCTGGATGTTTTCTATGTAGGTATTATTAGTATTTATTAACAAAAAAAAAAGTATTTAAGTACATTTATCAGTTCTCTAGTACCCATAACATAAACTTTGCGCTTAATTTGGGACTAGATGTGATGTGAGATGCGCTGTGTAAATTGTCCAGAAATATTTATTTATTTATTTATCTACACAGGACGCCCTACGCTTCGTCACTCCATATACGCGATCCTTACGATGTACTATTATTACTACACGACAGACCTTGAAGTTTATTGTATGAAAGATTTATATTAATAGAATGACGCCAAAGCAAACCAGGCCGGACGGTGAAGCTTCTATTTTACGGCAGCGTGGGCCGATATGTGTTGTTTTGATTCGTGACACCTCATATTGTTAACTGGTTCTTCCGCTTACATATTTACTAATGGATACACTGTATAAATATTTTTTTATATTAATATTTAAGGCGACGTCTTACGCTAACACAATTATGTATAGGTAAAGCGAGGCGCATCCGCCTGCGTGAAATGGATAAATATCTCATTATTCATAAATTTTAACGATCTAAAAAAAATTAAAAGATGACCTAGATACATAGGTATACTTCGCAACATCTGATATTAAAAACATTTTTTTTCTTATTATTATTGCTCTGTTTTTATATCACTTTGTCGATGGTATTTTTGATATAACACTGATATCACAATCTGATATACATGGGAAAAAGCATCGAGAAAATGAGCTGATACTCGTATTTTGAGAAAAAATAAAATTCAGGTTTCCCTCAAAACAAAAAGGTTGTTCTGCGATTACTGTCGACATGATTGACATAGGTTACCGGACGTAATTTTAATATTTTAACATAATCAGCCTATAGAAACAATGATCCAGAAAAGCCACACTTCGCCGAACATCTTATAGATGAAGGACACAATATATTTCCCAACAATTCATACAAAACACTACACACAACAGACAAAGGACTAAAACTTAATATTAGGAAACAATTAGAAATAATAAAATACAACAATTCCTTTAACTAACCAACTTGACGTCAATAATTTGCCTATCCTTAATATATTTTCCATTACCCCCTCACTCCCACCACTTCAGACACTAAATGAAGGGCGGTAATGCGATATATTTGTCATTTGTAGGTTGTGGTTCCAACGATCAACACCTACAGATGCCTCGCATAGAGGCGTGTCGCAGAGACGACCAAAGCAGCCACTGTAGCCGCATGCTTCTACTAACGGTAGTGAGTCGGTGCCGACCGGCAGTAGATTGCATGAACAAAATAGCGGCGGAAGCACGAAAACTAGCGTAGATCAAATTGTTGTTTTATCGACTCAATATCAAAATACATAATTAAAATCTATTTTACTAATCTATTCCAATACGAGTGGACTCGCAGGAAAAACAACTGCTGTCATAAAATGTGATAGTATAAATCGCTATTAGTATATCTGCGTGTTTGACGTGCCGGCTCTTCAAAGTGGCGGATATTATATTTTACACCACACGACAGGTTAACAGCATACTGATAGGGCTGTCACTCAATAATAAACATTATCTACGAATCATGTAGCTAATTATTGCCACTCTCTGCCACTACCTCGCATTCGTTTTATCTTCCATTTCCAGGAGTTGTACAATATGACCAAACATTCTTACTCTTCTGTTGTCAACACTTTTTTGTTTAAGTATTGATAAAGTTAAAGGTTTGTCAATTGATACTTTCTTCAACCAGCTGATCCTGTTCATCTTCCTTAAACACCACATTTCAAAAGATTCCAATACTTTCTTATACCTTGATTTCATTGTCCATGTTTCCTCCATGTGTCCATGTCCATTTCATAGACCTTGATATCATTGTCCATGTTTCCTCCATGTGTCCATGTCCATTTCTTATACCTTGATATCATTGTCCATGTTTCCTCCATGTGTCCATGTCCATTTCTTATACCTTGATATCATTGTCCATGTTTCCTCCATGTGTCCATGTCCATTTCATAGACCTTGATATCATTGTCCATGTTTCCTCCATGTGTCCATGTCCATTTCTTATACCTTGATATCATTGTCCATGTTTCCTCCATGTGTCCATGTCCATTTCATAGACCTTGATATCATTGTCCATGTTTCCTCCATGTGTCCATGTCCATTTCTTATACCTTGATATCATTGTCCATGTTTCCTCCATGTGTCCATGTCCATTTCTTATACCTTGATATCATTGTCCATGTTTCCTCCATGTGTCCATGTCCATTTCTTATACCTTGATATCATTGTCCATGTTTCCTCCATGTGTCCATGTCCATTTCATAGACCTTGATATCATTGTCCATGTTTCCTCCATGTGTCCATGTCCATTTCTTATACCTTGATATCATTGTCCATGTTTCCTCCATGTGTCCATGTCCATTTCATAGACCTTGATATCATTGTCCATGTTTCCTCCATGTGTCCATGTCCATTTCTTATACCTTGATATCATTGTCCATGTTTCCTCCATGTGTCCATGTCCATTTCATAGACCTTGATATCATTGTCCATGTTTCCTCCATGTGTCCATGTCCATTTCTTATACCTTGATATCATTGTCCATGTTTCCTCCATGTGTCCATGTCCATTTCTTATACCTTGATATCATTGTCCATGTTTCCTCCATGTGTCCATGTCCATTTCATAGACCTTGATATCATTGTCCATGTTTCCTCCATGTGTCCATGTCCATTTCTTATACCTTGATATCATTGTCCATGTTTCCTCCATGTGTCCATGTCCATTTCATAGACCTTGATATCATTGTCCATGTTTCCTCCATGTGTCCATGTCCATTTCTTATACCTTGATATCATTGTCCATGTTTCCTCCATGTGTCCATGTCCATTTCTTATACCTTGATATCATTGTCCATGTTTCCTCCATGTGTCCATGTCCATTTCTTATACCTTGATATCATTGTCCATGTTTCCTCCATGTGTCCATGTCCATTTCATAGACCTTGATATCATTGTCCATGTTTCCTCCATGTGTCCATGTCCATTTCTTATACCTTGATATCATTGTCCATGTTTCCTCCATGTGTCCATGTCCATTTCATAGACCTTGATATCATTGTCCATGTTTCCTCCATGTGTCCATGTCCATTTCTTATACCTTGATATCATTGTCCATGTTTCCTCCATGTGTCCATGTCCATTTCTTATACCTTGATATCATTGTCCATGTTTCCTCCATGTGTCCATGTCCATTTCATAGACCTTGATATCATTGTCCATGTTTCCTCCATGTGTCCATGTCCATTTCTTATACCTTGATATCATTGTCCATGTTTCCTCCATGTGTCCATGTCCATTTCATAGACCTTGATATCATTGTCCATGTTTCCTCCATGTGTCCATGTCCATTTCTTATACCTTGATATCATTGTCCATGTTTCCTCCATGTGTCCATGTCCGTGCCTTGCTTCATAATTAAATGCATATATTGATGAATTTCTTTTGGTTTGTTTTGAAATTTTTGAACAAAAATATGTTACAAGTTGTTGAATATTTGTTTAACACTGGATGGTCACTGTGTCGTATCAAGTGGTCAAGGAGTGTGCAGGTGTGTAGTGTACACTGAACAGGCTACGATGGACAAATGTGCATACCTACTTAAGTTTTATTTACTTATTCATTCATGCTTTTATTTACTCAAAAATTTTGTAATTAATTTTGTAATTTTAAATATTGACTGTTTCTAGATCTATCTGTGTTTAGTCATTATATAATCATTAATATTATAAATCTGGTACGCGCGAGTTTACCAGTCCACTGGCTTCAAAATATTCCCGTTTAATCTATTTTTCTCCCTGTGACTACCCTAACCTACCGGTCGCGACACTACGGAAACAGCTGATAGCTCGCGTGTTAACCTTGTGGAATGTTTATTCGGATTCATTCATTTTTCACAATTTTCGTATTCGGGTTTTTGATATAAACATCGATGATTTATTATTTTCAGTATTTTTCACTGTAGTGAGGATTTGAATTATGATTAGGTGTGGGTGGGTTGTATGTATTTCGTTTTAGAATTTTATTCCGTAATTGAAGTATCTCAAAACCTAACCTTAAGGTTAGCTTTCACTAAAATAAGAGACAACCTCATCTGTGCGTGATGTATTTGCACTGGCTGCGTGGATTAGCTGCTGGGGAAACAAGCTATGCATGCAACAGCATGAAGGCAGTGCCTACCCACTGCTGGATATTCCCAATGCTTTTCACCATATTCGATCCTCCGCTTTCCGAATTCAACCGCTACCAGTTATTCTTTTGAGGTCGTAGGTCCATCTAGAGAGGGGGCGCCCTACGCTTCGTCGCCCCATAGGTACGTGGTCTCCACTCTAGGACTTTTCTCCCCCACCTGCCATGGCTGATTCGGCAGATGTGGCCAGCCCACTGATACTGCAACTCAGACAGTACCTATGTCTCAACAAAATTCCTACCATAGAGCGAAAATTGCGTTGTTTTCTTCCAAACGAGTCCTCCTGTATTCACGAACGCACGCAAAGACGGTTACTGCTCAGATGTAATCAATTAATGGCAGATAGAAAAAAATGGTACACCATAATTTCGCCAATGTCTTTAAAAATAAAGGGGGAGCGAGTAAAAAGTCACCTCCTATTGCATTGTTATGCAATAGACGCCTTTTTAGTCGCTGTAGTGACTTTTTAGTAATATTGTGCTTCGGGCAACATCGCGAATAAGACAAGGACAAAAATGTCCAAGACCAATAGGTCTTCTGAAAGGTTGAATGTCATTCATGGGGCCAGATGAGGCCGTGATAGTTTTCAACCAGCATATGAAAAACAAGCTCTCAGATCTCCTCCCTCATGTCTTCAAGAGACTATTTGAACTAATGAAACGTTTTTAATATGTATTGGAGAATACTGTGAAAAGCAGTTAATGCCTTAGTCTTACCATTTAAATTACTCAAAACTTTCAAGTACCTCATGGTTTCTTGTATTCCTGTGAGTGACGAGTTGAGTAGGTGCAAGTCGGGTGGCATTTAAGCATACGGCTATATTAACGCTCGCAACAGGAAATATCGCTCTTGCGCCGCCACCCCCGCTACCAACGCAGCAACTCCTTCCTTTCTGGTGACCTCGCTCACTCGCAGGAACACAACAACCCTCGAGGGAATTGTTATTTGGTTGCTGAATTCTGTGAGGTGAAGGTACTTTCCCAGATGTTGTTTTAGCAGCGACGGTGCAGCAAGACTATGGTAACAGCTTTACTTTAGGTGGGTCGTACGCTTGTTTGGCATCCGGCGTCGTACAAAAAAACTGATTTAGGTACCATCATATTATTTTGAAACAGAATAATATTCACAAAATTACAAATACCTACGCAGCAGCCCGCCCATTCCACGGCAGACGTCTTTTTATAATAAAAACCGGTTATTACCGTCCGGGCATTACGGTGGACGCAAAAACGGACATATTGAGCGGTCGGAATGTAATAAAGCCTAGGTAATACGCCGCCGGCGACGACGCCCTTTTTATTGAACCCGCTACCTTATAAATGAACTGAATGCTGCATGAAATGAATGAATGATGCTATAGCTAGAGTTGTTTATATTTTTTACACCATCATTCAGACTATCCAAGGGCCGTACCGCTGAAGCTGAGGCTGATTACCACCGAATATTTTGAGTCGATAAATAGGTCTTACGTTTTAGTTCTAAAACAAACATCGTCAGCTTTCAGCTTTCAGCAGACCTCTACGACTTCTACCAACTAAGCTAAACACAAATACCATACGTTATCTAAACTTAAGCATGATTTTCACAATGAAAAAATCTGATGGAAATGGGCTTCAGCCGGCAAGACCCCATAGTCACTGCCACTGCCAAGTAGGTAAGTCTTTAGGTACAGAATTGTTGTCTACCAGCGAGGAAGTGTAAGTGGTTCATCATCATCTTTGAACAAAGCCAACTTCAGCTGCATGCGGCGCACCCAGCTGACTAACAAACGAAGCTCTGGCGAAAAGAGAGGTAGGGAGCGTAATTGTAAGCTACCCGACTGGGGAATGTACCTCCACCTCACAAAATACCGCAGCCAAATAACGGTTCCCTTGAGGGCTGTTGTGTTCCTGCGAGTGAGTGAGGTCACCAGAAAGGAAGGAGATGCTGCGATAGCAGCGGGGGTGGCGGCGCGAGCGATATTTTATGTTGCGAGCGTTAATATGGCTACGGGAACCGCTTCACATCAGGCGGGCCGTATGCTTGTCTGCCACCCGACGTAGTATAAAAAAAAAAGTAGATATGTTGGGTTAACAGCAGTGGAGTTATACCTACTACTTATATTGAAACCTTGTCGTCGTCAACCCTTATGTATCCCACTGCTGGGATACGGGTTTCCCCTCAATAAAAGGGGTTTAGAGCATACTCCAACTGCAGGTTGGCATAGGCCAGTCTTTTCAAGCCGCCTAAAGACCACTGATTTGGCTTGAGCTTGGTTTTGAACTAGAGATTTATTTCTTAACCCTTCCATGGACAGGCTACGACTGACGTTGTTTAACTTGCGTTTTCTATTAGACTGACACGCGTAACGACGCTATCGAACATCTCAAACTTGGAACCATAGAGACGCCGCTAATAAGCCGGCAGCCATGTCTATTAAGCTATATTAGGCAGGCCGTATGCATATTCAGGGTGTTAAGAAAAATCATAAAGAATTGGCATGGTCAACTAAAATTGCGTAGTTAAGATGAAAAATCCACAAACCAGACATTGTTTCGATTATACAAAGAAATAAAGAAAGAACACTGGTTCCACGTAGTTAAAACAAAGGGAGACGATAGAGCTGCAAATTAACAAGCGTTCCCTTTTGTTCCCGATATCACTTTGTGCTGAAAAGAAACGGGTATTAAGTTAACAAAAAGTAATTATAAGTTGGCTTCAAGTAAGAGAAAGACAAACTTACTGAAGTTGTTTTAGAAGACAACTACTTGGTTATGTATTTAAACTTTATTTACCATAAGTTATGTTAATATTCTTCGTACTGTCAAACTGTGGAATGAACTGCCTGTCGAGGTTTTCTCAGGAGACTATAGCATGGGGTTCTTCAAAGAGGGCGTGAAGAAGTTTTTACAGGGTCGGCAACGCGCGTGTGATGCCCCTGGTGTTACAGGCGTTCATAGGCTACGGTAGCTACTTTCCATCAGGCGGGCCGTATGTTTGTTTGCCACTTTTGCGAAGAGCAGATACCTATGTAGGTATATCTACACGAATGCAGGGTACAAAAATAAATTTATAACAATATTATATGGTACAACAGGAAATATACATACATACCTGCACATTACATAAATAACAAAATATGCAGTGTATCCCGGGATAAAGTGTAACACTGCGATTGAGTGAAAATAGATAAAAAATTATCGACAAAAAATATATAAAAAAAAATATGTCTTCTATTTTTTTTTCATGAATTAAGATTTTATTTTTCACTAAGGAAAAAAGAAAAGATACCTATGTGCTGGCAGTGCGTTCCACTTTCTAATAGTACCTACTATAGATAGATAATATAAAATACATCATTTCTTTTCTAAAATATCTTAATTGTTAAGAGCACTTAGGATTTTAAAACAGTTAAATAAAAAGTAAAAATTTGATATAAACTCAAACCTGCGTATCAGGTCGCGGGGGGCGGCCCACACTCGCAGGGACACGGCGAGTTTGCTTCCTCTCGTGTTTGCGGGTCACCCCGCTGTTTGCGATGTTAAAATGTTTGCTCTCTCGAGAGCACCACTCTATGCTGACCTATAAAAACGCATGGACACACCTAAACTACTTTAAAATAATGGGAATATAAAAGAAATGGAATTCTTCTTGATGGTAAGTCGAAGGTTTCCATATTAATTTGTTTTGTGGCTATATTTTGGCTTTGAAGATCCATTTATAACATTTCTTTTATATACTACGCCGGGTACCAAACAAGCATATGATTGTAGCTACCGTAGCCTATAGCCTCATGTCTGGCACCTGTCTTAATCGTAGGAACATACCTACCTATTCTCAACCGCACATACCCACTGCGTCTCATATACACCAAAAAGGCAATGAACAGTGAAGTCCATTGCTGTCCCGGGGGTAAACCTACCGCTCTCTCTAAGGCAGCGATATTTTTACCACTCACAACGAATTTAATCAGAAGAAATTAAAAAGATAACGTAAAGATACTCACTCCAACTTCATACATAAAAAAATAGTAAATGCGTGAATACCTACTTATAAAAGTATTAGGTTAGTATTCATTACGTTCCTGAAAGATAATAAAAATATCGGCATAGAATATCAGAAATATATGTCCCGTATAATAATATACCTACGGTAATCGCTTGTTCCTAGAAAGTTTTTATTTCAAGAAACATGTGTGGTCTGATGTCTAGCGGAATACCTAGCAAGCAGCGAGATGCGAATAACTTGCAAGTATATTCCAACATGATATGAGCCCGGTGGCCAAATGGTTAGCAATGGCTACTTTGTCTCCAAGGTCGCGGGTTCGATCCCAGCACAAGACAAACATTGTGTGCATGAACACGTCTGTTTGTGTTACTCTGGGTGTTTTCTATATATTGCATGTAATTATAAAATATACAAGCTTTGCTTAGTTTGGGATTAGATGGCGCTGTGTAATTTGTGCAGGAATATTTACAAGTTGTAGGTATATGTCGCTAATGGTTCTAACGATTTCAAATTTACAATTTAATCTACTTAGCTAGGTCTAAATTCTAGGAAAATTTGTTACTTCTAAAATCGCTAGCGATCTGAATACCTACTTGTATGATTAAATTAAAAGTAATTTGAGACAACAAATTAAAGTCAATGAGAAGTTAGTTTGTTTATGTGGCCTTTACTTTAACTTGATTATTGCCAATTTAAACTAAGAAAACAATTAATTTAATTCGGTTTAGTTTGTTGATTTGAATTCATTAAAGTTGACTCAGTGCAAACTTAACTGTGGTAATAAAACATTTTCATGGTATCGTATTCTAATTCAGGTTTAGTTAACTACAAGACGCTAAATAAATATATAGGGTGTATTTTCTAATGCCACCTGCAGGGAAAGTACTCTTATAATATTAGATTTGTAGATAGAAAATTTTACTCAAAGAAAACATTCCTTTATTTTTTAATAGAAAGAAAACTGCATTCAAAGATTTTCGACAATTCGCTTGCTACACCCGGGAATCGAACCGACCATAATCTGTAAAAATTACACAATTACATTATTATTACATTGTCAAAATCGGAGCTATTCTCGGGAAGTTCCGAAGAACGCAAGGGTGTTAATTAACACGAACAAATTCAACCATTAAGATTAAAAAAATGGTTGTTTGTAAAGTCGGTTTACGGACGATAATTTCACGAGATAACGTCATAAGAAAACGTCAGCCGCTAGAGTGAAAGAGGGGTAAATGCGTCACAAGCCGAACGCTTAGGCCGATCTCGCCTCTCTATCGCTTGATCCGCGCTCTCGCTCAGGCAGAAGGTTTTTTTTTTTTATACAACGACGGGTGGCAGACAAGCATACGGCCCGCCTGATGTGAAGCAATTACTGTAGCCTTATTAACGCTCGCAACATAAAATATCGCTCGCGCGCCGCCACCCCCGTTGTCAACGCAGCATCTCCTTCCTTTCTGGTGACCTCACTCACTCGCAGGAACACAACAACTCTCAAGGGAATTGTTATTTGGCTGCGGTATTCTGTGAGGTGGAGTGTACATTCCCCAGTCGGGTAGCTTACAATTACGCTCCCACCTCTCTTTTCGCCAGAGCTTCGTTTGCCAGTTAGCAGGGTGCACCGCGTGCAGGTGAAGTTGGCTTTTTTTTCAAAGATTTTGATGAACCACTTACACCCCAAAAGGTGCTTTTTCGTGCGTGCAGCTGGCGTTCATCGATTTAGAAGAACAATAGTTTCGTTAATACCTGGTAAATCGCTGATATTGGGACCACATTTATGATAATACAGTACACATTAGAGGCCACTCCAGCGGAAAAATAGCGCGATTATCGCTTTATTATACACTACAATTAGTGTTACAGCGTGGTGCCTACAGAGACCGAGTGTTTACTGATGACACTCCGCTATGATCTGCTTTAACGATGCAGCAGATTAGCACTTTACTTAATGAGGATTACATTGTGTTCTGGCTATTGGATCGTTCTACTTTCTTTCTTGTGTCAAGAGAGGTAGCTTAGTAGTTTTTTTTTTTTTTTTAAATAACATTTGAATGCTTTGGCTTTGAACATTTTGGTGATGTAATTAGATTTTTTTTAATATGGAGTCAGGCAGGCATGAATTTTTTTTTATAGCACATTTACAGTCCATATTGTAAATATTAGACCAATGTCACATTGTTTGGCAACTATAAATTGAATTGAAAATGTAGGCATGAAAAATAATGGAGTAAGTATATTCTATTAAAGTATTTGCAATCCAATCCAGAATAGAAATAATGCGGTGGATAACATGGTGAAGTAAAATATGATATCTTGAAATATCTCCGAGAACGTATATGTTTTAACAGTTTACAAATAACAGGATCTCATAAAATAAATAAAAATATTACTGTACTTCTCTGGGCCAACATAATGACGACACATGCCAGCATTTCAACATATTCTTCGTTGTATTCTAAAATTGACTTTATAACAATATCAAATACTCTAATAATTATTGACAATCTCTAATAAAAAAATATCTATATCAGTTGATAACTATAATGTCAGTCATAATATGTCAAATAATGCATCTTGTAAATGTCAAATTACATAACAACGTCAGATGTCATAATAATTTAAACTTTAGTCAGAATAATTTAAAAGGAATTTTTCAGAAGCAGTTTTTAAAATTTGTTCTCCGGTTGCTTGTTACAATTTTGGTGCCATGTACCTAATCTACATTTTTTGGAAGAGTCGTTGATTACTTTTTGGCATAACAATTTTATTCTTTCTGCTTGATTACACATGTCCGCGCATTTAGCGGATAAAGGCAAAAAATAGAACAAAAAGGGCAATAAATAATTAATAATAAAACAAACAGCAAACGACGCAACAGAAAGGCAAAAAGCTGACCATGCGACTATATTTTCAATTTTATACCATGTAGATATATTGATGATTTTCACCAACAATTTTTTCCATATCATATCAACATCTATATCCACGCTCCTACCTTTATTATATACCCCTGTTGGTTGGACGTCACTAAATCGCTGTTTACCTACAACATCGGCTAACCGACGTCGGAGCACGTGCTCCCATCAGGTGTTGTTCGTAACAGGAGACCTCCCCTGTCATTACGGAGACATGTTTGCTCCGATCACGGCTCAAGTTACGAGCTACTAGCATTGTTTCTGTTTTGATTGTCTTGGATTTCTTAGTGGAGTTTTTATAACATTGTTGGTTATAGATTGTAGTGAAGTTATTTACTCTACGTGCATTTTTTATACTACACTATACAAGAACACAAGCATACCTTCGGCCTGAAGCGATGAAGCTGTTACCGTAGCTATATAAACGCTAGCAAAATGAAATATCCAATGATGGCTGATGGTGAATACAAATTCAAATATGTAGTAACAAATCTCGCTTACTCTTCTATAGGTAGAAGATCTAAAAAGATTTTTCTAGATACGAGTAGCTCACTCATTAATGAAATATTACTTGACTTTATCAGAATAATATTTCATCAACATCATCAGGTCGTTTTAGTCTCCACTACAGGACCACGACCCTCTCTCGTCTGTCCCAGATGGAAGGAGGATTTGGCCTACACTCCCCACGCTGGCCAGACGGATTGGGGAGGCCGGAAACCACACGGCAAATATTTACTTAAATGCAATATAAGTATTCTAAGAATGTCGTAAATAAAAATTGTTTCGTGGTTTTTGGTTCAGTCTCTAATGATTTGAACCACAAAGTGACTGTCCAGTGTACAACACGGGCGGGATTTCGAGAGGTTAGCCAAACAAGCAAACAATCAGGGTTCGCCTCGGTCATTTAGGGGTAAATTGGACGATTTCTTAAATGTTCTATATTGGAATGAAACATATTTCTTCTTTTAAATCTACTTATTGACCATTGACCCCTTCTTAATCCGCACAGTTTTTACATTTGCATCCACTAGTGTAAGCACAGTATAAGTTAATACTAAGTATGTACAGTATGGCCACTTCCTGCCGCTCTCTCGTGTAAACCTCATAGTTTGTATGGCGCCGCACGTACACAGGCTCACTCACGCTCTGCGCAGACGTCTCTGTTTATGTAGTAGTAAACGAAGCGACATTTGTATGGAGCGTCCGGGGTGTGCTATTAGGTAGTTCAACCAGGGATGCAACTAAGCTGAAGCTGATTCCAGTGTAATTTTAATGCAAAATCAAATTTAAGTCTGGGGTGTAAGTGATTCATCGATATTTGAACCAAAGTCAACCTACCTATACGTGGTGCACCCAGTGCAGCATGCATCAGCATGCTGATTGACAGACGCGGCTGTGGCGAAAAGAGAGGTAGGGCATAGTGTATTTTTTTAAGCTGCCCGACTGGGGAAGTACTTCCCTTGGAGGTAGGCCTCCACATCAAAGCGAGTGAGGTCACGAGAAAGAAAGGAAGGAGTACCTATAGGCTGGCGACGTATCTGCAACCCCTTGGTGTTGCTGATGTCCATGTGCGGTGGTAATTACTTTCCATCATGTGACCCACATGCTCGTTTGCCCCCTCTCATATAAGTAATACTTACTAGGGTTGTAACGGAGGCTTACTTAGCGGAGGCGGAGGCGGATGCGGAGGCGACCTGTCTCACCTCCGCGGATGCGGAGGTTTACGGAGGCGGAGGCGAAGGTGAAAGTGGATATAGAAAAAAATGTAATTTATGGTGTATTAAAACTACGTACAAAGTTTTAATTTCAAATCACTTAAGTAAACATATACTCGTAAATAAACATCGCCTTCTAGTCAATCAAAATTAACATAAAATCTGGAATTGATGTCTTCTAATAGTTTTTACCGCAATTTTTTGATGAAGTAATCATAGAACAATAACGCATTGTTCTATGATTACGTAAATAAACCTCCGTTACATCTCCGCAAAAATTGTACGGAGGCGGAGGCGGAGGCGAAGATACGATTTCTTGCGGAATTTCCGCAGTAACGTAGGCGGAAGCGAAGTTCCGTCACAACCCTAAACTTACCTATAAAATAAGATTAGCTGGTAGTAATCCTTGAGCTCTATCGACTAAGCTAAAGATGTTATCTGTTACTAACTAAGACTTATTTTTGGAATCAAAATTTTCGATCTTTAATACGATTTGCGTGACAAACAAACGTACGGCCAGCCTGATGATAACCTTATCATCACAAGCGTCCATAGGCTACGATGACTGCACTTAGGTAAGTGCAGTCATCGTAGCCTATGGGCGCTTGTGATAGGTACCAGAGACATCACTCACGTGTTGCCGACCTTTACGACGTACTCACGTGTTTACGACATATGTACCTAGGTACCTATATATTGAACATGTCTGTTTGTCTTGGTCAGGGCGTTTTCTATATGTTATATGTAGGCATGTATTTACAAAAAAAAATGTATTTAAGTATAATATCAGTGATCTAGTACCCGTAGTAAAGCTTTGCTTAGTTTGGGACTAGATGGCCGTGTGTAATTTGTCCAGGAATATTTATTAAAAAAGCAATTCAAATTGTATACATATGTTTCTAAGTAAATCAGTTATATAAGCAGCGGTTCCAATAAGTATTGACCTACAATATAAATGAAATCGCGCGGTAGTCGTAAATTGGAGAGTATTCACTGCTGTAAACGAAGTTACAGAGTTGGATAACGTTAGGACCGCCGGCTGCGGACACACTGACGAGATGCGCGTGCTGGCAGAATAGAAGCTATTATATTTATTAACCGACTTCAAGAAAAGGAGGAGGTTCTCAATTCGACTGTATGTATTTTTTTTATGTATGTTCACCGATATTTCCGTCAATTATAGACGGATTACAATTTTTCTTTTATTGTTGGATAGAGTTTACTTCTGAGGTGGTCCCATTTTCACCAGGTCAGGATCTGATTATGGGATCCAGGAGAAATCGAGGGCAACCACCGAAAATTGTATGCCCGTATGGTGCTTTTTAAGTTTTTGACCTTTGTGTTTTTTGAAGCCGGTTTTTTTTTAAAGTCAGTTTATTTATACTACGTCCGCTAACCCGCAGTTGAGCAGCGTGGTGGAGTATGCTCTAAACCCTTTCGATTGAGGGGAGACATACCTATCTCAACAGTGGGATGAATAAGGGTTGTCGAATAGTCAGGTTTTGATATTGAAATGTACCTAATTGTCGACTTTGAGGGATATTCTCAAAATCAGCAAGCGAAAGTGGCAGTGGGCCGGCCATATCTGCCGAGTCAGTTAAGGCAGATGGGAGAGGAAAGTTCTAGAGTGAAGGCTGAAGTAACGTAGTGTTGCGAGTTCTTCCTCTAGTAGATGGACGGTAACATAACAAAGTTACCGTCATTAGCTGGAAGCGACTGGATAAGGAAAGCGGAGCGGATCGCATATACCTACAGAAATCTTTGGGGAAGGTCTATATTCATTACCTAATGGGTAATTTCAGATTGATAATGATGATGATGATGAAGTAGGGTTATAGTGGAGTATATTGACTAGAAACTATTTTTCTGTTTATATTCAAAACGCTATCATAAACCGAACGCTGTATTGGAACGCTGTAACGGATTTACCTAAATAGCTAGAATTGACCGATATCGATGAACCAAAAAGGATCAGGCAGTGGCGACCAATGGGCCAACACGCACGGTAGAGGCCGCCCGCCACTTCGCTGGATAGACGACATAAAGAGAGTTTTGGATATATGTGGCTCAACACGATCTTTTGAGCCAAAGCCAAATTCACGTGTACGTTGTGCACCCTGCGGATTTGCGAAAGGGGCTCTGGCAAAAGTGCGGTAAAGTAGACCGTATTTGTAAGCCTGCCTGACTGTGGCAGTAGGTACCTCCACCTCACAAAATACCGCAGCCAAATAACAAAAGTTATTGTGTTCCTGCGAGTGAATGAGATCACCAGAAAGGAAGGAAGGAGCTGCTGCGTTGGCAGCGGGGCTGGCGGTGCTCGAGCTATATGTCATGTTTCGAGGCGGGCCGGCAATATATGCTTATAAACAATATTCTCTGCTCTCCGCTCCGCCTAACAATGTAAGAGCACCATTGCCTCTGGTTTTATGATCGCCCTGACAGTAAATTACGTCGGATGCAAGAAAGAGTTCTTACGAGTTAGGTGAGTCTGTTCGTTATTAAGTTGTGAGTGCACTTTTATAGGAGCCACAACTCTGCCGGCGTTACTGGACTATTACAATTTAACTTCCAGGATTGATTAGATAACATTTTTTTCATTGCTCACTGCAGTAAAAAAGCATAGGCAAGGAATTGTGGTTGATATTCCTTTTATTTTTATTTATTTATGGCAACAAACAGTCATGTATTTACTTATATAGGTAAATGTTCTTAGAAATATTTTTGGAAGTAACTCAACATGCGTTGAGTTAAATTGAAGTTGACAATAATGGCAAATATAAATGGTATTCTAAAATTGAAGAAAACATGTACTTAGGTAAGATTACTTCTGCAAGTTTTGAGTGTTGGATAGAAAACAGTGTGTGACGAAAGATCGTAGAAGTTTCTAAAAAAATACCTTCTTAGGTAAAATAATTGCCAAAAAAGAAAACCAAAATTTAAAATACATGGGTAAATAATAAGTGAACTAAAAAAATACTTACTCACAGGTAAAAGTAATTGTCAAAAAATACATGGATAAATAACAAGGCTCCTTACTTTATAGGCACCACCAAGGTGGCAAATATTACGACCTGCCTGATGTCAAGAAGTCGACGAACGCTTCCAACACCATTGCCATTATACACACATAGTCCATCCCATCCTAACCAAACATTTCCCTATGTCAAACTTTTCTACTATTATTTTCAACAAAGTATAACATTTGTTCAAGAAAATTGCAAAAGATAAACCGTTTAAATGGCGTAGGTACACCAACACAAGCATTATATTACCACTCAATCTTCTTTCATAATTAGAGTGGCTTTTACCTCAGCTCTCTCCCCGTGCCTGCCCCTCCCCACACCAGCGCTCTACCTCCTCGTCCTTTGAGCTCCCCGGCTCATTACCTAGGACTTAGGTACCACGGTAAATGTAAAAAGCAGTATCTCAATATAGGGCTCCTTATCAATACGTAAAAATTTTGATTTCTTGTCTACGAGAGAGATAGATGAGTCGTTAAGCCAAGTGGCCTTTAGGCGACTTGAAAACACTGATCACCGACATCCCATAGTTGAGCAGCGTGGTGGAGTATGTTCTAAACCCCTTCGATTGAGGGGAGACCCCTATCCCAGCAGTGGGATGATTAAGATGTTGACGACGACGATGAATCGTACAATAACAGTCACTTGTATTCTTTGTGTAGTTAGGTATCTATGTGAATCGATGACTTATAATCATTAAAGCTACTGGTCGATATCATTTACTGTGATAGTAGGTTTTAGTGCTTCAGTAATTAGGTAGATGCTTGAATTTCCACGGTAGGGTGGCTTCTCCGCTGTATAGGTGCTTACTTCAGTTTAAATATTGTACTTACGAATTTATAGGATTTGGAGCGTGAGGCGAAATGTTCAGTTGCAAAGTTTTCTTTTGTTATTTCACACTGCGGCAACTGTAGTCGGTACAGACATGTACAGATAAAAGTTTAATTATTTTACTACTTAGTGTATCGTGAATGTGCTTGGACAAAGAATTTTTGTTTTGTTATTGACTTTTTTCTAACTTAAAGAGCTAAACCGATGTCTAGGTATAATTTTTTTCAAATGTAGAAAATGTTCTGGATTCACGAATTGTATACTTTTTATTCCAGTAGGTACCTACAGGGATAAAAAGTATACAATTAGTACTTACTATATTTACGACGGGCGACACTACATAGGTACAACATTACATACACGAATAAGTAGGTAATAGATATAGTACTCCATACTCTCGGCACAGTTGGAAAATGTCGCTATTTTTATCTCTGTCTCTTTAAGATTATACACGTAAAGATATAGCATAATATCAGTATATAAATAATACATACCCGTGAACTATATATGTCATCGTATACTCATCGCCAGTACCTCGGTGACCTTTCTGAAGGACGCGCCGCGCCCACCTACAACCTAAATTTAGCACACCTCAAGGAAACATCAATCCTCCAACACATGCGCACAATTTTCACCACATTTTTCAAACACACCTGACGAAAAAAACCCGTCCGAACACCTTCGCAAACACGCACCGACTGAATACGAATTCAAATTTGGAATGCCACACCTGTATTGGCAGGTATACCTGTCGTTACCTTGCGGCGACCAATCAGCGCGCAGCTCACCTGCGCAGCTCGATAAAAAGGGGCGTGGTGCGAGTGTAGGCGTTGGGGCTTCACCTGTACCACACCTGGGATACGACAGGTGGAGTTGGTGACTACTACTCACCTATTGGTCGGGTAATGGTACCTGTGCAGGTGGGCACCTCGCGCATTGGTCCCTTAAGTAGGTCACCTGTATATAGGTCACGCTGTCTATGTACAGAGATGAATTCTCGTCCAGTAACGTATTTTAAAGTTCTAAATGACTTTATTTCTCTTGTAAAATATGCGCTAGTGCCAAGGATTGTTTTATGATGACTTCTATTGCTATTTGTTATTTATTACACATTTTCAGATTTGTTATATTTCTCATTTTTTTTTTGTTGTAAATTAAAAACATCCAAGGTTACTTGTAGGCTCTACCGCTGGTCTTGACATTAGGTTATTAATTTGAATAAATAAATAACTAGAATTGATGAATAAATTTCATTAAAGAAACGCAGATTTTTGCATTTATTTAATGAAATTTTAGCTTCACACATTTACACGTCAAGTATAAAAGGGTCTCGCGTAGTATACTGTCTTGATACTATGCGGGGTCGTCTTATACTGGACGTGTAATGATCTCCATAAAGTTGACTTTACTTAATTTAGGTATATTTTTTTCATTCTTATTATTATGACGATCTCGGTGGCGTAGCGGTCAATGACGAGGCTTCGACTCCAACGCTCGTGGGTTCGATTGCCACATAGGACAAACATTTGTGTGCATGAACATGTCTGCTTGTCTTGGTCTAGCTGTTTTCTATGTATCATAAGTATGTATTTACAAAAAAAAAATGTATTTACGTATGTTTATCAGTTGTCTAGTAGGTACCCATAACACAAGCTTCGCTTACTTTGGGGCTAGATGGCGCTGTGTAATTTGTCTGGCAATATTTATTTATTGTTATTATTTATTTCGTGTTAATATACATGCTAATATATATATTCAAATCAACAAATTTCAACCCATTTCCAGTGGTTTGAGCTGTGCGTTGATAAGTCAATATCGATTGTTGTATATTCTCATGAATCATTATTCATCCCACTGCTGGGATACGGGCCTCCCCTCAATTGAAAGGGATTAGAGCATACTCCACCACGCTCAACAGGGTAGTGTTCTCAAGCAGCCTAAATGCCACAAACTTGGCTTAACAACTGTCATCTAATGACAACAGTCGGCCTACGGCTCATCGTGCCTTCCGAAGCACGGAGGAGCTCGAGATAAATAAACTCATCCATGGACAGGCCATGGTCGACGATACTTTAGGCGTGAAACACACGACGGGGCAGGCCGAGCCGGTCAAATTGACCGCGAACGATAGCGCAAAGGGAATCCTATACTACCAAGTAGGTACCAATGCACATGGAGGGCAAGAAGACTGCGACCCGGCGGGCACCGGCGGCGCGGCATATCATATCGGGTGGCAGCCGCGGGCATCGACGGTCAGGCGCGGTCTTTAGTGCTTATAGCGGTCAAAATGACTGCCCCGCCCCGCCGTGTGTTTCGCGCCTAACTTGCATGTTCGATTACACTGACGCACGCAACAACGACATCGTGCTCCTCAAACATAGGTAGGTAGGTATAACTACCATAGGTAGATTTATAATTGTTGTTGGCATATAGCTACATAATATTTAAATAATATCTACTATTATAATAATAAAAAACATTGACTCGATCGAGCTCGTTGGTCGAATGGCTAGCAATAGCTGGGTACTTTGACAGTGAGATTATGGGTTCGATCCCCGCTCATGGCATTTGTGTGCATGAACATGTCTATTTATCATGGTCTGGGTGTTTTCAATGTACCTATGTATGTTATTTACAAAAAAAAATGTATTTAAGTACATTTAGGTATCAGTTGTCTAGTAGGTACCCATAACACAAGCTTTGAGCTTAATTTGGGACTAGATGGCGCTGTGTAAATTGTCCAGAAATATTTATTTATTTATTTTATTTATACCCATAGGTACTACAAGCTTTGCTTAGATTGGGACTAGACGACGCTGTGTAGGTAATTTGTCCAAAAAAAATTGACTGATTTAATATCAAATATAATAATACTTATGTATTGTTTTAATGTGTAGGTAATTAAATTTTAGTTAGGTAATTGACATTTATTGAGCAACTGTACCTAATGCTCACAAAATATATAGGTAATTTTTATAAATAAATAAAATATCCACTTTAAACTTCTTCAAAACCCCAACAATTTCTTATAAAATAGCATATTCAGCACAGATTATGTACCTCCACCGCCATCACCTAAGGCTATATATAAGCGTGGTCTGATTACAGCGCGGAGGGGGTGGCAGGTGGCGGTTTGAGAAATGAGGGGGGATGGGGGTGGAAAAAATGGCGCCCGCCTGTCGTCTTCGGTCAACTCCGCGAACCGAAGGATATGGTGATTTGAGTCAACAGGTTTGGAATATAGGTACATTTGAAAGATGTTATTAAGCTTCCGTTAGTACAAAACTTTTAATTTTTGATTGAATGATTTCCATAAGATTGTTGCTAAGTATTTTGTAAGTTTTTCTTTATACCACTGGAGTGGCTAACAAGCATAAGGCCCGCTTGATGGAAAGATGTTACCGTAGCCTATGAACGCCTGTAACACCATCACAAGCGCGTTGCCGACCCTGTAAAAACCTCTTCACGTCCTTTTTGAAGAACCCCATGCTGTAGTCTCCTGAGAAAACCTCGACAGGGAGTTCATTCCACAGCTTGACCGTACGCGGGAGAAGACTTCTCTGCAGGAATCGCACAGTACGCGGCCACTTAGGCTCCAATGTGTGAGGATGAATTCCCCGTCCCTGGCGAGCGGTACGACTGTAGAAGGAAGCTGTCCACAGCCTCCTTCTACAGTCGTACCGCTCGCCATCTCATCATGTCAAATAACTCCTCTGAACACAACCCATTGTACAAACGGCAGAACACACAAAGGGACGCAAAATCTCTTCTCAGAAATAAGTATTTCTAGAATAATAATTTTTGGATTGCATGGAAGTGATTCTTGATGGGATTTCTCACGCGCACAAAGTTGTGGAATTAACTCCCTGTCAATTTTTGGAACGAAGTTCCTTACGTTCCTTATCCTATTTTTTTATTATTTTTATTATTCAATATTTTTTATGTTTTTTATTATTTTTATTATAGTTTTTTTATATTTTTAATTTTATTTTTTAATCGATAAAAAATCATAATAAAAAATGTACCTATACTCGAATAATTAGGTAGGTACTTTCTTTATACCACAAATAGAACTTGAAATTAAAGGTATAGGTGTCTACTTACGTAAGTATGTAAAGTTAATTATATGAATTGATTTTGAAAATATAATTAATAATAATAAATAAAAAGAATTATTAATTCATATTATTAACTTTATGGATATAAGTAACTAATCACTAGGTATTTAGCAAATAACACCGTGTTTATAAAATATCTACCAATAGGTACACTACCTACCTACGTATAGTAGTTATGCAATGGAAAATTGTAGAAGAACTTTTTATTTGGCAGTTCTCCCTTGTTGTAAGTTGCCAGCCTTCGCTCCGTTGTTTACCCATTTGTTTCGTTTACCTTGGTCCGTGCACTGTTATTAGTGTGCACTAAGTTCTTAATAGTAAGTAAGTATACGTATTATTACTTAAATATAGTATAATTAGGTACCTACTTGCGTGTATTCACAACACTTTCACATGATTAGTAATTTTAGCGTATGACGTAGGTAAATACTTAAATATCGGCTAGAGTAGGCAACTATTTAGAGAGGTAAAATAAAACGGGATTTGCTCAAAACCATTATAAATTACGTTTACCAGAATAGGCTACAATAAGGAATCAAGGATCTATGTTTTGATATTAGGTACATGGTGAATTATTGTTATTAATTAATAATTACCTACATATTGTTTATAATAGAGCTTTATTGAAAAGTGGGGCAAATATCCGGCTTTTACCCTACATACAATTAGGATGTAGGTAAGTCACTCACCACGATTTTTTGAGCCAAAGCCAACCTCACCTGCACGTGGTGCACCTTACCGACTAGCGAAAGAGGTTCTGGCGAAGGAGAGCTAGGACTAAGCGATCCGACTGGGTAGTAGACGTGGAGGACGTCACAGAATACCGCAGTCAAATAACAATTCTTTTCCGGGGTGTTGTGTTCCTGCGAGTGAGTGAGGTCACCAGAAAGGAAGATGTTGCTGCATTGGTAGCGGGGGTAGCGGCGCACGAGCGATATTTCATTTTGCGAGCGTTAATATGGCTACGGCTATCACATGCAGGCCACTCAAAGTAGTATGAAAAATTAATAATATGAAATAACTGGGTAGGTATACTTATTACTAATCCTGTAAAGTTTTCTTTCATGAGAACGGGACAACAAACATATTTTGGTTAGGTACCTGATGTAAAGTAGGGTCAGTTCCATCACTCATTCCCACCACTGTATCTCTTCACTCCTATTAAAAAATAAACTTTAAACGGAATGAAAAGAAATACATAATAAATAACAAACCAAATAACAAATAAAACAAATATTCCTGGACAAATTACACTCGGCCATCTAGTACCAAACTAAGCAAAGCTTGTACTATGGGTGCTAGGTAACGGATAAGTATTATACTTAAATACATTTTTTTGTAAATACCTACACATAATAATTATAGAAAATATCCAGACCAAGACAAACAGTCATGTTCAATAGTCCTTACTTAGCGTAATAAATTCTTTGATATTTCAACTATCCAGTGGTGTGATTGAATTTTGTATGGTAGAGCATAGATTCGAAACTTACAACGCCAAACTCTACCCCTCCCATTTTGTTATCGTTAGATTTTTTTGGATTGCCCCCGTATGGCAGCAAATTCAAAGACGTATTCGCGTCAATACTCTCTTAAGTAGGTACCTACGCACTGATACGTATGTTTACCAAACGTAATATCTAGCCAAATAAATCAAAGATGAGAGCTAGACGTGTGAGGCAAACACTCACGGCGCTATAGGCGCTCGGCGTCGCGGCGGCGACGTGTATTTGCATAAAACAATTTGCTCGGTATCGTTAGCTGTGCGACGAAAGTACGCCATCTTGTAATTGTACCTTAAGAGGTATATTTTATTGCGATGGCTGAATCTGAATCTGAAGAAAATTCAGAAAATGTCTAAATTCGAAGCTCAAGCAGCGAAACTTGTAATTCATACTTACCTACTGTTTATACAACAGATAGATAGATAAATAGATAGATAGATAGATAGTTTATTCGTATTACCTACAGCAGTTACACACAAGTACAATTATAAGCTTTTACAATAGATGACAGAATACACATTGTTGATTGTAGGTGTGTGTTGCAGCAATAAGTACAAAGGGGCCATAGAACATCAGAACAGCTCTAGCAACACAATAATCTTTAACCACGTAGGTAGATAATGGGTCATCAACACCAAACCAAAGCCAACATCACCTGCTCGTAGTGCATCCTGCTGACTGACAAACGAGGCTCTGGCTTAAAAAAAAAGGAGGTAGGGCATAGCGTATTTTTTAAGCTACGCGACTGGGGGCCAAATAACCATTCCTTTAAGGGTTGTTGTTCTGCGAGTTAGTGAGGTTACCAGAAAGAAAGGAAGGAGTATAGGTTGGAAACGGATCGGCGACCATTTAGTGTTGACCATGCTGACCTCCATGGGCGGTGGTGATTGCTCTCCATCAGGTGACCCACATGCTCGTCTATCCCCTCTCATATAAAAAAACACATTAATCTTTAATTAGGTACGTAGATAAGAAATTTTATTCCCTCCGAATTAAATTGTTAATTTTTTAAACCTATGTCGTACTTAGGTAATCATTTTACTAGGTAGGTCAAAAGTCAAAATTCTTTATTCTGTGGGCCCTCGCGGGCACTTAGACACATCTTTTACAATTAGGTACCTATATATTTTTTTATCTACCAGCATTTCGGAATGACCATTGACGAGAAGAAATGCCGAAAGAAACTCTGTCTTGATATTGATGGAAAATATTAGATTAGGTTATTTGAGATCAATATCTCAAAATACCAAATGCGTTGACATATTTTATTTTTTTGTTGATAGGGTTTTCCCAGGATAATGTCAACATTACCCAAGGATGTGGTTTTCATGAAGGAGTTATTACAAAGTCAGCAACGTGGGATGGGATAATCTGATGTTGCAAGCATCCATGACTGCTTACTATGGACAGGTTGTATGCTCATTTGCTTTATAGTGGTGGTATTCGGCAGAGTGAGCGGTTCAGTTTTTATCTAATTGGTATCTAATTGCAATGAATGTAAGAAAAATGTCCATGCTCTCAGTTTGCGATAAAATTCACTCCATCTCTATTATGTCCTCAATATCTTGCCTGATAGACTTGGACTGGTACGTAGACTAAAAGTCGCACAGCGAGCGATGCTTGGGGTTCTCTAATATAAGGGATCGAATCTGGAACGACGAAATTTGACGGAGAACAAAAATTTGTTGATAAAGCTGAAGTGGCAATTGGCGGGTCAAAAATAAATAAATGTTTCTGGACAATTTACACAGCGCCATCTAGTCCCAAATTAAGCGCAAAGCTTGTGTTATGGGTACTAGACAACTGATAAATGTACTTAAATACATTTTTTTTTAGTAAATACATACTTATAATACATAGAAAATACTCAGACCAAGATAAACAGACATGCTAATGCACACAAATGTTTGTCTTGTGCGGGAATCGAACCCGCGACCTCGGAGTCAAAGTGGCCATTGCTAACCATTCGACCACCGAGCTCGTCAAAATATCTTCCGATTTAGCTATGGCAGTTGAAGGAGAAGTCCTAGATTGGAGGCCACGTACGGAGCGAGGAAGCGTGGTGTGTCTCCTATTTATAACTACCGATAATCTCGAAAAGGCAGATGGATACGAAAAGCAGAGAATCGCCTATAGTGGAAAGCTTTGTGAAGACATATATTCAGCAGTTGGTACGAGTAGATACCGAGACCCAACTGCCGAAGCTGAAGCCGATTATCATCGAATATTTTAATTCGGAAAATAGGTCATACGTTTAAGTTATTGCCAAACATCTTCATCTTAGTCGGTCTCTAGCTTAGCTCTATCGTTTCTACCAGCTAACCTAAAGTGACCTAAACACAAGTAGTTCAAATCTAAATTGAAGCACAGTATAAGTAATAGTACTACGTACAGTAAGGACTCTCCCTGCCGCTCTCTCGTGTCGACCTCGCCTCCCCTCTGAGACGAATCTGGAACAGTTTGTATGGCGCCGCCCGCACACACGCTCATTTACGCTCTACACAGACGCAGTTGTTTATGTAGTAGTTAACGATGCGACATTTGTATGGAGTGGCCGGGGTGTGGTTGAAGTTTGATTTTCACAATCAAAAAACCCAATAGTAATCGGCTTCAGCTTCAGCGGTAGGGCTCCAGGTTGATAATAATGACTATGATGAATATATTAGTAATACTATATTAATTAGATAAATTAAACGGGTCACTCACGTCTTTTTGTCGGGAAAGCCGACTAGTTTCGATCTCAAAAGAAGACCTTCTTCAGGGCGAATGTCCAGACATGTCCACCCTTTGTCTCTCTCTCTCTTGAGATCGAAACTAGTCGGCTTTCCCGACAAAAAGACGTGAGTGACCCGTTTAATTTATCTAATTAATTTACTATAATGTCTCACGTGAGTTTTAATAATATTATATTAGTAATAATGATAAATATATAAGTATGTTGGTGATGTTAGCAGATTTGTAGATATGTGTGTAGGTCCACGCCACGTCACGGGCTGTTAGCCTGCAGTGGGACACGTCTCGCCGGCGCACTCCGGCCGCGTCACGCCGAGTTAGCCCTCAAAGGCGTTTTAGTGTACGCTCGCAAATTAGGTCGCGAGAGGTCATGGTAAGGGCTGTCAAACATTACGAACTGCAAACTTACTGAGAATGGCTTAAATATGTAATTTTATGGTAATTAAATGGCAAAATTAAAAAATATCTAATTCATTTTGTACTCATTGTAATATGACTTTTAGTTTTTTCTATTGTTGTTGTAAGTAATACATTAATGAACTTTCCCTATTTCATGAGCACAAGTTAGTGCTCAACAACTTCTCTTTTATAAATATATAGATGAGGATAATTTCGAAATAAATAATTTTATGTCTCATTAAAACTTGTTGCCATAATTAGCAATAAATAAGTAAGTACCTATTTAATTATTAAATATAAAAATATCTCAAAATCATCATCGTCATCATTATCAGCCTGTATCTACCCACTGTTGCATTAATGCATTGTTTGCCTTTTCTAATGCTTTCCATCATTTGCGATCCTCCGCTTTCGGCATACACCCACTTCCAGCCGCTTTCTTGAGGTCCATGTAGAGAGAAGGCGTCCCACTGCTCGTCGCCTCATATGCGGCCTCAACTCTAGGACCTTCCTTCCCCATCTGCCATCACTGACACGGCAGATGTGGCCGGCCCACTGCCACTGCAGCTTGCTGACACCGAGAGCTATGCCAGCTACCTTGGTTCTCGGTCGAATCTCTTCGTTCCGTATAAAAATACTTATACATATAAATATAATAACTTGTTTACCTACGCTCATAGAACAGTTTACAAGAAGCAAAAACGCAGCAGATCTTTACCTAGATAGCTTCAACGACACGATTGTCATAGACTAGATCTGATATAGATAATCAAACTTTTCAGACAAACGAATGATAACAAAATCGGGGGATACAGTTTGGCGTTGCAGCTACAAAAATGTCATCTCCATCCAAAATTCAATCACATCACTGGATAGATGAAAGATCTAATAATTTATTACGCTAAGTAAGGACTATGGAACATCGCGTGCGGGGGACGGGGAAGCGCTGCCATTTTGAGATAATTTTAGTGCATATAACGTATTCACGTACACGGCCGTGTCCATGACACAGCCATACCAAATTTTTTTAATAATTAAAATGGGAGAAAATACATAGGTAATTGATAGCGTTAATTTTATATTGACAAAGATATGTGAAGAAAGATACAACCTACAGAGATATGTGAAGTTCCGACTCTAGACCTCTACTAGGAGAGTATACCTACCTAACAAATGCTTTACGATTAGTCATCCTACTTTTACCAGATTCTGATATTGATTCTATAATTTCTTAACGTTGTCAGTCGACAACCCTGTTAAGAGGACGTGGGACGCTAAGTGGTTTACCTAGTAGTTCCCTGCGTCATTCAGTGTCATTTTATATACACTTTGATGTTCAATTAATAATCAACTGGGTTACTTATGTTTTCTTTAATGTTGACCATGGGGTTATAGTTGTTGTTTATAGTGGCGATGAAGGAAAGTGATAGTAAATAACATAGTATAGAAAAACGGATTTCTGTGTCCGTCTGTTTTTCGCCAACTCTTCCTAAACTACACAACAGATTTTGATACGGTTTTCACTGTGATAATTAGTTATTTTTTACAGAAGGTTAGTAAAAAAGGTAGGTTTTTTTTATATTCCTATACAAATTACACACTGCCATCTTGTCCCAAACTAAGCAAAGCCTGTAAGTGGGTACTAGCTAGTATATATACTTAAATACATTTTTTTTTGTAAATGCATATCTACATAATATTTAGTATATTATAAATATATATTGGCATAAGTCATTGCATAAAAGGAATGTTACAAAAAGAAATACTTTGGAAGGTTATGTGAACGAGAAAGTTTGAACTATCCTATGCCACATATTACAAAATTTAGTGTGTAAGGTATCAGTTTATGATAACACGAGATAGTTATGCGGACTATCATATACCATTTTATGTAAATCATATTCCATTTTATAAAACGCATACTGCGTCCGAAACCTCTATAGAAATAAACATTTTTTCAGCAAAACTCGCGACTGAAAAAGTTCCAATTTTCCCGTGGGCCGCGGACCGCCTGCGTGAATTCATTTCAACTTCGCCAAAACTCAACAAACAGGTTTTTTTGAAGCCGAATATGAAATCCGGACAGGGAAAGTTATTGTAAAAATACATGGTATATCCTCTCGTTTTGCTTTGAGAAGTTACGTTAGGTGTAACAGCTGGATTATAGAAAAAACATGTTTTTGTTATAAATATTCGTCAATACACACAATATTGTACACTATTGTATACACAGTTAGTTAACTGTGTGTACCTACAATATTGACGAATGAGAATGAAATACCTCTTAGATAATTAAAATCAGTAGGTACCTATTTACTAAATTACTATCTGTTTTTTAAATCAATAAATTTTCTTTTTGAATTTATATTATTACCTATATCGATGTTATGAATAATGAACTATTATTTATAATTTAATAACCAAATTATAAGTAAAATAAACTTAAAGTAAACTTAAAATAGATAAAATAAATTCTATAACTGTGAATATGTGATAAATATATCAATGTACGTATTGCTTAATAAAAGTCTACCTAGAGGCGTTCGGTTGTCTATGGATACTGCTCTGTTGGGAGAGATCTTTTGGCGGGAACAAGCGAACGTGTCTAGCACAATAATTAAATATTGGTTTTATTATTACACAGTCCGATACAGCAATATAATCAATTAGTGGTGTAATATAGGACACCACAAATTGGCGACGAGGTGAATAGGCAAGTATTATTATGCAATATTTTTACACCTTGATCAAATTGTTGGTTGGCGCCAAACTAATAATTACAAAATAAATTTTTTAGATTAATGATTTTTTATTGAATGTACATGTATATTAAAGTATGTACGTACTGAAATGTTATACTAGCTTTATTATGGAAAAGAATAAAGTACCCAAGCATTGTTTATTAAATTGCGTACCACGCTAAAATTTTGTATAAAATTAGTTCGCAGTCAACCATATAATGTCGA
This sequence comes from Hypsopygia costalis, assembly GCA_937001555.2. Lineage (NCBI taxonomy): Eukaryota > Metazoa > Arthropoda > Insecta > Lepidoptera > Pyralidae > Hypsopygia > Hypsopygia costalis. The sequence continues at coordinate 845,833 of OW443331.2, forward strand.
CGTTTTTAAGACGTACAAAGTACTTATTTGTACTTAAATGAACAGGCCGAGTGATTGGCAAAGTATATTATTACAAGAAGTAATAAAATTGTTTCTATGGGCAATCAGTACTATTCAGTATATTGTTCATAAAGTTTCGGCATGATATACCTGACTAGGTATATTGGCAGATGTTTCTATGAGCAATGAATAAATATTGTTCATCAATTGAATGTCAAAAGAAAATATCACTGCAAAAATAAATAAATATTGTGTCTGTGAGAAACAATACTTGCTATGGACGATTAATACAGTGTTCATCAAAGCAAATATTTCTCATCAATTTTATTGCAAAAGATATTGGTTCTATGAGAATGAAATAATATAGTTATGGACAAACAGTACATTTGTTCATCAAAGGTAATTGTTTCTATGAACAATCGCGTATATTGTTCATCAAGCCATAGTGGCAAAAGTATGCAAAATGTCAGCCACACAAAAGGTGGTAAAAAAAAAAAAAAAAAAAAACTTATTTAATTATTAAAGAAAAGGCTCACCGGAATCTTTCTCTGAGGTTTTCTTGTCTCAATTCTCAATATGCATCAAATATTAGGATTTGATCTATTTATGTAGATATAGTATTTTCATTTAAATCGATTAGGTTCAAATTGCGGTCTCTTTCATTTACAGATAAGTTAAAGATGGCTCAATTAACAGCCCTTGAAAGTTTCGATTGCGATGGAGATCCTAATTCAGTTGGTTCGCGTTGGCAAAAATGGAAACGTGCGTTAGAGATCTACTTTTTGGCTACAAATATTGATAGTAGTATTACAAAAAGAGCAACTCTGTTACATGTCGGCGGTCTTGCTTTACAAGAAATTTTAACATAATATTCCGGGGGCACACATTGAATTTAAAGAGGGGATAGATGTTTATAAAATTGCAATTGATAAATTAGAAGAATATTTTTCTCCAAAGCAAAGTTTTGTGTTCGAAAGACATGTATTCAGATTAATGCATGCAAGCAGGAACCAGGAGAAAAGTTTGACAAATTTTTAGTTAGACTTAGACATCAGACCTCTAAATGTAACTTTTCTAACCAAAACGAAAATTTAATAGATCAAATAACAGAGAAATGCATATCAGCAGAATTGAGAAAACGAATTCTACTCTTAGGAGATACGGTTACTATTGAGAAAATCGTAATTGAAGCTAATGCTATCGAAACTGTTGAAAGACAGCTTAACGATTTTCAAGGAAAATCAAATATTAATATTAATAAAATTAGTAACTTTCCAAGTAAGGATCCATGTTCAAAATGTGGAAGTAAATATCACAACAATATGAACAAAACCTGCCCAGCAAAGGATAAAGTTTGCAATAAGTGTGGCTATGTAGGCCATTTTGCAAAATTATGTCGCACCGCGGCTAAAAAACGCAAAATATTTTCTATGAACCAACCTCAAACGGTGCGTAAGTACAAGGAGGATACAAAGAAACATAAACCAGAGCAGACTAATGTTGACTATATTTTTCATATTGATAACGACGATGCTGTAATAAATTGTGAAATCGGTGGCGTAAATTTAAGTTTACTAATAGATTCTGGTAGTAAATGCAATATTATAACCGATAAATCATGGGAGCGTCTAAAATCTGCTGCAGTTACTGTTTCCAATCAACAACAAAATCCTGATAAAATTCTTATGGCCTATGGTTCCACAAATCCATTAACGGTATTAGGATCATTTGAGGCATTGATTTCTATTGGAAATGTCTGTGGAAATGCTACGTTTTATGTTATCAAAAATGGGACACGTGATTTGCTGGGTAAAGAGACTGCTATAGCATTAAATGTACTAAAATTAGGGGTAAGTATTAATACAATCACTAACACACCATTTCCCAAATTTAAAGACGTTCAATTAGACATCGAAATAGATCCTGCTATTAAACCAGTTTGTCAACCTATCAGAAGAGTACATATTCCTTTAGTAACTAAAATAAATGATAAAATAAATGAATTGCTTAAGTTAGACATTATCGAACCTGTCAATCATTCATCAGCTTGGGTTTCTCCAATAGTACCTGTTCTTAAGAATAATGGCGATCTTCGAATTTGTGTTGACATGCGTAGTGCTAACAAGGCTATAGTAAGAGAAAATCATCCTTTGCCCACCATGTCACAACTACTGCCTAAATTTAGAAAAGCTAAAATATTTTCCAAGCTTGACATAAAAAATGCTTTCCATCAAGTAGAAATTAAAGAAAGTTGTAGGGAAATTACAACATTTATTACTAATAAAGGTTTATATCGATACAAACGCCTAATGTTTGGAATATCTTGTGCACCCGAACACTTTCAAAAAATATTAGAAAGGATGCTTTTAGGTTGTAAAGGAGTCGTCAACTTCATTGACGATATCGTTGTTTTCGGAACGGGTGAAGAAGATCATAACATGTGCTTGAAACATGTACTGAATGTTTTAAAACATAATAACGTTCTTCTCAATGATGAAAAATGTATTTTCAATACCACAACTATACAATTTTTAGGTCACGAGTTATCAGCTCAAGGCATCAAACCATTAGATAAGTACGTAAATGCAATTCGATCTTTCCGGGCACCAAAAACTGTAGAAGAAATACAAAGTTTCCTTGGTCTCGTGAACTTTATTGGTAAATGTACCAAATCTTGCTACCTTGACCGAACCAATTCGACAAATCCTTAAGCGTGATCTACATAAACGTGCTGATATTTCAAATTACTGGTGCACTGAACAGCAAGCAGCCTTTAATAAATTAAAATCACTCCTTAATGAAATTCGTACTCTGGGATATTATGATCCAGACGATAGGACTCAAGTCATGGCTGACGCCAGTCCCGTTGGACTCGGTGCCATATTAATTCAATTTGATCAATATGGTCCACGAGTTATAGCCTATGGTAATAAAAGCCTGACTGACGTTGAAAAAAGGTATTGTCAAACTGAGAAGGAAGCTCTAGCCCTCGTATGGGCAGTTGAACATTTTAAAATGTACCTCTACGGATTAAAAGAATTTGAACTAGTAACCGATCATAAACCTTTGCAAGTTATATTTGGGCCACGTTCTAAATCATGTGCTAGGATAGAACGGTGGGTATTACGTTTACAAACCTATAATTTCAAAGTAGTATATTGTCCTGGAAAAAGCAACCTTGCAGATTCTATCTCACGGTTGTGTACTGATTCCAATTTTTATCCCTTTGATGACGACAGTCATGTAAATCAGATTGTACAATATGCGCGACCTGTTGCGGTTTCCTTAGATGAAATTAAAAGGGCATCTGAGGCTGATGAAGAATTTGTATTGGTTAGGAAAGCTCTACTTCAAGGCGACTGGGTTCCAGCAATTAGCAACTACAAATTATTCGAACAAGAACTTTGGCTACATGATAACATACTATTACGAGGCAGTAAGATAGTCATACCATCAGGATTACGTACTAGAATTTTAGCAGCAGCCCACGAAGGTCACCCGGGTATAGTTTCCATGAAAGCTAGACTACGTACAAAAGTATGGTGGCCTAAAATAGACAGAGATGTAGAAACTGTTGTAAAAAGCTGTAAAGGATGTACACTTGTAACTGCTCCTAATGCGCCGATCCCCATGAAGAGACGAGAATTGCCTTTGCAAGCTTGGGTAGACACGGCTGTGGATTTTCTTGGACCATTACCCAGTGGACATTATCTTTTTGTTATTATCGACTATTTCAGCAGGTACAAAGAAATAAAGATTATGAAATCCATAACTGCACTGGACACAATTAACATTTTGAAAGAAATATTCTCTAGATTAGGGTCACCTGCTAGTATAACAACTGATAACGGAAGGCAGTTTATATCAGAAGAATTTCGGCAATTCTGTTCGGAATTAGGAATTAAAATATTTCACACTATTCCATATTGGCCACAACAAAACGGAGAAGTTGAGCGTCAAAATCGCGACATCCTTAAACGTTTGAAAATTAGCCAAGCTCAGAAATCTAATTGGAAAAATGATTTGCTTGACTACCTTATGATGTACAATAGTACTCCACATAGCACCACGGGTAAATCACCTTCAGAATTATTTTTCAACAGGTTATTCAGAGACAAAATTCCGTCAGCTACCGACGTTGAAAATGTAATTAATGGAGAAGTTAGAGATAGAGATCAAGAAATGAAAGAAAAAGGGAAATGTATCGAAGACAAGAAAAGGAAATCGAAAGATAGTGATATTGAAGTCGGAGAAAAAGTTTATGTAAAGAATATGCATAAAGACAACAAATTAAGCTCAAATTTCGATTGCACGCCCCATACAGTAACAAATGCAAAAGGAAGCGACATAAACGTAAAGAACGATGAAACAGGCCAAGAATATAGACGAAATATAGTGCATTTGAAAAGGGTTGAAGGTAATTGGAAAATATGTAATAAAGATGACGATAATGAGGAAGGTATAAGCAAATTAGACAATCCCCGATAAAGTACATTAATCTTTGAGATATAAGGAATACTTATTGAGATTGGTATCCCGGTTATGTTTTACCTATTAATTTGTAATGCATTTTTTTTTTTTTTTTTTTTTTTTATACCACCAGTGTGGCAAACAAGCATACGGCCCGCCTGATGGAAAGCAGTTACCGTAGCCTATGAACGCCTGTAACACCAGAGGCATCACACGCGCGTTGCCGACCCTGTAAAAACCTCTTCACGCCCTTTTTGAAGAACCCCATGCTGTAGTCCCCTGAGAAAACCTCGACAGGCAGTTCATTCCACAGCTTGACAGTACGCGTAGCATTTGTTAATTAGTTTAAAAAATGCTATTAATTTTAAACATTGTTAGTATTTTGTTTGTGTTATTATCTCATTCATTTCCTTTGTATTATTATATAAATTTAACTTTTTTTAAAAAGGAAGAGATGTGAATATGTGATAAATATATCAATGTACGTATTGCTTAATAAAAGTCTACCTAGAGGCGTTCGGTTGTCTATGGATACTGCTCTGTTGGGAGAGATCTTTTGGCGGGAACAAGCGAACGTGTCTAGCACAATAATTAAATATTGGTTTTATTATTACACAGTCCGATACAGCAATATAATCAATTAGTGGTGTAATATAGGACACCACAATAACCATACATAAAATTCAAATAAAACTAAATTACCTAGAACTAAATAATACTAGAATAAAAGTTAACTAAAACTAAAAAAAATGTATATGAATAATTATTATGTATATTAGAATTTGCAATTACTTTTACCACTGGAATTAATTGAATTGATATTGACATTATGATTACGATATTTTGACATTATAATAACATTGACATTGTCAATATGTTTTTTTTTTAATTTAGAATAAAAATGTAACTAAGTGTTTCTCCTGATTTTGCATGCCAGTTGTTGGTGCGGCACGCTTGTACTATTGTTATTTATACTACATGTTATGTACCGTGTTTGCTAGCAAATAAATTATTTGTATTTGTTTATAAATATAATATATGCAAGTTTCATTTATTTATTCAAAACTTATTCACCACAATTTTCAATTGGACGTGCTCGGTGGTCGAATGGCTAGCGATTGTTTCAAATTTTGACCTTCGTTGTCAACTTCTTATTGTGACCACTTCTGCATAAGACCATTTCTGGTTTTGACTGCTTCTAATCATATCTTGAAAGTAACACCGCTGAGACAGTCAACCTGTGACCACGGCCGGTGCAACCTGGTCGAAACGTCAGGCAATAATAAAGGTATCCTTATGCATGATCGCGTTATTTCCCGTTCTTATATTTCATTATTCATGCAACGTGAAAGTTTAAAAGTTATCATATTTGATATTATCAAGTAAACGTCTTAGAACGGATTAAAAAAAAACACGAGAGACTTAGTTACGCGAAAATGAAGCCACGGGAAAAAAATGTCTATCTACAATCGTTGTCAATCATTACTCATCCCACAGATGGGATACACGTCTCCCCTCAATCGAATGGATTCACCATGCTGCTGAACTACGGGTTGGCGGAGGTCAGTGTTTTCAAGCCGCATAGAGCCCACTGACTTGGATTAATTCTGGCATCTAATGACACGGCCCGACTACTTAACGTGCCCTCCAAAGCATGGATGAGCTACAGATAAACAAACCCATCTATGCACAGGCTACGGTCGACGTTACTCAACTTGCATGTTCAATTTGTTTGTCACGTCATCTAGCTTCTCTAACATCTAGGTAGGTAGGTATAGTAGGTACCGATATTATAATGTGCATTCACTCGCAAAAAGGTACATTTGATTGCATATTTGGTGCATCGTTGCACGTATGCAGCGGGCAGGTTATTAAAACATGTCAGGGTGCGGTGTCTGCGAGCAATGTCTAATTTTCCGGTTTTGCCCGCGTAGATTGCGCGACACTCGTGGGACACTACCTCTCTACTCCAGGGGACAGTGTACATTTTGTTGCATAGAGACACAGAGTACATATCTAGCTGAGAGAGAGAGAGAGACAAATAGAGAGAGCAGAGCATAGCACGGATTTAGAACCCAAGAAATAATGATTAGTACACTGTTTAGTACCTACATGGCAATATATGTACATTGTAGGTAGGTAGGTACTGGAGAGTTAAAAAGAGAAATGCGTATTGTTGAGGGACGACCACAAAGAGCCATATTTTTAACTACTTATTTTAAGATTTACAAAATACCTTATCTGTAAATTTTATTTACAGATAAATGTTTTGGTTGACTTAATTCTTTATGCACCACATAGGTAGGTTGTTCAACTATTATTGGTATTTTAGCCCAATTTTTTATAGTTAGCGAGAAAAGCGAGTAGCAATAGATTTGCTACAAAATAGAGAGTGTTTAGCCAATGAGCAAATGACATCAGTTGCTAATAATTATAGTAGTTTAATTGTTCCTATTCCTAATACCTGGTTCGAAAAAACAGTGAGATTTAATTTTCTCTCTAGTTTCCCTTTTGTGCGCTGTTTAGTTTAGAACTATTAAGTGTATTCTCTCACATACCTATTTGTCTCTCGAACCTAAAGAGTCCCACTATAATGCAACAACGAATTGGTGTGATTGACATGATGCTAGACAGGGTCTGGAAAGCAACACAGGTGAATTAAATTCTAAATGCGATGTATACAAAGCCAAAGAAAACTAATATTTCACTGACGGCTAAATTGAGAATTCCAATTGGTGAACTTTTCATACCATGAAAGGACCATAGCTCCAAGACTATTCTACCTACGATATACAACACCCAAGAGAACATTATTTACTGCACGTATTTTATTATTCTTTATTCTAAACATAACATTTTATTCGTGTCTCCCGGTATCACATGCAATTATAGTACATCCTCTATACCACAGAACATCTTGCTTGCTCTGTACCCATAGTACAAGCTTTGTTTAATTTGGTTAAATGAGCTATGTCCTAAATTCGAATGTTAAATTCTCCCGAATCAATAGTACCTACTACTGAGAAGTTTTGGTAGAACAAAGACCCAACCTTGTGTTGGGTCTTTGTTCTACCAAAACTTCTACTTGTAATTTTCAATGAGTTGTGCACTGAGGAGTTACTTGTTGAGATGCCTACAACCTCTTTCTCCTTTAGAAGCTTTTATTTAGTTTCACTTGTCCCGATGTTTGTCTGTAATCATATCTTGTAAGTTAAATTTGATCCACTTCCCGTGTTAGTAGAAGGGTTAGTTATCGTTAAAGATTACAATGTAGGCACCTATATAATGGTATTTGCCTTATCGGGTTTAAATTATTTTTCACATTTTAGTTCTTTTTATTAACAAGTAATAAAAGCTTGTTTTTAAGAAAGTTTTTTTTTCTTTTAATTTTTAACAGGCAGGCACCTCATCCTCACACATTAGAGCCAAAGTTGTCGCGTATCAGAAATGTTTTCTTCCGCAAATTGTTAAGTTGCAGAATGAACTACCTGCCGAAGTTTTCCAATAAGACAACAATATAGAGCTCTTCAGGAAAATCAGGAATCACGTAAAAGGGTTTTCACAGGATAACGTGTGATGTCAAACGCATCACTCATTCTTTATCAATTCACAGTTGAGCAGATTGGTGGAGTTTGCTCTAAACCCCTTCGGTTGAGGGGAGACCCGTATGCCAACAGTGGGATAAATAAGATTTGACGACAACGCCACTGGTGTTGCTAGCGTCCACAGGCTACAGTGACAACTGCTTACCTAACGGTAACCTGTGGATGTCAGAAAAGTCCAGTGAGGTTAAATCCACTTTTTATACTATAATTAGTATAAAAAGTGGATTTAACCTCACTGGACTTTTTTTTATGTCAGAGGGGGGCAAACGAGCATGTGGGTCACCTGACGGAAAACAATCACCACCACCCAAGGAGATCAGCAACACCAAGGCGTCGCCGATCCATTGCCTGCCTATACTTCTTCCTTTCTTTCTGTTGACCTAACTCACTCAGGAACACAACAAGCCTCTAGGGAATTGTTATTTGGCTGCGGAAATGTACAACTCCAGTCAGACAGCTTAAAAAATACGCCTACCTCTCTTTTCGCCAGAGCCTCGTTTGTCTCATATCAGAGTGCAGGCGAGGTTGGCTTTAGTTCAAAGATGATTGATGAACTACTTACATCCCAAAACCACAGCATAGAAATAACAGTGTATTGTGCCAAAACTGTAAGAACAGACTGTAAGAAGGTAAGGTCACAAATAATGCAAACTTCGCCAGCCATAAATGAAGTCCAAGTTTTCCAATCCCCAGCTCCGGGCCTGTCATATTATTTTCTAACTATTTTACTGCAGTCGTGGCGATAGAAAATAAAATTACTGCCAGGCGACAATGTTACCGCTCGTCGCCATTTGTCGTAAAAATATTGAAAAGATGGAGTCATTTTGAAAGTTTCTCAAATTTACGTGCGAGGAATAAAATTATCTATTTGATTATGGTTATTTTATTGTAAAAGTTATCCCAATTTGCTAATACCATCTGACTAAGTTTCATATAAGGTTGGCATAAGGGGATAAAGGAGGGTTGTAGTGTGCGAATGACTGAGGTCACCAGAAAGAAATGCAGGAGTATAGGCTAGCAACGGATCGGCGACCCCTTGGTGTTGCTGATCTCCACGAGCGGTGATGATTGCTTTTCACCAGGTGACCTACATGCTCGTTTGCCCCCTCTCATATGAAAACATGTGCAACGTTATATACGTATCTTGATATCTCGTGGATGTTTTCAAGGATACTTATCTCATAACACTTCTACAAATTGATAATGGATCCTTCAAGAGGAATTTGAAGGTGCACCTAATAGGCAGGGAAGATCGTAGTTACGCGGTAAGATGATATGCAGTGCATACGATTAGGTCTCCTGGATCTTCTGGATTCTAGGGCACTACAGTCCATGAGGTGGGTACTGGCTGTCAGAAGAGTCACATGCCGTGTCTAAAAAAAGCTCTATCGGATCTTGTTGGATTAATAAACATTTTAAAATATATATTAACTATTTAAGTATATTTCATACTATCTCGAATGACAAACAAGCATACGAACTGCCTGATGTAAAGCGGTTACCACTTTTTATAGCCCAAAAACTTTATCATCTATCTACTTTATTCATCGTCATTTTATAAATGAGGACGTATCAACACATCGCAGAAGGTCTTCTGCGATGTGTTGATACGTCCTCATTCAGGTTCGATAGGCCCAAACTCGCTTTCGCCAGATCCATATCGGCTAATTGCCAAGATCACAAATCTGTGATCTGAGGCCAAGATGCACCTATGAAGATAAAGTTGGCTTTGTCTCAAAGGATGATGTTGTGGCACCTACGATGCAAAAGCACATAATAATATTACCGATTACCTCAAAAAAGTGGCTGGAAGTGGACGGGCGCAGAAATATTAGGGCTTAGGACTGAGGATTGCATTCGGTGGAAAGCAATAGGAAAGGCCTATTTCCAACAGCGGGTAGATACAGGGCGATGATGATGAAATAATAACAAGTGTATCTTCCTATCCAGTAACAAAAGTGTCTGGCTACCTCACACGGCGCTTATATAGGTACCTACAACTGGCGGTAATATAACACCTAAGTACATAATATTGTTCAACAAGACAGCTTCGCATGGCGCGCACGTGTGTCCGCACAAAAAACACTCCTTAATAAAACGAGGTGCCGCGGGGGTCGCTCGTAGGGAGGGGCTCTATGACTATCGATATCGCCAACATTACATTCTAATCTCACTATTAGAATAAAGGTTTTTCTTTAATTGGACCTTTAATTTTAGTGCCCGCCACTATATTCCTACTTTTGACGTGATAATGTCGTATAAATCAATGAACGCCCGCTGCACGCACGAAAAATCATGACTCATTGTCACGTTTCGCCTGAGCCGAGCGTGCAAACGAGAGCGCGGAACAAGCGATACAGAGTCACGATCGGTCTATGTTTCTTATGACGTTATCACGTAAAATTATCGTCTGTAAACCGACTTTACAGACAACGAATTTTTTAGCAGAGACATTTATTTTATGCCATAAAAGAGGTAAACAAGAACCTGACTGATATTAACAATAATTGTTGATGCATCGATGCTTGTCGACTTTGAAAAATTGTTTTCTTCACACCTTCTCGAAGAATTCTACGATTTAGTCTTAAACGAAAGCCTAGGCCTTAGTTCATTACTCAAGTCAAGAGCCAGTATTTACAAGTAATCGTAAAAGTTAATTACGTATCTAATAGAAAGTACTAATAATTAATAAAACACTTAATAAAACAATAAAAGAAATAATGTCATGAACAAGCTTTCACGGCTTCGACCGTGTATCCTTTTTAAAGATTCTGATCTTCAACCTCTCCCATTTTAGCTTGCTACAATGCTCTCCAAGTGCCTAAATCTTTTGATTTCCCTTTCCTATGCACGGCCATCTTTGCCATGGTCAGCATTTTCCCGTGCCTCTTTCAGCGTCTCCGAAAAGCTCAGTTATTAATTTTCATCAACATTACGTTCAAATCTCTAATTTATTGCGTCCAATAGTTTTCGTTAAGTTTCTAACATTCTTCTTAAACTCTACTTTTTTCCTCTCTGTCTTCTCTTCATGAGTCAAAATTCTGTATTGCTCTCTGTCCTTTTCTGTCATTGTAACTAAATAGTTAATTTTAATATCGATAACGTAATATCGACACTGCCTCACCTCGCCACCCTTGGACGGGTTTAATTACACGTCGCGGGCGACAGGTTGTCGCGTGACGTCACCGCTGCATGTGAGCGTGGGTGAGTACGTGTTTATGTGTAATATGTACCTACAGAGTCCGGTTACGGAGCCATAATCGCTGTTGGGAGTGACTTGTGATATGTAAGTATTTATTATGGGGTATTAGTTGACTAATCTATAATTTAATGGGAATATGGAATAGAAATAATGCATCGCACAAGTTTCAAATTGTTTGATATCGATTTTTCTGTATGTGAGAGGGGGCAAACGAGCATGTGGGTCACCTGATGGAAAGCAATCACCACCATTCATGGAGACCCGCAACACCAAGGGGCCACCGATCCGTTGCCATCCTCCTACCTTGATTTCTGGTGACGTCACTCACTCGCAGGAACACAACAACCCTCAGGGGAATTGTTATTTGGCTGCGGTATTCTGTGAGGTATTTCTCCAGTCGGGCAGCTTAAAAAATACGATATGCCCTACCTCTCTTTTCGCCAGCCTCGTTTGTCAGTCAGCAGGGTGCACCGCGTGCAGGTGAAGTTGGCTTTGGTTCAAAGATGTTGATGGACCACTTACATATCATAGACATATCATACATCATCATCATCATCAGGCCCATTTTAGTCTCCACTACAGGAGCACGACCCTCTCGTCCGTCCTAGACGGATGGAGGATTTGGCCTACACTCCCCACGCTGGCCAGACGGGTTGGGGAGACATATCATACACTTTTTTTCAAAATATTTTTCCATTTACTTTCCTGCTAGCCTAGGTATAGTCATTGTCACTATACATTATGTCACAGCATATTAGTTAAGTACATGTAAACTTTAAGATGTTAAAAAATAAACGTAAAAGGCAATTAAGTGCAACAAAGTTTCTGCTGCGCTGGTGGTTAATGGGTCATTAAATTGGAGTAGTCTCGGTGGTGCTGTACAATATTGTGTAGTGGCTCTATTACTAAACCGACTGAAGGGTTTAGTTATAAACCTTAGATTTAGTCCAGCCAAAGAAGTTACGTCTAACCACTAGACCGAGTGGTTAAACATGGCACCAAAGGTCGCAGATTTGAATCTTGCACAAAATAAAAATAGATAATTATAACCCATGTGGCATGTAGACCCAGCGATTATTGTTCCGATCTCAGATCACAGCAAACAAGGGAGATTTGCTAAGGCGGCTCAGTTCGTGCGAACGCATCTGGCCATAATTTGGCTTGATGTAAATTTCTGCCGCCAGTCGATATTTACTATGCGTCGTTGTCACATCTCTCGATTTTTGCCAAAATGCCGACTTGTTTGCAAAAATACAAGCAGCAAAGTGAACTACGTGAAAGATGGCATCTCATTTCACGTGTCAGTATTACAATTATTTACAATATTTATGTTTAATCTTTTTAAAACCGAAAAATATTATTTTATTATTGTGAGAGTACCTAGTGAATCATATCGTGTTAAACAAAATTCATTGCTTCTTTAGTAAAAAATAATAAATGAATCGGTTCTTCCGACGGCGCAATGGATTTGTGTGTTATCGATACTCGCAATACAATGACAATCGTGTAGTGCGGCCGCTTTCGCCTGCCGTGAAATAGAGGTGTAGTCTTATCTATAAAATAACCTAGTCCTTGTTCATATTAATACAATTCCTAATTAGTCACTATGTATTACCTATTGAATTAATAGTAAACGTCTATCAAATATATGTTATTATTGAGTATTCAATTATTCTTGTACTTAAGTACTTTTATAATAATAACTATGCTGCTTCTTTTAAATACAAGTTTTATATATCCGAAGGATAGATTAAGAAAAAGAAATAAAATTAAAGAAAAATGGATAAATGCTGCAGGCAGAGGTCCAAACTGGGTGACGTCTTAACTCAGTACCCTTTTTTGCCGAGCGTTTTCGGGAAAGTCCAAAATTGACCAAAATTTTCATATCAAACCGAAAAACATGTTGGTCAAATAGCCTATTGAATTTCTCATAAACGCGTAATTAGTCGTCTTTAAATTAATTGAGTACTTACAAATAAAAGTATCAATAAATATTGATTGTTAAATAACACACTTCATCGATATCGATACTGACAAAGTCTTGCTAATTGAATACTCTATTGTTTGAATGTGTACGAGTAATAGTACAATGCGGTCCTTCTATGGTAAGAACCAATAAAAGGGTAGTTTTGCATGTGTGCAGTAGTTTATGCATTGTTTTATGCCTGTAGGAGTGGCAGGTAGTAGGAGAATCGGCGACATCTGGTTTCGATACAATTTGTACTGCGTACCAAATCTCCCTTGTTTGCTGTGATCTGAGGTTCCGATAGTCGTGTCAGTAAATGGTCTTAATAGCGAAGAGCCTCGACCGTCACCTTGAGCGGCTCTCGCTCGGCAGTTGGAGCAAGAATCAGATGGAGAAGGCGGGTCATTTGGACACGGCCCGCAACGTAAGAAGGTTCCTTTGCTCTGTATAAAAAAATAAAAAAAAGGCAAGCAAGGGAGGCAACCGTTACTGGCTGACAGATTTATCAACGCACAGCACAAACTACTGAACGAATTGTGCTGAATTTTGGCAGTCAGGTAGCTATTTTGACTTAGGCAGGCATTTGCTAAGAAATGATTTAATGATTTTTGAAAATTCTTACGGGATATGCGCATACGAAGCCGTGGTTGCAAGCTAGTTATTTAATAATGCTCCAAATAAGATGGATATTGGCGGAAAAAAAAACTTATATATTGAACGTGACAATGATATCTAAGTGAGGAATCTTTATATGGATTCAGTCAATCAGATGCACTATACCTTGTACTCCTTTCAAAGGCTTCAAGTCTTAAATTAAATGTCAATTAATCATGAGGTGCTGCTGGGTTTGAAGGGAGTGCGATATTGAGAGTACCTAAGCAATAGAGAAATAATGTATTATTTCTCAATAAGTACATGTAAATAAAATGACGGTTCTTTTACTTGTTTTATTAGGAATAACTCTCTTGTCGGGAAAAGTCTTGATATGACCTCAAACACAGATCTTCGTATCTCTTTATAAACTAGCGGAACCGACAGACGTTGTCTGTATCCTTAACAATGAATATTGAATTTTAATTTTCCTGCACTCTGTCAATTTCTGTTATCTATGGTCAAATGACTGACAGATTTGTGAAACGACATAGAGTTACATTAGAAAGGCATTACAATAGAGTTAAATCTGAACGACCATATGGTCGTTCAGATTTATTAAATTTTCTAATATTCCACGCAACTTTCTTATTTTTCTCTTTCATAAGCACCTTCTCCTCACAATAACAAATACAGCTTAAAAATAAATAGCGAAATCGTTCCAGCCGTTCACGATATATACTAATACAGATAGGGGCCATCATATAATTATTTAATAGTCTTAAGTATTATTTATGCATACTAAATAGGATCGCTATAATATCGTACTCTGTTGTATGAAGCATTGTCATTTTGAAAAGTCCAAAATTGTGACTTCCCAGTATCATATCTCGAGAGGTATTTTGTGCTATCGCAGTAATGCTCCAATCATCTAATGTATAGACTATACTTAGTTATATTAAGTCGTAATAGTAACATCCTTACATTGAATGGAAAAAAATCAATTAACTATTTTTATATATGATGATACTATAGCATCTGCCACATGCAAGAAGCTGGCATGCCATTGTAATAAAAAAAAACCGGCAATTGTGCTCGTACAGGCCCAACGACAATTAAAGCTATTAATATCCTTCGTTCCTTCAACCGGGGGTATAAAACCTATAGTGATAAGAAAACTTTAACTTTATTAGTAAAAGTATGAATGAATGATTTACGCGTATAATCTGAGGCCTGGCAGCCGTAAACATAACGTGGGCGGAGTGATAAGAGGACCCGCCGACCCAGCTTCCCTGAACTGAGTTATCTGCGGCCGTTATCTCGTGTAGATAGGTACTACACTCGTATGATCGTAGGTAACGTTGGCTGGAATAACATGTTTGTAACACTCCATCATTGTAATTTATTACCTACTAATTCCTTCATCACCGATTTGTAACAGGCAAATAGGAGTTTCATGAAGCAAGTAGGAGAGCAAGCTGTGAGAGTTTTCACTGGAGATTTAAGTGATTTCATAAATAAAATGGTTCAATCGAGTAATGGTAGGTACGTAAAGACTAAGACTTAAAGTAATTTAAGTCATGGATTCGATTCCAAGAAACTTTTTAGGGTTCCGAACCTCAAAAGGAAAAACGGAACCCTTATAAGATCACTTTGTTGTCCGTCTGTCTGTCTGTCTGTCTGTCTGTCTGTCTGTCTGTCTGTCTGTCTGTCTGTCTGTCTGTCTGTCTGTCTGTCTGTCTGTCTGTCTGTCTGTCTGTCAAGAATTTCTATGTCGAGAATGCGTGGAGGTATCAAGCTGAAATTTGAACTGTATACTCAGGTCTACGGTCCCATGAAGTTAAAAAAAAATCAAACTGCTAAGTTTACGTAGAAAAAAGTTACGGCCGTTTATTCAGCAAAAAACGCATATTTCGACACACTCAAGGGAATCAAAACCTATAGGGTACTTCCCGTTGACCTAGAACTATGAAATTTGGCAAGTAACATCGTTATAGACTACAAGTACAGGAATAAATCTCAAAACTATACATTTGTAAATAGATCTTAAAAAATAGGGGGTCTATATTTTTTATAGGGTGTCGAAATTTCAAATTGAAACTACTAGTTCAAATGGGGTATCATATGAAAGGGCTTGATGTACACATTGCAAAATATATTTTATTTATTTTTTTCGACGCATTATTTCTTATTTATAATGAAAAATATCAAATTTAATAATGATACTACGTACCTACGGAACCCTCGGTGGGCGAGTCCGACTCGCACTTGTCCGGTTTTTTTTTATATATAAGTATATGCACCTAGTCGAGCTCCGTTAACTTGCCAATACACCGAAGGCATTCCTGACATCAGAATGTGTGAGATTGGGATATCCCTTGAACAGCTGAAAATGGTCTTGGTGAGGACGGAATTACAACAGAACTGTTCAAAGCTGGAGAAACTATTGTTCTAAAGGAACTGCAACGTCTGTTTAATGACCGCACCAGCCGCGTGGACCTAAAAACCCTTGTTGAAGAACTATAGGCCAATCTCGCTCCGGACCCGCTCAAAGATTTGATGACTACCAGCCATTGGAACAGACTGGGTTTAGTAAAGGAAACAGTACAGAGGACCACATTTATATACTGCGACATACTGTACACAAAACTACAGAGTAGTGTACAATCTGCCGTACTGAATGGATTTTGTGGATTACGAGAAAGTCTCGACTTCATCGAAACTGGGTCTGTTCTGGAATCCTTACAGCGATGTCAAGAAGACCAGCGCTATACGAGGTGCTGAGATGTTTGTATAACGCTGAGGCAATAACTGTCCGCGTTCAGAACCAGCAGTCTGTTCCTATTCAACTGCAGCGGGTGGTACGTCAAGGGGATGTCATCTCCCCGAAACTATTTACCGCTGCACTAGAAGATGTATGCGAGACGTTGGAGTGAAGTGAGTGTATGAAGACACGGGGCACCAACATGAACGGCGAGATACGTACATCTCACACTTGCGTTTTACCAATGACGTGTTCATATTGGCTGAATCGCTGGAGGATATCAGTCGAACGCTAAACGATCTCAATTCTGCTTCTCGATCTGTGGGGTTGGAGATGAATTTTGATAAAACTAAAGTTATGTACAACGACTTCATCATCTCCAGTCAGGTTATCGTAGATAATGCAGCTATTGATGTGGTGAAAGACTACGTCTACCTCGGATAGGCTCTACAGCTGGGTCGGGGTAATTTCAACAAAGGGATCGATAGACGCATTCGACTGGGCTGGGCAGCTTTTGGAAAGCTTCGGCACATCCTCACAGCAGATATATCCCAATGCTTGAAGACCAAAGTGTTCAATCAGTGCATCCTCTCCGTTATGACCTACGGTGCGGTTTTCTATGTAGGTAGATATTATAATATGACGTATTTGGGTACAAATGTATTTAACTACAATTATCAGTTATCTAGTACCTACCCAAAGTACCTGCTTTGCTTAAGTTGGGACTAGATGGCGCTGTGTATTTTGTTTAAAAATATTTATTTATTATTATTATTTTTATGAGAGGGGGGCAAAGAGCATGTGTCACCTGATGGAAAGCAATCACTACCTACAATGGAGGTCAGAAACACCAGGAGTCGCCGATCCGTTGCCAGGCTATACTCCTTCCTTTCCTTCTATCTGGTGACCTCACTCACTCGCATGAACACAACGACCTTCAAGAGAATTGTCATTTGCCTGTAGTATTCTGTGAGGTGGAGGTACTTCCCCAGTCGGGCAGCTTAAAAAATACGCTATGCCCTACCTGTCTTTTCGCCAGAGCCTAGTTTGTCAATCAGTAGGGCACCACGTGCACGTGAAGTTGGCTTCGGTTCAAAGATGTTAATGAACCACTTACACCCCAATTATTTATGTAATATTTTTCCGCTCCAACTATATCTACGCGCGTCTGTAAATATCTAGAAGCTATAAAGGTGGTTTATCGCTAGCCTCCTTATCGCGGGTCGAGCGTTCATTAGCTACCGACGTCCGTGCACGATAACGTATCTGTCGGCTTATTCCGACGAGGTTATCTGTGGCACACACTCTATATAGATTGTATGTCTTACTCGGACCAAAAAAATGATAATTTGTGGTTACTGAACTCGCACCTATAAACATATTGATAGAATTGTTTAAATATTACGTCTGTTGTCTCATAGGTATATGTAAGTAAGTACCAATTAATTATATAACAATTTGGTACCCATATATTATTTTTTGACGTGAACACCTACGTCTTTAATATTGCTTACATAGGGAGGCAATTCAAACGAATGATAACAAAATCGGGAGATACAGTTTGGTGTTGTAGCTACATATCTAATCATCTCCATTCAAAATTCAGTGGTAACTGAATTTTTGTTGAATTGAACTGGATAGATGCAGGATCAAAGAATTTAGGTATTACGCTAAGTATAAAGTGACCATACGTCCCGTTTTGAACGGGACTGTCCATTTTCTGTGTCACATGTCCCATGTTCAAAATAGTCCTGTTTTCAGAAACTCCACAAAAATTAAAACATACGAAGCTCGTGAAAATTTGTTTCATATAATTTAATAATTACCTACTGTCAGAGGAACATTGCTTTAATAAAGCTGGTGAACTGGTGATTGATTTTTTTTATTTTTCACAACTTGTTATAATTGACGAGCTCGGTGGCGTAGCGGTCAATGACGTGACTTCGACACCAATGCTCGTGGGTTCGATTCCTACATAGGACAAACATTTGTGTGCATGAACATGTCTGTTTGTCTTAGTTTGGGTGTTTTCTATGTATAATAAGTATGTATTTACAAAAAAAAAATGTATTTACGTATGTTTATTAGTTGTCTAGTACCCATAACACAAGCTTCGCTTACTTTGGGGCTAGATGGCGCTGTGTAATTTGTGTGACAATATTTATAATAAACGTAATTAGAATTACATAACATGAATATAATAATAGTGAATACTAATTGCATTAAATTCCAAATAAAGAAAATTAAGAAGTTGTGTTTATTTTCATTGTTAACCTGCTACTATAATAGAGTATAAAAACGTATGTCCCGTTTTGAGTTTAAAAATAAAATGGTCAGTTTAGCTAAGTAAGGACTATGGAACATCACAGGCATACAACACAGTCCTCAAGGTAATTGTTATTTGGTTGCGGTATTCTGTGAGGTGGACTTATATACTTCCCCATTCAAGCTGCTTATAAATACAGTGAACCGCCCTACCTCTTTTTCGCCCAGCTTCACTTGTACGTCAGCAGGGTGCACCATGTGCATATGTGCAAAATTATGTGATAATTACGGATAGGATTTCAATTCTGATGAAATTAGGTATAAGAGACTAGCCTCTGACCGTGACATTGGCTTACGTACTTAAACACAACACAATTCATAGATAAAAAGTGTCCTATGATACAATCCAGATCGTATTCTGTCTTTGTACAAAATTTTATCATATTCCATTCAACCGTTTACCCGTAAAAGACAGCCATAAATCCATTCAATTTATCTGATACACCCAAGCTCACAAACTTTCGCTGTGTTTGAGGTTTGTTTCTGTTTGCATTTCACAAAAGAATAAGTTGTAAAATTTTGTTAAAAATTAGCTAGTTCGTTTAGGAGAATAAGGTCAAAAGCGCAGAATGTCAAAAGCGCACATAGTCAAAAGCGCAGAATGTCAAAGGCGCACAATGTCAAAAGCGCACATAGTCAAAAGCGCAGAATGTCAAAGGCGTAAAATGACAAAAATCAACTTAACCATGCGATCTCAATTCAGTTTCGATCCAGTCTCGATCACACAAATGTTAAATTTGATATTCTCGTATCACAATATGAATCTTAAAATTTTCATTTACGTGAGATTATGTAGAAGTACGACCGAAAATTAAACAAAATAAATCAATTAGGTATTTTGCTAACAATAAGAAATAATAATAATAGGTATCTTCAACAGCGGACGTACGAATATGGGCTCATTTAATATGCATAATATGATGATAAAATAAGAATATTTACTACCTAAAAACGTAATTGTGTATTTACAATTATATATAATAATAAAAAAATACAAAAAGTTTATTCGATTATCATAACGTACTGAAAAATGTTTATGAATTTATAGGCATAATTCTACCTGTGTCTCTGAAAAAACTTTCTCACCGTTTCTGGTAAAGGTGGTCACAAAAAACTATACCTGCATAACTTAGAACACATGTGGTAACATTACAACTAAAGACAACACCGATAGTGGCTAAAACAAACAAAAATATACTTTCTGGTAGTAAACATAAGTTATGAAATAGGTTAAACTTGATACCAATATGGAACAAACCAATAACCACATTGTCCAATTGCTAGTATTAAACAACAGACTTAATTACATAAGCGTTAGAGTATAAAGTTGAATGAATGCGTTCATTAATTCGAAATTCAAAAGCAACAGACCGCCATTATTATTACAGTAACAAAATCCATAGATGGCCGCATATGGTCGACACACCTTCGCAGGTAAACGTTTCTTCGAAGGATCTTTATCGATTTTAAACTTTAAGGGTTTGTGTTTAAAGTAGATATTTGAGTGGTTTTGTATTTTATAGGTAGACACAAAAAGGCGGTAAAAAGAGGCCTTTGTCCCACACATGTGTGTTTCGTGGAATCACAATTAGTTGATCGAGGCCGACATGAGCTTCGTGGAACTGATATCATGTAGGTACATATGTAGGTGCGTAGCTATATCTAATTATGATAAAACCAATATTATGTAGGTAGGTAGGTACTTAGGTACCTATAGGCGGCGCGCGATCTATATTTCATCGAGCGTTAATATGCCTACGGTAACTGCTGCACACCAGGCGGGCCGTACGCTGGTATGCCGGCCCACAAAGGTAGTATAGAAAAGGATACCTCTACTGTAGATATTTACTTTTTAAGTAATTTTTATTTTTATTATATCATTAACTAGCGACCCGCCCCGGCTTCGCACGGGTGCAATGCTGATACTAAATGTACTACAGAAGGTCTTTGCGCTTTGTCCTATCCAGTCCTTCTCCAGTTATAGGCACACGCCGCCGGCTCCGCGGCCGGTACCGCCACAGCCGTTATGTCCCTGCAATTTAAATGTGTAATATCTTCTAAACTATTCATTTAAATTACATGCTGTGAAGGGCCATATTGATCTATATTAAATGCGCAATGTATTTAAGGTAATTAATTGGATAAGGATTAATTCTGTATTGCTTAAAATCGCTTCATAAATAAGGCATTATTTCTTGTAAAAAGCAAAGGATAAAATAACGGTTATTATGTGTTACCACTAAGAGATAGACATATACCATCGCGAACTTTTTTGTAGACCATTTTAAGGTGAACAATACTGAACTACATTATTTTGATCTATCTCGTTGGGTTCAGCCAGCGTTTGCAATGAAAGAGCAAAAAAATGTGTTTATTTACGACATCACATTAGAAACCTCTAAATTATCAGTGTTTTTCTACTATGTTATGTATATATTATACATATAAACTTTCCAGTTGAATCACTCTATCTATTAAAAAAAACCGCATCATAATCCGTTGTGTAGTTTCAAAGATTTAAGCATACAAAGGGACATAGGGACAGAGAAAGCGACTTTGTTTTATACTATGTAGTGAAGTAACAAACAAGCATACGGCCCGCCTGATAAGAAACGGTTACCGTAGCCTACGGACTATAGCAATACCAGGACCAATGTCATCTTTTGGGTTTTAATTATTTTATTAAAATAATTATGCATTTTTGAACACCGCATTTTACCTATTTTAAACGATGGTCACAAACGTCAGACGTTCGTTGGCTTGTTTGTACGAACTAATCGTGAGATAAGACAGATGGCGTACTTTAAGGTTGTTCGTATTTGACGCTTAGTACTACAGTAGTAGTAGTACCTAGTAGGTAAGTATTCAATGTGCATTGGTAAGTATAAGCATACTTAGGTACAAATAATTATATATGCCACGAAGTATGTGCATTGATAACAATTAGACATGCGTCAAATACCAGTAAGCCAACTGTCCTAAAAAAGAGTAATTATTTGAGCAATAATTACAGCAAAATTAAACTCTAAAAGCGGCAGCATATTTTGGAAAAATAAGCATTATTATCTATCACATAGTTAAACTTAATTACACTTAATTAGGTACACTTTCGGTAGAAAGTATTGTTTTCCAAATAAGTAGGTAAATAGTCAGTTTTGAAGTCACAAGAATTTGTAGTAAAAATCGATAATTTTATAGGTAAATACCTACTTATTATAATTTTATTGTGTAGTTTTCCTTGTTTAGACATCATTATGTAATCAAGGAGGAAGTTGTAATAGTGTTATGAATTGTTTGGTAATTATTAGGTATGTTAAACCTAATGGAGCCAGATTTGTACAAATGAATAAATATTTTGTGTAATTACTTACATTAACGTGCCTATTTGAAATGCAGCTGAAATTCAGGTATTATAAACCATTAGAGATATTTACTTGAATAATGTGTGTAGCTATGTAAAACTGACTGCATGTGGGTGGATAGGTAATAAACAAACGTAGGTACTATCGTGTTGCGTTTGTAAATAAACGTAAAACAAGACGCACCTGAGGAGGTGTTACGTTGGCAAAACGGGGTTGATGCGAGCGATATGTTTTATGTTGCAGTCAATATAGATAATGTTTATTCAAATAAACTTAAGCTATAAACAATACATACAATTCAACTATAAAACTAAAGTAGCTAAAATTAAATAAAACTAACCTAAAACTAAAATACTTAAATGTAAAAAGTTTGGCCCATGTGGCATCGTTCCCAAGATGCTAGCAGCATTATCTCGCTGAATGGCTAGATACCTAATGTTACCTATTTTTAAGGGTTTGGGATAGTCACACATTCCCACCGCTGTGTCTTCTGTGTAGCCAGAATTAACTAAAAAGTCCTCAGATTACAGAACAAAACCTTTTGTTCTGTAATCTGAGAAAAAGTCAATGAAGGATAACGTCCATTGCAGACCTGGAGGCAAAACAGCAACATTGGAACTCACGACGAATTTAATCAGAAGAAATTAGTAGGAGTAGGAAGCTTTGGAGTTTGGCAAAATGTGATGTTATCTACTCATATAGTACCTACTTAAATTGATCTATACTATACTTACATATCATGTCATTGTAGAGTTTTTTTTTTCCGGGGCTTTAGTTTTCTTTTTTATAAAAAAAAAATTATATTGTGTGTGTACCTACATTGACGGTTGGTCGCTTGCATACAGTTTTTTTTTAAAATTTTTGATAAAATTTCAGTTGCTTACCATTTACATACAAATCCTGCAGTGGGATGGCCACTTATAAATTCTTATTGATTACTTTCTGTTATAATTTTATCAAAAATATTAATAACTTAACAGTAGGTAGTAAAAAAATCCTGCATCATCATTTTTAAATGTATCTTGAATGTTATTTAGAAGAAGAATATTATTGTTAGTTAATAGCTAACCTTATACTAATGTGATTTTGTGTGAAAAATGACTGAATACTGAACGTAATAAAGTTAATAACGCCATTTACTTAGTTCTCAATTTACCTAGTATATTTTATTCTGTAACTTATAGTGACTGATCAATATTAATTTATAACAGTATTAGCAATCAAAACGAGTTGTTTTTTTTCAACGATGATACCTACTTAGTATTGTTTAAATAGACTATATACAATTTTCTTGTCACACAGTCAACATCTTAATTGCGACAGGAAAATTAAAAAAAACATTATTTCAACTGAACTAACTTGGAAGAAGTTGAGTGAAATAGCTAGTATTGAAATTTGTATTCAATTATTATCATACATATTGTAATCGTAGTACCTATTTTTAGAAAAAAACAAAAATAAAACTTGTGTCTAACGAACCGTAGGAAAATAAACCGGTCGTTACTACAAGTAGCGCCATCTAGTATCAAGTAGAATTACCAAACGATAGAGAGAACGCTCTACGAAGTCATATTATTTTTCCTCGTGTTTTGTTTATTTGTGCATACATAAATATTTAAATTTACTTTATATTCAATATTATTTTTATTTTATTTATGTATTTTGAATTATATTGTTAGATTTATCGTTGAGCTCATCGCAAACAACGCCTGATACTAAGCGATTACCGTAGTTATAACGACTATTAGGATAGGAGAACTTTTTTTTTATGAAATATATTTTTTTCTGTACTATTACTACAAACGAGTATAGGACCTGCCTGACGGTAAGCAGTTATCACGGCCTGTGGACGCTAGCTACATTCTTGAAGGACCCATATTGTTGTCCCCTTGGAAAATCTCTGTATAAAGTTCATTCCCTTTCATATATTTAGTAACGTGTACGTTAACACATCAAAAGATATTTTTTAATCAATGTAAAAACACCCAAGTAATGTTAGACGCGGTATCGGTGTCAGGATGCATGCATCCGGCCGGACGCGTCTCAACGGGCCTTTATGTTACTCTGATTAGCACGAGCTCCACAGAAGATTAATTGGGCTTTCATTGAGGTGTACCTAACGTTATTAATACTTATAAAACAAACACTACATATAAAACAAAGTACTATGCCATGAATGAATGAATGAATGAATGAACGAATGAATGAATGAACGAACGAATGAATAAAGTATCATTCATTCATTCATTCATGTTTGTTTATTTATTTGAACGCGATTTAAATGAAATTTACTGAATTATTTTTTGTACCATTTTCACTAATAGATAGATTCGTGAGGAAGATTTAAATAAGTACCTAGTTATATAATACATTAAGGTTTTGTGTGAATTAATCTAAATATGACTATTATTGTTGAAGTCGTTTGAAAAGTCAAGCCGAATGGGAGTGTTACTGGCTTACGACGCGGAAACAAAATAGAGTTCGACCCGCGCTAGGTTAGGGGGCACCCGCTCAGATATTTTTAATTAAACCACACTCCGAACAAGTATACGATCATTAAACAAATTTTTTAGCAGTTATAGCTACACTCTACATTGCATTGTCGACCCTATTTAACCCATATATGCCCTATTGGAAGAACCTCTGGCAAGTCTCACTTCTCAAGTGTCTCAAGTAGGTAGGTAGTAGGTACACCTACCAGTGGGTAGGTCATTTATATTAAAATACTGTCAGTACTTTCTATTAGTTATCTGGTACATAAATATTTTTCAAAGGCTGACTTATTTTACGTTTAAGCGCTCTCCTATTAAATTTACTTTTAAACCTTTACTAGGTTTTGAAATGGGATAGCCGATATAGCCCGAAAGCAAAGTCGTGGTGCAAACGATCTGGGAGTGGAGGCCCTGGGTGGAAAACGTCCCAGAGGAAAACCACAAATGAGGTGGGAGGACGATGTCAAAGAGGTAGCAGGACCAAATTAGATGCAGGTTGCACAAGATCGAAGGAAATTAAAAAATCTGAAGGAGGTATACATCATCAGAAAGCTGGTAGTAAAGGGCTGGAAACAAAAAGAGAGGTAATAAAGGAAGAACCTCGTACTCTCTCGAAACCTAATCGAACCACGAAAAGAACCTTCCTAAAGCAGCCCATGGCGTTCTTCAGTGAAGGGGTGTGTTAAAAACTTCTTCTCCGCTTTCCGGAGACACTCATAACTCCAAAGAGTTCAGAAGGAAATCTCTAGGTCTCCAGGTTTTGCAGGGTTATAATTAATAATTGAATGACCACGGTATCAACCCATAATACCACTGTTAGGATACGGCTCTCCCCTAAATCGAAGGGGTTTAAAGCGTATTCCACCACGCTGCTTAACTGCATTGGCCGAGACCAGTATTTTCAAGCCGCCCTAAGGCCACTGACTGTCATCTGATGACAACAGCCGGGACCGACCGCTTAGCGTGCCCTCGGAAGCACGGAGGAGCTCGAGATAAATAAACCCATCCATAGACAGGCTGCGGTTGACGTTGCGTATTGGATTAGACTGACAGGCGCAACGATGCCATCGAACTCTTCGCATTAACCACAGGCGCACTCAAATAGAGAATCTAATCCAGAGTATGCTGGATTTCAAACTGAAGATGTCTCATATAATAAATTCATAGTAAAATATTGTTGACTTAAAAATATACCCACTTAGAACCTCCAAAACCGTGCGACGGTAATATATTCTAGTAGACAAGAACACGTCCCGTGAGACACACGGACATATACTAACGATGTTTTGATATTAAGACTAATATCATACAAAAACATCAAGGTTCGTGAAACGTGGAAATTTACGATTTCCGATACATGCCAACGGTTAATTTTAAGTAGGTGTGTAATACAAGAATTCATATTAAACTATCCTAACTAATATTACAAATATGATGTCTGTTTGTTCGTCGTTCCTTTACGACAAACGTGCAGACATTTTGCACAGATATTGTGAAATACCACAGTACACAGTATTATAAGTAATAGTGCTACCGTATCCAGTACCATGTGAAGAGGAATAAAATATATATAGGTAAAGTCACGAGCCAAAACTAGTTAATAGCACATAAAAATGACACGTTGTTTAACGACACAATTAGGCGCGTCGACCGTGACGGAATGTAGCCGAATAAAAACAGAGGCAAGGTAAATTCTAACCATTATTTATTGTAATGGCGTGTGCCAATTTCTCGTCCAAATAGTCTATGCCGTGGGCTATCTATTTGAATACAATTAATTAGTATGTATACCTATAGAAGTGTATTTGCAGGGGGGTGTAAGTGGTCCATCAACATTTTTGAATCAAAGCCAACTTCATATGCACGCGGTGCACCCTGCTAACCGACAAACGAAGCTCTGGCGAAAAGAGAGGTAGGAAGCGTATTTGTAAGCTACTCGACTAGAGAATGTAACTCCACCTCACAGAATAGGTACCACAGCCAAATAACAATTCCCTTGACGGTTGTTGTATTCCTGCGAGTGAGTGAGGTCACCAGAAAGGAAGGAGCTGCTGCGTTGGCAGCGGGGGTATTTTATGTTGCGAGCGTTAATATGGCTAAAAAGCTTTCGCGTCCATTAAAACTTGAGCTATTCCGGAATCCTTACAGCGATGTCATGTTGATCAGCGCTAGGTACATCGAGGTGATGAGAAGGTTGTATCAAGCCTTCCACCCTCCCTCCTAAGGATGGACCGATGACCTTAAAAATCTGCTGGTGGCGAATGGATGCGGAAGGCTGAGGATCGCATATGGCGGAAAGCATTAGGAAAGGCCTATATCCATGATGATGAATTTTTTTGAATTTTTTTGTGAGGAGTTTTTCTTGGGGATTGTTCTGTGTAATCGAGTAAGTTCCTGGCAAGGTTCTGTGACTACCAATGATGGCAACAGCTAAGCGATGCTTGTATGAAGCAAGTTTATATCTGGAGATATGATGTTTTTGTTTTTACAGCTGCAATTTTGAACAAATTTTAATCAGAGTATTTTTAATATACATACATTTAATATACAGTACCTGGGCATAATTGCCCAATGGGAAAATTCGTTTCCAAAAATACTGAGCAAAGATTAATAGCTTTGCTCAGTATTTTTGGAAACGAATTTTCCCAAGAATTGAGACCTAACTAACTTGAAGATCTACTCGTTTACTAGTTACAGACTGCAAATAAGCTATGTAGGTATAAATGTCATAGTATATTTTCTGTATAGCAACGAAGCATCGCCTATTAGCAGATTGGCCCAGCACCTAACCACCGCTTGATTTACGGTCTTTCAGCATTTTTTCACACATTCCCGCGGAGAGGGTTATCTTAGCAATATCTTTAAGTATCTCTGATAAATATCTGTGCTAATAAACGCTAAGAAGCGATAAATCTTTTTAGCGGCTAATAGTTGCGCCGCAGTGTAGCGAACAGCAGTGCAGTCAGTCTGTACATATTTTACACATTAAAACTGTCCACAAATTGTTAAATCATTTGCATATAGGTAAGTAATTAAGATTAATGTATTCCAATTCTTGCATTATATCATTGTTCTCTGATAAATAAAATTAATTGTAAAGTATAAACTTACCATTTCTTTTTTAACTTCGGATAGTTACAATAGCGTGTGTGAATTGTTAAAAAGTAAAACTTGTTTGTCATTGGTCAACATTAACTGTAGGTACTTGTAAAAAAATACACTTTAAAAGAGTACCTACGTGTATGGACTGTATGGTTAAAACATATTTCTTCTAACAAGTTCATGTATTTCCTTTAATAAAATTGAGAATATGAGATTAATATTATTGATATTTAAGCCGTGTGGTTTTCGGCAGACTAGAATAGAATCACTCCGTTTCTTCCCGTGGATGTCGTACAAGGCGACTAAGGGATGTTTGATAATGATCAAATATCGATCAGGCCTCCCCAACCCGTTGGGCCAGCGTGGGGAGTGTAGGCCAAACCCTCCTTCTGTCTAGGACGGACGAGAGGGTCGTGCTCCTGTAGTGGAGACTAAAATGGACCTGATGATGATGATTATTGAGATAGTGAGCAGCTCGATGGCGTCGTTACGCGTGTCAATCTAATCGAATACGCAAGTTAAGCAACGTCGACCGTAGCCTGTCCATGGATGGTTTATTTGTCTCCAGCTCCTCCGTGCTTCGGAGGGCACGTTAAGCCATCTGTTGTCTTTAGATGGCAGTCGTTAAGCCAAAATGTTGGCCTCCGCCAACATACAGTTGACCAACATGGTAGAGGATGAAAGGAGGCCTGTATCCCAGAAGTGGGATGAGGGGCTAACGATGACGATGACAAGTTTAACCCTATTATTAATAAATATGTACTTAAAATTTCATTAATTGTAACACTATGTTGAAAGAATGTGTCCCTAACAATCAGTAGATCAGTGCCTACCTGTATCACTGCAGTTTCTTTACACTGTGGCAACAAGGAGTGGGTCGAGTAAAAATATAGGCAAAGCCGGGAGCAAATACATTTATTTCCGTGATATATAGCGCGTAGGGATTGTTTAGTTAATATTTACAATGGATACCATGAATAAGTACCGCGGTTCCTATACTGTACTATGAGTTATGTTTCATATAATTTACCGACATAGCAAAGCGCGCAAGGCTTTATATAGAGTTTGTTGGGTACAAGCCTTACAAGCCAGTTTTAATGCAGTTATAGATAACTAGCTATGCCCTGCGGTTTCACTCGTCCTTTCGGCTGCTAATGGTGTTATCGTAATGTAAATTAGCTGGATACCTTCCTCAAGAATTAATGCTATCGAATAATAAAACTAATTATTAAAATCCGTCTGGTAGGTCCAAATATCGCTAAAACAAACAAATTCTTCATGTCTTGTAGCGGACACTGTGGCATTCGGTAAGAACTCAAAACACTTGAAAACTACTTAAAATCTATTTAATTTGGAAAAATATGCGCAGAAATACAGTTTGTATGAATGCCGAAGATAAGAATGGGGTTTTTATTCCAGTGTTGGGTACAGTAATAAGTAGAAGCGCCTTCTATTTTGCACTGCCGATAATATAACCCTTTTGTTTGTAATGGTCATTGCAATAAATGTATTGTATTGTATTATTGCGTTTCCATTAGACGCAAACACCTTTACACATTAACATAATCTCGAAAGATGAGAGCCTTGAAGTTGGTTCACAGGTTAATATCGCATAGCGAGCGATGGAGAGTAGAGTATAAGGAGTTCGATGGCGTCGTTGCGCGTGTCAGTCTAATCGAATGCGTATCTAATCGTAGCCTATCTATGGATGGGTTTATTTTAACGTCGAACTCCTCCGTGCTTCGAAGGGACATTAAGCTGTCGGCTGTTCATGGTCCCGACTGTTGTCATTAGATGGCAGTCGCTAAGCCAAGGCAGTAGTCTCTAGACAGCTAAAAAATGATGGCCTCCGTCAACCCGCATTTGAGCAACGTGGTGGAGTATACTTTAAACCCCTTCGATTGAAGTCCGAGGGAAGACCAGTATCCCAGCAGTACGTATTCTTCTGTGAGATGGAGATACTTTCCTAGTCTATACATAGAAAACGTCCAGAACAAGACAAACAGACAAGTTCATGTACACAAATGTATGTCTTGTGCAAGGATCGAACGCGCGACCTCGGCGTCGAAGCCATTGGTAGCCATTCGACCACAGAGCTGGACGGAGAAACGTAACATACTTTTAGTAACAAAACATACGTAACATAAAGAAAAACAAAAACGAACGCGATGTTTATAAACGGCCCATATTATTCCAGTTTACCGAAATCGATTGTTTTCTTTCGTCGAGTTATTAAAAGTTGTTCCGTCGAGCAACAGTCGCTGGCGAGCCGCCAGCGCCGGTGCATTAATCAAACCCTGCGAGGATCACTCAAAAATCGCTTCCACCCACCGACAGACGTATTGATAACTTTGACGATGTTGTAAACAAATTTTTTACCCACTTTCTGAAGTAGTTCGATACACAGAGTAATGAGAGATACAGAGATAATATGTACAGTCAAGGAGGCATATAAAGAAAGAAAGAACGAGAGTGACAAGGAGCTTTTAAAAGACAGGTATATCAACTCAATCTGAAGCTGGAATGGATCTCTTATTTATTATTAATGTATTTATACCATTCGTTTAATATTTAAATATATATAGACGAAAGTACATTAGGATATATAAGGTGCTTTTTTTGTATTAGCCAGGAATTTAATGGCAGATAGTATTAAGCCTACTTGTTACGTTAGTGAAGAAATATGGCGTCCCAATATCATTAATAAGCTTTGAAAAAATAAATAACGTAGTCAATGAACTGGTTTCATAGTGCTTAATACATTCCGCGCTATCAGATGAAGTCGATAATAACAATAACAGCTGTACGTAGGTAGCGTCGTCCCAAGTGCATATTTCCTTTAAAATGCGTTGTAATCAAAATAGGATAGGTAAAAAAAATGTAATCAAATGTAAAACTGATAGGTAATAATAACATACACTTACAGGAGGGCAGATGATTGTCCTTATCAAGGTCATTGAACTTTTCATCACACTTATTATCACTTATTATCACAGGTTTTGAACTGTCAAATTAATATCATAATAAATAAATAATAAATATTGTCAGACAAATTACACAGCGCCATCTAGCCCCAAAGTAAGCGAAGCTTGTGTTATGGGTACTAGACAACTGATAAACATACGTAAATACAGTTTTTTTTTGTAAATACATACTTATGATACATAGAAAATACCCAGACCAAGACAAACAGACATGTTCATGCACACAAATGTTTGTCTTATGTGGGAATCAACCCCACGAGCGTTGGTGTCGAAGCCGCGTCATTGACCGCTACGCCACCGAGCTCGTCGAATAATGTATGTGTTTGTTTATGGAAACATCATAAAAACACCTATTTACGATGTTAGTTTTCAAAAATAACGCAGTCACATAACATGTTCTACAATAACTTGGCGTTTTTAAAAGCTCATTCAAATTATTTACACAAAATCACAATTAGCCACTAATTTATCCACGTCTACATACATGTTTTACCACTTTTTTGCCATGGAATGTCTGCGGAAAAAGTCCACTACCGCTTTCTGTAACTGATCGAGGTCTATCTGTACTGAATTTCGTACAGATATTCTGCGTGCGCATTTACACTCGCGACAAGAAACCTTACCATACCATTTCGAGAAATTTGTACATTTCGTAAAACTGCCGCGTATAGGCATGATTAGGTCAACACACGGACGAATCACGGTTAACACTGTTTTCGTTTCCTTGGATCCTTTCTTCCTTCTTTCTCGCGGCGCGAGCGCTGTTGCCGCGCCGCCCGTGCGGGGGCGGGTGGCAGGAGATCAAGCGACAGACATCGCTGCGAAGCGGCGGCGTTTACAAAGGGCGGCCCATCGTTTGAGTAAACTTTGACTTTACCGCGGTTATCACCGTGTTCGGAAAGCGTTTGGCAGCTCGTGACGTAGCCTTTCGGCACGGGTCATACCCGAGCGCATTGACCACGCCGTCTAGACTACGACACAGAGGGATGGTTCATACAAAGTAAACTAATCTTTTCATGATGCGATTTTATTTCCTAAGAGAAAAAAAATAACACGTGGGGCACAAATTTCATTTACTATCGAAATCGGCATATGTAATACTACTACCCTTTTCAATCCTGGCAGATAAATCAAAAGCTCCCTGTATATATAACACCTTCATAAAGAGCAAAGAATATTAATAATTTGCTACTCTTATGTATGTAGGTATTATATATTTTAATTTATCGCATTCCATATAAATTTTGAAAATGTCCTAATTGAAAACATAATGCAAAATCATTGTGTACTAGTATATAGGACGACAATGATTTTGCATTTTTTATACAAACCTTGCATTGTGTGCAATAAAGTTTAAATAATAATTTAAAGTGAATATACTCAGTAAGTATTACTCTAAGAGATGAGTTCACCTTTCCATACTATTAGCAAAAGAGGAAGTTTGTAATATACCGACTTGACTTAACCACTGTCACCCAATATTGACATTGCAAAAGCGTTAAAGAATTTACTTAACAAGAGTAAGCACATATTTGCTTACTGTTGTTAAGCTATGTATTAAACAATAGCGTACGTAAACGACCGCGTTAGTGTTAAACTATGTTGCATTCGTTTGCGTCCGTCTCCGAGGTAACACAATTCAGACTATTCAGTTCTATAAAATTCAGTTCTAGAAAAAGAAAAACTTACAATAAAATAAAGAACTTTCGAAAACTGTCTCCTCACAAACTATGCACCTTGAAACAGCTAATTATTACATATATTAAGGCCGAATTTCACATCTAACGCTCGCTAATTTCGAATCTATCTATTTTTGTTGCTAGTCTATGTTGTAGATAAACAAGGCGCCTTCACACTGGCAGTCAACGGAGCGCATTAACCCGTCATCGCGTGTGGACGCGCTCTAATCACTGACGCTTACAGCAAATCTGGTCTTACCACTCATGCATTGGTGTTATTATGTTTATCTTATTTTTATACTAGAAAAACAAGGCTAGGTATTGTACTTTTCAAATGGAAGGAGTTTCGTGAGGCATGGGAACTCTCAGCAATGTTCTTTCGCAATGTCACACTCGGGCCACTCCATACAAATATCGAGTCGTTAACTATTACATATACAACTAGCTTTCGCCTGCGGCTTCGCTTGCGTGAAATTCGGGACAAACACATGTTTTCTCATTTATCTATAGAAGTACTCGTGTAAAGTTTCGGATAAAATAGTCCAACTAATCTTGTTTCCCTATACAAACTTTGGACCCCCGTTTCACCCCTTGAATGGGTGAATTTTAAAAAATCCTTTCTTAGTGTACGCCTAGACGTCATAGGGAACCTACGTGCCAAA
Source organism: Hypsopygia costalis (assembly GCA_937001555.2). Classification (NCBI taxonomy): domain Eukaryota; kingdom Metazoa; phylum Arthropoda; class Insecta; order Lepidoptera; family Pyralidae; genus Hypsopygia; species Hypsopygia costalis. The sequence continues at coordinate 879,037 of OW443331.2, forward strand.
TTTGGAATCTCTAGACCTTAGCGGTTTGGGCTGTGCGTTGATATATCAGTCAGTCAGTCAGTCAGTCAGGACTTTGAATTTTATATATATAGATGGCGTCTGTGCAGAGCGTGAATAAGCGTGTGTGCGTGCGGCGGCATACAAGCTATTACAGATTCGTCTCAGAGGGAGGTGAGGTCAGTATAAGAAACCGGCAGAGAGTGGCCATACTGCACGTAATACTATTATTAATTCTGTGGCAATATTGAAGATACCTCACAATATTTCGTGCCCCTTTGTGTGTTCTACCTTTTGTGCAATGGGATGTGTTCAGAGGAGTTGTTTGACTTGATGCCTACGGCCTGCTTCTACAGTCGCATCGCTCGCCATCGACAGGGAATTCATCCTTACACATTGGAGTCTAAGTGGTCGTGTACTGTGCGGTTTCAGAGAAATTTTCTTCCGCGTCCTGTCAAGCTGTGGAATGAACTGCCTATCGAGGTTTTCTCAGGAGACTACAGCATGGGGTTCTTTAAAAAGGACGTGAAAAGGTTTTTACAGGGTCGGGAACGCGCGTGTGATGCCTCTGATGTTATAGATGTTCTTAGACTACGGTAACTGCTTTCCATTAGGTGGACCGTATGCTTATTGTCCACTTTTGACCGTATGCTTAGTGATATAAAAAATATTATTTTGTTTCGGATCATGTTTCGTTGATTGGTATAAGGAGCTCGCTATGTTTGGAGCGTAAGTCAACTTCAACAGCACAAGATCCACCCTGCCGTTTAGCTGACGAGGTTCTTACTGAAGAATTAAAGAATGTTTAATCCTGGCTACACATGAAATAAAGTAGTGGGTGTGTGGTAATTCTTTAATTGTGATGTACGGCCGTTAAACTTTTTTTAATAAACTACATACATCGGGTGGCAGACAAGCATACGGCCCGCCTGATGTATGATGTAAAGCAGTCACCGAGGCCACAATAACGCTCGCAATATGAAATATCGCTAGCGCGCCGCCACACAAGCTGTCAGCGCAGCAACTCCTTACTTTCTGGTGACCTCTCCCACTCGCAGAAACACAATAACCCTCAAGGGAATGGTTATTTGCCTGCGGTGTTCAGTACGGTGGAGGTACTTCCCCAGTTGGGCAGTGGTGGGGTAGGCGGTGGCAATGTGGTGGCCAACATATAAGACAAGTATAAAAGCCCATTATAGCGGCAAAATAAACAATTTCATTTCATTCCGTCTAGTCTCTAATCCAAAACTTGTACTACGGGTACCATATAACAAAGAAATGGGTATACTTATGTATATTTTTTTGTAATTATTTTTTTAATTTTGACACTACACACACAATATAAATTGTGAATTCCACAGACATTAGTGGTGACTTTGACAAATATGTGAAACTTGGCGGGCGACGGCCGGACACGGCGCTAGTTCGCACCTGTTGTATCTCTCAACCTGCCCGTATTTTTAAAGCGGACGAATAAATAACTCGACGGGCCGGTACACGGCTACAAAATGTTCGTGACGTTGGCAAGTGTTTATGTCTAGTTGATGTGGAATTGGGGACTCCGTTTTTAGGTAGCTCGAGCTCGATCGAAGGAGCTCGATGGCCTCGTTGCGCGTATCAGTCTAATCGATCACGCAAGTTAAGCATCGCCGATCGCAGCCTGTCCATGGATGGGATTTTTTTTTTATACCACCAGTGTCGAAAACAAGCATACGGCCCGCCTGATGGAAAGCAGTTACCGTAGCCTATGAACGCCTGTAACACCAGAGGCATCACACGTGCGTTGCCGACCCTGTAAAAACCTCTTCACGCCCTTTTTGAAGAACCCCATGCTGTAGTCCCCTGAGAAAACCTCGACAGGCAGTTCATTCCACAGCTTGACAGTACGCGGGAGAAAACTTCTCTGGAACTGCACAGTACGTGACCACTTAGGCTCCAATGTGTTTATTTTTTATCTCGAGCCTTTACGCGACTTGAAAACACTGGCCTCCACCAACCCGCAGTTGAGCAGCGTGGTGGAGTATGCTCTAAACCCCTTCAATGGTGTAAGTGGTTCATCAACATCTTTGAACCAAAGCCAACTTCACTTGCACGCGGTTCACCCTGCTGACTGACAAACGAAGCTCTGGCGAAAAGAGAGGTAGGGAGCGTAATTGTAAGCTACCCGACTGGGGAATGTACCTCCACCTCACAGAATACCGCAGCCAAATAACAATTCCCTTGAGGGTTGTTGTGTTCCTGCGAGTGAGTGAGGTCACCAGAAAGAAAATCAAAATCGGTCCGACAAACAGACACACAGACAGACACGTCAAAGTCTTTTGATTTGTGACTTGACACGAAAGTTTGTGAGAATGCAGGCGTCAATTATTATATTATATATATATATATATTTTATACTACGTCGGGTGGCAGACAAGCATACGGCCCGCCTGACGTGAAGCGGTTGCCGTAGCCATATTAACGCTCGCAACATAAAATATCGCTCGCGCGCCGCCCACCCCCGCTGCCAACGCAGCATCTCCTTCCTTTCTGGTGACCTCACTCACTCGCAGGAACACAACAACCCTTAAGGGAATTGTTATTTGGCTGCGGTATTCTGTAAGGTGGAGGTACATTCCCCAGTCGGGTAGCTTACAATTACGCTCCCTACCTCTCTTTTCGCCAGAGCTTCGTTTGTCCGTCAGCAGGGTGCACCGCGTGCAGGTGAAGTTGGCTTTGGTTCAAAGGTGTTGATGAACCACGTACACCCCAAAAATACCGAATAAATAATTTTGATTTTTTTTCAGGTACTGTGGTCACTCGGGGCGAAATCGTGGGTAGAAGCTAGTGTGCAATGAAAAAAGGACAGATACAAATGCACCACTCACACGATACATCGGCATTCGGCCACCTCGGCACACCTTATTTTTAGTTGTAAATAAATTCAGGACGATTGATGTTGTTGGAAATTTTACAATCGTCGCAGCAGAGTCGTTTATAGTTTGAGGTAGTTACCGTTATTTACAGTTTTGGTACAATTTTAGATATAATACGTACAAATTTATATATAGGGAATTAAATGCTTAAAGCAACAATATCGGTACTAACTACTAGTAACTAGTAGTAGCTTACTACTACTCTTAAGTTGTACTAACTAACAATATCGGTAATTAAATGGAACGATAAATAAAAAAAGAATTAAATATTTTTTTCTACCAAGCATGAGTGGGGTATCAAAATGAAGGATTTTAATCTCTGATTCTAATAAATATATTGATTCTAAATATATGTTTTTTTTATATATAACTTGTAGTTTGAATTCTAAATAGAACGATAATAAAAAAATGAATAACGTACTCAAAGTGACATAAAAATCATAACTTTCATTTTTAAAACTGAGAAACACTCCTTTTTCAAAGTTGGTTAATAAATAGGAAATATAGATTAAGTATAATAAAGGTATTAAACTTTGCACTTACTGTATATTGTGACAATAACACATTTTAAGCTTACTTTGATTTTACACTCACCAACAAATTAATAGATGGCGCTGCCTGTATTTTAAAACGCGCTATTGATAATTTTTCGCAATTTACCCATATGGTCGTCACTTTTGGCCTTTACTTATTACCTTTTGTCTTTGATAAAAGTGCTGCAGTAAAGACAAATGGTTTCTTTGCTTTGTGGTAATAAATATTACACTTTGCTTTGTTATCTGATGCTGTTTTTCCTTCTGCATTCGTTTCGTTCGAGTGAATTAGTGTAAGTTGTAAAATAAAAATACTTATCTTTAAGGTTTAGTTTTGTATTTTATTCGCATTAGTTTCGTTCCATTGAATAAGTTTAAGTTGTAAAATAAAAATATTTATCTTTAAGGTTTAGTTTTGAATTTTACTATCCGAGGGAGCAAAGCAAATTGTTATGTATGTAATTGTAGTTAGGTGCTGACGTCTACTACTAATAGGATTAATTAAGTTAAGCTGGGCTAAGCGTTGTCTTAAAAATTAAATTGATTTTATTTGTTGTTAACTTGTGTTGTAAATTTGAACTTATTTTGCTAAAATGGCTTTATCTCGCAAGACTAAACGAGCTAAGGCTGCAAAAGAGAAAACTAAAACAGAATCTCCTAATTCACGTAAAATACGCCTTGATAAAATGAAAGATAGAATGAAGTTAGCATACATTGATCTTTCTCAAGAGAAAAAGAAAAAAGTGTCGGAAGAAAATAACGCCCGAAAAGCAATCAGGCAACAAAAGAAAACTCAAATTGAAAGACAGCAAAGTCTACACTCTATGAGAGAGTATAATTCTCAAAAACGGCAAAACGAATCTCCTTCATCTCGTAAGGCTAGACTAGATTCTATGAGAGAATATAATTCACAAAGTCGGCAAAACGAATCTCCTTCATCTCGTGAAGCTAGACTAGATTCTATGAGAGAATATATTTCTCAAAGTCGAGAAAACGAATCTCCTACTTCTCGGTTAACTAGACTACGTCAAATATCTCAAACTTACACTCAGTTGTCTCCTGTTTCGCGTGAAGATAGACTGTCTGCCATGAGAAATAGATCTCGCGCCCGAAGACTACTGATTAATGAATTTGAGGCAGAAATTTCGCAAATAGCTGTAGTACCATGCTATGTTTGCACAAAATTACTGTATTCAAAACAATGTCATAATATCAATGTTACTGCAAGTTTGACAATACTACCTTCTAATGTACCTCAACGTATAACATGTTGTGGCAGATGCGCAAGTAAAATAACAAAGAATCAGTGCCCCACAAATGCAATTTGGAACAATATGACCGTTTCTCCTATTCCAGAGGAACTTGCTTGTCTTTCTGAAATTGAAATACGATTGATTTCGCGAATAAAACCATTTATCAAAGTTTTACGTCTAGGTGGTCGCTACGGTCAGCAGGGTTTCAAGGGACAAGCCACACTGTTCGCTCAACAAGTTGAAGAGGTAACGGAACAGCTTCCTTTATGTGGAACAAATATGGGCATTGTAATTGTAACCGAAAATCTTGAAAATATAACTGGAAATAGAAGATACAGCGTAGATACAGAAAAAATTAAAAAAGCGCTTAGGTGGCTAATTCAAAATAATCATTTATATAGAAATGTTCAAGTTAATTTTGATATTACTGATGAAGAATTGCATCAAAGTATATTAGAAGCTATAACAATATCACAATCTCAGAGGGACAATAACGTCATCCAAACTCCGCAAACTCATTTTAAACAGGTAGATGACGATAAGACTATTTTGCGTGGTACATTTCATCAAGGTAATGACAGATTCGGGAATTCAAGTGGACGTCAATGCACAGCCATGGCTGCTACGGCTATAGCTTACTCTGAAGTGCTTTCTGTTTCACAATGGAATACACCTGATGTAGATCGAATCCTTTTAGCTGGAAATACATATTTTATTCAGTGTTTATCAAGTTTATCTAATGAACCACAGTACCTGAATACTGAAGAGTTGTTGCCTTCAATTTGCATAGCTTCATCAGAGTTAACTTTAGAAATACAACCTGATGTAGTTATTGGAATTATCAATCCTAGGAAACCAAATGAGATAATAGAAGGTTATTTCAATGGATTGACTGCAGGATTAGAAAACCTTTTTTTGACACACAATAATGGAATCGTTACATGTGAAACTCTGATATCTGTTGCTGTTATGCATTTAAACGGTGAATACTATTTATTTGATTCTCATTCTCGTGGCCCTAAAGGCCATCCTGCGGGCATAAATGGAACAGCTATGGTCATGAAATTTAATAATAATGAGAGTTTGTGCCAACGTCTTTCCATAGTTTTAGAAGTACAGAAACAACGAGACTTGCAATATTCTGTTACTGCTGTCAAACCAACATTGAAAAGAGGCGTACCCATGGAACTGGATCATGAAAATATTCCCAATTCAATCGTTACAGAGACAGAATTCAATGAGCATATTCACGATGGTCAGGTAGTCGTTACATCTCTTATGCCCATAGATTCCAATGTTCCGGCTTTAAATGAAGTTTTAAGTGATATAAACGTGGAAGATGAAACGATTCCTATTCATAACCTAAAACGAAAGACAGCACCACCCGTAAGTATCTTGTGAGAAAAAAGAGCTGAAGAACTTGCATGGGTGAAGTTATTCCCAAATGGAAAGAATGGTCTTAAGGAAGACAGGCCACTTTCTATCACACCGCTTGATTACTATCAAACGAGAATAATGAGCAATGAAAAAAGGTTTCAGAATAATGAATACTTATTTTATGCATTATCAGTCGTTGAACTTTGTAAAGCTCAACAAAATGTATCAGTTTGTGCAAAACTTCGCCAGAATGGAGCACAACCAAACGATGTAGTACAGAATGTACATTTGATGATGCGCAATATTCGTGGTACTTCATCTTATTGGCACAAAGCTTATATAGATCTCTTGGCCATGGTAAAAAATTTAGGTCCTCCACATTGGTATTTAACATTATCGTGCAATGATTTAAACTGGCCTGATGTTTTAAAAGCCCTTTTAGTTGCCGATGGTCGCCCTAATGCTTCCGTAGAAGAGCTTACATTTTCTGACAAGTTACGTTTGGTTGAACAGTATCCGGTCACTTTATCAAGGCAGTTTATGATCCGCGTAAACGCTTTATTTAAACGGCTCAAGCAGAAAGAAAACCCGTTGCTTGGAAAATGTGTAGAAGACTTTTGGTGGCGTGTGGAGTTTCAATTACGTGGAAGCCCTCACATACACATGGTTGTGTGGTGCGAGCAAATGCCTGCCTTCGATACTCCACAAGGCGTAGAACTTCTGGACCAAGTAGTTACCTGTAACATTCCAGATCCAGAGTATGACAAAGAAATGCATGATTTAGTCATAAAACTGCAAACACATAAACACACACACACGTGTTTTAAGAAGAGTACGACATGTAGATTTGCTTTTCCAAGACCAGTATCAAATGTGACTAAAATTTTGGACGAGGAGCAAACTACAAGAAATAAAGGAAAATTTTACATATTGAAAAGAAATGATGACGAGACTATGATTAATCCATATAACGCCGAAATATTAAAGATGTGGTCTGCCAACATGGATATTCAACCATGCGGATCGGCTATAGGTATAGCTTATTATATATCTAAGTATATTTCAAAATCGGAACCTGTAGAAATTTCACGATCAATAAGAAATGCTATTCAACGAGTACGAGAACAAGGTGGCGATGTTGGCAAACAGGTTTTTGCAATACAAAATGCAATTTTAACTCACCGTGAAGTTTCTGCGTGTGAGTGCGCTTTTCGTTTATGCCATCTTAAACTACGAGATAGTTCCCGAAAATCTGTGTTTGTAAATTCGTGTGTTCCGGAAGAGAGATATCGTATGCTCAGAATTGACAGTGATTCAGCAGAACCGTTTAAAAATATATTTGATAGATATGTTTGCCGGCCTCATAATTTGGAAAATCTTCGTTTAGGAGAGTTTGCCATATGGTACGACGTGGTGAATAAACAGTCAAGAAATAACATCGACGATGACGACCAAGATATGGATGCTTATGATGATCAACAAGATAATACCAATGATCAACAGCAATACATTACATTACTGGATAATGCAGGTCGCATGAAAAAAAGAAAACGCCCAGCCATTTTACGTACTCGCTACTTCACGCTAGCCTCAAACCCAGAAGCTTATTATTATTCTCTGCTTGTTGTACATGATCCTTTTCGTGCTGAAAGTGAATTACTGGATGGTTTTGATTCTGCCAAAGATGCATTTTACGCAAAACGAAATCTTTTACGACCTCTGCAAGAAGGAACTGATGCGGAATCATTCGCTAGATGGGAGATTGAGATTCAAAATGCTATAAGACGAGTAGTAGCGGAAAATATGGCTGCGGAGTCTATTTGTCAGAATATTGACGGAAACGAAATGATTGATCCCATAGAACGCGTAATTGCTGCAGACATTCATGTTGATGATTTTCAGGAGGCACCATCTGATGTTGTAATGTCAGACGATCAATACCAAATTGCAGTTACATCGCTGAATATACAACAGAGACAACTTTTCAACAAAGTTGCAAATAAATTGCTTCACAATAGTGATTTGGATGAGCCTTTGCGTATATTTGTAACAGGTGGTGCGGGGAGTGGAAAAACTTTCGTTTTAAAATTACTTGTCGAACAAATACGACGGCTAGGACATAATGATCTTGGCAAAAGTGTAATTGTTACTGCTCCTACAGGTGTTGCAGCCAGACTTATAGGTGGCAGTACTTTACACTCGACGTTTGCACTCCCTATAGAAAAGGGAAGGACGGAAGCTTTAAGACCTATATCTGGAGAGCGATTGCAAAAAGAACGACAAAATTGGCGTAATGTACGCTGGCTGATAATAGATGAAATATCTATGGTGCCGTATTTAAGTCTCCGTAATGTACATTTGCGGCTTCAACAATATAAAGAAAATGAGGCTATATTCGGCGGAGTTAATGTTTTACTTTTTGGAGATCTTATGCAGTTGCCTCCAGTGTCTAAGGTTTCTGGGGGATCTTATTGCTTTCGTCAGCCAGAAATTTTATCTGCTGAAATTAATCTCTGGAATTTATTCAGTTTTTGTGAGTTGCCCCAAAATATGAGGCAAGCTGGAGATACAACTTTTGTGGACATATTAAACAGTCTTCGCGTTGGAGAACTTACAATGCAGCAGTTATCAATCATAGAAGGCCGCAGAGTACCGTTGATAGGGCCATTTGAGGATGGAGAAGCTGTCAGAATTTTCCCAACAACTAGACTGGTTGATGCATATAACGCGACCATGACAGAAAAGTTAGAAAAGCTCACACAAGTATACACTGTTAGTGCTGTAGATATCTCATTGGATCCTAAAACATATGGTCAAAAACCACGAGAGGAATACATACCTGAAGATCCCAATAAAACAGGTGGTATACTAAACCAACTCAAATTAGGTGTAGGCTCTCGAGCCATGCTAAGACGGAACATCAATGTTAACCATGGGCTGGTTAACGGTGCCATGGGTGTTATCCGACGAATAGACTGGCCAGCACTACGCAGAGAGCAGTTGGAGCCGGGAGAACTTCCACAAGCGGTATTTGTGGAGTTCGATGATCCAAGTATAACAGGGAACCTACCTGGAATTGGAGTCCGGATCGAGCCTTGTGCTACAGAATTTGATGCTTTACGTGGTAAAGGCAAGATCGAGCGACGAATGCTTCCCTTAATTTTATGCTGGGCAGTGACGGTGCATAAATTACAGGGCACAACTTTAGACCGAGCAGTTGTAGATTTAAGTAAAAACTTATTTGCAAAAGGTCAAGCCTACGTTGCTTTGAGTAGAGTAAAGGCTCTCTCCGGACTTGCTATCAGTTCTCTTGACGCTAAAAAATTTGCTAAATCAACCACATGACATAAACTCATTTAAGGAATTAATCCGGTTACGTAATCTTTCTTAACTAAAAAGACATAAATAAAATAATAATTTAAAAAACAAAAAACCCGCCTGCATGGATAACTACAATTAAAAATCAACTGAAAAGACTGAAACAAGATAAAAATTCAATGATAAGGTATTTAAAAAAGCAATGATTAGGTAGGTACTTAAAACTAGAAACGTAAATTGAAACACTACAAAACCTATGTACCTACGTATTGTACACTTAGAAATATCAGCACGGTAGTCTTTCAATTTTTTGCAACAGTATAAACAGAATTGCAGTCGGAGGCATGCGCAAAGAGATAATAATTTATCATATAGAAGCACTTAATTTCATGCCTCCGACTGCAATTCTGTTTATACTGTTGCAAAAAATTGAAAGACTACCGTGCTGATATTTCTAAGTGTACAATACGTAGGTACATAGGTTTTGTAGTGTTTCAATTTACGTTTCTAGTTTTAAGTACCTACCTAATCATTGCTTTTTTAAATACCTTATCATTGAATTTTTATCTTGTTTCAGTCTTTTCAGTTGATTTTTAATTGTAGTTATCCATGCAGGCGGGTTTTTTGTTTTTTAAATTATTATTTTATTCCTTCTGCATTCGTTTCGTTCGAGTGAATTAGTGTAAGTTGTAAAATAAAAATACTTATCTTTAAGGTTTAGTTTTGTATTTTATTCGCATTAGTTTCGTTCCATTGAATAAGTTTAAGTTGTAAAATAAAAATATTTATCTTTAAGGTTTAGTTTTGAATTTTACTATCCGAGGGAGCAAAGCAAATTGTTATGTATGTAATTGTAGTTAGGTGCTGACGTCTACTACTAAAAGGATTAATTAAGTTAAGCTGGGCTAAGCGTTGTCTTAAAAATTAAATTGATTTTATTTGTTGTTAACTTGTGTTGTAAATTTGAACTTATTTTGCTAAAATGGCTTTATCTCGCAAGACTAAACGAGCTAAGGCTGCAAAAGAGAAAACTAAAACAGAATCTCCTAATTCACGTAAAATACGCCTTGATAAAATGAAAGATAGAATGAAGTTAGCATACATTGATCTTTCTCAAGAGAAAAAGAAAAAAGTGTCGGAAGAAAATAACGCCCGAAAAGCAATCAGGCAACAAAAGAAAACTCAAATTGAAAGACAGCAAAGTCTACACTCTATGAGAGAGTATAATTCTCAAAAACGGCAAAACGAATCTCCTTCATCTCGTAAGGCTAGACTAGATTCTATGAGAGAATATAATTCACAAAGTCGGCAAAACGAATCTCCTTCATCTCGTGAAGCTAGACTAGATTCTATGAGAGAATATATTTCTCAAAGTCGAGAAAACGAATCTCCTACTTCTCGGTTAACTAGACTACGTCAAATATCTCAAACTTACACTCAGTTGTCTCCTGTTTCGCGTGAAGATAGACTGTCTGCCATGAGAAATAGATCTCGCGCCCGAAGACTACTGATTAATGAATTTGAGGCAGAAATTTCGCAAATAGCTGTAGTACCATGCTATGTTTGCACAAAATTACTGTATTCAAAACAATGTCATAATATCAATGTTACTGCAAGTTTGACAATACTACCTTCTAATGTACCTCAACGTATAACATGTTGTGGCAGATGCGCAAGTAAAATAACAAAGAATCAGTGCCCCACAAATGCAATTTGGAACAATATGACCGTTTCTCCTATTCCAGAGGAACTTGCTTGTCTTTCTGAAATTGAAATACGATTGATTTCGCGAATAAAACCATTTATCAAAGTTTTACGTCTAGGTGGTCGCTACGGTCAGCAGGGTTTCAAGGGACAAGCCACACTGTTCGCTCAACAAGTTGAAGAGGTAACGGAACAGCTTCCTTTATGTGGAACAAATATGGGCATTGTAATTGTAACCGAAAATCTTGAAAATATAACTGGAAATAGAAGATACAGCGTAGATACAGAAAAAATTAAAAAAGCGCTTAGGTGGCTAATTCAAAATAATCATTTATATAGAAATGTTCAAGTTAATTTTGATATTACTGATGAAGAATTGCATCAAAGTATATTAGAAGCTATAACAATATCACAATCTCAGAGGGACAATAACGTCATCCAAACTCCGCAAACTCATTTTAAACAGGTAGATGACGATAAGACTATTTTGCGTGGTACATTTCATCAAGGTAATGACAGATTCGGGAATTCAAGTGGACGTCAATGCACAGCCATGGCTGCTACGGCTATAGCTTACTCTGAAGTGCTTTCTGTTTCACAATGGAATACACCTGATATAGATCGAATCCTTTTAGCTGGAAATACATATTTTATTCAGTGTTTATCAAGTTTATCTAATGAACCACAGTACCTGAATACTGAAGAGTTGTTGCCTTCAATTTGCATAGCTTCATCAGAGTTAACTTTAGAAATACAACCTGATGTAGTTATTGGAATTATCAATCCTAGGAAACCAAATGAGATAATAGAAGGTTATTTCAATGGATTGACTGCAGGATTAGAAAACCTTTTTTTGACACACAATAATGGAATCGTTACATGTGAAACTCTGATATCTGTTGCTGTTATGCATTTAAACGGTGAATACTATTTATTTGATTCTCATTCTCGTGGCCCTAAAGGCCATCCTGCGGGCATAAATGGAACAGCTATGGTCATGAAATTTAATAATAATGAGAGTTTGTGCCAACGTCTTTCCATAGTTTTAGAAGTACAGAAACAACGAGACTTGCAATATTCTGTTACTGCTGTCAAACCAACATTGAAAAGAGGCGTACCCATGGAACTGGATCATGAAAATATTCCCAATTCAATCGTTACAGAGACAGAATTCAATGAGCATATTCACGATGGTCAGGTAGTCGTTACATCTCTTATGCCCATAGATTCCAATGTTCCGGCTTTAAATGAAGTTTTAAGTGATATAAACGTGGAAGATGAAACGATTCCTATTCATAACCTAAAACGAAAGACAGCACCACCCGTAAGTATCTTGTGAGAAAAAAGAGCTGAAGAACTTGCATGGGTGAAGTTATTCCCAAATGGAAAGAATGGTCTTAAGGAAGACAGGCCACTTTCTATCACACCGCTTGATTACTATCAAACGAGAATAATGAGCAATGAAAAAAGGTTTCAGAATAATGAATACTTATTTTATGCATTATCAGTCGTTGAACTTTGTAAAGCTCAACAAAATGTATCAGTTTGTGCAAAACTTCGCCAGAATGGAGCACAACCAAACGATGTAGTACAGAATGTACATTTGATGATGCGCAATATTCGTGGTACTTCATCTTATTGGCACAAAGCTTATACAGATCTCTTGGCCATGGTAAAAAATTTAGGTCCTCCACATTTATGTGTTTGCAGTTTTATGACTAAATCATGCATTTCTTTGTCATACTCTGGATCTGGAATGTTACAGGTAACTACTTGGTCCAGAAGTTCTACGCCTTGTGGAGTATCGAAGGCAGGCATTTGCTCGCACCACACAACCATGTGTATGTGAGGGCTTCCACGTAATTGAAACTCCACACGCCACCAAAAGTCTTCTACACATTTTCCAAGCAACGGGTTTTCTTTCTGCTTGAGCCGTTTAAATAAAGCGTTTACGCGGATCATAAACTGCCTTGATAAAGTGACCGGATACTGTTCAACCAAACGTAACTTGTCAGAAAATGTAAGCTCTTCTACGGAAGCATTAGGGCGACCATCGGCAACTAAAAGGGCTTTTAAAACATCAGGCCAGTTTAAATCATTGCACGATAATGTTAAATACCAATGTGGAGGACCTAAATTTTTTACCATGGCCAAGAGATCTGTATAAGCTTTGTGCCAATAAGATGAAGTACCACGAATATTGCGCATCATCAAATGTACATTCTGTACTACATCGTTTGGTTGTGCTCCATTCTGGCGAAGTTTTGCACAAACTGATACATTTTGTTGAGCTTTACAAAGTTCAACGACTGATAATGCATAAAATAAGTATTCATTATTCTGAAACCTTTTTTCATTGCTCATTATTCTCGTTTGATAGTAATCAAGCGGTGTGATAGAAAGTGGCCTGTCTTCCTTAAGACCATTCTTTCCATTTGGGAATAACTTCACCCATGCAAGTTCTTCAGCTCTTTTTTCTCACAAGATACTTACGGGTGGTGCTGTCTTTCGTTTTAGGTTATGAATAGGAATCGTTTCATCTTCCACGTTTATATCACTTAAAACTTCATTTAAAGCCGGAACATTGGAATCTATGGGCATAAGAGATGTAACGACTACCTGACCATCGTGAATATGCTCATTGAATTCTGTCTCTGTAACGATTGAATTGGGAATATTTTCATGATCCAGTTCCATGGGTACGCCTCTTTTCAATGTTGGTTTGACAGCAGTAACAGAATATTGCAAGTCTCGTTGTTTCTGTACTTCTAAAACTATGGAAAGACGTTGGCACAAACTCTCATTATTATTAAATTTCATGACCATAGCTGTTCCATTTATGCCCGCAGGATGGCCTTTAGGGCCACGAGAATGAGAATCAAATAAATAGTATTCACCGTTTAAATGCATAACAGCAACAGATATCAGAGTTTCACATGTAACGATTCCATTATTGTGTGTCAAAAAAAGGTTTTCTAATCCTGCAGTCAATCCATTGAAATAACCTTCTATTATCTCATTTGGTTTCCTAGGATTGATAATTCCAATAACTACATCAGGTTGTATTTCTAAAGTTAACTCTGATGAAGCTATGCAAATTGAAGGCAACAACTCTTCAGTATTCAGGTACTGTGGTTCATTAGATAAACTTGATAAACACTGAATAAAATATGTATTTCCAGCTAAATGGATTCGATCTACATCAGGTGTATTCCATTGTGAAACAGAAAGCACTTCAGAGTAAGCTATAGCCGTAGCAGCCATGGCTGTGCATTGACGTCCACTTGAATTCCCGAATCTGTCATTACCTTGATGAAATGTACCACGCAAAATAGTCTTATCGTCATCTACCTGTTTAAAATGAGTTTGCGGAGTTTGGATGACGTTATTGTCCCTCTGAGATTGTGATATTGTTATAGCTTCTAATATACTTTGATGCAATTCTTCATCAGTAATATCAAAATTAACTTGAACATTTCTATATAAATGATTATTTTGAATTAGCCACCTAAGCGCTTTTTTAATTTTTTCTGTATCTACGCTGTATCTTCTATTTCCAGTTATATTTTCAAGATTTTCGGTTACAATTACAATGCCCATATTTGTTCCACATAAAGGAAGCTGTTCCGTTACCTCTTCAACTTGTTGAGCGAACAGTGTGGCTTGTCCCTTGAAACCCTGCTGACCGTAGCGACCACCTAGACGTAAAACTTTGATAAATGGTTTTATTCGCGAAATCAATCGTATTTCAATTTCAGAAAGACAAGCAAGTTCCTCTGGAATAGGAGAAACGGTCATATTGTTCCAAATTGCATTTGTGGGGCACTGATTCTTTGTTATTTTACTTGCGCATCTGCCACAACATGTTATACGTTGAGGTACATTAGAAGGTAGTATTGTCAAACTTGCAGTAACATTGATATTATGACATTGTTTTGAATACAGTAATTTTGTGCAAACATAGCATGGTACTACAGCTATTTGCGAAATTTCTGCCTCAAATTCATTAATCAGTAGTCTTCGGGCGCGAGATCTATTTCTCATGGCAGACAGTCTATCTTCACGCGAAACAGGAGACAACTGAGTGTAAGTTTGAGATATTTGACGTAGTCTAGTTAACCGAGAAGTAGGAGATTCGTTTTCTCGACTTTGAGAAATATATTCTCTCATAGAATCTAGTCTAGCTTCACGAGATGAAGGAGATTCGTTTTGCCGACTTTGTGAATTATATTCTCTCATAGAATCTAGTCTAGCCTTACGAGATGAAGGAGATTCGTTTTGCCGTTTTTGAGAATTATACTCTCTCATAGAGTGTAGACTTTGCTGTCTTTCAATTTGAGTTTTCTTTTGTTGCCTGATTGCTTTTCGGGCGTTATTTTCTTCCGACACTTTTTTCTTTTTCTCTTGAGAAAGATCAATGTATGCTAACTTCATTCTATCTTTCATTTTATCAAGGCGTATTTTACGTGAATTAGGAGATTCTGTTTTAGTTTTCTCTTTTGCAGCCTTAGCTCGTTTAGTCTTGCGAGATAAAGCCATTTTAGCAAAATAAGTTCAAATTTACAACACAAGTTAACAACAAATAAAATCAATTTAATTTTTAAGACAACGCTTAGCCCAGCTTAACTTAATTAATCCTATTAGTAGTAGACGTCAGCACCTAACTACAATTACATACATAACAATTTGCTTTGCTCCCTCGGATAGTAAAATTCAAAACTAAACCTTAAAGATAAATATTTTTATTTTACAACTTAAACTTATTCAATGGAACGAAACTAATGCGAATAAAATACAAAACTAAACCTTAAAGATAAGTATTTTTATTTTACAACTTACACTAATTCACTCGAACGAAACGAATGCAGAAGGAAAAACAGCATCAGATAACAAAGCAAAGTGTAATATTTATTACCACAAAGCAAAGAAACAATTTGTCTTTACTGCAGCACTTTTATCAAAGACAAAAGGTAATAAGTAAAGGCCAAAAGTGACGACCATATTATGGGTAAATTGCCAAAAATTATCAATAGCGCGTTTTAAAATACAGGCAGCGCCATCTATTAATTTGTTGGTGAGTGTAAAATCAAAGTAAGCTTACAATGTGTTATTGTGACAATATACAGTAAGTGCAAAGTTTAATACCTTTATTATACTTAATCTATATTTCCTATTTATTAACCAACTTTGAAAAAGGAGTGTTTCTCAGTTTTAAAAATGAAAGTTATGATTTTTATGTCACTTTGAGTACGTTATTCATTTTTTTATTATCGTTCTATTTAGAATTCAAACTACAAGTTATATATAAAAAAAACATATATTTAGAATCAATATATTTATTAGAATCAGAGATTAAAATCCTTCATTTTGATACCCCACTCGATATGCTTGGTAGAAAAAAATATTTAATTCTTTTTTTATTTATCGTTCCATTTAATATTAAAAATGCAAGTTATGTACATACTTAGAATCAGTGTTTAAAATCCTTCATTTTGATACCCCACTTAATATGCCTGGTAGATTTATTTTTATTTCCTCACATTATGGCTTCAAACAGCCGCTATATTGTTTTTTTTTAATATTTCACCTACCTTAGAACACTCGGGCTATTAAGACAAATCTAACGATACCTCAAATGTGAAAATCCATTCAACGGTTCTAGAGATACAAGGTAATAAAGAATATTACATACATACAAGATACGCGCTAAACACATAACCCTCCTGGCAGTCGGGTAAAAACATACTTAGTATCGGGTCAGGACCACCGCACATTCACACCACTGTGTAGCCACGATTAACAGTGTCGACCAACAAAACCTTGCATGCTTCGTAAGGCACGTGAAGCCGTCGGTACCGGCTGTTGTCATTAGATGACAGTCGTTAACGCAAGTCAGTGGCCTTTAGGCGGCTTGAAAATACTGGCTTTCACCAACCTGCAGTTGAGCAGTGTGGTGGAGAAGCTCTAAATTCCTTCGATTGATAGGAGGCCCGTATCCCAGCAGTGGGATGAATAATGGATCAAAGTCAAAGTCAAAGTCAAAAATTCTTTATTCTGTTGGCCCTCGCGGGCACTTAGATACGTCTTTTACAATTAGGTATATATTTTTTTATCTACCAGCATTTCGGAATGACCATTGACGAGAAGAAATGCCGAAAGAAACTCTGTCAATCTGGTTGATGATGACCAATAAGAACTGCACAATGGAGTCCATTGCAGTCCCGGGGGTAAAACTACGGCTGGCTTGTAATTCATAATGAATTCATTCAGAAGAAATTAATAGGAATAAGAAGCTTTTGGAATTAGACTTCCAATGACGCACAACGACGCCACCGAATTTCTACTTTATAATATTAGTTTTATAACTTTTCTTCTTCTTTGTCCTAGCCATTTCCCATTATTTAGGGTCGGCACTCCTAGTACTGCGGCGCCAGGACAGGTCAGTACCCAGGGTTGTCGAAACATTTATTTGGGCAAGCTTTAAGACCTTGGCTAACGTGGACCACCAGTTGGCCAGTGGGCGTCCTCTACTTTTCTAATTATTTGGCAGTGGTAAGGGCTGTTTCACGACATGGTCTTCGGGGCGTCTCATGACATGACCGATCCAAAGTAGGCGGCTTTCGGTGAGTTTTTCTGCTATAGGCGCTACCTTGAAACTTCCTCTGATGTGCTCGTTTCGCTATAGTTTTATCACTGTCAGTCATATAACCATAAAAACCTAAGAAGCCATTATAATGTGTACAGCATCGGCCAGTGATTCTGTCCATCCGTCTAGCAATTAATCAGTGTCGTGTCGGCGATGACAGTACGCTAATGAGAGCAGCAGACGCGGCTGTGAAAACATTGGTGTGTGCTGCGAAGAGGAGCAGACTAAACTACATTGACAGACAGACGTACTAACACTATTAGTTCAATAGCATGTCAATTTTTCTGCTCTTCGTTTTTATTGTTAGTTTTTGGGGCGCCAAATTAGTAGAGTTCGAATTCAAGCTTCAGTGTAGCAGAACATGTAATTTAGCCAAATTCCAAGAGTCACAAATCCGGGTGACGGAACCCGGGCACCGAACAAACGTAGACAAACGGTTCAAAAATACAAATAATATACAATTCGCTATCTTTCGGTCTTTCATATTTTTTTTTTATACTACGTCGGGAGGCAGACAAGCATACGGCCCGCCTGATGTGAAGCGGTTACCGTAGCCATATTAACGCTCGCAACATAAAATATCGCTCGCGCGCCTCACTCACTCGCAGGAACACAACAGCCCTCAACGGAACCGTTATTTGGCTGCGGTATTCTGTTAGGTGTATGTACATTCCCCAGTCGGGTAGCTTACAATTACGCTCCCTTCCTCTCTTTTCGCCAGAGCTTCGTTTGTTAGTCAGCAGGGTGCACCGCGTGCAGGTGAAGTTGGCTTTGGTTCAAAGATGTTGATGAACCACCCCATAATGCTGAATATAGTGAAAAAAATACCCATATTGGCAAGTATCTTTGATCAATTCTGAGTCAATCCCCAAACGCTAGCAGATAAAAAAATAAGAATATTTCAGATGTTGGAGATTCGCTAGGACGACCGCAGCATCTGGAGCAGAGACGCTCAAAGCATCCACGGCAGTCGCATGCATCTACTAACGGTAGTGGGTGGGTGCCGGCCTTTAGTACTTTGCATGAACTAGTTGGTGACGGAAGCACTCAAATTAGTGTAGGTCAAATGGCCTGTAAATTTGACTTCCGCAAAATAACAACTGAATCAAATAACTATCTACATTCCAAATAGTTTAACTGAAGTACTTCGGTTCAAAATGTATTATCCATATAAAGTATGCTATTTTTGAACGCTGTAAGAAACACATTTGAATTAGTACTACTCTTAATATCACTGTAGTTATTTTCAGCAGCCCCACCCGAGCTTAATCTCCAAATTAAAAGGACATATGCCTGTGAAAGCGCCACCATCGAGTTCACACGTCTGTCACTCCGCAGTATCATTTGCCTCTTCAAAAACAACCACCTCACGACAACGGGATACGATATCCCTTGTAATATCAATGGTATTTTGAACCTTATTGAATAATTAATAAGGTATGAGGAAGTCAGACGTTATGTCCGTTGACCCACGGTGTCTATTTTTGTCACAGTGGGGAAGTATAGTACGATGTCACATGGTTGTTTGATCAAAAGTGACCAAGCATGGTGTAAGTGGTTTGAGGTGTAAGTGGTTCATCAACATCTTTGAACCAAAGCCAACTTCGCCTGCACGCGGTGCACCCTGCTGACTGACAAACGAAGCTCTGGCGAAAAGAGAGGTAGGGAACGTAATCGTAAGCTACACGATTGAGGAATGTACCTCCACCTCAAAGATACCGCAGCCAAATAACAATTCCCTTGAGGGTTGTTGTGTTCCTATGAGTGAGTGAGGTCACCAGAATGGATGGAGATGCTGCGTTGGCAGCGAGGGTGGCAGCGCGCGAGCTATATTTTATGTTGCGAGCGTAAATATAGCTACGGTACCTGCTTCTACGGTGCTTGTCTGCCACCCAACGTAGTATAAAAAGAAAAATAGCAACTTTTCTATAAAATAAATAAATAAATAACCATTTATTTTGGACGTAAGACAATAGAGGGGTTAGTAACATCGAAAATCTTGTAACTAGGTTAGTAACAATGTCTAATGAGTAAACAAATTATTAGGCAACGTACAAGTGAATTACAACCCAAAATATAGTTCTATTGTAATTCACTTGACTCTGGCAGTGTTGACCGCTACCCTGTGCGCCTGGATGAAACAGTCAAACCGACCAGCGATCATTTTCAAGATGCTGTTACTGCTGTCACGCACTTTATGTAGTAGCGATGCTACTTTTTTACGCACTATAGCGTGAAATCTGCCCACATCTAAAAAAAAGTTATTTTTATTGGGACACGGCATGTGACAATTAGCTTCCAGTAAGCGATGTAATCACATGCTTCATGTCATCTCATCGTGTCCACTGTGCCGGCCTAGAAGTTCTCTGCACATTCCTTTGGAAGGACTCAATATCGTACACATATAAACCAGGAAATTCATCGCCGGGCCATCTTTCCTCAGTCAGCGTTTCGGAACAGAAAAGAATTGATGAAGCTTTTAATATGATTTACTATATTTTACATGTATGTATTGTACTCATCATCATCATTCTATCTAGAGGCGGGACGCCCAACGCTTCGTTGCGACAAAAAGATCGATTTACGTAATAGACTATTTAGACTGGGCTGGGCAGCTTCTGGAAAGCTTCGGTACGTTTAGACCTCACGGATACAATACTTGAAGACGAGAGTGACTCTCTCTTCACTCCACTCCACTGTGTAGTGGAGTGGTTTTGCTTGCGGGGTTCAAAAATTTAAAGTCTTTGAAGTTAATATTATTTTTAACTAGTTAGAATCTGTTTTTATAATTATACAAAAACAAACAGACATCAATACATATCTCAAAGCACTCGCACTAGAAGGCACTTAGCGCCACCGTGTTGTCTCACACTCACTCGCATCGACAAGACCATACATCAACAGCTGCAACGTACGTTCACCTCACTACTCTTATTGCGTTCCTTTTCTTTAACATTATTCATTTTTTTAGAGTCCCCTATGGCGAATTTGTAATAATTAAATCCCTTTTCTTCATGAACCCTCCTGATTGTGGATATATTGTAACACCGGTAGTGTTAAGGTATTCAGAATAGCAATTTCATTAAGGCTAAGTAGGCATTCCTTTGACCGTGTGGTTTCCGGCAGACTAGAATAGAATCACTCCATCTCTTCCCGTGGATGTCGTACAAGGCGACTAAGGGAAATACATTATAATACATCGATCAGGCCTCACTAACCCGTCGTTGTAACCGTGTAACGTGGTCTGGACAGCGTGGGGAGTGTAGGCCAAATCCTTCTTTTGTATGGAACGGAAGAGAGAGGGTCGTGCTCCTGTAGTGGAGACTAAAATAACCTGATGGTGATGAGGTATTTCTTTTGGATGGCCATACCTTCCAGCATTATAACCTAAGATGTAGCCGGTGCTGGAAAGGATATTTTTAATTGTGAAAATTACAAAATTGGACACTGTTATGCAGAATCCAGATCCAACCGACAAACTTTGCCATCTCAACTCACTCAAACCACCCAAATCGAGTTTTATATAAGTATTTGCAACAGATTCTAGCAGTTAGACATAATATGCTTCCTAAAACTTATACTTACTTATTAAACTTTAAATAGCTTTAACTTATAAGTAACAAAATGTCGGTTGTATCTATTGCATAACATGGAGCAAATATCTTCAGCTCATTATACCTCCAGGATCTCTATCGGGTTAAAAATCTATTAAACGAAGTTAGAAATCTATTTGCATTCATTTAAACCAAACTTCAAATTTTATAATTGAATAATTCTATCTGTAGCTTCAGCTTAGATGGTTTTTTTATACAACTAAGGTGGTACAAGTAAGGTTTTTATACAACAAGCATACGATCTGCCTGATAGTAAGGAGTCGTCGCAACTGGCTTCTTGCCATAAGGCGGCTTTATGCTTTGTCACCTTAGTTGTATATAAAAATCTAAGCTAAAGGTTATTTTGTAATTATCCGAATAAAAAAAAAAACATTTGAATTGGTTTCAGCTTAGGCGCGTAAGGTTACACTTTGATTTATTTTCATTTCTTATATATGTCTGCTATACAGTATCTACGGAACCATTTGAGATTATTTCTTTACGCTTATTCCCACTTCGCATGGGCATGACAGTTCACACGTAGCGCATCCCTCTGAGAATTATAATTTTAAATTTAAATGACTTTAACAGTCTTATAAATAAGATTCAATTTGCACTGTGAATGCTTTTGGAAAGCGCTTGGCGCGAACATGTTTATGTGAGAGATGATAACACCTGGATTTGAATGTTTATTTGATTTCTGGGAATCAACACTCATACTCAACTATTTGTGAGGTGAGTAATACATAAAAATGACACAGAATCAATTTCATTGAAGTCAACACCTATTTAAATATCTGGAATTAAAGCATATTATGTCACTTGAACGTAATATAAAAGCAAAAGAAATAAACTTTAAAATAAAATTCAATATAACAAAGACCCTTCAACAATTTCATTAAAATCCCCAGAATTCCATCAGAGAATAGAGCACTTTATACGCTCCTTAGGTACCTACGGTGATATTGTTTAAAAATGTCTCGGGCCCGATGCGACCGCGAGGGACTAAACGTATGCTAATTTTATTTTTAAAAAATGCAAGCACTCGGCCACATGTCGCCGGCCAGCGCGCTCCGTGCCGTCCATTTCATTGCCCTTATTGGCTTGTTCTGTTACCTTACTCGGTTTTCAGTTGATTGCCTTTTTACTGAAATGGAAGCGAGTTTTATTTCGACTATTTCATTTTATTTGAACTTTCAGCAATTGTAGATAAATAGATAGATAAAAAAATGTGGCGTGGCCTGTGTCACGGCCGTGTGTTGTACATACGTGTATACGTTATATAAACTAAAATTATCTCAAAATGGCAGCGCTTCCCCTGCCTCCGCACGCGATGTTTCATAGTCTTTACTTAGCGTATTAAATTCTTTGATGGTTCATCTATCCAGTGGTGAGATTGAATTTTGAATGGAGATGATAGATATGTAGCTGCAACATCAAACTGTATCCCCCGATTTTGTCATTATTTTTTTTTTAATTTCCTCGCTATGGAAGTAATCTTGTTCACGTCAATTTTTATACTACGTTTTTTTTTTATACTACGTCGGGTGGCAGACAAGCATACGGCCCACCTGATGTGAAGCGGTTGCCGTAGCCATATAAATGCTCGCAACATAAAATATCGCTCGCGCGCCGCCACCTCCGCTGCCCACGCAGCATCTCCTTCCTTTCTGGTGGCCTCACTCACGCGCAGGAACACAACAACCCTCAAGGGAATTGTTATTTAGCTGCGGTATTCTGTGAGGTGGAGGTACATTCCCCAGTCGGGTAGCTTACAATTACGCTCCCTACCTCTCTTTTCGCCAGAGCTTCGTTTGTCAGTCAGCAGGGTGCACCGCGTGCAGGTGAAGTTGGCTTTGGTTCAAAGATGTTGATGAACCACTTACACCCCACTATTAAAGTCAATATTAATCTTCAATCAATTTATATCAACATTTATCAGTATCAGCCTGTATCTACCCTGGATGCTGGATATAGGCCTTCCCCAATGCGTTACTTCGCTTTCCGCATTCAGGCGCTTTCAGACGCTTTCTTGAGGCTGTCCGTCCATTTAGAGAGGCGGCGTTCCACGCTGAACTCAAGGGAACTCAAATGAATTGTTATTTGGTAGAGGTACTTCCCCTAATAAAATATAAATTTTTGGTTTTTAAACTAGGATTTTATAAGCGAATAAGTGAGGTTGGCTTAAGCTTTAAAGCTGGTGGTAAGCATCTTACACCTTGGTAGACATTATTTGAATCGTTTCTATCAATTTGACAATTACGGTAATCGTTTTGAACTTTATGATTCCTTCGGGGTATTATAACTTCATAAATAGGTAGACAGTTACATGACCAGTTTTCAATTTATTCAACTGCTTCTTATGTGGTGACTTTTTTCTGTAACCAAGATACAGTCAAGCCATAACTGCATAGAAAAGGATGATTTTTTCAGGCCACTACTTTTGTAAACGTCTTTGTATTTCAAAAGCAAAAGACGTTGGAGTTTCTGTAATAACTTGTCCGCTCTTATTAAAGAATTTTGCGAAGATGTCCCGTGAAAATCTCAAGAGAGATGTCATTCAGTTGATAGAGCATGGGCAAAAGCTCCTGAATCTCACAGTGTATGACTATTTCGGTTCTGATGTGTCAGTACGAATTCCCTGCTGAAAGCGACGGGTACGGTTGTTTACCTATTAATGTTGTGACGTAGGAGGATATCGTAGTTGGGCCATTATATCAAACTACTTGTTACCCGCGACTTCGTCCGCGTGAATATCAGTTATACTGTTAAGACCATAGGAAATCAAGTACTTAACATAACCGTATAATTAAGAAAAAAACTTATCTTATAATTATACTTTATGGTATGGTGAATAATTTATGTAGGTACAATTCTATCATACATGATTTTTGCGTAACTTCAACTGTTTACGCAGCGCACGCAACGAAAGCCCACAAAAGACATATTTTTGTCCCATTTTTTATTGGTGTTCCGCTCCTATTGGTGGTAGTGTAATGTTATATAGCCTTCCTTGAAATATAGGCTATCTAACACTAAAATATTTTTTCAGTTCGAACCAGTAGTTCCTGAGATTAGCGCTTACAAACAAACTCTTCAGCTTTCGATACTGCAGGCAAAAAGCTCGATGACATTAGTATGCGTGTCAGTCTCATCGATTACTCGAGAAGCAACGTAGTTGTTTATGGATGACTTTATTTATATAGATAACAGACATAATGTTATAATAAAACACTTGTACTGTTCCACTTAATTATATTAAATTTTACCGACCGGTTTCGCCACTTAGGCAATAACAAGGTAAACAGATATCAACTTTAGATAACAGACATTAAGCCAAGTTACTTGCTTACGGACGGATAGAAAACACTGTAGGCCTTTACCAATCGGCTATCGAGTAGCAGCGGGGGAGTATATTAACCGCCTTCAATTGATAAGGGACACGTATTCCAGTAATGGAATAAATCAAGAATCAAAACCATTCAAGAAATTTGTATGATTAGTAAGCTTTTGGAAGTCAAATTTCAAAAGCTTCCTACTTTTACTTATTTCTTCTGATTAAAGTCGTTGTGAGCTCTAAGACAGTCATAGTTTTACCCCCGGGACTGCAGTGCACTTCATTGTCTATGCCTTTTTGGTGGTTGCCGCTGGCTATACAGGAGACACAGTGGTGGGCCCCCGTCTCGTTAGTGAATTAAATATTATGGATTGATACAGATGATCCTGTAAAGGTTAATGTCATATAATAAATATTTCTGGACAATTTACACAGCGGCATCTAGTCCCGGATTAAGCGCAAAGCTTGTGTTATGGGTACTAGACAACTGATAAATATACTTAAATACGTTTTTTTTTGTAAATACATGCTTATAATACATAGAAAATACCCAGACTAAGACAAACAGACGTGTTCATGCACACAAAATGTTTGTCTTGTGCGGGAATCGAACCCGCGGCCTCGGAGTCAAAGTGGCCATTGCTAACCATTCGACCACCGAGCTCGTCAATATAAACAGTACTTTTTGAGAAAAAGAAGACCAACCAAATTGGTTGAAATTCAAGTACGGTCTGTCCTACGAATGTCCCCCGGTCAGATAATTTTTACGAGTTACGATGTCCACGTGACGTCTTTATTAGCCGGAACCAAGGTGTGCCTCCCCAAGATTAGGGGCCCGTCGTAAAACGGACACCCGCTGCACTCGATGTCCTCTTGTTATAGATCTGTAGACGTAAGTTGTATAAAACAGGGATAGTAAATTATTGGACATTTGCAATTTCTTTATAACTTTATGATATGAAATATTAAGTTTTGCTACCGTCATTGTATGCGTATAGCCTGATATTTCTATCAAAGCTATGTAATTTACAAAAAACTATCTTATTTTTTCACATCTACATACATACATATACATTCAATCCAGCGATTTAAGTTTTGCGGCGTTTTGTTAACCAGAACTTGGCCTTTTATTCTAAATAATTATATAGAAGTTTGTTAACTTCAGGCTGCAAATTAATACCATAGTCTTTTTACATAACCTCAAGTGGATTACTTTGCTTTGAACCACTAAACTAAGGTAATAAATAAACATACAACCCGCTTGAACGAAAGGATTGCTGCATTCTATGTGTGTTTGCAAATTGCAATATTTAAAGTACTTGTAAAAACTAATTTACTTGCTTCTTGACGAACTGGGAGATATCTAGGGCTTGATGCATTTCATCGGAAATCTTTAATAATAATTTTAACCTGGATATCTACAATTGCTTTGGCCAAAGCAGTTGCATAAATCAAAGTCTTCTGATTAGAATAAACTACCTCTATGTCTATTAATACCATATCTGGGGCTGAAGCCGATTACCATCGGATTTTTAAATATGAAAATGAAACTACTATATATCATCATCATCATCAGCATGTATCTACCCACTGCTGGATATAAGCCTTCCCCAATGTCTTCCACCAGATACGATCCTCCGCCTTCCGCATCCAGCCGCTCCCAGCCGCTTTCTTAAGGTCGTCGGACCATCTAGAAGGAGGGCGCCCAACACTTCGTCGTCCTATGTGCGGCCTCCACTCTAATACCTTCCTCCCCCATCTGCCATCACTTACTCGGCAGATGTGACCGGCCCATTGCCACTTCAGTTTACACACTCTGGCTATGTCGACAACTTTGGTGCTCCGTCGAATTTCGTCGTTCCGGCTTCGATCCCGCAGAAAAACCCCGAGCATAGCCCTATCCATCGCTCGCTGCGCGACCTTTAGCCTGTGGACCAGTCCGATGGTCAGTGTCCAAGTCTCTGCACCATAAGTCATCGATACTATATAGATAGTTGCTAATTATGTTTATCTCAGCTGGTATAAACGCTAGAGCTATATCGACTAAGCTTAAGATGATTGTCAATAACTTTAACCTAAGACCAATTTTTGGAATCAAAAAATCCGATTGTAATCGGTTTCAGCTTCGCCGGTAGGGTCCCTGGTCTAGAAGAGAATAAAGCATATAATAGTTGTTAAGAATACAAAGGAGTAGTAGGTTTAAACCTACCCTTGTAAAGAGAGTGAGAGTGACGGACTGGGCCGGTGGCGTCCGTCATACTCCGCCGACTCGGAGAAATAACAAATGCGGCCGCCACCGCCCGAACGTATAAAATATATAAAGTTTGACCGCCGCCGGACACACGTTACACCACCTACTACTTAAGGATGGTTTACATGCGGTCAGTCGTCAGTTGTCACACGATACATATTTTTATTGGAATTTAACTTTACTATTTAAGAGTCGATTTTCATGTAATGCCCGCGGTAACAAATTTAGATGGAATAAAATCGAGCCCCACCAAACGGCATTACGTTGTTGGTCTTTTGAACAATTTATTTTACTTATATATGAAGCAAATATAATTAGAATCGAATATTGAAGTAGAGCCAAAGGTACGGCTGGAGTCCTCGTCACTGAGAATGAAATTAACTATGAAAAAGAATAAGAAGAACGACAAGAACAAAATGATTATTGGGAGAAAGAGAAACAGAGGCGAAGTCTTGTCACGCGTCGGTATTGATACTCACTATTTGATGAAGACGCAGTTACCGTCCTTTATAGCTTGCCAATTTGCAGTACAAAACAGATGGTTACGCTAAATAGTAATACTGTGGTTACGCAGTGCCACACATGCTGCTAACCCACCACCTTGTTAGGAGCATTCTTGTCTTACTCGCGAGGACATCGTCTACCCAAGAAAGTTATTATACCAACCTATGCATGTCATAGACTTTTTATCTCCTTAAACACAGCACCACCACGATACTGTTTTTCAAGTGGCAATTCAAAAATATATAAAAAATAAGAAATAATACTGAGGTAGAAACAGTAATGACGTTCCCATGTAAAGGCCTTCTTTGCAATTTCTGTAGAGAAATATGCAGCGCTGATTATCTGTAGTAAAACAACTCTCGTCCATGTGAGCCGAGGACAATGATAGCAATATTGTATCAAGTAGAAGTGTCCACGTAGAGACGTGTTTGTATGAAAAATATTCCAATATCACCCTCCCCGCGCCTCCCTGCCACCCGCCACCCGCCGGGCATCAAGAAATAAGGTGATTGCAGCAAGATGGCTTTTATTCGAGGGTTTAAGTTTCACATCGGCAAACTATGTTCTTCTACGTACGAGTAGGTATGTCTCTATAGAATAAAAAATGAAGTGCATTTTTGATTTTAGGGTTTACTGATAATTTCACTGATTATTATGAGGAGCTCGATGGCTTCGCATCGTCGACCGCAGCCTGTCTGTGGATGGGTTTATTCATCTCGAGCTCCTTCGTGCTTCGAAAGCACATTAACCGTCTTAAGGCATGTTAAGGCTATTGTCGTTACATAACAGTCGTTAAGCCAAGTCAGTGGCATTTAGACGCGCCGTACGACGTTGTAGAACTTTTGAGAGGGAAATCCTTTGAGTTGGAGTCTTAACGCCGAAGTTGAAGCCGATTACCTTCAGATATTTTGATTGCAAAAATAAAACTACTGCTTAGATGAAAAAAAAAGTTTCAAACACAACTGACTGATCGGATTCTGGGACATTCATTGTAGTTTATGCAGCATTCATTGTAATATAGGTATTAGTATTAGTTGATATAAATATTTTGCACGCCTGCTTGCGGGCTGAAATCACTCAGAACTCATTTTCATAGCCCTTTTAATTTCCAACACATTGTGAAATAGTCTCAATGCCTGCCGGGCCTGTTCATTGGTATGTTGTTCCATTGATATATCCAGGAGCGGGTATCCAACATTACATTACCATTCTCAAGGGGCCTTTACGCGTTGGATCCATATCCTCGCGCACACCTATCAAATGACCGGGATTGACCCGTGATTAAAAAATAAGTCGGCCTTTATTCCTAGGCCCTACCTATATTTATCGAGGAATGTATTCAGTGATTCTGTCGACGTTACATTTTAACAAGATCATGATAAACACAACCCTTCCCATTCTGTCTGATATATGATAATGATAATTCATGTGCAACCTTCGCCCACGGCGTAAGGTGATGTCCGAGCGGAAACGGAAGGCCAGGGGGCGCCACCCTGTCTTAATTTCCGGTCTCGGCATCAGATCTCCTTACGATTATACCCACTTTTATCCGGGACAAGGAAGGGTCAAAACGGTGGCATGTATTTGATGTGCACGGTACGGAACACGGTTTCCTACTTATCTCGATGCAATTTTTTATAGGATTTTAACATTAGTTTTAACAGTTTTATACTACATCGAGTCAAAAATCATATGCATTTATTTATAATGCTTCCTTAACTGTTTTATATTTAACATGTCATTAATTTAATTTTAATATTCGCATTGTGCATCTACCATCTTATATCTGCATCACAATGTCGACTGGTAGAGAATGCTTGTATAGCATTAAATCTGCATTTGTACGTTGTTTTTATAATAATAATAAATATTGTCAGACAAATTATACAGCGCCATCTAGCCCCAAAGTAAGCGAAGCTTGTGTTATAGGTACTAGACAACTGATAAACATACGTAAATACATTTTTTTTGTAAATACATACTTATGATACCTACATAGAAAACACCCAGACCAAGACAAACAGACATGTTCATGCACACAAAATATTTTTCCTGCGTGGGAATCGAACCCACGAGCGTTGGTGTCGAAGCCGCGTCATTGACCGCTACGCCACCAAGCTCGTCGTATTTATATGCATGAAGATTAAATAAAAGAATATGCTGTGCCTTACCTCTTTTTTGCTTGTTAGTTAAACACCAGGGTGCACCAAAACTGGTCTGGTTGTTTTTTCTCAAAGGTTATAGTGGGCTCACCATTAGAATCGAATCTAGATACTTTATTTTTATTTTTAATTTATTTTCTTCGGAAAACAAACAGTATACAAAAACTAATTACAGTATTAACGATTAAATATATAGAATACCCCCCTAAACTTCGCTTAAATTAGCCAATTTAAGGGTGGTATCCAGATTCATATGTTTACATCGATAGATAATGGTTGATTTAGAAACACATAATTTAAAAGTATAAAAAATCAGGTTTTATATTAAATTTTTGTTTACATCATAAAGGGAAACTGCTAAATTTTAATTTAAACTTTTATGTCCAAGAACTTGGACTGAAGGTTGACGAAAAGGGTATATTTCAACTGTACATTATGTAAAGACGTACATAGTTACGTAGGTATAGACCTATATGTGTATATATGTCAAATTTTTGGCACGCTCTACAACCTACGAAATTACCAGGTTTCAAAACAATTATGAGTTAGGTATTAAAAATCTATTCATATCAGCTGCGAGAATTATTTCAGTATATTTTAAATATTTCTCTATATTATTTTCTTTTATGTTTCAGTTAATATTTTCCTACACACCTATTACATTAAATTAAGTAATTATTTTACTATTAAATTAAATTAAACTCCGACGGGTTTAATTTAATTTAATAGTTTATTGTTAAATACATTCTCCCACCACACATTATCACCAGTGTGTCTCCGGTATAGCCAGAATTAACAGCGGTGACCAAATTGACTAAAAAGCAATGAAAATGAAATCCATTGCAGTCCCGGCGGATAAAAACTACGGCTTGGCTTAGAACTCATAACGAATTTAATCAGAAGAAATCAATAGGAGTAGAAAGTTCTGGAATTTGACTAATAACAATATACTAAACTATCGACTATGGTACATTCTAATTTTAATAAACGGTGTATACATAAATCTAATGATATAATCTACTTTATAATTAAAGTGGAAAGAGTTAACTCGGGGGATTTAAATCTATATATATCTATATATAGTCCTAAGCGTATACATTTTTGTATGTAAAGCGGATGTATGTATATATATCTCACCTTTATCGCAACGGGATAGATAGCAGGTCGCCGACCCTCAGCGGATGCATCCAATTGTGGGTGCATAAAGGTGCGCTTACTGTCGACCGCACTTGAACTCTACCAAGGTATTGAACTGTCGCTGTGACATACATTTTTTTTATTTAAATTTAAAACTTTTTTTACGGGGACAGGCTCACTGCATTTACACTACTGTGTTCCGTGAAAGTTAAATGCAATCCTCGGTATAAAACTACTGCTGCTTTGGAGCTGGCGACGAATTTGATCAGAAGAAGTTAATAGTAGTAGTATGGGGTATAAATGGTCATCAACATCTTTGAATCAAAGTGAACCTCACCTGGACGTGGTACACCCTGCTGACTGACAAACGAGGCTCTGGCGAAAAGAGAAATAGCCTAAGAGAAATGCGCGACTGGGGAAGTACCTACACCTCACAGAATACCGCAGCCAAATAACAATTTCCTTGAGGGTTGTTGTGTTCATGCGAGTGAGTGAGATCACCAGAAAGAAAGAAAGGAATGAGTATAGACTGGCAACGGATCAGCGATTCCGAGGTCACAATAAAGAAAGAAGGTAAGAGTAAGGCTGGCAACGGATCGGCGACCCCATGGTGTTGCTGATCTCCAGTGACGGCGGTGGTGATTGCTTTCCATCAGGTGACCCACATGCTCGTTTGCCAGCCTCTCATATAAAAAAAAATTGTAGAGAACTTTGGTACAAGCGATTTGTTCTGGCCGCCATGGACCTCAGCAAAGACCATGTCAGCCAGAACAGCGGCAGTTAGATATATCATTTGTTTCAGATGTTGGAGAGCTGCAGAGATGACAGCAGCTGGGGCAGAAACGACAAAAGCATAACTCTAATCTGAATATTCGCATCCAGTACCAGTATCCTAATCTCAGAGACTCATTGACGAGATGCGACACTCAGCATGTAGAACATTCTTATCCGCACTGATGTAGACTTAGTTAATTAGACAGATGCAATCCGTCGTCGTTGATGTTCAATTTTAATTTTATCATCAATGATTCTTCTGTTTATACTTGACACCAGTAGAGTAGCATATGCTAGACGGACCCTGTATCAAAATTTGGTGGGGGGACCCAAACACGTCAGGGCCTGGGGGTCTTTTATCTACTCAAACTGAACACGCTGGGAGCCTTAGAGCCCTGTATCATTAATACGGCGGCGGTAGCTACGCCCCTGCTCTGTCAACAAATGTTAGACAACCTCACATTACATACAGATAATATAATGCAGTTGTCGGCAACCCTTATTCATCCCTCTGCTGGGATACGGGTCTCCCCTCAATCGAAGGGGTTTAGAACATACTCCAAGGATGGCGGAGGCCAGTGTTTTCAAGCCGCCTAAAGGCTATTGACTTGGATTAACGACTATCATCTAATATCAGCCGGGACCGACGGCTTAACTTGCCCCCCGAAGCATAGAAGAGCTCGAGTTAAATAAACCCAATAATGTTGCTTAACTTGCGTGTTTGATTAGTCTGACACGCGTAATGATGCCATGGAGCTCCTCACGCCATCGAGCTCCTCTTATATACGTAGTCAATATAATATGTCATTCTGTATACTTATTGACAAGGGTTAAATATAGAGATTCCGTACTAATCTGTAATATATGTTCAAGCATTATTAGTGTAAGTGTCAAGCGGATGCATTCAATTGTAATGTGTGCGAATGTGTTGAACTTAGACTTGTTCCTTTTATCGAGAAGCGAATTCGAACGGTCATGTGAAGTAACAGTCACGTGAGCCGGTGAAACTAATTATTTCGACCTTCATATTAAATGTAGGTAAACAACAATCTTACATTGTTTCTGTATCTCAATTGCCAAGTAAAGTTTTTCATTGGAGGAAGTACATATGTTAAATTGTTAATATAACCTGATTGTAAAAGAATTAGGAACCCAAGATCAGGAATATTCCTCGCCCAAAGAATTAGTCTAGCCATCCAGCGAGGTAATGTTGCTAGCATCTTGGGTACGACGCCACATGGGCCAAACTTTTTACATTTATTTTAGTTTTAGTTTAGTTTTATTTTAGTATTATTTAGTTTCAGGTAATTTAGTTTTATAGTTGTATTTTATATATTATTATTATATATGTATTTAAATATATAATAATAATAATAAAGCTCTTTATTATTATAAAAAAACCAGATTGATTATAAATATGTCACATCACTTCCCGCTGCACCTTGACAGATGGATGCCAGCTGTATACGTTTGCTAACATGAATAATTCTTTTCTGTCTACATGTTGTCAAAGATGATGTTTGAAAAATAAATAACTATAAGTAGAGCACCTAATGTATCTGGCTGGACTATATGTATACATGTGGTTTAGTTAGAATAAATATCTGTGTTAAGTGATGTACAAGTTAATTGTGTGAGTTTATCACATGAGCCGAAATAGAACACACAAGTATTTTAAGACCTAATTATGTGCAGTTTCACTGCACATAATTAGGTCTTAACTTAACTTGCACTACTTTATCTAATCTCTAGAAAAAAAAAGACGTGTGGCACTCGGGGACTGCCGCGGTAAAGCTATTGCATAGCATTTTGTATCAACTTATGCAATTATAATTTTATTTATTTATTTTATTCATGCAGTATTGCTTTTTCTTTGATATTAATTCAAGTTACACTTTTTGAGCGTGGTGACCGATAAGAAAACAATTTTTTCTATTATTAAATAAATAAAACGAGTTTCGTAGAGTCGTACAATACGTCTAATCGCACGCACACAACGCCGTGTCGAAGACTGCCGAACTGAAACGACGTTAGACGATGCACGGCCTTCAAGCCACACCTCCTTGCCCGTCGGAGTGGGGAGCGTGAGGTTTTTTCGTTACGGAATTTCTGGATTCGGTCCCCGCGCTCAAGGCCCGCAATAGAAGCTATGCAATAGCTTAAAAAATTAACATTTTAAATAAAACCATGAAGTTAATTTAACAGCTTCATTTCTTACTTATAAATCCATTTGCTGATCGAGCATACGTGGTGCGCATGCGCGACGCGCCGCGCGGCGCCGCTTTCACAGATTATGTAGAAATTTTTTGCAAAGTTGCAATGCATTTGCATTGCAACCTGCTTGATGCTGTATCGAAATGGAAAATAAGTTATTTTTCGATACAGTTGTTGAGCTGTATCGAAAAGTAACTTTTTAAATTTATTTTGATTGCTGGTGCGTAAAAGACTGACATTAATATATTGTGTTTAGTATTTAAATCTCTAAATTTGAGTATGAAAGGAAATAAAATCATTTTCTTTAGCACATTTGTCTCTAAATAACAATCCCTGTATTTTTCTGCCCTGTTGTGACCGAAGGGTCACCGATCTATTGCCAGCGTGCTTCACCTATCAGTGTGGACTAGGTATACGAGTTCATGGACCCAGCGCGGATACGGCCAATTGCAGGCAATAAAGGTGCGTTTACCTCCGACCCGCCTTGAACTTCGCTCTTCATTGAGCTCACCCTTTACTTGATCTTTTTTCTTTTTATGTAACTAATAAAATCATGTATGCTGTCGTGCAGGAGTATGATGAATTAATAATGTTCCTGCTATTTCTAGAAGTCGGTTCTGACAAGAAATTTGTTTTCCTCTACCTCCTGCTTGTGGCTCGGCTTGCGCAAATTGTTTTAAATCAGTAGTTTTTAGGGTTCCGTATCTCAAAAGGAAAAACGGAACCCTTATAAGATCACTTTGTTGTCCGTCTGTCTGTCTGTCTGTCTGTCTGTCTGTCTGTCTGTCAAGAATTTCTATGTCGAGAATGCGTGGAGGTATCAAGCTGAAATTTGAACTGTATACTCAGGTCTACGGTCCCATGAAGTTGTAAAATAATCAAACTGCTAAGTTTACGTAGAAAAAAGTTACGGCCGTTTATTCAGCAAAAAACGCATATTTCGACACACTCAAGGGAATCAAAACCTATAGGGTACTTCCCGTTGACCTAGAACTATGAAATTTGGCAAGTAACATCGTTATAGACTACAAGTACAGGAATAAATCTCAAAACTATACATTTGTAAATAGATCTTAAAAAATAGGGGGTCTATTTTTTATAGGGTGTCGAAATTTCAAATTGAAACTACTAGTTCAAATGGGGTATCATATGAAAGGGCTTGATGTACACATTGCAAAATATATTTTATTTATTTTTTTCGACGCATTATTTCTTATTTATAATGAAAAATATCAAATTTAATAATGATACTACGTACCTACGGAACCCTCGGTGGGCGAGTCCGACTCGCACTTGTCCGGTTTTTTTCTAATAAAACTGTTAGGCCACGCCTCTATTGGGTTAGCTAACAATGTTATCGTGTTGCAAACACGATAACATGGCGCAGCAGACCCGGCTTAGAATTATTATTATTAAAAAAAAAAATATATTTTGCAATGTGTACATCAAGACATTGCAAAATATATATTTTTTTTCGACGCATTATTTCTTATTTATAATGAAAAATATCAAATTTAATAATGATACTACGTACCTACGGAACCCTCGGTGGGCGAGTCCGACTCGCACTTGTCCGGTTTTTTTTTATATATGAGAAGGGGATAAACGAGCATGTGGTTCGCTTGATGGAAAGCAATCACAACCGCCAACTTATACTCCTTCTTTTCTTTATTTCTGGTGACACTCGCACTCGCGGAAACACAACAACCCTCAAAGGAATTGGTATTTGGTTTTGGTCTTCTGTGAGGTGGAGGTACTACCCCCGTCGGGCAGCTTACAATTACGCTAGCCCTACCTCTCTTTCGCCAGAGCTTCGTTAGTCAATTAGCAAGGTGCACCGCGTGCAGGTGAGATTAGCTGTGGCTCCAAGATGGTGGTGAGCCACTTAGAGACGAGCAACACAGCGAAAATCAAATTGTGCATACCTCAACATTTTTCCCAAAGTAACTATGCTATTATTATTAATTATTTTCGAGTTATAGCTAATTACAGAAAAAGTTAGGAAACGCAATCACCCCTAAACCAACTGATTACTTGTAAAAATAATGACACACACTGAGATTACTAGAATGGCGCCTCTGTGCAGTGGTACCTTGTACTCAGGTCTGTCCAGCGTTGCCGTTTTGGATGTAATTACACATTTTAATTTAAACTATAGACTCAAGCTATCTCCATACCAAGTTTCATTAAAATCTTTTCATTGCACTCACCCTTTACTAGATTTGAAATTGGATATGACGAGCCTGTTGATGGAATGGCAGTGGCTACTTTGACTGCGAGGTCGCGCGTTCGATCCCCGCACAAGATAAACATTTGTGTACTTACATGAATGTTGCGCTTACTTTGGGGCTAGATGGCGCTATGTAAATTGTCCAGAAATATATATTAGTTATTATTATTGGAGGAGAAATAACGTTTAAAAAACCTTAAAAACATCTGATTTTTAACATATTTTAGTATGACAACCCACATCTGCCAGTGTATCTATGAGCAAGCTAGGTGCGTAAGGTCGTAGACCCACGGATATGTTCAATTGTGGGCAATAAAGGTACGCTTACCTCCGACCTGCCTTGAACTTCGGCTACGGGTTCACTGGTGAATAGCATTAGATACAATTATGAACTTTGTAGATATATGAAGTACCTAATTGTAGCTCCTAAAATACATGTTTTGTAAAAAAAATATTCACGGGCAATTTGATATATAATGCTATGTGTTACTGCTACCGTTCGCTCGTTGGGCAGCATTCGTAAAGCAAGATGATTCTATGACCTTTTAAGTTCAGGTTTCGTCCTCCAATGTGCGGAGCTAGAGATATGTGCTTTGAAACCCCGGTTTCCACCTCTCATACTCGGTTTACATTCTCGATGCTTCCCAACCCCACTCTGCGAATTGGAAAATAACTCCAACTCTGTGCTCAAAATAATCTCTTTTTGGTCAGAACATGAGAAGCGCTACCTTTACCTCGAACTCTCAAGTTGTAGAATGAACTCCCTGCCAAGGATTTCCGAGGAGACTATAGTATGGAGTTCGTCAAGAAAGGCGTAAAGAGGTTTTACAGGATCGGTGACGCGTTAGTGATGCCTATGGTATCGCGGGCGTGCATAGGCTGCGATTGGTGCTTTCCATCAGGCGAATCGTACGCTTGTATGTCATCTTAGTCGTATAAAAAAAGCGCAAATGCCACAGAGCGTAGTCTAACCAGGGGCCCTACCGCCGAAGCTGAAGCCGATTACCATCGGATTTCTTGATTCCAAAATTGGTCATAGGTTAAAATTATTGACAAATATCTTCAGCTTAGTTGGTAGAGCTTGAGGGTTTCTACCAGCTGAATTAAGCAATAGTTTCACTTTCGTTTTCAAAAATTCCGATGATAATCAGCTTCAGCATCGGCGGTAGGGCCCCTGACCTCGTTGTCCTCCTGTCTGGCCGATATTTATCCTCCTGCAAGCTATTTTTAATGATTTGCTAGCATTTAATCAAGTACATAAATTTTATATCCTTTATCACTGGCGGTCGTGTATGTACCAATCAGCGGGCAGGTCTACTACCTTTTATTGTCGCTTTCATATCGCCCGGTGTCCGGTTGCCATCCGCGAGATACAAATTGACTGCTCACGACCAAACTGGCTCATCCCATCAGTACGTTAAAAGAATTTAAATCTTCAGACCAATTCATTAGAGTATCTTTTACGATGATGCTCCTACTTGAGTTGTCTGGAACAATCATTTTGTTGACATTGTTTTCTTGAATGGGTACTTGAATTAATTTTTATGATGAACTAGCTAGTGCCCACGACTTCGTTCGAGTGGAAATTTTCCGGCGATCTCCGTTTTTCTGGTCACTTAGAGTTCCATTAAGCGAAGATATCTAGTGTTTCTTATCTTTGACTTTTGTATGTACAAACTTTTGGCCACTGTTCGAAACAACTTTTGCTATAAATACTATTTCCATAAATCTCTTAAATTTTACTTTACACAGGTAAAGTAGGATCTACATAAGATATTCCAATTTTAGCAGAGCAGTTGTACATTTATCATAAAGAAATTCATTGACTATTATCAAAGACTAGCTAGTGCAAATAGAAGACAGAAACAAAAAAAAAATAGTTTTATTGTATATAAAATTTTTTGCATCGTTTCCAAAGAAGTTTTATTAACAGGTAATTTGATCTACACTACTTTCCGTTCAATTTTATTAAAATAATCATTGATTCCGATTAGTTTTTTCAGTAAATACATTAAATTAGGAGCTCGATGATAGCGTGGTGCGTGTCAATCTAATCGATCACGCCAGTTAAGCAACGTCGACTGTAACCTGCCCATGGATGGGTTTATTTATCTCGAGTTCCTCCGTTGTTCGGAGGGCACGTTAAGCCGTCGTACCGACTGTTGTTATTAGATGACAGTCGTCAGTGGCCTTTAGGCAGCTTGAAAACACTGGCCTCCGCCAACTCGCAATCGAGTAACATGGTGGAGTATGCTCTAAACACTTTCGATTGAGGGGAGGCCCGTATCCCAGTAGTGAGACGAATAAGGATTTACGACGACGACATTAAATGTACTGACACTGGGTTTACTCTGTTATTATTATTTACTGATTGTAGTAGGTACATAGTTTTAGTCGTACCGTGACCATGGCGTCTGAACATCGCCGAAATATCTGGAAAACATAAATTGATCACGGTACTACATACAATACACGATCCCGTACATACAATGGTGATAATTTTAGTGTTTCTCTTTCTGAGGTTCGGTACTCCTCTATTCTCTGCTTCAAATCGAAACCTGCATAAGTGTATGTTTTTTTTATAATAACTTTACTCATTGATATTACCTACACACCAATCAACAGCATTGTCACACAGCCCTTAAAATTTGTCAAATAGGTTTCGTTTCTTTTATCGACTTTTCATGCCACAAAAAACAACTTTCAAAGACACAACAACATACTTTACTCAAAATTTCTACTCATACCTACTGGAAGCGCCTAGTTCCCTCAAATGCTAAACAAACAATTTCCAATTCATCGGGTGCATTCTAGAGTGTTGAAGCAAGCACCTCGTTATTGCCGCGGTGCGCGAGCGCTCTATTGCCGCAATTGACGACAATCAGCGCCAATTTACCACCAGCTCCCCCTCACCCGCCCTCTTCGTGCTCCATCTGTGTGATGCTTTCACTTCTCACCGGTACAGATATGGATAGAAGTGTTTTGTTAATAATAATTTTTTGTTAATGGGCCAAAATACTTTTTAATGCCTAATCCGAGAATACGATTTTCATTTTTTTATTTTAAATTAATATAATTATTTTCTTATTTTTTTATGGAGATTAGATATGTTGTAGTTCGGTTTATAATATACCTACCTCTGCAGCGTTAGTTTTAATGATTTAACTATATTTGTGGCATATAATATATCAAGGTGTCGAAAAATTAAACAACTGCGTTACTTTTTTACAATTTTTTTATTATTATTAATATTGTACATAGAGACTCACTGATAAGTCAGTTTTGAACTGTAAAGCTAATGTTAACCTCCTATAAAATTAAATCACAGAAATAATCAGTTTCACAGAATATTCTTATTAATCTAGATTACTGCGTTACCAATGTTGAATTTTAAAACTTAAACTTTTCCATTAATGGCAAAAAAAAACTTTAAATTAATTCTAATTGATGACATAATATTCTTCTTTTGATGAATAACACGTACGTATGAATTTGAGGCATTTTTAATAATTAGAATCCTATGTATTATTGAAAATACAATAAAAATCAGAGGGACACAAAAGTAACGCAGTAGTAAGCCTAGTAACACAGTAGTATTTTCTTATATAAAATACTTGTACTTTATATAGAAATCTCAGTATAATGATAAAACAAAATAAATTTAACTCTTTATGACTTGACATAAAATAAAGTATGTCAAATAACATCAAAGAAAACAAAGCAAAACAAAAATAAACAAAATATTACTTTTTATAACTTTTACCACTTAATATTAGAACCAATGAATATTAGAAAATCAACCTTATAAACTAATGTGATACTTTCGATTTAGTCATAGTTTTCAAAAAAGTTCGTTTAATAAAAGTTTAATTAAAGTATACCCTTTTACCTTTCACGACAATTTTGGGGTTAGGTACAATTTCTGCGATGTTTTCGTAAGGTTCGTAAGAAATGTCAGTCTCTACTGCTTTGAATCTTTTGCCAGTATTATCCATTGTTTTGAAAACATAACTTTGACGTCTCCTTCTTCATCAACTTCACTTTTAACAACACCTAGGTAAGTGTTATGTTTGTCCTTGACAGAATACACTTTTCCTAAAACATAGACACCGTCATATATCTTTGTAAGATAAACGTTTTCAATTAGATAACGTTGAATACTTATTTCAGTTCAGTTAATTTACTTGTTTCGTGTCTTTGATTGAAGTTTTAGCTCTTTGGTATCTCTTTTTGTATTTTTACTACACCTCCTTTTCATCTTTTGCAGTTCTTCCTGCAATTTCTTATTTTTTCAGATCGATATCTTCGAATTTGACCAGACCTCTATGGTTTCATCGAGGTCTGGTCATTTCATGATGGTCACAAGGCCAGGAACGGCCAGGAACTCCAGTTTTGGAGTTCCTGGCCGTGGGCTGGACGGCGGTGTAATGTCCATAATTTGTTGAGCAATCTTTTGACGTTCTCGTAGTTTCTAATTAGCATTCTTCCATTTAAGCTTTGCACTTCTTTGTTCACGCTTTGTTATGTCTTTCACATGTTTTTTATTTGCGTGGTACCTTTCAAGATAGTTTTTTTAGGCTTCAGCATTTTTTGCAGGGTCTAGTTTAAAATTTAGTCTGTAGCGACGTTGTTTTTCTGCGTTCGTCAACGCCATTTAGTGCAGAAACTTCTTTCTGAGAAAAAAGATACAATATATGGGTATTTCGGTTGTAATAACGTATTAATAACGTTAAAAACAACTGTGTTTCCGATGTAACTACTGCGTTACTTTTTTCAGTAACGAAGTGTAGCAGTTACGCAGTTGTAAATATTCGACTATCTTGTAAACTGTCACAAAATAAAATAAGAAAATTCAGATATTTTAACATTGACCGATCCAATACTTAACTAACTGCGTATGAAAATAATTATAATGTATACATCGTCCGTACGTACCTTTCGACAGCGGTAACTCAGCGGCCACATAATAAATACACGCAACTCTCTCAGCGACTGTGACGCGACTGATCCGGCTAACGTACTCCCCCCGCGCAGTTGTTATCATTTTTTAAAGGACTTACAACAAGTCGAACCGATTGAAATGCAAGAAAACGTAATACATTCACTTTAAGGTTTATTTTCATACAGCAACGCAAGGTAGTTACGGTTTTATTCTTTGTTGGGGACACCGATTAAATTATTCTTTATTTCATTAAATGTTTTATGTAAAAAAAATCTATTAGCATTGTAATAAGGTCCAAAGCTGACATTTTTATAGTGGTATTTAAGATTGAACGTCATCTAGGAAATATTATGAGAAATTGTTCAGTATAATTCAGACACGTGCTCAAGGACAACGGTATTTAGTACGAAGAACTACTGCGTTACTAAGACTGTCAACGTTGTTACCGTAATTTTCAAATTACTAACATATTTTTTATATTCAAATCTTGTTTTTTGTATTAGACAATAATGTCATATTTTGAATTTAGTATACGATTTTTACAAGTTTGTACTGATTTCTTATAAAATTTAATTTTCATTCCAAGGGACTGGTTTTTAGGCATCTAAAAGTATTTTGGCCCTAATAATAATTCTAAGCCGGGTCTGCTGCGCCATGTTATCGTGTTTGCAAGACGATAACATTGTTAGCTAACCCAATAGAGGCGTGGCCTAACAGTTTTATTAGAAAAAAACATAATAACATGTTTGCCGAGATGAATGGATAACATCCCCCCCCCCCCCCCCGCGATCGCCGGCGGGGAGGGGAAATATCGCATTTTGTGTTAGCGCGCACAAGAGGAAGACGTCATTTTCGTACGAAGATTGTGTGTTGAATAGTGTGAAACAATAAAGTTGATTTTAAAAAAAAATTGATACCGCCTTCAGTTGGCGAGCGCAGCTTATTGGTGAAATACCTCGGCAGACCTCAGCTACTGCCCGTCTTCCGGGAGAAAAGTTATCGCGTGACACAAGATTCCTTACTTGCCTTGTACGACATCCAGCGCAGAGCAATGGAGTGGCACAATTTTATTCTGCCGGTTACAACAGGGCAAATTTAAGGGTCTCCCTCGATTTTTCTGGGATCCCATCATCAGACCCTGACTTGGTGAATATGGAACCACCTCGCAATTACCCTTTCAAATAAAAAAAAAATGAATTTGACCATACGTGCTTATAAAATTTAAGGGTTTCCCTTGATTTCCCATCATCAGATTCTGACTCGGTGAATATGTGACCACCTTGCAATCATACCCTTTCAAATAAAAAAAGAATTATAAAAATCGGTTCACAATTCGCAAAAATATCGAATAACATATATACAAAAAAAAATATTCAGTCGAATTGAGAACCTCCTCCTTTTTTGAAGTCGGTTAAAAACAATAACGATAGGCGCAGCGGACGGGCGGTTTTGCTAATGTGTTTTTCTAACTTGTTTTGATAACATGTTTTGTTAGAAAATTGGCGCTACGGACCTGCGTTAAGATGATTTAACTAACTAAGGATAATACTACCCCGGATGCAACTTGCAATGAATTCAACATG
Organism: Hypsopygia costalis; assembly: GCA_937001555.2. Taxonomy (NCBI): domain Eukaryota; kingdom Metazoa; phylum Arthropoda; class Insecta; order Lepidoptera; family Pyralidae; genus Hypsopygia; species Hypsopygia costalis. The sequence continues at coordinate 921,507 of OW443331.2, forward strand.
TCATCCCGCTCCCGCCGCCAAAGATCACACTCCCAGAGAACATGGTGTGCTGTTTGATCGAATTCAGAATTAGCAGTAGAACATTCGCATAAGGGCGACGGCACTAATTTAAACGAAAAGAGTTTTGCCTTAAAATTGCCATGTCCAGTTAAAAATTGCGCAACGGGGTGGTCGACTTCTAACTACTTTTTCTTTAATCTATCTCTTACCGATTGAAAGAACAGATACAAGTGGCGTCCTTTGGTAGAAGTTTCCCACCTTTCCTGCCATTCAGACAGCAATGTTGCATCCGGGGTAGTATACTATTCAGATTTGGTAGCAACAAGGGAGAATTACCAAGCGTTCAGACGATTTTGCAATTCATATTATTGGAATCGATGTGTTAGGTAACAACTCAATGTTTTAGGTCCCCAATAGTGTTAGAAACTTAAAATCCGTGGTGCACGGCAGTTGAGCTTCACTTGACTAGCCATCTCTTTAGGCTTTTAATGCCTTATTTGCCATATTGCTGTCTCTCACATTGCTAAGAGGGGAAGTCAAATTCCAAAAGCTTCCTACTCCTACTAATTTCTTCTGATTAAATTCGTTGTGAGTTCCAAGACAGCCGTAGTTTTACCCCCGGGTCTGCAATGGACTTCATTGTTCATTGCCTTTTTTGGCGGTCGCCGCTGTTAATCCCGGCTACACAGGAGACACAGTGGTGGGAATGTGTGGCGGGCCCCCGTCCTAACTAAGGATAATTAATAACTTTATGAGGTTCAGGTTTCTTGTGGAGCTCGACAGCGGTGTTGTGAGTCGCAGTTATCGATCACGTAAGTTAATCAACGGCAACTGCTGCGTGCTGCCGAGTGCATCTCGGTTCTGGCTTTTATGGTTGCATAACAGTCATTAAGCCTAGCCAGGGGTCTTTGGGCGGCTTAAATAGCAGTTTGTCTGAAAAGCTAGTAAACAACAGAAAATAGTCAACAAAATGAAAAAAAAATAACTGAAGTACAATGATAGTTATGATACTTATATCGAATATTATGTTATGACTTTTATTTTATTATATTCCGTCTGGCCAGCTGCAGCGTTGGGAGTGTAGGCCAAATCCTCCTTCTGTCTTCGACGGACGAGAGAGGGTCGTGCTCCTGTAGTGGAGACTAAAATGACCTGATGATGATGATGATGTTATGAATTTTCCTGAGATTTATCATACTTAGAGTGCTAATCTATTTCTGTTTCTGGTTAAAAGTTAAAGAAGAATTTTGATACCGAGACTGAGTGACGTCATGCTTTTGACAATTTTAGTAGTGTGAGGGTAGACGGTAAATGTATACGTTACGTTCATGTCGTACAGGCGGGTCGTTTGCTCGTTTTCTACACATGCGATTGGCACGTTCAAAGGACCACTTACACTATTTACAAATACTATTAATATCAGTTGAAAAATTGTATCATTTCAGCATTTTATGCAAGTTTTATATCACGTATAATTGCGTTTACAATTTATTACACAATAAATAAATGTAGGTGAGGTAATGTTTATGTGAAACGCAAATATTTTTATTGCCAGGAAATCTTGTGATTTATACACAAGGTGCTTTCGGTGGTATTAGAGATCCGTAGTCAATGTGGTATCAAAAATAATAGGATTTAAAAATAATAACTTTTAAATTTTCGCGTTGCGTGATTTATGAGAATAACAAAGGGAACTGAGAGTCAGCATGTGAGCACGGCCGGTGCAACCTGGTTGAAACGTCACGTAATAATAAAGGTATGTAAATATCCTTATGCATGATTGCGTTAATGCCCGTTGTTATTTTCATAAAGGATTTAAAAACATCTAAAATAAATATAATATATCATCATCACTATATACACATATCACAAAATCCTCTCTGCTGATGGAGATCTCTGCTGAAGTGATGTGAATTTAGTGATCTGTACCGTTTGATCATTAATGCTAGAACTGCACCCAAAGACATTCAATAATATTAAATATATTAAATCTCGACCCTGCAAAATCCAATATCAGTCTGTATCTACCCACTGCTGAATATACGCCTTAATGCTTTCTACCATGATTATGCGATCCTCCGCTTTCCGCATCCACCCGCTACTAGCCACTTTTTGAGGTAGTCGGTTCATCTAGAGCAGGGGCGCCCTACGCTTCGTCGCTCCACACGTGGCCTCCACTCTAGCCACCTAATCCTATGGTATAGCCAACGTGACTCTAAAATACAGAGTTATATTTATAAAGTTAAACCTAATAGTATACGAGTATATGACACCGATAGAAATTGAGAAAAGGAGGTTCTGGAATGGCATCCACGGACTAAATTGACCAATTGATTAGGCATTAATTCCAAAGAGTCTATTGATCGAATGACACAAAATTGATCATTGTGGGAGTATTTAAGGTAGGTTTTTGTTAAGCAGAAATTCGGTGAAAATGGTGAACAATTCCAACGAAGTTGTTTCAAAATTATACTGAACCACTATAAGTCTATTATTTCTCAACATATACAGCCCGTAATATTACCCGCATTATTCGACGTTCGCATAATAAACAGACGGTGTATTTGCTTTCTTAACATATATTTTTATTTTAACAGCGCCGCACACGTGCGCAGAACCGCGAGAGAGTTTCGTTCACGAATATTTTCATAAGGAACCATAATTATTTCCGTTGAATTCGCGAGTTACGTGTAAAACTATTTTTGATATTTTAGAAGTATTTTTTTATTTAGATAAAAAATATGCTGCTTATTTAATATACACTTGAGACTAACATACACTATTGTTTTTCACTTATAAAGTGAAGTAACATACACCTCCTTTTCTTTTCACCTATAAAGTGAAACATAAACCTCCTTCGTTTTTCACCTATAAGGTGAAGTAACATTTTTTTTTTATTCTACGTCGGGTGGCAGACAAGCATACGGCCCGCCTGATGTGAAGCTGTTACCGTAACCATATTAACGCTCGCAACATAAAAAATCGCTCGCGCGCCGCCACCCCCGCTGCCACCGCAGCATCTCCTTCCTTTCTAGTGACCTCACTCACTCGCAGGAACACAACAGCCCTCAAGGGAACCGTTATTTGGCTGCGGTATTCTGTGAGGTGGAGGTACATTCACCAGTCGGGTAGCTGACAATTACGCTCCCTACCTCTCTTTTCGCCAGACCTTCGTTTGTCTGTCAGCAGGGTGCACCGCGCACCTGTAAAGTGAAAAGCAAAGGAGGTTAATATTATGTTTATTGAGGTGTATGTTACACCTCTTTTGTTTTTCAACTATGAGGTGTTACCCATCACGATCTTTGTAGTGAAAACCACCCTTATCTGAACGTACACCCTGATGTGATAGGGAGTGAGCTCCCCAGACGTGAGAAGAAGCTTAGAGACGCGTAGCGCGGATGACATCGCATGAGCTATACTTTTGGTATCACAAGCATTCAGAAGCAACAATAACCGCTCTACATCAAGCGAGACATATGATTATTTGCCCCCGTCCGCAACATGAAAAATCGCTCGCGCGCTGCGATCCCCTCTGCCAACACAGCATTTCCTTACTTCCTGGTGACCATCACCGCTCTTAGGAACACAACTTGGAACTGTTATTTCGCTATGGTTTCTAGGAGGTGAAGGTGTACTTCCCCAGTCGGAGAGCTTACAAAATAAGCTATGCCCTATCTTTGGCTTTTGTTCAAACATGAACTACTTACACCTTAATCTATACCAGACACTCCTCATTATATTTATTTAGAAAATATATCACTGTAATTCTACCTGCAAGTACATAACCTTAATATAATATATTATACAAACATATACTCCAAAATAACAATTACAGACACATTGAGGAGAAAGGCACAACAATACGGCGTTAGGTAAATCGGCGTATTAAACCTCTTCCATTGTACTCTCAAAGGTACGTTTCATTCGCACCGCGGCACCTTTCAGCTCGCCCCGTCTGTCAAAGATCACTTAGAAATGTACATTGCCGAAAACTAAACTGTATTATACCTACAAGTGTCTAACTTCACAGAGAAATGCTTTGCGAAACCTGTGTGCAAAGAATAATTTATTGAAGTAGCAAAAGATTATGTACAAACCTTCGAATGCTTTACGTAGAAGCAGTTCTTTAATTTTACGAAATGATAAAAGGATATGCTCATTTGAAATCATTAATATTTTATGAAATCAGCAATAAACTTATGTACAATCGTAAAATTGTTGAGATGCGTAGCATTATCAGTGACACTCTCTCTAGACTCTTGCTATCTTTTCTGAGGATACGAGTAACGTACTTAATAAGTAGTACAGCCGGTTCCCAAAGATAACTGACCACTCTGTCAGACTATATGTCAGCACACCGTACACTGTTCTGCGTAACGAGTCTTCAACTAGAATATGCCTCTTCTATTATTTCATTCGCTTTCTAGTAGTATACATACATACTCTCAACGAAATAGCGGAAAGAATTGATCTGTTTTCATGTTCTCTGAATGAATTCACAAACGTAGCGCTGTTTGTAATAAGTTACAATTAAGTTAAATAATTGTGATAAAAAAGGTTACACTATTGCATTAGGTTTGATACCTGTAAATATAGCTGTAAATGTTGAAATAAATAAACATTTGCTAATAAAATGAATTGTTTGAAAGTAATTATTAACTTTATATGTACCAGCCCACTGCAAACGTAATTACTATTTAAGATAATAATATGCGACATTATGCGTTAGTTAGATATATCGTTTATGATTATGTTGCGTTCTTGTGTAATAAAATCGAAGAGAATTGTCACACACTTTAATTTGTTATTTATATAACTATCTGTTCTAATAGAATATTATATTTATCATTTCCTCTGATAGATTAAACTACTACATTTATATTAATATATGCATCTCTATAAACAACTATGTGTGAACAGCTGACAGCAATCGGCGGAAGAAGATCGTCCGTTCCCTGGTTCCTTATGGTTATGATTTTTAGGCATCAAAAACAGTCTACAAAGACACATCTAACAAAGTAAGTATAAATATACATTTTACTTAATTATATAAATAAGTACATCATAAGAGATATACCCATCTGCGCGTTTGAATATTCTATGTCCACATCCAACAAAGACTCCGTTTGTTTCGACCACCGGCCGCATTGTCCGTCCCCCTCCATTGTTATACTGACAATCTTCACACAGGATTCAGGCTTTCGCTTATTTGATTTGAGGGATGCCTCTGATACCTACATCATCATAATAATTGTGCGTTTCAAATAAAAGTTTGATATTTTGATACAGTTTCTTACATCTTCTGAAATCTTTCCTTTTTGATACTTGGAAACTTGTAACAAAGTGTGTACAGTCTATAACAGAAACCAGCTCCTTACAAATTCTGATTGAACCTTTCTGTAATGTCATATCTAAATTTGTGTAATTGGCATTAAGAGTCTTTAAACGCATGTGAATAATTCAGGCTCTGAATTCCGAGAGGTAAGTTGGGTCAGATTGTGAATCATTCACTTCAAGTGGTGCTGGTTCTGTCCCTTATTAGTTAAATTGCCTAATCTTCTTTCAATCGGACTGATCTTCAGAAGGCCATTGTAGAGACTGTTCACGATTATGTTAGAGCATAGATTTTACACATTATGAGTTGCACTGACGGCCATGTTGTGAGGAAAGCATTAACCCTCTCAACATCAAATGAGGAGCTGGATGTCCGCCAACGTCATTGTGGTCCACAGTGTCAAATGACCTGGAGCGAGCCTGATTGGAAAAACAGACAACCCAGGACAGAAAGTCCTGGCGCATGAAACCGAGAAGAACCAACGCCAAGTGACTGGGATGACTGGCAAAGGCAAAAAAAAGATAGATTTTGCACTTTCCATTAATAATTAGGTGTATGGTCAGTCTGTCTACTAACAAGAACTTTATAGAGAAAATAATATTCAATGCGGCTTTAAGATTACTATAAATATCTCACTTTACCACGATTGCAATAAATAGCGGTGAGATGAAAACGCACTCGTTACATATAGTAAATTTAGTAACAGTAACTCCACATAAATAAAGATCGCGAACAACAGACAGAACCCTGTAACTTGTCCCGTTGCCGCTCCAGCTATTAGCGTTGTGTCAATTTATCTTCTTAGATTTCTTCTTAGATTCTTCTCAGATTCTTTGTTATTTTCTTACTCGCTCGCAACAATCCTCTATATTACGGCTCGCAACATGAAATATCACTCGTGCGCCGCCACCCCCGCTGCCAACACAACAACTTCTCCCTTTCTAGTGACCTTACTCACTTGTAGGAACATTATTATTTTCCTACGAGTGAGTAACTTTCAAAGGAATTGTTATTTGGCTTCGGCATTCTGTGAGGTGGAGGTACTTCCCTAGTCGGGAAGCTTACAAATACGCTGTACCCTACCTCTCTTTTGCCAGAGCCTCTTTCGCTAGTCGGCAGGCATTACGTGCAGGTGAGATTGGCTTTGGCTCAAAACATCGTGCTGAGCTACTTACACCCTTCTAAAATTTAAGAATTTATTATTTAACTATGGCTGTTAATGAGACAAAAAACACTTCCCAATTTTTCAATTCACCGGAATTTTATTTGCATCGGCGTAGATTAGTGAATTATTAAAAAGTAAGGATCTCCTATCACATCTGTGAGCTCATCATCATAATTATCATTTCAGCTAAAGGCCTCTACTGGCCACCTCCTTAGACTTCAACAATGATCGGTCCTGGCTCCATCAATGCAATTAGCCGTTTGCATTCGTCGACTCTTCATCATCCATATATGTATACATAGGTTAACAGCGGCCAACACCAAATAAGACAATGAACAATGAAGTCTACTGCAGTCCCAGCGGGTAAAACTACGGCTGCCTTGGAACTTACGACGAATTTCATCAGAACAAATTAGTAGGAGTACGAAGCTTTTGTATGATAACTCAAGTTATATACAATACAATTTATATTATAACAATATATGTATACTATAGTATAATAATCGTTTCTATGCCTGAAATCAAAGCAAATATTTTTTCCTACTGTTTATTTCATTTCATATGGGCTAGGTGTGAAGTTATTCCCGTACTGGATCTGTCGAGGTGATTCGTCTTCCTAAGCCTTGTTTAGGTGGCGAGGTGTTAAAGATATCATTTGCACGGGAGGTGCTGGAGATATTAGCGAGATGAATGTGTGTCCTTTGTGGTAAGATAGTTTGTGTGTTTTGACCGACTTCAAAAGAGTAGTTTGTCAATTGAACTTTTTGTTTATTTGTTTTAATTTTATTATGAATCTATTTTCTATATCTAAAAGTTCAGATTCATCATCATCAGGTCATTTTAGTCTCCACTACAGGAGCACGACCCTCTCTCGTCCGTCACAGACAGGAGGATTTGGCCGACACTCCCCACGCTGGCCAGACGGGTTGGGGAGGCCTGATCGATGTTTTATAATGTATTTTCCTTAGTCCCCTTGTACGACATCCACGGAAGAGACGGAGTGATTCTATTCTAGTCTGCCGGAAACCACACGGCCAACGGCCACAAGTTCAGATTATTTATTTGACATATCATTCTCCGTGGGTTCCTCACTGGCCAGTACTCCCATAGGGGTAACATACAATTCTGTGAGGGTACACTTACACCCTAAAAAATTATGTGCTACTGCGGGTAGTATGTTATATTTCTACTGAGAAATTGACGTACAGCGTACAGCTGCACATAAATTGTTTGGAGTATAAGTGGTTCATTGCCATCTTTGAACCAAAGCCAACCTCACCTACACGTGGTGCACCCTACTGACTGACGCGCGAGGTTCTGGCAAGAGAGAGGTAGGGCGGCTCATCGTATTCATAAGCTGCCCTTCTATGGAAGTACTGTGAGGTGGATGTACATCCACCTCACAGAATACCGCAGCCAAATAACAATTCCCTTGAGGATTGTTGTGTTCCTGTGAGTGAGTGATGCCATCAGGAAGGAATGAGTTGCTGCGTTATCAGCGGAAGCGGCGGCGTTCGAGTGATGCCCATGTTGCGAGCGATTATATGGCTACGGTAACCACTACATATCAGTCGGGCAGCATTCTTCTTCGCCACGCGACAAAAAAAAAACAAAGTTTTTTATTATTACACCACAGACTTTTTTTCTCACTAAATTGACAGACTGGCGGAAAAGACCACGAAGCTGTATTTTGGAAAAAAACATGTATTCTATTTTCCGACTTCCACACGAGCCAAACCACTACCAGAAGCTAATTTTTAATTAAAACAAACAACATAAAAACAAAAGACTACTATTCACACAAACCACAAGCCGCAATAGACATTACCTGACCGATGGAAATAGCAAGCTCTCGCATGACTTTTTCTTCTAAACACGCATTCACTTTAACCGTCCGTATAATTTATCGCGGTCGTAAACCGATGTCCGCTTTTAAGTGTGCTATGAGAGTATGAAATAGTTATAGTTATGATATGGCGCAGGCGTGTTACTTCGGGTTGTTCTTCATTCAACTTATGTATGATACGGGATTCACTTTTTTTTTTATACTACGACGGGTGGGAGACAAGTATACGGCCCGCCTGTTGTGAAGCAGTTACCGTAGCCATATTTACGCTCGCAACATAAAATATCGCTCGCGCGCTGCCACCCTCGCTGCCAATGCAGCATCTCCATCCATTCTGGTGACCTTACTCACTCGTAGGAACACAACAACCCTCAAGGCATTTGTTATTTGGCTGCGGTATCTTTGAGGTGGAGGTACATTCCCCAATCGGGTAGCTTACAATTACTCTCCCTACCTCTCTTTTCGCCAGAGCTTCGTTTGTCAGTCAGCAGGATGCACCGCGTGCAGGTGAAGTTGCCTTTCACCAGTTGGGGTTGGTTCAAAGATGTTGATGAACCACTTACACCCCATTCACTCGACTGAATATCAAAAAAAGATTACAGTAATTCGCAGCCGCGTAGTTCTTGTTTTTGCTCTCAGATCAGTAGTTTTTGAGCCATTTGTTTATGTAGGACTAGTCGGGTCTAGTCTTGTTTATGTACTCTAGTGAATTTGTTATTTGGTTTGACAAAAGTCAGGTCGTTTGGTAGTTATTAGGAACGTACATCTATATACATATACTTTTAACTATCTACATAAAAAAAACGAAAATAAAATATGTATTTTATACACCAATCGCTCACTGTGAAATGAATCCTCATAATTTTGACTACTCCAGTACCAGCGATTGCTTGGCCAATAAAATTTTAATGTGTTGTGTTGATCACAAACGAATCCGTAACCTTGTCTATGAGTGGTGATGATTACTTACCATTAGGTATCTAACATGCTCGTTTGTCCGTCATGTTATATAAAAGTCATCATCAGGTCATTTTAGTCTCCACTACAGGAGCACGACCCTCTCTCGTCCGTCTCAGACAAAAGGAGGATTTGGGCTACACTCTCCACGCTGGCCAGACGGGTTGGGGAGGCCTGATCGATGCTTGATAATGTATTTCCCTTAGTCGCCTTGTACGACATCCACGAGAAGAGACGGAGTGATTCTATTCTAGTCTGCCGGAAACCACACGGCTAAATTAATATATATATATATATTTATAAATAGTAATTATAAAAAATATATATAAAATAGTGCCAAATTACAATATGTTGAATGCGTAAGAACCCGTTGTTAGTTCGTCACTCGCTAGGTGGACATCAAAGGCCTGCCACACACCAATGGTTTATTCAGACTAGACTTTGTTGCGACTACAATGAAGTAGGTGTATGTACTCGGCTGTATTTTAAACGTTTTTATGGTTCGAGACGACGGATGATGTCAGATGGAGAGGTGATGTCACTTCTTTTATTTATGGAAAGAGGCGACAGTGCGTTTCCTTCATATAATACTAATATTATAAGTTAACTGATGAGAGGATATCGTCTTTTGTGCTATGGGCATTTGGGCATGTAATAAATAAATAAATATTGTCAGACAAATTATACAGCGCCATCTAGCCCCAAAGTAAGCGAAGCTTGTGTTATGGGTACTAGACAACTGATAAACATACGTAAATACATTTTTTTTTTGTAAATACATACTTATGATACATAGAAAACACCCAGACTAAGACAAACAGACATGTTCATGCACACAAATGTTTGTCCTGTATGGCAATCGAACCCACGAGCGTTGGTGTCGAAACCGCGTCATTGACCGCTACGGCACCGAGCTCGTCAATGTAATACAGAATGATGTAACACAAAGAGAACGATGAATTTGTGGATGTAGAATGGATATAATGAGAGAGGAAGACAAAAAAAGTGGATGAAGACAATAAAAATGGATCATCATTATTAATGATGATCCATATTCTCCACACACACAGCTTCCAATGCGGCAACTTCTTCCTTTCTGGTGACTTCACTCATTAGCAGGAACACAACAATCCTCAAGGGAATTGTTATTTGGTTACAGTATTCTATGAGGTGGAGGTACTTCCCCAGTCCGGCAGTTTACAAACACTGTGCCCTATCTCTCTTTTGCCAGGGCCTCTTTCGCTAGTGCGGGCGGTGTTAGCTTTGGCTCTAAAGATTGTGGTGAGTTTCTTACACGCCAACTCTTGCAAGCTGCAAAACTGGCACTTGCAAGAACACAATCTCCAAGAGTATTGTTATTTTTTTACAGCCTTTGGTGAGAGCACATGAATAAGAGTCTCTTGATAAATAAATATCTAAAAGCTAAATATCTAAAAAGCTGCATCGCTATGTGTGTCTTCATATATAATAAGATCCCTGAGGAGATCAAAAAGTTGAATAGTAATCAGTTTAAAAAGATACTGTATAAATGGCTTAATGAAAAAAACTTTTATCATATTCAAGCATTACTTGAGATTTTTTTTTAAATAATCACTTGTTGGTCAAGTTCTAGGTACTATAATTTTGTAAAAATTTGCATGCTAAGCTAATTGGCGAGATGTGAGTACTTATAACATAACTGTATCACCTCTATATACCATATCTTGTGCAAATAAAGATTTATTATTATTATTGAGAGTTTTTTTTTTAGATGAGAGGGGCCAAATGAGCATGCGGGTCGCCTGATGGAAAGCAGTCACCACCGTCCATGGAGATCAGCAACACTAAGGGGTCACCGATCCGTTATCAGCCTGTACTCCTTTCTTTTTCGGTGACCTCACTCGAAGGAACACAACAATCCTCAAGGGAATGGTACGAAGATGTTGATGAACTGCTTACACCCCATGTAAAGAGTGTTAGTGCTTTGCTAGTAATTTGTGCTTTACTACCAGAATAATTCTTTTAAAGTCGCGTTAGACATGCATTGATTTTCTTTTGTCAGACCCTCGTTTACTATTTGGATGGGTGAAACACTTAAAGACAATTGGCATCGACTCGAATTACACCCCAAACGTCCATAAATTTAATAACACCTGAATCAATTAACTATCTTAAAATACTTTAGCTATTAACAAGTCTTTACTGGCACGTTTGAAATAAATTGCTTGCAAAATAAAGAGGATGCTGTACAGTATAAAATACTGCTCTCACAGTCAGAGGCACAATTTTGAGACTTAGCTGAGATTAACAGTTATTTTACAGTTCGTAAATCAAACGTTTTGTTTTGTCACTCACTGTGACATTGTTGCAACAGTAGTGTTTATAAAACAGTAATCAAATTTCAAACAAGTTCCCGATTTAGAACCATACATATTTCAGAAACTGCCTATACGGGGACGGGAAATACTGACACGGTCAACGTCGCGGCGCGGCATCTTGACAAGCCGTGTGCGGGGATGTTGACAGTTATCTACTCGGTACGCTCTCGTACGGGACTGGTACAAATTTGAATGCCGAAAATTAAAAATTACCAATTTTCAACATACTCTGTTGTACTTCATGTAGTAAACAAATAGTGTACACTACGATTAGGTACGCGAATTAATACAAAAATGTGCGACTGTCCCGTTAGCAATTTTGGATTCAATGAGGATCACTTATTTTGAAGTCATGATATATATAATAGGTAGAGGAAAAAGTCTTTTCGCATTTTAGTATGTATGAACTTGTAATAAAATCTCTTTGGTTATACCATTTGTATCTGAAAGGTTTTGATATCTTTAAAAAGTTTAAATTTTAAAAAAGATAATTCCAAATTCAAATTAGGTAAATGTGTGATTTTCATTTGTTTTTTTTACTGTCAAGATGAGTGAATCTAATGAAGAAATTCGATTCATTTTAAAATTTTACTACAAAAAAAGTAAAAATGCAACGCAAGCTGCGAAAAAAATTTGTGACGTTTATGGATCTAGTGCAGTGTTTGTGAGAGTAGCACAAATTTGGTTTAAGCGTTTTCAATCAGGAAATTTTGATGTGAAAGATGCACGTCGCTCTGGTCGCCCTGTTACGGATAAAATTGATGCCATTTTTGAAAAAGTGGAGCAAGATCAGCATATCAGTAGTTACGACGTAGCTGAAGAATTAGGAATTGACCACAACACAGTTTTGGCGCATTTGAAAAAAGCTGGGTACACTAAAAAGCTCGATATTTGGGTGCCTCACGATCTCACTGAAAGAAACTTAATGAACCGTGTACTCATTTGCGATTCTTTACTACGACGTAATGAAAGCGAACCGTTTTTGAAGAAGCTTATAACTGGTGATGAAAAGTGGATCATGTACGACAAGAACGTGCGAAAAAGGTCGTGGTCAAAGGCCGGTCAGGCTTCACAGACTCTGGCAAAACCCGGGTTAACCCGCAATAAGGTGATGCTGTGTGTATGGTGGGATTGGAAGGGCATTATTCATTATGAGCTGTTACCGCCAGGCAGGACTATCGATTCTGAACTCTACTGTGAACAACTGATGAGATTAAAGCAAAAAGTTGAGAGAAAGCGGCCGGAATTAATTAACAGAAGGGGTGTGATTTTTCATCATGATAACGCTAGACCTCACACATCTTTAGCCACTCAGCAAAAATTAAGAGAGTTTGACTGGAAGGTGTTAATGCATCCGCCGTATAGTCCTGACCTTGCACCTTCTGATTTCCACCTGTTTCGGTCTCTTCAGAATTCTTTAGGCAATGTCAGGTTAACATCACGAGAAGACTGCCAAAACCACTTGTCGTGGTTTTTTGAACAGAAGTCCCAAAATTTCTATAGTAATGGGATCATGTCTCTACCTACAAGATGGCAAAAAGATATCGAACAAAATGGCACCTACATACTTTAGTTAAATGTAAATAAACTTTAGTAAAAAATGTTTTGAATTTTCATATAAAATACGAAAAGACTTTTTCCCCAACCTAATATATACACAATATTTTTTATACGTTACTGTAGTCTATAGACCTCATACTCTGACAAAATTTGATAATTATCGTAATCGTGTGTTTATAAAAAAAGTCCTATTTATTGACTAGCTTAAACTATAATGCCCGATCTATTAATAATAATACTCGATCTAATAATAATATAATTTACTTGCTTGAACTTGAACATACAGAGATTTATATAGATGGGAGTTATGTTACAAATCAGTGAATATACATTCACTTAGAAAAATAAAGAAAGCTATAGTAAGTAAAAAAATGGAGTAAGATTATTCGAAATTCTCTGAGAATGAATGAAAATATATACACGCTGAATAGCCGTATATAAAATCTAGTGACTAAAAGAAACAATTTATGCACAAAACAACAAAAGCAAAATATAAAGCAGACTAAACTAAATCTATATTATACATAAAATGAATGCACATTTTGAAGGGTAAGGTTGATGATTGAAGCGATGCGATTGACGCTCCATTTTTGCGTAGGATCAATCGGTCGTCAATCAAAGTTTAAATGCTGTTTAATATATTTGATGTACCAAGGCACTAGGACTGGAATAGAGCGAGTTATTTATGAAGGAGCAGGTTAATTGGCGCACACGTAAATCAGGTGAGGGTGATTTAATGAGCCTGTGCTAATGCCACGTATGACGGATCTATTAGTGAATTGGCTGTGACACTTGCGAATTCTGCGTTTGTCCACTTTACATAAATTTTACTGCACAGATAATAAATTATTAGTCAGGAAACTAGGTGATACTACCGAGTTTCAGACATATATTGCTATGGTTCTTTTGTTAAAGTCGGTTATCGTACAACTCGCCATAAATTCAAAATCCTTTCATATCATGTTGATAATTGGCGATCTACTACAGTACGTTTCCTAAAACATTTAATAGATACCACGAATGGTTAAACTGTGGAATCAACTTCCCTCACCGGTATTTCCGAACAATTACGACATGGGAGCCTTTAAGAATAGAGTCTTTATTTCCCTTAAAAGGCAACGGATTGGCGACCCCTTGGTGTTGCTGATATCCATGGGCGGCGGTGATTGCTATCCACCAGGTGACCCACATGCTCGTTTGCCCACCTCTCATATAAAACATAAAAAAAGCAACGAAATGTATCAATTTTAAACTTCCAAATGTAATCTCTTGTGATACAGAAGTCCTTATTGATGATAATAAACTAGAATTTGTCAATGACACGGTATTTTTTGGGCTAACAGTGGACTCAAATATGCAGTGGGCCCCCATATATATAAATTAGCCGGTAAACTTACCTCTGCCGTACATGCTGTTAGAATAATTAGACAATTAACGAACGTGGCTTCTTCGCGCATAGTCTATTTTAGCTACTTTCACAGTCACAGTATAAAAGAGTACTCTGTGGTCACAGTCGTCTTGAAACTGTTGTGGAGAAAGGCAGTGTCATTGAAATAATTTTTATTTTACAAAAAAGAGCCCTCCGTTCTACATATAACATGGGCATAACTAAGAGAAGTTCTCAAAAAAATAAATAACCTCACTGTCGCTTCTCAATCTGAAAACATTATGTATGCTCGCAAAAATCTTGTGTCAATACGATGAAAAACTATTAATTTATTGTCTATAGTTTTCTCTGTCTACGATATTGGTCCTGCATTATGATAGAGTCCGTCAAATTGGAGTTGGGGAATAATGGAGTCCGTCAAATCGGAACTGATTTCGATGAAAAAATATGTACTTAAGAAAACTGTCAACTTCGTCACGCCGACAGGGTATTTCGAGATATTTTGATGAAAATGACAAATTATCAAAAAAGGGAAATTCCCTGAAATTGTCCATATTTTCCTTTATTTTGCAGTAGCTATTACGTAATTGGTACAAGGCCACAGTATAAGTAATAGTACTACGGCTAGGCTTAAAGTGGATAATCCTTTACATGAAAAAAAAATCATAGATCCAGTGCAAAAATGCAATGAATGAATATTTATTTGCCTGAAATGCGGTTTACAGAGTTGTTTCAGTTATTATTTGTCGGAACAATTCACACTTCACCGAAACTGGCATGCAAAATATGTCACTACTATTTAATATAATAATAAAATACAATGTTCATGTCCTAGTATTAATACATAATAATAATCTATTGAGTGGCAAGGGCCCATCTAGTGAGTGGCAAGCCACCGCCTGCCGCAAATAACTAGCAATAAAAGCAGTTATGGCAGGCGTCCGTCCCCCTTCTGTAATAGCCCGGTATTAAGTTCACCCAGACCTCATCTCCATAGCCCATTTATTTTCCATCACACTTCGCAATAGTCTCAACGCCTGCCGAGACCTGCTCATGGGTATGTCGTTCCATTGACATATCCTGGAGCGGGTCACGGCGGGCGTACAACATTACATCAAACTTCTCAAAGGGGCCTCTACGCGTTGGATCCATATCCCCGCGCATGCCTATCAAATGACCGGGCTTGACCCGTGATTAAAAAGAGATACATAATAATAATAATAATCAATTTGTGAATTTATAGCAATAATGACAATTTAAGAATATCAATATAAAATAGTCAATAAATTAATATTAAAAAATTTAATGACCTAGTACCATCGACCTAATATTCAAGATATTCTCTCACTGAATAAAACGAAGACGAATACGAAGAAGACATTAAGCACGCAGCTAGTGTTTTCTCTTAGAGCTTCTGTAGTCTTCTGAGAAAATGTTGGTAAGGAGTTCATTCCACAACTTGAGAGTTCACGGTAGAACACTCCGCTATCTAAATATCTAAAATTATTATTAAAATTCTAAATTAAATCGCAAATTGCGACCTACTTGTAAAATATAGGAAATTGTGTGTTATCACTTGTAAAGCACGTTCATATTTCGTTTACGTAAACGAACTGTCCGCTACAAATGGGCCCATCACTCTTGTCACAGATACAAATACTTTGGGTGACCGCCCATACGCGTTACCGTGTCACTTGGACATATTGAACAATATAACATCGCGTTCTCGTGACGCAGAGGTCCGCAAGTTCTGTATACGTCATGGAACGAGTATCGTCGGTTATTTTTATACCACGTACGATGATGATGCCGCGTATAAAGTGATCAAGTGAACGGCGACCACTCTCTATATGGACTTATTGCCTCAAAAAAGTATCTAGTAGCGGTTGGAAGCGGAAAGCCGGGGATCGCATATGATGATGATGAATGCAAACCGCTGGTTGTTCTGAAGTGATTACTGTAGCTTACTGCCTTAAAGTAAGGAGTAGCAATCGCGTACTGTATATTTATGATGATACTTTTTTTAATATTACGTCGGGTGGCAGACAAGCATACGGCCCGCATGTTGTGAAGCTGTTACCCGTAGTCATATTAACGCTCCATGAACTGTCGTTCCCGCTTCGCCAACCCTACTGCCGACGCAGCAACAGTAATTTAGGTATCACTCGAATTTTACGAATCGAATTTTTTGTTTATGAAAAATAACCTAAGTTTAAATTGGTGCTAACAGCAACAATTGACGAGCTCGGTGGTCGAATGGTTAGCAATGGCCACTTTGACTCTGAGGTCGCGGGTTCGATTTCCGCACAAGACAAACATTTGTGTGCATGAACATGTCTGTTTGTCTTGGTCTGGGTGTTTTCTATGTGTTATAAGTATGTATTGACAAAAAAAATGTATTTAAGTACATTTATCAGTTGTCTAGTACTCATAACACAAACTTTGCGCTTAATTTGGGACTAGATGACGCTGTGTAAATTGTCCAAAAAAAAAAATTTTATCCGGTAGGAACGGATCTGCTCTACAGATTAAACTGAAGATGTTTATCATAAATTTAAATAGAAGTCCGATTATCGCAATAAAAAAACTCGATGGGAATCGGCTTCAGCTTAGGCGGTAGGCCCCCTGGTCTATGGTTGAAATGCCTTGTTGGTAATCGGCTTGTTCGAAAAGCTGGAAGTAGAGGAGAGTCTTAATGTTGACATAACATTATTGACAAATTCAAAAACATTAGCTATCTTATATTCTATTCTATCTTTATTCTATTCTATTCTATATACTTCTATTATATTATTTTATGTTATATTACATTTATGGATATAAATCATCGAATGCGCCTTTCGTCGAACCGATGAACAAAACAAGTTTCACCTTATTATCATAGTCACACACCGACACTCATTTCTTCGAAAGCGGTATGTTTCATCCCGAAGCGTAAAGTATTAAATAATTTAATTAGCATCACGTGCGGTGTAAACGCACGTCAATGCAAAGTGACGAATATGACCGATTCCTCGTAGCGTATTAATAGGCCCGCTATTTAATCAAGGTGCGAGGGGGTGCGAGGGGGGTGCGAGGGGGAAGAGGCGGGCTCGGCTTGTAATTAAGGTACAGGTTGACAGATGACAAATTGCTTGTGGGCGGCCGTCGGTGGACGTTCAGTGATATTGTATTTAAATCGCAGAGTGCGTTTACACGTATCGTGTCATATCGTATTTGTGTATTCTTAATACCTTGACACGTGAGATTTTTCTTTATATATATGAGAGTGGGACAAAGAAGCATGTGGGTCACCTGATGGATAGCAATCACCACTGCCCATTCAGATCAGCAACGTCAAGGGGTCGCCGATCCGTTACCAACCTTTTAAGGAAAATATATACTCTATCCTTGAAGGCTCCCACGTCGTAATTGTTCGGAAATACCGCTGAGGGAAGTAAATTCCACAATTTCACCATTCGTGGTATGAAATGTCTTAGGAAACGTACTGTGGTAGATCGCCAATTATCAAGATGATTATACATAGAATTAAAATTTTTGGCGAGTTGTACGATAGTGGATCTTAGCGACAGGTATCAAATCAAACAGCTCATCCGAGCACTCCGTCACATACCGTTATATAATTTATATAGAACGCAAAGAGACGTTACATCTCTACGTGTAGAGAGAGAGAGAGAGTCTAGTCGATCTGAGATCATTGGGTCGTTCGTTGTATGCGGTCAAATAGAGCAAGCATACTTTTGAAGCGCACCAGCCCAGAGATGCAAACAGTACTTCATGTGAGGGCAAACCTGGACTATACATAGATAAATAAATGAAGTAAGTTGTGTCATTATATTCGCTATGCATCCCTATTCGCCTGATTAAATTTTACTTACATTTATCATGAAATCGTGATCTTTTGGTGTACAAACGCCAAACGAAATTTAAAAACATATGCCAAAAGAATTAGAAAAAAAATGGGTCATTTTTCTTTTTTTTCTTCGCAAACGTTGATAATATAAAAAAGAGAAAGAAGTTGATGTTGGTAAAAATAAATGATTTAATAAATTACTCTTAGTTCCTACTAATCTGCATGAATTCCCTACATTGCTGTTTCCACTCTATCTATATCATAAGGCTACATCAAGAAATTTTTTTTTAGCATTTTTATTATTTATATCTATTTATTATATTCAGAAACTATTTATTATTACTAAATATTTGTTCAAGAATATTTATTTATTTTTATATGTGAATTTCGACAATACGACCCTCGCCTATTATTATTTTCTAATCGCGTTCATAGTACCTACATATTCATAATAATTCTATCCTGTCATATAAAAACGACTCCATTTATTTACCAAACCATTAAGAATAATAACGAACATTCAAAATTGTTTAGTGAATAATTATGATGTTGTGAAGACAACGCAACGAGACGTGTGTAAATCGAATCGTTGGCAACGTTCCATCCTGAACGACACGTGGGAAATAAGTTTTAGAAACACTGGGTTAATTGAAACTAGATTTTTTTTATAGAATTAGTAATAGTACCAGGAGTAGTGCTGGTAGTCTTTCCGAACTGAGACCTGGCGATGGTTTTTCAAATCAATTTCGAAATCTTAAAAATTTCGTAACAGATTTTGTTGGCCAATAAACTTTAATATTATATTTATATTTTCTCTATATCTGCCAAATTTCATTAGAATCCCAGCACTGGTTAGAGAGACATTACTATATAAATGGGGCGTAAGTGGTTCAGCAACATCTTTGAACCAAAGCCAACCTTACCTGCACGTGGTGCATCCTGATGATTAATAAACGAGGCTCTGGCTCTCTCTCTAATAAAAGAGAGGTAAGGCACAGCGTATTTTTGAAGCTACCCGACTGGGGAACTACCTCCACCTCACAGAACACCGCAGCCAAATAACAATTCCCTTGAGGGTTGTTCTGTTCCTGCCTCCATGGGCGCCCTCCATGGGCGGTGGTTTTTCATCAGGTGACTCACATGATCGTTTGCCCCCTCTCAAATAAAAAAATTATAAAAAAAAATAAAAAAATAAAAAAATTTGAATGTTTTTAAATTTTAAAATTTCTTTAATATTGTATTTATATTTTCTCATAACCTGCCATCATCATTATCTATATGAAGACATCTCATTCGCCTAGAGGCTTCGTTGGCGAGTCGGCAGGGTGCACTATGTTCTTGAGCTACTTATACCCAAAACATAATTTCGTGTGGAAGAGGTGGCTCTATGAATTAATAACATCACAGTAAATCTGAAATTATCGAGGAATAATAAAAACTATTTCTGTGTGGTGTCAAGCAATTTGTCAAGTTGACGCACAGTTTCCTGGCCCTGTGGCGACGGGTTGATTTAGTGACGCACGCCTGCTCACTCCCACTGACCTATTATCATCATACAATATGATGCTGGTCTTCCTACCAATTATAAAAAGCAATCATGTTTAAAAAACCCGACTGCAGTTTTGTGGGATACTAGATGAAGTGATTTATTTATATATATTATAATATTTATTTATATAAGTTTTCTTCCACGTACTACCAAGCTGTGGAATGAACTGCCTGTTGAGGTTTCCCCAGGAGACTACAGCATGGGGTTCTTCAAAAAGGGCGTAAAGAGGTTTTTACAGGGTCGGCAACGCGCACGTGATGCCTATTGTGTTTCAGGCGTCCATAGGCTGCGGTAACTGCTTTCCATCGGGCGGACCGAATGCCTGTTTGTCACCTTAGTAGTATAAAAAAAAATCTTTTCTCGCATTTTTTTATACGGTTACCCTAACCACGCCGACCACTCCTTACAAAAGTTGCGTCGTTCACTTCTACATTATCAACTAGCTTTTGCCCGCGGCTTTGCTCGCGTGAAATTCGGGCATTTTAGATTATCCAAGCCAAATCTAACACGCAACGCAGTCATACGCAACCTTCATATAGCACCTTTAATTGTACTAAATACGAATGCAAGAACTCTCCGGATAACTACTCTGTCTGTCTGTGCAGTGCATAAATGAGCGTGTGTACGTACGGCGCCCTACAAACTGTTCCAGATTCGTCTCAGAGAGCAGGTGAGGTCGACACGACAGAGCGGCAGGGAGTGGCGATACTGCACGTAGTACTATTACTTATACTGTGCCGTTGGTGCCGTAGCTTACGGACGTTTGAACTCATTTTTGCCTAAAGAAGTCACTCACTACTCACTCGCAGGAACACAGCAATCCTCTAGGAATCATTCGCCAATCAGGTACCTAATAAATAAAGCTGTGGCCTCTTCTTTTCTTCTTCTCTCTTCTTTTCTTTCTTTTGCTAGAATATTGTTAGTTACTCAGCAGATTACACCACGTACAAGTTAGGTTGGCTTTGGCTCAAAGATGACAGTACGGTACTCACAAATAGGATTTCATTTTACATACTGTTTCAATTGAGTAAACAATGCTACCTCACTCACAGAATATCGCAGCCATATAACAATTTGTTTGAAAGTTGTTGTGTTCCTGCGCGTGAGTGAGGTCAGATAAATAAACCCATCAATCGACAGGCTACAGCCGACGTTGCTTTTTTTATACCACTAAAGTGGAAACAAGCTTACGGCCCGCCTGATGGAAAGCAGTAACCATAGCCTGTGAATGTCTGTAACACCACGGACATCACACGCGCGTTGTGACCCTGTAAAAACCTCTTCACGTCTGCTGTAGTCTCCTGAGAAAACCTCGACAGGCAGGTTTCATTCCACAGCTTGGCAGTACGCGGGAGAAAACTTCTCTGGAACCGCACAGTGTTAAACTTGAATGTTCGATTACACTGACACGCGCAACGATGCTACCGAGCTCCTCTATCCTATCTATATACCTAGAGTACTAACGTATTTAGAGAAACTTCTGTAACTCTAGCTGTACTACAGATATTAGAATCCTTGGGTTTATCATGTAGGTACATCTAATACGGATATTCTCATTCCTAAGTTTATCATGTACTCCGCAAATGATAGGAAGTGATTTAATTAATTAAATGCCTGACAAATATAAGAATTATCCTGTTTTGTTTACTTATCTATGATTTTTCTAATGGTGTTTATTAAGTAGATATAAACATAAAGACGAACACACTGCCAGACGCCATAATTGAGTCTTTGATGTCCCCAAACGTAACCAAATTATAAGATACATGTGACTTGATACATAAAACGTCTGAATAAGGTCTAATTTTGTCATTTCAAGTGATTTATCAATTTGTTTTTGAAATAATAAAGTTTGGATGGATAAATTAAGATTTACAAACATACTATGAGTGATATAATGTCAACGTAGAATTATGAGGTTTTGTAGCGCGCTGTTTTTAGGGTTCCGTACCCAAAGCGTAAAATGGAATTCTATTACAAAGGCTCCGCTGTCCGTCCGTCCGTCCGTCTGTTACCAGGCTGTATCTCAAGAACCGTGATAGTTAGACAGTTGAAATTTTCACAGATGATGTATTTTTATTGCCGCTATAATAACAAATACTAAAAAATAGAATGAAATAAATATTTAAGGGGGCTCCCATACAACAAACGTGATTTTTTTGCTAGTTTTTGCTCGTAATTGATAACGGTAAAAGGTAGACGCATGAAATACTCACATAATATTTAGTTATATATTCACTTTAAAAATAAATAATTTAATAAACATAAAACAAATATTTAAGGGGGGGCTCCCATACAACAAACGTGATTTTTTTGCCTTTTTTATAGATAATGGTACGGAACCCTTCGTGTGCGAGTCCGACTCGCACTTGGCCGGTTTTTTATTACAAGCGACGTCACGTCTGTATAAATACAGGAAGTCTTTGTAGATGTCTTAAATTAAGTGGTCCAAAATGTAAAATGATAGGTCAAAAGGTTTTATCATTTAATTTATTTAAATTATTTTTATTGTTAACGGCGGGGGCGAGAAATTATCGATCCTGACATCACGTAGTCTTGTATGCCCAATACCAGAGTATTATTCTAAACCCAGAGGTGCGGAGGGAGAAGCCTCCACCTGTTGAAATGATAGGCAGGCACCATGCAAGCTGCGACGGTGGAGGCTGGCCACCTGAGCTCGTCAGCCGGAGCTACGAAGGTGAGCATTTGTCCTTGCCTTTCATTATGCAGAGGCGGAGGGACTCCCCTTCCTACAGAGCCGGAGACGTTACAGACAGATATTCTGTAAATAAGACAAAATATAATGATAAAGAATTGTTACCTCTGTACTCAATAATTGCATCCCATATGTAGTATATAGTTATATAAATGTTTTGTAGAGAATTCAGATTGTCACAAACATAATGAACCCTATTAGGCATTCCAAAGATGTGTCAGTGGTTTTTGCATCGGTCAAAAATAGTACTATTAGTTGGTAGGAAGGTAGGTATTGCAAATGCCGAGAAATTGGCAATTGCAGGGCGAGTATGAGTTTGAAGGCCGAGCCGCAGACGAGGATTTCAATGATACGATACAGGCAATTGCCATATTGTGTTTATCTCAAAAAATGCTGTAACTTACTTTTCTTTCGCCAGAGTCTCTTTCTCCGGTCGGCAGAATGAACCACGTACATGGGAGGTTGGCCTTGGCTCTAAATATCGTTGTGAGCCACTTTTACTCCAAATTAAAAAAGCTGCTGGCATTTTGATTGTCTGTGTACATAAATACAATACTTCGCTTGTTTTTTATACAACTTTTTTTTAAACGTTTGAGAAAAAAATATATAATAAAGCGACGTGCGTGACGCCGCTGCACCGCCCTGGTGTTGCACAGTTTCGTATTTTATTCACCTAACCCAAAACTTTGTATAAAAACATTGACAAACTTCCTCAATCGTGTCTAATCCGTCCAAAGATATGCCCCACATATCCGTGTAGAGCAAATCACCCAAAAGCTACGGACCGGGAAGTAGACCCGGGTCATTCCACACGCACCCATCGTAAATATTGTTTTGGACGAGTTTTAAATTACAACTCTTAGGTAGAGTTCTAATGTTATAAACTCTCTAAATAACAGCATGCGCATTTATAAAAATAGTTTAAAATAACATAACGAAAATCTGCTATTGGAGACATTTGAATCAATGCCAACCTCACCTGCACGTGGTGCATCCTGCTGACTGATAAACGAGTCTCTGGTGAAAAGTGAGGTAAAGCAAAGCATATTTTTACCTGACTGGGTAAGTACCTCAACCTATCAGAATACCGCAGCCAATTAACAATTACCTTGGGGGTTTTTGTGTTCCTGCGAGTGAGTGAATTCACCAAAAAGAAAGGAAGGAGTATATGGTGGCAACGGTTCGGTGACCCCTTGGTGTTGCTGATCTCCATGGGCGGTGGTGATTGCTTACCATCAGATGACCCATATGCTCGTTTGCACCGCGCTCATATATATAAAAAAAAAAAACAGAACGCGCTTAAAAAGTTTTGGCTTTTAAAAAGTTTTATTAAAATAGTAACCACGTGGGCGAATCCGCGGGTAACTAGCCAGTAATTCATAAAATACCGGAACTGAAACCAGTTTCCTAGATGACTTCACACCTAATCATAAAACCCCTACGTTTAATCATGAAAAATAATTCACAAAACTCTTCACTATACGAGTTTTCGTTGATCTCCAAGGTGCGTGGGCTTCACAGGCCGCATGAAAGAGCATCCGACTTTTACTGTCCCACCATTACCCAGATGATTGGCTGCAAATAATAAAACGTATTTGATATATTACCTCCACTTACCAGCGACAAAACAACTGCTTCCTCCCATTTGTTTTGACGATGTGTTGATGTTGTTACGACCGTGTAACTCTTTGTAAAGTCGTGTATGTCTAGGGGAGCCAATCTTGTCATATTAACTGCAATCAGACATTTTGTATCATGATTCGGATAGAACGAAGCAGATAGCAAGAGGCTGCTTTTTTTATACGAGAAGACATAAACGAATTTGGGGTGTAAGTGGTTCATCAACATCTTTGAACCAAAGCCAACTTCGCCTGCACGCGGTGCACCCTGCTGACTGACAAACGAAGCTCTGGCGAAAAGAGAGGTAGGGAGCGTAATTGTAAGCTACCCGACTGGTGAATGTACCTCCACCTCACAGAATACCGCAGCCAAATAACGGTTCCCTTGAGGGCTGTTGTGTTCCTGCGAGTGAGTGAGGTGACCAGAAAGGAAGGAGATGCTGCGGTGGCAGCGGGGGTGGCGGCGCGCGAGCGATATTTTATGTTGCGAGCGTTAATATGGCTACGGTAACCGCTTCACATCAGGCGGGCCGTATGCTTGTCTGCCACCCGACGTAGTATAAAAAAAAAAAAAAAAAACGAGCATATCACCTGATGGAAAGCAATCACTACCGCGCATGGAGATGAGCAACACCAAGAGGCTTTCGATCCTTTGCCAGCCTATACTCCTTCCCTTTTTTTTTGTTTCTGGCGACCTCACTCACTCGCAGGTATACAACAACCCTCAAGGGGATTATTATTTGGCTGCGGTATTCTGTGAGGTGGAAGTACTTAAAAAATACGCTATGCCCTACCTCTCTTTTTGACAGAGCCTCGTTTGTCAATCAGCAGGTGCAGGTGAGGTTGGCTTTGAAAGATTGCTTTCAAAAATGTTGATGAACCACTTACACTTCAAAATAAACCCAAAAACTGCCTAATGGAAAGTTATCTGTAATAAATAATAAATAAATATTTCTGGACAATTTACACATCGCCATCTAGTCCCAATTTAAGCGCAAAGCTTGTGTTATGGGTACTAGACAACTGATAAATGTACTTAAATACATTTTTTTTTTGTAAATACATTCTTATAATACATAGAAAAAGCCCAGACCAAGACAAACAGACATGTTCATGCACACAAATGTTTGTCTTGTGCGGGAATCGAACCCGCGATCTCGGAGTCCAAAGTGACCATTGCTAACCATTCGACCACCGAGCTTGTCGTAATAAATGTTATAAATAAATAAATATTTCTGGACAATTTACACAGCGCCATCTAGTCCCAAATTAAGCGTAAAGTTTGTGTTATGGGTACTAGACAACTGATAAATTTACTTAAATACATTTTTATTTTTTGTAAATATGTACTTATAATACATAGAAAACACCCTGACCAAGACAAACAAACATGTTCTTGCACACAAATGTTTGACTTGTGCGGGAATCGAACCCACGACCTCGGAGTCAAGGTGGCCATTGCTAACCATTCGACCACCGAGCTCGTCAATGTTATCTGATACTTGCAACACAAGAATCATGGGTTGTCAGTAGCTCATCACCTTTTTAAGCCAAAGCCAATTGAATCTAGACGTGGTGTACCCTGCAGATTAAGTAACGGAGCTCTGGCAAAAGAGAGGTAAGACACAGCTGACAAAGCTGTCCTACTGGAGAAGTAAGTATTTCCAGCTTGCATACCTAAAACCACTTCAACCTTGGCATTTGGACCTGTGTACCGTTCTTATACCGTACGTAATAAGAGTAACAAAGGCATAATCCTTAGGAGCTTTCCAGTGGGCTCTAAATTCTGCTTACCCTTAATCCAGAGCATCATCGTCAGTTAGTACTGATAGGATTCAGGTGAATGATAGTTCATTCACCTGAATCTAATCACCGGATATTAAGACTATATCTATTGCATTTTCCACTTTATGTATGGGACTATGCACTTTGTACTTTTTCTGTTTAAGTAAAACGGTATCTAGATGCCTCTCATGTTTGCTGTGCCCATACTGGGCGTCACTTGTACCATAATATTGTATGTAACATCTTTAATAACTTGTGACTTGCAATAAAAATCTGAATCCGAACTCGGGCCTTGTAAGTCGAATTTTGTATAGGCGAAAATTTTCATGCCGATTATCGCGCGCATCGACAAAATGCTCGTAAGCTAAAGATCACGTTCATTAATTTCATAGAATGACCACTCTGCACACATTTTGAAGGACATAACTATAGGCAATTTGATCTTCACTACTTTGCGTGCTTCCGCAACCAATTAGACCACTGCTGTGGTCGTCTAGGCGAAATTCGCCGAGACGACCACAGCAGCTGGAGCAGAGACGACCAAAGCAGCCACGGCAGTCGCATGCAACTACTAAAGGTAGTGGGTGGGTGCAGTAGTTTGCATGAACTAATTGGTGGCGGAAGCACGCAAAGTAGTGTAGATCAATTTGCCTGTAAATTTGACTTCCGCAAAATAACACCTGAATCAATTAACTACATAACTATAGATTGTATGACTGAAGAGGATCGATCAACAATATATTGTTGATCGAAGCTGAAGAGCTTGGAAAATTACGTTAGTGAAAAACTCCCGATTTTTTCGTTTGAACTTTAGTAAGTCTGCAGTAGGTATTTGTGTCTACAGCATTAGATTATCTAGGCGACCTATTTCCAATAACAAGAAACTAATTTCGCCATGACTTCACAGCTTCTTTGCAATTTACGTTCATACCGTAACTGTGTTGCCAAAATATTGTTCATGACTCTAACTACGTGTATTTGCAATTGATTTGCGACTTTAACACAATTACGTAGAGTCTAATATTTAAATACTTTGGCGAATAAAACCTATGTAATGTAAAACCGATAAAATATACCCTAAGCAAATGAAATAGGGTTGGTAATTGGGTGTACATGATTGGCGGCCCCAATCGTATGTATTTGTCACGTCTAAACTAGTTAGATTTTTTTAGAGTTCCGTAGGTTCGTAGTTCGATCTGTATTTTTAAAAATATGTAACCAAACACCTGCCAAAATAACTCACCTAATGGTAAGCGGCTTCTGTACATCTTCCACCGCAAGCAAACCGCTACAACTGCTTTCATATTTTATAGTATTTTTTTATTATCATATTCGTTGTAACAAGAGAATTTTTATGTTTTAGTCTCTATAATTTCTTACCAGTTTATGACAGAAGATACTAGTTTCAGTACAAAAAAATCGCATGTTTATCTAGATAACAACTAGCATTTGTGGTAATATTTTACATATTGTAGTAATATTTTTTTTTTTTTTTTTTTTATACTACATCGGGTGGCAGACAAGCATACGGCCCGCCTGATGTGAAGCGGTTACCGTAGCCATATTAACGCTCGCAACATAAAATATCGCTCGCGCGCCGCCACCCCCGCTGCCATCGCAGCATCTCCTTCCTTTCTGGTGACCTCACTCACTCGCAGGAACACAACAGCCCTCAGGGGAACCGTTATTTGGCTGCGGTATTCTGTGAGGTGGAGGTACATTCCCCAGTCGGGTAGCTTACAATTACGCTCCCTACCTCTCTTTTCGCCAGAGCTTCGTTTGTCAGTCAGCAGGGTGCACCGCGTGCAGGTGAAGTTGGCTTTGGTTCAAAGATGTTGATGAATCACTTACACCCCAAAATATATATCGATCGATAATATATCGATTTCGTAGAATTATGTAGCGTCTCTTAAGAGCGGCGACCAAATTGACCAAAAATGCAATCAACAATGAATCTACTGTAGTCCCGGGGCACAGTGCAAGTAATAGTACTACGCTTGTGGGTAAAACTACGCTGCTTTGGAACTCACAACGAATTTAAGTGTCCGTATCTGAAATTGCGCCGATTTTGTAAAAATTTGCTCAACTTTTTCGCTCCATTTTCCAGAAAGTATACTGTAATTGAGTATATTTTATGAAAGACCATCCCAATTCGGACAGAAGGAATTAATTATATTGTTTATTTAATACATTAATTTGTATAAATCCACCTCGAATTTTATGAACAGGGTTCAAATAATCGCCTCGTTTCTATAAATATTGTCAAGGAAATGCTTAGAAAAAAATACAAGGCATTGTTTAAAAAGTCTATAACTGAATAAACTAGTAAGTTTTTATTCGTTTCATATAAATTTGTTGAGAAAAAAAAACAGTTAACACAACCAACTTTTCGAAAATTCGGCGCATAAGCGATGTCTTTTTTGGCTATCTAGAGCAATATTTAATAACAACTATTTATGTGCAAAACAAGAAAATATTGTTATTTTCTAAAAAATAAAGTTTCCGTAAAAATAAATATTGAATACAACTCAAAAACTCGGTTTAAATTTGAAATTGTGTGTTCGGATTAAAACAACGGAGGAAAAGAAAACGTAGGAAGCTTTTGGAGTTTGACTTCCCTTAATGTTAAATGCGAATAAGAATTCTGGAAAAATCTTTCACTGTTCTGTTACAAGTAGTTAGTTTACGACGTTCTAGGTGAAAAAAATCAACGAAACTAAACCTACGGGATTGCAATAAAATGCTACAACTCACGCATCTATAAATAACCTTTTCACGGCATCCGTAAAATCGTTTCTCTAAAAATTATGATGACACAAACCGAGTCGATGGTTCTTGGCGCACGCGCAGGTGAAGCCACTCTTTTTTCTTTTTTTCTTTCAACCGTTTGATTTATTCCTTATCTCATTAATTTAGGTGCGAAAAGTTTCAAAATAAAAAGCTATTTCATTTCTTTTGTGCATTAAAAAGCTATGTATTTAGGTTGGACTTGGGCTGTGGAATTTTAATGTATTCTGTAAAATATTTCGTCGGTTTTAAAAAGTTATGTTTTTCTATTACATAGTGAATGTTTCAAAGAGTATTTTGTAAGTAAAGCTATGTGTTATTTAGATTTAAAAAGTAGTATATTCGGCGCCTTATTTTTTTGTTACACAAAATATATTTTTTTATTAATATGTATACGAAGGTATGTAAACGAGAAGTCGTTTACATAAATTTGTGAAGCAAAATGTTATCAATATCTAAATTTTTATTCAATCGTAAGATCTGTTTCGGAGATACAAGTCCAAAAACTAATATAACTATAGAACTCAACATAATTCACTGAATACAGTATATTATTACGAAGTATTGTATCGATCTAATGACAACAGCCTGGACCGACGGCTTAACGTGTCCTCTGAAGCACGGTGGAGCTCGAGATAAATAAATAGTATACGTGCAAGCGTCAAAAAGTACTGACTTTCGAAGTTCAAAACATATACATTTTTTTTAATACTACTACTACTACTACGTCGGGTGGTAGACAAGCATACGGCCCGGCCCGCCTGATGTGAAGCGGTTACCGTAGCCATATTAACACTCGCAACTTAAAAAATCGCTGGCGTGCCGCCATCCCCGCTGCCAACGCAGCATCTCCTTCCTTTCTGGTGACCTCACTTACTCGCAGGAACACAACAACCCTCAAACGAATTGTTATTTGGCTGCGGTATTCTGTGAGGTGGAGGTACATTCCCCAGTCGGGTAGCTTACAATTACGCTCCCCACCTCTGTTTTCGCCAGAGCTTCGTTTGTCAGTCAGCAGGGTGAACCGCGTGCAGGTGAAGTTGGCTTAGGTTCAAAGATGTTGATGAACCACTTACACCGTCTTTTCAGCTTCTGTTCAGTTAACGTTCAACTACTGAACGAATGACTGAAAGTTTCTTTATTTTAATTCATCAATTTGCACTCATTCCACTACTGAGATTGGAAGCCTGTCACGGGACGCCAGTGTCATCAGGCTGCCCAAAGGTAAAAAGGACTTGATTTAACGACTGCTTTCTAATGAAAGTAAAGTGCTCTCTAAAGTACAAAATCCTCAGTTGAGCAGGATGGTGGAATATGGTCTAATCGCCCTCGGTTTTTATATTATACGCGCCGTAGTCTGTTGATACTTGCATAACATTATCGCTCACGCACTACCACGGCTACATTCTTCCTTCACAATTTCTACTACTAGGGCTCTTGAAATTGCGGTTTTCTGAGAGATGAAGGTTCTATACGGCATCATTCGGCATCAACCCATAATCATCCCACTGTAGGGATCTACGGATCTACCCTCAATCGAAGGGGTTTAGAGCGTACTCCATCACGCTGCTCAATTGCGGGTTGGCGGAGGGCAGTTTTTACAAGCCGCCTAAAGGCCACTGACTTGGCTTAACGACTGTCATCTAATGACAACAGCCTGGACCGACGGCTTAACGTGTCCTCCGAAGCACGGAGGAGCTCGAGATAAATAAACCCATCGGCTACGGTTGACGTTGCTTAACTTGCGTTTTCGATTAGACTGACACGCGTAACTACGCCATCGAGCTTCTTACTTTTTTTTATACGGCAGTTCTTCCGTGAAACCTGTGCATCATCCAGCAGTGGCATGAATGAAATCAAATGTAGAGTCTCATAACTGGACCAAAGTAATTATATCAGGCACTTTACGTATTTTGACTGGACTGTGACAGATCAATTTATTTAGAATATGGGTTGGAATATGCTCATCCGAAGGGGTTTAGAGCGTACTCCACCACTTTGCTCAACTGCGAGTTACAAAATACAAAAATGTTTATTTCGTTATAGACAGTTGTTACAAACATAGAGGCTGACTCCTTCTTTTATGTGTGTAAACACCTGTACCAGTCGCTCTTCCATAGCAACACAATATTTATTTACCTAATTATATAACATAATATTCAAAGGTGCATTTTGCAGTAACAGGATGTATATTAAGGTTGTGTGTGAGTGAGGTGTTCTTGGGTATAAGT
Organism: Hypsopygia costalis; assembly: GCA_937001555.2. Lineage (NCBI taxonomy): Eukaryota > Metazoa > Arthropoda > Insecta > Lepidoptera > Pyralidae > Hypsopygia > Hypsopygia costalis. Next base: position 952,654 of record OW443331.2, read on the forward strand.
GTGGTTATGTAACTTGAGTTGGCGGATTTCAGTGTTTTCAAGACGCCTAAATGCCACTGACTTGACTTCACGAACGTCATTTAATGACACCAGTCGGGACTGACGGCTTAACGTGCCCTCTGAAGCAGGGAACACTAATACTAGAACAGACTAATAATATAACAACAACATCGGACGCGCAGCAAGCGCCACCATAGCGAAATTTATTTATCTTATTTATTTTGGCCACTTTCCCGAATTGATATCGGAAAACCAAGGTCACTTTACATTACTACTACGAATCCGAAGTCAGAATTTTGAAATTTTGAGTTTCAGGACGGACAGACAGAACGACCGGACGATTTTATAAGCTCAATAAATTACGCTGATCATCAAAAACTGCACTGAAACTTTCCTATACGAAACGATGTTTATGGATCCGCCAAAAGTTCACAGACTTCCCTTTATTAAAATTCATAAAGTATGAAAGTATCCGTTGAGGTAAATTACCTCGATATTTTAAAATAGCCCCTCTCACCTTGTTATTCATTGGAGTTTTACGATAATTGCTATAATATTCGCCGTCTGTTGATGTCTGGGTGGCAATTCCAGTGTCGATGACTTTTGACCAGCGCTGGTGGTGTGATAAATTTATATGAACAGTTTTTATAAATGCAAGTCGAATGTTGGATGGAAAAAATGCGGTAAAAGAGATCTCTTTTAGAGTTCTTTGTATACAAAGTTTATTATGTATTTCAACTGGTTTGTATTAGATCTGCAATAAACAGTTTTAAATAAATAAATATTCCTTGACAAATCACACAATGCCATCTAGTGCCAAATTAAGCAAAGCTTGTACTATGGGTACTAGATAACTGATACTATACTTAAATACTTTTTTTGTAAGAACATACATATAAATACATAGAAAACACTCAGACTAACACATACACACATGTTCATGCACCCAAAAGTTTCTCATGTGTGGGGATAGAACCCGCGACCTCGGAGTCAACGTGGTCAATGCTAACCATTCGACCACCAAGCTCTTCATACCAAATGTGTTTTTAGAAGCACTACATTATTACTAACATATTTTATTACAAATTTATCCTGTTATTATATTTAAACACATGTTTTGCCTAGACAGACATTATTGGAATTTATTCCTGTCAATCTATTTAGGTGTTTTCCCTCCAGCTGAGAATTAATTGTTCCTTTATTGTGCACGTGCTTATGGGGTTTTTAAATGGTGATATTCACAGACGTCCTTGTTGTTACCCGACTGCGGAAGAAGAGAGAGTATTTTTTTTCATATAAATGTGTAACGTGGCAAACCTCTTTTTAAATTGTTGTTTTCACGTTGCCGTATGTATTGAAAAAGCAACTAGACCGATTTCGAAACATGTTATAATAATAATAAAAACTCTTTATTGCACCAAGATATGACAATCATAAAAGACAATACACATGAGAGAGTACAATAGGCGGCCTTATCGCGAATGCAATTTCTTCCAGGCAACCTTACTAAAAAGGATAAAAATATATGGTAAAGGTAGGTGGCGCGTGAAAACAGAAAACATAAACTTAACAAAAACTTAACATATATAAATACACATGATACGGTACACATAGATACAAAATTATATTGAACATGTTATGTTTACGTTGTTTACATTCTAGGGTCAGTATCACGAGTACCAACTTAGTACCACCTTATCTTTAATTTTGATTAAGTTACGCATTAGTTCTGATATAAAATTAGCATAAATTAATTTTACTTAATTTTAAATTTAATTAATTTTAAAAAAGTTTACTATCATTTATATAATATCAGTATGATCATCAAAACAATTATAACAAAAAAAAACCGACTTCAAATATTTCTACATTTATGTATGTAGATACAGGCTGATGATGATGATGATGAAAAAAATATGGGACCATACTAGGAATGTAATACATGGAATACTCTTTCAAATAAAAAAGGTTTTTTTGTCATATCGGTAATAAATCACGGAGTAATTAAGTAACAAACATTAAAAAAAAATACAGCCGAATTGAGAACCTCCTCCTTTTTTGGAGTCGGTTAAAAATGTGATGAAATAAAATAAAAATCTAACTTCTGTTTCTTAAACATATCATTACAAGTTTGAAATTTAAGTAATTTTGCTCCGTCAGAGGTTGGGAAAGCCAGAATGCTATTGTAATTTCCAATTTAATAATTCTTCATAGATCACTACGAATAGCTTTGTGGCTAACACATTCCATTACTATATGGTACGCATCTTCCACAGCGTCACATTCTGAACAGATCGGATTAAATTACTAAATCACAGTACAACATAAAATTGACTAAAACAAAAAGGTACTCTCCCACCCAACGTAAACAATTTTATACACTCCTAAAAACGTTTTAATTCATTAAAACCGAGTCAACAAAGCGTCCGCTATAAACAACCCAAGGGATTTTCACCGTCATCCGATTAACATATAAATGCGTGGCACTTGCGGCAAATAGGTAAATAAAAACTCAATCGGTATGCTATTAGGGGTACCTTCCTACCCCGTCTCGAAACAGCTTGATACCAACTCGACTTCGTTTATTTGTGCACATCACTCCGTTTATTTGTGAATCCACTATATCTATAGCATATAGCTAGCATTGTCAAAAAAACAACACAAATTCTTCGAACACTCACGTATATTTTTTTATGCCACTAATGTGGCAAATAAACATACGATATGCATATAAATTTTGTACGTCGAGAAGGCAAAACATGGGTATGTAACATAACATAACATAATATCATTCTTGCATGCGACTGTGTGTGTTATTGTATTATGCTTTATGCAAATAAAGACATCTTTATCTTTATATGAAGGTAAAAGAATCGATGCTTATGTCCTGTAGTTCTGTGTATATTGTTTGGTTTTTGCAAAATATTTTTTTATACTATGTCGGGTGGCAGAGTAAGCATATTGTCCTCTTGACGTGAAGCGGATGCCGTAGTCATACTATCGCTCGCGACATAAAATATCGCTCGTGCGCCGTTATCCCCGCTGCCTATGCAGTACTCCTTCCTTTCTGGTGACCTCACTCACTCGCGGGCACACCGCAATCTTCTAGGCAATTACTATTTGACTGCAGTATTCTGTGAGATGGAGACACTTCTCCAGTCGGGCAGCTTACAAATACGCTGTAACCCACGTTTCTTTCGCCAGAGCCTCTTTCGCTAGTCATTAGGGTGTACCTACCGCGTAGAGGTGATGTTGGCTTTGGCTTCAAAGATCGTGGTGAGCCACTTACACCCCAAAATTATAAAACATTATTATTTAATTAAAATTAATTTAATTACAAAATTGTTAAAATAAAAAAATATTTGGAAAAACTTATATGAAAATAATTTAATAATTATTATTCATGTTTTTTGTAGTTTGGTGAAATTAAAACGACATTCCCTATATACCAAACCAAAAATGGGAAGTGACGTCATACTTATACTTAGATATTAATTTTATCACAAAATACTATGATGGTGTTTAAAAAAAGATGCCCAAATGAAAATGTGCCGAAATGAGACACGTCCCTCGAGACATAGGGTAGTATCTTACCCACCGGGGTGACGTAACACCCCAAGGGGGTATGATTGACACGTGTTTACCTTGTCTGCGTGTTTAGAAGGCATTTTCCTGCTTATTATTTGCACGGTCCCGATTTGTCAAGACGTGATATGATGTCGCATATGATAATATACGGGAAGGAATTGGAGCTCGAAATCTAGGGAAAGTCCGTCCGTAGTAGGTACATATAAAAATTAAATTTGTTGTTTTGGCAACTTGTTATGCCTTCAATCTACATTAATATTGTAAAGAGGTAAAGTTTGTTTGTTTGGATATGTGAAATAATTTCGGAAACTATTATGTCGATTTTAAAAACTCATTTACCGATATGTAGTTAGAATGGTTCTTCAGAGGCCAAACGAGCGTAATTTTGTGAATTATGAGTCGCGTAATTCTCGTCTTTTTCATATAAATTTACAGTGTCAACGAAAAATAAGTCGACGCAAAATTTGTATGAAACCGTCGTAAACTATGTCATAGCACAGTACAAGTAATAGTACTAACATATTCATAGTAAAAATAACTACGCGACTCACAACTCACAAAATTTCTCTCTCTACTCACAATAAACTACTCACAATAAACTCACAACTTACAATGACGCTCCCTACCTCTCTTTTCGCCAGAGCTTCGTATGTCAGTCAGCAGGGTGCACCGCGTGCAGGTGAAGTTGGCTTTGGTTCAAAGATGTTGATGAACCTCTTACACCCCAAATATTCATAATACACAATTCGAATACGTATTCGATTAGACTGGCAAATGCAACTCCTCATTTCATTCTCAGAGCGCGACCAACTTGCTCTAAAAATCCCAACGCAGCAGCGTAGGACAGTCCCTAGTTCTCTACTGGACCGACCATCTGATAAAAACTGAGATCGGATCCGGTTTTTAGTTATTTTCCAAAATACTAATCCTGTTTCAAAAAAATGTACAAATGATGTAGTTTTAAATTTAAAATAAATTAGAGGAACGTTTAACCGTTACTCAGTGGTTTCAATTGCGGTTTTTTCATATTATAACTATAATACCGGTTTATAGAATCCAATGGATGCTAACGGCGCAGAACTGACAGCCTAGGTAGTCATGCTCACTAAAGTGTTCAAACTGGTGGTGGTGTCATGTGGCGGGTCGCCGCATTCCCAATAAAATGGTTGAATGCGGGGATGGCCCATGCATCAACTCGTGAACGGGTGCTGCCAGAGGGACTGGTCTGCCCTGGCTGTCATGGTTGCAAGGTAAACAATAGGAGGATTTAGGTTAAGTAGTAATAGATAATAATATAAATATTAGCATAATAGCGACATGCAATTTATTAATTGTAAGAATATTATAAGATAAAAATAGAACATTGTTAATAAAAGATACGGTACCCCGGGTCTGTAGACTGTAATAAATATTAATAAAAAAAAAACGACGCAGATTTTCCCATTAGAAATTCTACCGATCGTAGTAGAAACCTAAGGGGAAGGTCTACATAGGTACAGCAGTGGAGGGGCTTTGGCATCATGACGTGTATTTCGGAATCAGACTGCTCGGAATTCCGGCTTCGACTAATCTTCGACTTTTTCACTAGAACCCTATTCACTAGTAGCAGTGTGCACTAGAGAATGTTGGATTTTAGGTCTAGAAAAAAATTTGGAGATGAAAATAATTGTAAAGTTTTGTCACTGCTTATTGTGATAGAAACTTTTGGCATAGTTCCTCGCAGCCCCTGTGGCCTAATGGATAAGGCATCGGCCTCCTAAGCCGGGGATTGTGGGTTCGAGTCCCACCAGGGGTAAAAACATTTAACTTTTTTTTGCAGAGTAATTATGTGAATTTAGAAAATAATTATATAAAATAAATGCCAATATATAAAAATCTATAAAATTCTTAGATTTATTATTTAATGAATTATCTATGGTAATAAAAGCATTTAACATCCCTAATGTTAAATGCTCACCATATTTAGAGGTACAACCAACCTATTCTGAATGTGGTGCACCCTGTCCTCTAAGAAATAAGACTCGGGCAAAAGAGACGGCATGTCGAACTCGACTGACAATGTCAAATGTGACAATGCCCTTGAGGGTTGTTGTGTTCCTGCGGGTGAGTGAGGACACCAGACATAAGCGTCTATATGGTCACAGTAACCACTTGACAACAAGCGGGCCGTATGGTTATTTGATTGGTCTTGTATACAAACAAAGTTCTACTTGAATGTTCAATAATATAATTATAATATAATTATAAAAAGCGTTCTCTTTGTACAATGTCTAAGCGTCGATAGACTACGATGACTAATTTCCATTAGGCGGGTCTAAAAAAAGTTTCATTTACGAGAAGATTGATGAATAATAATAGTAATAGTACCTATAGTACAGTAACCAGTAATGTACCAGTGTTCACCCAGTTCACCAACTCTACAGCTCCTGAATTAAAATAAAAAGTAAAATAAATGTAAATGAAGCTCTTATAACCCTCATTTGATTTAAATTTCCCGCGGATTACCTTCTACTTTATACGTCAAGGTCTATAATCATCACCATCATCATCATCAGGTCATTTTAGTCTCCACTACAGGAGCACGACCCTCTCTCGTCCGTTCCAGACAGAAGGAGGATTTAGCCTACACTCTATAATCATATAATATAATATAAGTACTATAATCATATAATAAATATAAATAATAATCTATGGTGGCAGCATTTTGCACTATGTTCACTCTAGAAATTCATACATAGAAAAATTATCTCTGCTTTGTACAATAAAACGTTAACGAGGTTTTTTAAAACAAATAATTTAATTTGTGATTATAAGAAATAATATTTGAAGCAGTAGCTATTAATATTGTTTCTCTTTACAGGTAGTAAATAATAGTAATCCATAGTATAATATTATAAATGTGAAAGTGTGTGTGTTTGTTTGTCCTTCTTTAACGTCGAAAGTAACAAACGGATTGACATGATTTTTTTTTTTGGAGATAGATTAAGGCCTGGAGAGTGACATAGGCTACTTTTTATCCCGGAAACACATCTTAATCCCAGGGGAAAAAATAAACTTTGTAATCATTTGTCCTTCTTTTACGTTGAAAGGAACCTAAGTACCGACACGATTTTTTAACGGAGATAGTTTACGGTCTGGAGAGTGACATCAGCTACTTTTTATCCCGGAAAAACGTCTTAATCCCATTGGAAAAAAATAACTTTGTAATCATTTGTCCTAGGTACTGTCTCGTCGAAAGGAACCTAAATACCGACATGATTTTTGTAACAGAGGATAGTTTCCGGTCTGGAGTGGCATATGCTACTTTTTACCCAGGAAAAACATTTTATTCTCACGGGAAAAACTAAAGTTTATAATCATTTGTGGTTCTTTCACGTTCGTTTGTTTGTTATATCTTCTCGCCTTAACTATGCAGCCGATCATCATTAAAATTTGTACATATTGGTACTACTTTTTATCCCACGAAGTAAAAAAATTACAACAAGAAAAAATATAGGTACTTACTCAAATCAATGGCAGCTCCCCTGGACCATGCGGGCAAAGCCGCGGGTAACAGCTAGTTTGTGTATAAGTGTAGAAGTAAGTTGTGTTTGCAAAAATAATTTGTGATCATGTTTCATAAAAAAATAATTTCTCTTTACATTGCTTACTTTTTCTTGTAATGAGCCAATTTCTACCGGCCCTCATAATTTAATACTGGTTGAGCGTTGATTCGTAGAAAAGTAAATATAATAATTTGGGCGATATTCTGTGATGTGGAAGATAAAATTTCGATGTATCCTATCTGAGTGCATCGTACAGCCTGGCTTTGGACAAATTATTCAGCAAATGAGCTATAATATAATACTAGCTGCCCGCCCCGGCTTCGCACGGGTAGAAAGTGTTGTTTTCTTTTTCTCGCAATTTTTATGTCTTTTCTCTCCATAAGAACCTTCCTTATACCTTAACGAAAATATTAAAATAAAAATTAGCAGAATTGGTCGAGCCGTTCTCGAGTTTTGCGCTTAGCAACATTCATTTTAATATGGGACCACCTGGAGAGTGTACCCTCTCAAACAAATAAGAATTATTAAAATTGCTGTACAATTGACGGAGAAATCATTGAATTAAAAAAAAAAATACATACAGTCGAACATAGAACCGCCCTACAGGTACAATAAACAACAATAATAGGTAATTTCTGGGACAAAAACTATCTTATGTCCTTTCCCAGGACTCAAGGTATCTCTGAACCAAATTTCATCGAAATCGGTCCAGCTATTTAAGCGTGAAGAGATAACAGCTAGACACTCTGTCGCATTTAAAATATTAGTATAGATTGGCGTTCCGAAAAAAAGAAAAAATGACACATATATGGATATATAGACATTTCAACCCCATCGCACTCCAATACGGGATGATGGTCACGTTAGCTACGTTGAATTTTAAAATCGTTGTTGTTTTTGTAATCAGCGACCCGATAAACCATAAAAACAACACCCATGACAATTTTCAGATTAAAATGGAAAATTGTTGGAGAAGAGTGGTATCATCATCATCATCAGGGTATTTTAGTCTCCACTACAGGAGCATGACCCTCTCTCGTCCGTGGTATACGCGGTATAAATTCAGTTTCATCGGCATTTTTATATTTCTTATAGTTTAGCTGAACCATTATGGTTCTGCATCACGTGTTCCAAATCTTGGATTTTTATACCTCAACAAAAAATGCTCATCAAGTTGAACAACTTTTGGCGTCAATTTTATAATTCTTATAGTTTACCGGAACCATTATGGTTCTGCATCAGGTGTTCTAAACTTGGATCTTTATACATCAACAAAAAATACTCATCAGGCTGCCAAATTTTGCTAAGGCGTCATTTTTATATTTCTTATAGTTTAGCTGAACCATTATGGATCTGCATCTGGTGTTCCAAATCTTGGATTTTTATACCTCAAGAAAAAATGCTCATCAGGCTGAACAACTTGTGCTAAGGCGCCATTTTTATATTTCTTATAGTTTAGCTGAACCTTTATGGTTCTGCATCAGGTGTTCCAAATCTTGGATTTCTATACCTCAACAAATAATGCTCATCAGGCTGAACAACTTTTGCTAAGGCGTCATTTTTATATTTCTTATAGTTTAGCTGAACCTTTATGGTTCTGCATCAGGTGTTCCAAATCTTGGATTTCTATACCTCAACAAATGATGCTCATCAGGCTGAAAAACTTTTGCTAAGGCGTCATTTTTATATTTCTTATAGTTTAGCTGAACCTTTATGGTTCTGCATCAGGTGTTCCAAATCTTGGATTTCTATACCTCAACAAAAAATGCTCATTAGACTGAACAACTTTTGCTAAGGCGTCATTTTTATATTTCTTATAGTTTAGCTGAACCTTTATGGTTCTGCATCAGGTGTTCCAAATCTTGGATTTTTATACCGAGATGAAAATTTCGTATCCACGTTTTCAAATCGATGTCATTTTCATATTTGACGTCTCAGAAAATCATAGAATCAACACCCATATTGATATTATGACATTTCAACCCCATCGCACCCCCACAGGAGTGCTCTTGTTTCACGTCGGTTATGTTAGATTATAAAATAGCTGTTGTTTTCGGAATCAGCGACCCGATAAACCATAAAAACAATACCCATGACGATTTTCAGACGCTTGCACCTCATTTCACCCCCAGGGTTGAATTAAAACACATGTTTATTCATTTATCTACAGAAGTGCTCGAGTAAAGTTTCTTATAAAATAGTCCAACTAATCTTGGTTCCCCATACAAACTTTGGACCCCCGTTTCACCCCCTTAGGTTGAATTTTCCAAATTCCCGTCTTAGTGAGCACCTATGTCCTAAAAGGAACCCCCTTGCAAAATTTGAGACTCCTAGCACTTGTGGTTTCTGAGATTTCGTGATGAGTGAGTGAGTGATTTACTCTTTTATATATATAGATAGGGGGTTATTATGCGCGATGTTTATTTGGGGTTTAAGTGGTTCATCAACATCTTTGAACCAGAGCCAACTTCACCTGCATGCGGTACACCCTGCTGACTGACAAACGAAGCTCTGGCGAAAAGAGAGGTAGGGAGCGTAATTGTAACTACACGACTGGGGAATGTACCCCCACCTCACAGAATACTGCAGCCAAATAACAATTCCCTTGAAGGTTGTTGTGTTCCTGCAAATGCGTGAGGTCACCAGAAAGGAAGGAGATGCTGCGTTGGCAGCGAGGCTGGCGGCGCGCGAGCGATATTTTATGTTGCGAGTGTTCATATGGCTACGGTAACTGCTTCACATCAGGCGGGCCGTATTGTCAGCCACCCGACGTAGTATAAAAAAAAATGTTCTTCTATGTTATACCTTGGCGAGCTCGGTGGTCAAATGGTTAGGAATGGCCACTTTGACTCCGAGGTCGCGGGTTCGTTTCCCGCACAAGACAAACATTTGTGTGCATGAACATGATATATGTCTTGGTCTGGGTGTTTTTTAAATATTATTAGTATGTATTTACAAAAAAAAATGTATTTAAGTACATTTATCAGTTGTCTGGTACCCATAACACAAGCTTTGCGCTTAATTTGGGACTAGATGGCGCTGTGTAAATTGTCCAGAAATATTTATTTATTATTTATTTATTTATACATTGGATATGTAGACTACGGATGCATCAAATGAATGTAGTAGTTATGAAATAGAAATAGCCAGTTCCGGTGGATCTGTTCGCGGAATCGTTACACTGTCCCCGATTCAGGCGTTCAGCTCTGTCTAATCCTAGACTGTAGACTGACGTTCATTCACCAAAGTATTTATTGACGGAGCCGTGTCCCACATTTCACATAGAGATATCCCTCAATGATTATACCTTTTGAAATAAATAAATGTTCCTGGACAAATTACACATGCTTGGACAAGTTGCATGCCCGATAAGGTTTAACCGTGAAACTACTATTTTTTTTTTATATAACCTACCATATTTTATTGCTAACTGTGTACATATTCTACACAGTTAGCAATAAAATTTATTCTATTCTATTCATTTTTAGGGTTCCGTACCTCAAAAGGAAAAACGGAACCCTTACAAGATCACTTTGTTGTCCCTCTGTCTGTCTGTCTGTCTGTCGGTCAAGAATTTCTATGTCGAGAATGCGTGGAGGTATCAAGCTGAAATTTGAACTGTATACTCAAGTCTACGGTCCCATGAAGTTGTAAAATAATCAAACTGCTAAGTTTACGTAGAAAAAAGTTACGGCCGTTTATTCAGCAAAAAACGCATATTTCGACACACTCAAGGGAATCAAAACCCATAGGGTACTTCCCGTTGACCTAGAACTATGAAATTTGCAAGTAACATCGTTATAGACTACAAGTATAGGAATAAATCTCAAAACTATACATTTGTAAATAGATCTTAAAAAATAGGGGGTCTATATTTTTTATAGGGTGTCGAAATTTCAAATTGAAACTACTTGTTCAAATGGGGTATCATATGAAAGGGCTTGATGTACACATTGCAAAATATATTTTATTTATTTTTTTCGACGCATTATTTCTTATTTATAATGAAAAATATCAAATTTAATAATGATACTACGTACCTACGGAACCCTCAGTGGGCGAGTCCGACTCGCACTTGTCTGGTTTTTTTTGGGGTGTAAGTGCTTCATCAACATCTTTGAACCAAAGCCAACTTCACCTGCAAGCGGTACACCCTGCTGACTAACAAACGAAGCTATGGCGAAAAGAGAGGTAGGGAGCGTAATTGTAAGCTACCCGACTAGGGAATTACCTCCACCTCACAGAATACAGCAGCCAAATAACAATTCCCTTAAGGGTTGTTGTATTCCTGCGAGTGAACGAGGTCACCAGAAAAGAGGGAGATGCTGCGTTGGCAACGGGGGTGGCGAAAAAACCTTAGTAGTTGACGACCTTGGCCGTGTGGTTTCCGGCAGACTAGAATAGAATTACTCCGTCTCTTCCCGTGGATGTCGCACAAGGCGACTAAGGGAAATACATTATAAAACATCGATCAGGCCTCCCCAACCCTTCTAGCCAGCGTGGGGAGTGTAGGCCAAATCCTCCTTCCGTCTAGGACGGACGAGAGATGGTCGTGCTCCTGTAGTGGAGACTAAAATGACCTGATGATGATGAATTGACGACCTTGCGCGACCGATATTCCGTGGGACTTTTCAATCTTTAGATGCAGATGCCAACGTCCTTTTATGCTAAATTTTATCCTCATCTGTCAGTGTGTTGTGTGTGTCTTGCAGTTGAGCTGGGCGTTGAGAGATCAGTCAGTAACGGTTGCCATTTATGATACGAAGACAGGGGCGCCGACTCCGTGGGTGCTCGAGGGCTCGAGCACCCATGAGAAATAAACAGTGGGTGCCGAGCACCCCTGAGAATAGACATCAAGGAACATATCAGTAATCAAAGTCAAAGTCAAAGTCAAAGTCAAAATTCTTTATTCTGTGGGCCCTCGCGGGCACTTAGACACGTCTTTTACAATTAGGTATATTTTTTATCTACCAGCATTTCGGAATGACCATTGACGAGAAGAAATGCCGAAAGAAACTCTGTCAATATAGGTCTTTTTTTTTAAATAGCCATACAATATTATCATAATACAATAAAAATAATGTCAATGTACAATAAAAAAAATGGTATGTCAACCAAAATAAGAGAGATAATAAAAAATAAAAAAACAAGTAAAATAAAATAGTAAAAAAAAATAAAAATATAAAAAATCATAGTATAGAGTGTATATACATATTGTATAAAGTCTAAATATGTATATCCACAATACTACTTGTAAAGATAAGACGCCTGTGCTTCACATCCTGTGCCGAGAATTTGCCATACATTTTTATCATTAAGGTAATCGTCGGTCCTGTAGTAAGCCTTTTTACATAAGGTGGTCTTAATAAGCTGTTTGAATTTAGTGTCGGGTAAAATCAGGACCGACTCCGGCAACTTATTGTAGTAGCGGATGCAGTTTACGACAAACGAATTATTGACCTTCCCCAGTCTATGTTTTGGAATAACCAATTTGTTTTTGTTCCGCAAGTTGACATTAGTTTTATCATATACTTTTGTAAAATTCGTAATATTTTTACGGACGTACATAATATTTACATAAATATATTGAGAAGCGACAGTGAGGATGTTTATCTCCTTAAATAACTCACGGAGTGAATCCCTAGAACCCAATGAATCGACTTTTAAGGATGGGCGTTTTTTCATTACCCGACGACCCACTTTATATTTTTATCAACCATAATTAGTAATTCAGTACGCAGTATGTAAGTAGGACTATAATTTATTTGTCGGTCGATCAGTGTGCATTTCTCTTCTCACACTTCGCCAGTTTTTCGAGTCATCAAATGAGCACGAGGTTTTCTAAAAGCCGGCGCCCCTGTACGAAGAAGAATATTCTTGAACATAAAGTCGCACTTATCTTTAAACATAATGATCTTACATACGTACCGACAACTATGTCGTGAAGTTCTATAACTCTAGCTGCTTATTGGCTGCGAGGTGAAGGCACCTGTCTCACCTCAGCTCTCAGCCAATTGCGAGCGAGCACACCTGTCCAATCGATTACGAGGCGGAGCGACTTACCTGAGAAGGCGTAGGTAGCGCTCTGAATAAATAATATTGAGAACGTTGTAACCATTCTAAAGCTCTTTGTGTATATGAATTGAACATCTTTTTGTAGCATTATAATATGTGTTTAATAGAAATGAAATAAATATAAAATATTTTGGAAATTATTCCTAATTTATTTTAATGGTCATCAATGAACATTTACTAGTAGTGCTCCTGCCTTTGTTACATAGTTCGAAGGCTAAGGTTTTGTTTGAATTAAATTGTTAATACACTATGTAGTGTCTTCATGTGACAGACACAGGATAGACATATAAACAAAAAAAAAACGGGTTGCATTTCGGGAGTGCCGGCAGAAGTGAAAACTTGAACATTAACGTTGTGCATTTTTGAATATTTTGGAATGGTTAGGGAATAATTCCGCACGAATAGCTCTATTTATCAGTATAAAGGTTCTGCGGTGGGCCCCTGTCCTGTAGTTATAGAGATTTTACAGTTTCTACATTCAATCTTTTTACTAGAAGTAAGTACCAAAGATTTCTAGTCATCATCATCATCTCAGCCATTGAAAGTCCACTGCTGGACATAGGCCTCCCCTCTAGATCTCCAATAAGACCGGTTGGAAGCGGCTTGCATCCAGCGCGATCCTACGGTCTTAATGAGGTCGTCTGTCCACCTTGTGGGTGGACGTCCTACGCTGCGCTTGCCGGTACGTGGTCTCCACTCGAGAACCTTTCGACCCCATCGGTCATCCGTCCTCCGTGCTATGTGCCCTGCCCACTGCCACTTCAACTTGCTAATCCGCTGGGCTACGTCGGAAACCTTGGTTCTTCTACGGATCTCCTCATTTCTGATTCGATCTCGCAGAGAGACCCCGAGCATAGCCCTCTCCATAGCTCGTTGGGCTACTTTGAGCTTGTTCATAAGGCCCATAGTGAGGGACCACGTTTCAGTGCCGTAGATTTCTAGTACAAGATGTAAATATAGGGGGTTGAGTTAAGAGCTAAAAGACTAAATCTCAGTTGGTCTGGTTATTATTTGGCCTATAAAAATGTTGGTCTATTATCGAAGTAAGTCTCACTAGCGTTATGCCTACTTCTACTTTTGGTCAGTCATAACGCGAAGTGGTCGTTCTGCGTATTAGGTATAGCCCGCGAAAAGGGTTTTGTCAGGTATCCTACACAAATACATTATTACTGTAACGAACATAAATCTGCTCAAAACCATGAATCAATACATATAATAAAACAGTAGGAACCGCGTGTCTGTACATTTGATAAAATGAACAAAAAATGAGTGTGGGCGATAAAAAAAGAGTAACAGAACACAAAAAAGATTTTTTTGATTTTTTTGTCTGTCTGTCTGTCTGTCTGTCTGTCTGTATGTACTCGCTAATCTTTAAAACTACTGAACAGATTTTTACGCGGTTTTCACTAAAAGATTAAGGTCATCCCTGAGCAACATATAGGCTTTGTTTCATCGAAATCTGATGTCAGATTAAAAAGTAATCGTCATTTAAAGTTTAAAGAAAAAATTTCTTTATAGAAAATCACTCATCACAAAATCTAAGAAACTACAAGTGCTAGGAGTCTCAAATTTTGTATGGGGGTTCCTTTCAGGACGTAGATGCTCACTAAGACGGGAATTTGGAAAATTCAACTCCTAAGGGGGTGAAATGGGGGTCCAAAGTTTGTATGGGGAACCAAGATTAGTTGGACTATTTTATACGAAACTTTACACGAGATCTTCTGTAGATAAATGAGTAAACACGTGTTTCAGGATTTTTCAAAATTCAACCCCTAAAGGGGTGGAATGAGGTGTAAACATCTGAAAATCGACATGGGTATTGTTTTTATGGTTTATCGGGTCGCTGATTCCGAAAACATCAGCTATTTTATAATCTAACATAATCGACGTGACACAAGAGCACTCCTGTGGGGGTGCGATGGGGTTGAAATGTTACAATATCAATATGGGTGTTGATTCTATGGTTTTCTAAAATGTCAATTACGAAAATGGCATCGATTTGAAAACGTGGACACGAAATTTCCATCTCGGTATAAAAATCCAAGATTTGGAACACCTGATGCAGAACCATAATGGTTCAGCTAAACTATAAGAAATATAAAAATGACGCCTTAGCAAAAGTTGTTCAGCCTGATGAGTATAAATAAGTTTAACAAAATATTGATTGTATTGTAAAAAAAATAACCACACGCAGTGCTACTTTTATTCTTACCTGCTACAAGTTAGACGCAATAATCTTATTTATTTTATATATATATAATATATTATATACATATATATATATATATATATATATATATACTAGCGGCCGCCCGCGACTTCGTACGCGTGGAGTTAGTTATTTGCAAATAATTTTTAATTACATTCGAAAAAAGCTACATACCTAATGACAGGAAAAAGATGAAAAAGTTAAAAACAATCAATATCTAGACGAATTTTTAGAATCAATGAAGTCGACGGATATTATTTTTTAAAACCTCTTTGTAAAACCTAAAGTACTTTTTATTGTTATAATAATACATCCCTCCTTATAATAGTAAGTATGTAGTTGTTTTCAATATTTTTTATACTTAAATATCATTTAAAATCCTTCTGCCATAATTACTTTAACTCCAATAACATTGGATTTTCATACAAATTTCCAACCCCCGTTTTAACTCCATAAGGGGGTTGATTTCTAAAGATACATTATACACCTCCATACCATCTATAGAGCATAGATTTTAAATTTCAAGTCTCTTACTTCAAAAACATAGGACTTTCATACAAACTTCCAACCCCCGTTTTAACACCAAAAATAGGTTGATTTCTAAAGATACATTATTAGTACACCTCCACACCATCTATAGAGCCATCCATAGATTAAATTTCAAGTCTCTTGCTTCAAAAACATAGGACTTTCATACAAACTTCCAACCCCCATTTCTCCCCCAATTCTACGTTTTTGAAGTAAGAGACTTGAATTTAAAATGTATGCTCTATAGATGGTGTGGAGGTGTACTAATAAGGATAGGGTGTAGACATCCGCTAAGAACCTACCTACCTACCTGCCAAATTTCAAGTTTGTAGGTGTTATAGTTTCTGAGATTTCGTGATGAGCGAGTCAGTGATTTTCTCTTTTATATATATATATAGAACTGACTAAACAGACCACGTTAACTTTATATATATATATATATATATATATCGATGCCTTACAGCCGAAAAGGGATAAGCGCCATTTTTTGGAGAATGGACTTATATATATGGCCAGAATCGTCTTTTTTTTCTGCGTCGTTTGGTCTGGGTTACATGTTTCTAAGTGACAATTTATGTCGCTGAGGCGGTAGTAATAATAGGGTCATGAGCTAAATTTATTCGCTGTAAACGACAGAAATTTTTAAGTTTTTTTTTTTTTGGTTGTTGATCAAAGAATATTTGAAAACAAAATAACTTATGCTTTTTGGGCTCTCTGTAATATTCAATCATTAGAACGTTAACCTATTTTTGCTGGAAGCAAACATTCAGAAACATACGTTTATGATATTTTGCTTATAAATAATTATTTGTTAAATTCGGGTTAGTATTTTATGCCTGTTCCTTTATAAAATATATTGGTCGTTTATTGTAGTTAGGCCACATTTTTGAGACTTTATTTGGCGTTTAGTATATTTTTCCCGTTTCATAAATAGAAAGCAAAAAGGAGGTTATTACATATAGCCGCTGTAAATATTTAGAATTAGTTTGTCGTTTATCCTTTTTTCCCCCTCCCAATAATTAAACGATTCCGGCGGTTAGATAAAAAGGTAGAACTAAAAGTTATCCTTATACCAGTCCATTCTCAACGTCTCTGTCGTTTACCTGTTCAATAATAATTTTCAAATGTCAGTTGTCGGCATCGTTCTAGTGAAACTACGGGTCCAAGCGACCACAAGACGAACCTTCAATTATGATAATTCTATAAAGAATAAGTTATATTTTTGTTACACTCCTATATTTGATACTTTAAAATATTTTATGAATAAAACAAAGACTTGAGACAAACAATTGTGATATTAACAGTGTACTAATCTTAAGAATACTTGTATATACTTAAATGAACGTTGTAAACTTCAATTTCATAATTAACTAGCTTTCGCCCGCGACTTCGCTCGCGTGACATTCGGGGCAAACTCATGTTTACTCATTAATCAATAGAAGTAATCGTGTAAAATTTTGGATAAAATATTCCAACTAATCTCGTTTTCCCATACAAACTTTGGACCTCCGTTTCACCTTCTTAGAGGTAAAATTTAAAAAATCTTTTTAAGTAATTCGTGTCCACTACGTTATATTTTCAAATCGATGCCAATGTCGTAAATCCCAGGAAACCATAGAATCAACACCCATATTGATATTATAACATTTCAACCCCATTGCACCCCTACAGAGTTGTCACGTCGAGTATGTTGAAATAGTTGTTTTTTTCGTAATCCACCATAAAAACAATACCTATGACGATTTTCAGACTTTTTCACCACATTTTAGACATTTCAACGCGATCGCACCCCAATAGGAGATAATAGTCACGTTACCGCCCTGCGGTTACAATAAATAACAATAATAGGTAATTTCTGGGATAAAAACTATCTTAGGTATGTCCTTTCCCGGGACTCCAGGTATCTCTCAACCAAATTCCATCTAAATTGGTCCAGAGATTTAAACGCGAAGAGGTAACAGACATTCTATCGCATTTATAATATTAGTATGGATTGGCGTTCCGAAAACCCGTAAATACTACACATATATTGATATATAGACATTTCAACCTAATCGCACCTCAATAGAAGATGATGGACACGTTAGCCATGTTGAATTTTTAAATCGTTGTTATTTTCGTAATCAGCGACCCGATAAACCAAACAATACCCATGACAATTTTCAGACTTTTTGACCCCCATTTTACCCTTTTAGGGTTGATATTTTCAAATCGATGCCATTTTCGTAATTGACTTCCCAGAAAACCATAGAATCAATACCCATCAATATGGGTATATCAATATAAATATGACATTTTAACCCCAGCGTACCCCCGTACAGGGGTGATTTTAAGTCATGTCGGCGATTATATGTCATGTTGGATTATAAAATAGTTGTTGTTTTCGTAATCAGCGACCCGATAAACCATAAAAACAATACCCATGACGATTTTCAGACTTTTTCACCCTGTTTTACCGCTTTAGGGGTTGAATTATGAAAATTCTGAAACATGTGTTTACTAATTTATCTATAGAAGTACTCGTGTAAAGTTTCGGATAAAATAGTCCAACTAATCTTGTTTCCCCATACAAACTTTGGACCCCCGTTTCACCCCCTTAGGGGATGAATTTTGAAAAATCTTTTCTTAGTGCACCCCTAGACATCATAAGGAACCTACGTGCCAAATTTGGAAGCTCTAGACCCAGCAGTTTCGGCTGTGCATTGATATATATCATCAGTCACTCAGTTTCTTCTTTTACATATTTCAACCCCATCGCATCCCCATAGGGGTGATTTTATGTCACGTCGGCTATGTTACATCATAAAATAGTTGTTGTTTTCGTAATCAGCGACACGATAAATCATAAAAACAATACCCATGATGATTTTCAGACTCATACAACCCTTTTTACCCTTTTAGGGGTTGAATTTTGAAAAATCCTGAAACAAGTATTAACTCATTTCTCAATAGAAGTACTCATGTAAAGTTTCGGATAAAATAGTCCAACTAATCTTGTTTCCCCATACAAGCTTTGGAACCTCGTTTCACCCCCTTAGGGGTAGAATTTTGAAAAATCCTTTCTTAGTACACCCCTAGACGTCATAAGGAACCTACTTGCCAAATTTGGAATCTCTAGACCCAGCGGCTTGGGCTGTGCGTTGATATATAAGTCGTCAGTCAGTTGCTTCTTTTATAGATTTAGATAGATAAATGAAAATTGATTTCGACTAGATATTTCAATTGTGATAATTCTAAGTTGATTTGATCTCGGGTACTTATGACCGTAATAAGAGCGTTTATTACAAACAATTGTTATTAAGTATTACCTATTACATTTTAGTATGTGGCCTTCATTTCTGTGTCAATTAGAGACTGATTTGATTCATTTTTTTATTTTTAGTACCCCTAGGGCGAACCTGAAATCTTTTCTACTAGAAAAAATATTTTTTAAGAAGAAACACATCGAAAGAGTATTCTAATAAGCAAATTATTCCTATTAAAAAAATCTACTTATACAATTTCGCATTCAGTAAATTTTCATTTGATAGATGGTTATACCATATTTCCTCAATTTTATTTTCAATAATCACACACTTGTGCTATTTTAGTTCAATTATAATGAAACATGAGGTGTAGTTCATTTTTGCTGGAAGCGAATAATTCTTGTGTTTTCATTTACGACATTTTGCCTGTTTGTGAAATGAGATCATTTGAGGATAACCGACAGTAAATAGGGGTTGCAAGTTGAATTATAAAAAAATAACACTGTAATTCAATAGATAGTATGTTAAATACAACATAAACACATTTCCAGCCTCTCGGGAACTAAACTATAGTTTTTATGAATTTTTTTCATAAAAATTTAACTTTAAATCACTCTCCTGTAAAGTTTGAAATATGGCGCTTATCCCTTTTCGGCTGTAAGGCATCGATATATATATATATATATATATAGACGTGTACGCTAAAATTGAAATGGAACGATATTGGTATATATTCGCACAAACCAGAAGAATGCGTGCATTTGCGAGACGCTATGTAGCAACATTTTGTGACTCAAAGTCTTTTAAACAACGAGGGGAAACTGTTTTTCTTAGATGCTTCAGGAGGGACTGGAAAAACATACCTGACAAGAGCAATCCTCGCTGAAATCAGGCGCCAAAATAATATCATACAGCAGCATCGCCAGGTATTGCAGCCATAATATTACCTCTAGGCGGAAGGACGCAAATACAATGTTCAATATTCTACTCGATTTATACAGAACGGAAACACCGACATGCTTTGTGACACGAAACTGTGACAAAGCGAAAATGTTTCAGGATTGCTGTCTAATCGTTTCAGATGAATGCGAAATGGCCAACAATGTGGCTTTATCGAGGATTAGTAACGCTTGAGGTCTTTTCATATTAGCTCCCGCAGGAAAGACTCCCTTCATTTGTTTTTTTTTTTTTTTCTGAAACTAACTATACTAACGTGACTATCTTAAATAAAAATAATAATTTGTTGACTTTTTTAATTTGTTTAACGTATAATACTGCCCCAAATATTTTCTTATGTATCTACTTTAGTTCGTATTTGTATTAATATGCCGGAATCATAAAAGTCCACGCGAACGAAGTCGCGGGCATCAGCTAGTAATTAATATTTAGATGACGCGTTTTAGATAATTTGCGAATAAGACCTGAACGCGAAACCAGACATCTTAACCATCATAGTACGAAGGTCACCAGTAATGTTTCTGTTACAAATTAACTATTTTTAACAGTTTAGTAACGTCACTGCATAATTACCGTGCGTAGTTTACCGTTGGAAAACAAAAAAGAAAACTAAGGAAAATAAACTAAAACACATTTGTTCATCTCATTTCACGCTTCTCCCGAGCTACGTAATAACTCATTTTAAAAGATTTTTGCCGATTAATTATCTAAAATAACATAATTATTTGCGACCAGTAAGTTTCTTGCCAAGTATTTTTTTTTTATATATTTTCTCGATATTATCTCTGGTGTATTACACGGCGTTTTAGAGGCGAAGTTTGGCGGAAATCCGGTGTGTAACGACTGGTAATGATGTGTGGACGTCTCACCTGGATGCTCGCGCTCATTAGAGAGTAGAGATGTGGTTATGCTCGATATCTTTTCAGTCGCCACTCACCAGTGTTTAATTAGGATATAGTCCTTTACATCGACTATGATTATGGACGATGTTTTTTTTTACTTTGAATTGTTTTATTGATAGATTCAAGGATTCAGATAGTAAAATGATAGGAGGTGCTACTAAAATGAAATTCCTTGCGCTTGAGGACGTTCATTTTAGTATTTAGAGGGTTAGCGTTGTCT
The DNA here is from genome assembly GCA_937001555.2 of Hypsopygia costalis. Taxonomy (NCBI): domain Eukaryota; kingdom Metazoa; phylum Arthropoda; class Insecta; order Lepidoptera; family Pyralidae; genus Hypsopygia; species Hypsopygia costalis. Next base: position 973,923 of record OW443331.2, read on the forward strand.
GCTTAAAGTTATGTATCTTAAACCTTTTAGATACCTACCCTACGGATCACCTGTGTCAAATCAACTCTTGACAGTCAGAAAATGATGTATACCTACTTCAATTCCAGAAAATGATTTATACCTAAAATTGCATAAATCTGTGCCTTGCAATACATAAAAACAAGGTGTCCTGCCGTGGCTTGTATATCTCGTATTAAATTTGCAATGCGATACTACAATTCACAGTCTGCTCATTCGCGTAATAAGTAAATCATGCATTTCTAAATAAATATGAATGTAAAAATGTTTTACAAAATTGGCTTTTAATTTTAAATTATGACAGACTGAGACACTAGGTACTAATATAATAATACTTAATACTTGATAATGAGAAATAACACACAATACATAAGTATGTAAGTGTTTGGAAGTCCAAACATATGCATACACGCACACAGCACACACTCCACACAACACGCATACAAACACACTTGCAACCATAAACATCCCACGTATAAACCTACACTCCCCCATGCTATACATAAATACAAATACACTTTTACCTTTGTTTTTAAAGCACAATCAATATGTAATTATATATTTATATAAATTAGTATGCACCGACATTTAAATAGTGAAGGAGCAAATCTGCATAACGCAAGTATTTAATTGCTTAAAAAGGCGTTCTTAATCACTACAGATAAGAAATTCTGGTAGAAAACATTTAATTCTTCCGTGAAAATACCTTTAACAACGAGTTCGTCACTTGAAAGTAATTTGAGTTTTGTGAATTTCACTAATAAGTGTATGAGAGTGTATATATTAAGGATTATGTATGATTCTACTTCTACCTACATATGTAAATATATGCCAACATATATGTACTCCACCTGCCTACTTGTTAAATATGTCATCTCAGATGCTCTAAGGTTGGCTGGAAGAGATATCCCTTAATGGTATAAGTCCGCCTTTGTACAAATTTGTATAAGCATTGCATTTCTACTGTGTTCTGTAACTACTTGTGTTTTGTACAATAAAGATACTTACCACAACAACAACAACAGCAACATTTTTTTTAATTAAAAATAATAATAAAATCGCAGGTTACAAATAATACATACACATCGATAAAAATAACGCAATCCCCGCACTAATCAGTTGGTAGGCGCCATCTTTGCCAAAACAAACGAACGTCTAATGAAAGGTGTCTCTGACAACTTACCGAGCGCTTGGCGTCGAACATACTGCATTCGTGTTTTGACGGTTTTAGACTTGGCACATTGTGCCGTGCGGGTGATGGATTGAAAAATCAGAGTATGAAACGGATGGCCTGAGAGCAGGTATGTTTTAAAAATGAAAAAAATATTTTAAATTTCTTTTTACGTTTTGCATTCAGAACTTTACATTTATTTTTTGTTTTAATATTTTATGATAACAAAAATGTTTAAAGATTTTTTTTTTGTATTGTTATTTGAACATAGGTATTTATTTAAACTGTGATGTTCACAGGTCATGACTTTAGATCAAGAGAAGGCTGTCTTCTCCAGATAGAACTGGGAAGCTGAAGCCGTTTACCATCGCAATTTTTGAATGCGAAAATGAATGCTGCTTCATCATCATCATCAGGCCCATTTTAGTCTCCACTACAGGAGCACGACCCTCTCTCGTCCGTCTTAGAAGGAAGGAGGAGCCTACACACCCCACGCTGGCCAGACGGGTTGGGGAGGCCTGATCGTTATTTGATAATGTATTTCCTCTTTTTGTGGGTAGCTGTGGAATTGTGAACACTAAAAGTTTTACTGCTCCTAATAATAATTTTATTTCTTTATTATTTACAATATTTTTTGCCATAAGTTTATGGAAAACATATGTTAAATAAGTGACATACCTGCCAGCAAATAAATTTCCTCTCTACTTTCACTACATATACAATGGACACAGCAGTACATATTCAACAGACGGTGAACGACTTAAGGGATAACTTCAACACTAAGATGGCAGACTTCCAGCAGCAACTCTTGAAGGCCAGTACGACCTCACCAACACCCACTCTTTCTTCTATCGATTCAGACTTTACCAACTTTAAAATATTTGTGACTGCCACACTAAACACTCTGCAGCGGCAAGTGGAGCTTATTGTGCAGCAACTGGATCATTTCGAGATGCGTACGCGCCGCAAAATGTTGTTGGTGCATGGAGTTCCAGAGGATGGTGACGAAGATGTTCCTGAGAAGATGGTCGAGATGGTGACGGGTAAACTCAAAATTACAGATTTTTCCACAGCAGATATTTCTCGTTGCCACAGGATTGGTCACTTTTCTGATGACAAGCCCAGACCAATTCTCTTGAAGCTGAAGGATGTCAGTATCCGGAGCCAGATTTGGTTTACCAAAACATCACTTAAGGGCAGTGGATTCACCCTCTCGGAATTTCTGACGAAAGTGCGCCACGATGCCTGCCTGGCTGACGTTAATCAACTGATTGGATCAACGGCGGTGGTTGCAGCCCCTACCCCGGCCGCCTCCACGGACTCGGCGACTAGCAAGGTTGCATCCAGTCACACAGCTCGTCCCAAACGTGCAAGAAAATAAAGGGATCCCCATCGCACAGTTTGTTTTAAGTAAGCATTCTAATGACACTTTTATGCGGCTAACATTTGTTCTCACGTTTATTCGGGTGACGGGTATTTCTACTAAATCAGTTATGACTCGACTCATGTAGGTATTTCAATTTCACATTCCAAATAATTTTGCTTATTTATTGACGATGAGTAGATGACAATACATATTCACAATCAAAACAATTCAATTCAATAAACAAATGTCAAAGTTTGTCACTTAGCAGTCTTCTCTTTTTTTTTTTTGTTTTCATTTTGGCAAGCACACGAATGTCATTAGCTCTTTTCTGTCTTTTTTTTTTTACGCTATTTTATGTCTCTGGATACTTGGTCGTTACTTGCGTGACTCAATGTTAAATTTCTATCTCTCTTTACATTGTATTAAGCTTAAAATTTAATTAATTAAATTAATTAGTCTGAATGTTTACTTAAGTCTTACTTATTTGATTAGTAAATGTTATATAGGTTTTTTTAATTACTTTATTTTTTGGTAATAACAAATCATTGTAGCAGTTGTAAACCTTTCTGCTAGCAGGTAGTGTAATGATTTTGTATTTTTTTATTTTTTTTTATATTGTTATTTTTATATTTACGTTTTATTCAATTTTCTTTAAATAGTATTAGAATATGTCTGTCGCAGATAATAGTTTTTGTTCTGTCTCTTCGTCTGCTTCCAATGACAGTTTCCATAGTGCGCACATGCCGCTGAATGAAGAGTTACATAGTATATTTGTTAATGCACCTAAAAATTTCAATGCAATCCACATAAATGCTCAAAGTATCCCTGCCCATTTTAATGATATGCTCACTAGCTTTGATATCAAAAACCTCCACGCTATATTAGTATCTGAATCTTGGCTTAAGCCTTGTCTTCCTTCCACTTCTTACTGTTTACCTGGCTTTCAACTTATACGCAACGAGCGTATCGGGAGGGGTGGTGGGGGTGTCGCTACCTATCTTCGCGCCCATATTCCATTTAAAATAGTTTCTTCCTCTAACACTTCTAATCCTACTGGCGATTCTGAATATCTTTTTATTGAAATTAGTCTGGCTCATTCTAAGGTCCTCCTTGGTGTTTTTTACAGTCCTTCTGCAACTATCAATTATTTTTCATCGTTTGAAACACTTTTGGAGAACCTTTGTCCTTCCTTTAATCATACCATAATCATGGATGATTTTAATACGTGCCTTCTGAAAAACGACCATCGTTCCAATTCTCTTTCTTCCCTAGTCGAATCCTGTAATCTTTCCATTCTACCTCTCCAAGCTACTCATAACTTTCCTAATTGTAGGCCTTCACTGTTGGACTTAATCCTCGTGTCCTCTACAGATCTTGTTCATAAACATGGGCAATGCTCTGCTGATGCGTTTTCTTTCCATGATTTGTTATTTCTCTCTTTCAAACTCCGTCCTCCTAGAAACAAACCGAAAATTCTCATGCAGCGTAATTTTAGTGCTATTAATATCGAGAAATTACGTAAAGATGCTGAAAACTGTGACTGGGCTGCTGTAGTTGGCGCATCTTCAGTGGACGAACAAATTACTTTATTCAACTCCAACATAAGCCATCTTTACGACGAGCATGCCCCAATACGTCCTGTTAGGGTGAAATATCTTCCTGCGCCTTGGCTAACTGAGGACATAAAATCGGCTATAAAAAAGAAAAATTTTTTGAAATCAAAATTTAAACGTGATCCTGATAGGTATCGTGACCATTATATACGTGCCCGTAACCGTTGTAATCAGATGTGTAGGATAGCTCAACGTCGCCACATTCACAAATCTGTTGAAAATGGAGATCCAGGCAAAGTCTGGAAATTCCTTAAGTCACTGGGAGTTGGAAGGAATAGCCATAATGTCTCTCATAATAATATAGATATTGATTCTCTTAATAAACATTTCTCGTCTTCTTCTGCTTTCAGTGGTAGCATCAAAAATGATACATTGAATCATCTTTCATCTATTCCAACTCCCGACTTCCCACCATTTCATTTTAGTCAATTTTCCGATTGTGATGTTAAGAAGAGCATACTTTCTATTACGTCAAATGCTGTGGGAGCTGATGATATTAGTCGTGCTATGATACTTCCTATCCTTGATATCATTGTTCCTATTATTACCAAATTATTAAATAATAGTATCAACTCTGGCATCTTTCCAACTATTTGGAAGGATGCTTATGTGACACCGTTGCCTAAAAAAGCTAATCCTTGTTCCTTTTCTGAATATCGTCCTATTTCCATACTCCCTTTCCTTTCTAAAGTTTTAGAACGACTTATCCAGCAACAACTTAGTAGTTTTCTCTCTAAAAATGATATTTTGAATCCCTTTCAATCTGGTTTCCGCCCGGGTCATAGCACGACTACCGCACTTATCAGAATTACAGAAGATATTCGTTTTGGTATGGAGAATTCGAAACTTACTGTCTTGACACTTCTGGACTTTAGTAATGCGTTCAATAGTGTAGATTTTGACGTACTCCTAGCCATGCTATGCTCTATTAACATATCTCCAATCGTAATTGACTGGTTTCGTTCATACCTGTATGGGCGTAGGCAACGTATTCGCATTGAAGATACTTTTTCTTCGTGGTGTGATACGTCTGCTGGCGTGCCTCAGGGTGGCGTGTTGTCTCCTCTCCTATTCGCGTTGTTCATCAATTCTATCACTTTGCAACTTCGCTCATCCTACCATCTTTACGCCGACGACCTTCAAATCTATTGCCAATCTCATATCGACGATATTTCCATAGCCATAGATACCATTAATTGTGACCTGTCTCGTATTTCTCATTGGAGTAAATCGCATGGGCTCACAGTCAATCCGATAAAAACACAGGCTATTATCATTGGTAGTCCCAGATTTATCTCAAGAATAAATTGGCCTAATCTTTCACCTATTGTTTTCGACGGTGTGCGTATAGAATTGAGTGATAAAGTAAAAAACCTGGGCATATACTTCGACAGAACTTTATCATGGACCCCTCAGTTGGCCGAAGTCAGTAGGAGAATCTTTTCAACCGCCAGCTCGTTAAGACGACTTAGCTACTTCCTTCCGTTGGACACTAAAATTGCGCTTGCACAGGCATTACTTCTTCCCATCCTCGATTATGCTGACTCTTGCTACCTGGACCTTACTGAACAGCAACTCAATAAACTTGAGCGTCTTCAGAACCTATGCATCCGCTTCATATATGGTCTTCGTAAATACGATCATGTCTCTAACTTTCGTACGCAACTCAAGTGGCTTCCCATCCGACAACGTAGAAATTTGCATATTCTATCCCTATTATTCTCTATCCTCTTTAATCCTTCGACTCCTTCTTACTTAAAAGAATATTTTTCGTTTCACAGAGACGTCCACAGTGAAGGTCATACTCTTCGCGACGCCTTTTATTTTCGCCTGAAAACACCTTCTCATTCCTCTAACTATGTAACCAAATCCTTCTCTGTTCAGGCTGTTCGCCTTTGGAATGCATTACCGCTCTCAATCCGACAAGCACAAACGCTAAACAATTTTAAACACCTTGTTAAAAACTATTATCTTTCGATATGAACCTTTTCTTCTACTTCATTCAGACGACATATTCAATATAATTTTGTATCTCTATGTACCGTATCTTGTGTACTTATGTATGTTAAGTTTTTGTTAAGTTTCTATGTTATATCTTCATGCGCCACCTACCTTTGTCTACCAATTATTTTTTCCTTTATGCTAAGGTTGCCTGGAAGAAATTGCATTCGCGATAAGGCCGCCTATTGTACTCTCTCAGTGTATTATGTATTTTATCATTGTAATCTCTTGGTGCAATAAAGAGTTTTTATTATTATTATTCCCATTTATTTATTTAGTTTTCTTTTTTATAAAAATTTGTATTTACAACATAAATATAAAAAAACATAACATTATAAATACAAATGAATATAAAAAGAGTTACCGCCGGCGCGGGATATATACCAGCGGCGCCGGTGGTCAGGGCGACAGACTGAAGAACCTCCGCACAATACGTGCAGTTCCCAAAATTGCTGCCTTCTGTATCCGGCCCTTGACCCAGTAGCCTAGCGAAAGTCTCCTGAGGTGTGAATTGAGACTTTTCGCTATGAGACCGTTTACCGCCACGACTATCGGGACAGTTATTGTTGAATCAACGTCCCACATGGCGGTAACCTCGTGAGCTAAGTCCAAGTACTTCGACAACTTGTCATTCTCAGCTTTCACGAGGTTCTCGTCGCATGGCACGGTGATATCAACAAGAAATGCCCTTCGCTCTAACCGGTCTACCAACACGATATCAGGCTTATTAGCTATAATAGTCCTGTCCGTGATGATAGACCGGTCCCAGTAGAGCTTGGCACGACTGTTTTCGAGAACAGGCACAGGTACATACTTGTAATATGGCACTTCAGAACTCACAAGACCATATCGAAGAGCAAGTTGCTGATGAATTATCCTAGCTACCTGGTTGTGTCTGTACAAATACTCACCATTGGCAAGATAAGAACAACCGGAAATAACATGCCTGATAGATTCACCAGGACGGTGACATGCCCGACAAATGTCCACCGTCCCGTCTTTCATGATGTATTTCCGGTAGTTATTAGTCTTGACAACTTCGTCAGCAATTGCACAGACAGAACCTTCGGTTTCCCCGAAAAGGTCACCGAATCGTAGCCAGGTCACGGACGCCAAAAGATCAACATCGGGTCCATGAAGTGCCCGATGGAATCGTCCGTGTAGCTCCTTACCCTTCCATATATTCAAGCGATCTTCAGTGCTTAATACAAGTGGTTTGTGCCAGTTCTCTTTTGCCAAGGAGAGTGGCGTCAGTCCTTTGTCAACTGCTACAACGTCTCGATGCATCCCACTCTCAACATGACGGAAATAATCCCTGAGATTACACACCTCACGGTTGTGTAGGTTTTTGGCATTAAGGAAGCCTCGACCCCCACACTTCCGTGGGATGTATAATCTCATCATAGATGAGCGTGGATGATGCATACGATACGCCGTAAGCAGTTTACGGACTTTGCGATCCGATTTATGGGAAATAATAATAATTATTATTATTATTTCCCTTAGTCGCCTTGTACGACATCCACGGGAAGAAACGGAGTGATTCTATTCTAGTCTGCCGGAAACCACACGGCCAAATTAAATGTTAATATAGATAGAGAATAAGATAGTGCTTAAGCTGTTGGTAATTATGTTTAGCTCTGCTGGAAAAAACCCTAGAGCTCTACCGTCTAAGCGGAAAATGTTTGTCAATAAATTTAACGTAAGACCAATTTTTGGAACCAAAAATCCGATGGTAATCGGCTTCAGCTTCGGCGGTAGGCCCCCAGGTATAGAGCCAAAGCCAAGGTCAAACCCACCACTTGGTGCTCTCTGCAACAAACTTGAGCCTGAGGAAAGAGGTAGTCCGACGATTTCGTGGTCGGTTACAAGACGCTACGTGGAATATGCTGCCGACTATGCGCGTTTAATTATAGTTTTTTTTTTTTTTTTACAAATTACACACGTCCATCTAGTCCCAAACTAAGCAAAGCTTGTACTGGGTACTAAATAACTGATATAATATTTAAATACATTTTTTTTGTAAATACATACATAGAAAATACCCAGACCAAGACAAACAGACATGTTCATGCACACAAATGTTTGTCTTGTGCGAAGATCGAACCCGCAACCTCGGAGTCAAAGTGGCTATTGCTAGCCATTCGACCACCGGGTTCGTCAATTAGTTTATACTTATATAGATATACATTTTTAGATTGAGTTATTTATTATATGGACTTGTCATTTTGTTTACATAGCAATTGTCTGAAATAAATGATGATTATTATTAAAAAAGATTTGCTTTGTAAAAAGATACGTAAGTAGTAAAATTTTATACTAAATGGTAGGTTATACCTGTGTTTGCGCCCTCTCGAGCCTTGGACCCCTTAGGCCGGGGGTCCGTGGCAATTTGTGCAACCTGCCACCCAATAGTTCATCATCATCATCAGGTCCATTTTAGTCTCCACTACAGGAGCACGACCCTCTCTCGTCCGTCCTAGACGGAAGGAGGATTTGGCCTACACTCCCCACGCTGGCCAGACGGGTTGGGGAGGCCTGATCGATATTTGATAATGTATTTCCCTTTCGCTTTGTACGACATGCACGGGAAGAGAGTGATTCTATTCTAGTCTGCCGGAAACCACACGGCCAATAGTTACACCCTATAGTTACACCACTGCTAAACACTATTCAAAATAAAATGGGACACAAAAACCAAATATGATTTGGTCAATGTTTATTCCCTCCATGTCGGTTCCAATGTTCTAAACTTTAAAGAAATGCAAGTGAACTGAACTACATTTCGAAGTTATTTTTAGCTGTAAAATACAACCCGCAGTCTAATTATGTCTCCTCTGCGTTGCAACCTGGCTATCGGATTGCAATTTACCGGGAATAGGGGTCCGCGCGAAAATACTACGCCCCCGGGACCACCTCGATCGTGTTAAGGTGATCACTGGAATAGAAAATTAATATGCGTATTAAAACTAGCTTATGTCGTTACTGTTACTTGCATCCCGGTATCCGGTGGAAATTTACAAAAATTGTGTCTTAGCGGTTGCGTAAGTAACAATAGCCGTATGTCAATTTTCAACGCGATCTGTCCAGTTGTGTGATCCTGATCTGTGAGCTGTGCGGGGATAGATAAGTCAGTAATGAATGCCTTTTATAAGTAGATCATTTTTCTAGGTTTAGATTTAGATAAATTCAATCATTTTAATGGGGTTTAATCGTTTTAATTTTAATGGGTAATGGGGTGTAAATGGTTCATCGCAACATCTTTGAACCAAAGCCAACTTCACCTGCACGCGTTGCACCCCGCTGACTGACAAACGAAGCTCTGGCGAAAAGAGAGGTAGGGAGCGTAATTGTAAGCAACCCGTCGGGGAATGTACCTCCACCTCACAGAATACCGCAGCCAATTAACAATTCCCTTGAGGGTTGTTGTATTCCTGCGAGTGACTGAGGTGACCAGAAAGGAAGGAAATACTGCATTGGCAGAGGGGGTTGCGGCGCGCGAGCGATATTTTATGTTGCGAGCGTTAATATTGCTACGGTAACCGCTTCACATCATGCGGGCCGTATGCTTGTCTGCCACCCAACGTAGTATAAAAAAAAATATATATAATTTTTTCCGACTTCCGTCGTCACCTTAAGAGGTCATTTTTCACTGGTCATATCTGCGTGTAAGTATGTCGCCCGTGATTCGAATAGTCGTTATTATGCTCACCTTTCAAGTATTTTTTTTTCTACTTTCTTACAGTTTTTTAGGGTTGCGTACCTCAAAAGGAAAAACGGAACCCTTATAAGATCACTTTGTTGACTGTCTGTCAGTCTGTCTGTCAAGAATTTCTATGTCGAGAATGCGTGGAGGTATCAAGCTGAAATTTGACCTGTATACTCAGGTCTACGGTCCCATGAAGTTGTAAAAAAATCAAACTGCTAAGTTTACGTAAAAAAAAGTTACGGCCGTTTATTCAGCAAAAAACGCATATTTCGACACATTCTCAAGGGAATCAAAACCTATAGGGTACTTCCCGTTGACCTAGAACTATAAAATTTGGTAAGTAACATTGTTATAGACTACAAGTACAGGAATAAATCTCAAAACTATACATATGTAAATAGATCTTAAAAAAATAGGGGGTCTATATTTTTTATAGGGTGTCGAAATTTCAAATTGAAACTACTAGTTCAAATGGGGTATCATATGAAAGGGCTTAATGTACACATTGCAAAATATATTTTATTTATTTTTTTCGACGCATTATTTCTTATTTATAATGAAAAATATCAAATTTAATATTGATACTACGTACGGAACCCTCGGTGGGCGAGTCCGACTCGCACTTGTCCGGTTTTTTTATCTTAGGACGACTTATTAAAGTTACAATGCAAAATTTTGGCGCCATCATTTAAATAATAGTATATAGTCTAAAATATCTAAAAAACATGATGATGATGATGATGATGACATATACGTACTCCTGAAGGAGCAGGTATACTAGATCGTATTTTTAGATTCCAAACCCTGGAAACCATCCGTGATCAAAGAACAACCCAAGATCATCATAATAAGCCGAAACAGAGCTAGAATATGTTGTTCCATTATTAAGCTCCCGGGCTTGCATACCTGCTTCATCATAATACTCCAGAAACCATCTGTGGTCCAAGCATATCCCAAGGTCATTGTAACAAACCTAAAAAAGGTTAGTATACACGGATCCGTTATGAAATTCTACTACCGGCTCCATCGTCAGATTAGTTCATATTACCATATTATTGTTTAGTCCTAAGATCTGGTTCCTAAGATTCTATTACATACTTGGCCGTGTGGTTTCCAGCAGACTAGAATTGAATCACTCCGTCTCTTCCCGTGGATGTCGTACAACGCGACTAAGGGAAATACATTATCAAACATGTCATCATCAGGTCATTTTAGTCTCCACTACAGGAGCACGACCCTCTCTCGTCCGTCCCAGACAGAAGGAGAATTTGGCCTACACTCCCCACGCTGGCCAGATGGGGAGGCCTGATCGATGTTTTATAATGTATTTATCTTAGTCGCCTTGTACGACATCCACGGGAAGAGACGGAGTAATTCAATTCTACTCTGCCGGAAACCACACGGCCAACTCTCAATTTTACATTTAGTTTATTAACTAGCCCAACTCAGCCCAGGGGCCTCTACCGCCTAAGCTGAAGCCGATTCTTATGTCATATTTGGATTCCAAAATAGTTCAAGTTTTTTTTTTTTTTTTTTTTTTTATACTACGTCGGGTGGCAGACAAGCACACGGCCCGCCTGATGTGAAGCGGTTACCGTAGCCATATTAACGCTCGCAACATAAAATATCGCTCGCGCGCCGCCACCCCCGCTGCCATCTCAGCATCTCCTTCCTTTCTGGTGACCTCACTCACTCGCAGGAACACAACAGCTCTCAAGGGAACCGTTATTTGGCTGCGGTATTCTGTGAGGTGGAGGTACATTCCCCAGTCGGGTAGCTTACAATTACGCTCCCTACCTCTCTTTTCGCCAGAGCTTCGTTTGTCAGTCAGCAGGGTGCACCGCGTGCAGGTGAAGTTGGCTTTGGTTCAAAGATGTTGATGAACCACTTACACCCCAAAAGTTTAAGTTAATGACAAACATCTTCAGCTTAGCCGGTATAGCCCTAGAGTTTCTACCAGATTAACACAATTGCCACAAATCTAAGCTAAAGTTTCTTTTTCGCAATCAAAAATGTCAAAGGCTGCAGCATAAGCGGTAATGCCTTATGATAGAATCCAAGATTCTGCATCGTAAATTATGTTGAGTAAGATCACAGTATGACCACTCCCTGCCGCTCTCTCGTGTCGACCTCACCTTCCCTCTGAGACAAATCAGGAACAGTTTGTATGGCGCCGCACGCACACACGCTCATTTACGCTCTGCACAGACGTCATTGTTTATGTAGTAGTAAACGACGCGGCATTTGTATGGAGTGGCCGGGGCACACCCCCGCCACTCCATACAAATGTCGCGTCGTTTAGGTCACCACAGTAAGATGCATAATAATATGCTAAACATGCTGTGAAATGAACTGCCTGTCGAGATTTTCTCAGGAGACTACAGCATGGAGTTCTTCAAGAAGGACGTGAAGAGATTTTTACTGGGTCGGCAACGCGCGTGTGTTACAGGCGTTCATAGGCGACGGTAACTGTTTTCCAACAAGCATAAGGATGTTTGCCACTTTAGTGGTATAATAAAAAACAGAAATCTTGTGTCACTTGTTGGAAATTATGAAAATCATACAAACATCAGCAGACCAATCTTAAAACATTGCATCAAAAAATAAACATAGACTGTGAAAACAAAGTGGATAGCAATAAAATTATTGAGGACGACAGACAACCTTCAGCGCACGATGAAGAAGGATTGATCTAATACTCTACACGTGCTAATACCTACATACGAGTATAACAAATTAGCACAATACAGATTGAACAGTAACTTTATTTCATAGAACTATGTGATTATTATCACTTGCATGTACCTACACAGTATGAATAGAACGATATATTACTTGTGCGTTTTGTATTCGTGAATCACCATCATCATCACAGGGTATTTTTTAATTAGTATGAGTCGAGGTTCAATTATTACTGATCAAACTCGTGCACGCACCGCATAGGTAAGCGCGATGTCCAAAACTATTTGTTTTTTTATATGCCAGGGGGGCAAACGAGCATGTGAATCACTTGGTGGAAAGCAATCACTACCACCCACATATAGATCAGCAACAACATCCCTTACATTAAAATGATTGCTAGCTTTAAATAATCTGTTCTTGAAGACTCATGTCCTAATTGTTCGGAATTACCGCTGAGAGAAATTTATGCCACAGTTCCACCGTTCGTGGTACAAAATGTCTTAGGAAACGTACTGTGGTTGATCGCAAATTATAATGATATAGGTGAAATTTTAATTTATTATTTAGGTTAAAAATATAATTCTAGCATCAACAAATAGCTTGAGATTGCACAACTGACAAAGTATTTAATAAAAACGAATCTTAAATTATTTAAATCTTGTATTTCTTTCAAACTAATATGGAGGTTTGAAAGTCGTTGTAGCTAATTTGATAATAAAACGCCTTAAACATTTATTTTCATGTTTTTATGTTCGCAATACATAGACTTAATTATTGTCAAATGTTGTGAACACAAAGCAACAAATATGTACACGTCGGTAGAAGAGCATCGTAGGAGCTGGAAGAAACGCTAAACCTTTTGATGATTTTCCTTGGTACATAGGTGCGGATTCGAAAGTCTTTACAAGCCAAAAATAAAGAAAAAAAAGAAGGAGTATAGCCTGGCAACGGATCAGCGACCCCTTATTGTTGCTGATCTCCATGGGCGTTGGTGATTGCTTTCCATCAGGTGACCCACATGTTCGTTTGCCCCCCTCTCACAAAAAAAGTGACAGATTTCGATTTGAAGTTTAGTTACTGCGAATTATTTAATTGTGACTAGCAACATTCCGACGATACCATTAGAGAACAATTTGAATAAATTACCGGTCAAGCTACACGGACAGCTGTTGTGAGAAAGATTACCTGAGCCACACTGCAGGAAAAAAAGAAAACTACATGACTTTGCCAAAAAATTCCTGGCACAAAATCTCGAAGGTGTTTATAATGCACACACTAAAATAGAGTGCGCCGTGCGTCAAAATATAAATGTAATTTCAAACTGAAACATTTCGTGTCACAATGATCGTTGTGGCTATTCATTATAATGTGAATTAGAGCCGTGTAGCGTGTGTTTGCAATAATTCCTTTTAATTGCTCTTAAAATTTTATCAAGTGTTTCAATTTGTTTGCTTGTTTACGATTCGATTCGACAGGGTTTTTATTTTTATTTTCTTGCAACTCTATATTTAACAATTTTTGGGCGACTTATTACTTTGGGTGACTTTATTCCGAAATTAATTGCGTTTTTATTACAAACTTACGAGTTTTTACTAAGCTTAGTGTTTATAATGTAATCTTTGAACCAATTAAGTAGTGTATTACAGTTTCCATTATTGAAATAAAACGTAAAAATTACGAAAAACCAGTTTTTTGGAATATAATGAAAATAAATGCTTACAGCTACAAATCTTATAATTATAAAGTATATACCACGCTGCTCAATTGCGTGTTATCGGAAGCCAGTATGTTCAAGCTGTCTGAAAGCCACGGACTTGGCTTAACGACTGTAATCTAATGAAAATATCCGGGGCCGACGGCTTAAGGTGCCCAGGGGAGCTCAAGATAAATTAACCCATCCGTGGACAGGCTACAGTCGCCGTTGTTTAACTTGGGTGATCGATTAGACTGAAATGCGCAACGGCGCCATCGAGCTTCTTAGTAATTTATATAAATTAATAAAACAGCAGTCACCATACCCTTTAACCGACCAACACAATCATTGCCACTTCCCTACCGAAATTTCCCAAGACAACGAACGAACGAATCTCTACCGTGAATTTTTAATTTCGCCCCTGCCGTCAGGTGCTCTGCCACACCGCAGACGGTCCGAGGTGTCGCAGCAATCAGCCAGGCGCGACACCTGACAGCCAGGCGACAGTTGACACCCCCCTGACAGATTGAGGCGACGAGCGCCCGCGGCCAGACATTGTTTCCAATTTTTCGACGCACCTTTTTCTTCTTTGTCTATTTTAATGACTATAGAGGTGTGTTTCGACCAGGCCAGATAAACGAGGAAACCCGAAAGTTGTATTTAAAAACTGACTCGAAAATAATCGCAACTAATGTTTTGTGAAGACTTTTGACGTGACAACGTCTTATAATTCGATGGAGCCGGCTGCACGCACGAAAAAACATGACGTATGCGGCGTTACCTCGCTCTGAGGCGTTCCATTAAAATTTTCTTTTGAAAAATGCAAACATTCCATCAGTATTTTCTTATGACGTTGTCACGTTCAACTATCGTCAGTAAACCGACTTTACAGACAACCGATTTTTTTTTTAAATAGTGACAGATCCATAGTAATATTTTAAAGAGTTTTAATTTGTTTGTTGGTATATTTTTATGTCGCGGAGGTAATCTCCAAAACTACTCAAAGACAAGTACAACATAACTTTTAAAAATCATTTCATGAATATTCAGAATGGTCCTTCAGGATAGACAGTATATAGACATAAATAGTCTCCTAAACTGTTTTTCATGAGGGTTAAAACGTGGGGAAAATTAGTTCTTAATAAACCATAAATATTCAATACACAAAACGTAATGAAAGTTTACAAGAAACAAAACTCTTGTGCAAAACTGTTCACACATTATATAAAATACTGACACTTACTTGACATAGATTAAATGGCATAATTGCAATTATTATTGAATTGGATGTTTATAAATTAATTGATGAATTTTGATAATATGTATGTACTTGACATGTCTGAATTAAATGCTTAATGTTCTTACATGATAAATAATTATAGAAACAAATTTGCACGCTATTAAAGTTTGGCAAAATATGAGGCACTACAAATATTATTATTGGGGTGTAAGTGATTCCTCAACATCTATGAATCAAAGCCAACTTCACCTGCACGCGGTGCACCCTGCTGACTGACAAGCGAAGCTCTGGCGAAAAGAGAGGTAGGGAGCGTAATTGTAAGCTACCCGACTGGGGAATGTACCTCCACTTCACAGAATACCGCAGCCAAATAACAATTCCCTTGAGGGTTGTAGTGTTCCTGCGAGTGAGTGAGGTCACCAGAAATGAAGGAGATGCTGCGTTGGCAGCGGGGATGGCGGCGCGCGAGCGATATTTTATGTTGCGAGCGTTAATATGGTTACGGCAGCAGCTTCAAAAAAAAAAATTATAAGATCAACTTGTAACCATATTTTAAGCAAATAAATGATTATTATTATTTATTATATAAGCATGCACTCCTCGATCCACCTCGATCAACTGAGGAATCCATGACAAGGTTCTGTTGAAGTAGATACCCAGGTTTTATACTTCTTCACTGAACTCAACACGTACTCCATCGAAAACCATATGTAAACGATTAAGGGGCCAGATCGTGAAAACTGTGAAAAGAGTGTTACGATTTTTCACATTTAACCTATTTAGATATGATTGATATCAATGATAATTTGTATATATTACAATCAAAGACCAAAAATTATGGTATGCTTATATTAAACTCTTAAAACCTAATAGTTGTTTTATAATAAAGGTCAACAAACGCACAAAATTGAGAAAAAATGCAAAAACATGCCTTCGTATTTTTCAGATTTAACCCAATAAATCAACACAAATTGATAAAAAGAAACACTTTTTGAACACTGAAGAAACCAATAAATATAACATATACTTTTTTTTTGTACCTTTACAAACAAAGACTTCCTCTTTTAAAGCCCTAAAATCTAGATATGTTTTACGTAAATTCTCCATAGAAAAATGTATGAAAAATGACGCACATTCCGATATTACGAATTAGTACTACTAATCGCCACTAATCGCCAGTGTGTTTTTATATGTCAAGGTGACACCACGCGCGTCGGATGCTCCAGCAAAATTACGTGTTGTGAATTTGTGTTTTTTGTGAAAAACTGTAAGTATAACTAATTTACCAATATAATGAATGTATATAAATCGTAAAAAATACAAATAATGAATTAGATACTTTGTTGAGTAGGTTATTTTATGAACCTTGTAAAATATGTATCAATTCAGGCTTGAAACATGATTTCAACATGCTATAGCCAATATCATAAACGTATCTAGTCGGTAATCGAGGGTTTTTTTCGCAGGACTGATTGAATTTGAATTTGCCAGGGAAAAGAAAGTTTAGTACGCATTATAAAAATATGAAAGCCAAAAGATCTCGGAAAAAATGTAAGTTCCTTCCTACTTATTTATTTATCTGCCTACTTTACTACGTCTTGTCCTAAATACCTACCTAGAAAAAAATTACGAGATTTCTGTGAAAGTGTCATGTAAAAATCCTAGTTTTATTTGTGTGCTTATCCTGTCTAAGTAGTAATAATAATATAATTTATTTTCATTTGAACAGGGTACATTACAAAGCTAATACAATACCTATGTCATATGATTTAGATCGCTTGATTCAGACATATACAATAGCATGTAAATATTGGTTTGTATTATATAGTAATAAAGTCAATTTCTACCTAGTATTCGTTTTCATGTTCATCATTATTGTCTAAATATCAGATTGTGGAAGTAGGTATGTTTCATAACAGAAATAGCACGGGCACGCGGCTTTGTCGACATACTTACCGCCAAAGAGACGCGACGCGCCTAGGGTCTGGTGTTGTACAAAAATTACAAAATAATTATAAAGTGGATAATAATGATGAATAATATTTCCAGTATTGAAAATAAAGAAAACCTTCAGGCCGAGACTCCAAGCAACACTGCTATGCTTAGACTACACACTATAGACGTAAGTTGTTATACCACAGTATAAGTAATAGTACTAACGTACAGTATGGACACTCTCTGCCGCTCTCACTAGTCGACCTCACCTTCCCTATGGAACCGATTTGGAACCGTTCGCAAGGAATGCCACAACGTACGAATTGACGTCGCTTGTATTTTATTCTCCATTCAGTTTAAAATATTATGCGAGTATGTAAAAGATGAGAGTTATTTGTGCAGTGGATGGATGTCTCAACATGGATGGATGGATGGATGGATGGATGGACGGACGGACGGACGGACGGACGGATTGATGGATGGATGGATGGTTGGATGGATTGATGGATGGATGGATGGATTGATGGATGGATGGATTGATGGATTGATGGATGGATGTATGGGTGGATGGGTGGATATATGGATGAATGGATGGATGGATGGATGGATGGATGGATGGATGGATGGATGGGTGGATGGATGGGTGGATGGGTGGATGAATGGATGGATGGATGGATGGATGGGTGGATGGATGGGTGGATGGGTGGATGAATGGATGGATGGATGTATGGATGGATGAATGGATATGGATGGATGGATGGATGAACGAGCAAACGAGCATTAGTTGATAAAAAATCCTATGCAATAGCTTTACCGCGGCAGTCCCCGAGTGTCACACGTTTTTTTTTCTTCACTACGCCCACCTGATGTTAAGCGGTTAACGCTCGCAACATTAAATATCGCTCGCGCGCTGCCATCCCCGCTGCCAACGCAGCAACTCCATCCTCTCTGGTGACCTCACTCACTCGCAGGAACACAACAACCCTCAAGGAAATTGTTATTTGACTGCGGTATTCTGTGAGGTGGTGGTACTTCGTCAGTCGGGCTGCTTAAAAAATACGCTATGTCCTACCTCTCTTTTTGTCAGAGCCTCGTCTGTAAGTCAGCAGGGTGTACCCCGTGCAGATAAGATTGACTTTGGTTCAAAGATGTTGATGAACCACTTACACCCCCTTACATGTCCGACTAATAATTGTATAATGTCAGCCCTAGAGAACGTCACTCAAACATAGGCACGTGTACAGACGTCAATTGGTTACTACATGCAAAAGCGCCATTTTTGTATGGAGTGGCCGGGGTTTGGTTATACGTAATTCTTGTAGACTTATTATTACATAAATAAACAAACTACCTTGGGGTGTAAGTGGTTCATCAAGATCTTTAAACCAAAGCCAAATTCACCTGCATGCGGTACACCCTGCTGACTGACAAACGAAGCTCTGGCGAAAAGAGAGGTAGGGAGCGTAATTGTAAGCTACCCGACTGGGGAATGTACCTCCACCTCACAGAATACCGCAGCCAAATAACGGTTTCCTTGAGGGCTGTTGTCTTCCTGCGAGTGAGTGAGGTCACCAGAAAGGAAGGAGATGCTGCGATGGCAGCGGGGGTGGCGGGGGTGGCGGCGCGCGAGCGATATTTTATGTTGCGAGCGTTAATATGGCTACGGTAACCGCTTCAGATCAGGCGGGCCGTATGCTTGTCTGCTACCCGACGTAGTATAAAAAAAAAAAAATACCTAGTTAGTGATGGACGAAGACAAAATCTCAGTAGGGTGAAGTCTTCTAGTATCGGCCTCCTCCTAATATCGGCCTTTGCGAGAAAATGGAATATAGGGTAAGTGCTCCATTGAATGAACCCTTAAGGGCATTCCAAACTTTGAAAATTACAGCCAGCTACTTATGAGATCCTAACCAAAAAATATTTTATTTTATTATGTTCACAATTTATTCATGATTGATACAGTATACATATTTTAGCAAAAATGCTGATAGTTATTGAGATAATCTGCATTTTATACAAATATGGGGTATATTTGTATAAAATGCAGGTTATCTCAATAAATTGAACACACAAATCACCAGAGAATGAACAAAAAAATCCAGTGAATAAACCTTTTGAAACCCATTGAATGAACTACCACTTTTATATATCAGTTCTATATATAAATTATTATGTAAGAGTTTATTTCGGGTAATTGTTATTGTAAATATATATATTTTTTTATTATATTAAATAGACGATATGATTACTATTATAATTGCGTGTTACTTGATATTTTATAACCTAAAGAGAACTATCTAACATTTTTTTTTTATACCACTAAGGTGGCAAACAAGCATACGGTCCGCCTGATAGAAAGCAGTTACCGCAGCCTATGGACGCCTGTAACACCGGAGGCATCACATGCGCGTTGCCGACCCTGTAAAAACCTCTTCAAGCCCTTTTTGAAGAACCCCATGCTGTAGTCTCCTGGGAAAACCTCAACAGGCAATTCATTCCACAGCTTGATAGTACGTGGAAGAAAACTTCTCTGGAACCGCACAGTACGTGACCATTTAGGTTCTAAAGTGTGAGGATGAATTCCCTGTCGATGGCGAGCGGTGCGACTGTAGAAGGAAGCCGTGGGCATCATGTCAAACAACTCCTCTGAACACACCCCATTGTACAAACGGTAGAACACACAAAGGGACGCAAAATCTCTTCTCAGACTTAAAGGTTCTAAACCGTCTGTCAGTTTGGGATCGTCAACAATCCTCACAGCACGCCTTTGAATCGAGTCACAGGGTGCAAGCTGGTATCTAGGCGCTCCCGCCCATAGATGGCAACAGTACTCCATATGCGGCCGAACTTGAGCTTTGTATAAGTCTTTGCCGCGGGTTGAAGTAATGTTTCGCCCTGTTGAGCACACCTAGTTTCTTCGATGCCAGCTTGACCTTCCCCTCCAGATGACATCGAAACTGGACGTCGCTGGAGATGTCAACTCCTAGAATACCAATACTATTGGCGATGGTGAGGGGTGTGTTTTCGAAGTGTGGAGCCACAGCAAATGGGGTTTTCTTAGCGGTGAACGCGCAGACTTGTGTCTTAGAGGGGTTAAATCGCACTAAGTTATGTCGCCCCCAGTCGGACACTCTACTTAGTGTGCTCTCAATTTGCGACACAAGTTGTTCGCGGCTCTCCTCCACCAAAGAACGAGGGATATTTGCGCGGCCCGTGTAATAAGTGTCCCCGGTGCTGTCGTCCGCATAACAATGAATGCTGTCATTATACAACATATCATTAACATGCAGCAGAAACAGCGTCGGGGACAATACAGAACCCTGCGGGACGCCAGCATTAATGTCCATGCTATCGGAGCAACTGCCATCTACAACGGCTCTAATGCTTCTGCTGGACAAGAAGCTAGCAACCCATTCGCATAGCCCCTCGGGCAGACCGTAAGGCTAAGATGCCAAATGCTTAAAACATAATATTAATACTGGATTATTATTATAAAATATTTAATATTATTATTCATCACTTCTATGTTAGATTCTCCTTTCTCTTCTAAACTATTATATTTCTATAATAGAAGATTGGTTCTATATGTCATCATTATTTATTAATTTCTTTTTAGCTTGCATTTTGCTGTCTTTCCATGGTCGTTTTAGCTGAAAGGCACTTCTATGTGGAGATCTTTATTTATTTTATTTAATCAGTTCACTCCGTCTGGTTTTCGTCCTGGGCACAGTACTATTACTGCACTTCTAAAAGTTACTGAAGATATCAGGCTAGGTATGGAGGATAAACTGGTAATAATAAAAGAACACCTCGTTCGAATATTGGTCAAAAAATTGACAACCGTTTATAAAAGTTGTGTACAAAAAATTAGCCAACTGCATTAAGGCTAAGATGCCAAATGCTTAAAACTGTGTGTTCATTGACTAGATTTTCTTCAATTTCGTGATCCAATTATCGAACACCCCTATAATTTATTTATGATAATTAAAATTTATGCAATCTGCTTTTTGTAAGATAAAACAGTTCTTTTTACATCCTACTATCAAATTTTGTTAACACTATCACACTTATAGTATCTACAAAGTGAATATCAAAACACGAAGTCTCAGCAATGCCCTAAATTCTGCTCCATACAATCAAAAATACGACAGAATACTTTCATTTTAGGCGGTCGCGATTTTGAAACTATAGGTCACAGGCAAATACCTGTGTGTTCAGTTGACGTAATATAATGTTTCGATTGAGAAAAAAATACTGGCTTGAGTAGAAAAGCTTAGATTTCTTATTATATTGAAAAATGTGTGTTTTGTTCATTCACTGGTGGGTGTTAATTCACTGGAGCACTTACCCTAACTATTAAAATAACCCTAAAATTATAATAGTTTTTATTCAAAAAGCGACTCTATATGCGAATAATCCATATTTTGGTGCGGGTGCTTCAATATTTGAACGTTCAGTTGGCAATAGAGCACGCGCCGGTACCGACTTGTGTCGTTTAGTGGCAGTGGCGAGTCAAATCCCGGTTGCGAGCGCATTGAGTTAGTTAGTATTTAAATGGAATTAAACATACCTATGGTATTTTATATTGTTTTTTATTGAAGAAAAAATTGGTTGCCTGTAAAGTCGGTATACGGGCGAAAGTTTTACGTGACAACGACTTTGAGTGGTAAAATGTTTTCGAGTGGAAGGGACGCATGCCTTTCACTTTTTATGTCTGTCTCTCTCGCTCTTAGAAGGGACGCGTGCCTCTCACTCGCTCTCATTGTGAGCGCATAACGTGAGCCAGTTTCTTGAAGTGTCACCCGGCTAACCAATTTATAAGACGTTGTCACGTCAAAACCAAGGTTTTTACATTTACTTGTCTTTTTTATGAAATAATCGCAGGGTCGAGGTTAGGGATCTTTATTTATTGATAAATCCCAATATCGGCCACCCGGCCGACATTAGGAAAATGCATGAAAACGCTAAACAACATGTTTAGCTATTTTTTATGTTAACAGGAATATTAATAAGGTTAAAAATGAAACAACAGCTTTTTTTATTAAAATTATTGTCCTGAACCGACTTTACAAACAACCAGTTTTTATTACGTTTATTTATATAAAACGTTGAAGATTTTGATCTAGTGTTATGTGTTTCAAAGATGTATTCTAAGGGAGTTCTTAGCTATGTTTGAAGAAATTTGGCCCATTCTTTTTTAATTATTTTTTATAAAAAAAAATAAAGCCATTATCTTTCTTTACAGGAACTAGTTATTGAAAACAGTCAAGAGGGAAAGGTGGATGAAGTGGAAGTTGGGCGTAGAGTAATAGATATTTCTTTTTTTTATAAAGCTCTTCAGGCCATAGGGGACCACGGTCCAATGGATTGTAAGCAAACCCCGGCCACTCCATACAAAAACGGCGCTTTTGCATGTAGTAACCAAATGACGTCTGTACACGTGCCTATGTTTGAGTGACGTTCTCTAGGGCTGACATTATACAATTATTAGTCGGACATGTAAGGGGGTGTAAGTGGTTCATCAACATCTTTGAACCAAAGTCAATCTCACCTGCACGGGGTACACCCTGCTGACTGACAGACGAGGCTCTGACGAAAAGAGAGGTAGGACATAGCGTATTTTTTAAGCAGCCCGACTAACGAAGTACCTCACAGAATACCGCAGTCAAATAACAATTTCCTTGAGGGTTGTTGTGTTCCTGCGAGTGAGGTCACAGAGAGGATGGAGTTGCTGCGTTGGCAGCGCGCGATCGATATTTAGTGTTGCGACCGTTATTATGGTTACGGTAACCGCTTCACATCAGGTGGACGTAGTGAAGAAAAATAACATAGTAAATACACTACACTGACTTCAGCCAATATTTACAAAACGCCTTGTATAATTGCCATTGCTAACTTACCCACAATTTTATATTTTATAATCACCACTAAATCAAACGTTCGCCTTCCGAACACCGGTTCATTTCATTCTCATTAATTGTAGCTTTTTACTATTCATATAAATGCATGCGCAATGATTTGATTCATTTTCATAGTCACAAGGAACAAACGTAATTTAAAACTAATACCACACATGACATCACGCACAATAAACATTGAAATGGTAATAAGAAAATTGTAAACATTAACAATAAACCACCATAACTCAAGTGACAGCAATGTCAATTCCGCGTCTGCGCATTCACTATCTCTTTGAGACATATATCATGCTATCCGTTTCTCATCTCGTATTAATTGTATCTTGTATCCTACTTTGACAGACATGAATTAGTTATGATGAAACTATGGCTGCCGCATGCATTTTAGGTAATTTATAAAAAAAATCAGTACTTTATTTCATCCAAAGGGATCGAATAAATTTATTTTTTTGACTTTCCATGTGTTGAGACATCCATCCACTGCACAAGTAACTCCCATCTTTTAAACTGAATGGAGAATAAAATACGAGCGACGTCAATTTGTAGGACGTTGCATCCTTTGCGAACGGTTCCAAATCGGTTCCATAGGGGAGGTGAGGTCGACTAGTGAGAGCGGCAGAGAGTGTCCATACTGTACGTTAGTACTATTACTTATACTGTGTTGTAAGTTAAGTTACCTCAGTATAATAGGTGAAGTAAAAGTTGGTCTGGACTCAAAACTCATCATGAAATGTAGTATGTGTAGTATGAAGTTTACTGTGTGTTTGGTTGAAAAGAAAGAAGATAGCATGGAAGTGAATCATCAAATTGTATCTGGTATCATATCATCTGGTGGGAGCTACTCTCAGTTAAAAACATTAACTGCCGCAGTAACCGTTACCAATCATGTCACCTTCATTATACAATGAAATTAATAATACGGTTTGCGATTGGTGGGAAAAGACAGCAACACATTCCATGGCAGAAGCTGTCAAGGAAGAAGCAGAGTACGCAGTCTATAGGTAGTGTTGATAAAAATGGTACACCATTAATATCTGTTGCTGTTGACGGTTGTTGGAGGAAGAGATCTTATGGTAAGAATTTTTCCGCCTTATCCGGCGCAGCTGCGATAATTGGCATTAAAACTAATAAAGTATTGTTTTTTGGAGTTAAAAATAAATACTGCGTAGTCTGTGCACGAGCCGCAAAGAACAACAGTCAGCCCCCGGAACACCATTGTTTCAAGAATTATTCAGGATTATCTACCGGGATGGAATCGACCATAATAGTTGAGGGGTTTAAACGTTCCATTGTTAATCACGGTGTAATTTATAATAAATTTGTAGCAGACGGCGATTCTAGTACTTATAAAAAAATATTAGATTCGCGTCCGTACGATAATTTAATAGTAGAGAAAATTGAATGCAAAAATCATCTTTTACGAAACTACTGTATATAGCTTGGAGAAACTGTCAAAAGACACTAAGTATCCTTGCGAATTGCGGAAATTCCTAAAAGAAAGGTATTTGCGTTTAAGAACGGGTGTAAAATGCGCGATTAAATATTGGGCGGATCAAAATCAGTCACTCGAAGAAAAAATAAAAAATCTTAGTGAAGATATCCTAAATGGTCCACAACACGTATTTGGTAATCACCAACATTGCAAGGAGTATTTCTGTAGACCTGATACTCGTCGAATAGAACCTGTTGGATTACTTCCAACAATTGTTGGATGCGGATTAATGGACGCGGTAGAAATTTTAAGTAAAAGACTGTCATATCATTCTAGAAGTTTAATTCATAATTGCACAAGTATAGTTGAAAGTTTTAACGGAGTAATTGCCAAATTAGTTGGGGGTAAGCGTGTAAATTATTCTTCCCGTGGTTCTTATGCGGGCCGATGCGCAGCTGCTGTTGTGTCTTTTAATACGGAATCGATTCATAGTAAAACTCATGAAGTCATATTTAAATGTAGTCCGATTCCTTTGATCGCGAAAGTGGAAAATTGTAATCGTAGAAACCGTTTAATTGCTAAACCTAAATTAAGATTGAAAAAAAGCCACAACACTGTATCGAAAGACGCTCACTATGGACCAAACTGCGAAAAACCTGATCTGAGTCCAGAATTATATGAGAAAGCCAAGCCATCTTTTTTAGCCGATTTAAAGTTGTCTTGTGCTGAAAGAGAGGAGCTTGAAAGGTCGACCCATTTGCAAAGAAGTAGTGCTGAGTGGATGAGTACAAGGAGAAAATTACTAACCTCATCATCATTCGGGGAAGTTTGTAAAAAACGAGAGAGCACAAGTTGTGCTGCTTTTGTTGGTAAAATCGTTTATGGTAGTAATATCTCCAGTTTGCTTGCTGTACGGTACGGTATCGAAAACGAAGAAACCGAAATTAGACAGTTAGAAATTCAAAAGAATATTAGTATACAAGGTTGCGGTTTGTTCGTCGACGATCAATATGAATTTCTTGGTAATACACCAGATGGCATTTATGCAAACGGTTTAATTGAAATTAAGTGCCCACATTCTTTAGCTGGCATGACTCTTGATGAAGCAATGGCCAAACATACCTTTTGGGCTAAGCTTCCAAGAGTTATGTCATAAATAAAAATCATAACTGGTATTTCCAAATTCAGGGACAGGTACATATTACTAAAAGAAACGTTTGCATGCTTGGCATCTGGTTTGGTGCTACTGTACCTATGAAAGTTCATATTTTAGAAAAGGACGACAAATTTTGGAAGGAGAAAATGGAGATGAAATTAGTTAGGTTATATTACGATTGCCTACTTCCAGAATTAGTTGATGATAGAGAAAGAGCTTTACGTGTTTTGAAAGAGAAGAACGCCTAATGGTTTTGAAAGAGACTGAGGTAACTTAACTATCCAGCCGATCGATTCACGTAAACACGCCAGTCCAAAAGTCGTTTTAACTTAGAAACTTAGAAATCGCCTTTTGGTTTTCTGTTTTAAACGCACTTACTTATCTAGTCTTGGATTGTCATAAATCTTTCAATAGCTCAATTACTATACATTTCCTATACGATTTTGAAGAGTTACCTGGTGTAAAGAATCATCAAAATTGTTTCAAAAATACAGCGAATTGAGAATCTTCTTCTTTTTTTAAGTCGGTTAAAAGGGCTTAATTTGCAAAAAACGAAGTGACATTTTTAAGTCCCTACGCTACGGTTTTTATTACGTGAATCGGGCAGCTGGTACATGTTCATTCTGATAAGTTTTGCAATAGCAATTGATTTTATCATCAAATTAGTAGAAATCAAAATTTGATCAGTAATCGTTAAAATGAAAAAACATTAGAATTTTGAACTCATATTTTGTTATTGTTTACTTACTTTTAATTAGTATATTAATAATTTATAAACTTGTGTTTCATTTATTTTTGTACAACCCTAGCACGCTTTTTAGATGGCGACTCATATTTGTTATTGTTTACTTACTTTTAATTATATGAATCATTTTTATACTTTCGTATACTAGCGTAGCAAAAGTTATTAACTCAAAAATTACAAGCAAACAAAGTTGAAAAAAAAGTTGACATGGCCGATAATTGGTGCCACCACCCTATTTGAGTTTACGCAATAGGCACATTTCCTTGCGTAGAGATATACACTAGCGAGGAAAGCTCCATGTTATTTCGACCGTACTTCCTACTGAATTTGCAATTATTTTGTTGAATGAATATTTTACGAAATAAGAATAAACTTTGGTAGGAAAATTACAAATAAATACATAGTTGGAATTTTTGGTAAGTAGAATACAAAAAGGTCAGTCCGGACCTGCTCTTGATTGTTTAATATAAATAGAAAAACATAAAAATTGTGTCTCAACTACTCTTATTAATCTAGTAATTAATATTTATTATCATTTTATAACGAAAAACTAGTCTTAGAATATTTGACACTCGTCGTTTATTTCCAATAATTCAACATTTTTGTTATGCTGTAAATATTCAACTTCAATAACAATTGGAACGTTTGTCGCAAAACATGTTGAAAATCGCGCTGTCTTTGGGTCATTCACCCGCCCCGTCGGTTGTTTCAGTAAACAGTAGCGCTGCGGTCGCTCGAAACCGATTTCGCGCCTAGACAATCTGGGCCCTTAAACCAGTAAAAGTAATAGTAATGTACCAACATGAAAAATATAATCAGGCTTGTGTCAAGTGTGATTGAACGTTAAGTCTTTTTTTAGCTCGTCGAAACTAAGTTTAAATTCACCGGAGATAAAAAATACCGATACCGCTGCCAATTGTAACGGTAATAATTTTAAATGGCTGTAAATTTTCTAAATCGTAAAACTAAAGATCGCGTTGAAAACAAAATGCAATTGCACCATGCGCCACATTCAAAACAATTACACATTGGAAAATGAAAATTTGGGGTGTAAGAGGTTCATCAACATCTTTGAACCAAAGCCAACTTCACCTGCACGCGGTGCACCCTGCTGACTGTCAAACGAAGCTCTGGCGAAAAGAGAGGTAGGAAGCGTAATTGTAAGCTACCCGACTGGGGAATGTACCTCCACCTCACAGAATACCGCAGCCAAATGACAATTCCCTTGAGGGTTGTTGTATTCCTGCGAGTGAGTGAGGTCACCAGAAAGGAAGGAAATGCTGCGTTGGCATCGGGGGTGGCGGCACGCGAGCGATATTTTATGTTGCGAGCGTTAATATGGCTACGGCAATCGCTCCACATCAGGCGGGACGTATGCTTGTCTGTCACCTGTCGTAGTATAAAAAAAAATATGATAATAATAGATGGCACTTAAGTAGTTACACGTGTTATCGCTTAAGTTTTATATCGTTGTCGTTAACCTTTCTTCATTCCAATGCTAGGATAGGATAGGAGGTTTCCCCTCAATCGAAGGCATTTAACCTAACTGCGGGTTGGCGGAGACCAGTGATTTCAAGCCGCCTAAAGGCCACTGAAGTAAGTGGGTTAACGACTAAGGTGGGGTGTAAGTGGCTCACCAACACCTTAAGAGCCAAAGCCAACCTCACCTGCACGTAGTGCACCCTGCCAATAAGCAAACGAGGCTCTGGCGAAAGAGAGGTAGGGCACAACGTTAGCCCGACTGGGGACGGACCTCCACCTCACAGAATACCGCAGCCAAATAACAACTCCCTGGAGTGTTGTTGTGTTCCTGCGCGTGAGTGAGGTGAGGTCACCAAAGGAGTTGCTGTGTTAGCAGAGGGGGTGGCAACGCGCGAGCGACACTTATTGTCGCATGCGTCTATAGGCGACGGTAACAATGCTTGTTTGCCACACGTCGTGGTATAAAAAAATAAAAGATGTATTGGCAACCGCCGATACGGATTAACGTACTCTTCGAAGCAAGGACAAAAGGAGCCTGTGATAAATATAGCAATCCATGGACGGGCTAAAGCCGACGTTGCTTAACTTGAGAGTTCGATTAATTTTTATGTATCAAGTGGAAATTATTTGGGAATAATTCATTGGGGTATAGCGGCTCACTCGCCTTTAGAAATCACCTACACGTGGTGCACCGTGCTAACTAATTAATGAGGCTCT
Organism: Hypsopygia costalis; assembly: GCA_937001555.2. NCBI lineage: Eukaryota > Metazoa > Arthropoda > Insecta > Lepidoptera > Pyralidae > Hypsopygia > Hypsopygia costalis. The sequence continues at coordinate 1,002,801 of OW443331.2, forward strand.
GGAATCTTCAGGTCACAGAAGAGCGCAGTCAAATAATAATATACTTTGACTATTGTTGTGTTCTTGCGAATGAGTGATGGCACCAGTCATAAGGAGATACTGTGTTAGCAGCGGGGGTGCTAGCACGCAAGCAGATACTATTGTATCTGTATTATAAGGGTATAAAGTGTAGTATTGTGTAAACCCTAAATACTCTAAAAAAACATAATATAACTTACTAGAAATCATGAAGAGCGGATACTATCACACTAGCCCAAGAACTTGGCTATGAATTAAAAATAAATCTTATTTATATCCGACAAGAGTTATGACCAGCCCTAAGTAGAATGGCTACTTTGACTACGAGGTCGCGGGTTCGGTCCCCGCCTAAGAAAAACATATGTACATTAATATGTATCTTACAGATTATATCTTAAGATTAAGAGCAGACTCTCCACAATCTGCTATTAGCGCATTCTAGGGTATTTCGGCCACATAGCTCGGAAGCAGCCAGATAGCCTAGATAAACTGGTTATTGTGGGCAAGGTGGATGGGAAAAGACCTCGAGGACGATCACCAATCCGCTGGTCTGGTTCCATTAAACAGGTTATGGGCCTCACTGTAACTGCGGCCTTCAGACAGGCTGAAGACAGGATGGTGTGGAAACAGCTTGTCAAATCTTCTACCAACGCATATCAGAAGGGGCACGACCTTCAGTAATAAAGAATACGACGAAGAAGAAGAATGTATCTTAGGCTTAAAGTCAAAGTCAAAGTCAAAATATCTTTATTCCTTGGACTTTATAAAGCACTTAGAAACGTCATACAAACTAAATATAAGAAACATGTGTAAATCATTACTACTCTAAATCCGCAGAGCTTAGATTCACTTTCATCACACTATCTTGAATGTGAAAGTGAATTTAAGTGCCAGTTCCGGCGACGGGGCTTCTTGAGAAGAACTGGCAAGAAACTCAAGGCCGACTCTTTTAATTGCCAATATCGTTACATTAAATACAAATACAATCATTAATATAACATAACAAGAGCAATTCATTTCCAAATACTTTTATCATTTATGTAATCTGAGATACAATAGTAAGCCTTTTGACATAGTCTAGTTTTGATAAATCTTTTAAATTTACCCATGGATAATTTAAACGCGTCATTTGGAAGTTTATTGTAGAAGCGTATACATTGACCTGGGAACGAGTTAGAGATTTTATGGAGCCTAGTAATATGCATAGCGAGTTTGTTTTTATTTCTTAAATTTAATTGATGGAGATCACTGTTTTTCCTAAATTTAGTTTGATTTTTATGAACGTAAATAAGATTTTCATAAATATATTGAGAATGTAATGTCATAATATTTATCTCTTTAAATTTATTTCTCAGTGTCTCCCTGGGACTCATCATATAAATAGCACGGATAGCTCGCTTCTGGAGCACAAAAATTGAGTCTACATCCGCAGCACTACCCCAAAGCAATAAACCATATGACATAATGCTGTGAAAATAGCTAAAATAAACTAAACGCGCAGTGTCAACATCAGTCAGTTGACGTATTTTCCTTACGGCGTAAGCTGCTGAGCTGAGTCTACCTGATAACGTTTCTATATGTGGGCCCCATTGTAATTTAGAGTCTAATGTTATCCCAAGGAAGACAACCTTATTGACCAATTCCAATCTCTCATTGTCCATCACCACACTGGTTTTTACTTGTTTCACATTTTTTGTAAAAAATCTAACATATTTGGTTTTACTACCATTTAAAAGTAGGTTATTAGCACTAAACCAGTTTACTATTTTTGAAAGAGCATTGTTTACATCGTCAATTTCTGATTGTTGTCTATTTACCTTAAAAATTAAAGAAGTGTCATCTGCAAACAATACTATTTCGTGATTATTCTTTACAAGATGAGGTAGATCATTAATGTACACGAGAAACAGGAAAGGGCCCAAAATAGAGCCTTGTGGCACCCCCATCGCTACAGTTGATCCATGTGATCGCTTTCCATTAACATCTACTTTCTGAACCCTATCACTCAGATAAGAAGTAAGAAGATCAAGAGCGATGCCTCTTATACCATAGTGGTGTAGTTTCCTGACTAAAGTTTCATGCTGCACACAATCAAAAGCCTTAGATAAGTCACAAAACACCCCATAGGCGTCCCGTGACTCCTCCCAAGCCTCATATATACATTCTAGTAATTTTACCCCAGCATCACATGTTGACCGTCCATGAGTGAAACCGAATTGTTTAGTGTGCAGCAGATTATTTTCATTAAAGTAATTAAGTAACTGAGCGAGAATTAGTTTTTCAAAAATCTTACTAAATGTAGGTAGTATTGATATTGGTCTGAAGTTTGTGGGGTCTAATGTACTACCTGATTTAAACAAAGGAATAATTTTGCTTAATTTCATCAAGTCAGGAAACACACCACAATCAATACATCTATTAAATATCACAATTAAGGCGGGAGCAACAATGTCAAATAAAGATTTTATAATATGTACGGAAATGCCCCATAGATCAGCCGTTTTCTTAATATTAAGTGATTTAAATGCAACTTTTAAATCAGACCCATTAACATGACGGAAATGAAAATCGTTATAAAATTCAGGCACATTATCTTTAATTAATGACTCTGCAACGGAGGTGGAAGAGCCCAAGGCACTAGTTAAAGTGACAGGGAAAGCAGAAAAAAATCTTTCAAAAGCATTGGCAACTTCTAAATCTGACTTGGTAACATGACCATCGATACTTAATTTAAACTCTGAATCCTTTGTCCTACCCTTCCCAGTCTCTTCATTGATAACCGTCCAAGTGGCTTTAATTTTATTACTACTATGTCTAATTTTTGATTTAATAAATATAGATTTTGCTACTTGACAAACGCGTTTGAAAATTTTCGAATATGATTTTACATGTTCTTTAAATTCTTCACTATTATTGAATTGTCTTTCATAGTATAACATGTACAAAGTTTGCCTACTCTTATAAATACCTACGGTTGCCCAGTCACCAAAGACAAGGCTATTGGTAAAAGTAATTTCCTTGGAAGTAAATATTGATTTAAATTCGTGAAGAAATGCATTAAAAAATGAATTATACATCAAGTTAGGTTCCAAGTCATTATCTAAAAACGGTAAGTTACTAGTTAGGTTTACTCTCATACGTTCTAAGCGACTCACTGTTACTGGCACAAAAGTAATTTTTGTCTTGACAACATTTTTATTATTTATTTTAATACTTATCATTTGCCCAGAATGATCAGAATCCAATTTATTAATAATACTTTTTTGGGTTGGACTAATATCGGTATATATATTATCTAAGCAGGTAGCCGTGGTGGCACTTATTCTAGTAGGCTCCATAAATAAGTTAACTAAATTATGGGATTTAAAAAGACTTAAAATTTTACTTGATGCAGATGTATTAGTAAGTATATTAATATTAAAATCTCCACAGACCAAAATAGTTTTACCTGAGTTACTAACTTTGCATAGGGCTTCATCCATGATTTCTAAAAATAAATTAAGATCCGCGGAAGGAGGTTTATATACACATATAACAATGAACTGCTCTAATTGTACACAGGATAGTTCTATGGAACATTCTACAGAGAGAGACACAATATCTTTCCGTTCTTTAAATTTAAGTTTTTTATTTAGCAAAATTAGCGACCCGCCATGTACTGTATTGACCCTGCAGAATGAACTACCGACCTGGTGGTTGCTGAAATTGAACATGAGCTGATGCCCCTTTAACCAATGCTCAGTAATACACATAATACTAATATTATCAGAGTTCATGAATAATTCCAGTTCTAGTTGCTTGCCCTCAGTCATACAATATATATTTTGATGTACCAGGTTAATATTATTATTTGTGTTGTAATTATTACATTTTTGTGGGCATAGTGACATGTTATAGTTACTGTTTGATTGTATTGCTAAATCAATTAATTGTGAATTTAATAAATTAGTGCTAGAGGTTGTTACCTCTGTTGTCTTATGAGTTAATTTAAATGATTAGAAATGTCATTATTAGAAAATTCCATGTCAACAGTCCGCTCAATAGAGGCGGATTTTGTAGCCAAGTTTTTGGCTGAAATGTCAAAAAAATAGGATAGCGAAAGTGCTATCTGTCGCTTAAAACTAGCAGAAAGGTAATATCTACCTTTAGTCAAATAATATAAATTTCTGCTAACAAAACTGTTAGTATCAATCAAATGAATACAATCATTATATGTACTTACTAGCGACCCGCCCCGGCTTCGCACGGGTGCAATGCTGATACTAAATGTACTACAGAAGGTCTTTGCGCTTTGTCCTATCCAGTCCTTCCCCAGTTATAGGCACACGCCGCCGGCTCCGCGGCCGGTACAGCCACAGTCGTTATGTCCCTGCATTTTAAATGTGTAATATCTTCTAAACTATTCATTTAAATTACATGCTGTGAAGGGCCATATTGATCTATATTAAATGCGCAATGTATCTAAGGTACTTAATTGGATAAGGATTAATTCTGTATTGCTTAAAATCGCTTCGTAAATAAGGCATTATTTCTTGTAAAAAGTAAAGGATAAAATAACGGTTATTGTGTGTTACCACTAAGAGATAGACATATACCATCGCGAACTTTTTTGTAGACCATTTTAAGGTGAACAATACTGTACTACATTATTTTGATCTATCTCGTTGGGTTCAGCCAGCGTTTGCAATGAAAGAGCAAAAAAATGTGTTTATTTACGACATCACATTAGAAACCTCTAAATTGTCAGTGTTTTTCTACTATGTTATGCATATATTATACATATAAACTTTCCAGTTGAATCACTCTATCTATTAAAAAAAACCGCATCATAATCCGTTGCGTAGTTTCAAAGATTTAAGCATACAAAGGGACATAGGGACAGAGAAAGCGACTTTGTTTTATACTATGTAGTGATAGTGTGTAGTACACTGTTCAACTTATATCTAAGATTATTTTCTGCATCTGACAAGCTCTTAGAGTAGGGGAATGTAAACAAAATTATACTACTTAAGTCTAGAGATAATAAATAATCACAAAAATCTATTAAATCCTTTTTGTTTAAATTACCCCTATTTTCTACTAAAATAATGAGATTTTCATAATTATTTAATTTAGTTTGGGTGTATTGTCTATATATTAGACATATGTAAATAAAAAATATGTGTCGTATGTTTAATGCTTATCTAGCACCCATAGAAGCTTTGCGTAATTTAGTACTAGATGGCAGTATGTGTATAGATAGTTAATTGATTCAGATATTATTTTGCGGAAGTCAAATTTACATGCAATTTGACCTACACTACTTTGTGTGCTTCTGTCACTAATTAGTTCACGCAAACTACTGTACGGTAGTGGATGGGTGCGGGCCGGCAGTAGTTTTCATAAACTAATTGGTAGCGGAAGCACGCAAAGTAGTGTAGATCAAATTACCAGTATGTTGGGGTGTAAGTGGTTCATCAACATCTTTGAACCAAAGCCAACTTCACCTGCACGCGGTGCACCCTGCTGAGTGACAAACGAAGCTCTGGAGAAAAGAGAGGTAGGGAGCGTAATTGTAAGCTACCCGACTGCTCCACCTCACAGAATACTGCAGCCAAATAACGGTTCCCTTGAGGGCTGTTGTGTTCCTGTGAGTGAGTGAGTTCACCAGAAAGGAAGGAGATGCTGCGATGGCAGCGGGGGTGGCGGCGCGCGAGCGATTTTTTATGTTGCGAGCGTTAATATGGCTACGGTAACCGCTTCACATCAGGCAGGCCATATGCTTGTCTGCCACCCGACGTAGTAACACTATAAGAATGTTTATTTATTTGCGTGAAAAAATACGGGGCCATGTAGCCGAGCCATTGAGTTTTATATTCATACATGTACAGAAAAATATTAAGCAAATAAATATATATATATATAGAAGTGTCTTTATGTCACAATAGTCACGCATCAGGCAATCCGTATCTGCAAGTTCCGTATAAAAATAAATCAGTACCTCAATACGTGCTGTTAATAACTTCGATCGTTAATTACTCGCTCGCCGCCGACTAATTAGTGGCGTCGATGCCGTGCCGTGTAATAATTTGCGACTATGTCGCGTCAGGCAGGTACCATAAATATATATAATAAAGTTATATATATAATGTCAGTCTTTATTAGTCTGCTAGATTCTGTCTGCAGTTTCGCACTGTGTAATCATAGCGAGGAGCTCAGGAGCGTCATAGCGTGTGTCAGTCTGAACACGCAAGTTAAACAATGTAAACCGTAGCCTGTTCATGGATGGGATTATTTATCTCGAGTTACGCCGTCCCGTCTGTTGTGATTATAGATTATAGTCGCTAAGCCAAGTCAGTAGCCAGTAGTAGTTTTGGATAAAAATTGGTATACTTTTAGAATACTAGCTCGCGACTTCGGATGCGCGTATTCCGGTATACCGTGGGAATTTTCAAAAACAAAATATTAACGATAGCTACGTCATAGGTAATAGCTATCTGTATGCCTTTCAGTCCGATCCATCTTGTGCTTTGAGCTGCACGTAGATAGATCAATCAGTAATCGCGGCCTTTTATAGATACAGATAACCGCTTCACATCAGGGTCGTATGCTTGTTTGCCACCCGACGTAGTATAAAAAAAAACCTCGATTGCCACAAATGATACTTTAGACTCCAGTAATCGTACTGGTTCGTCGTCGTAAACCCTTATTCATCCCACTGCTGGGATACGGATCTCCCTTCAATTGAAGGGGTTTAGAGCATACTCCACCACGCTGGTCAATTACGGGTTGGCGGGGGCCAGTGTTTTCAACAAACACTGGCATCCGCCTACTTAACGTGCCATCCGAAGCACGGAGGAGCTCGAGATAAATAAACCCATCCATAGACAAGCTGCGGTCGACATTGCTTCACTTGCGTGTTCGACTGGACTGACACGCACAACGCCGCCACCGAGTTTCTCTATTTATCTAAACGAATATTATATAGAGGTAAGATTTATTTGTTTGTTTGTTTGTAAGAATAGGCTCTGAAACTACTGGACCGTTTTCAAAAATTCTTTCACCAGTATAAAGCTACATTATCGGGGAGTAACATAGGCTATATTTTAATTTCGAAAAGATTAGGAATACGTAAGAAAATTGCAATATTTTGTCCACCCGTGCGAAGCCGGGGCGGCGGCTAGTATATTTATATTCTCAGTAAAATATCACTGCGAAGATATCCCTTTATTTCTTAGCCATTGGCAAGGTTCTCGCTAATTACAGGCTCTACTCGTCACGGTCTCCAAAAGAGGTTTTTGATGGAAATTAATTAATGTCATAATTCGCAATTAAGGATGCTTAACTTCATTGGGAATTAAGACAACATAATTGGGTATTTAATAAGCTGCGGAAACGAAACTCGTTGAATACAAAAGGTTATTTCGAGATTTTCATTCTGGAGGTATCTGAAGTAACAGATCATCATCATCATCAGGTCATTTTAGTCTCCACTACAGGAGCACGACCCTCTCTCGTCCGTCCCAGACAGAAGGAGGATTTGGCCTACACTCCCCACGCTGCTGGCCAGACGGGTTGGGGAGGCCTGATCGATGTTTTGTAATGTATTTCCCTTAGTCGCCTTGTACCACATCCACGGGAAGAGACGGAGTGATTCTAGTCTAGTCTGCCGGAAACCACATGGCCACAACACAAGTAACAGATCGTTTTAAATAAATTTGTACCAAACGGTCGCTATATAAATAATAATTAAATTCCGAGACTATATGAATGAATCAGTAAGAAAATGAGGTATTTTCTTCTTGAATCATGTATAGTACATGTTCAGCGCGTAATGTTCGTACTGTTGTTAACTGTTACTTATATACTTGTTTTTTATTATTATGTATCTCTTTTTAATCACGGGTCAAGCCCGGTCATTTGATAGGCGTGCGCGGGGATATGGATCAAACGCGTAGAGGCCCCTTTGAGAAGTTTGATGTAATGTTGTACGCCCGCCGTGACCCGCTCCAGGATATGTCAATGGAACGACATACCCATGAGCAGGTCTCGGCAGGCGTTGAGACTATTGCGAAGTGTGATGGAAAATAAATGGGCTATGGAGATGAGATCTGGGTGAACTTAATACCGGGCTATTACAGAAGAGGGACGGACGTCTGCCATAACTGCTTTTATTGCTAGTTATTCGCGGCAGGCATAATAATTATTATTATAATTATTTTTGTTATGAATGCTGTGCTCACCTGGATTACGTATGGTAATGTAATCGTGTAATCTGTTGGTGTCCCTAAATAAATAAAACCATAGAGACGTAAATCAGAATAAATTTGCAATCTCCGAAATATTGATTTATCCTCTTATAAATTCTGAAGTTATTTTTTATATTACGTCGAGTGGCAGACTAGCATACGGCCCGCCTGATGGGAAGCGGTTACGGTAGTCATATTATCGCTCGCGTGCCGCCATCCCCGCTGTCAATGCAGCAACTCTTTCCTTTGTTCCCACTTACAAGAACAGAACAACCCTCAAGGAAATTGTTAGTTGACTGTGGTATTCTGTGAGGTGGAGGTACATCTCAGTCAGGCAGCTTACAAATACGCTACCCTACCTCTCTTTTGTCAGAGGCAGGCAGGGTGCACCACGTGCAGGCGAGGTTGGCTGTGGCTCTAAAGATTGTAGCGAGCCACTAACACCCTATAACATTATAATCTTCGTTCTATCGACACATCTGAACAATAAACGAAATTCCACGAACCGAATTCAATTGCAACAGAGAACGAGACGAACACAAACCTCACCTTCTAGATTGCTCGTAACTGTTACGAGGTATATAAAGATTTTATAGGCACTCCATCCTCAGATCTAATTCGGAGTGCACTGATTTTCGCAATCCCTGCACACCTAAGACAGACAAAGATAGGCAACATTAGTTACATATCAAATAGTGTAATAAAATACGGGATAACTGGCACTTTTGCATCCAAGGTTGACTTGAACATTGTATGATCATTAAATATTGTCAAAGATTATTTAGTTGAAACAGAAGATATTTGAAAGCAGGTGAAATAAATCAATACTAAATGGAATGAAATTAAAAGTCAAAGGAAAGAAACACTAAAATGTTTGGACTCGTTGTGCCTATAGTAAAACCATATTAAGTACATCAATAAACAAATTTAATAAGTAAACTAATAGATATATTACGTTTTTATAAATTTGATCTACTTCCTTGTCTTATTCAGGCTGATAATTTTGACAGCTCACTGTAAGGATGGGTAGTGTACGGTAGTGGTGATCAGGAGGTTACGGAAAATTTGTATTCCGTAAACTGCAAAAAAATTGTGTTCATGAAGAAAAACATACAGGTATATAAACATATACATAATAAAATAAAATATTATATAATTTTTACTAAATATATTATAGTCACCGCAAGGTGAAAGGTGAAGTTGAAAAAGATGAATTTGTCGATTATAGTTCGTTGTGTGGCATTTAATATGACAGTCAGCGATATTCATCAATGAAATGTAACAATGTCAGTAGTACCTACACTGCTGTCAAAATGATCATCCTAAATTAGACAAAGCTTAGTAAAATGATCTGTTTTAAACTCAGGGCAATGATTAATGACAATAAACATACGCTACGGTAATGACGGTTAATTGCAATATAATTTATGATATGTAAAATTAATAGATCGCCCGCGTAATAATTGTAAAGGTCTCCAAGTTCATAATATGACCAGAATATTTACAACATACTTCACTTCACATTGCAATTCCACATGAAGTACCAGAATTTATAGATTTATGGCAACTATTATTATATTGGTTGGACAATTTTATTTTATGACAAAATGCATAAAGTTTAATAATACCTATCTGTAAGAATTGAAAACTAACAACTCAGAACTCAGAGCCGATAAAATAATTAAATCCATTAGAACCACTGATTGTGTTATCGATGTGATCGAACTAAATACCGACGAAGTCCAACTTACCAAACCTTTAAAAAAAAATTGGGATTACAATTGCTAATGTTATTATTAACAAAACCAAATAAAAAAAAAAAATTAACAAAAATAAAAAAAACCTCCGACGCCAAACATTCCTCTACATTTATGTATGTAGATACTGGCTGATGATGATGATGATGATGATGAAAAAAATATGGGACCAATCTGGAAGTATACTCTTTCAAATAAAAAAGTTTTTTTCTAATTAGTTTATAAATCACGGAGATATTAAGTAACAAACATAAAAAAAAATACAGCCGAATTGAGAACCTCCTCCTTTTTTGGAGTCGGTTAAATATGAGCTGTCGCGGGTCGTTTATCAGGTGTGTAACATCGAAATGATTTTTTGTAGAAAATATACCTAAACGAGAAGGGAAATTATCGGATTAAGTAGGATGGTACGAGCGAAGGCCAACTGTTGGCATGGTAACACGCGACGTATTATCATGCCAACACAGCAAGAATCACAAAGCTACGATTTTTCGATGTGGCAATAACATGCCTGACCTTCCGCGTTAGATATTTCAGAAAGTTAAGGAATTGGGTAACCTGGAACATAAAATTGTTATTTATTTCAAATTTTATAAGCCAGTGTAAACGCGACGCCTAATTGCATTAATCGCATTAAATTAAATCTTAATTACATCTAAGATATCTATGACCAAAGAATAAACATAGACAGCACGTCCAAATCCTGTAAGCCTTTGAAATATGTTGTTTACGAGCACCGGTCGGTGTGGCGCTATAATTTTTATAGCCCAATAATTTTGATATGATTAAACGTCTCATCTATATCAATTAGTACGTGGGGCCGGTTTGTGAAGATCAAAGTATTCTTGCGCAGTGACACAACGTGAGCATGAACGATGTTTCTTGACTAGCAACACACCCCAGCCACTCCATACAAATGGCGTATCCTGAACTACTACATAAACAAAGACGTCTGTGCAGAATGTGAATAAGCGTGTGTGCTTGCGATGCCATGTAAACCGTTCCACATTAGTCTCAGAGGGGAGGTGAGGTTGATATCAGTGAGCGGCAGGGTGTGGCCGTACTGCACGTAGTGCTATTACTTATACTGTAATAACGTGATGAGAGGGTAGCTGGTGGAGGGTGCTCCGAGGGGCACCAATGATATAGATACTTGTTGTTGAATATCAATAGAGTCTTTATTCTAATGTGGTAATGCTATTTATACAACTGGGTTGTCGCTGACCAAGCAATATGCGTCTGTGTCGCAGTAAACCATTAAGTTACGGTAAAACATAAAAATTTGCCATTATGCTCTACATACTACAATACTGTGCTAGAAACGAAACCTGCCTTTGTCTAATTCAGGCGATACCTGCTGCAAAATCGTAATGTGCCGTGGAAATTATATGGTCGTTTCACATGTCAGTCTAATCGAAAATGTAAGTTAAGCAACGTCGACTGTAGTCTGTCCATGGATGGGTGTATTTCTCTCGAGGGCACGGCACGTTAAGCCGTCGGTCCCGGCAGTAGTTATTAGATAACAGTCGATAAGCTAAGTCAATGGCCTTGAAATCACTGGTCTCTGCCAACCCTGCAGTTGAGCAGCATGACCGAGTATGCTCTAAACGCCATCGATTGAGGGAAGACCCGTATCCCAGCAGTGAGATGAATAAGAGTTGACGACGATGAAAAGTGCCGTTTTTTTAGCAATTTTTTGTTGGATGTGTCTTTTGATTCAGTAGTTTTTAGGATACCAAAATTATTAATGATAATTAAAATGTAAATCTAAAACACTCGCTTAGTTAAACAGAATTATAACGACTATAGTATATTTTCATGTGATAAATAATATTAACATTTAGTGTGTTTACCCGCGCGGCCACCAGATCAAAGTTTGTGTGTTTGTGTAATTTGTTCTTTGAAGTGACCGGATATTGTGACAAAACGACTAACATATCGAGCTGCTCAGGTGGAGTGCTCTTGTAAACATACACTTTATGTGTTATGAGATTAGGGCACTGACGAATATGATTACATGGTCAAAGTAGACATTCCGTACTGGAGCTGTATATGTTCGATTTATAGGTCAGAAAGTGATATATTTACTTCTACGTCGTCACCTTAGACGGAGAAAGAGAAGCAGACTGAACAACATCTTGCGAACGTGACAGCGTGACAGACGAGCCCGGTAGTCGAATGGTTAGCAATGGCCACTTTGACTCCGAGGTTGCGGGTTCGATTCCCGCACAAGACAAATATTTGTGTGCATGAACATGTCTGTTTGTCTTGGTCTGGGTATTTTCTATGTATTATATGTATGTATTTACAAAAAAATGTATTTAAGTATTATATCAGTTATCTAGTACCTACCCATAGTACAAGCCTTGCTTAGTTTGGGACTGGATGGCCGTGTGTAATTTGTCCAGGAATATTTATTTATTTATTTATTTTCCGACATGGTGACACAAAACACACACATTATCTCTTTATAAGGACACTAGCTTTCGCTCGCGGCTTCGCTCGCGTGATATCCGGGGCAAACACGTGTACTCATTAATCAATAGAAGTACTCGTGTAAAATTTAGGATAAAATAGTCCAACTAATCCCGTTTTCCCATACAAACTTTGGACCTCTGTTTCACCCTAAGAGGCTGTGTATGTTCTAACCATCAACATCTACAGATCGCCTGAGGATGCGTCGCGCAGAGGCGAAACGCGTGTCGCACAGACGACCACGGCGGCAGTCGTGGCGGCTGCAGTCGCATGTTTCTTCTGTTTCAAATGTTGGAGATTCGCCGAGACGACCACAGCAGCTGGAGCAGAGACGACCAAAGCAGCCAAGGCAGTCGCATGCAACTACTAACTAATTGGTGGCGGAAGCACGCAAAATAGTGTAGATCAAATTGCCTGTAAATTTGACTTCCCCAAAATAACACCTGAATTAATTAACTTTCTAAATATGTAATGTTTTGTCTGCCATCCTTTACCTATATGCCTGTGGGTAGCACCAATATCTCCAAAACAACTCAATCGATTTGGTCTATACATATTTAGCAAATTTTCTTGTTATCTTGACACAAACACATATAAAAATTTGGTCATTCAAAAATGAGCACCTGCTCAGGAGATTCTCGGTGACCTCAAGCACTTGAAGAAATAACATGGAATACTTATATAAGATGGAAGTATCTTTATCCACTGACAACAAATAATCTAATCCTGAAAGCTATTTCATATATTTTAAAAACATGGCCGGTATGCAGTTTCTGTATTGACAGAAGTCGCAATGGATATAGTGGAACAAACAATTCCAGATCAGATTATCTATTAATGGACATACGCAACAGATAAAGTGAAATGTACCCGCCCAAAGGCTGACAATCGGAAGCAACGGCTTAACATTTACTCAGGAGCACGGTGAAACCCGATTTGTTTTGCATTTTATTTGTTGTTTCATTTTTGATGTACAATAAAGTTATAGCAAACAAACAAACAAAAATCATATCAATCACTATCAATAGACAAGCTAATAATAACGTTGCTTCTCTTGCGTGATCGTTATCATCTTTATTACGCCAAATATAAAGATTACTTGAGACAAAGTAAAACAAATAAAGTACGACAGGCAGCAATATCGCTAAGCAATCTATGCCAGACAACCTTAGCACGACCTTTGTACCCTACAAAGGTACGTGTCGCCCGTTCTTTATAAGTAATTTTAGAAAGCTAGACATACGATTGGGGTGTAAGTGGTTCATCTACACTTTGAACCACAGCCAACCTCACCTGCACGCGGTGCACCCTGCTGACAGACGAACGAGGCCCTGGTGAAAAGAGAGGTAGGGCATAGCGTATATTTAAGCTGCCCGACAGGGGAAGTACCTCCACCTCACAGAATACCGCAGCCAAATAACAATTCCCTTGAGGGTTGTTGTGTTCCTGCGAGTGAGTGAGGTCACCAGAAACAAAGAAAGGAAGGAGAATAGGCTGGCAACGGATCGGCGACCCCTTGGTGTTGCTGATCTCCATGGGCGGTGGTGATTGCTTTCCATCAGGTGACCCACATGCTCGTTTGCTACCCTCTCGTGTAAAAAATAGTAGCGATGCGCCCCGGCTTTACCCATGTGATAATATAAATATGAATACATATCTTCATCATCGCTTAAGGCTGCACTCTTGTTGTTGGAGCATCTGTCATTCGCTTCTATAGTATGCTAGGCAATGCTAAAACATTGGTACTACATGACACTTTCATTAGGATGATACCTCGTGTAAAGGCGTAACACGTGTTGCGGAGACAACAACGACAGCCGAGGCGGCAGCAGTCGCATGCTTCTTCTGTTATGTTCTAGAGTCGACCGCAGCAGCTGGAGCAGAGACGACCGCGATAGTCGCATGCATCTACTAACGGCAGTGGGTGGGGGGCCCCCGGTAGCAGAAGCACGCAAAGTAGTAAATATATAAATAAATAAATATTTCTGGACAATTTACACAGCGCCATCTAGTACTAAATTAAGCGCAAAGCTTGTGTTATGGGTACTAGATTTTTTTTTTTTTATACCACGAAGGTGACAAACAAGCATACGGCCCGCCTGATAGAAAGCAGTTACCGTAGCCTATGGACGCCTGTAACACCAGAAGCATCACATGCGCGTTGCCGACTCTGTAAAAACCTCTTTACGCCCTTTTTGAAGAACTTCATGCTGTAGTCTCCTGGGAAAACCTCAACAGGCAGTTCATTCCACAGCTTGATAGTACGTGGAAGAAAATTTCTCTGGAACCGCACAGTACGTGTCCACTTCGGTTCTAATGTGTGAGGATGAATTCCTTGTCGATGGCGAGCGGTGCGACTGTAAAAGGAGGCCGTGGGCATCATGTCAAACAACTCCTCTGAACACACCCCATTGTACAAACGGTAGAACACACAAAGGGACGCAAAATCCCTCCTCAGACTTAAAGGTTCTAAACCGTCTGTCAGTTTGGGATCGTCAACAATCCTCACAGCACGCCTCTGAATCGAGTCACAAGGTGCAAGCTGGTATCTAGGCGCTCCCGCCCACAGATGGCAACAGTACTCCATATGCGGCCGTACTTGAGCTTTATAGAGCAGAAGCCTTTGCCGCGGATTGAAGTACTGCTTGGCTAGATAACTGTTAAAGGTACTTACATACATTTTTTTTTGTAAATACATATTTATAATACATAGAAAACATCCAGACCAAGACAAACAGACATGTTCATGGACACAAATGTTTGTCTTGTGCGGGAATCGAACCCGCGACTTCGGAGTCAAAGTGGCCATTGCTAACCATTCGACCACCGAGCTCGGCAAAAAAAAGTGTAGATCAAATTGTTTGTAAATTTGATTTTCACAAAATAGGACCTGAATCAATTAACTAACTTTCGTTAGGACTATTGTTTCGATAATCGTTTTATTGAAATATCTTAATGTCGTAGCTAGGTGGAAGAAAAGAGTGGAAGGGGAAGACCGAGATATTTTTTTATAATTAGCTCAGCATAGTGGTTCCTATTGGTGATGGAAAATGTGGGTCATCTGATGAAACGTAATCTGTAAATAGAGATCAGCAACACTAAGTGGTCGTCAATCCGTTGCCAGCCTTTTCAGGGAGGACTGAGTCTGTTCTTGAAGGCTCCCATGTCGTATTTATTTGTTTCGCCTCTACGCGAGGCAGGTGTCGCAGAGACGACCACGGCAGTCGGGGCAAACCCACCCCCTTCCCGTGGCTCCATCGACCTCCTGGTCATTTGAGCCGAATCGCGGGAGATGCTCACGGCACACTGCACTTTGGTAGGTTCGACGGAACGCCGTGATTGCCGGATAAACCCACATCCTCCCCCAAAAGGGAGGACCAGGGGAAATGGGTGAAATGGCCTCGGGAAAGGCTGATCACCCGCCCGACAACCGGCGTCCCCGTTGGAAATAATAATAATAATATAATAATAAAATGTGACATTTATGAGGTCGAGACTGGATCAAAACTGAATTTTGACTATATTTTAATTACGAGAATTGCCCCTCTGGTCTTTGTGAGATTATTTATGAGAGAGATTTTTTTTTTTTTGAAAAAACTGAAAGTTTTATCTCCTCTCATACATCATCACATTTCTAATCCTAAAATTATCAACTCCACAATCTATGAAACGTGCAAACCGGAAATTATGTGAGAGGGCCACTTACGGGCCGGAAACGGACGCCCACGGCGCCATATTTCCGATCCTGCCCGCCGCACACCTACCGGCCCCGGCCACGGCTACGGCTGATTAGCCGCACGGATACTGGCATACTGCATGTGCTTAATGTACGTGCATCACATAATTGGTGTCTATAAAAACGATAGAGCGTAAGGCGTAAGTAGATTCTAAATAAAACAGAAAAAAATCTAAAGTTTACCTTCAGCTACGCGGAGACGTTGATAATCTGACTGTCCTCTGCCATATCCATTATATTTTCAAAAGCTCTTTAATATTGTCCATTCTTGTTCATTACAGTCATTCGTCCTGGTTTCAAATCTCATCCCCGTAGTATTCAGTTTGTTTTCTTCTCTCACTAAAATTTCTACAATTTCTTTCCCTGCCGAGCCACAAAATTGTGGAATACGCTACCAGAACGAGTTTTCCCCGTCCTTTTAATAAAAGATTATAATCTTGGGACATTTAGGAAAAATACAAATAAATACGAGTAATTAATACACAACCCACATTTAGTCTTCACCTGCTCTTTCAGAGAAATATTGGCGAATCTTTTTATAAATAATTTAGATCACCTGAGCTGCAGTAACTCAAATTACACGCTGTATCTTTTGCCCAAATGGACTATAAAGGCTCTTTGCCTTGAGAGGATCAATCACTGATTTAAATTCAACTATAACCCTTTATAACAATGGTGAGACCAGTCTAACAATACCTGTTATAAATATAATTCTGTCTATTAGAGTGCATAAACGTACGAACAATACTGCAAATTCATCATAAATATAACCCTTCTCCAATGCTTTCTCCCAAATACCTCCGCCTTCCGCATCCAGCCAAGGTAGGTAAGGTCATCGGACCATCTAGAAAGAGGACGTCCAACGATTCGTCGTCTAACGCGAGGCCTCCACACTAATACCTTCCTCTCTCATCTGTCATCACTTACTCGGCAGATGTGACCAGCCCATTGCCACTTCAGCTTGCAAGCTCTGAAGGATATACAGCAAATTATTAAATATTTTTTCTAGTACCTATAATAAAATAAAAATATGAGAATAAATCTTTAAATGACTAGCTACATGTTTTGCCTTATGTTTCCAAATTAAGATAACAAATTGAATTTTCCACGTGAAGGCTTGTCCAATCCACAAATTCAATATAACAAACGTCAAACACAAGCGAAATAAATCAAGTCTGTTTTAAATTCCGCATTACGGCGTCCTCAGGGAGGGCGCCGAACAGAAATAATGAGATCTCCAGGTCTTAAATCTTGAGACGCATCTAGTTTTAATGGCATTTAAATTAGCTTTTTATTTACCCACTTGCGGTGGATGTAATCCTGTAGACGGTTGCCTTACTTCGTCATGCTTCCGTGTTTCTAAAATTGAGGTTTTGAATATAGATAAACAGGGAACTTTTGTGATTTTAGGATTTAACCTATATTAACATTTAATTTGGCCGTGTGGTTTCCTGCAGACTAGAATAGAATCACTACGTCTCTTCCCGTGGATGTCGTACAAACAAGGCGGCTAAGGGAAATACATACTAAAACATCGATCAGGCCTCCCCAACCCGTCTGGCCAGCGTGGGGAGTGTAGGCCAAATCCTCCTTCTGTCTGGGACGGACGAGAGAGGGTCATGCTCCTGTAGTGGAGACTAAAATGACCTGATGATGATGAGATACACAGCAACAGTCTGAAATGTATATTAGTAAAATTTGCACAATTTCGCTGTGGGAAGGATTCTACTGGACTAAACCACACACTCTATACAACAGCCACTCTACACAAATGTGGCGTCGTTAAATACATACATTAACAATGACATTTAGGGGTGTAAGTGGTTCATCAACATCTTTGAACCAAAGCCAACTTCACCTGCACGTGGTGCACCCTGCTGAGTGACAAACGAAGCTCTGGCGAAAAGAGAGGTAGGGAGCGTAATTGTAAGCTACCCGACTGGGGAATGTACCTCCACCTCACAGAATACCGCAGCCAAATAACAATTCCCTTGAGGATTGTTGTGTTCCTGCGAGTGAGTGAGGTCACCAGAAAGAAATGAACGAGCTGCGTTAGCAGAGGGGGTGGCGGCGCGCGAGCAATATTTTATGTTGCAAGCGTTAATATGGCTACGGTAACCGCTTCACATCAGGCGGGCCGTATGCTTGTCTGCCACCCGACGTAGTATAAAAAAAAAAAAAAAAAAAAAAAAAAAAAACATCTGTTCAGAGCGTGACACGAGAGAGGTCGACACGAGAGAGCGGCAGGGAGTGGCAAAACTATACGTAGTACTATTGTTAATACTGTGCCTAAACTAAACTATTAAAACATGACAAGGGGAAAATGTGTGAATACAAATCGCTCATTTGGTGCAACAACGACACAATCGAAGTCGCCATGCATTTTTCGAACGTCTATTTGGTATTTAATTTAATATGCTAATTCTACTTCCTGATTCTTCTTAACTTACAAATATTATTTTAGAAGACCTTATTATTTTTGACGTGACAATGTCTTATAAATTGGTTAGCCGGGTGACACTTCAAGAAACTGGCTCACGTTATGCGCTTACAATGAGAGCGAGTGAAAGGCACGCGTCCCTTCTAAGAGCGAGAGAGACAGACATAAAAAGTGAAAGGCATGCGTCCCTTCCACTCGAAAACATTTTACCACTCAAAGTCGTTGTCACGTAAAACTTTCGCCCGTATACCGACTTTACAGGCAACCAATTTTTTTTTTATTTTATTTTGTTGCAATTAATTTTAAATGTTATTTGGTTAGACAATCATAAAAGTGATTTACGTGCAACAACGACATAAATGTACGTTGTGACCTTATTGCAGCCAATGAGCGAAATAATCGTTTCCAGAACACATCCTAACCAGAGCACTAAGGACATTTCGTCCGATCTCTCTCAATCACCCTGTTGTATCTAGTTCTAAAACGACAGGAATGAAGACGCTGGCGAGTGGTGGACAAATTACATCATTAAGGTCGGCTTCGAATGAAAAACCTGTATTAAGAAGAAAATAACATAGAGCTTTGAAGTTATTTGTGAATAAACAGTTATTGAAAGGTTGCAAACATCTCACATTTCTTATTGTTAATATGACGAGCTCGGTGGTCGAAAGGTTAGCAATGGTCACTTTGACTCCGAAGTTGCGGGTTCGATCCCCGCACAAGACAAATATTTGTGCCCATGAACATGTCTGTTTGTCATGGTCTGAGTGTTTTCTATGTATTATATTTATGTATTCACAAAAAAAATGTATTTAAATATAATATCAGTTATCTAGTACCTACCCATAGTAGCTTCGCGTAGTTTGCAACTAGTTGGCCGTATGTATTTTGTCCAGGAATATTTATTTACCAATGCTACTAAAAATATATGGATAAACATTTTCAAAAGTAACCGTATTAAATAGTACATTATGATTATAGTAAATTTTAATTTAATTATCTGTTATGCCAAAATAGGTCAAAGCATTAACTCCAAGTATAGCGTCGAGGTAGATTGTACACGCCAGACATAACAACATCTAATGAAGATTTACAATCAATTTTACAGCAAACAACGGTCGGGCGTCGTAAAGCTCCCATTTGCTGGCTTCCGCGTGGTAAGCAGCATTCATGCTAATACTTAAATCACGCTTTAGATGCCCACCCAACAGGACACAGCTGAAAATATTTTACTTTAGTCTACTGGAGTGTTCTAGTGTTTCCGCTTACATAAGCACACGCGAAAACCCCTGCTCGAAATCACCTAAACATCGACGGGATTTTTAGGTTTCTATACGGAGTGGGTGGTATAACTTTAAATTAAGATTTTGGGGTGTAAGTGGTTCACCAACATCTTTGAACCAAAGCCAACTTCACCTGCACGTGGTGCAGCCTGCCGACTGACAAACAAAGCTCTGGCGAAAAGAGAGGTAGGGAGCGTAATTGTAAGCTACCGGACTGGGGAATGTACCTCCACTTCACAGAATACCGCAGCCAAATAACAATTCCCTTGAGGGTTGTTGTGTTCCTGCGAGTGAGTGAGGTCACCAGAAAGGAAGGAGATGCTGCGTTGGCAGCGGGGGTGGCGGCGCGCAAGCGATATTTTATGTTGCGAACGTTAATATGGCTAAGGTAACCGCTTCAAATTAGGCGGGCCGTATGCTTGTCTGCCACCCGACGTAGTATAAAAAAAATAATAATAAGAGCACAGTCCAAATAATAGTTTTCTCTAGTCTGATGTTGTACCATTGTGGTTCCCCATGCATATATAAAAAATACTATTTCCTTCTCCAAATCATCAAAAATATCGACTATATGGTAATCTTCTAGAAGTTGAGGTGTCATCTATATTTTAAGTTACACAAGATGAACCTATACAATGTTTTTTTTTTATTATGAATATTTGCGGAGACTTCTATTATCACCTTGTTTGTTTAATTAATTCAGCGTAAATTAGTTGTATATGTGAGTAAAGAAGCTTAAAAAACAAAATACCATATAAAATTAATTTTTTAGCAACAAGCGTTGGCGTCGAAGGTGGCGACGCGCTAGCGACATTTCAAGTTACGAGCGTTAATATGGCTACGGTAACCGCTTCACGTCAGCCGCGCCGTATGCTTGTCTATCACCCGACGTGGTATAAAAAAAAAAAACCGGACAAGTGCGAGTCGGACTCGCCCACCGAGGGTTCCGTAGGTACGTAGTATCATTATTAAATTTGATATTTTTCATTATATATAAGAAATAATGCGTCGAAAAAAAAAAAAAATATTTTGCAATGTGTACCTCAAGCCCTTTCATATGATACCCCATTTGAACTAGTAGTTTCAATTTGAAATTTCGACACCCTATAAAAAATATAGACCCCTATTTTTTAAGATCTATTTACAAATGTATAGTTTTGAGATTTATTCCTGTACTTGTAGTCTATAACGATGTTACTTGCCAAATTTCATAGTTCTAGGTCAACGGGAAGTACCCTATAGGTTTTGATTCCCTTGAGTGTGTCGAAATATGCGTTTTTTGCTGAATAAACGGCTGTAACTTTTTTCTACGTAAACTTAGCAGTTTGATTATTTTACAACTTCATGAGACCGTAGACCAGAGTATACAGTTCAAATTCCAGCTTGATACCTCCACGCATTCTCGACATAGAAATTCTTGACAGACAGACAGACAGACAGACAGACAGACAGACAGACAGACAGACAGACAGACGGACAACAAAGTGATCTTATAAGGGTTCCGTTTTTTTCTTTTGAGGTACGGAACCCTAAAAACATGAATATCCAGATAAATCTTCTCCCGTACACTTTAAAATTTGATATATGAATCATAATAACCTATATATGTGATGGTAAAGTGCCCTCCTTAACAATACAAAAAAAAAACATCAATGATAAATCAAATGACACAGACTAGACAGCTAATAATGTTACCTATTTTATACGTATCGTAAACGTCGTGCATGATGTAGAAACAGTTTCGTGCGATGCGACTGTCAAAGAGAGCGGTCATCGACGGTGTAAAATGTATAAAATATCGACGTGCTCACATCGCTCTACTTTATTTTAGGAGGTAAATTATAGATTTTGAAGGACAGAAGTGGCATTTCTCTTTGGTTTTTCCTACATTAAACCAGTCTTTCCATACCCTATAATAATAGTACGTCTCCAGGAGTTATACTCCGTAACTTTAGTTCGAAAGTTCGGTTTCATTATTTCACTTTTGTAGTGTTTTTGAGAAAAACAAAAAAGGATACGCGTTAAAAAAAATATTTAGTAATTTACTTACAAATGAAAAATATGCTCAAGATCGTTAACTGTCAGCAGTGCCTCCAGAAGACTGGCAGCAGTACCTCGCTGGATAGCAATATTAATTCTCTGAGCAAGGTTCCGGTGACAGGGCGTGTTGGCTAATTTTTGAGATATCGCTCTAAAAATTGAGAAAATAAATATCAATGTTTCATATTTCTTGCTTTATTTAGATAATCCCTGCTGGATTAGAAATTTACATTCACTGGCCCAATCGACGGTTATTCGTATCCGAAAAATATGTAACTTTCGCCTTAAACTTCGAATATTTCACTTCGAAGTAGGTTTGCCTGGTTAGCTACGTTTACATTTTCCTTGACAATTCCCTTGATGTTATTAAAATCATGCCCAGTGAGAGTTTAACGTTGTTTGTGCAGTCAGCATCGATTTCTAGTACTACACAGTTTACAGTAATAAAACAGAAATAATTTTGATAAGTGGTACTATATGTATGCATAGACTCGCCTAAACCTCTTAGACGATGCTCACTAATAGGCATAATCTCTTCAACATTATGTTTTTTACTCTTTGCGACATCCAGCGATCGAGGTTACGAGCGGAAGTGTTGCATTTCAAAGGGGCATTCTTGTTACCTGTATACTAAAAATAACGGTCGCCGGATAGACGCAACACGCTGGATGTGATCGGACACGCCCCAATCGTTGCCTTTGATCTTTGCTTGCCAAATTATACTGTAGGTTGACTACTTTTTTACCTTCTGGTTTTTGTATCGTCTGTTTATTTTTGTTATTGACATTGATAATTACGATGGTAATGATAGAATTCTGTGACATATTCATTGAAATACTAATAATACAATGCTTGGTATCGTTAATGCTGTCCTTTAGCAGACTATTTATAGTAGCCATTAATTTCAGGAAATATTTTGATCAACTCCATCAATCCTTGATGGATTCCATCTTACGGCTATGGAAGGCGTGTAAACTTATCCTAAATCGCTACTGAACGAAAGCGATACTGTTCATGAATAATGGTAAACAAACAGTAGTTTGAACGACGAATGACAATTAGGAGCATCACCGGAAATGTAAGAATTACAGGATTTGCTCGAAGACGATTTGAATGTTTGAATGGGTCACGAGAAACATAAAAGAATGTATGAACATGTGAGTGTTAAAACGGTGAAAGGAAAGTGAAAAAAATGTATATTAGAAGATTTATAAAATATTGAAATTTTAAGACGAGGTTACAGTTAACCAAGAATTTAACTATTTCTACATAAGCATACAGTTAACCTTATGATAATTGACAACACCTGGTCCATCTCTTTAATACTTCGACATGGAGTATTCCACAGCTCAATAGAGCGTAGAAGAAATCCTCTCAAAAACCAGAAAATATGCAACCATTTCGGTTTCGTATAAAAATATAATGTATGTCGTGTCCCCGCAAGGGTCCTTTGGTAAAGAAAAAAGATATTTGATTTTGATTTTTTTGAATATTGAATCTCATTTGTGAGGGTGTCTTAGCTGAAGAGGATTATTCCCTATTCATACTATAAAATGTCCGACAAGTTTTGCCGATGTATCCTTGAGTGTTATTTCAATTTCAACACGGACGACTAATACCTGAAGCGTCTGGATAACGTGGACTGACAAAGAAACGAGCGAATGATTCATTTCATTCCCCGATACATTGAGTTATTTCTTTGTTCCTCCTTTGTGATTATTCCTGTAGCCAGGTGCGCCACCCTCGCGTCGGTGACTCACGAGCTATTTCCAGTTGTTGCCGAGTTCTCTTTGTCGTCAGACTGCGTTTGGAAACGTTCAGGTCTTGGTAAGGTCTCGGAGTTTGTCATTAGTTTGAGTCAGGTTTTAAATGGAAATTGCTTGTTCTTAGATTTTGTGGTTAATTTTTTGTCCAACGAAATTCATTTGAAGGATGTCTTATTGGGTGTTTGCTAATTTTCCTACATACAATGTGTGGATTCACAAAATACAAACTGAACGCAGATTGATACGGCTGTAAGTCACAAAATATTATTTTCTCTTCTAATACTTAGTTTATACTTGTAACTATCAATTTAACAACTTTTATTGAAATTTCATGGATTAAGGCCAACGAGGTGTCCCCCACGGCAAGAATAAGAGCACGCAGTACATCCAGGGGAACCAAATAGGTGTACCACGACCGAAGAGGGAATTAGTATGTGTGATGTTTTTAGGGATAAATAATGAGTCGGTATATCTACTTAACTAAACTATTTAATTAGAAGATTTTCTTTCAAATTTTAGTTTATTATTTAACCTTAAATAAACGAAACTTATATAATGAGGAGCTCGATGGCGTCGATGCGCGTGTCAGTCTAATCGAACACGTAAGTTAATCACCGTCGACCTTAGCCTATCCATGGATAGGTGTATAAAATCACTTTACACAGTTGAACAGCGAGGTGGAGTATGCTCTGAACCTCTTCAATTGAGGGGAGACCCGTATCCCAGCAGTGGGATGAGTAAAGGTTGATGACGAAACGAAACTTATTTATATATTTTATTGTCGAATATCTCCATATTCCATGATGCGATTTATTAATTTAAATTTTTACAATAATATTTTGAAAGTCGTTGTGTAAATATTATATAAGTTTACGTACGTGCGTCCGTAGTGCTAGCAGCCATCTACTCGTCTTGAGACCCTCCTACTGTTTTGGAATATGTTAAAAAATCATTCACTGCGTAACTTTTACTACCCATAAATTTATATATAACACAACATTAAACGCAATATTTGACTATCTGTTAACAAGATAATATTACTTAACTGTAATAGCGCTGTCCACCTGTCATTATCTTGGCGAAAGTTTCTTCTTACAACACCGGATACGTTTATCCTCTATTAACCAAATCCATTGATGCGTTTCTTGGAGAAATTCTGTACAAAAATTTTAACAGATGAGCAATGGTTTTGAAACTAAAAGATGTAGTAAAGAAGAGGTTAGTTTCAGAGTAGGTTGGTATTGCATTAGTATACATTTTCGCACGTCTCCCTGTCTGTCACTAGAGGTGACGGCATGATGATGTTCGTTCCGGAACTCGTTTACTGTTACGTGTTTCTGCGTATTTCTAATATGTTAGGTATTCTAGAATCGCCGTTAAATATTTAGTATGGCATAATTGTGTTGGGAAATTAATTGCAGTGTTTCGAGGCTTATTCGTAAGTTTTTTGTAGCAAGGACTACAAAACAAAAGCGCTACTACTGCACTCTACCATGATGGAATTGAATTTTAAATTAAATTTTACTCGTTTGCCCCCCGCTCGCATAAAAAAAACTCTTTTTTGCAGTATAATGCTGATACTTACGAAAATATTTTAAATACGAGAATTCTACAACATATATAGGAAACATTTTCGTGCGGTTTCATTGCCCAATAGTTTTGGGGTGTATGTGGCTCACCGCGATCTTTAGAACCAAAGCCAACCTCGCTTGCTGATGGTGCAAACTGCTGACTAGCAAAAGACGCTCTGGCAAAAGAGAGGTAAAGTACAGCGTATTTGTAAGCCCGACTGGCGAAGCCTCACTGAATACCGTAGCAAAATAACAATGCCCTTGAAAGTTGTCGTTTTCCTACGAGTGACTGAACTCACCAGAAATAATGGAGTTGCTGCGTTGGCAGCGGGGGTGTCAACGCGCGAGTGATATTTCATGTTGCTAGCGTTAAATATGGCTACGGCAACTGTTTCACATTAGGCAGGCCGTATGCTTTACTGCCACCCGACGTAGTATAAAAAATCTAGTCGTGGTATATCGTCGATGACGAAATTAGGAATATTTTCCAACCAATAAGGAAAGGAAATATATACAAAACATAGTGTGGGGATGTCCTACACTGTGTTTTGTATATATTTCCTTCCCTAGGTAGATCAATGATAATGATAAAAATCGTAGAGAGCCGATCAATGCAAACGACAGAACCGATCATAGTAGAAGTCTAAGCTTATATTTCTCAGTGGACATCTTTTGATATTTTTTTTATATTAGAGGGGGGGGGGGGGGGCAAACGATCATGTAGGTCGCCTGGTGGAAAGCAATCATCACCGCCCATGGAGATCATCAACACCAAGGGGTCGCCGATCTTTTACCAGCTTATACTCCTTCCTTTCTTCCTGAATTCTAAAAAGACAGAATTGATAATGATGTGGATGAAGTGACGTAATGATATTCGTCGTCGTGACGTCAGTCAGTCAGTAGTCATGCATATATTTATACTAGAAGCATTGTTATCAAGGTCACCAGTACACGAGCTCAGCACACGCCATAAATCAAGGGGGCGTCCAGGAATCGAGGCGGATGAGGCGTGCTGTATGGTTTCAACCGCACTACATACGAAATTTGGAGAGCGGTATGCAAGATATAACTATTTCACTAAGAATGTCGTCTTTTTAGGGTTCCGTACCTCAAAAGGAAAAACGGAACCCTTATAAGATCACTTTGTTGTCCGTCTGTCTGTCTGTCTGTCTGTCTGTCTGTCTGTCTGTCAAGAATTTCTATGTCGAGAATGCGTGGAGGTATCAAGCTGAAATTTGAACTGTATACTCAGGTCTACGGTCCCATGAAGTTAAAAAAAAATCAAACTGCTAAGTTTACACAGAAAAAAGTTACGGCCGTTTATTCAGCAAAAAAAGCATATTTCGACACACTCAAGGGAATCAAAACCTATAGGGTACTTCCCGTTGACCTAGAACTATGAAATTTGGGAAGTAACATCGTTATAGACTACAAGTACAGGAATAAATCTCAAAACTATACATTTGTAAATAGATCTTAAAAAATAGGGGGTCTATATTTTTTATAGAGTGTCGAAATTTCAAATTGAAACTACTAGTTCAAATGGGGTATCATATGAAAGGGCTTGATGTACACATTTCAAAATATATTTTATTTATTTTTTTCGACGCATTATTTCTTATTTATAATGAAAAATATCAAATTTAATAATGATACTACGTACCTACGGAACCCTCGGTGGGCGAGTCCGACTCGCACTTGTCCGGTTTTTTTTTTCTGTCAGACAAATTACACTGCGCCATCTAGCCCCAAAGTAAACGAAGCTTGTGTTATGGGTACTAGACAACTGATAAACATACGTAAATACATTTTTTTTTTGCAAATACATACTTATGATACATAGAAAACACCCAGACTAAGATAAAAAGACATGTTCATGCACACAAATGTTTGTCCTATGTGAGAATCGAACCCACGAGCGGTGGTGTCGAAGCCGCGTCATTGACCGCTACGCCACCGAGCTCGTCGATAGATTTGATCGAAACTATTATAAATATTAGAAAAATGGAAAAAATCACTTAGACCTTGGGATTCCCACCTATGCGGAGGAGGTGAATATTTCAATTTTTGTTTTTTCTGAAAATTACAACACAA
Source organism: Hypsopygia costalis (assembly GCA_937001555.2). Lineage (NCBI taxonomy): Eukaryota > Metazoa > Arthropoda > Insecta > Lepidoptera > Pyralidae > Hypsopygia > Hypsopygia costalis. The sequence continues at coordinate 1,030,209 of OW443331.2, forward strand.
AATTTTATCGGAGAATCCGATATATTGATGGATGGTCCAAATTCAATCATGAAAGATAAAAGTCATAGAAAATATAATATAAGTATTTACACTTAAATCTACATGACTGAAAGCCATCGCAGCTTGCGGACACTTGGGATACCAGAAGCATCATTCATGCGTTACTTCGTCGTCAACCTTTATTCAGCCTACTACTGGAATACGGGTCTCCCCTCAAACGAATGGGTTTAGTTTAGAGCATAATGAGAGGGTTGGCGGAGTCATTCATTACTCGTTTGTTACTGACTCAGTAAAAACCCTTCTACGCCTTTCTTGAAGTCATAGTGTAGTTTCCTGGTATAATTTCATAGTAAAATTTCAATTCTGGCAAGTTAGCCGAAAACAACTAAGTATTTAATAATAATTATTTGATCGAAAATTATAAATTTAGATCACATGTACAAAATTTAGCGAAATGCTCCACGAAATAAAACAACGAAATTATTTAATTTGTAATGTAAGATGCATAGATCGGGTCCGCAGAGGAGCGGGAGGGAGAAACGAGCATCGATGGAAAGCAGTCACGACAAACACGAACATCTGCAACACCAGAAGCGCGTTGCCGACAAACATGCTCTTTTTAAAGAACCACATGCTGTAGTCCCCGGGAAAATCTCGGTACTGATAGGTAGTATAGTGGTACTGGCAGAAACTCGTTTACTCGCAGGAACACATCAATACTCACTCAAAGCTATTGTTATTTGACTGCAGTCTTAAGTCACGAGGAGATATTTTCCGAATCGAATACTAACTATATAGCAAGTTGCACTACGTAAGGATGGCTTTGGCACTTCGTAAAATAAATTTTGGGGTGCAAGTGGTTCATCAACATCTTTGAACCTAAGCCAACTTCACCTGCACGCGGTGCACCCTGCTGACTGACAAACGAAGCTCTGGCGATAAGAGAGGTAGGGAGGGTAATTGTAAGCTACCCGACTGGGGAATGTACCTCCACCTCACAGAATACCGCAGCCAAATAACAATTCCCTTGATGGTTGTTGTGTTACTGCGAGTGAGTGAGGTCACCAGAAAGGAAGGAGATGCTGAGTTGGCAGTGGGGGTGGCGGCGCGCGAGCGATATTTTATGTTGCGAGCGTTAATATGGCTTCGGCAACCGCTTCAAATCAGGCGGGCCGTATGCTCGTCTGTCACCCAACGTAGTATAAAAAAAAAAACAAAAAAATAACGTCTTATAAATCGATGAATGCCGGCTGCATGGACGAAAAAACATGACTTATTGTAACGTTCCGCCTGAGCCGAGCGTGCAAGCGAGAGCGCACTACAAGTGACGCATCTATCTCTCTTCCACTCCATCAGCTGATGTTTTCTTATGATGTTATATCACGTAAAATTATCATCCGTAAACCGATTTCACAGACAACCGATTCTTTTTCGGTAGGATTCATCAAGCATAACACCATCCTAGCCACATATCCTGTCTGTACTACCGGGTAGTTGTTGTAAATACTATTATTTATTGACTTCCTCCACTTGCATCGCGAACGTTCCCCGAAACGGATCAACTGCGCTATTAACACGTTACATAGTTAGCATTATGCAACCGCGATTGATGTTTGGCATATCTAAATACTGGAACAGATGTATCTAGTGTTGCCAGGTCGCCAAACATTATAGCCGGACAGATCGATACCTCCAATGAACACAACGCCAACTCAAAACATACCCATACAGATACACACCGCTAATATGAGTTATACATTTACTTAGCGGTTTCTATTGGTCGATTTTGTTGTGTCTGTGTGTCTTTTATAAATATAATTCAAGTAGCATAATATTACTGAAGTAATGAATCGATTTAGATAAAAAAGAAAACTTTCGAAATTTTAGTTGGCGTAGTGTCCCTTGGAGGTATCGAGATCAGCAAGTTTGGCCGGACATTTGGATAAAAAAGTCGGACACCCTACATTATTGAGGATTTTGTGTCTCAGTATTAATAGGTGTATTTATGTTGTATATAAAATCAACGCTCGATTCGCTCTGCGCTCGGCCACGCTCGGCGCTCTCGCTCGTTTGCGTATTGTAAAAAGCCTAACAAAAGCCGGCCAAGCCGGACACCGTTCATTTTGGCCGGACACGCAATCAAAAAGCCTATGTCCGGCTTAATTCGAACGCCTGGTAACCCTAGATGTATCTGCAATGTTGTATAGAACTTTACAGATATCGTCTGTAATATACTCTTTTTAATGGGTTTAAATCAATATCAATACATATAATAAAACAGTAGGAACCGCGTAATACATATAATAAAACAGTAGGAACCGCGTGTCTGTACATTTGATAAAATTAACAAAAAATGGGTGTGGGGGATAAAAAAAGAGTAACAGAACACAAAATAGATTTTTTTGATTTTTTTGTCTGTCTGTCTGTCTGTATGTACTCGCTAATCTTTAAAACTACTGAACAGATTTTTACGCGGTTTTCAATAAAAGATTAAGCTCATCCCTGAGCAACATATAGGCTTTGTTTCATCGAAATCTGATGTCAGATTAAAAAGTTATCGTCATTTAAAGTTTAAAGAACATTTTTCTATAGAGAAAATCACTGACTCACTCATCGCGAAATCTCAGAAACTACAAGTGCTAGGAGTCTCAAATTTTGTATGGGGGTTCCTTTCAGGACGTAGATGCTCACTAAGACGGGAATTTGGAAAATTCAACCGCTAAGGGGGTGAAACGGGGGTCCAAAGTTTGTATGGCGAACCAAGATTAGTTGGACTATTTTATACGAAACTTTACACGAGCACTTCTGTAGATAAATGAGTAAACACGTGTTTCAGGATTTTTCAAAATTCAACCCCTAAAGGGGTGAAATGAGGTGCAAACGTCTGAAAATCGTCATGGGTATGGTTTTTATGGTTTAATAATCGGGTCGCTGATTCCGAAAACAACAGCTATTTTATAATCTAACATAATCGACGTGACACAAGTGCACTCCTGTGGGGGTGCGATGGGGTTGAAATGTCATAATATCAATATGGGTATAATATCTATGGTTTTCTGAGACTTCAATTACGAAAATGGCATCGATTTGAAAACGTGGACACGAAATTTCCGTCTCGGTATAAAAATCCAAGATTTGGAACATCTGATGCGGAACCATAATGGGTCCGGTAAACTATAGGAAATATAAAAATACCGCCTTAGCAAAAGCTGTTCAACCTGATGATCATTTCTTGTTGAGGTATAAAAATCCAAGATTTAGAACACCTGATGCAGAATCATAATGGTTCAGCTAAACTATAAGGAATATAAAAATGACGCCTTAGCAAAAGTTGTTCAGCCTGATGAGCATTTTTTGTTGAGGTATAAAAATCCAAGATTTAGAACACCTGATGCAGAACCATAATGGTTCAGCTAAACTATAAGAAATATAAAAATGACGCCTTAGCAAAAGTTGTTCAGCCTGACAAAATATTGATTGTATTGTAAAAAAATAACTGCACAGTGCTACTTTTATTCTTACCTGCTACAAGTTAGACGCAATAGTTTTATTTATTTACAAAGGTAACGTGGTCTGTTTAGTCAGTTTAATATAGACGTGTACGCTAAAATTGAAATGGAACGATTGGTATATATTCGCACAAACTAGAAGAATGCGTGCATTTGCGGGACAAAATTTTGTAGCAAGATTTTGTGATGCAAAGTCTTTTAAACAACGAGGGGAAACTGTTTTTCTTAGATGCTTCAGGAGGGACTGGAAAAACATACCTGACGAGAGCAATCCTCGCTGAAATCAGGCGCCAAAATAATATCTCACAGCAGCATCGCCAGGTATTGCAGCCATATTACTTCTAGGCGGAAGGACGCAAATACAATGTTCAATATTCTACTCGATTTATACAGAACGGGAACACCGACATGCTTTGTGACACGAAACTGTGACAAAGCGAAAATGTTTCAGGATTGCTGTCTAATCGTTTCAGATGAATGCGAAATGGCCAACAATGTGGCTTTATCGAGGATTAATAAGGCTTCAGGTCTTTTCATATTAGCTCCCGAAGGAAAGACTCCCTTCATTTATTTTATATATATTTTTTTAAACTATGGTTACTATCTTAAATAAAAATAATAATTTGTTGACTTTTAACGTATAATACTGCCCCAAATATTTTCTTATGTATCTACATTAGTTCGTATTTGTATTAATACGCCGGATGAATAAAGTCCACGCGAACGAAGTCGCGGGCATCAGCTAGTATCTAATAAAGCATTTTTTTTATACTACGTCGGGTGGCAGACAAGCATACGGCCCTCCTCACGTGAAGCGGTTACCGTAGCCATACATAAAATATCGCTCGCGCCACCCCCGCTGCCAACGCAGCATCTCCTTCCTTTCTGGTGACCTCACTCACTCGCAGGAACACAACAACCCTCGATGGAATTGTTATTTGGCTGTGGTATTCTGTGAGGTAGAGGTACATTCCCCAGTCGGGTAGCTTACAATTACGCTCCCTACCTCTCTTATCGCCAGAGCTTCGTTTGTCAGTCAGCAGGGTGCACCGCGTGCAGGTGAAGTTGACTTTGGTTCAAAGATGTTGATGAACCACTTACACCCCAAAAGCTTGATAGTTTAACACCACCAAGACACGTGTCTGTTCGACGCTAAGGAAGCCTGCTGCGGCTTCACAATTCTAGGACAGACATGGTCGTCCTCAACCCTCATTCATCCCACTGCTGGGATATGGGTCTCCCCTCATTTGAAGGGGTTTAAAGCTTTTTATATGGGTGTAAGTGGTTAATCAACATTTTTGAATCAAAGCCAACTTCACCTGCACGTGGTGCACCATGCTGACTGACAAACGAGGTTCTGACGAAAAGAGAGGGAGAGCATAGCGTATTTTTAAGCTGCCCAACTGGGGAAGTACCTCCATCTCACAGAATATATAATATAACAATTCGATATTGCGAGCGTTAATATAAAGGCTACGGTAAACGGTTTACATCAGGCGTGCCGTATGCTTCCCTGCCACTTATCTGAAGACAACGATCGACTAATTCCACCCAGGTGGTCTCATGAGGTGGACACGGTGGTAAATAAGGATGTCAAAAAGCAGAACTAACAGACATTGTTATTTCTATGGATCAAACTAATAACAAATAAAAGGCTGGCAACGGATCGGCGATCCTTTGGTGTTGCTGATCTCCATGGGCGGTGGTGATTATTTTCTATCAGGTAACCCACATGCTCGTTTGCCCAATTCTCATAAAAAAAAATGCCATCGAGCTAAGAAGCAATTCCCTAAAAACAGAGAAAACATAATTAATGAGACCCAATGTTTACTCTGCAACGATAATTCCAAGTTTTTGTTTACAACCGGTCTCCCAGAGAGACAACGAGGACATTGTTTCCCAAGATCATTAGCTCGTAACTCGGGAATCAAGGCGATCTCACAAGCGCACTCTAACGGCGATCGTTAATCGGCAGTTAAATTGGACCACCCGGGTTTCGTTACTGTTTGTTATATGTTGTTTTTTATATACTTTTTTTTATATATGCCATTTCCACGGCGGGTAGCAAAGATGCATACGATTGACTTGAAGCCGCTGCTTGAATAAAATGTGTATTTAATAATAATAAATATTGTCTGACAGATTACACAGCGCCATCTAGCCCCAAAGTAAGCGAAGTTTGTGTTATGGGTACTAAGACAACTGATAAACATACGTAAATACATTTATTTTTTGTAAATACATACTTATGATACATAGAAAACACCCAGACTAAGACAAACAGACATGTTCATGCACACAAATGTTTGTCCTATGTGGGAATCGAACCCATGAGCGTTGGTGTCGAAGTTATTTCAACATAATTTTTGGGGGTGTAAGCAGCTCACCACGATCTTTAGGTTCAATTTACATCGCCGCGGAATGGAATGAAATGGAAGCGTCAATTTCGCCTTATGACGCGAGAAGGCGCGCGAATTCGCTGGAATACGCGCGAATTCGCTGGAATGCGAGCGTATTCCATTGCTGTGACCCCGACCGACTCCCCGTTCGTGCCACTTCCCGCGGATTCATTTAGCTAGGATTTAGCTAGGGGAATTCTCGAGAATGTGCGAGGATTCCCCTGAAGGCGCGCGACCTTTTTTAGATCGTATCTCTGTCCCTATGTCCCCATGTATGCTTAACCCTAGATAGCTAACGTTCCTCGACTTCCATGAAAAGCTAACCATTCGACTTTTTGACGATGAATTTTATATGTGTACATTTTATTGCAATATAAAGATATTTAAATTAGTTTTATTGTGTTTTAGGTTATTAGGGATGTAAATAAAATATTATGATAGAAAAAAATAACTTTTATTTTACTTATAATTAATAAATCTCAATTTTCACATGGCACTTATGTTTCTGAGATAATTTTGGCACTTAAACTTAAATGACTAAATTAGGAACTTTTAATTAGAAAATAATTTTTTTTTCTTTGGCAACATAAAGAATAAACTCTAAAATTAAATAAAAAATATTTATATTTTCAATGCGCATGTTGGACAAAAGTCAACTGAATGTTCTCCACAAATGGGCGCCTTACAACTATTGCAGTTATTTTTTGTCATTCGTCTTTTCTTGTAATTACACAAACTACAGCTTTTTCTGGTATCTCACCAGGTAAAATAGGTTCTGATGGTGGTCTTTCTTGTAGTTGTTCATTGTCAGAACCTCCACTTCATCAACCAATAATTCATCTTCATTTTCACTCTCAGAAATAGCATTTGTCTCGCTCTTCTCTTCATTATATAGTGCCTGAATAATTTCTTCATGTGTGAGAACCGAACCTGCTGCCATTCTTGACATTCAATGTAATAATTACAAAAAATAAAGACAATATCAACGCATTAGAACAGTCACAAAAGTTACTTATAAGCTAACCATTCGTAAAAATGACGAACACATAGTAGGTATCTCAAAAATGAAATTACTTACCAACTAAACATGACTGCCACACAACGCGGCTTAGGGGTCACTGAGTTGGCGCGAACGCGCGAGCGCGTGAGTGCAACAGTTGGAAAGAGGCAGAGAGTTAAATTTCAATGTTCGTAAATTTGACGAACGTTAGCTTTCTAGGGTTAAATCTTTGAAACTACGCAACGGATTATGATGCGGTTTTTTTTAATAGATAGAGTGATTCAACTGGAAAGTTTATATGTATAATATATGCATAACATAGTAGAAAAACACTGATAATTTAGAGGTTTCTAATGTGATGTCGTAAATAAACACATTATTTTGCTCTTTCATTGCAAACGCTGGCTGAACCCAACGAGATAGATCAAAATAATGTAGTACAGTATTGTTCACCTTAAAATGGTCTACAAAAAAGTTCGCGATGGTATATGTCTATCTCTTAGTGGTAACACACAATAACCGTTATTTTATCCTTTGCTTTTTACAAGAAATAATGCCTTATTTACGAAGCGATTTTAAGCAATACAGAATTAATCCTTATCCAATTAAGTACCTTAAATACATTGCGCATTTAATATAGATCAATATGGCCCTTCACAGCATGTAATTTAAATGAATAGTTTAGAAGATATTACACATTTAAAATGCAGGGACATAACGGCTGTGGCGGTACCGGCCGCGGAGCCGGCGGCGTGTGCCTATAACTGGGGAAGGACTGGATAGGACAAAGCGCAAAGACCTTCTGTAGTACATTTAGTATCAGCATTGCACCCGTGCGAAGCCGGGGCGGGTCGCTAGTTTCTAATATATAAAATCCTCGTGTCGCTGTGTTTGTTAGCAATATCCTCCGAAACGACTGGACGAAATTCTGTGTGCATATCGGGTAGGTCTGAGAATCACCCCAGGTGACCCATTCCTAAATATTTTTATTTTTATTTTATTGTCAATATTTTTTATTTTTATTTTATTATATTTTAGCATTGAAAAATATATCATCATTATCATCATCAGGTCATTTTAATCTCCACTACAGGAGCACGACCCTCTCTCGTCCGTCCCAGACAGAAGGTGGATTTGGCCTACACTCCCCACGCTGGCCAGACGGGTTGGGGAGGCCGGATCGATGTTTTATAATGTATTTCCCTTAGTTGCTTTGTACGACATCCACGGGAAGAGACGGAGTGATTCTATTCTGGTCTGCCGGAAACCACACGGCATATACTTGCCACTGACTTGGCAAAACATGTATGCTCTACTGATTATTTGTCAACTTTAACACCGTGTTTTGTGCAAATAAATATTTATTATTGTTATTATTATGTATCTCTTTTTAATCACGGGTCAAGCCCGGTCATTTGATAGCCGTGCGCGGGGATATGGATCCAACGCGTAGAAGCCCCTTTGAGAAGTTTGATGTAATGTTGTACGCCCGCCGTGACCCGCTCCAGGATATGTCAATGGAACGACGTACCCAAGACGACTCGACAGGCGTTGAGACTATTGCGAAGTGTGATGGAAAATAAATGGGCTATGGAGATGATATCTGGGTGAACTTAATACCGGGCTATTACAGAAGAGGGACTGATTATTATTATTATCTATAAATATAAAATTCAAAGTCCTGACTGACTGACTGACTGACTGATATATCAACGCACAGCCCAAACCATTGGGTCTAGAGATTCGAAATTTGGCACATAGGTACCTTATGACGTCTAGAGGTACACTAAGAAAGGATTTTTCAAAATTCATCCCCCAAGGGGGTGAAACGGGGGTCCAAAGTTTGTATGGGGAAACTAGAATAGTTGGACTATTTTATTCGAAACTTTACACGAGTACTTCTGTAGATAAATGAGTAAACACGTGTTTCAGGATTTTTCAATATTCAACCCCTAAAGGGGTGAAATGGGGTGAAAAGGTCTGAAAATAGTCATGGGTATTGTTTTTATAGTTTATCGGGTCGCTGATTACGAAAATAACAACTATTATATAATCAAACATAGCCGAAGTGATTAAAAGTCGCCCCTGTGGGGGTGCGATGGGATGGAAATGTCTAAAATGGGGTGAAAAACTCTGAAAATCATCATGGGTATTGTTTTTATGGTTTATCGGGTCGCTGATTACGAAAATAACAACTATTTTCTAATCAAACGTAGCCAACGTGACATAAAATGCTCCCTGTGGGGTGTTCTGGGGTTGAAATGTCATAATATCAATATGGGTGTTGATTCTATGGTTTTCTGGGACGTCAATTACGAAAATGGCATCGATTTGAAAATGTAACATAGTGGACAAAAAATTTATATAAAATTGAAAGTTCTAACTGACTGACTGACTGATATATCAACGCACAACCCAAACCGCTGGGTCTAGAGATTCGAAATTTGGCACGTAGGTTGCTTATGACGTCTACACTAAGAAAGGATTTTTCAAAATTCATCCTATAAGGGGGTGAAATAGGGGTCCAAAGTTTGTATGGGGAAACGAAATTAGTTGGACTATTTTATCCTAAATTTTACATGAGTACTTCTATAGATAATTGACTAAACACGTGTTCAGAATTTTTCAAAAGTCAACGCCTAAAAGGGTAAAATGATTCCCAAAAGTCTGAAATACGTCATGGGTATTGTTTTTATGGTTTATCGGGTCGCTGATTACTAAAATAACAACTATTTTCTAATCAAACATAGCCGACGTGACAAAAAGTCGACCCTGTGGGGGTGCGATGGGATGGAAATGTCATAATGTCAATATGGGTGTTGATTCTTTTGTTTTCTAGGACGTCAATTACGAAAATGGCATCGATTTGAAAATATAACATAGTGGACAAGAAATTATTTAAAAGGATCTTTCAAATTTTACCCCTAAGAGGGTGTAACGGAGGTTCAAAGTTTGTATGGGGAAACGAGTTTAGTTGGGCTATTTTATTCTAAATTTTACACGAGTACTGGATACGCGACACACGAGTTCTATAGATAACTAAACACGTGTTTCATGATTTTTCAAAATTCAACCCTTAAAAGGGTAAAATGGGTCCCAATAGTCTGAAAAACGTCATGGGTATTGTCTTTATGGTTTATCGGGTCGCTGGTTACGAAAACAACAACATCATCTCCTATTGGGGTGGGGGGGGACCATCATCTCCTATTGGGTTGCTATGCGGGTTGAAATGTCTAAAATGCGGTCAAAAAGACTGAAAATCGTCATGGGTATTGTTGTGGATATTGTTATAGTCTGTCGGGTCAACTACGAAAATGGCATCGATTTGTAAATATAACATAGTAGACATAAAATTAGTTAAAAGGACTTTTCAAATTTTACCCCTAAGAGGGTGAAACGGAGTTTCAAAAATTTTATGGGGAAACGAGATTGGTTGACTATCTTATCTTAAACTTTACACGACTACTTCTATAGATAAATGAGTAAACACGTGTTTGCCCCGAATTTCACGCGAGCGAAGCCGCGGGCGAAAGCTAGTTATATATACAACTTCAAAATTTTCACCCTTCTACCATCAACCCCTAAATTTATATGGCAAAATGACGTTTGCCGGGTCAGTTAGTAAGTTTATATGTTATGCAGTTGACATAAAGTTCATTATGCTATGTACAATTTCGTTGTAAAATGTCGCTTCTATCCCATTCCACGGCGGTGTAAATAAATAAATAAATAAATATTTCTGGACGATGTACACAGCGTCAATCAGCAGCAATCAGCGTCAAAAATACAATATCTAGTCCCAAATTAAGCGCAAAGCTTGTGTTATGGGTACTAGGCAACTGATAAATGTACTTAAATACATTTTTTTTCGTAAATACATACTTATAATACATAGAAAATACCCAGACCAAGACAAACTGACATGTTCATGCACACAAATGATTGTCTTGTGCGGGAATCGAACCTGCGACCTCGGAGTCAAAGTGGCCATTGCTAACCATTCGACCACCGAGCTCGTCATGTGGTGTAAATAAAGCCTTAGAATCGAAGTCAACCTCATCTGCACGTGGTACACTCTGCCGACCAGTAGCTCTAAACACTGTCACATAAAATTCACTCGCACACGAGTAAAGTTATACATGCATACCTATGGATCTGCTTTTTGGTAATGCATTTATGAAGACTATTCGTCTATTACCGTGGTAATTAATAATTTATGTGCGCATCTGTTTGATGTCGATATTGAAGGAAAATTGTTCGCAACATTGTTAAGTTTAGTATTTCAGAGAAATTCACAACCAAGCTAATCTGAGCTGCACGTTCTTAAATCTTCTGTTAAATGTGAGTTCGTTTCAAATTTGATGATTTGTTCCGCCAGTATGATGAGCTAGATAGTGCTGTCGCGTGCCAGAACAATCGGGCTCGCAAGTCAAGCAATCCAACTGGGCACAAAACTAAAAATGTGGTAATTTTGGGGTGTAAGTGGTTCACCACTAGCTTTGGAATTAAAGCCAACCTCGCCTGTACGTGGTGCACCCTGCCGACTAGAGAAAGAGGCTCTGATAGAAAGGTAGGTACTGCCCGACTGAGGAAGTACCTCCCCCTGACAGAAAGTCGCAGTCAAATAACAATTCCCTTGAGGATTCTTGTGTTCCTGCTAGTCAGTGAGGTCACCAGAAAGAAAGGAAGGAGACCCTGCATTGGTAGCGGGGGTGGCGGCGGACGAGCGATATTTCATGTTGCGAGCATTAATAAGCTACGGTAACCGCTTCACATCAGGCGGGCCGTATGCTTGTCTACCATCCGACTTAGTATAAAACATACTTTTTTACTACGTACAAACTTTACCTAATCACCTCAAAATAAACGGCATTGAGTATTAATTTGTGAACGTTTGTTCGGCCATATCTCCCTGTGTTTGCGCGCGCTCGTAAAACTGGATTGGTGTTCCACGTACATTACCTTCGTTTATGAATGTAAACACTGGTTGTTTGTCCGTGTGATTGTTTCATAGCTCCTAAACTGCGAACATGTTCTATGCACGCCGTGTTAGTTACTTTGTATGCTGGTAATCATTTAGACGAGCTCGGTGGTCGAATGGTCAGCAATGGCCTTGGATAACCGAAAGTTGACAACATATGTGGAATACGCTCTAAATAATTTCGTTTGAGAGGAGACCCATATCTCATCATTGGATCCATGTTAGAAGAGATTTTGCGTCCCTTAGTGTGTTCTACCGATTGTACAATATGGTGTTCAGAGGAGTTGTTTGACATGATACCCACTGCCTTCTTCTACAGTCGCACCGCTCGCCATCGACAGGGAATTCATCCTCACACATTGGAGCCTAAGTGGTCGCGTACTGTGCGGTTCCAGAGAAGTTTTCTCCCGCGTAATGTCAAACTGTGAACGAACTGCCTGTCGAGGTTTTCTCAGGAAACTACAGCATGGGGTTCTTCAAAAAGGGCGTGAAGAGGTTTTTACAGGGTCGGCAACGCGCATGTGATACCACTGTGTTACAGGCGTTCATAGGCTACCGTAACTGCTTTCTATCAGGCGGGCCGTATGCTTGTTTACCACTTTAGTGATATAAAAAAAATTGGAAAGAATATGAGTTGATGACCGCTTTTCATCAAATAAAATCCTTCGCTTTCCGCGACAAACCTTTGATGTCATCAATTTGTACGAAAAGTTTGTATGAAAGCACACCCCGGCCACTCCGTACAAATGTCGCGTCGTTCACTACTACAGAAACAATGATGTCTGAGCAGAGCGTTAATGAGCGTGTGTGCGTGCGGCACCATACAAACTGTTCCGCATTTGTCTCAGAGGGGAGGTGAGGACGACACGAGAGAGCGGCAGGGAGTGGCCATACTGTACGTAGTACTATTACTTATACTGTGATGAAAGTCTGTACCGAACTCGCGGATAATCGCTACTGATGAATATAAATAAATTGCATAGAATGCAACAATAAAATATTGAATTAGTGACTGCTGGCGTTATTCCGACGGCAAGATTTTTTTTTTCAATAAGCAAAGCAAAGGAAACAGCATCGGGAGTATTTTGCAATAAGACCCGTGAGGAAGTGTTGTAGTGCATGTTGGAATATTTTCCATTCTAAGAAATGTCTAAGAAATGTCTAAGTCATTGAATAAGGAAAGATAATTATTTAATAATTTATTTCAAGTTTCAATTATGAATTGGCACGAATGTGAGGTTTAATTTATGACATTTTATATATAGACGGCCCGCAGGCGAACATCACGGCTGTAAAAATTGGCTACAAAGCTTTTTCTTCTTGAAGAACCCTATACTGTAGTTTCCATGGAAAACCTTGATAGTGCGTCAAGTAAGAGTGGAATTGTACAGTACGCGGCTAATTAGGTTCCCCTGGCTATGGCAAACGGTGCGACTAATAGAAAGAGGCATTGGGAAAATATATGAGCGTATAGAGTCCTAGAAATGTAATAAAAAGTATAATTTTATGGAAATAAGTTAATTGAATATAATCAATATAAATGACATGTAATTTCAGAGATGCTCGAAAATTAAAAATTACATTGTTTTTCAATAGCATGTTGCTTCAAAGATGTTAGAAATTAGAAAATAGAGTTAATAATAGATTGTTTTTTATTAGCACCATACTTTAAAATGTGGTAAGAATACACTAAAATACTATACACATAAAAAAAATATTAAGTTTTACATCTTTATTATTCTTCTACCGCGCGTAATAGAAACAAAAATCATTATGCAAGTATTCAATTAAATGTAACTTTAACTATATACACACCGTCACATATTTTAATCATAATCTGATAGAATACTTAGAAAAACACTCATCAATGATCCTAATTCTGTCACTCACGTTGCTTTTCGCCGTAATATCCAACACAATTTTATAAATTTTCTCTCAACATAATTTATAATATATATTTTTTTACTTTAAAATGTCATCATGTAAACTGATACTTCTAGATCATAAAACTCTGTTAGTTGACGCGAGCTTCCGGAGCGAGCCAACCTGGCGTTTGGAATCTAGGCGAGCGACGATAATCCCGAATTCTATATTGCACCGCCACGGAAATGAGGCCACCCGTTGTTTGGCATTATTAAAATATTCTCTTTGTGATATCGGGACTTCCTTGGCTTTTAAATTAGTATTCTTGTTCATTTCGTTTGTGAAACGTATTTTTATATGATTGCCGTGTATTTTTCTTTATATAAATTCTTTATATCAAGGTAGCTTTGGTGGCATATTAAACTGTTATGAAAGTTCATTAATAATTATGTCGTTTGAAGGTTTATAGATATACCTAGTTTGATAATTCTGCACTATTTTTTACGACACTGGGTTGTAAACAAAATCCTACTACTATCCAGATATAAAAAGGTTACCGTAGTTAATAAAAGCTTGACGCTCTTGCTGCAGACGGGGCAGAGCGCGAGCAATACTTCCTATCAGCTAAAGTAACTGCTAAACAACACGAGAACGTATGCTTGTCTGCCTCTGAAGATAGCATAAAAATGTATAAAAGCAAATAGTAACACAGAATAAGAATTAGTACTAGTAGTCATGCCAAATGACGGCACGTTAGTTGTAAAATAAATAAATACTAATATTTAACCATTGGTAATAGGCGCACACAAACGTAGGTCGATGCAACAGACGCGCCAATATCAAAGTGTCCGCTAATCGACTCCAATATACAACAATCGTAAACAACGTTACCTGTTAGTTTATACTCTATGGCCAAACTGTACCATTTTACATTGCTGTAGGGTGACAATCTCAAGAGGTATTAAATGGAACATTGAATAATTCATATTTCAACCAAATGTTACTTAGTTCCAAATTTTTAAACGTTTAATCATTGTACTATTCGATAAAACCAATAATTTGATGTCTAGAAGAACTAATGTCAACGTGTTGTGATTACAAAATTAGATAAAAATAGCGAAATAACGACATACTCATCTAATTTTAGACATAATAAATATGGAGTTCCACAAGGGAGCGTATTAGGCCCTATTCTATTCCTTTTATATATAAATAATTTGCCTTATATTACAACTCATAAATGCACACTTTTCGCTGATGACATATCAGTTGTTGTTGCGACAAATAAAATAAATATGACCATTAAAGACCATGAAGATGACGTAAATAAAACTATTAGTGACATAATTCAATGGCTTGACATAAATAATTTAAAAATAAATGTAATTAAAACTAACTGGATTCACTTTAATAATTATAAAAATGAAATGTTTAATCTGAATATTCATTACAACAATGTACCAATTGACATGGTAAAAGAGACAAAATTTCTAGGACTAACGATAGATCAGCAAATGAACTGGAAATCACAAATTGAAAAAGTATGTTCTAAAATAAATAAATTCGTTTATGCTCTTAAACAAGTGAGCAATGTTACAGACAAAAAGACAGCACTTACAGCTTATCACGCGTATGTTGAGTCTACCTTGCGCTATGGCTTATTAATTTGGGGCAATGGTACCAACATCGGTAGAGCTTTTATTGCGCAAAAAAAGTGCATTAGATCGATGTATGGTCTTCCACCAGATGTGTCGTGTCGATCACGATTTAAGGAACTTGGATTATTAACCCTTCCATCTCTTTATATATATGTCATGGGCGTATTTATAAAAGAAAATAGCAAACTTTTTAAGAAAGCTAGTGCTTTATATGCTACAAACCATAGAAACCCTAACAGACTAGTATTTGACATAACTCCAACTATGAGTCAATATACCAAAAGCTGTTTAGGTATGTCTATTAAAATCTATAATAAAATTCCGGATGACATAAAATGTAGTAATAATAATGTATTCAAAAAAAAATTATATAAATGGTTGTTAGATAAAGAGTATTACACTATACAAGACTTTTTGACATGAAATGATTATTTGTAGCTATTGGACATTTGCTGTTAATGAATACTATTTACTTGACATTACAACCTATTATTCTAAAATTAATATTGACATTGTATTTCTATCGAATAGACCTAATGAATCATTATTTTAATAATTTAGTACAATATATTTTGCCTCTAATTTAAAATCACAAACAATGTATTTGCATGCCACTGACTTGGCAAAACATGTATGCTCTACTAATTATTTGTCAACTTTCACACCGTGTTTTGTGCAAATAAATTATTATTATTATTATTATTATAAACTCTTTCTATCCTGGCATTTGAAGAGATTATGAGCTGATATCGATGACGACGACTTCAGAAATAATTAGTATAGCATTTGATTACAAATTAAAATGCTAAAGATGAGTGAAGGTATAATCATCACACTAAGTATTCATGAGTTAAACGCTATATATTATTCTTACATTTCTTTAAATAAAATGTTTTTTTTATAAATACTACATAACGCATAATATTCATCAATAATATTTTAGTCTGAAAAAAATATGAATTAGTGAAATACTTTTTAATTCTGTAAATCGTGGTCACCTCACAATTTGGCACGGCGATTGGCTTCATGCCAGCGCGGCCGCTATTTGCTTATAATTCGGAATCAATATGCTAGCACACGTGCGTCGACTATTTCCCTCATAAACGGTGTAATCGTCGTAATTCACGCACATACGCTGCTTAGGACGCGTATATGAGGTTTACGCTAATAATCGTACATTGTGGAGCACTCTCCATTGCGACTGTTTAAGAGGAGTTAAACATATATTTAACCCTGCATGATTGAGATCGGGTGTATCATACCCGAGATTAAATGCCGATTATTTCATATTACTGTTATCATGCGAGTCCTATCGTTTCAGTAATTCAGTTACTGCCCTAGGTGCCCTCGCACCTTGACTTCGCCCGCTCGGTGAGGTACAGTATTGAGTTAAGTGTTGCCCCGGCAACTACAGGACAATCATATGCCTACACGTGGCTGAGCTGATTTGAAGATGTAAATTTGGTGATATTGTTACATGCCCGCATAAGAATTTTCAGTTCTTTTTTTGTTATTAGTATAAATAAAAATTATTATTGCTATGGTGATTCATCAAAAAGTTTGGAATTTTGTTAGATTTTTGTGCAAAAAGAAGAACTACCTAAATTTACACTTTTATTCAAAGATTTTTTAAGCTATTGCTTAGCTTCTATCGCGGGCCTTGAGCGCGGGGACCGAATCCAGAAATTCCGTAACGAAAAAACCTCACGCTCCCCACTCCGACGGGCGAGGAGGTGTGGCTTGAAGGCCGTGCATCGTCTAACGTCGTTTCAGTTCGGCTGCCGAACTGAAACGACGAAGTGTCGAAGACTGCCGAACTTCGGCAGTCTTCGACACGGCGTTGTGTGCGTGCGATTAGACGTATTGTACGACTCTACGAAACTCGTTTTATTTATTAAATAAGAGAAAAAATTGTTTTCTTATCGGTCACCACGCTCAAAAAGTGTAACTTGAATTAATATCAAAGAAAAAGCAATACTGCATGAATAAAATAAATAAATAAAATTATAATTGCATAAGTTGATACAAAATGCTATGCAATAGCTTTACCGCGGCAGTCCCCGAGTGCCACACGTCTTTTTTTTTTTTATTCATTTCAAACGACTTAATTTGTTAGATACAAATTGTTTCGAATTATGTAAAATAAAATAAATAAATAAAAAAAATATTTATGAACTGATAAATGTACTTAAATACATTTTTGTTTTGTAAATACATACTTATAATACATAGAAAACACCCAGACCAAGACAAACAGACATGTTCATGCACACAAATATTTATCTTGTGCGGGAATCGAACCCGCGACCTCGGAGTCAAAGTGGCCATTGCTAACCGTTCGACCACCGAGCTCATCAAATGTCTTTTGTATTTAATGTACCATTAGTCATAATACGACCACTAGTCATAATAAAATGTTCTTATAGAAAGTTGGAACATAGTGCTTGTGTATTATTTTATAAATAAATAAATAAATATTTCTGGACAATTTACACAGCGCCATCTAGTGCTAAATTAAGCGCAAAGCTTGTGTTATGGGTACTAGACAACTGATAAATGTACTTAAATACATTTTTTTATTTGTAAATACATACTTATAATAGATAGAAAACACCCAGACTAAGACAAACAGACATGTTCATGCACACAAATGTTTGTCTTGTGCGGGAATCGAACCCGCGCCCTCGGAGTCAAAGTGACCATAGCTAACCATTCGACCACCGAGCTCGTCATTATATATATATATATATATATGAATATATATATATATATATATATATATATGAATACTGACAAAGTACAATAATGATGGCGTAGATGGAGGGAGGAAGTTCCTAGAGTGGTAGCCACGTATAGGACGACGAAAAGTGGGACGTCCCTCTCTAGATTGACTGACAACCTCAAGAATGCGGCTGGATGTGGAAAGCATTAGGGAAGGCCTGTGTCCAACAGTGGGTAGTTGGACTATACTCACATATAAATTATGATTCAACCTAGTTCAGCGAAATTCATTGAGCTTATGAAATCGTCCGGTCGTTCTGTCCGTTGCCATGAAACTCAAAATTTTGAAATTCTGACTTCGGATTCGTGTAGAGCATCAAAAAGTAGTAATGTAAAGGGACCTTGGTTTTCTGAAAAAAAGTCGTTCTGTCTGTCCGTCCGTTGCCATGAAACTCAAAATTTCGAAATACTGACTTCGGATTCGTGTAGAGCAGTGTTTCCTAACCTTTTCCATATAGTTACCCCTATGACCAATATAGAAAACTGATTGTACCCCCTCCTTAGATCAGATCTTATGGGTCTGAAGCTGAACTAATTTCTTATCTTTCATCAACTTTACCCCTACAGAAACCCTGTTTTACCCCTGTGGGGGTAAATACCCCCAGGTTCGGTAACACTGGTGTAGAGCATCAAAAAGTAGTAATGTAAAGTGACCTTGGTTTTCGATATCAATTCGAGATTTCAAAAAAAAAACAAAAAATATTCGCTATGGTGGCGCATGCTGCGCGTCCGAGGTTTTTCAAGTGGATTTGGGTGGAAATTTAAATAACTGTATGATTAGAGAATTAGATAGCTGACAACTAAAATCACCTAAGTATAATAAATATCACCGTTTTATAGTGCCTACATAAAGAGTTCGATAACCGGTACGCCGTACGTGTCAATTTAAAAGCAAACTGTACCTTATTCCAGGTATTTATTTTGACATACCGAGAGTATCAGCTCTCGAAATCCGGCATCAGCGATAGGTCATCATCGGCATTGGCCCATCGCTTTATGTCCTACTTTTGTTGCAGTGTACCCACACTTTAGTAGTTCTGACTTTAAATATTATGAAATGATGTAATGATGACGAGCTCGGTGGCGTAGCGGTCAATGACGCGGCTTCGATACCAACGCTCGTGGGTTCGATTCCCACACAGGACAAACATTTGTGTGCATGAACATGTCTGTTTGTCTTGGTCTGGGTGTTTTCTATGTTTCATAAGTATGTATTTACAAAAAAAAATGTATTTACGTATGTTTTTCAGTTGTCTAGTACCCATAACACAAGCTTCGCTTACTTTGGGCCTAGATGGCGCTGTGTAATCTGACAATATTTATCATTATTTATTTATTATTATTATTTAATGATACTCGTCTCAGACGTATGTACTCGTACTTCTGACACGCGTATCATAAAATCATTTCATCGCGTGACGCGCGTCAGATATATGTATGTATCCCGGTATCCCGCGGGGATTTTCCGAAATCCTTTCTTAGTGCACCCCTTAGATCTACGTGCCAAATTTGGAATCTCAAGACCCAGCGTATTGGTACGTTAGTACTATTACTTATACTGTGGTATTGGGTAGGGCGTTGTTGATTGGTCAGTCAGTCACTATATCAGTTTGTTTTTTTATAGTACTTACACTTATTATTGTTTTTACCTGCACCGCCTAGCTCTCGCTAGCTCCTGTAAATTAAATTGGACACCAATATAAAAACGCGCGTATTGGCCGTACCGTTGATGTCACATGTATTTTTCTATAGAAATTCTTGTCAGTTTTATGTCCCTTTTAGCGCAAATAAATACTACAATTATTCATGACAGTAATTTCATTGTAACAAGTGACAAGAACATCTTTGGCGCCAAAAAGACAAAAAATCTTTTTAGCGCCAAACTTAGATTGACATATAGTGAGTGACACCTTCTTTTGTTTACAACTAAGGTGCCAAATAAACATACCACCGGGTTGATGGTAAGCAGTCATCGCAGCCTATGGACGCTCGCAACACCAAAAGTATCACTCACATGTTGCCGACCCAGTAAAAACCTCTTCACGCTTCCTTGAAGATTTCCTTACGTTGCAAGTGTCTATTTGACTACAGTAACCGTTTTACATCAGGCAGGCCGTCTGCTTGTATGTCATCCAGCGTAGTATAAAAAAACGAGTGAAATAAAACTTCTTTAGCTCTACTAACTTATATCTCCCTATATCAACTTCCGTTCGCCGTTTCTGTAACGCTCTCGTCACGCATTCACCAGCTTACTCTCCAAATCAAACATACGTAAAGAAGCTATTCTTCAAAAATACATCAAGATATCATAAATATTATTTTTTTAATGGAAAAATTCAGCTCCCCCTCGGCACTAAAATATAAAAGGCAAAAATTCGTCACCAACACAAACCTTCCTGGTAGCTCAGTTGGAAGAACACTTGACCGGTCATCACGGACTTCGGTCGTGGGTTCCAATCCCACCTAGGAGTGGGACGTGAATTTTTCCTTTTTTTTTTATAATATTCTCGCAAGTTCGCCGAAAACAACTATGTATTTATTAATGCATGACAAGCTCGGTGGTCGAATGGTTAGCTATGGCCAATTTGACTCCGAGGTCGCTCGTTCGATTACCGCACAAGACAAACATTTGTGTGCATGAACATGTCTGTTTGTCTTGGTCTGGGTGTGTTCTATATATTATAAGTATGTATTTACAAAAAAAAAAATATTTAAGTACATTTATCAGTTGTATAATACCCATAACACAAGTTTTGCGCTTAATTTGGGATTAGATGGCGCTGTGTAAATTGTCTAGAATAATTTGTTATTATTATTATTTATTTGTATCTCTCTTGGACTCACGAGTCAAGCTCGGTTATTTGTTAGGCGTGCGCGGGGATATGGATCCAACGCGTAGAGGCCCCTTTGAGAAGTTTGATGTAATGTTGTACGCCCGCCGTGACCCGCTCCAGGATATGTCAATGGAACAACATTCCCATGAGCAGGTCTCGGCAGGCGTTGAGACTATTGCGAAGTGTGATGGAAAATAAATGAGCTATGGAGATGAGATCTGGGTGAACTTAATACCGGGCTATTACAGAAGAGGGACGGACGCCTGCCATAACTGCTTTTATTGCTAGTTAATTGCGGCAGGCGGTAGCTTGCCACTCACTTTATTATTATTATAATTTGGGACTAGATGGCGCTGTGTAAATTGTCCAGAAATATTTATTTAAATATTAAACATCAAGACATTTTAACCCGGCGTCTCTACCAGTATATCGCGCCTTTTCTTTTGTTCTCGTGTGAGAGATATAGAGAATCATTTGTACCTCTAATGAGCTCGTAATCCACGGCACATGTAAGTGGCATTTCTGCGTCGATTTTTGGACGACACTCTCGTGTGTAATGCCAAGTTTTACTGACTGGTTCAAGATTTATGACACTTTTGATGCAGTCAGACAATGGAATATGATTTTATGTTTTATGTCCTGAAGGGCAATTCACATAATTAAAATGTAGTATGTAGTAATTCAGTTCCGATTCAGTCTCAATCTCACAAAAAATGTAGTATTTGGTATTCTCGTATGACAATATGAAACTTCAAAGTTTAATTAAAGTGTGATTATATCGTGTTATTATATAGAGGAGTTCGATGGCGTCGTTGCCTGTGCCAGTCTGATCGAACACGCAAGTTAAGCAACGTCGACTATAGCCTGTCTATGGATGGGTTTATTTGTCTCGAGCTCCTCCGTGCTTCGAAGGTAGTTTAGCAGTGGGTTCCCGGCTGTTGTCATTAGATGACAGTCGTTAAACCAAGTCTGTGGCCTTAGGGTGGCATGGAAACACTGGCCTCCGCCAACCCGCAGTTAAGCAGTGTGGTGGAGTATGCTCTGAACCCCTTCGATTGAGGGGAGACCCATATCCCAACAGTGGAGGATGATTATGGGTTGATGCCGGGATGATATCGGATTATGATCAAAAATTAAAATAACTAAGAATGTTATTCTGCTCGCAGTAAGAATCGATATTATGTAATGAATGTAATCGAATA
This sequence comes from Hypsopygia costalis, assembly GCA_937001555.2. Lineage (NCBI taxonomy): Eukaryota > Metazoa > Arthropoda > Insecta > Lepidoptera > Pyralidae > Hypsopygia > Hypsopygia costalis. The sequence goes on from OW443331.2 coordinate 1,052,436, forward strand.
CACAATTTTTCAAAATTGGCTTTCAGTTTTTTTTTATACTACCTACGTCGGATGGCAGACAAGCATACGGCCCGCCTGATGTGAAGAAGTTACCGTAGCTATATTACCGCTAGCAACATAAAATATCGCTCGCGCGCCGCCGCCGCTGCCGCTGCCAACGCAGCATCTCCTTATTTTCTGGTGACCTCACTCACTAGCAGGAACACAACAACCCTCAAGGGAATTGTTATTTGGCTGCGGTATTCTGTGAGGTGGAGGTACATTCCCCAGTCGGGTAGCTTACAATTACGCTCCCTACCTCTCTTTTCGCCAGAGCTTCGTTTGTCATTCACCAGGGTGAATCGTGTGCAGGTGAAGTTGGCTTTGGTTCAAGAATGTTGATGAACCAGCGTTTCAGCTTACACCCCAAGTTTAACAAGTTCAGTCAATTTAAACCATCCTTAAGTAATTTTTAATTTTTGCGGTGTAAGTAACTCACCACGATCTTTAGATCAAAAGTTAACTTCACCTGCACGTAGTGCAGCCTACCGACTAGCGAAAGAGGCTTTGGCCAAAGACAGGTAAGGCACGGCGTAGTTGTAAGCTGCCTGGCTGGGGAAGTATCTTCCCGTCGCAAAATACCGCAGTCATATAACAATTCCCTTGAGAGTTGCTGCATTCCTGTGAGTGAGTGAAGTCACCAGAAAGTAAAGGAAGAAGTTTCTGCGTTGGTAGCGGTAGAAGCGGCGCGCGCACGATATTTCATGTCGCGAGCGTTAATATAACCACGGTAACCGTTATACATCAGGCGGGCCATAGATTTGTCTGCCACCCGACGTAATATAAAAAAACAAACCTTCAGCAACACCATCGTTTTTTTTTATTTTTAAAATTCCCGTCGCTGAAACAAAATAGGGCTCGTGAAAGACTTCAGAATGGGGTTCTTCAAGAAAGGCTTAAAGGAGTTTTTATCGGGTCGGAGACGAGTGAATGATGCCTGTGGCACAATCATTCACAGACTGCAATGGACTGCATCAGATAAGTTGTACAATTGTTTACCACCCGAGTAGTATGCATAGAAATAATAAACCATATAGCCAATAAAACAATACAGTTTGTAATGTGCATACCAGGCACAAGGAACTCTAGTTAGAGCCGAGCCAGGCATTGCGGCCGTGCCGGTGCCGCTCGTTGGATACGCCGAAATCCGCGGCCGGAATGACTCGACACTGCCAACTCTCTGGCGCCAATTAGGCACCTGGTATAAAAAGATTAATCCGTACATCAACGGTTCTCAAACAGTCAGCAATGCGACACTTCAAAAAAAAACCGGAAAAGTGCGAGTCGGACTCGCCCACCGAGGGTTCCGTACGTAGGATTATTTTATTTTTTTTAAGATTTAATTACAAATGTATAGTTTTAAGATTTATTCTTGTACTTGTTGTCGAGAACAATTTTACTTGCCAAATTTCATAGTTCTAGGTCAACGGGAAGTGCCCTATGAGTTTTGATTCCCTTGAGAATGTGTTGAAATATGCGTTATTTGCTGAATAAACGGCCGTTTATTTTTTTTTTACGTAAACTTTGCAGTATGTTTTTTTACAACTTCATGGGACCGTAGACCTGAGTATACAGTTCAAATTTCATCTTGATACCTCCAAGCATTCTCGACATAGAGGGTCTTGACAGACAGACGGACAACAAAGTGGTCTTATAAGGGTTCCGTTTTTTTTTGGTAAATCCTTTCAATTGAGGGGGGATCCATATCCCAACCGTGGGATAAATAAGGGTTGACGATGATGGTAAAGAGTCTTTGTAACCTGTAGATGTTTGCAACATTAGACACATGTTAAGTGTAAGGGCATACCTTGTTTTATTGTACCTTGGTTTACAAACAAGTACCAAGCAATTTGACGAGCTCGGTGGCGTAGCGGTCAATGATGCGGCTTCGACACCAACGCTCGTGGGTTCGATTCCCACATAGGACAAACATTTGTGTGCATGAACTGAACATGTCTGTTTGTCTTAGTCTGGGTGTTTTCTATGTATCATAAGTATGTATTTACAAAAAAAAAATGTATTACGTATGTTTATCAGTTGTCTAGCACCCATAACACAAGCTTAGCTTACTTTGGGTCTAGATGGCGCTGTGTAATTTGTCTGACAATATTTATTATTATTTATTTATAAGTACCAAGACAATGCTTTGAATACTATGCCTCCAGACTCTGGAATCCAGAGCAACCTACAAGTGACTTTTTGGAAACTGCGAACAGGGAATGTGATCGCATAAACTGTGGAGACACAGTATTTATATTCAGCGGCAGACAAATCCTCAGAGTGGGGAATTTAACAAATGTATTGTTAATCGCGTTTCCCGACGTGACAGGTGGACGACCAGAATAGACCATCGTGTGTGGAAACTAAATCCGTTATAAAATATTTTTCAACCTGGCTCTTACGTTCAGAGAGAAAAAAATGTTGTCTGTAAAGTCGGTTTACGGACGATAATCTTACGTGGTAACGTCATAACGAAGTTAAATAACGCTTGATTTATGTACCTGCAAGTGAGTGAGGTCAGTGTGGTGAGTGATCCTTTCTTTACAAAATTCAAAAAAATCCTGATGCACCCCAATAGCTTCTTTCCCGTTTTCCACTTGTACCAATACCGGCCAGTTCCCAATAACCCTGTCGCGTCGCAAAACTTTTGAACTATCCCACCTCTACACTCAACCCACGTTTTTTCTTTCACTCATTTAATGTTCACGCGGCACAGCTTTATTACAAACTGCGGCATATTAGAGATAGCTGTAGATACTGTCGCTAACATTAAAAAGAAGCTAAAGGAGCACTACTCCTTGCTCATGACGAGTGATACTTTTTCATAAATGGCTTTCTAATATAATATGTAACACTTAAAGGTAAATTTAAATTAATATTTTACGTCTTATTTAATATATAATTTCGAGATATTTCTCAAAAATTGGTCGACACGTCCTGTCACCAGAAGGCTGGTCATTACCTTGCTCAGAGAATTAGTATCGCTATCCAGCGAGGTAATGCTGCCAGTCTTCTGGGAACACTGCCGACAGGCAACGAGGCATTTTTTAATTGTAAGTAAATTTCTGTTAAGTTTTTTATCGCGTATTTTTTTTTATAATATATAGTTTTTAAATTAGTTTTAGTTTAATTTAGTTTTCTAGATAATTTAATTATGACATATTTTATGTTATGTATAAGATATTACAGTATTATGGATAGCTTATTTGAGTCCCAGCCATGTAAAATTTATTTATGTACAGTACGGTTGGCTGGAAGACATCTCTTGATGGAATAAGCTCACCTTTGTATGTTTGCCTGTTCACTAATTTCTGTATTTGTAGTTATTATGCAATAAAATATATATAAGAGACTAGCTTTCATCCGCGGCTTCGCGCGCGTTTACCTTTTTTAATAAAAAAAAAAATTGGTTGCCTGTAAAGTCGGTATACGGGCGAAAGTTTTACGTGACAACGACTTTGAGTGGTAAAATGTTTTCGAGTGGAAGGGACGCATGCCTTTCACTTTTTATGTCTGTCTCTCTCGCTCTTAGGCGGGACGCGTGCCTCTCACTCGCTCTCATTGTAAGCGCATAACGTGAGCGCGTTTCTTGAAGTGTCACCCGGCTAACCAATTTATAAGACGTTGTCACGTCAAAATATCCACTGTCCCTACTAATAATACCTTTGAGAATAGGTATGTGTACAAAGTTTCATGATGATTGGTTGAGTAGTTTCGGCGTAAAATCGTAACAAACAAACTTCACATTTATAAGTAGAGATGTAGCGATAGGGATTAGTATCTAATAGATAGATAAATAATAGGGATGTTGCGTTAGCAGCAAGAGCGTCAGCGCGAACAATACTCCATTACAAGCTGTAGGCTGAAGTAACCGCTTTACTTCGAACGTGCTGTATGCTTGTTTGGCACCAATGTGGCATAAAAAAGCGGTACTTTTTGTAAACATAGGTGTTTGGACAATCCCCGGTGACAGGCACGTGTTAATCGCAGCCCGCGACAGGTGCCGCGACGGGAATAGACGCGGGGCGCTGCGACGAGCGATATTTTTTGTTGAATTTTCACCTTTATTACAGACATTTGTTTCCTGTTGGAAAGTCATGAGTTTTATGTAGAAAGAAAGATTTGCAATAGTCGCATGTGGAAAACATGGAGTCCTTATTTCAGTCCCAGCCATGCCATGGAGAATCTGTCTCATAACGATGCCAATTTTTTTATCTCTAGACCTAGCGATTTAGTGTGTTGATATGCTATAATTTCTTCATATAATATAGATGTAAATACCTGCATCGAACTGCGTATCTCATTAATTAAATGCACCGATTTGCCTCAAAAACTATAATAAAAAAATCAGATTCCGCATTATACTCGTGAAAAGTTTTTGGGGTTTAAGTGGTTCATCAACATCTTTGAACGAAAGCCAACCTCACCTGCACGTAGTGCACCCTGCTAACTGACAAACGAGGCCCTGGCGAAAAGAGTGGTAGGGCTGTGGTAGTGCATAGCGTATTTTTTAAGCAACCCGACTGGGGAAGTACCTCCATCTTCCACCAATGAATTCCCTTAAGGGTTGTTGTATTCCTGCGAATGAGTGAGGTCACTAGAAAGAAAGGATGGATTGGCGAAAGTACAATGAATTGGTACAGACATGTACATAAATATGACAGAAAAAGGATGCGTCTCATGCTTGGGGCACTAACGGGCCATTATGCCTGTCAAGGACACCTATACAAAATGAGACGTGTTGATAGCCCAGAGTGCAGAACATGCAAAGGGTCTAACGAGTCCATGAAACACTTGATGTGTCAATGCGACGCCCTAGCCGGCAAACGAATGGAAATCCTAGGAAAGGCGTACCCGGACCTGGAGGACTACAGACTCTTCCCAATGAGCGGCATACTGGAGTACATGGAATATGTCTCCAGACAGTCAGGGGAGAGTGACTAAAGGATTAGGGAGAGTACAAAAGATCCATGAGGGTCGACGTGTCACCGGTGCTTCAGCACTGGACCCACTCTAAGATAAGATAAGAAAGGATGGAGTATAGGCTCGCAACTGATCGGCGACCCTTTGGTGTTGCTGATCTAAATGGGCGGTGGTGACCACATGCTCGTATGCGCCCTCTTATATAAAAAAAAAATAGATGCTTTCAAACGTTTTCTAATTTAATATAAGTATATTAGACTAGAAAACGCTTGAAAGAATTCGTCAAATCTACTCACTGCTAACTGACTGCTTGCAGTGTCGCTCGGCTATTTCTTCGAACTCAACCGGACACAGTAATATCTTGATTTCTTAATAAAGACTGAGAATTCTCATAACAACCATTACAATGTACATAGAGTATGATAAATCTTCTAAATAATATAATAGGTACTTCCTATAAAATATGAGTTTCTAAAAATCCCCCATGACGCAAAACAACAAAACCGTGTTTTTTGAATAATTTTCCGAACAACGCGGCATTATCAAAATGCCGGTCAGTATCAAAATAACCTAATTCCCTGATCCGTGAAACGTGTACATGCTATCAACAAATAATAAAAAAACTTACAATAACCTATGAAAATTCCTACAAGTGCGCCCACCTCGATTTTACACCGTACGACATCTGTACGATCGATCGAATTTATTTTATTTATCTTTCTGATTACTACTAAAACTTTTTACCCGACTGCCAAGGAATTTTTATGCGCATCTTGTAGATACAAGATGTTTATTGAATTTTCGAAACGGAGGAATGGATTACGATAGTAACTATCTTAACTGTTAAGGTCATCAGATTTGTCTCAAACCTTTCAATTTGCCTCAGATCGTCAGAGTTCTCACCCAAGTGCAGAAGTCCTGCACTGCCATGCAAATACAATACACTGTAACTCGAGATACAGTGTTTTGGTTTAATAGTTTCCTATCGTTTTATTTCTATCTATTTTATACGTCCAATAAATATATTTCATAGATGTTACATAAATAAGCAAGGACTTGATATAACTGAAATACTGTATTTCATTTATAATTTAACTTTAAAATAACATAATACTGTAATTAATATAACAGTGATTTATTCAAATATTCTTCTCATGATTTAGAAATACAGTGTTTCGATAAATCAAATTATTTAAGTCTGTTGCTATTACTGTATAGCTTCGCGACTATACTTAATAAGTTCCGGAGAGAGCTTAACGATTGTTGGTTGATTGAAAACAGTAAAATAACGTGTCACTCTATACTTGTATTTATTAATTTAGCTATTTTCTGTACTTTAAGTAAAAATAAAACAAAATATATTTGATCCGATAAAAAAATCGTATGGTGTAAATCGTAAGGTGTGATAACAGTTTGAGAGTTTGCCAAAAGATTAGGGATCTATCGGTGCGGGCGTGGGCGTATGAAGCTGAAAAACTGTCGGCTTAACTCAGGAAATTTAGTTTAGTGGCTACGCTGATGAGTTTTTGAGCTCGCAGCTTAGGTGAGTTTACGATTCCGCCACATGTTTGACTAAAAGTGTTGCAAGTGAATTTTGGGATATCGATAACGGGTTACACAATGGCTGTGTTTAGTTTAGTCGACAACCTTTATTTATCCTACCGCTGGGCTACGGGTCTCCCCTCAATCGAAGAGGTTCGAGTCTCAACTGCGGGTTGGCGGAGGCCAGTGTTTTCTAGTCGCCTAGAGGCGACTGACTTGATATAACGACTGTCATCTATTGACAATAGTCGGGATCGACATTTACGTTTACATACGAGGGGACGTGTTTAGTTTAACTTTAAACATGGAAATTACTATCCGCATGAATCACTAAAGGCATCACTTGCGCGTTACCGACTCTCCAAAAAAAAAAAAAAACACTTGTTTGACGAGCTCGGTGGCGTAGCGGTCAATGACGCGGCTTCGACACCAACGCTCGTGGGTTCGATTCCCACACAGGACAAACATTTGTGTGCATGAACATGTCTGTTTGTATTGGTCTGGGTGTTTTCTATGTATCATAAGTATGTATTTACAAAAAATATATATTTACGTATGTTTATCAGTTGTCTAGTACCCATAACACAAGCTTCGCTTACTTTGGGGCTAGATGGCGCTGTGTAATTTGTCTGACAATATTTATTTATTAATAATAATAAATAAATATTGTCAGACAAATTACACAGCGCCATCTAGATGGCATCTAGGCTAGATGGCGCTGTGTAATTTGTCTGACAATATTTATTTATTATTATTAATAAATAAATATTGTCAGACAAATTACACAGCGCCATCTAGCCCATAAATAATTATTGTTTCTGTTTCCGGACCCCCATTTCTGCAATTTGTTACTGCATATTGTAAATCCTCTGGATATGTAGCGCTAACAGGAATATAAACCGTTTGGACATGTGGACCAATAGGCAAAATATACCGATGTTACACGAAATGATGGCTAAAAGCTAATGTTAACCAACTTTTTTGCCGGCTAAAGCTAAGTATAACTTCACTTCTGCTTTTATCCATAACAGATACATTGACAACTTTGACTACCCGTAAATTAATATTTAGGTATGTATGGACGACATCACTAAATATTTTTAGTTGGAGAATTTAGCATGTCAGGTATTTGTTTGTATGGAAAAATAACATTATCATATTTTATGTTATAAATCTACACAAGACGGGGCCCACCACACATTCCCACCACTGTGTCTCCTGTGTAGCCAGGATTAACAGCGGCGACCACCAAAAAAAGCAATGAACAATGAAGTCCGCTGCAGGTAAAACTACGGCTTCCTTGGAATTCATAATAAATTTAATAAGAAGAAATTAGTAAAAGTAGGAAGCTTTCGGAATTTAACTTCACCTCTAGGCTATAAGAGAAACAACCCCCATAGCCAAGTGTAATTCGTAGCGTAATAGATCACGTGACGTTTGTCAAAATCGAACATTATTAGTACGAGAATTGACAAATGTCACGTGATCTATCTAACGTTCGTTACGCTACGAATTACACTTGGCTAGGGGGGCTGCTATAATATGGCAAAGAAGGCACTATAACGTCGTTACAAATCTAAACGTAGAAACTTCAGGTTAAAAACTTGCTTCAATTTTTAACCAACTATGATGCCATCCATCATTTAAATGCGATTTGATCTACACTACTTTGCGTGCTACCGCCACCAATTAGTTCATATAAACTACTACTACTGCCGGCCGGCACCCACCCACTAGGTACCGTTAGTAGTTGCATGCGACTGTCTTGGCTGCTTTGATCGTCTCTGCTCCAGCTGCTGTGGTCGTCTAGAAGGCATTTGTTGGTTGTTCTAACCATCAACATCTGCAGATCGCCTGAGGATGTCTTGCGCAGACGCAAGTTTCTTCTGTTTCAGATGTTGGTGATTCGAATAGTTTGCATGAACTAATTGGTAACGGAAGCAGGCAAAGTAATACCTAAATCAACTAACCATCTTTTAAATATTCCATGTTTTAAACGTGTTAGTTTACCTAAAAATACAATCCAAAATACAACCAATCGTTTCATTAATTCTGTCACAACAAACTCGCTGGACATTTTAAATTTAAACCCGTCCGCATATTAATTACTTTTTCACCTAATTTCGCAGACTGTCAAACAGAGTAACAAGTCAAAGATACGTGGGTAGATTACCAATGAGCTTATAGATTACGACTGGAAAACGGGAATTTATTTTGATGTCCAACGCTCGTTTTTTTATTAATGTGGTATGGTTAGCTTTCAATGCAACCCGTATGGTTGTCACATATACTATTAAAAACAGTATAATACATAACAGTATTTTTTATGCTTTACTGACTGTTGTTTATGCGGTTTTAATATACTGTTTATATTGGTACTCCGGCTTTATTGCTTTTCTTAAGAAAATATTAAATTGAACCACAAAAAAAACCTAATTTGCACATCAAATTAATCCAATCGCAGGATTGGAAATCCTGCATTTGATGTGCAATAAGTATTTTTTGATATGCTAAATAGGTTAGGTTAGGTTTGCAATGTATTTACTTATTTGATGTTACGTTAAAAAGTATCTATCCCTTTTCTTATCAACAAAGCTGGCAATTCTACAGGTAGCACACACCCGTCACGACTCGCGCTTTTACTTCTTGAAAAGCAGTCAGGCATAGTACTATGAGTCAGGTAACCTCCTCACTTGCAGGAACGTTATAAACCTATTTCTCTTTTGCTACATTCTTATTTGGTAAACGGCCGTTCTTGTTAATATACAGATGTGATTGCTTACGTAGTCATTTGCACAAATACGCCATATGTGGTACCGCCATCAAAACCCAGTAATTTATTTTGTCAATGCGATATTATCGTTCATTTAGTGTCGTCGGCAAGTTTCTTAGTACAAGTCACGTGCATGTACATGTTTTTTTTTTAATTCATGTAGACGAAGGAGAGCGGCTGTTGAATCTAGCCATAGATTATGTCAGTCTATTTTAGTTGCGATATTTAAATCGAGCGCCGGAAATGATTGTGTTGTGATTGTTATAGGTTTCCGTACCTCAAAAGGAAAAACGGAACCCTTATAAGATCACTTTGTTGTCCGTCTGTCTGTCTGTCTGCCTGTCTGTCAAGAATTTCTATGTCGAGAATGCGTGGACGTATCAAGCTGAAATTTGAACTGTATACTCAGGTCTACGGTCCCATGAAATTGGAAAAAAATCAAACTGCTAAGTTTACGTAGAAAAAAGTTACGGCCGTTTATTCAGCAAAAAACGCATATTTCGACACACTCAAGGGAATAAAAACCTATAGGGTACTTCCCGTTGACCTAGAACTGTGAAATTTAGCAAGTGACATCGTTATAGACTACAAGTACAGGAATAAATCTCGAAACTATACATTTGTAAATAGATCTTAAAAAATAGGGGTCTATATTTTTTATAGGGTGTCGAAATTTCAAATTGAAACTACTAGTTCAAATGGGGTATCATAATTATGAAAGGGCTTGATGTACACATTGCAAAATATATTTTATTTATTTTTTTCGACGCATTATTTCTTATTTATAACGAAAAATATCAAATTTAATAATGATACTACGTACCTACGGAACCCTCGGTGGGCGAGTCCGACTCGCAGTTGTCCGGTTTTTTTTTTTCTTTATGTCGACCCACCTTTCTCTGCTTGGTTTAAAAAGGTTTCATTGAGTGCTTGCCTTGTTCGGTTAATGTATTCAACATGAGTTCTTCATATTGAGTGTTATGACGTTATGATACACTTGTAATTGTTGGAATGTTTGTATATTATCATATTATGTAAGTTCTATATATAATATAAGGTGCAATGACTTTATCATTTGAGAAATACTTTCTTAGATTTCTTCATTTGATTTTGTACATTTTCTAGTTCTATATGCCATGTGGCTTGCACACTGCCACTTCAGCCTACTCATCCTGAGGGTTATGTCCGTAACTCCAGTGCTGCTACAGATGATAATATACTCATTCCAAGAAATACTCCGAGGTCACATCTGCAGAGTAAGTGATGGCAGATGAGGGAGGAAGGTAACTCCCCGTTAACTCCCCGCGCTGAGAGTATCCGATACTGATGCCTGAGTAAGGACATCAGTAGTTCAGGGCCTGCATGTAAATGCTTAATATGAAAATAATCGATCATACTACGCACCACGTGATCGCGGTTTGGCAATATAATTGGATGTTACTGTCTGTGAGAGTTTTGGCAATATAATTGGATGTTACTGTCTGTGGGAGAGTGGAGGCCACGCGTAGGATAACGAAGCGTTGGACGCATTCTTCTAGCTAGATGGTCCGATGACCCTAAGAACGCTGTTGGAAGAATCATATTTGGTGGAAAGCATCGGGGAAGGATGCCCAGCAGTGGGTAGATACAGGCTGATAATGATTTAAGAAACTTTAAAACATGTAGTACTTCGTATTAAGAAAAGAAAGAAAAATCTTCGCAATATTTCAAGAAGGCAGACTATTCTAAAACCACTAGCTATTCATAACAATAATGTTGTCTATTATTTTTGTATATACCTACCATTCTCTTTGTTTTTTTATCGACCGATACACATTTTTATACCCGCCAAACGTCTTTGCAGAGAAATTTACGAGCTGAACGACAGTTGCTATTAAATTTTATTGGAGACGTGGAACATGTAATTATTGTCACCATATAAATAGAGAATTTATTTTCCCGTACGTATGTTGGTTTTTTTATTGACCTGATAAGTGCTTTGAACTCTTTTATTTCGGTATACAAGAAAGGCTTAATTGAAATTTTCTAGATTGGATTTGTATGTATGTTGAAAATATTTTTTTAATTTATAGGCCCATTACACTGATGATTTGCGACTGAGTTCTGTCATATATAGCATACTAGCTATTATCTCTGGCTATGTCCGAGTGGTCATTATTTAAAAAAAAACTTTTTCTCCATGGGAATGAAATGTTTTCCCGGCATAAAAAATATCATGCCAATACATTGATGGTCGAATGGTTAGCAATGGCCAACTTGACGACCGAACTCCGAGGTTGCGGGTTTGATCCCCACACAAAACAAATATGTGTGTGCATGAACATGTCTGTTTGTCTTGATCTGGTATCTACTCGTATTACCATTTGTCAGTTATCTATTACCATTAGTACCAGCTTTGCTTAGTTTGTGACTAGACGGCCGTGTGTTTTTTTTTTATTATTATTATTTTATTATACTACGTCTGGTGGCAGACAAGCGTACGGCCCGCCTGATGTGAAGCGATTGCTGTAGTCATATTAACACTCGCAACATAAAATATCGCTCGCGCGCCGCCACCCCCGCTGCCAGCGCAGCATCTCCTTCTCTCCTTCTTTTCTGGTGACCTCACTCACTCGCAGGAACACAACAACCCTCAAGGGAATTGTTATTTGGCTGCGGTATTCTGTGAGGTGGAGGTACATTCCCCAGTCGAGTAGCTTACAATTACGCTCCCTACCTCTCTTTTCGCCAGAGCTTCGTTTGTCAGTCAGCAGGGTGCACCACGAGCAGGTGAAGTTATCTTTGGTTCAAAGATGTTGATAAGCCATTACACCCCAAAATTTTATCCAGGAATATTTATTTATTAATATCACTCTAATACAAAAATGTATTGCTTGTCATGAATATAGTAGTATGCTTTATTCCTTATGGGTATAAAATAGGAAATAAGGTCGTAAAAGTCCACGCGGACGAAGTTCATCGCTGGTTTTTTATATATAAAATACAATCAGCAGGGAGTTGAAATCGCCGTAATGGGATCACATCCAATCCGACGTTGTCGCTCGCACGGCGACATCTAAACGAGATCTCTGTCTGTCAGTCAACCTGCTATCTCGGTAACTAAAGGTAGCGATCGCTCGATCGCGGAGACAGTCGCAGTCTGTAGTAGTTATATTGGATAAACAACTATATTGTATTAAATTGAGATGAACAAAGGATCTACGGATTTCTGAATCTACTGGGTATATAGTTAATACTACATTTATAGGATATGTCAATACCATTTTTGTGTAAGTTATATGTGTCATATCTCGAGAGATTTTTGTGCTATCGAAGTAATCTTCGATAGCACAAAAATCTCTCGAGATATGGTAATTTGAAAATCACAATTTTTAGACTGCCCCAAAACGCTCCATACAAAAGACTACCGAATTATGACGTCACAGGTTTGTATTTTGTATGCATCAAATCAGAAATTTGTACGATAGCTATGTTAAATATTACGTTTATGTGATTAGTATCATAATAAAAGTTATAGCATTTATCATTGCTTCTCCAATGGAAATATTATTTTTTAATAATTTCATACTTCTAAAATGGACTTTCCCGCAAAACTTTGATCGACGCTAAAAAAAGTCTGAAGATATTATATTGAAAGTTTGCGGATCTTTATAGTTTTGTGTATTTTACGATATTATTAAATAATTTATACAATTTTTAAACATTGGAAAATAGCCTATTGGGACAGTTGTCGACAAAGCCCTCAGACACAGCAAGGTAAAGTGACAGTGAACTACAGTGGACAGTGACTCACCGATGACAGATGGCGGAGGATCGTCCTAGAGTTGAGGCCGTTATGAGAAGACGAAACTTTACCCTAAGATGGATTGATAATATCAAAAAGGAAGCTGTAAAACCTAAGTAGCTCGAGGTAGAACGAGGATCCAGTATGTCGTGGAAAGCATTAGGAAAGGCCTATATCCAGCAGGGTGTAGATATTGGCTGATAATGATTAAGAAAATTGGCACCAAATATTCCGTCACTCCATCAACACCTAATCAACCGCTATTTTCTCTATTTTCCTAACCAACATACCTGAATTCTAAGGCCGCCACATTCGAACAACTAAAACGGGCCACGTTTTTATTTAGCCGTGTGGAGAAAGTTTAATTTTAGATGGAATGTGGGTAAGCGACGTGGTCACCATTTGTTGGTACCTGGCTTCTATTCCTGGACACAATGCGAGCGTGCCATGCTGGGTTGTTTTAAAAATATTGCATAGTTTTTATTGGTTTACCGACGGTGTATTAATAACTAACTTAAGAAGAAAAATATACTGTGGTTTGTATAATAGCAAATGTTTTATAGGTTGGTAAATAAGCATACGGAGAAGGTAAGCGGAGATGGATACAGTAGTTTATATAGACTCTCGGAACAAGGATTTCGCATTAAAATAATTACACTAACTCATTTACCCTTCAAATGAACATGGCAATTTCAACGGAACATGGCAATGCAAGGCCATTCCAATCCATCCTTATTAACATTTTTTTTTTTATAATTTTATCATTTAACTATCATATTTAACTAACATGAACAAAACAACATTGTCTACTCATATGCAAAAACATATAAATTGTAATATTTTTTATGTAAATAGTTTTTCTAGATTGAAGATCTGTTGTCCGAGGCCAATATCATCAGAGAAGTTAAAGCGGCTAGACCTCACTGGCTCGGAAACATTGATAGAATGATCAGCAAGTAATATATAATATAAATTCACAAGGAGTGCGATAAGAAAACTAAATACATAATTGTAACTGCAATTTGTTAGTTATTTAGAGAGTTATAAATAAGAAGATACATCAAACCGACTAATGCCGAGATTTACATCGGATGCTAAAGCAAAATTTAGTGGCGATAAACCGGGAATAGAACTCGTGTACCTGCGCACCTGGCGCGCGAACGTACAAGCAATTCGCTTATACAAACAAAGTGTCATTGAAACTAGTACCTATAAGTTCACGACACATATTTATTATTATTTTTTGATAATATTTTATTAACCGGCTTGAAAAAAGAAGATTCTCTGACCTGTATGTACGTTCTTTTTTATTAGTTCATAGTGGCTCCATCTCGTCTAATGGTAACCGAAAAGAGGAGTCCAAATTGCAGCGACTACTGACAAAAGCCTAGACAACAGTGTTCAGTCAGTTGTCACTGCCATGCTGGCCCGCGATGAGCTTCTTCACGCTTTGTTAAAAGGATCCCATGTTCTAGAAAGGAGAAAACACGTGCTGGCAAGGCGTTCCACTTTTTAATGTTGCGTTTGAGTTGTCGGACTTTCTAGTACGCGAAGAGATGTCGTCAACAGTGGAACAATGACAACGTAACCCTGTGCGCGTGGTTCTGTGACAGAAGGGAGAAGGCGGGATAAGAGAAAACAGTTCTTCAGAGCACTCATCATGGTAGCGGCGATAAAATACGCTTAGCGAGTCTCATTAAGTTGAAAAGGTTCTGGGGCCTTGGTGACCTCTTCAGTGGCGTAACTATAGGGTGGCAGGGCTGGCAAAATGCCACGGGCCCCCGACCCAAGAGGGCCCCAACCCATGACAAAATGTTTTTTTAGTGTTGGATAACTACATATGTGATTTATTAAAATTAAACTAAATGATGACGACGTGACGATTTTTACTGATAGAACCCCATCAAAAAATTTGCCACGGGCCCTAGATGGTATAGTTACGCCACAGCCTCTGATATTTGTGATTTTCTCAAAAACTACTAACATATTTGGATAGGGTAATGGGTTGTATGTTTTTCTGGCAAGGCTAATAATATAAAACATTGTTCTAGATAGAAGCCATGACAAAGCTATAGGCTAAAACTTACGCCATGAAATAAACATTCTTTGGGCAAATAGACATGGCTTAATGTGGTTATTATTTTAATAAAACCTTTTTCCAGTGGGAATAAGATTTCTTTTCAGGAAAAAAAGTTGCCTGTGTAGTGGCACAAATTTGATTTGACACAATGACACAAAAAGGCCTGGAGAGTGTCTTAGACTATCTCTCATAAAAATCAACACACATATTCTCACATATATTCTAAATCTATCAACACATATATTGTTGGTGTCGGTGCAGTTTTTTAGAAAAAGTAAAAAAATACTGAAATATATTTTTTTTTTTAGTTTTTAAAGTAGTAAAATTAAAAAATCTCAAAACGTATCAGCATACATACATACTACAAGAATAACTATCGAAAAGAAAAAAAATGTTTTTTATTAATCACTACATAGTATAAAACAAAGTCGCTTTCTCTGTCCCTATGTCCCCATGTATGCTTAAATCTTTGAAACTACGCAACGGATTATGATGCGTTTTTTTTTAATAGATAGAGTGATTCAACTGGAAAGTTTATATGTATAATATATGCATAACATAGTAGAAAAACACTGATAATTTAGAGGTTTCTAATGTGATGTCGTAAATAAACACATTTTTTTGCTCTTTCATTGCAAACGCTGGCTGAACCCAACGAGATAGATCAAAATAATGTAGTACAGTATTGTTCACCTTAAAATGGTCTACAAAAAAGTTCGCGATGGTATATGTCTATCTCTTAGTGGTAACACACAATAACCGTTATTTTATCCTTTGCTTTTTACAAGAAATAATGCCTTATTTACGAAGCGATTTTAAGCAATACAGAATTAATCCTTATCCAATTAAGTACCTTAAATACATTGCGCATTTAATATAGATCAATATGGCCCTTCACAGCATGTAATTTAAATGAATAGTTTAGAAGATATTACACATTTAAAATGCAGGGACATAACGGCTGTGGCGGTACCGGCCGCGGAGCCGGCGGCGTGTGCTTATAACTGGGGAAGGACTGGATAGGACAAAGCGCAAAGACCTTCTGTAGTACATTTAGTATCAGCATTGCACCCATGCGAAGCCGGGGCGGGTCGCTAGTTATTAATAAAATAAACTAAAAAGCTTGTAGTTATCGTAAGGGTTATGGAATTCCATTGAAAGGGACACAATTGTGAAATTCCACAATTGTGAAAGGGAATGGTTTGTCAAAATCATAAATCGGCATTTTGTGGCGGCCGCCATATTAAATTTAATATTGCGTCATTTATGATGATCAATGATCATACATTGTTACGGAAACGCAGCGAGTGTGCCAAATTTCTGCTCAATCGGACACTGGGAAGTGGGTCAAATTTAGCGATGTAACGACTCGACTTTTTAAACCGATTCAAACCGATTTGAGCATAAACCGAGTTGCGTCGATTAGCGCGTCTACTAAACCGATTTGGCCGAGTCGAAAGCAATGTAACGACTCGACTTTTTAAACCGATTCAAACCGATTTGAGCATAAACCGAGTTGCGTCGATTAGCGCGTCTACTAAACCGATTTGGCCGAGTCGAAAGCAATGTAACGACTCGACTTTTTAAACCGATTCAAACCGATTTGAGCATAAACCGAGTTGCGTCGATTAGCGCGTCAGCGCGTCTTGCGTCTACTGAACCGATTTGGCTGAGTCGAACTTACTTATGCATCTCGCTTGCGTCGCTCTGCGTGCATTCGCGCGCCTGTCGATTCGAGTTTATACTAGTGATGTGTCGTCGACGGGTTTGCCGTCAACGAAACGAGACCGTTTATTATAAAACAGTCTAATTTTCGACTAGTTTACGTCGTCGACTAGTGGTGGGTGGGTCGTCGACGATTTTACAGTCGACGCAACGAGACCTGTTTACCGTCGACGATGAACTAGTTCAAAAAAAAAACGTGTGGCACTCGAGAACTGCCGCGGTAAAGCTGTTGCATTATACACGGTGAAATTTACGTGGTTGTTTTCCCGGATAAGGATGATTTACCTTCAGCAGTACTATCAATTCATAGAGTTAAATTTGAAAAATACAAATGTTTCTTTATTTTCAAATAATTAAAAAAATATTCCGAACTCGAAAGCGTGAGAAACAATAGTACGAGCCGTCGCAGCGCGATGCCGAAAGGTCTCCGTCTGCCTGCGCGCGCATCTTTTGTAATGCGCGCGCCGCCTGCTTTGTATACGCCGCCGCGCCGGCCGGATCGTGGCGAGCGAGCGTCGCAGTCGCAGTCGCACCGGCGAAGCGGAAGCGTGTGTGTCTGTTAGTCGACCCGCCGGTTCCGTGCGAGTTACACGCGAAACACGCGTCGCGCGCGGGTCCGACGATGGACCGCCACTACGTTTATTCCAATTTGGAATACCTTTCTATGGTGCAATTATACGCTAGGGCTAATTATGACTCTCATGCCGCCGTACGACTTTATGCTGATCCGCGACATTTAGAGTCGCTCCGTCTTCGTGGAATTTTGGACCCCCAAGTACGGGGCTCGGACGATCGTAGCGGCGACGCAGCGCCTCCTCGATCACGGGCAGTTCCGACCGCCGGCGCATGCACAGGGTAGAGGTCATCCCCATTACGCCCCAGAGCTCGACGAGGACATCATCGAGTATTTCGAACGGGACCCTCGTCGAAGTACGCGCATGACTGCGACAACCTTTGGCGTAAGCCAATATTACGTGTGGAAACTTCTACATAGTGAAAAATTGCATCCATACCACTTTCGTAAAGTTCATACCCTCCACGAAAATGACGCAACGGCCAGAATTGCTTTTTGTGAGTGGCTAATTCAAAATGATAATGCCGCTATTTTGATACCATTAGACGTGATAGAGACACCTTATTAAAACTAAAAGACAATCAAATAAAACGTGCACGACTGTGTATTGAACGCAATGGTTTACACTTTGAACAATTACTTCGATACTGCGAAGTATAAATGCGTACGAATCCTGCCGTTTATCAGTAGACAAGGTAAGATGACTTAGTTGACTAAAATCATTGTAGGTAAATAATTTGATTCCAATTTTTTAATTACTCTTACCTCAGTCAGAGTGTTGCGAGAAAAGAACGAAATAATATTTTTTGTCTGGTGATGGCATTTCGATGCTTCAACACAGATATTTTTTTTTCTAATGCTGGTTTTAAGTTTTATGTGTAAAGTAAATAACATAATAAGGTTACTACAGCAGGTAAAAGTATTTATGACGGTCCTAATCCCGTAAAGTATGAAGGAAAAATTGGATTATTTTAGTATTTTGTAACTAAGTAGCCAAACATTCAATCAGCTGGGTGCGAGAGGTTAATGAACGCGCACGGTGGCGCGCCAGCCGTTGCCCCCGCGCTCTCGTGGTGTCTGTGCGAGCGGTCCTACTATTGTTTACTTTCGAGTTCCGTTTTTCACATTTGTTAATCTGTTCCTTTTTGTTTAAAATAAAAAAAAATATTACGTATGTATAGTACTACTAAAGGCAAAACATTCTGCCGCGGGAAAACAACCACGTTCATTTCACCGTGTATATCAACTTATGCAATTATAATTATTTATTTATTTAGCTTGTTTGCACGTTTGCCCGTTTGGCCGTTTACCCGTTTGGCCGTTTGCCCGTTTGACCGTTTGCTCGTTTAGCCGTTTGGCCGTTTGGCTGTTTGCCCTTCTGCTCGTTCAGCCGTTTGCTCGTTTGGCCGTTTGACCGATTGCTTGTTTGGCCGTTTGCCCGTTTGGCAGTTTGGCTGTTTGCTCGTTTGCCCATTTGCTTGTTTGGCCGTTTGCCCGTTTGGTCGTTTGCCCGTTTGCTCGTTTGGCCGTTTACTCGTGTGGCCGTTTGACCGTTTGCTTGTTTGGCCGTTTGCTCGTTTGCTCGTTTACTTGTTGCAAACGGCCAAACGAGCAAACGGGCAAACGAGCAAACAGCCAAACGGCCAAACGGGCAAACGGCCAAATGAGCAAACAGCCAAACGGCAAAACGAGCAAACGGCCAAACGGGCAAATGACCAAACGGCCAAACGGCCAAACGAGCAAACGGGCAAACGCGCAAACAGCCAAACGGGCAAACGGCCAAACGAGCAAACGAGCAAACAGCCAAACGGCCAAACGAGCAAACGGCCAAAAGACCAAACGGGCAAACGGCCAAACGAGCAAACGGCCAAACAAGCAAACGGTCAAACGGCCACACGAGTAAACGGCCAAACGAGCAAACGACCAATCGGGCAAACGGCCAAATGGGCAAACGGCCAAACAAGCAAATGGTCAAACGAGCAAACAGCCAAACTGCCAAACGGGCAAACGGCCAAATGAGCAAACGAGCAAACAGCCAAACGGCCAAACGAGCAAACGGCCAAACGGGCGAATGCGCGCAGAGCGAGCGAGATGCGTAAGTAAGTTCGACCCAGCCAAATCGGTTTAGTAGACGCAAGACGCGCTGACGCGCTAATCGACGCAACTCGGTTTATGCTCAAATCGGTTTGAATCGGTTTAAAAAGTCGAGTCGTTACATCGCTTTCGACTCGGTCAAATCGGTTTAGTAGACGCGCTAATCGACGCAACTCGGTTTATGCTCAAATCGGTTTGAATCGGTTTAAAAAGTCGAGTCGTTACATCGCTTTCGACTCGGCCAAATCGGTTTAGTAGACGCGCTAATCGACGCAACTCGGTTTATGCTCAAACCGGTTTGAATCGGTTTAAAAAGTCGAGTCGTTACATCGCAATCAAACCGATTCAAATCGGTTCAAACCGATTCAAGTCGGTTCAAATCGCGATTTCGTCGATTCGGTTTGGAATCGACTTGCATGAATTGTCTAACCAATTCAACTCGGTTTGACAAAATTCCAGATCGTAACATCTCTAGTCAAATTTACCATAAAGCTTTGATTAAAGACATTGCGGTGAAATTTAATAAAAATTTGTTAAAATACAGTAGTTTAAAGTCAAAGCAAAGTGTAAGACGGACATCGGAAGTGTATGTGATGTGTTCAGGTAGACGTGGTCGTGGGCGGACGCGGACGTCGTTCGTAAACATTAATATGAAAGGTGCATTTAGACGAAAGGTAAATTAAAACGCGCGAATCGACTCCGTGTAAACACGCCTGTCCGATCACAGGGAACGATGTTCTACAATGGATTCAGATTCTTATGTAATAAAACAATTACATTCTATAAACATGGACTTGATTAAACCTACAATATCAAAGTCAAAACATGGCGTACTTTTCATTTCTTTATTTTTTCCATCATACCATGCTTCGATTTACAAATATTGAACGCCAAAAGGGGAAGCTGTAGCGGCTCTATTATTAACTTTAAGATCATAATATTTTGTACATTATCTATAACTATCACTTTAACTAATCAATCAAATTAATTGTATAAATTAATTTGATTGATTGATAAAATCATTGAAAAAATATTCATCATAAAATGATAAGTTCACCAGTGTAGTATCGTTAAAAGAAGCAATAGTAATTTTAAATAATTTTTTTTGCAACGGTATTCTCGAACGAATACGGCAAGAAAGAAAAATATATATATATATTAATACGCCAGAGATAATGAATCGTTGATCTTATGATGTTGCCGATGTCACAGAATGTGGTAGTTGTTTAAAATCAGTTGACCAACATGCAGTCTTATGCCCCTCTTGACAAAACAAAATAATGTTATTTAAAATTAAACAGAATTATTTTAAAATGACTTTTTTGCTGAAACATTTGAGAGTGGTTTTTATACCGTTAAGTTGACAAACAAACACATGGTCCGCTTAAATTAAAGCCGTTTTTGAAGAACCCTGTGCTATTCAGTGAGTCACTACGTAAAATGTTACTGGTGATAGTTTAGTGAAATCCTCGCTTTCTTATCTATCTTATCGATTCCGTAACATTCTAAAATCACTTTCCTTAGTTTCCTTTATCCTATTTCTAAGGAGATAGGTAATACCCATCTGTTTACAGATTAATTCAATTTTCTTTTTTTTTTTTTGCGGAATCTGCGTTCGCTTTCATATAGAGTCATCTCCTAGTTTCGTCATTGATTGAATCTGTGGGTAGGACCTTTAATACTTAAAGATAGATAAAGTTGTACATAAGTTAAGTTTAACGAGCCCTGTGAACATGTCTGTTTGTCTTGGTCTGGGTGTTTTCTAGATTACATGTATGTAGGTATTAAAAAAATGGTTTTATGTACATTTATTCGTACCTAAAAATTGTACATAAACTAGATTTGTTTAGTTTGGAACTAGATGGCACTATGGAATTTGTCTAGAAATATTTATAATTACCTATACAAAAAAATGCATTGAAATAATTATGCGCACATTGTGGCACGTTCGTTTCCCGCGGTTGCGCGCACATTTCCGGCGTTTAAAAACGAACCCGTGAGTGACGGGGCTGTTTAGTTCAGCACCGGAATATCTAGGTGAACGGTATACCTATCATCATAACAATATAGCGGGAGAACACAGGGAGATCACGAGCCCATAATATAAAAATTATTAATCGTCATCAGGTCATTTTAGTCTCCACCACAGGAGCACGACCCTCTCTCGTCCGTCCCAGACAGAAGGAGGTTTTGGCCTACACTCCCCACGCTGGCCAGAAGGGTTGGGGAGGTCTGATCGATTTTTTATAATGTATTTTCCCTTAGTCGCTTTGTACGACATCCACGGGAAGAGACGGAGTGATTCTATTCTCCTCTACCGAAAATCACACGGCCTTATATTAGGTGTAAGTGGCTTACCACGATTTTCAGAGCGAAGCCAACCTCACCTGCACGTGGTGCACCCTGCCGACTAACGAAAGAGGCTCCGACGGAAAAGAGTTTGGGTACTGCGTATCAGTAAGCTGCCCCAGAGAATACCGCAGCCAAATAACAATTCACTTGAGGGCTATTGTGTTCCTGCGAGTGAATGAGGTCAACAAAAAGGAAGGAGTTGCTGCATTGGCAGCGGGGAGTGGTGATCTTTGGTTGTAGGAGCGAGACGTGTTAAATTCCTTGCACGTTGCCTACGGAGTAGTACTTAAACTATTCTGATTTGGTAGAAACAAGGGAGAATTACCCAGCGGTCAGACAACTTTGCAATACAATTTATTGGAATTGATGTGCTAGGGTAACAAACTCATTGTTTTAGGTCCCCAATAGTGTTAGATAATTATGTATATGAAATGGTACGTGGTACACTGCAGTTGACCTTGACTTGGCTAGCCATCTCTTTAGTAATACCTTATTTGGCATATAGTTGTCTCTCACATGATGATCCTGGCTACATAGGAGACACAGAGATGGGAATATGTGGTGGTTCCCCGCTCCGTTTTACAAAAACAAAAACTTTACTGAAGCGCAGCCATTTCGCAGGTATATCGGATCGCAGCCCCGGGCATACTTTGAGTAACACTGGGCTAGCCTGTAACCTTGTCAGGACATAAAAACGACGACAATGTCACATGCAACTCTTACTTATTACCTTGTATAAAATTATATCTAAGTAATAGCATTTCTACATTGTTCACATAAACTAATGCATTCACAATAACAAGACAGATCGATTAACAGCTCAATGAAATTAATACCATAATGTATTGGTCTCAGACTCAAGCCCCCCGTAGTGCACAGCGCCCCCTGTCGGCGGCGCCCTGCGGCGACACACTAGCGCCAGCGGTCACCCGCAGAACTAATGACCGCTACCTTTGTTTAGAACTTTTAGAGTAAAAGGCCCAGCCTTTATTTCATTGATTTTTAAATTGTTTTAATTTGTAAAATGGATTTTAAGTAGAAATGCAGCTGTTTAATTTTGATTTATAATGATTGCATAGGTTTATATACTACATACAAATAACATTAACCGTAGATTCTAGGGTTAATGTTATTTGCATGTAATATATAACTAAGAGCGTTATGTACGCAATATTGGTCTCATTTTACGCTTAGTTTAGTTTTCTTTCAAAGACTAGCAACGGAAAAATACGGTCTAAAATGGATATATACATACATATACAATATATACCATTGCCATAAACCAGCATGCAAGCGGCATGTAAAAATCGTTCAAACTTTCAAGACAAAATAAATAAATACTAAATATATATTTCTGGACAATTTACACAGCGCCATCTAGTCCCAAATTAAGCGCAAAGCTTGTGTTATGGGTACTAGACAACTGAAAAATGTACTCAAATACATTTTTTTTGTAAATACATACTTATAATGCATAGAAAAACACCCAGACCGAGACAAACAGACATGTTCATGCACACAAATGTTTGTTTTGTGCGGGAACCGAACCCGCGACCTCGGAGTCAAAGTGGCCATTGCTAACCATTCGACCACCGATCTCGTCAATTGTAAAAATTGTATGTATGGCTTAATGAAAAATACCTACTACCATGCAATTAAAAACGTATTATAATAATAAAACTAAATATTTGACCTATATATTGTAATTTAATTGTACAGTAATGTAATTTATGAATAACGTTCTGTAATGTTATTTTTTGTGGCCGAAATTACCATGTTTCATGCAAATAAATGATTGATATATTTTGTTTTGACCTGCAATTGTTAGTTATGACGGACATGACCAATATTAAAAACTCTTTAAAAAATTACATATCAAGAAAACGTTGGGAACAAAGCCGATAAGGTTACATCATTGATCTAGTCTAGTGCCAACATTCAGGAGAAAAACGTGCAATACATTTATATAGGCGAAACGCAGACCACGTTTCCCTTTAAAAATCTATTGCAAAATGCAGGAACATTCTTTAACACAAAAATATAGCAACATCCTTAAACAATGGCCAGTAGCCGTGCATAAACACATTTGGTCATTTCATAAAATGTCTGTATATATTATATTTTGATAGGTTTCATATTTTTGACCGCGGGGGGCGCTGCGATAAAACGCGTTTGGCTTCCTGCCCTAAAGTTTTATTATGAAACATTTTCGGACGTGAAAATTTTACTAATGTATGGTTATAATATTAATACAATGCTGTTTTTATTTAGTTTCGTTGTTTCAAAAATGTAAGTTGAGCAGCAATGTATCCTATATGATAAGAAAATGTCGAAATGACACAGGATTATTTTATTAATAGCATTCGCTAAGGTATCGTGTGTTGAGTTTGGTTTTTATTAAAAATTTTAAGGGTGAGCCAAGTTGGAAAATTTCAATTGAAGATATAGGAAATGTTAAAGTTACATCTTTGAGCCTGATGGTAGGGTGGTAAGAAAGGTTGACTTGACATCATGCCAAGGATTCGATTTATGTACTTTATTTATTTTTATACTTTAAAGTAAAAAAGAAAGAAGAAGAAGTGCCATGCGCTAGCCCTGTCGCACCCCGGTCTACAGGTTGGCGTCGCATGTGGCACTATAAGTCAGCAGACTGGGATGGATTGCGTGAATTTTACGCATCGTACCCGTGGAGGCAGCTCTGTTTCGAGTCGGAACATATAGACATCTGTGCATCTGCTGTAGCTGAAGCCATTTTAGCTGGAATGGAATTATTTATTCCAAACCGGCGGGTAGCTACTTCAGGTGCTAAGAAGCGGCCGTGGTTTAATCGGTCTTGTAGGGAAGCTAAACTCCGCAAGCAAGCTGCTTACGAGGCTTGGACCACGGCACGTCTTAACGGAGCTCATAATGTTTCTGACTTGAAACGCGAGTTTAATGCTGCCTCGAGGTTCTGTAAGAGAGTAATTGCCAGGGCAAAATTCGAGTTCATCGGCAGGATTGGTGAGCGCCTAGCTAAGCACCCATCTGGGAGCCGTGCGTTTTGGTCGCTTGCTAAGGCTGTCGAGGGAAATTTTTGTCAGTCGTCCTTTCCACCACTTCGAAAACCGGATGGTCGTCTGGCCCACAGTGCTAAAGAGAAAGCCGATCTGTTGGGGAATCTCTTTGCCTCAAACTCGACTTTGAACGACGGGGGTGCCGCACCGCCCTCCATCCCGCGGTGTGGTGATTTCATGCCGGAAATATCATTTTCTCAACGAGATGTTCGGCGGGCATTATTATCCCTCGACGTTCATAAGTCGAGTGGGCCAGATGGCATTCCGGCAGTGGTGCTAAAGCTGTGTGCTCCTGAGTTGTGTCCTGTACTTACGCGCCTTTTCGCGCTCTCTTATTCCACCAGGCAAGTTCCATCATCGTGGAAGACTGCGAACGTGCACCCTGTGCTCAAAAAGGGTGACAGATCAGACCCATCGAATTACAGGCCTATCGCTGTTACCTCCCTTCTCTCCAAGGTAATGGAGCGCGTCATTAACATCCGGCTCCTGAAATACCTAGAAGAGCACGATTTAATCAGCGACCATCAATACGGCTTCCGTCATGGTCGCTCGACTGGTGATCTTCTAGTGTATCTTACACATCGCTGGGCTTCAGCCGTGGAGAGTCAAGGTGAGGCATTGGCTGTCAGTCTGGATATGGCGAAGGCGTTCGATCGGGTCTGGCACCGTAGTCTTCTTTCGAAGTTACCTTGCATACGGTCTACCAGAGGGTTTATGCGAATGGGTCGCTAGCTTCTTGTCCAGCAGAAGCATTAGAGCCGTTGTTGATGGCAGTTGCTCCGATAGCATGGACATTAATGCTGGCGTCCCGCAAGGCTCTGTATTGTCCCCGACGCTGTTTTTGCTGCATATCAATGATATGTTGTCTATTGACAGCATTCATTGCTATGCGGATGACAGCACCGGGGACACATTTTATACGGGCCGCGCTAATATTCCCCGCTCTCTGGTGGAGGAGAGCCGCGAACGACTTGTGTCGGAAATCGAGAGCACACTAAGTAAAGTGTCCGATTGGGGGCAACAGAACTTAGTGCGATTCAACCCCTCTAAGACACAAGTCTACGCGTTCACCGCTAAGAAAACCCCTTTTGCTGTGGCTCCTCACTTCCAGAATACACCCCTTACTGTCGCCAAAAGTATTGGGATTCTAGGAGTTGAAATCTCCAGCGACGTCCAGTTTCGTTGTCACCTGGAGGGGAAGGTCAAGCTGGCGTCGAAGAAACTAGGTGTGCTCAACAGGGCCAAGCAGTACTTCAATCCGCGGCAAAGGCTTCTGCTTTATAAAGCTCAAGTACGGCCGCATATGGAGTACTGTTGCCATCTGTGGGCGGGAGCGCCTAGATACCAGCTTGCACCTTGTGACTCGATTCAGAGGCGTGCTGTGAGGATTGTTGACGATCCCAAACTGACAGACGGTTTAGAACCTTCAAGTCTGAGGAGGGATTTTGCGTCCCTTTTTGTGTTCTACCGTTTGTACAATGGGGTGTGTTCAGAGGAGTTGTTTGACATGATGCCCACGGCCTCCTTTTACAGTCGCACCGCTCGCCATCGACAGGGAATTCATCCTCACACATTGGAGCCTAAGTGGTCGCGTACCGTGCGGTTCCAGAGAAGTTTTCTCCCGCGTACGGTTAAGCTGTGGAATGAACTGCCTGTCGAGGTTTTCTCAGGAGACTACAGCATGGGGTTCTTCAAAAAGGGCGTGAAGAGGTTTTTACAGGGTCGGCAACGCGCGTGTGATGCCCCTGGTGTTACAGGCGTTCATAGGCTACGGTAGCTGCTTTCCATCAGGCGGGCCGTATGCTTGTTTGCGACTTTAGTGGTATAAAAAAAAAAAAAAAGAAACCTAATAAAAAATGTCTCAAGTGCTAGAGGTTAGTTACCTAAAAGAAAGTAATTATAGCCGCCATAAACTCTAATGGCAAAATGAAAAAAATCTATTCATATTAAAATGAATGTGCTATATAAATTCTGCTATATATATTTAATACGGCCGTGTGGTTTCCGGCAGACTAGAATAGAATTACTCCGTCTCTTCCCGTGGATGTCGCACAATGCGAATAAGGGAAATACATTATAAAAGATCAATCAGGCCTCCCCAACCCGTCTGGCCAGCGTGGGGAGTGTAGGCCAAATCCTCCTTCTGTCTGGGACGGACGAGAGAGGGTCGTGCTCCTGTAGTGGAGACTATAATGACCTAATGATGATGATATTAAATAGCTTTAATTACCTACCTATATAATTTTGTGAGGAGCTCGGTGGCGTTGCGCGTGTCAGTCTACTCCAACAGTTAAGCAATGTCGACCGTAGCCTGTCTATGGATGGGTTTATTTGTCTCGAGCTCCATCGTGCTCGGAGGGCACGATAAGCCGTCGGCCCCGGCTGTTGCCATTACATGATTGTCGTTAAGTCGTTAAATGAGAATGCTGGCTTCCGCCAACCGGCAGTTGAGCAGCGTAGTGGAGTATGCTCTAAACCCCTTGAATTGTGGAGAACAATTTTTGTGCTCCAGAAACGAGCTATCCGAGCTATTTATATGATGAGTCCCAGGGAGACACTGAGAAATAAATTTAAAGAGATAAATATTATGACATTACATTCTCAATATATTTATGAAAATCTTATTTACGTTCATAAAAATCAAACTAAATTTAGGAAAAACAGTGATCTCCATCAATTAAATTTAAGAAATAAAAACAAACTCGCTATGCATATTACTAGGCTCCATAAAATCTCTAACACGTTCCCAGGTCAATGTATACGCTTCTACAATAAACTTACAAACGACGCGTTTAAATTATCCATGGGTAAATTTAAGAAATATATCAAAACTACACTATGTCAAAAGGCTTACTATTGTATCTCAGATTACATAAATGATAAAAGTATTTGGAAATGAATTGCTCTTGTTATGTTATGTTAATGATTGTATTTGTATTTAATGTAACGATATTGGCAATTAAAAGAGTCGGCCTTGAGTTTCTTGCCAGTTCTTCTCAAGAAGCCCCGTCGCCGGAACTGGCACTTAAATTCACTTTCAAATTCAAGATAGTGTGATGAACGTGAATCTAAGCTCGGCGGATTTAGAGTAGTAATGATTTATACATGTTCTTATATTTAATTTGTATGACGTTTCTAAGTGCTTTATAAAGTCCAAGGAATAAAGACATTTTGAATTTTTTTGAATTTTGAATTGAGGGGAGGCCCATATCCTAGCTGTGGGGTGAATAGGGGTGGTCGACGACGACGAGCTATCTAATTAAATATTTGTTGCATCGAATCGTTTTGATAATTACATAATGAAATAAATATAGAAGTCAAACTTTTTGATAAAAATTAAATGGCTTCTTAGAAAATCTATTTTTAACAAACAAAAATACAGAATCTAAGTAACGAATTTGATTGTGATAGTAAAGTCTATTATTTTATATCAAGCGCGTTGTCGGTCAAAAAGGCTATAAAAATATTTTTACTAGGTATTTTCGTATCATTTCGTGTCGTTAACAGACATTTACAGTTATTACAAAGGCAGATTAGCGTAACGTTCCGAATTTATGGAGGTTTTATCGTGATAAATACCTATGCCTACCTCTGCGTTAAAAGACACGTGAAATCATAGACATAAAATAAATATTTGAAATGGACATCGCGAGCTTTTTGACCAAATGGGTTCACTGTGTCTTTGCAGTGTCACAACAGAAGTGATGATTCAAAAATATAGGAAACCACATTATACTCACAATACATAAATTCTCACCCAGAAGCTTTTGTATATTTTTATCACTTCGTAACAATGTCCAAAAGCTAAATAAAAAATAATAATTATAACGCCACAGCGACAAGAATTATATTAAGTACATATAATACCACATAATGTTGTAACTGACCAATTCCGATATATACATAGGTTTGCTGAACAACGTGTCTGATCAATTATAAACAAATTCTGAGCTCACTTCATCACGATAGTCGGATTAATGTAGATTTGTTCAACTTATACTTCCACCCTTTATAAGATAGGCATATCAAGCTTGATAATTTGATATATACCTACACTGATTTTATGCTTTGCATGATAGGAGTTAAATTTAGACTGCAAACATTAAGCTCCTTTGCTCTCAGATCTTTGATCAACAATTATACCTGTTAATATTGTATTACTTATCGACAGTATCGGTGGCGTGCTTAAAAGTACGCAAATATAACAATGGCGAACTCATCATATATTTACACACAGTTTGTCAAACGTTTTATACGAAATCGAAGCATAATATGGTGAAATTAGTAACGTATACTAAATTTCGTATTTGTTTTTGTAAAATGTCTTTCTCTTAGATGCACAAACGTGTAGTCTATGTCTTCATCGTGACAATGCTATCTACTCTATGTCAGATATAAAATGTGACTACACAAGTTTGACGATTGCCCTGGCACTATTTCACCTAAGTCGTAAAATAAAGCGCTTTGATATTTTATAATGGGCAGTTTTACGCTGTCAACTTTTAATGTTCCTAGTGCATTAAATTATTAGCGTAGGTTTTATTTTTTTCTCTTTATTCTGTTTGGCAACAAGCAGATGGTACAGTTTAAGTGGCTTATGTTGTTTGTTACACCTGTAGCTGAAATAAATCACTGGGTTTGTTGCAAGAAATAATATTTTGAAATACATTGAAATGTTGCAACCACTTTGCTTATTTCAGATCCATGCAATCGACCTATGAGGTATTATACTAAGTGTCTTTGAGTAGGTGTACAGACAAATATTTAAACTACTTATTTCAAATTATTGATATGATTATTACTGTTAATTGAAATGGTTCTATTGTTATGTGTATCTAATATAATAGTAGCTGTAATGAAATGAGCGTCGTGAACGATAACACATGAAGTCTCCAATATTAGATTTCAAAAAGATTTCGAAAAGATATCGCTTAAAACGGGGTGTAGTGGTTCATCAACATCTTTGAACCAAAGCCAACTTCACCTGCACGCGGTGCACCCTGCTGACTGACAAACGAAGCTCTGGCGAAAGAGAGGTAGGGAGCGTAATTGTAAGCTACCCGACTGGGGAATGTACCTCCACCTCACAGAATACCGCAGCCAAATAACGGTTCCCTTGAGGGCTGTTGTGTTCCTGCGAGTGAGTGAGGTCACCAGTAAGGAAGGAGATGCTGCGATGGCAGCGGGGGTGGCGGCGCGCGAGCGATATTTTATGTTGCGAGCGTTAATATGGCTACGGTAACCGCTTCAAATCAGGCGGGCCGTATGCTTGTCAGCCACCCGACGTAGTATAAAAAAAAAAAAAAAAAAAAAAACTTAGAAATATAGAATTTTTCAAAATTACGGTGGAAGGCAAAAGCTATTATAGGAGGTAAAGAAAGAGGAGGGAGAATGGATGAAAAGAAGATCTAATACTTGACTTCCACTTGAACTTCACGTTCCATAACAGGCAAGTAGTGCAATAAAACCTAAGACTTAGAATAGAGCTAGAGATTAAGGACGGAAGGGGAAGTTAAACTTCTGTTGAAGCTTCAACGCCCACTTCGTGGAGTTTCCTTCTTACGATCACAAATGTGCTTGTAGACTTCTTTCAATATTGATGACAAAGTAGATAATACTTTCTACTGTGAGGGAGGAAGGAGATATGCGAGTCAATAAATAAAAACAGAGACATTAAATTTGAGCAGTAAATATACCTAAATAATAAATATTCCTAAACACATTACGCACTGCTAGTCTGCTAAGTAAAGCTTTAAGCTTGTACTATGGGTAGGTAACTGAATAATACGTACATACATTTTTTTTTGTAAATGCATACATAATATAATACATAGAAAATACCCAGACCAAGACAAATAGACATGTACATTACGAATATTTGTCTTGTACGGAGATCGAATCCGAGACCTCGGAGTCAATATGGCCATTTCCACTCCACAAAACGGTGGAGCGGATAAAACTTGTAGAATGAGAGGAAAGACAAATGGTCTAAACGTATAAGATGGCTGAATCCAACATGGACATATCGACTCATCCGTGGAACAGAGGCCGATGTGATCATGGAACAAAAACGTGTTAAGCTAGCTAGACTAGATAAGGAATATGAATTCTTCAGACGTGCGATTTTAGAATTTTCTTATCTGATTTATCTTCCGATATTTAGAATCATTAATGTTCAATCTGACATTAGCTCCCCATAAAAACGCACGTAAGTAAACTAACGACAATACAGATCGGTCTTTATTCTACGGATGAGTCGATATGGAACATATTACACCTGTTATGAAATCTATGTATAACTTGGCACTCTACATGGAATATTTTTTTGTTTTATTCTTTACATTATACTCTTCCTGTTAATTAATCTCGGTAATGCACAAAAACTGTTAAAATCAAACCTGTCAGCAAGTACGTAGATAAGCTAATGCAACAAAACTTCATCGGCCCAAATGGATACTTGTATACAGAATATTGATCAAACGGCATTATAAAAACAATCAATTAGTAAATAACAACTCGTTGCTACGTTCATGCAAACATTCGAGTAGATAACGTTTAATTTTAGACTTCAAAGGTTTCAATCACTGTGAAGTGAGGAAAGATAGTGATGGTACTTGATATTCGATATCGATTATTTTATACTACATCGACTGGCAGACAAGCATAGCTCGTCTGAAATGAAACGGTTACCGATGTTAGAATCATGAAATATCTCTTGCGTGCCGCCACCCCCGCTGCTAATGCAGCAACTCCTTCCTTTCTTGTGCACTCTCACTTGCAAGAAACACAACAAGTGCGGGTGAGCTGGCTTTGGCTCTAAAGAGCTACTTACACCGTAAAATAACATGGTATTATTATCGTAGATATTATTTATCTTTCTGACTAATTTTATTAATTGTATCATTGCTACCTAGTTGAGTTTTATCAGTGCATTTTCAGGACCGCTGCTACTATTGTGGGATATAATTGTTTAATGATATGCCTGTCGAGGTTTGCACAGGAGACTACTGCATGAGGTTTTTCGAAAAAGGTGTAAATATGTTTTTATAGGGTTGGCAACACGCGATTGATGCCCGTGGTGTTGCTAGTGTCCGTAGGCTGCGGTGACCGGTTTGCTACCTTAGTGTTATAAAAATCCTATTTGGCACGTGCTTCTTACATAAATTGAAACAAGTATTAAAAGTTTTATCAATCTTACACTCATCTCTTCCACTGTTATTTATTCATCGGAAATTTTTGGACTTAATTATGAATATATTAATATATCTATAATATGTACTTACGTACCAGATGCTGTTGATTCTCGCTGAATACTAGTGTATAATTATATTGTATCTTATAGTATGTTTTTTGCAAATTGATTTTATTGATATACATATAATTGAAAACATCATATAGGTATATTACAAATATAATTTTTATATTTGTAATATATATATAATCGGTAACAAATATTTATATATTCATTTATATATTCATCATCAGGTCCATTTTAGTCTTACTACAGGAGCACGACCCTCTCTCATCCGTCCTAGACGGAAGGAGGATTTGGCCTACACTCCCTACGCTGGCCAGACGGGTTGGGAGGCCTAATCGATATTTGATAATGTATTTCCCTTAGTCACCTTGTACGACATCCACGGGAAGAGACGGAGTGATTCTATTCTAGTCTGCCGGAAACCACACGGTAAACAACAATAAGGCCGCCGTAATCAATACACATGTTTTTAAATTGTATCTCTAAAGTTTCAATACTGAAAATAAAGTATATTCAATCTATCCGTGTATTTGACTTAATTGAATCTTAAATATATCTTACTCATTAAAAAACCTAATTGTCTCATCGATACATCCTGAACAACACTAATGTTTACAGACACACTAATATTATCTACAATATAGATTTTCAAGGTCATCGACGTCAAAACTATCGACGTATTCCCAACACTAGATCAAGATTTCCGCACCTTGCCATACGGCGGCGCCTCCGCAGACATAACAATACACTGAGCACTTAAAATAAAACACTTAAATCGCAATCTATCACGTACAGCACGGTTTTATTTCGACACTGTGGCGTCCAAAAACAACATTATGAAAAAATTAAAACAAGCGGTTGGCCGGTCATAGATTAAAATAGACGCACAGTTAGGTGTGAGGGGATTTGTCTGGATTTTTATTATGGAGTTTTACATCTATGTTTTGCGACATAACTCAAAAAAAAATATATATTTAAAGATCTTTTATCTCTATTAATTTCATAAATGTCATAACTGAAAAGTTAATAACCTAAGCAAATGCGTGCCCCGGCCTCTCCATACAATGAGGGTCTTTTGGCAGCACTGTAGCGTAGGGTCCAATCATCTGTCAATTCATAGAATCTTGTCAAATGTCTTGTTGACGTCTTGTGTTGTCTTGAAGTTTCACTGTCAAAAAATTCAGTACAATTTGACAGTCTGGACCCGACGCCTACCTAGCGACATCTGGTGTCAGAAAAAATATCAAACATCCCCATTGTCGCATCACTACCTACTACAACTACAATAACGTTTGTGCAGAGCGTGAATGAGAGTGTGTGCATGCGGCGTCATACAAACTGTTCCAGATTTGTCTCAGAGGGGAGGTGAGGGCGATACAAGATAGCGGCAGGGAGTGGCCATAATGCACGTAGTACTATGACTTATATTGTGGTATATGACAAAATATATGTCGTTATGTCACTATGTGTTTAATTTTGATATGGCTTTATTTTGACCATTAACACATTAGCATTAAGGAGATGCTGCGTTGGCAGCGGGGGTGGCGGCCACGCGAGCGATATTTTATGTTACGTTCGTCAATATGGCTACGGTAACCGCTTCACATCAGGCGGGCCGTATGCTTGTCAGGCAGCATAAAAAAAAATAAGGTAGCAAAATAATGCAATTTTTTTTCAATATGATCGGTTCCGATTCCCAAGTAAAAATACACCTGTTTTATCCAAAGATCTTGAACTTCGTTCTTAAAATACGTCTTCTCCATTGCACTTTTTCTTTCTGGTTTTAAGTGCAACTCGTTTTGCAACCTTTTATTATATGGAATACGCTACTCGATTCCATTAGATAATCTTCTAATTGATTCAAAAAGTTTGTTCAAGTTCATCTACTAAACTTTTTATCCAAGTAATAATCATCATTGTTCCAAAATTGTTTCTTTTAAAATTTATTTGTATATGATCATGTACAAGTATATATACTTACGAGTATATATCGTCGTCACAGATGCCGTGGCAACATATTTGTACTTTTCAGTTCAAAGTGGCAGCGTGTCATTTTATTGCGCGCTCCGTGGAATGTTAAAAGGGACTATTCTTGTATCACTTTGGATAACTACCTTTATTTCTGATTAATATTTTAGATTTTTTTAATGGTGCCAAACAGGCTCATAACCCGGCCGATGTAAACCGGTTACCGCATATAGACGCCCGTACTACAAGCAGAGGAGCTCGATGACGTCGTTACGCATTTTTTTTTAATATGAGAGGGTAGCAAACGAGCATGTGGGTCACCTGATGGAAAGCAATCACCACCGCCCATGGAGATCAGCAACACCAAGGGGTCGCCGATCCGTTGCCAGCCTATTCTCCTTCCTTTCTTTGTTTCTGGTGAACTCACTCACTCGCAGGAACACAACAACCCTCAAGGGAATTGTTATTTGGCTGCGGTATTCTGTGAGGTGGAGGTACTTCCCTAGTCGGGCAGTTTAAATATACGCTATGCCCTACCTCTCTTTTAATGTCGGTATTGTCGGTCTAATCGAACACGCAAGTTAGGCAACGTCGACCGCAGGCTGTCCATGGATGGTTTTATTAAATTCGAGCTCCTCTGTGCTTCATACTCACACGAGTATGAAGCACAGAGGAGCTGGAATTAAATATGTGTATATGGGAACTGAGCAAGAGTGTAACTGAATCAAGCCTCGCGAACATTGCAAACCATGAAATCGCGAAATTCGAATTGCGAAAAACTAATTTCCACTTACATTTATGGTAATTGTATTTAGCTTAGCTGATAGTAACTCTGGAGTTCTACCGACAAAGCTGAAGATGTTTTTCAAAAAGTTTAAGTTTTACTTAAACGCAACACATATCAGTCTTTTAAGTTTTTCGTATCAAAATATTCGGTTGTAATCCACTTTAGTTTCGGCGGTAGGCCCCCAGGTCGCAAATCCAACATGAAAAGAACTGCGTCACACGGAAGTAAATTTACTTGATAAAACACAATTAGAACGAGCCCGCCGTTCAGATGGAGAACTAAAAGAGCAAGACAAGACTTGCCCGGGACCAATCTCGCGGCCGAGCTTCCTAATAATTCACTTTGATCCGGTTAATTCCGGAATTTCCGGATTTAACAAGTCGAGAAGTGGGTTTCGTTTTTGAAATTATCCGCCGGCAGTTGGGGACACTGATAATATATTTGAAGTTAAATGCTACTGGAAAATCTGTGTACATTCTGCAATGGAACTTTATCTAACGTAAAGGAAATCTTGACTTACCTATTTTATTTTACAATTTGCTATTTTATTTCACAGTTGTAGAGTACTTAACTATTTTGGGGTGTAAGAGGTTCATCAACATCTTTGAACCAAAGCCAACTTCACCTGCACGCGGTGCACCCTGCTGACTGACAAACGAAGCTCTGGCGAAAAGAGAGGTAGGGAGCGTAATTGTAAGCTACCCGACTGGGGAATGTACCTCCACCTTACAGAATACCGCAGCCAAATAACAATTCCCTTGAGGGTTGTTGTGTTCCTGCGAGTGAGTGAGGTCACCCGAAAGGAAGGAGATGCTGCGTTGGCAGCGGGGGTGGCGGCGCGCGAGCGATATCTTATGTTGCGAGCGTTAATATGGCTACGGCAGCAGCTTCACATCAGGCGGGTATGCTTGTCTGCCACCCGACATATTATAAAAAAAAAAACTTAAGTTTATTTTCAAGAAAAAGTTAAAAAAACTGTAGCCCGGCTACGGAAAAAAGAGCTAAAAGGTAAAAATTTACCTATTGTTGAAGTCGGTTAAACTGTAGCCTATGATTATGACTTAGTTTAAATAAAATTAATACTTAACTGTTTCATGTATTTACTCTAGATGAGCAAAATGCCTCGCAAGTATTAGACGTGGTGCAGCGTCTCATAAGATAGACTGATTATAGTACTTACATTTGAAGAACTGGATAAAAATCAAAAAGGAATCAATGAGATTATTTTGACTGTACAGAATATCTACAAACAGCTAGTATGAATAGGCTACTATACGCTAGATTAGGCAACTATCCCTTTTTAAAGAGGTCAAATAAAACAGAATTTGCTCAAAACCATTATAACTTACGTTTATAAAAATAGGCTACAATAAGAGATCAAAGATCTATGTTTTGTTATTACATAGTGAATTATTGTTATTAATAACATTTTTTTAAATAGAGCTTTATTGAAAAGTGGGGCAACTATCCGGCCTTTACCCTATAGCATACTAACGATTCATTGTACTATCTCACTATAGCTTGTAGTCATGCTACTGGCGCTTTGCATGAAAATGTATATGATCCACTGCAATCCAAAAGTGGGTGAGTTGGATTCAGTTACGGGGACAGGAACCACAGTTCCAGTTTGTCTTGATGCGGTCCCAATAGCAGAACCACTCCATAAATGGCTTACTAGGATATACCTTCTACGTCGGTCAACATTGTGCACGGTTAAAGCATGTTAGTTTCACATCGCGCATGAATTTTTTATACCACTAAGGTGGGAAACAACCTTACGGCCCGCCTAGTGGAAAGCAGTTACCGTAGCCTATGGACACCACAGGCACCACACGCGCATTGCCGACCCTTTAAAAAACAACCCTCATTGGGAATTGTTATTTGGATGCGGTATTCTGTGAAATGGAGATGTTTCCCCAGTCGGGCAGCTAAAATATCTTTTCGCCAGAGCCTCATTTGTCAGTCAGCAGTGTGTACCACGTGCAGGTGGTTGGGTTTGGTTTTACGGCAAAAATGTTGATAAACCATTTAAACTAACAGTAACTTTAATAAAATGGGCGCACCCATCTGTCATTAATTGTCTTTTAATAAAATACATTAAAATACCAAAATGATTTACACACCTACAGTTTATTCCAAATAGATTGACTTCGCATAGAAAAGCTCTTAGTCAACATTCAAAATACTCACATCTACATATAATTCACTATGTCAAAACGTAACACGGCGGCCATTTTGAAAAGACGATCATAAAGCAAAAGAACCAGGTGACTTTTTTGACATGCTAATTTATAACCTGAAACTGTGTGATGTGAAACAAAAGTAAATTTACAACCAACGGTTACACATTTAACACTATTTATAGACTAATAAAGTTTAAAATTGCATAGTTTTCTATTTGAGAATGTTCGTTTTAAGTTTGCTAATAATTTTCTAACATTCGTGATATAGAGTAAGAAAAATTGTTTTGGAAATTTCTTTAAAGAGCAGTTCTTAATAATAACAACTAAAGTGTAACATTGCCAGAGAGAAATAATGTATTAAACTATGATCTATGAAAGATTGCTTCGTAGGTGATGAAATATGTGAAACGACCTTTATGTTTTAGAAATTAATTTTGTTTATGAAATTTGGGTAGTTATTTTATTAGTGTTTATAAGAATTTTTGAGACATTAGCATATTAATAAAATTTACATTTCTCTGTAAGTAGGTACGTATTTTTGTTAAAAGTAAAATATGTGTATCAAATAGAAATGTTGTTAAGTAAATTTTAATAGTTAAATATATGCTATAATGTAAACAAAATTTATTATTAAAACGTTTCCTTCAATGTTTGTTCTTTAAGTTCAAATATAGAGAGCTTCTATTTTTAAGTAGGTAGGTATGTACCTACATACATAAAATGTTTGAATTGAAAGGATTATTTGACGACCGGTTATTATTTGAGTACCTTCACCTCACAGAATATTGCAGCCAAATAACAATTCCCTTGAGGGTTGTGTTCCTGCGAGTCACTAGGAAGGAAAGACTTGCTGCGGTGCCAGCAGGGGTAGCAGCGCACGACCGATATTTTATATTGCCAACATTTATAAGGCTACAATAACCGCTTCACATCAGGCGGGTCGTATGCTTGTTTGCGACCCGACGTAGCTTAAAAAAAACGTACATAGACTTTAATTTTGTTTAATTTGTATACATTATACTACAAAAGATGTCCTTGGGCTTAGAAAGCTATCATTTTTCACAATTTGTATTCTCTGGGCAAAAATCAAATCCGGATGTTTTGTGAGTGTGGACTCGCTAACAAAAGCTAGTTTATAAAAACCATAACAATAAAGTAAGTTCATTCTGAAGAAAAACAAAAGCGTCTTCTAATCCCATTACGAAACTCTCTCAATAAGCATGTCTCGGAGACAGGTGGTTTGAGAATAGTTTTGAGCTCGTTAACATTTGTCAAACCTACACGGGCTTAGACTCAGACTTAAACAGTGTAGACACCGCAAGTACAGCGTATCAGCGAAAATAGTGAAACCAGTAGAACTTAAGAAGGTGAGCAATACGCCTGTGAATTGTCTTGCCCTTAAAAACAGCTCATTGATGCACTGTGACTAAAATATTATGTTTTATTAGATAAAAAAAAAACACAAAATAGCGCGTAATATCATCATCGTCAACAAACTAAAAGGGACAAAACAAGAGCTTGGAAAGAATCGTGATTGCAGGGACATTTCATCACACTGTTCCACTGCGGATTAGAGTAGGCCAGTGGTTTTAAACCAACTAAGGAACATTATCTTGACACTATCAAACTTAGAATGAAATTACACTCTCAGTTTTAATAAATACTATTTACATTATACTTGCACGCACTGCACCTGCCGAATAACACGTGAGGTTCCGACGAAAGGGAGGTAGGGCACAATTAGAAGTACAATTAACAAATTAGAAGTAGTCTAACTGAGTAAGTAAAGAGGTACTGCACTGAAAATCGCAGTGAAATATGATTTTCCTGTAGGGTTGTTGTATTTCGAAAAGTGTGTGAGGTGACCCCAATAGCGATAACGACTCAGTAACGATGCGCGAGCTGTACAAAATACAAAATAATTCATTTAATAAAATACTATAAAAGTTTCAAAATACAATACAGTTCAAACGTCGCGCACCAATAATTTGTAAGCGAAATTCAAGACAAAGAAATTGTATTTTCGTTCCAAATTTTATTATATATTGCTATCGTTTGCACGATACATTAACAGATTTAGGTACATCAAGCGAGCCATACGCTTGATTGCCTGATGTATTAAACAAAAAACCAAGCGGTATCTAACCACGTTTAAATCTCTGCACATCATAAGACGAGACTGTGCAGCTAAACCGAGAATATAGCACTGTATTTCTATTTTTTAAACAAAGAATTCTACATTACATCTTTCGAGCACGCAATTAATGTCCGAATAACAACACTATAATGTACGAAATATACATTTTTGCGGTATGTTTTACTATTTAAAACTTCATAAATTACAAATACTTAAGAGATATTAAGAGTACATTGAGTATTGTTGGCAAGGACCCTATGCTACAGCTAATGCTTCCGTGTGCACCAAACTTTAGGTTTTTTTTTTAATGTGAGAGGGGGGCAAACGAGCATGTGGGTCACCTGGTGGAAAGCCATCACCACCGCCTTAGGGAAACCAGCGACACCAAGGGATCGCCGATCCATTGCCAGCCTTTTAAGGTTATATCACAGGATTGCGAGTCTCTCGCCCAGTAAATTGGAAAAAGGAATTGTCCAACCGGACACATAAAAGGATGAGGTCGACAACTACGGCAAGGCAGATCAACATGCATAACCACTGGTGCTAAACCACATGCACGTAAATGATTACATGTACATAAAACCACCGCGAATCCGAACCCATCACTGGCAAATTATGGGATTGTCAGCCAGTCCCCAAGATACCCTGATCCAAACAGCCGGACCCATAATTCCAGCTGCGAAACTCCCATCATCATCATCACCAACGGGTGGGAAGTGAAGAAGCATATTGTTGGCGGTAAAGAAGCATTTATGAAGCCCAAGCTAATGAAAAACAAACAAGTAGTGCCAAACTTTAAATATCATCATCATCATCTCAAGCGATCTTAAAACATAATGGTGT
This sequence comes from Hypsopygia costalis, assembly GCA_937001555.2. Lineage (NCBI taxonomy): Eukaryota > Metazoa > Arthropoda > Insecta > Lepidoptera > Pyralidae > Hypsopygia > Hypsopygia costalis. The sequence continues at coordinate 1,092,551 of OW443331.2, forward strand.
TAGGCTTCGTTCAATCATATCGATTCCCTTCAATCTAATCCATTCCTTTTCAAAATTCTCCATTCCGGTATCCACGTGATTAAATGTTTTGGCCTCAATAAATTTATACAGACTCCTATAGAGTCTTGACGAGGTAGAGCAGGTGAGGGGTTAGATTTTCAAAAACTATAACCGTCTGGTTCATTTTTATTTTGCGCATGCATTTAATACCGCAGCCAAATAACAATACCCTTGAGGGTTATTGTGTTCCTGTGTGAGTGAGTGAGGTCACCAGAAATGAAGGAGTTGCTGCGTTGGCAGCGAGGGTGGCGGCGCGCGAGCGTTATTTTATGTTGCGAGCATTAACATGGTTACGGTAACCGCTTCACACCAGGCGGGCCGTATGCTTGTCTGTCACCCGACGTAGTATAAAACAAAACGCATGATACCATAGAATAGACTCCAAACTCCAAAAAGGTAAAACATTGTTATTTCTCCAATCTCCGTTCAAGAAGACTCCTCCTTCCTTTAACTCTACGAATAAAATTCTATGTGTTTTATAATTAGATATTTGTTAGTCATTAACGCAAAAACCTCTTTTTTATTAGTATAAAAAATGACAGATAAGCGGCCCGCCTGATAGTGATGAGCCACTTACACCCCGAAATTCTAAACGAATTTGGATTAAATTTGATAGTTATATACATAGTTTATTATCTACATTCACACACATCATACTTTTTATACCGGTAATATCTATGTCTATAGAAGAAGCCGTCGAAGTTAGATATTTCTTTTATTCAGTCTTGCAATAATAATGAAATCTCAATTAAGGTAAGCGCAATTGAATTTCAATCATAATTAAATAACTTTAAATCAATCGCGGCAATCCCTATAAATCAAACCGGGATCCGTCCAATCCCCAAAAATCCCGACACGAATCGTTTATTAAGACTGAGTTGGAGTAAAATATTCATTAATTGATTCCACCCTCGGATACCCCTCATTACTTGAGGATTGATTAAGTGAAGCAACCTGGATGTACGTGGGAGAATGTCTTAGTCTTAGAAATTTTATAGTGTACGATTCGATCGTGAGTTAGTCGAAACGAAATCGGAAAGATAATCGGATTACTTAATAGAGTGTCGGAGATATTTTGCCTCAGTAAATGCACACGTCTCGTCAAAGGAAAATCCTGTTGATTACGCGTCTCGAGGTTTAACTCCGATGGAACTGAAAGATAACGTGTAGTGGTTTAGTAGACCAGAGATTTTGAAAGATGTTGACATAAAATATGAAAATCTAAAACCATATATATCCACGAACTTAGAAGTTGCTAAAGTTCACAGTGCAGTTATGCCGTCGGTAGTTGATCTATTGGAACGTTTCTCGACTCTGACGAGGCTGATCCGAGTAGTCGCGTACTGCAAGCGTATCTTGAATCCGAAGAAATCAGCATCTTAAAAAAGAAAGACAAATTATTTAAGCACAGAAGAATTACAAATGTCTATAGAAACATGCCATGTGGTTTCCGGCAGACTAGAATAGAATCACTCCGTTTCTTCCCGTGGATGTCGTACAAGGCGACTAAGGGAAGTTATTATCAAATATCGATGAGGCCTCCCCAACCCGTGTTGCCAGCGTGGGGAGTATAGGCCAAATCCTCCTTCCGTTAGGACGGACGAGACAGGGTCGTGCTCCTGTAGTGGACTAAAATGGACATGATGATGATGATAGAAACATGCGAAGATATCAAGCAATTAATGTTGAAAAAGAAATTATCACACAACCTGAAAAGAAAGTCCATTAAATTCATGAAGTATTGATGAAAGGAATATATTAAATTAGGTAGGTTACAATAATCCTTGTTAAAGTAAAAGAGGAAGCATCCAATACAGGGGTCCTATCGCCGAAGCTGAAGCTTATTACTATCAGATTTTTTGGTTCCAAAAATTGGCCTTAGGTTAAAGTTATTGACAAACATCTTCAGCTTAGTCGGTAGAGCTCGAAGGTTTCTGCCAGCTGAGTTAAACATAATTACGAACAATATAAGCAGTAGTTTCATTTGCGAATTCAACAAATCCGATGGTAATCGGCTTGAGCTTCGGCGGTAGGGCCGCTGATCCATAAAAAAAATTATTATTGCTGATAGGCAAATGTTGCGAGGCAGACTTCATATATATACATTAATTAAATTAAATTAAAAAAAAATTAAAAAGCCTTTTTATTTCTTACAGATTACATAGATAAGTTTAAATTTCATGTATATATAGTTTTTTTTTTTATGTTAGTATATAAGTTTGGTTTTTAAATTTTTGTTGTTAGTTTTTATTTTTACATATCTAAATATTTTTAATACATATTATAATATTACTCTATTACCTAATTTCTGCAAGAACCCCTCTGTAGGTGAAGGCCTCCTCCAAAGACAGCCCTCCAAAAATACATATATATATACATTAAATTATACACATAGCAAGTTTTATATATTGGGAGCGAATCAACTAGTGAAAGTGTACATACGACTATGTGTAGTGTGTGTAAAAAATATAGGACTTACAAGCAATCCTTTGTCGTTGGTTTTTTTTTGTCACAGCTATATTTTATACAATAAAATTAATTGTTAGACAGAAACCAATCTATGTCGTAATGTGTAAAGAATCTTTCGGATCTGATGGTATGAATAATGTTCCGTAGATACGCGACGCGACGTATACGGAAGGGCTCCGCGCCGCTAATGGGTTGATGTCATTCTGCGTGTACTCGCGGAACAAGAAAACCACAGGAGACGATATTGGGAATTGGATGAAATATAATCGAAAATATGCAACGAAGTACAACATTTCTGTGCATGAACATGTCTGTTTGTTTGGTCTGAGCATTTTCTAATGTCTGACGAACAAATTATTCGTCACGATCAGCAGAGGACAGCCGCATCTGGACACTCGTCCTGCTGAAGGTCTCCGTTTGAGATCGAAACTGGTCGGCTTTCCCGACAAATATACGCGAGTGACCCGTTTAATATAATTCATTTATTTATTATAACGTCTCACATGGGTTTTAGTAATATTATCATAATATATATTTAAAAAAAATAAGTAAATTTATCACTTATATAGTACCCATAGCCCAACTTTGCTTATTTTGGAACTAGAAGGCGCTGTGTAATTTGTCAAACAATAATTATTTGTTTATTTATACAAGCGACTCTATCGTTTCCTCTGTCATACCTACCGTATATTAATTAGAGGTAAACAAGTTGTCTTCATAAGATTTTCGCTCCATCCGCCCCGTCGCGAGAGGAAACAATAACATGCCTTGTACAGGCGGATGTGTCGCGGAGTACACTCTGCTCTATTTTCTTTACACGGCAAAGTCATTAAAATGAAGAGGTATTTATTTATTTTCCATCAATTTAAAGCACATTTAAAGCTATGTTTGTTTATTTTAAATAAGCTGTATAAGTAAGAAATAAACATTGAATACATATTTAACATGAGAAGTAATTGAATGTTAAGCCATAATAAAATTTGTAATTTGATTACCATCCTTTTGAATAGCAGTGTGATATTTTTTTTTTGATTTCGAAGTCGGTTAGTTCCAAAAGTTGTTAATATTCTTAGTCACATTATTTCACTTGCCTTATTTATTTTATTACCTTCAAGTTTTTTTTAACATTTTTTTTATTAAACTTGCGTGGAATGAAACTCTTTCGTATTTTATAGCTAATAATTACACAACGTCACAGTAATTAATTTCTATATAAAGCCGCGTATCCTTGTTTACCATCAACAAGCGTAAATAATCTCACTCGAATTTATTGATATATAATATTATTTAATTACAGTTTGTTTATACCCAAGCGCAAATAAATAAATAAACAGACGCGTAAAGACTAAAGCTGATACTAAAACAATAATTACGATGCGATGTCGTACGCCGTAAATTATAAACATAAAACATCAATTCTAGGAACTGCGCATATGCTACAATATTGAAAACAGAGGTAAAACCGTGGAACACGGCCAACGCGAACGAGTTCATTCAGAAAATGTACAATGTGGGCGTAGAGACAGCAGCGCTCCAAGCGGCGAGTAGCAGAAGCTGGCAGGTTCGTATCTAAGTCGAACGAAAAGTTTATAGTATTGGCAGGTAAAATATGTAATTAAATCTTCAGAAAGGGTAATATATGTACATATTAAAAAAAATATACATACATAAAATAATTGTAACTGAATTTATGTTACGTTTGCCTTATCTTTTGCCTCGCCATCATTATAATTTGTTGCATCAGAATCCTCTATTTAGCTATAAGATGTGTTAGAAGAAGAAATTAATGTTTATAATGGTGAAAACATAACTTTTCAAGTTCTCACCCGTAGAATAAAGTTCGATTTATATTGATGCCAGTTCACTTTCATCTTGCGTTTTTATGGAGAGCTAATGCCAGATTGGACCTATTAGATTCAGAAATTTTGCTGATCAAATTTCACTGCCAAGGAATGCCTTGAAAATTACTAAACTTTATTCGTGCCTTAAATTTTATAATTTCACCTCTTATCCACCTTACACTAAAAGTATTTAATAAGCCCACCGAACAATCTCCAAACAAAGTTTTTCAATAATTACCGATCTCAACTCGTAGCATCCACTCAATCACCCCTCGCCCTTATTATTACACCCCGCGGCGGTGCGGCGGTGCGAGGGGGTCCAAACTATTGTACTTTACTTTTAATTTCGCCCACCTCTGCTTATTTTTAGGGTTCCGTGCGAAGTTGGGAAAACAAAATAGCTATTATTAGTAAAGAAACTTGTTTTTGTTATTTATTAGCTTTTGCACGTGACTTTGACAATAAAAAAAATCTACTTTTACTAACTTACTCTTTTGCCAAATTTTAGCATTGCGTTGTTATGAAAATTAGAGGTGTAAGGGATTAAAGACTATCTTCAGAGTCAAGGCCATCTTCAATTGCACGTGGTACACCCTGGCGCTAAGCAAACTTAGCTCTGAAAGAGAGCATGTCAAGCTCGACTAGGGTCACATGTCAGCTGGGGTGCCAGCAGGCGAGAGAAGAGTCAAGGAGCATCTTGCACTGCTAGCGTCTATTAGGAGCCAAGAAACTCGCTATACTTATTTACCAATCTGACATATAGGGTGAATTTTTTTTGGACTGATTTTAATAAAAGAACTATCGAGAGTGCGGTTTATTCCAGAAATCCTCACTAAGTTTCTCCAGAACGCGAAAATCTCGGAGAACTAAAGCTGATAGTTTTCTGACGATAGAGGCTGATGCGGAAAGTGGAGATTTGCATATTGGTGAAAGTAATTAGGGATCTATAGTTCAGTCAGTAGTGGATAGATAAAATATCAACAAAAATATAAAATAAATTGCCATGCGTTGGACTGATCAAGTGAAGGCGGCATTGGGCGCCCCGGTACACGAATATACCCGATTGACGACCAGCAGACACAGGTGGTGGGGTGTAAGTGGCTCACTACCATCTTCGGAGCCAAAGCCAACCTCACCTGCACGCGGTGCACCCTGCCGATAAACGGACGAGGCTCTGGCGACAGTCGCCAACCCGCCTGCCCAGCGTGGCTACTTAAGGGCATTACTCACCAATGCACACAAACAGAAATATATGGCCCCCAGTACCCGACAGCCCTGCTATCCCGTGCCAAGGTGGCGGTATCGGTTCCGGCAGGGCGGGGGGTGCGAACAATCTAAGTGTTGGACGCCCTCCTACTAGATGGTCCGATGACCTTAAGAAAGCGGCTGGGAGCGGCTGGATGCGGAAGGCGGAGGATCGTATCTGGTGGAAAGCATTGGGGAAGGCTTAAATCCAGCAGTGGGTAGATACAGGCTGATGATGATGATGATGAGACACAGGTGGCGAGACGTCGTGGGGCGAGTCCTATCTGCTGCCTTATCATGATAACCACGACTACTCTGTCAAGAGTGAAGCGACAAAGAAGAAGAAGTATTGCCATTAGTCCTCGTAGCTTTATACGGAACACATAACTTGCCGCAGAACTCGCTCTTAACTTTTTATTACGTCTATTGTTCACTTTCGCAAATAAAATTGTTTTGAATTAGCCTGCGGCATAACGGTCATCCGGGCATTTCGATTTTTTTTTTATATATATTATTTGCTTTGGGGATTATAAAACGATTAAAGGTGAGGGCGTCCCGCAATAAAATATAGACGGTGTGTTGTATGGGATGTAATAATGGACTCGTTTTTTATTTGTAATTTAAATTATTTATTTAGAACGATCGTCTGTTTTTTTTGTTTATTTTGTCATCATAGTCTTTTTTCATTGTGTATTTTTTTCAAAATAAAGTTTGATACTTGAATGTCAACATTACTCAATGAAGTTCTCAGATTATAAAAATATTTTCTAGTAGGAGATATTAGCAATCTATTGTAATGACATTTAATAATAGTCTTGACATGTTCTTTTTCTTTGACAATTATGGGTATTTCACCTGAAATAAATGAATTTTATTTATTATTGCATGGGGATAAATTTTACGCAGTAAGTTTAAGCCTCTTTGACATGGTAGAGTCAAATTGGTAGAGTAGCATTACATGGGCTACTACTCGGTTTCGGGTTTTTCATAGTTACTATTCGTAGCGTAGTAGATCTGTATGTATGTCTCATATTCGCATTTTTTTTCTATACCCGTGTACGCCAGGCTTTAATGTTACTATGGTTTTGTTACAAGCCACAAGTTCTTTTTTTTTGGGCGGTGGATAACTTAATTGTTAATTTGTTTTTATTATGCGTACTTACAAACACCTCGGGATAACTTTGGCCACTTCTTAATTTAAGATCTACAACGTTCATTTTGTTTGTTTAAATTTGTCATTCTTGATATATTAATTCAAAGTCATGCTAAAGAATCCAATCCTAATTCGTTCAGTTCTAACCATTCCAATTTTCTCACCATCAATATTCCACTTAGTCATTTCTTCCATCCAAATTTGCCCACTTTCTACATCTCGGCTATTTATATACCACTAGGGTGGCAAACAAACATACGACCTGCCTGATGGGTAAGCAGTCATCACAGCCTATGCACGCTTGCGACACCACAGGTATCACTCATACATTACCGACGCTGTATAAACCCTGTAAAACGGATTCTAGGCAAACGGCACGCCTGAAGATATGAAGTAGTCTGTCTTCGAATTGATTCTTTCAAGCAATTTCATCAACACTATGAATTTCTTCCTTCAATTAGAACACGAACTAGTGCCCATCCACTGTTATTAGCAAATGTCCAACTGCCACCACGACCTACAGCAGCAAATCAAATTGCATGAAAATTTCATCTATCAGCGAACAATACAAAACTACTTAATAACCAATACACATATGCGCCTAAAATTGATGACTAGATGAAAATGATTGTATCTGCCCCGCGGCAGATTGCACTGCCGTAACCCTCCTCTCGCGAGTCAAACGCGCGTGCAGCCAAATCCCGTTAGTTCCCAGGTATAGAGTAGGGATTACGTAGTGCAGTTATGCTGGAGGGTACGGGAGCTATTAGTCCAGTAATGAACCTGGGGACGGCCGGTCGATAGTTGCGTGACTTTTTTGTTGTCTGTCGGATTATGCGAATTTGGGATTATTTGAATGAGAATAGATATTGCGTTTTATTTGTATTGCTCGGCATATTTATTCATGAATGAATGTTTTGTGACACGGAAACGAATGTAATACTTTTAAAAAGAAGCTAAAGGAACACTGCCTTACTTATGACGAGTGATAAGTTTAAATTAGTATTTATTGTTAAAAAGATACTGAAATGTTATGTATAGCTTGCTTGACTCCTATCCCGGCCATGTAAAATTTCTTTATGTACAGAGGGGTTGGCTGCAAATAATTTCTTGGAGGCATAATCTCATCTTTCTATACTTGTCTGTTCACTAATTTCTGTATTTATTGTTATACAATAAAGAATATATATACAATATAATACCAGTTTACGCCCCTTGTCACTTCAGGGATGCATTTAATGGCGGAAAGATGTGACCGACTCTTAAATGCAAATCTATTAATTGTTATGTGTACAATGTTTCTACCCTTTCTTCCATGAGTGTCATTATTGATTCTGCAGATGTTGTCAGCGATTGCCACTTGCGTTTACTGACTCCGTCGAATTTCCACATTCCAACTTCGATCCTCGAAGAAATCCCTAGATAATATTAAGAGTGGACCAGCCCGATGGGCAGTATCTTAGTCTCTACATAGTAGTGATGACGGGTAGAACACACTGATTACTTACTAAAGTATTTAAACATTGGACTATCTATGCGGGAAGGATGTGTGGGCTAAAGTTTCAACATAATATATTAAGAATCTGAATAAATATTTTATCCCTTTATACCATTATGCTGTATTTCTTGAAAAACTGCCAAAGGGGACTGCGCATTTATGTGAGAGAGGGTACTCCCTACAATACTGTTAAAAATATTTACAAACATTTTTTAACACTAATACGTTCATATTTTTACACTATAAGAATCCACACTTTTTAAATAACAAGATCGAGGGTTTTTACGGTAAAAATAGATAAATATCCTTTATTTGTATAATACAAATTTAAAGTACAGTGAATCAATAAATTAATACAGATTTGTATGTGCAACAAGGCGGCCTTATTGCTGAGAGTAATCATGTCAAGGCAATCTTAGGATAACGAATTTGTGCATGGAGTGGGCAGGATTCGCAAAAGAAATTAAGGCGGAGGTACCAAAAGAGTAAGGTTTTCGGCGAATCAAAGAGATAAAACCATGCGAAGACGAATCAGTCTTTATGATATGAAGGAGCTTTGGTATTGAAATATACGAAGATTTGTTTGTTTTTGATAAATTTATTGTACTTACACAAAATGACAAAGTATAATTTATTTATTAGTGTTGAATAAATATTTTTTGGGCTTGAAGTTAAATGTAAATGAAACCCATGACAGAGCACGGTAGAGTTTCTTAACTCGAGCATTTGTTAAGACTGACACTCAGAATCTAGCTCTATAATTTTACATAGTATATAATATTATGTTCGTATATATTAAGACTGAATTAAACTTTTCTATTTGGATAATACCCCTGTAGATTTTAGTGCTTAGGTTGTGAATGGACAGACGCGGGGTGTCGAATATTTGTAGATAGCAAAGGGTGAATAATTACTGGCCACCCTTAATACTGCGCACATGTCCGCACATAAGAGAGCTTAGTACACGATTTATTCTTATTTCATCGTATTAAAAAAAAGAGAAAACTTTTTCAAATGAAAACTTCTAAAGGACACATTATTTTGTGACCAGGGAATGATACTAAGTCATGCTCGGGTATGTAACGTGTCATGCTCGGCTGTGTAGAAATTTGGGTATTTTTTTTTTGTAAATACGTACATATCATCCATCAAAAACAAGCAAACATATTCATGCACAGAAATATTTGTCTTGTGCGGGAATCGAATCCGCGACCTCGGAGTCAAAGTGTTGCTAGCCATTCGAGTTTGTCAACATTACAGAGCTATATAAATAAATGTATATAATTATTAATATCAAATTGAAGTTGGTGTATTGGCAACGGCGGCCCATGAGCGATATTTCAAGTTGCGAGCTTTGATAGGGCTATAGTAACCGTTTTACAGTTTTCAGGCGGGCCGTATGCTTGTTTGCTACTTGACGTACTAGAAAAATAAAATATTCTTTGAAAGCGTCGGCTCCTTGTCTATTATTAGTCGGTTCTGACATTTCAGATTTTTATCCAATTCTGAAATTCTGAGAGCAAAAACTGGCGCTACGGTAACAAACAAGCATGCGACCCGCCTGATGGAAAGCAGTTACCGCTATGGACGCCTACATTAATACATTACGTATCTACCAGCACGCTAAGAATAGGAACAATGAAACCAGTAGTCGATGTAACACTACTCTACCGATGTACTCAACCTTGTCCAAGAGGCTTTATAGATGCTTGCAGCCTTACTTCACTGTTTTGTAGAGAAGAAACACCACCCGTGCTATCCTCCAGTTGTCAATGGATAGTAATAAATAGAACCAATAAAAATTACAAAACTTGCCGACTATTATACTAACTTGGCGACTAAAAGTGATTCAATCATACCAAACCTAACCCAGCTTAGTATTCCAGTCGCTCATTTAGTCATTTAGTCGCTCATATTATTATTTTCCATTGCTAATGCAGTAAATAATAATAATAAATATTTCTGGACAATTTACACAGCGCCATCTACTCCCAAATTAAGCGTAAAGCTTGTACTATGGGTCCTAGACAACTGATAAATGTACTTACTTTTTTTTGTATATACATACTTATAATATATAGAAAACACACAGACTAAGATAAACAGACATGTTTATGCACACAAATGTTTGTCTTGTGCGGGGATCGAACCCGCGACCTCGCAGTCAAAGTAGCCATTACTAGCCATTCGACCAACGGGCTCGGCAGTGTTAAAGAGCTTTGTAGAGTTCATAATATACCACTTAGTTATACCAAGCATTAACATATAAGACGGTAGTGTTATATGTTAAGCCTTAAAATTAAAACTAATACCAATTTTTTACAGTTGAATAGATGATATACTCAAAGAATAAAGTCTATAAACTTTATCAAAACATGAAGGTAGAACCCTCTGCCCTATAAAGTGGGACATTTGTCAGCGATACCTCAGGCCGACTACTGAAAAACAAAATTTTACGCAACACATATCATAGTAGACAGGGGTATGGGAGGCGTACGCACTGTGCGAGAGAAACGCCGCTGTTTATTATATTGTTTATTTACTAATAAAAAAAATATGTACAAGACTTATGTTTGACATATTCAAATCTACACAATTTTTTTAGAGATTTCTTACTTAATTAGAAAGCCTTTTTGCATTGACTGGCTCATAATAAAAATTACTCTTTTCATTTACTTTGTTGTAATTATAGTAAAAAGTAATATGTGGTTTCAGAAATGATTAAATTGCATTGTGTCGTAAATATCGTCATGAATTTAAGTAAATAATTTTCTGTGAATACTGAAAAGCCTATATGAAAACAGCATGCGACATGTTTCGGAATTATTACAAATAATAATGGAACATAACAAACACGCGCAACCTAATCTCAAAGCTTGTTTGACAAGTCACCAGCCATGTTAAAGGTTGCTTGGGGGTAGAGATGGGCAACTACCGGACATTTACGTTAAATTCTCTATAAGTACATAAAATATCCCTATTTATTTCCAAACACTGGGCAAGTATTAGGCATTTGTATGTACTTATTGGGAATTTATTTTACCCCATCTCTACTGGGGGGTTGATAAAGAGCAAAATACTAACTATCTTTATTTAGTTGAGAGTAATGTCTTTTTTAGCTTAAGTAATAAATAGTAAACCTACATACACGACAAATAAACCTAATTATACAAACGGATTTTTTAATTCTGTTGTTTCCATACAGAAATTCAATCTGCGATCATTGGCGCAGCAGTTGTAAATACCTTTTGCAACTTTGCAAGTTTGCAACTATGTGATGGCTGTAAATCTAGCGTTTGAAGTTTCACATGAGCAGTGCGTAGTTTAGGCGGGTAGTGAGCAACACAGAAGGGGCGCCGCGGACACGGTCAGTGCGCGCGTTCTAAAGAAGTGAATAAATCTGCCCGCCGAGCGACAAGGTGAATATAAATATAAAGAATCCGCGGACAAACTTCCGGACAATATAGGGTTGCCACTGTATTGTAAATATTTGTTAACGAAAAATAATAAAACGAACGAATACAAAATTCTAAATATTACCTATTTGACTTGAATATTATTTAAATATTTTCTTGTTATTTAGGTATACATAGGTATTTAGTCGTTCGTGATATTAATATTCTTTATTATTTATGAGATATTTATAATAGTCTTAATCAGATATTATATGCTCGCTTTCAGAGTTTTTAAGCAGAAGTGGCAATGGGCCGGTCACATCTGCCGTGTATGTGATGGTAGATGGGGGAGGTAGGTATTAGAGTGGAGGCCGCACGTAGGACGACAAAGTGTTGGACACCTTCCTTTTTTCCACCTTCCTTCTAGATGGTTCGATGATCTTAAGAAAGTGGGTGGAAGCGGCTGGAAGCGAAAGGTAAAGGATCGAATTTGGTGGACAGCATTGGGGAAGGCTTATATCCTATAAGCCTTCCATCCTTATATTATAGCAATGAGTAGATACAGGCTGATGATGATAATGCTATAGTCAAAACATCTTTACACCTACATAAAAACGGTAGGAGTATTCTAATGACCTATAATTTCTTAAGACCATGGACTGTTTTGGCAACCCTGTAGTTGCGACGCGGCAGAGCGGTCACCGTGAAAGGCTAGGTGATCATAAAGCCTCGCGCATGTTCTTACATAATAATATTCTTGAAATATTCCCTCGTGTCCCCCATATGAGAAACTGCCGACGAACAGCGCAAAGTGTAGAGATGGACTATTGTATTTATTTTTTCCTGTACATTCCTGTACAAATGGCACACACAGCCATCTAGTCTCAAACTAAGCAAAGCTTGTACTATGAGTACTAAATAACTGATATTATATATTTTTTTTCAATACATACACATAATGCATATAAAACACCCAAACCAAGAGAACAGACATGTTCATGCATACAAATGTTTGTCTTGTGCGGGAATCGAACCCGTGAGCTCGGAGTCAAAGTGGCCATTGCTAACCATTCGGCTACCGAGCTCGCCAAAATATATTAAAATTGTTAAATATTAAGTACCTACTTTCTTTTTTTGTGGCATTAGTCAAGTCAAATACATAAGTACACATTCGTATAAAATATCTATTGAGGATTGAATAATAAATTTTCCCAATTAAAAGACTATATTTGTTTGTGTAAGAAAACTTTGAATATTTTTCATAATACTGTTCTCGTATTAGAAAGAATGAGTTATCAATAGTAGACAGACAAAATTTAATAATTTATTTAGTTTATGTAATATGTTGTAGTAACAAGTTAACAAAAAGTGCAAGTACATCGATTAGTCCATTAACAAACAAACACATCATATACCTATCTGTATAAGTGGATAAACTTGAAAGATCAAGTATCAATATTAATGCACGGATTAGTACTATTACACCGACATGCAAACGTTATGCAAAACAAATTGTTATGCCTTATCTGCGTGCGACTGCATATAAAAAAGCAAATAAGCAAATAAATTAGGGGTGTAAGTGGTTCATCAACATCTTTGAACCAAAGCCAACTTCACCTGCACGCGGTGCACCCTGCTGACTGACAAACGAAGCTCTGGCGTAAAGAGAGGTAGGGAGCGTAATTGTAAGCTACCCGACTGGGGAATGTACCTCCACCTCACAGAATACCGCAGCCAAATAACAGTTTCCTTGAGGACTGTTGTGTTCCTGCGAGTGAGTGAGGTCACCAGAAAGGAAGGAGATGCTGCGATGGCAGCGGGGGTGGCGGCGCGCGAGCGAAATTTTATGTTGCGAGCGTTAATATGGCTACGGTAACTGCTTCACATCTGGCGGTCCGTATGCTTGTCTGCCACCCGACGTAGTATAAAAAAAAATAAAAAATAAACAATAAATTTAAGAGTCATTTATATTTTTGTTTTATTTTATGTTGAATGTCAAATAAGGCTTTATTTGACATTCAACATAAAATAAAACAAAAATAAACATCTACTCCACAGATTTCTCTAGGAGTGTAAGTAGAGGATGTCCAGGAAATGGTCAGCATGGAGACAAACTACTCCGGCCGTGCCTCGCACCCCTCTTCCCGTGTCCCATCCCTGTCCACGACACGCGTCATAACACACGCTTGGTGTTTGTCAAATGGGCTTTACATTATTCGGTGGAGGTAGACCTTTTTAGACAAGCTTGATAGATCGGCGTGGCTTAGTGTCTTCATCACGCAACTGCAGCCTTTTGAATGAATTTAATTATCTCCCTTCCACGTAATTATAATACCTTATGTGCCATATTGCTGTTTCTTACATTGCCAAGGGTGAAAATCACATTCCAAAAGCTTCCTACTTCTACTAATTTTGTATGATTAAATTCGTTAATAGTTCCAAGGCAGTCGTAGTTTTACTCCCGGGACTGCAGTGGACTTCATCGTTCATTCCCTTTTTGGTCAATTAGGTCGCCGCTGTTAATCTCGGCTACACAGGAGACACAGTGCCGGGAATGTGTGATTGGCCCCCGTCCCGAACCCGTTAAAAAACCCGTTCCACGTGCTTTGTAAGGTTGTAACAGTTGTAGGTAGACGTTCTTCATCGCACTCATACATTGTACCGTTAGGTTTTGGATTGCACCAAACCATAATTCCCAAGGATTTTCTTATTTGCACTTCCCTAGACAGGTTCGATATGCCCTGAGTCTCTTTTGCCAAAGCCTCAATAACTATGTCACGTGCAGGCAGGGTTTGCTTAAATTCTAAAGGTGAACTGCTTACACCCCAAAAGCACATAAAATACTCTTCTATCCCAATAGTGTGTTTACGGGAAGCAAAGGCACAGCCATATAATAGTGTACCATATTTCGATGAATATAGCAATATAGTCACAGTAATAAATAAAGCCCACCTCACACGTAGCGTCTGCGCGACCGCGCCGCCTCGTCGCATCATTGACACTGAAGCGCGACTCGGCAATCGTCCGTGCAATACCAAACCCAAATCACGAACTGTTGACAGATAGCGTCGACCGTTAAACTCTTTGATTGGGAATATTTTATTGGCGGGATAGTAAAGCGATGCGACCACACGTATCAGCTTTGTTCCAGAAATAAAAGTGTGGTAACGCCTTATTGGTTTTATACTTTATTGTGGCATATTGCTGGTAAATTTATATGAACTAAAACTTCTTTACGCAAGCGTTTGACTTGGGGAGTAAGCTGGTGAATGCGTGACGAGAGCGTTACGGAAACGGCGAACGGAAATTGAAAGGGAGATATACATTAGTAGACCTAAAGAAGTTTTACTTCAGTCGTATGGTCTCGAGCACACTCGTTTTTTATGACTAGTATACTAACTTGGCGACTAAAATGATAATTATGTAACATACATATACATAATATATCAGTCGCCCATTTAGTAATTTAAGTCGCTTTCTTATTTTCGATTTCGTCGATTTCTTATTTTCTGTTTATTATTATTCTGTTTAGCATTTTTTGATACCACAGCGGGAGTCAAACACGTATTTGGCCCACCTAATGTTAAACGGTTACCGTAGCATGTAGACGTTTGCAATACAAGAAGTATTGCTTCCGTATTGTTATTTGATTGCGAATTTTCTGTGTAAGACAAAGACAAGTAATTGCAGCTATTGATTTTAGACAACTATATACATATTATGGACAGTTCGACGCACCAACTGTTCGATTCTGAAGAATATCAAACTCGACATACTGATCCAATAGCAGCGCCTCTGGGCTGTGTGCCACGACAAGATATTTAGTATTTCCTACACATAGTACGCCAGGGTAGAGTTAACCTGGAGAAACTCATAATAACTGGATTGATACAATGTAGATGGCAAGCGACTTAGAAGACCAAGCCCTACGACATAGTCCGACCAGGTGTCCGAGGAACTGCAAATGCCAGTGTCTCAAACTCTCCATCAGGCTGAAGACCGCAGTAATTGGAAGACCTTGCTGCAATGCTTCTATGTAGTTCTCATCAATGATGAACCGACTTAAGGAGGAGGATATATAATCGAGGTAGCCACTTTTAAAAATAACTAAGATGAGTTCTTTACAATATTTCACTAGCCAATCCTAAATTCAGGAAAAGGACAAGTCATTAAATAAATAAATAATAAATAAATATTTCTGGACAATTTACATAGCGCCATCTAGTCCCAAATTAAGCGCAAAGCTTGTGATATGGATACTAGACAACTGATAAATGTACTTAAATACATTTTTTTTTGTAAATACAGACTTATAATACATAGAAAACACTCAGACCAAGACAAATAGATATGTTCATTCATGCACACAAATGTTTGTCTTGTGTGGGAATCGAACCCGCGACCTCGGAGTCAAAGTGGTCACTGCTAACCATTCGACCACCGAGCTCATCAACAACGTCATTGAACCAGAAGTCAAAATATATGTGCAAAAAAAAATGTAAAATAAGACACAAACCACAAATGAAGGGAAAACCCCACGTTTATTTAGTAAAAGTCTAATATGAAACACCGTCGCTTACAAACGAATACGTACTGGGTGTGTTCTGATACCGCCCGCAGCCGCAATCACACACTTATTCAAACATTCCTACTTTTCACGTGTTTTTTTATAAACACGGCTGTAATAAATATATACCAATCAGTATCAACGTTTTGTATAAACGAGAAACAAGTAAATTTTAATGGAAACAGATGCTGTGGGCTTGCATTCGTTCACTGCCTTTTTTCAGCCATGACGATCAATCTTAGGTGGTAGGTGGTGGTAGGTAAAGTTGGGATTTTTAAAATACATTTTATAGAATAGAAGAAAAAGAAAGGAGAAAAATCAACTTTATTCTGACAGAACATCATAGAAACCTCTTTGTAAATATTTTATTTGTAAATATTCGCTCGATTTTAGATTAGTTTTAGTTTAATGTACATTTTAGAATATTTCATAATAATAAAAAAGCATATTTATAGAAAAAAAAATAACTGTCATCACATAGACTATATTTTGGACACTGTATTGTATAGCCATCATACATAGACTTATAAATCTTACGGTTTTTTTTTAACGTTACGGACGTTTTTTGCTGGCTCGGCTACCCCTCCGCAACTTAATAAGGAACTTTGTTCCAAAAAAATATTTAAGTATAATCAGTGTACCCATACTACAAACTTTGCTTAGTTTGGAACAAGATAACCATGTGTCATGTGTCAAGATAACCAAGATAATTTGTCCAGGAATATCCGGCAATCACCAATTTCCATGGTGTAGGTCCAAAGTGATTTGATAGATAGATAGAACATGCTTTATTTACATTAGGTATACAAACTTCAGAAACAATTGAGTCAGCATACAGAAAATATCCACTTATAGAATATGTATGTGCAACAAGGCGGCCTTATTGCTAAAAGCAATGTTTTCAAGGCAACATTAAGGTAACGGATATATTAAATGAAGTAGGCAAGGTTGACAAGCATGACGACCGAAAGATAAAAATACATAGTAACAAGTTTGTAATATCATACAATATTATTTTTATTAATTATTAATTTAATATATATATTTTAGATCAGACAGATGTTGTTGCATGATACTTAAACAAATCACCTATAGTATTTTGGAACCTGTTTCGTTATTATTGAGATACTGCTAGGTCAGGCCAGGGGTGTGTCGGCGGCATAATAACGCAGAATCAAAGGCTGTTCTATACGGATGAAGAAAAGGGAGGCATTCGAGTTGTGCTTTTTAATTTGGACCTTCTATTCTATAATTTTGGAATAGGTATAATATTTTAGATATCTTTTTTTAATTTAGATATTTTACCTATTCTCCGCAGTTGAGCAGCGTGGTAGAGTATGCTCTAAGCCCCTTCAATTGAAGGGAGACCCATATCCCAGCAGATGAATAAGGGTTGACCTATAAAGTGGTCAACAAAAGTACTGTCTGCTGGATTGCAAGTCATTACCAGATCAAGGACATTTCACTAATTCCGCAACTTAATACTGCGCATGAGAAATATGTGAAAACGTATTGTACGCGACCACTTCCCGTCCGATAGCGAGCGGTGCGATTGTAGAAAGAAACCTTTGGTATCATGCTTCGACTCATCCGTAGAACAGAGTTCGATGTAATTATGGAACAAAAACGTATTAAGTTTGCTATACTACTTATTTAATAGTAATAATAATATTTTAAATAAAACCATGAAGTTAATTTAACAGCTTTGTTTCTTACATTTGCAGATCGAGCATGCGTGGTGCGCATGCGCGACGCCCGCGCGGCACTGCGTTCACAGATTATGTAGAAAATTTTCAAAATTGCAATACATTTGCATTGCAACTTGCTTAATATAGCTGAACCCTGGGCTGAAGCTGTATCGAAACGGGAAAAAAGGTATTTATCGATACAGTTGTCCATAAAGAGCTGTATCGAAAAGTAACTTTTTAAATTTATTTTGATGGCTTGTGCGTAAAAGACTGACATTAAGATTCTGTGTTTAGTTTTTTAATCTCTAAATTTCAGTATGAGAGTAGATAAATAATATTTTACATTTCAGTTAAGATATTTAAAATCAAATAATGTTGAATCTGACATTAGCTCCGCATAAAAACGCACGAAAGTGAATTACCAAATGCAGATCAAACTTTATTCTACGGATGGGCCGACTTGTATTTTAGCGCAGTCCAATAGTGGTGATGTTGGTATCTTATTTTTTTTTCGGCCCACCAGATGTTAAGTGTGTACTTCATGTTACCAACGTTAAAATGGCTACGGTAACCGTAGCCATTATAACGTTACTAATATGGAGTACCAGCTCTCCGGCATATGCAATTCCCTCTTCCCACATCTACCCGTTTCTATTAGTGAAGTAAAAAAGTAATTTTTAGTCTCCACTACAGGAGCACGACCCTCTCTCGTCCGTGACAGACAGGAGGATCAGGCCTACACTCCCCACGCTGGCCAGACGGGATGGGGAGGCCTGATCGATGTTTTATAATGTATTTCCCTTAGTCGCCTTGTACGATATTCACGGGAAGAGATGGAGTGATTTTATTCTAGTCTGCCGGAAACCACACGGCCAAAAAAGTTAAATTACTTTTTATTTACAATGCTTCCTTTTGTATTCGAGTACCTTACTCAACTTACATTCACATTAATCTAATCTGACTTCTAATAAATAACTCTCATAATAATCACCACAATGAAGAGGGATTGTCTTTACGCCAATAAATAACTTAAAACAAGCCCAATATCGAAGAGACTTTCTCGCTGGCCAATTAACTCCTCCATTTGCATCCCAACTCCTTAATTACCTGCCTTATAATTATTTTACCAAACAAAAGACTTAGAGGGTGCACAGACGGACAACATATTTTGTTCCTGAAATATATTTCAACAGAATTTCCTTTTTGGATTACTTTTTTTATATAAATAAGTAATACGGTATAAGTTATATATTGTATAGTTAATTGATTCAGGTGTTATTTTGAGAAAATCAAATTTACAGGCAATTTGATCTACACTACTTTGCGTGCTTCCGCCACCAATTAGTTCATGCAAACTACTGCCGGCCGGCACCCACCCACTACCGTGAATAGTTGTATGCGACTGCCGTGGCTGCTTTGGTCGTCTCTGCTACCGCTGCTGTGGTCGTCTCGGCGAATCTCCAACATCTGAAGAAGAACCGCCCCTGCCGCGACCGCCGAGACACTAGCAGAGCAGAGACGACCACGGTAGATCAAATTGCTTATATATTGTAGTCAACACTAGGGCATCTATCTACGCACACATTTGCACATGTACAGAAGTGATCTGTTTGTATAGAGGTTTGTGACCTCACTCACTCACAGGAACACATCAACCCTCAAGGTAATTATTATTTACTATGATATTCTGTGAGGTAGAATACTTCCGAGCATCTTATAAATGCATGTGCCCCTCTCTTTTCGCCAGAGCTTTGTTTGTCAGTTCTCAGGGCACGCCACGTACATGTGAGGTTGGCTTTGATTCAAGGATGTTGATGAACCACTTGTACCCTTATTCTGCATTCTAGTACCACACTCCAGCCACTCCATACAAATGTCGCGTCGTTTACATTAACAATGACGTCTGTGTATAGCGCGAATGAGCATGTGTGCGTGCGGTGCCATACAAACTGTTCCAGATCCGTCTCAGAGGGGAGGTGAGGTCGACACGAGAGAGCGGCTGGGAGTGGCCATACTGTACGTAGTACTATTACTTATACTGTGCTAGTATATCAACTAATGATATACGTACAATTAAATATAGTATCTTGTGTAATATAGATTATGGTAGGTATTAACTCCAATAATTAACTCTTTTGGGCCTGATGATCAAATCTCATTCAAACCACATATTTCAGGTACTGCCTCTCCGTCTGCATTCACCCTTATACCGAAAACTCATTAGAACAAGCGACAATCTTCATTATTTACCTTGAGCTCTAATTAATTCCTTGTCATGGTTTTTGCTTCAACGTTTGAGTTATATCTTCACGAAAGTCTAAAATAGACAGACTATATAATTTCAAGTAAGCAAGAATGGGATGGATATATTTCTCTAGCATCTGATTACCATCTTTTAGCAATTAGTAAAACATACAAAACTCCACCCCTGGCATGTTCTGTTCCCCTGGTAGGTGATGCTGAATATTCGCTCGTAAATTACTTGAAAACTTAGTGCCAAGGTGGCTTAGATTTAAAGCTCGTAATGTACTTGGACGTAGTTGCGGAGAGCAGATAAGGGGTGTCTCGTCTGACTTTTAACCGCAATAATTTAAATTGCTTAACTTTCACGTTTGTTAATTTTAAAAAGCATGTAGGAATGACTAATTTCTTGGAGTTACAGTGTACTCAAAATTGCAATGTGGGACCCATTTTAATAAATAAGCTGGTAAACTCTAACGCATAAGCTGTTTTAAGAATTAAACAATTGACGAACGTGGCTACTGCGCGTTTAGTCTATTTTAGCTACTTCCACAGCATCTTATTGCTACACAACAGCTTTGTACACAACAGTTGTGGAGAAAGGCAGCTGGTATTGAAACAATTTTTATTTTACAGAAAAGAGCGATCCTTTATATTGAACATGGGTCCCAGGGGATCACTTAGAGAAGTTTTTTAAGAAATAAATATCTTCACTGTACCTTTTCAATAAATATCACACTACTTACGCTGGGTTTGTGAGTATTTACTGCCAAAGCATTTTAATACAAAAATATTTAACTTAGATATTTTTTTTGGCGATTTGTTTAACGCACTGGACACAAATTTTCCATTATATAGTCAACCGTACGTAGAGGGTTACAGCACATCAAGCTTGAAGTATCAGAGGGTCTCGCGTAGCGCTACGGATGCTACGTCTCGTAGCTGCGTAGGGCCATCGTATACTCGAATAATTTTCTCTGTGTTATAAAAGTAAACCGTTACTGACTAATCTGTCAACGCACAGCACTAGTGGATTGAAATTCAGCAAACAGGTAGCTATTTTGACGTAGGCATCCGTTAAGAAAATATTTTTGAAAATTCAATTCAAATTTCGTATGGTCGTATCCCGCTGCATACCGGGATACGACCATACGAAGTGGAGGCGCACGCCAGTAAAATATAAAGTTGATACAAGCAAAGCTGCGGGCGATAAGCCAATATAAATTTTTAGGTAAACAACTAAAAATTCTAACTAAAAAGTCGAAAAAAACGAACTAAAAAGTCAAGCAATGCATTATATAGTTTGAAATGACAATAGACGGTAAATTTTAACAATATTTCATTTAGTTTCACCGCGATGATGTCTGCAATAAAATCTTGCAAATTAAATTTGACCCACTTCTCAGTATCCGATTGAGCTGAAATTTGACATATTATTTGAGTCTCAAGACTATTATACCTAAGTGTAGCTATTTGTAATCCAATGTGGCGGCCGTTACCATATGGCGATTCCTAATTTCCACATTAAACTGATATGGGTATCAAAATGAACCAAAAACGTTTTCTTATTGTGTTTCGCTTACGAGTATAAAACCCTTTTGTTTTATAAGCGAAATACAATAAGAAAATGTTTTTACCCGACTGCGACAGAAGGAGGGTTATGTTTTTCGAGAGTATGTATGTATGTATAATTGTTTGGCACGCTCTGCAGCCTGAACGGCTGGATGGATTTTAGCTTGAGAGGTGTCGTTAGATTCGTATTTGCTGTGACATAGGCTACATCAAATATAAAAAAAAATATATGTCGGCTGTGAGCCGCAAAATTGTCGTTGCAGTAATTTTTTTTTCTTCTAAATATATGGGTATCAAAATAAAGGTCTCGATGACCTGATTTCAAATATTTTGATATATTAGATTTTGCCTGCGGCTTTGTTTGTATGGAATGATATTATTGTTACGCGTGATTAATAAATCTATTGTAGGTGCAGTCGGGTTTTTGATTTTTTTAATTAACTTATAACTTGTTAATGCTTCTTGTTCTTCTTCTTCGTCAACCCTTATTCCACCATTGCTGGGAGACGGGTCAATCTAAGGGGTTTAGAGCGTACTCCACGCTGCTCAACTACGGGTTGGCGGAGGCCAGTGTTTTCAAAGCGCCTAAAGGCCATTGACTTGGCTTAACGACTGTCATCTAACGACAACAACCGGGACTCCGAAGTACGATTTTTTTAATTATTGTTTATTTAGTTAATTGATTCAGGCGTTATTTTGCGGAAGTCAAATTTACAGGCAATTTGATCTACACTACTTTGCGTGCTTCCGCCACCAATTAGTTCATGCAAACTACTGCCGGCCGGCACCCACCCACTACCGTTAGTAGTTGCATGCGACTGCCGTGGCTGCTTTGGTCGTCTCTGCTCCAGCTGCTGTGGTCGTCTCGGCGAATCACCAACATCTGAAACAGAAGATACATGCGACCGCGCTGCCCCGACTGCCGTGGTCGTCTCTGCGACACATGTTTCGCCTCTACCTGAGGCATCCTCAGGCGATCTGTAGATGTTGATGGTTATGCCAATTGTTTATTTAATAATAACTTATTTTCTTATTCAACCATAAAAAAACTCTTCAGATTAAAGTATTATACATAAAATCCCATGTCGATTTAATTAAACTGACCTCAGCACCGCTCTCAACAATTGAATTTAACACGAAAAAACCTTTTTATAATCAATTGAGGATTTTCCGCGCAATGGCTCGTGAAAAAGTTGGACAATCCACCCAAATTTATGTAATTAAATTCAAAATGTCGGTTAAATGGAAGTATTCAGATGGTTTTGTATTCGACCGGGTTCGATATTAAATAAATTTACAGGGTGTCTTTTGATAGCTAACGTCCGGATGAAATGCCTGAAAGACTTGCTTCACTGTGTATCTACTTGCACGTCAATCTGTCAATATTTTGTCAATATATTGAAGATCTCTCACCTGAGTCTCTTATAGTTTTTTTGTTTCATTCACTCACTCACTTTTCATATTAGGTGATTTAAGATTGTCCTGCCAATAACCAACACAAAGAGTTATCCAATTTGGCGCAGTCGTTCGGAAATTATGAACGTACATATATTTCGGTTATATTTATTTTGTATTGGAAGGTTAGTGATTTATTTTCAAATTGTTCAAGAGTAGAAATTGCAGATTTTTTTATAGCACCAGGGTGGCAAATAAGCATACGACCTGCCTCATGGTAAGTCATCGCAGACTATAGACGCTTGCGATACCTTTGGCTTTGGATCGCAAATGTCTGTAGTCACGCGTTGGCGACCCGGAAAAAATACCTTTACACGTTTTTTGAACAACCTCACACTAGTCTAGTAGGAAAACCTTGGCAGGGAGTTAGTTCTACAACTTAAGAGTTTGAGGCAGTAAACTCCTCTGAAACCTGTACGGTTTCGGCTAATGCGTTAGAATGAATTTCCTGCCTATGGCCAGCGGTGCGACTATTGGAAGAGCCCGTAGGCATCATATCTTAGAATACAATTACTGTAATTGTATTCTAAGATATGATGCCTACGGGCTCTTCCAATAGTCGCACTGCTATCTAAATCAAATACTTAATATCTTATGTATGAAATGTATATACAAATTATTTAATTTGTATATACATTTCATATATAAGATATTAAGTATTTGATTTAGATATTGTTATTTATTACTTACATGTCTGTGTTAATCATTCCATACATCGTCGAAAGGCACCCGATTCACATAAAAAAACTTAAATAGTACACTATATTAAAATCAATAGCTGTTATACCCAGATCGATCCGCGCACACCTCGCCACTTGAAGCATGCCGGGAATTAGGGGAGTGCATTGAGAAATTTTTGGGTCGTAGATATGCGAAAAATACGATGTGCTGTTTTGTAGCTAAAGGAGAAAGACTAATACCTCAAGGGGTCCACACTGCTATACCTTAGTGTAAATGTTAAAAAAAAATTGAACTATTTATTAAGCTATCCGGTGAGGAGTTCGATAACGTCGTTGCGCGAATCAGTCCAATCGATCACGCAAGTTAAGCAACGTTGACAATAGCCTATCTATGGTTAAGTTTATTTATCTAGAGCTCCTCCATGTTTCCGAGGGTATTGGTCCTGGCTGCTGTCATCGTTATGCCAAGGCAGTGGCCTTTGGGCAGCTTGAAAATACTGCCGTCCTCAACTCGCATTTAAACAGCGCGCTTTACTACGCTCTAAACCCCCATGATTCGGGTTTGATATGGGTCTCCCTTCAATTCGTATCCCAGCAGTGAGATAAACAAGGGTTGATGACGAAGCTATCTAATGGTTACTTGGCCAATTTATTGAATTATTACTAGCGACTCGTCTCGACTTCGTGCCAATTCAACTTAAAATAAAATATACATTCTTTCTTAATGTCACCCTTTTTTGAGCCAAGTCAATAAAAAAATCAGAGTACAGAAGATAATTTTCGTCGCCATTTTCTTTAGTTCGAACAAGTCGCATCCATTGTGTTTCGTAGATCCACGAGCCATTTTTTACCTTTTTATCTCCGACAATGGCACTCGATATGATTGCCCCGGGCTGCTGGGGAACAAAACGATCGACAGATGTGCTGCACCCGCACCTTTGAATGTTTCATAGTTTTTATTCTGATTAAATTGTTGGAAAATCGAGTAGTCCATATTTGATGAGGTTACATTGAGAATGATGTTGTAATTTTGGAGTGTAAGTGAATCATTAGCATGTTTAGAATCAAAGTTAAACCCATTTGAGTTATGTTATGTTGTTTTTTTACTTATGTTTTTCAATATCATAATGAGTGCGTGTTTTATTCAAAACTGTTTAGGTGCCAGCCTTAATACCAGCATTTTTAGATGTTAATATTTCATTGCTATGTTTAAAGCCAGAGCCAATTTCACCTGATGATGCACTTTGCTGACTAGCAAATGAGGCTCTTTCACTTTTGACAGAGCAGAGGTGCACGGCATGACAAGCCACAATTAAGCAGTAGTTCCACTTCATAGAAAACCGAGGCCAAATAACAGTACCTTCATCATCAGCCTGTATCTATCCACTGCTGGATATAAGCCTTCCCCAATGCTTTCCACCAAATACGATCCTCCGCCTTCCGCATCCAGCCTCTTCCAGCCGTTTTCTTAAGGTCATCGGACCATCTAGAAGGAGGGCGTCCAACGCTTCGTCGTCCTACGCGCGGCCTCCATCTAATACCTTCCTCCCCCATCTGCCATCACTTACTCGGCAGATGTGACCCGCCCATTGCCACTTCAGCTTGCAAACTCGAAAGGCTATGTCGACAACTTTAGTTCTCCGTCGAATTTCTTCGTTCCGGATTCGATCCCTCAGAGAAACCCCGAGCATAGCCCTCTCCATCGCTCCAGTACCTTAGAGTATTATTATTTTTATGCAAGTGAATGCGGTCGCCAGACATGAGAAGATGCAGCTAAATAACAATTGACTTTTGATAAACGCGTCGCTTAGAAGAATTAGATGTAGTGGCTGAGAATTGATCTGACTGACTTTTATTTACTCGACCATCATCATAATAAGGATAAAAAATGTAATAAATCACCAAACGTTAAGACATAATACCGATTAGTAGGTGTTTACAAAAGGTATTGGATAGACAGACAACCGACAAACTAGATTATGCCACCTCCATCAAAGTCCAACTTGATTGATGAGTTCTTTGGTCAAATGAGGTGCTAATACTCACATATACAAACAAAATTGCACCTTACTGCATGTTATTTAAAAGAAAAATAGCCGCACGTATTAACTATGTCTGGTTTTTACTTTCTGCTAATCCGTCATTATGGCAAACACCTTCGTTACATTTGCGAAGTAATTTGAACGTTATTACGGTGGGATTGAAGTGATGTTCGATGTAAAATATAATTTTGTAGATGGAACTGATGATCTGTCATTGTGAAGTCGTTTTGTTCGCATTTTAGGGAGGAAACTTATTAACTTTCAGCCAGGTGCAATGAGCATTTTTACAATAACTTTTACCACCGCTGAGTCAGGGTTTGTGCATCACTGTTATTTTGAATACGAAAGTCGAAGTTTTCTTAGTAAAAAATAATTTTAACGAAGACATCGTCCATCAAAACCACTTTTAACCTCGGTTAAAACTACTTTTGACTGCGTATTTTTTGACTACATATGCAGTCAAAAGTAGTTTTAACTGAGGACGTTGGTTAGTTAGGTCAAGGTACAAACAAATTCCGAGTGAGCGAAGAGAGCGAGGTTCAACTTTTGGCCTTTGGAGGCAGGTGAGGTACCCGAGGTTTCTAGTGAAACCTAGGAGCATGTAGATTTCGTATTAACCCCTGCGGCCATCATCGCAACCATACCCTACCTGTTTAAATGCCAAATATTTTGCTTAATCACATCATAAAAACCTTGCCATACTTTCCGTTCTTTGATGTTGGAGAATATTGGCTTTTAAGAGAACTACCATTGACTTTTCAGGTCCTCTGCTTATTCTTTTTGCCTTATCGAAAGCAGTAATCGTGGCATATGGGCCTGTAACAACAGATACATCACATGCGCGTTGCTGACCCTGTAAAAACCTCTTAACGCCCGTTTTGAAGAACCCCATGCTAAAGTCTCCTGGGAAAACCTCAACAGGCAGTTAAACCACATCATCATCATCAGGTTCATTTTAGTCTCCACTACAGGAGCACGACCCTCTCTCGTTCGTCCTAGACGGAAGGAGGATTTGGCCAGCGTGGGACTCCCCACGCTGGCCTAAACGGGTTGATGAGGCCTGATCGATATTTGATAATGTACTTGTATTTCCCTTAGTCGCCTTGTACGACATCCACGGGAAGAGACGGAGTGATTCTGTTCTAGTCTGCCGGAAACCACACGTACATAAGTTAAACCACAGCTTGATAGTATTCCTAATAGTTTTCTTTCATCCATTCGAAAATAACACGATCTAATTGTGAAGTAACTACCTAATTCAACAGCCATTACCTCTTACCTCAGTTAAGTGCTAATCCAGCCACCGTGACGTCTAGACGCATCTAAATTACGCCTTTATTCGCGATTACGCCAATAATATACATTAAAATGGTAATAGAACGACCACGAGCCGCCTCGGGAGCATTAGACAATTACTGTCAAATAACAACGCACCAAAAGCAACCTGTAAAGTAACCATTAAACGATTCAGAACCTTAAGCATTGTGATTTAAGGAGTAATGTTTTTTTTTGGATGGTACAGATAATGCGGTTTGTTTAGTTCAGAAAAACGCAGCGATTGTCGAAAATCGTATGTTCGATAAAATCGTAATACAGTACGGTGTATCGCAAATGATTTATATGTGTAGTTATTGTTGGGGGGTCATTTTTATAGCTGTTTTAGATGTGAATCTCCGATGAAAATATAGCTTTAGTTAGTTAAAATGTTTTGGGGTTATAAAACACGTGCTGGACTGCCGATGATGGCATTGATAAGGATATTTTCTGGAAAAAATATTATATCTTTTTCGCATTTATTGTCGATTTTGGTAGTGAAATCAAAGTTCTATTTAAATTTATGAAATTAATCTTGCACATTACATAATGCAAACTGCTGGCAAAAAAACAAAGCTGGTAAACATATATGGGAGACTAATAAACAGCTTGTGCTTACAGAAAGTCGAATAAAATAAGTATGCATAGTCTTATATTGAGAACCCATTTTTTTTTAGATGTTATTAGTACTTATATTTTTTTAAATTACTACAACACTTCTACCAAAAGTACCATATCGATAGTTATTTATATGTATTCACATAAAACACCTCCAGTTATATTACCGACAAGTATTTAACGACTAAAATAACATGCGACTAATCGATTTGTCTCCGGCGCACAGCGCTCCTCAGGCGAAGATTAAATGCGATTAGACAGCGGAAAATCCAGGACTACCAATTAGTAAGTACTACTGATTGCTATTAATCATATCCAATATAGTTAGGATTCCTACAGATGATACCGCGACCACAAATATAGCGTGCGTATGTGGAACTGGTTTCTTAATGCGAACGCACAGCGCTTCAGTTTTTGTACTCAGTTAAAAACGAGAAGTATGTAAGTTTTGAAGCTAATAAATAAACTAGAATGAAAAGTATCTTGACAATAAATTGTAAATTATAACTACTGAAAATAATTATTTATGTGTAAGTGAATGATTTCATAACAGTGCTCGGTGACATGATACCCAGCAAGAAGTAGATCGAAATTGAAGTCACGAATTGAATTGTAATGCTGATCAACTGAGCCCATCCAGCGGGCTGTCTTTTCGGTATACTATATTCACTGTACTATTTTCTAGTTCTTGGTACCTAATTCTAGATTTACTAGACTTATGTTTTCTAGCTACTATTATATTTCACTATATTATTCAATTGTTTGTTTATTAACTAGATGTTTTCCCAAGAGACTACAGTATGAGGTTCTTCAAGAAAGGCCTGAAAGGATTTTGCGCCACCACCGGCACACCATGAGTGCTGGCTAAGACGTTTCAAGTGCACCATATTATAAATTATAATGCCTGGTTGATCTAAGCACATGTTTACTTACGACTTTTAATGGTATAAAAATAAATTAATTTCCTCTCTTAAATCACGGGTCAAGCCCGGTCATTTGATAGGCGTGCGCAGGGATATGAATCCAACGCGTAGAGGCCCCTTTGAGAAGTTTGATGTAATATTGTACGCCCGCCGTGACCAACCGTGACGGATATGTCAATGGAACGATATACCCATGAGCAGGTCTCGGCAGGCTTTGAGACTATTGCGAAGTGTGATGGAAAATAAATGGGCTATGGAGGTGAGATCTGGGTGAACTTACTTAATACCGGGCTATTACAGAAGAGGGATATAATAGTAAGGAAGTTAATAATACTAGCAATAAAAGCAGTTATGGCAGGCGTCCCTGCCATAACTGCTTTTATTGCTAGTATTATTAACTTCCTTACTATTATATATCCTACTATAGAGTATCATAGAGTAACCTATGCGCCATAGTATTATTTTTATTTAAAAAATCCAAACAATTGAAGTTAGCTCAATGCGTGGTGGGATCTCAGACTAACTCTATGCAGATACAGTTCGCAGAACGCAAACCTTTGCATTGTCCATTCGAGGTGTCATTAATTGTACTTGGTATTTGCGATGGGCAATTTGTTTCACTAATTAGCAACAGGAATTCACTTCGCCCACACCACTGATTCGTCTACTTTCTTTCATTAACCTTTCCTTTTGTACAACATGGGGAGAGTTACCATTGCAGGTTATATGTAATTTTTAATCTTTATTCTTTATTGCATATAAATTATACAGTACAGGTAGTATACATAATATAGTTATGCTAAGACGAGCTTATCTCTTTAAGAGATCTCTTCCAGCTAAGCTAACAAAGTAGATATATTATATAATGAATATTTGTTGTACACTGTTGCATAGTCTAAGCAACATATCTATCAATATACACAAAAAAATTATACAACTATGTATAGGCATATATATATAACACATCCACGCATATACGTAGCACACACACCAATACACTCATAAACATACATAGACAGCTACTTTCAGTTTTTTTTAAAGGAACTGACAGACTGGCTCTCACGAAAATGAGAGGGTAGTTGAGACCATAATTGTGCACCACGATAAGAAAAAGAATTATAGAAGAAAATAGTACGTGCAGTAGGAAGAACTAGCGTTTTATTAATGCACTGGCGAAGAGGACGAGGTCTAGTGGGGAGGACTTGGAAGCGGGAAAGAAGATAAGCAGGAGAAGTTGGACCTTTAAGGATCTTGTAGAAAAAGGAAAGAATACGAACATTACGTGTAAAGCGAATAGGGTTTTATATTTGCCTTAGAGTAAAATTGTATCATCATCATCATCAGCCTGTATCTACCCGCTGATGGATAAAGGCCTTCTCCAATGCTTTCCACCATACCCGATCCTCCGCTTTCCGGATACAGCCGATTCTAGCTGCTTTTCTGAGTTCGTCAAGTCTATCTAGACAGAGGGCGCCTCAGGCCTCGTCACCCCTTACGCGGCCTCCACTCTAGGAGTATCCTCCCGCATCTGCCATCTTTGGCACGGCAGATGTTATCGGCCCACTGTCACTTATGCATATATGTAAGGACTAAAAGTACAGTAGGCGGTCTTATCGTTAAAGCAATCTCTTCCACACAACCTTAACTCCAGGAGAGAAACAATAAATAAATAAAATAAATAAATATTTCTGGACAATTTACACAGCGCCATCTAGTCCCAAATTAAGCGCAAAGCTTGTGTTATGGGTACTAGACAACTGATAAATGTACTTAAATACATTTTTTTTTTGTACACATAATATTGTAGGTGGCGCAAAACAATGCAATCAATCCGAAATTTATATATACAAATTACATTGCTTTCTATTATACTAAAATATTTGACTGACTGTAACATTATACATACAGAATAAGGCATTGTCCGACTAAATGTTTTTTTTTTTTTTTTTTTATACTACGGCGGGTACCAGTCAAGCATACGTCCCGCCTGATGTGAAGCGGTTACCGTAGCCATATTAACGCTCGCAACATAAAATATCGCTCGCGCACCGCCACCCCCGCTGCAAGCGCAGCATATCCTTCCTTTCTGGTGACCTCACTCACTCGCAGAAACACAACAGCCCTCAAAGGAACCGTTATTTGGCTGCGGTATTCTGTGAGGTGGAGGTACATTCCCCAGTCGGGTAGCTTACAATTAAGCTCCCTACCTCTCTTTTCGCCAGAGCTTCGTTTGTAAGTCAGCAGGGTGCACCGCGTGCAGGTGAAGTTGTCAAAGTTGTCAAAGTCAAAGATGTTGATGAACCACTTACACCCCAAATTGTTCTGTGCTGTGACATCGACTGGTATGCGTCAGATACCATTAAAGCATTAATGCTGAAACACCAAGCTTTTCCAATTCCTTTATTTCCTAAAAGTGTATTAGAAACATTTCACAAAACATATTCAGCGATGTAGGTAACGACACGTTACAACATATAACGACCGCTATTACCGATTCACCGGAAGTTGTCGGAAAGCGCTCGTACGGAAACTTGCGAGAGCCTCCTACATACCACCAATTGTTCCAAATCTTTAAACAAGTTCAGTCCTTGTAAGCTTTTCTTGTGTTAATATATTGTGGGAATGGGGACTTTCTATTTTTGACTTGATATTGACTATAATTTTGGGGTGTAAGTGGTTCATCAAGATCTTTGAACCAAAGCCAACTTCACCTGCACGTGGTGCACCCTGCTGACTGACATACGAAGCTCTGGCGAAAAGAGAGGTAGGGAGCGTAATTGTAAGCTACCCGACTGGGGAATGTACCTCCACCTCACAGAATGCCGCAGCCAAATAACAATTCCCTTGAGGGTTGTTGTGTTCCTGCGAGTGAGTGAGGTCACCAGAAAGAAAGGAAGGAGATGCTGAGGTGGCAGCGGGGGTGGCGGCGCGCGAGCAATATATTATGTTGCAAGCGTTAATATGGCTACGGTAACCGCTTCACATCAGGCGGGCCGTATGCTTTTCTGTGACCCGATGTAGTATATATAAAAAAAAAAATGAACTAGCGATCGTCCGCGACTTGTCCGTGTGGTTTAATATAGTAAACAATTATTAATAACTCTGCTTCTATCAAAGCGTTTTAAAATGAAACATACACCATATTTTAAGTTAGATGTAGTAGTATCGAGCCCGGTGGTCGAAATGGCTACTTTGACTCCGAGGTCGCGGGTTCGATCCTCGCACAAGGCAAACATTTGTGTGCACGAACACCGAATACGTGTTGTGTCAGTAACACGTACTGGGAGTGATTAATTCATGCCCTAATTACATAATTATTGTACACGACATTGTTATACTTGCAAGGATATACAGATGACTCAGGCACAGGTGCAACTTAGTGCCGCTGTCAATCAAGTATAGGGTAAATTATTTATTTATTTATTCTTACATACATATATATTCATTGACGCATTAACGGAATCCGTCACGCAATTTTCTAATTACGACTATGTGATGTTATTGGGAGATTTTAATATTAATATGCTTGAAGGATCCAATTCTGATGTTGCCAAAATTAATCAGTTTCTTAACTGCCTAAATCTTCAGCAAGCTGTGAAAGACCCTACGCATTTTTCGTTTGGGGCTGATACATTAATTGATATTGTGTGCACGAATTGTAACATACACGAATTATCAGTCACTAATATTACCGGGTCTCTGGGTCATGCAATGGTGAATGTGAGCTTCATGTTAAAAAAACCTAAATCTCCTCCTAGGTTAGTCACATATCGACCAATAAGACGGATTGACATGGCAGAATTCAATAGAGACCTTGCTAAGCTGGATTGGGAGTCTGTGTCAAAGTTGGATACGGTTGATGGAATGGTTGACAGATTTAACAATCTATTCTTATCACTTTGGGATAAACATGCGCCACTTACCACTTCTAGCTTCCGACATAATAAGGCATTGCCATGGATAACTGACGTAATCAAGATGATGATAGAACTTCGTAACAATGCTCACGACAAGTATCGCAAATCGAAAACTGAAGCACACAAAAAATATTACAAAGACTTAAAGAATTTAGTGGTAAAAAGTATTGACAGAGAAAAACGAGCATATTACAATCATTATGTAAATTCTAATATTAAAGACAGTAAAAAGTTTTGGAAGAATCTGAAGGAAAAAATTTTAGTAGATCCATGCAAAAGTGAGTGTCTACCGGATGGTTTCAGTGATGCTAATAAAATTAATGAACATTTCTTACACGTGCCAGGTCCTGAGGCGGTTCCTATCTCTCAGCTGTCTTATTATGAACATCATCGATTTAAAGAATGTGTAGATACTTTTAAATTGAACACGGTCAGTGAAGAATTTGTTGCCAAAATTATTATGTCGATTAAATCGAACGCAGCTGGAAGAGATGGTATTACTCGGGACATGCTTTTGCTTACTCTTCCACGTACCTTGGCCGCCATAACTGATATTATAAATCGTTCTATTGTTACTGGTATTTTTCCTGCTCAGTGGAAGGAAGCATTAGTCACACCCATGCCTAAAATTAATCAACCTGATGACCTCAAAGACCTTAGACCGATCAGTATCTTACCTTTTTTGTCAAAGGTTCTGGAAAAAGTGATTTACAATCAGGTAATTCGGTACGTTGAAGCCAACAATATTCTGCCACCATTTCAGTCAGGCTTTCGAAGGGGCCGCGGAACTGTCACGTCCCTTCTCGACGTAACGGATAACATACTTGCAGATCAGGACGAGGGGCGTAGTACAATTTTGACTCTTCTCGATTTTTCTCGCGCATTTGACTGTCTAAATATATCTCTGTTGCTTTCGAAATTATCTTATTATGGTTTTGATCACCAGACAGTACAGTGGTTTTGTAGTTATCTGGACCAGCGATGTCAGTCGGTGAAACTCTTGAAACAGAATGGTTCTTATGCTCTATCGGCTCCTAAAATATTAAAGCGGGGAGTCCCACAGGGCTCCATACTTGGCCCACTTCTATTTATCATATACAGTGCTGACCTTCCTAGAGTCATTAAACACTGCAATTATCATTGCTATGCAGACGATGTACAATTGTATATTTCGGGACCTCCATCAGATATTGCTGTGTCTTTGCAAAGAATGAATGCAGATTTGAATCGTGTTGCCGATTGGGCTACTAACAATGCTTTAGTACTTAATCCACTGAAATCGAAATTCATGGTACTTGGTACAAAACAACAGATCGAACGTACAATGAAAGCTGGACCCATTGTAAGAATGATGGGAATGAACATAGAGCAGGTCAGTCTTGCGAAAAATTTGGGTGTCATTTTTGACAGCCATCTACGTTTCGAGGCGCATGTTTTGGATTTAGTTCGGAGGAGTTTTTATCGATTAAAGGTGTTGTACAAGATACGCAGTTATCTGAACGAAAAAGCCAGGATCACTCTGTGCGAATCCCTTATTTTATCTAGGCTTAATTATGGTGACTTAGTGTATGGGCCACGTATGCTATATAACACTCGGCGTATAATTCAACGTATACAAAATGCGTGTTGTCGGTTTTGTTACGATGTACCACCACGTACTCATATTTCACCCTATTTAGATAAAGCATCCCTGCTTAATATGGTTTCACGCAGACACTTTCATTTAGCAACTCTCATGTTTGATCTCGTCAAATTTAAAAATCCAGAATATTTATACAAAAAGTTAAAGTTCTGCACTACAAAGTATGGGGCTGGTGTTCTTCGATCGACACGTCCTCCACTGGCGGTATATAAGCACAAAACTGTCACTTTTACGGGTAGCTTCCGTTACCAAGCGACCAAATGTTGGAATAACATTTTTTTTTTTTGTTTTTTGTTGGAATCAAATTTTAAGAAACAATTAAAGCTGTTTTTGTTAGATTATCAAAAAAACGGTTCGGTGCAATCGCTTAGGTAATGGTGACTATGTATTCGGAATTTATTTTTTATATATATTATTTGTATTTGGTAGCAATAATATAAGGGTTGATTTTGTACCTGAATTTTACTGTAATATGTATTCCTATTAACTATAATGTCTTTCAAATATGTGGTATCTTGGCTGACACGTCTGTGGCGTTTGGATGCGCCCAGCACCTACTCAAAGGCAATAACTGAAAATCAGTGTTTTGCTCTCTGAGCAAGTCCAACACTGAGTTGTTGCCCGTTTGTATCACTGCAACACACGCTGAACAACGGAGCGGGGGATGGGGCTTCGGTTAATTTGTGAGCTCTAATATATATAAGTTCTGTTTTATTATTAGAAGTATTTTAAGTTTCTGTATTTTGTGTGTTTCAGTGTGCAAATAAAAATGTTATCTATCTATCTATCTATCTATCTATCATATATTGAGTCTTACAGAAAATCCAATGCGCTCAATATTGCCCATTGATAACATTCAACATTACATAACGACATACATAATAACATACCTACATTACAAACAATTATATTACAAACTAGCGGCCGCCCGCGACTTCGTACGCGTGGAGTTAGTTATTTGCAAATAATTTTTAATTACATTCGAAAAAGCTAAATACCTAATGAAAGGAAAAAAATAAAAATAGTTAAAAACAATCAATATCTATAACAATAATAAAACATCCTTCCTTATAATAGTAAGTATGTAATTGTTTTCAATATTTTTTATACTTAAATATCATTTAAAATCCTTCTGCCATAATTACTTTAACTTCAATAACATTGGCTTTTCATACAAATTTCCAACCCCCGTTTTAACTCCAAAAAGGGGTTGATTTCTAAAGATACATTATTAGTACACCTCCACACCATCTATAGAGCATACATTTTAAAATTCAAGTCCCTTACTTCAAAAATATAGAACTTTGGTACAAATTCCCAACCCCCGTTTTAACCCCAAAAAGGGGTTGATTTCTAAAGATACATTATTAGTACACCTCCACACCATCTATAGAGTATGCATTTCAAATTTCAAGTCTCTTACTTCAAAAACATAGAACTTTCATACAAACTTCCAACCCCCGTTTTAACCCCAAAAAGGGGTTGATTTCCAAAGTTACATTATTAGTACACCTCCACACCATCTATAGAGCATGCATTTTAAATTTCAAGTCTCTTACTTCAAAAACATAGAACTTTCATACAAACTTCCAACCTCCGTTTTAACCCCAAAAAGGGGTGAATTTCCAAAGATACATTATTAGTACACCTCCACACCATCTATAGAGCATACATTTTAAATTTCAAGTCTCTTACTTCAAAAACGTAGAACTTTCATACAAACTTCCAACCCCCATTCTACCCCCTTAGGGGTGGAGTATCGTAAAATCCGTTCTTAGCGGATGTCTACACCCTATAAGGAACCTACCTGCCAAATTTCAAGTTTGTAGGTGTTATAGTTTCTGAGATTTCGTGATGAGTGAGTGAGTGATTTTCTCTTTTATATATATAGAAGAAGATATAGATAAAATTATATTAACATTCCATATTCAGCATAAATTATTACATAGAATTTTCGATATATTCTACAGCCGCTCTGTGGAACTGTACCTTAGTACAACCGAATAAGTCAACCGCTGGGTATTTCAATACTAATGCATTAAGCAGTCGCAGCGCTCGGTTGATCGGAGCGCTAGCTGCAGCAGTCGTTCTAGTGCTTTGTAGCGCGAATTATATTCTTACCTTTCATACTACCAAGGAAGTCTCAAATTATCGTAGTATAATTTTGAAGTGTAAGTGGTTCATCAACATCTTTGTACCAAATGCAACCTCACCTGCACCTGATGCACCCTGCGGACTGACAAACGAGGCTCTGGCGTAACGAGAGGCATAGCGTATTTTTTAAGCTGCCCGACTACTGGGGAGTACCTCCACCTCACAGAAAAGTTGTTGTGTGCCTGGGAGTGAGAGAGCTCACCAGAAAGCAAGGAAGAAAGGCTGACAACGGATCGGCGACCCATTGGTGTTGCTGGTCTTCATAAGTGGTGGTAATTGCCGTCCATCAGGTGACCCACATGCTCGTTTGCCCCCTGCAAACAAGCATGTGGGTAACTCATATAAGAAAAAAAAGAAAAATAACAATTTAATTTTATTCCAAATTCCAAACGTATTCGATGATATAATGTATGAAATAATATTTTACATGTAGCTAGCGGCCCGCTCGCGCTTTACTGTGGTTCAGTCTTCCCGTTCTCATCTCATTCCTGTCGATTTCCATTACAAATCTTGTCCGAACAATTTCCACATAATATTTTTTGTCGTTCATTTTTCTGATACATAATATCATATAATATATTTTATACTTTTTTTTTACCACGTTTATATACCACGTCGGATGGCAGACAAGCATACGGCCCGCGTGATGTGAAGTGGTTACCGTAACCGTATTAACGCTCGCAACATAATATATCACTTGCGCGCCGCACTCCCGCTGCCAACGCAGCATCTCCTTCTTTTCTGGTGAACTCACTCACTCGCAGGAACACAACAACCCTCAAGGGAACTGTTATTTGGCTACGGTATTCTGGGAAGTGGAGGTATATCCCCCAGTCGGGTAGCTTACAATTACGCTCCCTACCTCTCTTTTCGCCAGAGCTTCGTTTGTCAATCAGCGGGGTGCACCACGTGCAGGCGAAGTTGGCTTTGGTTCAAAGATGTTGATAAACCACTTACACCCCCAGACTATTAAACCCTGGAGAATTTACGAAATATCATTATAGCGTGACATTGACTTATACTCGTACGAGTATAAGTGACCGGCCAAAACAACGCAATGAAATATGGACCTAAAATGTTTCATAATTCATAATTCATTTATTTGTTCATAAACATGGGTAGAAATACATTGGTGTTAAATATTAATAAAACAATAGGAACAACCATGATTCGCCTTATTGGCATATGAACAGTAACATTTGAATCTAATCATCATTCAAGATTTTATATTAATTAGGTACAGACTATCATTTCCATATCAATATTGAATTCGAATACAAAACAATGAGAATTAAATTAAGAAATGTCAATAAATATAAAGAATGTCATGAAATGTTTAGTTTAGCACTAACGCGACTCAGCACATCAGTCGATGCATTACACAACTGCACGCATATAGCGCATCTTATCGAGGTAATTGGAGAATCGAGAGCTGGCAACTATTTAGGCGAAGCTTTTTGTCTCATATTCAGTTAGGAGATTCTGCTAGCATATTCATCGCTTTACTTTGATGAGACTCTTTGAAAAAAAATTGGTTGCCTGTAAAGTCGGTATACGGGCGAAAGTTTTACGTGACAACGACTTTGAGTGGTAAAATGTTTTCGAGTGGAAGGGACGCATGCCTTTCACTTTTTATGTCTGTCTCTCTCGCTCTTAGGCGGGCTAACCATGCCCGAGTGGAAGGGACGCGTGCCTCTCACTCGCTCTCATTGTGAGCGCATAACGTGAGCGCGGAGCGTAACGCAGTTTCTTGAAGTGTCACCCGGCTAACCAATTTATAAGACGTTGTCACGTTAAAAAAACTGATTTATCTTAAACAAAAATACAAAAACATAAAGAGCAATAATAACGTCGAAATTTCAATACTGAAATGTTATGAATGGAAAAAGTCAGAGATTAACAAACACATTTTCATTTGAGTCCCGTTGATTGCATTGAAATAAATCGCCCCGCACTTTCACGGTCACGGCGACCACATCAAAGAGTTGGGGGCGAGATCCACCCCTGGACAGTGCGCCCTCACGGATGCTGCTGTATGTACGCGCAAAATAGGTGCGATGAAATTTTATGACAAACATATTGATGCGACGAGCTCGGTGGCGTAGCGGTCAATGACGCGACTTCGACACCAACGCTCGTGGGTTCGATTCCCACATAGGACAAACATTTGTGTGCATGAACATGTCTGTTTGTCTTAGTCTGGGTGGTTTTCTATGTATCATAAGTATGTATTTACAAAAAATAAATGTATTTACGTATGTTTATCAGTTGTCTAGTACTCATAACACAAGCTTCGCTTACTTTGGGGCTAGATGGCGCTGTGTAATTTGTCTGACAATATTTATTTATTTATTGATGTGCGTATTTCAGACAATATAATTTTATCACGGACGAAAGAATTACAACCAATATAAGAAAGAGCAACAGTGGTTCTTTCGTCGATGCCGTTTATGAACTGATTTTTGAAAATCCTTTCGTGTTCTTTTGACGTGAAACGTCTTAAAATCACTTCAATACATATGGGTACCTGGTCAAAAAAACTGGACGAAGTTGTGTATATCGTCTTACCTTAATAATTATAAAACTATAAGTCATCGAAACATGAATCGCGTGCTATTAATTAGCGTATATAGTCAGCTCGCTGCTAAGACCTTAAGTTTGCATCGGGGCCGGGCAGAGCGGCGGGGGAGGGGCATTGCGTAACGAAAACCGACACTCTCGCTTGTTTTATATTCAATATAACTCACGACTCACACGTGATAGCCCGATGATCACTGATATAGACGTTTCACAAGAGAAAAAGAGTGCACCAATAATAGATCCTTGTAAATTTAATTGCAATTATCCTATTCAATAATGAAATAAAAAAGGCGTCTTTTATTTAAAAGATTAAATATAATAAATAGCTTAAAATGTATGAAACTTACATGGTACATTAACAACATAGCTAAACATTTAACAACTCTATCAAGCAAATCTGAAAATGGGCCACATCTTATATGAAATTTATATGGTAATTATGCTTTTATTAATATAGAGGTAATAGCTGAACATAAATTAGTGTTACATCAACAAAATGCTTAACGATTCGAGGAAACTGTCAATGTTTTATGATACCAATTCACGCGGCGATTACAAATTTTATTACTGCAGTTATAATCGAGAATTATGAGGCCGGAATCAAACGTGCAATTATGTTGATACTGCAACATACTTGCTCATTACCGATAACTGTTCCGCTTGCGTGCTCGGTTGGTTTACCGAGCGCAAAAGCGGAGCAGGTAAAGGTCCTCTCGTCTGGTTGGTTTACTGGACGAGAGACTCGCATCTTCGTGATATAACCGGAAGGTTGGCACACGGGGCGCACTAGCTGTTAGGTGTTGTTACCGCCGACGCTGAAGCCGAATAGCATTGGACTTTTTGATTGCAAAATGCAAAATCAAACTTTAGCGTATATTGGCGGTAATTCTCTTTAGCTTAGCAGGAAGAATCCATAGAGCTCTACCAACTAAGCTGAAGATGTTTGTCATTAACTTAAACCTAAGATTTATTTTCGCAATCAAAAAATCTTCGAGTAATCGGCTTCAGCTTCGGCGATAGGGCCCCTGCACCCAACCAAGTGTAATTCGTAGCGTAACGAATGTTAGATAGATCACGTGACATTTGTCAAAATCGAACATTCTAATATGACAAATGTCACGAGATCTATCTAACGTTCGGTACGCTACGAATTACACTTGGCTAGGGGGGCTGGTTGGTTTACTGGGCGCGATAGGGACAAGAGGGCCTTTATCCGCCCCGCTATCGCGCCCAGTAGCCAGACTACCACCAATGGAACAACTTTGAAACCTGTTTTTATATCTAGTCAGGTGGTAGACAAGCGTATGGTCCGCCTGATCTGAAGCGGGTGTCGTAGCTTATAAACGTTTGCAACATAAATATCACACCGGCAGGAACACAACAATGAACTAGCTTTTATAATAGGAATTATTTTTGACTGCTATATTCTATTAAATTTTTGAGTACTTTTTGTCATTATAAATATTTTAAAAAATTAACCTGCCTTCCCTAGGTGGGATTTGAACCCACGACCTCTCGATGAACGGTCGAGTGTTCTTCCAACTGAGCTACCAGGAAGGTTTGTGTTGCTGACTAATTTTTGCATCTTATCAACTGCGTGAGTCACAGTGCGGCGTTCACTTATACTTTTTATCATTTTTATATGATTTTTGTATTTTTTACAAGCCGTTGAAAAAAACCTCAAAATCATTAAATCACTAAAAAGCGCAGTATATTCACACGTATGTATAATACAAGGGACGTGCCGCCGGTGCATAGCATACCTCTCGGCGAGTCGCGATTCGACACCTGAGTACACTGCACCCCTGTAACGTGTGGGGGATGGAAGCTGAGCTAGTATGGAGTGAGACTATTTTATTACGTAAAAATAAGTGAACAGTATTGGATTCTGAAAAATAGTGAAGCAAGATGGGAAAGAAGTGTAAAAAGACATCAAATAAATTCGTCTTGAATAAAATATTAATCTGGAAAATGGTTTTATTAAAGCATTATATATACCAAGAGATACCGATACATTGAATAATATTAGTAGGTAGTTAAAAAAAAACTGTTAATTAATGTTGATTTTCTGAAACTTTACTTTTGATGATTAGGTGGATAGTGTCTTGAGATTTTGCACGAAAAACGACTGAAAGATTTCACACAGTACCCATTTTAGGTAAGTCAATACCTACTCTAATAATAGAAGAATAATCCAGTGGCGAAACCCACCATAATCTTCCATGTAAATTATTTTTAACATTAAAATTAATAGGATTTATAAAATAAATATTACATGCGCTTCTACAATAAATTCTATTAATTTTGAATTAGCATTTGCCATTTCGCTATTAATTTTAATTTCAAATTTGTGTTAATTTTCTTAAGAAAAATAAACATTCGTGTTTATTTACCTGTCTCATTATCTAGATCTTATAAAAGAGGTACATGTCTACTGTTAGAAAGTAGTAAAGTACCTGTACAATTACTGTACCACTTTGGAACTACATGACATATATGTCTCAGTGTCAAATATCCTACACTGTACGGTTCGAACACCATTTAAATAAAACTTGATGGAGACTTGATAGTATTTATTCCTGATGATGACGAGATGCTGGTGAGACGGCTTTGGGTCTATGAGCACGCGTGGTTTAACTTGCTATCCGAAT
Organism: Hypsopygia costalis; assembly: GCA_937001555.2. NCBI lineage: Eukaryota > Metazoa > Arthropoda > Insecta > Lepidoptera > Pyralidae > Hypsopygia > Hypsopygia costalis. The sequence continues at coordinate 1,134,256 of OW443331.2, forward strand.
GCGAACTAACGGTGTATTTGTGAAATCATTTAATATATTAGGCGCTGCCGCGTAAATTGCTGACATACGCTTGACTCTAATATAGTAGAACCGTTCATACACATTCAGTTCACATTAGAATAATCCATACTAGAAAACAAGCCGTCTCCATAAAAGTGAGCTGCGTTTTAAACAGTTTCGATCACCAACATTAGGGCAGAGAGGGGGTGGGCAGTGAAAAAAATTGTCACAGGAACAATTACAGGGCATCTGTCGCTGGAGCTCCCGTGCTGGATTGAATTTATGCTGATTGGATTTGCTGAGGAGGTGGGAGAATAATTTAAACGCAGTATGCGCACATGTACCGAATTTTAACAGTGTATTAGGTATTAGTATTTATTATTTGATGTACTTAGGTACATATATATATTTCGTGAAAGTACTGGGAAAATATTCGAAATCAGAATCAGAATTCGAATCATTCTATATTATAAACAAACATAAAAATATATAAGAGTATATATTCAATTGGAAACAGCCATTGGAGATGTATCAGAGGTTGTCTACACCACACCTCAAAATGTGGAATAAATATCAAGGATTTCCCATGACCAGGAAGCTTTTGAAAAAGGATGTGAAGATGTTTTTATTGAGTGAATAAATAAGAAAGAGGTGCTACGATATCAACACGATAGTACAAAATACAAAAATTGGCATGATAATGGCGAAAATAATATTTGAGTGAAGACTGATTGCCATTACTAAAAATAAAGAAGAAGGATTTTTAAACGTAATTTTTAAATTTCTGCAATGTGGTGCCGTGTGCGAAATAGTAAACAAATATATTTTGTAGAGTATTGATTTTCTAGACTGCAAAATGCACGCATTCTCAGGTTTAAAATACAACTCCAGGTACTAACTGCAAGCGGAACGCTGTAAATGACAGATCGGGGCTCGTTAACTGACCAATAATTAACAACGCACACAAAATTAATAGTCCACATAAATTTTACAGTAAATCAATTACGGTTTATGATATTTGTCACTGCCGGTGCGAAGTTTAACTCGCGCATAAACTTGACTGTCTTATTGGTTGGAGTTAGCATTTCTGATATAGATTTAGCATAGGGTAGATATAGCAAGCCATGGCCTAATCTAGGCGACCATCCAGCCACATAGAGCGCAACTTTAAAATAATAATAAATAAGTAAATATTTCTGGACAACTTACACAGCGCCATCTAGTCCCAAATTAAGCGCAAAGCTTGTGTTATGGGTACTAGAGAACTGATAAATGTACTTAAATACATTTTTTTTAAATACATACTTAAATACATAGAAATGCCCAGACCAAGACAAACAGACATGTTCATGCACACAAATGTTTGCCTTGTGCGGGAATCGAACCCGCGACCTCGGAGTCAAAGTGGCCATTGCTAACCAATCGACCACCGAGCTCGTCAAATAATACGCAAGACGTTCCCATAGACAAGAAATCATTAGGTATATGTAAATCGTAAATCACACAGTCAGTAATGAAAAGAGCTATAATTGGAATTTCTCTAAGACTGAGACGCAGACGAAGAACTAAAGTTGTCATCACAGATCTCAGTATCAGCAAGCTGAAGTGATCCTGGGCTGGCCACATATGACGAGTCGGTGATTGTAGACTCCTAGAGTGGAGGACAGAGAGGACAGCACTAGAGTGGAGGTTCTGTTTGGGGCGACGAATCGTTGGGTGCCTCACGTGTAGATGGACCGAAGACCTCAACTGAATGGCTAGACGTGGCTGGATGTAGAAAGCAGAGGATTGCATATGCACATGCCCTATATACCTACAGCAGTGGAATGGATAAAGGATGTCGATGATGACCTATTGTCAAAGAACAGCGGGATATTTTCTAACTAGAATTTCCTATATAAAAAAAAAGTGTGCTTCAAACCACACGACTGAAGTAAAACTTCTTTAGTTCCATCTATATCTTTCTGGCTGTGAGAAAAAGAGAGAAAAGAAATGTGTGCAGTGCACAGTTATATACGAAACATAACTGTTTCTCTTTCTATCTTCACGAACTTATATCTCCTTCTCAACTTCCGTTCGCCTCGCCCAATCATGCTTTTCGTAACGCTCTCATCAGGCATTCACCAGCTTACTCCCCAAATCAAGAAGCTATACTTCAATAATTAATTAACGAAATAAAAGTAAGTATACAAATTCAACTTACCTAAAAGCTTACGAATAACAAAACACGAACAAAGGAAGTACAGTTAAGAAAATAAAAATGATTCCAAAATTGTATTTGCAATAACAGATGCGGAGTTCACCGGTTACCGGTGGCGGTACTTTGAAAGAAGTTAGTCGACCGGAGCCGGCAGTTTCCCGGTAAAAGTACCGGAATAAATACACAACGGTATTTAGGAGCAATTTCTCGATTTGGATACAAAGAGAGGTGAGTTAACCACGTTTCGATTAAAATTTCTTTTAATTTGTAATATGTTTTTAATTGTACGTGGGCATAATCAAATATACCGTCTAATTTCCAAAGTTGATTAGGTTAATATTCAACACATCATATTTAATGGAATTCATATTCACTATAGTGACAGTGTTAAGAATCTTGGAATTCATTTCGACAGAACGATGTCTTGGTCGGTGCAAACTGCAAATAGCCAATGTTGGTAAGAAAATGTTTGCAGCTGCGGGATCTTTTTATATCATGTATAAAAATATATTACATATTAATATATTTTTTTATTTAATATAAAATATATTAAATAAGAAATTAATAACAATACATTAAACAATATTTTTAATATTCTTTATTAATTATTAAGAGGTTTTTTTTAAATAATTTTATGTGAATAATTAATAGAAACATTAACAAAAAATACTAATATAAGCAGTTTAAAAGCAGTCGTTAAGTAATAATTAGTAGTCTTTCCTTTTGCTTAGCTATACTGGCTAAAGTAGTAAAAGAAATATAGTATTTATACTGAATCGATTCAAAATATTCTAACTTTTCATAAAAGTTACAGGAAAATCGTATGGTATCAGCTTTATAAATGTCTCGTAGGTACAGTCAGATGCAAAGTGGCCACGTGCCGGCACGGTCGGCAGGTGCTCAAACCACGGCTCTAAATTTAACGTCTTTATTTGTGTTCCGGACTGTACCTCCGCACCGTAGCGATGTTTTTACACGCGCCCGTAATTGGGAAGTGCAGAACTGCAGATTTTAAAATAACACGACTTATTTCTGTTAGTTACTGAGCGAGCGTTTAATACTTTGTAGGTACTCGTTGAGTTTTTACAACCTTTTATTTAGTTACACCACGGGGCTAATCAAATCTTGCAAGTTCGCAGTGTCCGGTTGAGTTGATACTTTGCAGTCACAGCTTACGATCAAGCAGGTGTGCTTGTATGCCACCGACATGCAATGTAACTTTTTAGTTTTTTGTTCCCAACGAATAAAATCTTGATTTATATTTTTTTTTTTTCAAAAAGTGTTCCATTGGACTGAGACACGCGCAACGACGCCTTCGAGCTCCTCTGTAGCCATATAAAAGCTCAATATGAAATATTCCTCGCGTGCGATTGCTGGCACGCGAAGTCCCTGCCATCGCAGCAACTACTCCGTTTCTGGTAACTTCGCTCATTCATATGAACTTTCAATCATAAGAACAATCCTCTAAGTCTAGGTTTTGAGATGGAGGTACTTCCTCAGTCGAGTTCGACATAGTTTATATCGCCATAGTCTCGTTAGCTAGACGACAGGGTGCACCACGTTCACGTCAAGGCTCCAAAGTTGCCTGTGAACCCATCCACTCCAAATTATTTTTTTATCTCAGGTGAGGCTTAATTTTATTTTACGCAATTTCACCAATAACTGCAAAATACCAAAACGAAGATGGCCGAAACTTGGTAAACTTCCAAAATTAACTCGTAAGAAACCGCATTAATATTTGATAACACAATTAATTCCTGCCTCTGCGTAAAATTTTCAATTTGCCAAGTTCCACCTGATAAAAGGTACAAGTTTGAGATAAGGACGCTCCTGTGATTAAGGCGGCCTTCTAATTATCATTTTGGGAAGTTTCGGAGATGCCGCCTTCGATGTTATCTTGTATACATTTTAGATCGTAATTAAGTTAGTAATTGATTTTGTAAAGTGTGCGTTTCGCTTTATTTCTCTCGACTTTCATAACTCATAATAAATATATATATTTTGTTATTAAAATAAATTCTCTTAAAGATAGATAAAGATAGATAGACCATCAATTATAATGCACATTTTTCGGGTGTAAGGCCAACCCCACCTACACGTGGTGCATCCTGCTGATTCACTGACGAGGCTCTGACAAAAAGAGAGGTAGGGCAGTGTAATTATAAGCTGCCGCGACTGGGGAAGTACCTCCACCTTACAGAGTACCGTAGACAAATAACAATTCCCTTGAAGGTTGTTATGTTCCTATGTGTGAGTGAGGTCACCAGGGGGCCAGCCAAATAGCCAAATGGCAGTGTGCGAAGTAGAAAAGCGTAGCGATCGCTAATTTGAACTGTGGAGCTCATACTAAAATGTTCGAATTTACAAATGTCACTTAATCTATCTAACGTTCGTTACGCTACGAATTACACTTGGCTAGGGGGGCAGGAAGGAAAAGCTGCATTGGACCTGTAGGTGGCGACGCGCAAGCGATATTTCACGTTGCGAGCGACGCTATCTGCTTCACAACAGGCTGGCCGTATGCTTGTTTTCCACCCGACATAGTATAAAAAAGCACTGCAACGCAGAAGGATACATTTCTTATAATTTTCACACACGAAAATACACATCTATACAACGTACAAGAACATACAGCAAACATACTTAAGAACTTATTGCCAAAGAAGAAGGAATTGCGTTGGCCGCTAACACACGAATGATATTTCATGTTGCGAGCGTTAATAGGGCTACGGTAACCGCTTCACATTAAACGGGCCGTATGCTAGTTTGCCACCCGACTGGACTCGCAGACTATAAGCAGCTGCCATCCAACTGAACAATTATAAAATAAACTAATAGAGTTCCTCTACTACTAAAATATTTTGACTGACACAACCAATTCAATTGGCAATCTGAGTTCGAATTGAAATTCCAATCGTCACTGGAATGCGAAGATCTAGCTTCGACAATGCGCCATTATACCTGTGCGATACTGTGCCAAAGGAAAGGAAATAAAAGTTTAGACACCCGTCATTCACACTTAGGTCCTAAGATACCTGGATCGTAGCCTATTTAGATTGTGGACGGTGTTCATGGCACGCGAGAAATTGCGAATGCGCAAGTAACTCAGAAGTAATTCTAAGGACTTTCTCACGCTATGCAACTTATAAGCGATTTGTATTTTGGGCGCATATTTGACTAGTTCTTCTTAAGTACCCACCGTACCTTTTTTATCACTACTAACCAACATGATTACGCTAAGAGAATATCGTTCAAGTGGTGTGTACTGATAAGTTAGAGAGCAATATCGAGTTGTAAAAAATAAATAATAAATAAATATCTCTGGACAATTTACACAGCGCCATCAGTCCCAAATTAAGCGCAAAGCTTGTACTATTGGTATTAGACGAGTGATAAATATATTTAAATGCATATTTTTTTTGTAAAAACATACATACAATACATAAAAAACACTCAGACCAAGAAAAACAGACATGTTCATGCGCAGAAATGTTTGTCTTGTGTATCAAACCCGCGACCTCGGAGTCAAAGTAGCGATTGATAGCCATTCGACTACCGGGATGATAAACCTCAACTACCGTGCACCACGGATTTTAAATATCATACCACTATGGTGGGCCTAAAACAATAAATAAATAAATATTGTCAGACAAATTACACGGCTCCATCTAGTCCCAAAGTAAGCGATGCTTGTGGGTACCAGACAACTGATATACATACGTAAATACATTTTTTTTTGTAAATACATACTTATGATACATAGACAACACCCAGATCAAGACAAACAGACATGTTCATGCACACAAATGTTTGTCCTATGTGGGAATCGAACCCACGAGCGTTGGTGTCGAAGCCGCGTCATTGACCGCTACGCAACCGAGCTCGACAATGAGTTTGTTACCTAACACATCTATTCCAATATTATGTATTGCAAAAATATAATGTTTCGTCTATTCATGAATTAAATATACACAAGCATATTTGAGTAGCGACGTCGCCGCGTCGTGTAGAAAGTCCAGCTTCATAAAAAACAGCCGACCTACCCGTCCGTATCTCAATCGCGTAGCTTGTGAATCTCTCTGTGTAAGAAAACCTTAATTCTAGTTTAATACGAACCGCGTATGCGACGCGTACGCCACGGGTATGCTGTGCCGACGACAACCCGCGGTTCGAACGATTTATCGCAGTTGAATTGTTTCTAAAAGGTGAGGCTAATTTAACTGGAAGTGATCTAGATCATTTGGCAATACCCAACGGTGATACAACAATGGTCCGACTGATGTTTTGATTGTTATGAATAATTTAATTTGATTTGTGTAGCGCTGGGCTTTGATTCTATGCTATTACTGATACAGTATCGCTTTTCTCAATCTGTTGTACGAAACATATATCAAACTAAAAGGAGCGTTGATGTACATATACTGCAGTATTATGTATATAGTACAATATTTAGGGGTGTAAGTGGTTCACCAACATCTTTGAGCAAAAACCAACTTCACCTGCACGTGGTGCACCTTGCTGACTGACAAACGAAGCTCTGGCGAAAAGAAAGGTAGGGAGCGTAATTGTAAGCTACCCGACTGGGGAATGTACTACCACCTCACAGAATACCGCAGCCAAATAACAATTCCTTTGAGGGTTATTGTGTTCCTGCGAGTGAGTGAGGTCACCAGAAAGGAAGGAGATGCTGCGTTGGCAGCAGGGATGGCGGCGTGCGAGCGATATTTTATGTTGCGAGCGTTAGTATGGCTTGTCTACCACCCGACTTAGTAAAAAAAAAAATTACCTATACGGTCGATCTTATGTAAAAAAATAAAGTCATCATAAATATTGTGCGATCAGACCAGTTTCTTACAATAGCTCACCATAATGGCTCGACTTCGCCTGATGTTAAGTGAGAAAAGGAACCGAAATCGCAAATAATTTTGGACTACGTAAACAGTTGAGAATTTAATAGGTACTGCAGTGCAGTTTTATTAAATACACTGGTCAGCAGAGATTTAAAATTTTTAAATTCAGCACACTTCACTTCGTTTAGACGAGTAACTGCTATATTCACATCACACCTTCTTGCTACGCTAGCGCTGTATCGGTGAGTTTCTGAATTGTAATTTGCTGCTCACCACGGGACATTTTTTCAACCTGTTTCCCATATAAGACGGTTCTCCTTACTTTAGAAGTGTGCTTCTTACTTAGAACTTGCCCCTACCCTCCATAATTTACCATTGACCTGTTTGCCTGTTTTTATAGTTTCTGTATAGTAATATATTGAGAGTGAAAAAAAAAATGTTTAAAGATATTACTATATCAGGTACCAAAAGTATAACGTCTTACGTCACAGCGCAAGGTACCAAGGTTATGCGTTCAACCCTAACGCATCTACATACGCATTTGCACGTAAACAAACGCGGTAGGTTTGTGTCATCATTTTTTGTATGCAGTGGTCAGGGTGTGACCGAACGAACCAAGGAACTAGTATCTATAAATCACATTAAGGCAACGAAAAATTGTTTTATAATGTTTGTAAATACAGAAAATCTTTCGCGATTAATCTCGATCTCGTGCTCCACGTTTGATGAAATTGGATGGATGTGTAGGAAAAGTAAATCCAATGTGTCTCTGTCAATGGTACACCTAAAAAGTTAATAACCTACTAAAAGTAAGACTGGCACGCGAATCAGAAATAGAAGCGACGTATCAATAAATATTTTTAACCCAAAAAATCATATCCGATCATGCAATTTAGAAACATATGTTTTTAATCTACGAGTGTTTGTATAAAATAAAATCTTATAAAATTTAAAATGCCCATCAAATAATCCTAAACAGAGTAAGCGGTGATGTGTGGAAATAGCACATATAAAAATATCCACGCAGGTGTAATGGTGATTGCGGCCGAATTGCGGCGCGCGCGCACCGTACAAGAAACACATGGCCGGCCGTTTATGGCCGCTATGCGGATGAACCGATCTTGATAATTTAGAACACCTGAATAATCATTTGGAAAGGCTCAAGTATATTTTTATTTTTATAGTATACTAGCTGGCCCGGCGAACTTCGTACCGCCTAATTGTCAATGAATGTCGTGGTATACATATTAGTTGAACAAAATTTATGATGTCCTGAAATTAATATAATGAATAATAGAAAATAATAGAGAAGCACGATGGCGTCATTGCACGTGTCAGTCTAATTGTACACGCAAGTTAAGCAACGTCAACCGTAGCCTGTCCATGGATGAGTTTATATTATCTCGAGCTCCTCCGTGCTTCGGAAGGTACGTTAATCCGTCGGTCCCGGTTGTAATCATTAGATTAACTCGAGGTCCTCCGTGCTTCGGAGGGCACGTTAATCCGTCGGTCCCGGTTGTTATCATTAGATTATCTCGAGCTCCTCCGTGCTTCGGAAGGCACGTAAGACGTCGGTCCCGGTTGTTATCATTAGATTATCTCGAGCTCCTCTGTGCTTCGGAAGGCACGTAAGACGTCGGTCCCGGTTGTTATCATTAGATTATCTCGAGCTCCTCCGTGCTTCGGAAGGCACGTAAGACGTCGGTCCCGGTTGTTATCATTAGATTATCTCGAGCTCCTCTGTGCTTCGGAAGGCACGTAAGACGTCGGTCCCGGTTGTTATCATTAGATTATCTCGAGCTCCTCCGTGCTTCGGAAGGCACGTTAAGCCGTCGGTCCTGGTTGTTATCATTAGATGGCAGTCGTTAAGCCAAGTGGCCTTTAGGCGGCTTGAAATTACTGGCGTCCGCCAACTCGCAGTTGAGCAGCGTGGTGGAGTATGCTCGAAACATAATCAGTTGAAGGAAGACCCGTATTTAATATTACCCAGCAGTGGGTAAATATTACCCAGCAGTGGGTAAATATTAAGTTCAGTATTTTACTATGTCACAAAATAAAGTACCATGACACTTGACAACCAATTAATATTCATTTTCAAGCATTCATTCATAAACAATTTTCAAAACAACAACGGACAACTTTCGCGACGTAAAAGTTAGACCAATCGATTTGACATTTAATTGAAAATCAATAAATATCCCAATCCGTTTTCAAATTTAATTTTTCGACAATTTTGTCAATGTTTTAATACTTATTATCCTATACCCACATTTCTGAACGCACGCATACATTTGACGTATAGTGCCACAAACTTATCTGGCCCGGTGGCGGGGGCGGTGCGATCGACTTAAGTGTTGCCATTAAACGAAATGCCGCCCGTTTTAGAGGAAACATAAAAATCAAAGAAATATATACACTGTTAAAATAATAGCATTGATATACTTATTAATTGTATTGTGTGGTGTTTCAATTAAATATCAATTGCCTTCTATTTTTTGTTGATTAGTTTTAAAAATGCACCACGTTAAGTCGCGATCATAGCTATTATATAATATTAGAGAGTTATAATATTGCACAGAAACAACTCGTTGACGATTTTTATATTGTAAGAAATGAAATATGTGTAGAAAAAGATAATATGTATTTTAAAAAAAATACACCTCAATGGAATGTGCATACGCGGTAAGTAAATTAATTGTACCTGGCAATACTACATTCCAAGATGGCGGCTTTAGTTCTAAATTTGGCCACCGGGTCAGATAAGTTTGTAGCACTGTACGCACGTTAACGTCACGTTTGACAGGTCCGACATCCACGAACATTTTGTATGGAAAAATTATTTTTCTTTTATTTTATTTTTTTCGTAAATTTTCCAATGTTTTTAATAGTTATTCTGCTATTCTGGACGGAGACAAATCCAACAAATCAAAAACCATGGCAATCGGTCCAGCCGTTCTCGAGTTATAAGTGTTGTAACAAACACGACTTTCTTTTATATATATAGATTCATGTTTCTATCACATTCTATATATCATTAAAATGTTACATCTATTCATGTGTATGGTGGATTTTTTTTATTCCATCTGAAGGAAAAAAATTTGTAACAACTATATTGTCGAAACATCCATGAAATCTAAATTTTGTTCGTCATTTAATTACGATAATTTATTGTCAAAAATAATGCTTTTTATATCTTGTCTAATATTAACATATCTAACTACTCGTAACCCGAAGGGGACCTTTGTGTAAAAATATTTTTTCTTGTCTTTCATGATATTGACGCTATAAAAATTAGAAGAAATACCTACTAAAAGTAAGACATATATATAAAAGTATATTAAAGTAATATATAATATAAAAGTAAGGCATGGGAAAATATTTTTAATCTTTGAATGTTTTGATTGTTACTTTTTTCAAAATTATATGAATGTTTCCACTGAGTGAAATTTGCTATCTTAGAATATTTCCCTTCCAGATGGCATTAAAAATCCACCAAATATAGCGTAGATATATGTTGTCGAAGTCTTAGGGTTGGCTTTTAATTGAGACCGGACTAAGACAGTGATAGCCAGAGAACCATAATAATAATTTTAACAAAGATAGGAAACATCATCAATTGCATCTTCCAGGATTCTACGCAAAGAAATTCAAGGTGGATCGGTAAAAGTAAATGAAGTAATTAATTTATTTCAAAGTACTAAGATTTTAAATCGCACTACATATATCGATCAAGCGCAAACGCATCGAACATTTCGGTAAAACCAACAGGTAATTTACAGGCAAAGCGATGCGGACGCCATGTTTATTTTCGTTACAAATCTATTTACACATTTATATATCGCACAGTATGTAAATTTCATAAGCAATCATGGCAAGAGTAACTCAAATTTATTTACTCTCCTCCTACTTTCGTCGTTTTCCTCATTGCTGATGGTCGTGACCCCATGGCCTCACTTTTGCACGGATAATGCCCCGCCACTTGTTCCCATCTTCTGCAGCGTGAACTGCATCATGGAAGCTGGTGTTGAGAGTAGTGCGGATTTGGTCCGACCAACGTATCGGACTTCGGCCCCGTGGTCTTTTGTTGTGTAACTTACCGGTTATTTACTCTATAAATACTATATATATTAGGTATACACACCTGTTATATATATTTCAAGCATTGCATAGCTCTGTTAAGCCGAGTTTATTTGATCTTCTCATGTAGGCGTGTTCGGATCACTGGAAAACTTGTCACTCAGGATCTTTTCTAGGAGGATTTACTCTTGTCGGTGCAATGATATGAAACGTTTTCTGAAGTTACTTTAAGGAAGAAAGGACCAATTTTAATAGTTCCCAAGTTATAGTATCTAACTTTGATACTCTAAGTACGAGTGCTCTCGATTTTAAGGCGCAAATCACTCACGGCTTCTCTCCAGGAATTATTGCACCGTCCTCCGTTCGTAATAAATATTCCTTGTGCTTGTGAACCTGACAGGTTCATATAGTAATGAATGTCTTTTATAAAATCCACATATTTTTTTTATACCAATAAAGTGGAAAACAAGCATACGGCCCGCCTGATGGAAAGCAGTTACCGTAGCCTATGAACGCATGTAACACCAGGGGCATCACACGCGCGTTGCCGACCCTGTAAAAACACTTTTTGAAGAACCACAAGCTGTAGTCTCCTGAGAAAACCTCCCTGCTAATGTGCAGCAAAAATATCTTCGGGCATAGTATCTATACTCGCATATAATACAATTGTTGACAAGTGACAAGTGTTGGCATCTCTAAAGGCTCTAGCCTCTAGAGATGCCAACAATATTGTATTCATTTTATATTAGATACAATAAGTGATTTGATATAGGAAAAATACTTGATTTAATATAGGAAAAATAGAGATTACAAATAGAAATTAAAACTAAAACCGTGTATTACAAGAGGCTCCAACACATATATTTCATCATCATCATCAGCCTTTGTCTACCCACTGCTGGATATAGGCCTTAGCATAGGCAATCCTCAGCCTTTAGCTATTTATATATAATTGACTTACTGTTCCACATAATGCATGTTTATATTTGTTTTGCCTACGGCCAAATCTTGCCTGATTAGATTTTATTGTTTCAGTTTCTCACGATATTTCGCACCTGTGAGGTGAAGCTGTTTATTTTATAAACGCCAACATTGTTTGTTATTTTTTTGCTATTAGTTTTTCTTCGTGTTCCAAAATATTATTAGTGTCAGGAATTATTTCTTGTTACTTAGTAGGTTTGTTAGAAACATGATGAATTAGAATTCCGAATTCTTTTAATATTATCAGCGATAAGAGAGTTAAGGGGGTTATGTTCAAGTTTAACTTCTTTAATTACAAGAATACACATACAAGGTTCTTAATATTATTATCATTTCGGTTAATATACACAGATATGCAAATATTTATGTAGGTGTATATATGCTATTGGCCGTGTGGTTTCCGGCAGACTAGAACAGAATCACTCCGTTTCTTCCAGTGGATGGCGTACAAGGCGACTAAGGGAAATATATTATCAAATATCGATCGGCCTCCCCAACCCGTTTGGCCAGCGTGGGGAGTGTAGGCCAAATCCTCCTTCCGTCTAGGACGGCCGAGAGAGGGTCGTGCTCCTGTAGTGGAGACTAAAATGGACCTGATGATAATGATGATATATATGTACCTATATAATATGATAATGGAACGTCGAAATAAAATCATTATTCAAAATATAATATATACTACACATGTATATTTCATCATCACTGTTATAATTTATATATGTCCAATTACAATATGTTCTAGAAAATATAATACTACTATAATAACGCATTCAGGATGTTGATGGGGCTGCCGCGATTCTGTAATGCATCAGGGATATTTGCAGAATATCGTGTGGATTGCTTCTACGCTACCATGCGCAAACGATGCGCATCCCTGCCCCCCTAGCCAAGTGTAATTCGTAGCGTAACGAACGTTAGATAGATCACGTGACATTTGTCAATTCTCATACTAAAATGTTCGATTTTGACAAATGTCACGTGATCTATCTAACGTTCGTTACGCTACGAATTATACTTGGCTAGGGGGGCAGGTGCGAAGAGTACGTGCCGGTGCCAATAACATCTTGAGTATGATCGCGAGCAGGCTACATGTATGTCAGTCACTGCTGCGCAATTTCGAATGGAATTGCACGGCAGTGATTGTCTGTAAGAAGAAAAAAAAATATTGTGTCACCAACTTCCTAACATTAATTAGTTATAAGGATAAATTGTTACTAACAAAATGGACCAAATAGTCTGAAATAAAGATTTATTATTATTATATATATCTCTCTTGATTCATGGGTCAAGCCCGGTCATTTGATAGGCGTGCGCGGGGATATAGATCCCACACGTAGAGGCCCCTTTGAGAAGTTTGATGTAATGTTGTACGCCCGCCGTGACCCGCTCCAGGATATATCAATGGAACGATATACCCATGAGCAGGTCTCGGCAGGCGTTGAGACTATTGCGAAGTGTGATGGAAAATAAATGGACTTTGGAGATCAGATCTGGGTGAATTAAATACCGGGCTATTACAGAAGAGGGACGGACGCCTGCCATAACTGCTTCCATTGCTAGTTATTTGCGGCAGGCGGTGGCTGGCCACTCACTAGATGGGCCCTCGAAATGCCAGGAAATCGGCCGGGGGCAACTCCGGCGTGAGTGACTCAGGGATGTCAAGAGGTGTGCTGTGCTTTCTCCGAAGTTACTCGCGACGTGATTCCCTTTAACACTTCCACCCCTAGAGCGTATAGCTCTAGCGGCTCCTCTCTAGACGGCCAATGAAGGCAAGCCAGAGCTGAGAGTCCTGCGGGCCTTCTTGTGTTTACACTCCGACCGATGAAGACACGTCGGAGACGAAGGCCCTGACCGACTCTCTGGAGACTCGGGTCCGTGGTGTCGCTACTCACACAACAGCTCGCCACAAGCTGCCCTGCGATTATTATGTAATATGCACATATTGTAAATATTTTTTTCATACACTAGACTTCACCATCTAGTCTAGAAAATGAAAAAGACAAAGAATTTACAAAAAAAACAGGATGTACTTGACCCCACGACAGAATATGTTCATATCTCGAACCCTCCCTGCTAATTTTATCCAAACGAGCGTTACAAAGCAAAGCGTGACGGTTGAATCTCATTCATTCGCCACAAAATTTTTGCACAATACGCCTAAGATATGTAAGATGTGTCTAAGTGCACAAGCTATCTATATTTTTTGGCTGGCTCCGACAAAGATATTCCGGCAAGCAAGCATCAGGTATTTCTTAAGACTGGAGTTCTTTAGAGGTGCAGACAGTATTAATTTCACCTGTTACTGAGAGAACAGTAACACACGACTAACTTGATTCAAATGAGAGCCACTCTAAATCCTCTGGTAGGGCTGTTATGAGCCGTTGATGAAGTCTGTAAAGTGAAGCGACCAACTCTGTCGATGATGTCTATACTAACATCATCGACAGAGTTGGTCGCATCACTTTACACTACTGCCCCCTTACCACCATCTCTTATTGCGATTCAATAACTGAATAGAACGCTTTTTCATACCAATAAATAAGCGACTCTATTTCAAATGGAATAGAGTCGCTTATTCACTGGTATTTATATAAGCGTTCTATTCAGTTATTGAATCGCAATAAGAGATGGTGGTAAGGGGGCTGAGTGCTTAGTGCTAGTTTTTTGTTCGCGTTCGATCATGGCAACGTAAACAAACCGAAAAGAACTGCCATGTTGTGAATTTATAAGAAGCGTGTTACATAACAAAATTATGTGGCTTACTTGCTCACATTTCGAAGTGAACAATCCGACTATTTTTTTAAATCATATGCAAGTATAGAACACAAGTTGTTTCCAATATTTGTTAATTTGTATACTTATTTAAAACTTTATTGGCTACAATAAACTGCTAATTACATTCTCTATCATTGCAAGTGGAGAAAATCACGAATTCTGTTAAATGATGGATGCATGTAATAGTACTACAATATAAATAAATATAATTTGACTTCGGGGTCACCCACACAAAACAAATATTTGTGTGCAAGAACATGACTGTTTGTCTTGGTCTGGGTGTTTTCTATGCACCTATTATATGTATAAAAATTAAGACTATCATTTATAAAATGTTTAAGACGTAATAAGTGTCCAGTCCAGGATTATTTATACACACATAAATGTATCCAGCATACGTACACAAATAATCAATTTCGTAAAAAGAATTGATAATTGCTATTTTATTTTCTGGTGGCACAGTACAATTAGTTTTGTGTATTATAAATGAATTTATTATTATATTAAAGCGGTTTTCCAATAGTGTGTAATTTTAAAATTTTTTTAAAAAGAACGTATCGTACTTGACCGATACATTGTTTGTTAAATAGTGTTGTCTCGTTTTCGTATAAGTGAACAGCAACAGCTACAACAGAGCTATATTATTATCTAACATAAACTAATGGTATTTGAATGAATTCCGAACAAACGATCATCGGCGAATAATGCTTCAGAAACGAATCATATAAACTTAATTTGAAATACGCCATCGACAACTACTTTCACATCCCTACAAAGTCATTAGGGTTGTCACAAAATTAAATTATACAATCCACCTACGCACTTGTAATAATACTGTTTATTTTACAGAAGCAGATCGCTCTACCAAGCAATTGTATACTTTATCGCTTCTATCTTAAGTGTTACATGAATAGCATTAAGACATTGTGGTTTGCAGTTAGGGCAACCTGTTTTAGTAATTCCTTTTATCTGTAGGTGACATACGCTTTATTTCTCTTGAGATATGACGGCAATTCTCTTTAAGGACGTGTGGAGCCTAAGATACGCATTTGGTAAAGCATTTAATGTTTATAGTTATGTAAATATGCTCCTTTGAAGGTACCAGAAATTATACCTAAGTATAATTTTAGTTAATGTTGTTGCGAATGTGTGTATGATATTTTATTTGTTATATATTTTGGGGTGTAAGTGGTTCCTCAACATCTATGAACCAAAGCCAACTTCACCTGCACGCGGTGCACCCTGCTGACTGACAAACGAAGCTCTGGCGAAAAGAGAGGTAGGGAGCGTAATTGTAAGCTACTCGACTGGGGAATGTACCTCCACCTCACAGAATACCGCAGCCAAATAACAATTCCCTTGAGGCTTGTTGTGTTTCTGCGAGTGAGTGAGGTCACCAGAAATGAAGGAGATGCTGCATTGGCAGCGGGGGTGGCGGCGCGCGAGCGATATTTTATGTTGCGAGCGTTAATATGGCTATGGTAACCGCTTCACATCAGGCGGGCCGTATGCTTGTCTGCCACACGACGTAGTATAAAAAAAAAAAAAAAAAAAAAAAATACCATTCCACCTCACAGAATATCGCAGCCAAATAACAATTCCCTTGAAGATTGTTTGCTTGTTTCTGCAAGTGAGTGAGGTCATCAGAAAGAAATGAAGGAGTATAGGCTGGCAACGGATCGGCGAGCGTTTGGTGTTGTTGCTGATCTCCATGAGCATTGATGATTGCTTTCCATCAGGTGACCTACATGCTTGTTTGCCACTCTCTCATATAAATAAAAAAAAAATACGAAACTGTGTCTGTGTGTATCAGTCTGTTTCTTACCTTTGTTAAGTTAAACAATCTATTTGAATTAAATTTGGCAGGGACATAGATTATCTTATCTCAAGATATGATCATTATATCTCGAAGAAAGGACACAGGCTATCTTTTGGCGCGATATAACCGACATATACATGTGAATGTGAATCTAGTATTGAATTCGCAGAAGTTTTATTAATATTGACGATTATTTTATTAATGAACCTCGATATTAAAATAGCTTCACGACAAGAACAGAAACGAAGCATGAATAAATCATTGTTAAAGATCACAATAACAAATGAGACACAGTACATGTATCAGTTCATTAGTTTGTCTAAACAAAGCTTGCGCATTGTATTAAATGCCATTAGGTAATGCACTTCTCCATAACAATAGTATCACAGTATAGTTATCGAAAACAGTAGTGACCGTTCACGTAAACGATGATTCGGTTACAACCTCACACATTGGATATTCACCCGCGTACGTAGGAATCAAACTGTTCGCGTGCACACAGCACACTTCAGAAATTGCAATTTCAGAAGGTTTACATGTCATAAAATAATAATAATAAAAAAAATTTTTTTTGACGAGCTCGGTGGCGTAGCGGTCAATGACGCGGCTTCGACACCAACGCTCGTGGGTTCGATTCCCACATAGGACAAACATTTGTGTGCATGAACATGTCTGTTTGTCCTAGTCTGGGTGTTTTCTATGTATCATAAGTATGTATTTACAAAAAAAAAATGTATTTACGTATGTTTATCAGTTGTCTAAAACAAATAGAACAGTGTTTATACCATATTCTTCTTGCTGGTAGGTATACTCTTACCAGAGTGGTCGTGATTATCATTATGAATCACGATGAGTTATTATTTTGATAATACAGCGCCATTCATCGCGGGCTGCAGCCTTCCTGGTGCACTCGCAAACCATTGTTATATGAAACCGACATCAATGTAGCACTACTGTCGTGGTACAGAAGTAACTACTTGTGACCATAAGGAAATAATATAAATAATATTTATATTATTTAAATATATTATAGTTCCAATATCTCTCTGTAGTATATACACCTGTCTTGGTTGAAGTTAAAGTTGGTCTTCTACGAGTATGAATTTATGGCTGCGTTCTGGGAATGTTTACATCAAATAAATGTTCTGTATACTTTATAGGTTGTGATAGTTATCATTGCCAACTGGCTGATGTTCTTCGAAGGCAATTATAAGAATTAATACAGGTTTGATATTTTATAACTGTGACAACTGCAAATAAAAAAAAATGTATTACGTGTCAAAGCGCTCGCAAAGCAACCCAATGGCCAATTAATATATTTGATTATATTATGACTTTTACTATTTATGTTCATACGTGTACACAATGAAAAACTGTCGATTTCCTAAATAGACATTTTGATATATAGACCTCTTGATAGTTAGACATTTTGCTACATGGGCGATTAGCTAACTAGGCAGATTGCTCATTAGACGTTTCGCTTTGTTGGACGTTTTACTACTTATACTTTCTGATCGGGAGGGATTATTTTATTTAACACTAGCTCACCCGACGAACTTCGTACCGCCTAACAGTCAATGAATGTCGTGTTACTATTATATTATTAGCTGAACTAAATTTCTCATTTTATAGAAGTAATACACTAAATATAAAATAAATATTAATTGCAGTGCTTTATCATCTATTTATTATGTTTTTAATTAAGTAATTATGTGTCATTTGCGCTGCAGGTATTTAAGGAGCTTGATATAAATTTATGAACGCACACATGAATATTTGTCAACCAATAAATATCTCAATCCTTTTTCTATTGACACTATTTGTATGGAAAAATGTTTTATCTTTTATTTAATATTTTCGTCAATATTCCAATGGTTTAAAATAGTTATTCTGCTATTAGGGACGGATACAAATCCAACATATCAAAAACCAGGAAAGTTCTCAAGTGTTCGAACAAACCCGACTTGTTTTATATATAGATAAACTTCTTTCTGAGATAAATTTACTTTTAACCAATATTTTATTATTCCTAAAAGGATACTATTTAACGTACCATCAAATAAATTTGCATCATCAAAAAAATACATTGTAAACCTAACCTAACTTATTTTCCACATCAAAAAATACTTATTGCACATCAAATGCAGGATTTGATGTGCGATCAGATTAATTGGATGTGCAAATCGGGTTTTTTTTGTGGATTAATTAAATTTTTTCCTTCCTAAAGTTATAAAATTGGGAGAAACAAGAAAGAAATTCGTTAATTAAAGGTTGCCTATTGAGGAATCAAGGGTGATATGGGAATTCCTATTATTAACTAATGGAAATAGAAAGATTAAATATAGACTGTTGATTTTATTACAAACAGTGTCACCATGAGAGAAAATGCTATATACAATGGATTTAACAAATCTCACTCAAAGGAAACATTCCTATATTTATTATATTTATGAAGTGAAAAAAAAATGTAGTTTTTTTTATAATAAACACACACAGCAAGAAATTCGAAAGAACGACGTTCTGTACTTTTATAGCATCAATCGGTCAATCATATGGATCTAATAAACATGGTAAATTAAATGAAAGGAAAAGCATTAAAAAAATTAATATGATTACATTACATTGTAATAACTTTTAAACTTTTGCGTTGCATGATTTATGAAAATAACAATAATAAAGGTATGTAAATACCCTTATGCATGATCGCGTTAATTCCCTTTTTTATTTTCATAAATAAATTAATAAATATTATCAGACAAATTACACAGCGCAATCTAGCCACAAAGTAAGCTAAGCTTGTGTTATGGGTACTAGACAACTGATAAACATACGTAAATACTTTTTTTTTTGTAAATACATACTTCTGATACATAGAAAACACCCAGACCAAGACAAACAGACATGTTCATGCACACAAATGTTTGTCGTGTGTGGGAATCGAGCCCACGAGCGTTGGTGTCGAAGTCTACGCCACCGAACTCGAATATTTTACATTGTGCTATTGTTGCACCGGGTGAGCTCTAAGATCTATATGTTACCCATCAATATTTCTGATTTCCGACCTGCCGATACTCCCGACATTGATGAACGGTAAACACATGAAGCGTGAATGAACTCTTGGTTCAACAGTATGAAGCGAAAGACAGTGTATTAAATGTCACCTCTTAAGAGTGTTTATACAGTTTACTAGCGGTGCCATTAAAAAATGCCTGTTATTGGAATAAATTTGTTATAAATAACTATTCCAGGACAGTGGGCAGGGCACATAGCACGGAGGACGGATGACCGATGGGGTCGAAAGGTTCTCGAGTGGAGACCACGTACCGGCAAGCGCAGCGTAGGACGTCCACCCACAAGGTGGACAGACGACCTCATTAAGACCGTAGGATCGCGCTGGATGCAAGCCGCTTCCAACCGGTCTTATTGGAGATCTAGAGGGGAGGCCTATGTCCAGCAGTGGACTTCCAATGGCTGAGATGATGATGATGATGATGATTCCAGGACAAATTACACACGGCCATCTAGCCCCAAATTAAGCAAAGCTTGTACTATGGGCACTAGATAACTGATATTATACATTTTTTTTTTTATAAATACATACATGTAATACGACAGAAAACACCCAGGCGAAGACAAACAGACATTTTCATGCACACAAATCTTGTGCTTGGATCGAACCCGCGACCTCGGAGACAAAGTGGCCATTACTAGACATTCGACCACCGGGATCATCGTAGATACAATGCCTAAAGAATTATATTTTTACGTCGAATGGCAGACAAACATATGGCCCGACTGATGTAAAGCAGCTATCGTGGCCATATTAATATTCACGGCAAAAAATATCGCTAACGCATCGCCAACTCAGCTGCCAACGCAGCAATTCCTTCCTTTCTGGTGACCTCATTCACTCGCAGAAACACTACAACCTCAAGGATGTAGTGGACTTTTGGTTGCGGTATTCTGTGAGGTGGAGGTAACTGATTTCCATCAGGAGTGCCGTATGCTTATTTCACACTTTAGTGGTATAAAAAAACTACACTCATGACGCGACCTCATCAGTTATCCGTCCTCTCTAACTTAGTCAGTAACTCCACATAAACGTCCAAAGTCGACGCATCGCACAGGCACACCCCGCTACACCATCCAAAGCGAGCTTCGCTTTGTGCTACATTTTTTTTTATACTATGTCGAGTGGCAGACAAGCATACGGCCCGCCTGATGTGAAGCAGTTACCGCAGCCATATTAACGCTCGCAACATTAAAAATATCGCTCGCGAGCCGCCACCCCCACTGCCAATGCAGCATCTCCATCCTTTCTGGTGACCTCACTCACTCGCAGGAACACAACAATCCTCAAGGGAATTGTTATTTGGCTGCGGTATTCTGTGAGGTGGAGGTACATTCCCCAGTCGGGTAGCTTACAATTACGCTCCCTACCTCTCTTTTCGCCAGAGCTTCGTTTGTCAGTCAGCAGTGTGCACCGCGTGCAGGTGAAGTTGGCTTTGGTTCACAGATGTTGATGAACCACTTACACCCTTACATGAGCGATAGCGCTCTGAATATGGCTTATCTTTGTGTGTGTTGATGTCGGACGTCGGGGTCGAGATACTGAGTGGAACAGGAGCCAAATATTTAACGCGGCATGACGGCCGTTAAGTAATTAATAAAGCATTCGTGAGAAGTTCTGAGAAGTATTTAAGGTAATTAGTCTTTGAGGTGATTCCATTTTTAGTAACATTACATTGTAACGCATCAATTTGAGTCTACTCCACTGTTAAATGTTGCGGAGTTTTTTATTTATTGCAGGTGTATTATGACAACGTCTACTGCACTTGGTGCACGTTTCGGTTAACTAACTAAGCTTAAAAAAGGTAAGGGTAATGAAATACCTCACCGAATTGTAAACAGCTTATACTTATAAGAAATATGATGACTTGCACAATGTCAGTGGCAAAAATTCAAATGATAAGTATATTTAACATGGGTATATAAATTATGAGGCTATGCACGGCACTACATACAACAAGATTAGCAGGCAGAAGCAACAAGGGACATAGCACGCAGAGTCGATAGCCGTTGGGACAGAATAGACATACAGCATTCAAAAACGACGTTGGGAAAAAAAAATGGGGTGTGCATGTGTCATGGATACAGCTGTGTGTTGTGCGCGAATACGTTATATGCACTAAAATTATCTCAAAATGGCAGTACTTCCCCCTCCCCCGCACGCGATGTTCCATCGCCCTTACTTAGCGTAATAAATTCTTTGATCCTTCATCTATACAGTGGTGATTGAATTTTGGATGGAAATGATAGATATGTAGCTGAAACATCAAACTGCATCCCCCGATTTTGTTAACATTCGTTTTTATGATTTGCGTCTTTAAATAAGCAATTTTAAAAGCGTATTCACGTTAAATGGTTCTGAATTGTTGACCGCGTACAGGAAAACATAGTGTAGGATGGTTATGATCTCAAGGAGCTAAAAGATCCAAACGGCGTAAAACATGGAAGTGCTTATACTTATTCACGAGATTTACTTTACTTATATTATAGACGAGCTCGGTGGTCGAATGGTTAGCAATGGCCACTTTGACTCCGAGGTCTCGGGTTCGATTCCCGCACAAGACAAACATCTGTGTGCATGAACATGTCTTTTTGTCTTAGTCTGGGTATTTTCAATGTATTGAAATTTACCAAAAAATGTATTTAAGTACATTTATCAGTTGTCTAGTACCCATAACACAAGCTTTGAGCTTAATTTGCGACTAGATGGCGCTGTGTAAATTGTCCAGAAATATTTATCTATTTATTATTTATTCAAGAGTGGATGTCGGTCGGCTGAAATAATGTAGATACAAAATCGTATACATTTCTGGAAATTCGAGTCGCAAAGCATTCCTAGTAAGTTCTCAATTACAGTAAATATAGTTAACTAGAATGTAATAGTGCTGCAGGCGTTAACCTGTTGAATTAATAGTCGATTAGTCTTCATTAGTCGGCTTAAAGCGGCTACGGCTAATAGTTACTAATAGTGATGACACAACAGTACGGCGTGGCTTAAGCCTGTCAACTGTTACTTATTGCAGACACGGGGAACATAGCCGAGATTTGCGAAGCAGGTGCTTAGTCGAGACAGTGTGCTAAATTAGTCGCATTGTATTTGTTTAAAGGTACTCCCTCACTGAGAGAATTCGCATGTAATGTAACAATTCGAATTTGATTTTGAACATTACGTTACTGCCTCCCCGACGAGTATTCGGCTGCAATGTAATATTTTAGATTCGATTTGATTCGGTCAATTACAAGAAAATGTCTCCAGTTGTATTAAAATATTCCAGATTGTATCACTACAGGTTGCACACTGTATGCTCGGTTCTCCTCCTTCACCGAGGTAAAGATAATTATTTTACATCACAGAATGGCAGTTGACAGAATCGAGATTGGATTTATGAATTGACTGACATTGTATACTTGGTTTCAGTTATTAGTTAATATCTATTCTTATTAAGAACAGAATAAAATTCATAGTTTGTTTAATTTTCGGTCATATTTCAATATAAACGCACATTAATTAAACTTTGAAACTTCGTATTGTGATACGAGAATATCAAATGAGACATTAGTGAGATCGTGAAATGAATCGATACAGAATTTTGATTAAATTATAATTAAAATTTAATTACGGGAATTGCCTCTCCCTCACTGATGTAATGTTCGAATCTGTAACGTTACATTGCAGGCGAATGTTGCCGGTGAGGGAGCACCTTTAAAAACATTATATGCAATGGAATAACTGACAGCTTCAAATTAGTTGTTTTTATCAGCTGTCAAAACAACAATTCTGTATTGAAATTTATTGTATTTTATTGTTTCTGCCTATATTTATGTACTCCTTGCATGGTCTTAGACTTCGATGTTAAAACCTAACTCTTTTTGAGCCCTTTTCGATCTATCTCAATGAACCAATCAAATTAGGTTTAACATGCGTTTCAAGCTGCTAGGCTATAGGTATAATACCTTATCCTGTGACTGTTTAAAAAATTTATTGACTTTAAAAAAATATATAAAGAAATCGTTTTCATTCTCTTTGATTCCAACATTGTGGTATAATTTATTTAATTTAATGTAAATTAACCTATTTATTATTATATTATATACTAGCTGCCCGCCCCGGCTTCGCACGGATAGAAAGTGTTGTTTTCTTTTCCTCCCAATTGTTATGTCTTTTCTCTCCATAAGAACCTTCCTTATACCTTAACGAAAATATTAAAATAAAAATTAGACAATTGACGGATAAATCATTGAATTAAAAAAATACATACAGTCGAACATAGAACCGCCTTTTACGACATCCACGGGAAGAGACGAAGTTATTCTTTTCTAGTCTGCCAGAAACCACACGGCCGTAAGAAGGAAGAGTGGTATTCGCGGAATAAATTCAGTTTCATCGGTACCACCCCCAGTGAGAATCTCAGCTTCAATTATACTTAATTCGCTGCTAAACATTAACTTTACTCCAGGAAGAAGATCTTCCCCGAATTTTAATAATATTTTTGAAAACTCTTGGGCACGTAAAGTTCTATCTACAGCTTCTACTGCCTTTTTGTTGGCCATTTCGCATCCATCTGAAACGATTAGACAGCAATCCTGAAACATTTTCGCTTTGTCATAGTTTCGTGTCACAAAGCATGTCGGTGTTTCAGTTCTGTTTAAATCGAGTAGGATATTGAACATTGTATTTGCGTCCTTCCGCCTAGAAGTAATGTGAGCATCTAAGAAAAACAGTTTCCCCTCGTTGCTTAAAACACTTCCCACTACCAAATCAAATAAACTCTGATCTTGCTACATAGCGTCCCGCAAATGCTACGTGCATTTGCGGGACGCTTCTTCTGGTTTGTGCGAATATATACCAATCGTTTCATTTCAATTTTAGAGTACACGTCTATAATAAACTGACTAAATAGACCACGTTACCTTTGTTTCGTCACAGTTACGTGTCACAGAGCATGTCGGTGTTTCAGTTCTGTATAAATCGAGTATAATATTGAACATTGTATTTGGGTCCTTCCGCCTAGAAGTAATATGGCTGCAATACCTGGCGATGCTGCTGTGAGATATTATTTTGGCGCCTGATTTCAGCGAAGATTGCTCTCATCCGGTATGTTTTTCCAGTCCCTCCTGAAGCATCTAAGAAAAACAGGTTCCTCTCGTTGTTTAAAAGACTTTGCATCACAAAATCTTGCTACATAGCGTCCCGCAAATGCACGCATTCTTCTGGTTTGTGCGAATATATACCAATCGTTCCATTTCAATTTTAGCGTACACGTCCATAATAAACTGACCAAATAGACCACGTTACCTTTGTAAATAAATAAAACGATTGCGTCTAACTTGTAGCAGGTAAGAATAAAAGTAGCACTGCGCGGTTATTTTTTTACAATACAATCAATATTTTGTTAAACTATTTATTGTTTTTTTAAGTAGCTTTTTTAGGCCTACTTGCTATTATAGCGTGTTGTTTTAGTTATCTTTTTAAACTATAATTTATTGTAAACACCATGTTGTTTATGCAAATAAATTTAGCTTTGTTCTGCATCAGGTGTTCCAAATCTTGGATTTATATACCTCAACAAAAAATACTCATCAGGCTGAACAACTTTTGCTAAGGCGTCATTTTTATATTTCATATAGTTTAGCTGAACCATTATGGTTCTGCATCACGTGTTCCAAATCTAGGACTTTTATACCTCAACAAAAAATACTCATCAAGTTGAACAACAATGAATGAACAAATTTTTCTTAGATGCTTCAGGAGGGACTGGAAAAACATACCGGATGAGAGCAAAGGCGTCAATTTTATATTTCATATAGTTTACCGGAACTATTATGGTTCTGCATCAGGTGTTCCAAATCTTGGATTTATATATCTCAACAAAAATGCTCATCAGGCTGAACAACTTTTGCTAAGGCGTCATTTCTATATTTCTTATAGTTTAGCTGAACCATTATGGTTCTACATCACGTGTTCCATATTTTGGATTTTTATGCGTCAACAAAAGATGCTGATCAAGTTGAACAATTTTTGCTAAGGCGTCAATTTTATATTTCTTATAGTTTACCGGAACCATTATGGTTCTGCATCAGGTGTTCTAAATCTTGGATTTTTATACCTCAACAAAAAATACTCATCAGGCTAAACAACTTTTGCTAAGGCGTCATTTTTATATTTCTTATAATTTAGCTGAACCATTATGGATCTGCATCAGGTGTTCCAAATCTTGGATTTTTATACCTCAACAAAAAATGCTCATCAGGCTGAACAACTTTTGCTAAGGCGTCATTTTTATATTTCGTAGAGTTTAGCTGAACCTTTATGGTTCTGCATCAGGTGTTCCAAATCTTGGATTTTTATACCTCAACAAAAAATGCTCATCAGGCTGAACAACTTTTGCTAAGGCGTCATTTTTATATTTCTTATAGTTTAGCTGAACCATTATGGTTCTGCATCAAGTGTTCTAAATCTTGGATTTTTATACCGAGATGGAAATTTCGTGTCCACGTTTTCAAATCGATGCCATTTTCGTAATTGACGTCTCTGAAAACCATAGAATCAACACCCATATTGATATTATGACATTTCAACCCCATCGCACCCCCACAGGAGTGCTCTTGTGTCACGTCGGTTATGTTAGATTATAAAATAGCTGTTGTTTTCGGAATCAGCGACCCGATAAACCATAAAAACAATACCCATAACGATTTTCAGACGTTTGCACCTAATTTCACCCCTTTAGGGGTTGAATTTTGAAATTGAAGGAGGTTGAAGGTTGAATCCTGAAACACGTGTTTACTCATTTATCTACTGAAGTGCTCATGTAAAGTTTCGTATAAAATAGTCCAACTAATCTTGGTTCCCCATACAAACTTTGGACCCCCGTTTCACACCCTTAGGGGTTGAATTTTCCAAATTCCCGTCTTAGTGAGCACCTACGTCCTAAAAGGAACCAACTTGCAAAATTTGAGACTCCTAGCAATTGCAGTTTCTGACATTTCGTGATGAGTGAGTCAGTGATTTACTCTTTTATATATATAGATTATTTTTATTTAGACATATTACTTCAGCGATAATAGAGAAGCTCTTTTCTACATACAATTCTAAAATGCCTACTGCAATATTATTTGATCGCAATAGAGCATTCTTCACCTCAACACACGACATTATTACAATAACATAGTGTTACTTTCTTATTCATACGTAAATATATGACCACACAGACACCCCCCTACTATGTTCGTTCATATCGACGTAGCAACTCATCCCGCTGGCAGGCCGTCCACCCATTACCCGCAGGTGCGTGCCGCTAACAGCAGCATTAGCCTGATAATTTGCCGACACGTTGCATTTAATGTGTACCTACATGCATATAGGTGAGTACAATTTACTTGTGTCCTAAGTATATAGAATCTTATAGTGTATTAATTAATTATATTAAACGGGTCACTCACGTATATTTGTCGGGAAAGCCGACTAGTTTCGATCTCAAACGGAGACCTTCATCGGGGCAATTGTCCAAACGCGTTCACCTCCCTCGATCGCGATGAATTACGTACGCTTAAAGTTTGATGTACAATCAAGATAAGTGCAGTACCACCAACATTGCAATATGTCATGTTGCAATTTGTGAGCATTTATATGGGTACGGTAATCACTTCACATCAGGTGGGTCTTATGTTTGTCTGCCACTTGACGTAGTAGTACAAAAAATAAGTAAATAGTAATATCATCTTTGAATAAAACACACTTAAAACACAATAAAACCCACTTTTATTATGGTATTAAAATTTCCCAAAACTTCTTGGCAGAAAATGTCTAGCAGTACAAAAATTCTTAATATCCTAATAATTTATTCAAACTAGTAAAAGTAAAGTACTTTTATTAACTTAGAAATTGGCTCGCTAAGCGTATCTAATCGCCTCTATGTTATGTCATGTTAAGTGCTCTGATGAACTGTTCCCTTATTCCACCTTTTCCCTTACATCACAGAACTACGCATGCAGGGTTGCGAAGTCATTATTCCACTGTCAAGAGCATGACTCCGCGTACTAAAAAGTTCAGCAACTCCTACCTCTGTCGCACCGTTAAAAAGTGTACTCCTTGCCGGCACATGTGTTTCCTCCTACAACATGGAATCCTTCAAACCAAGCGTGAAAAGCACCTCGCGGGAAAGCATAGCATGGTCTAGTTTTTAGTTAGTTGCAGCTACAATTTGGGCTCCTCTTTTCGTTTACCATCAGATAAAGTTTACGAGCTCGGTGGCGTAGCGGTCAATGACGCAGCTTCGACACCAACACTCGTGGGTTCGATTCCCACATAGAACAAACATTTGTGTGCATGAACATGTCTGTTTGTCATAGTCTGGGTGTTTTCTATGTATCATAAGTATGTATTTACAAAAAAAATGTATTTAGGTATGTTTATCAGTTGTCTAGTACCCATAACACAAGCTTCGCTTACTTTGGGGCTAGATGGCGCTGTGTAATTTGTCTGACAATATTTATTTATTTATTTATTATTATAAAGTGGAGCCACTATGTAGCACAGCATAGTGACTCCACTTTATATAAAAAAAGAAATGAAAAGCAAGAAACATTAAAGCCGACATAAATGCATTGCCCTGTCATTTCGCAATTTTAACAAGCGATCTTTAGCGAAATATGATTCCTCAAATCGCACACCACACCTGCTCTATTAGTAGAGACATATAACGCGACAGACATGTTGACGAACGGCATTTGTAATACAAACTTTGTCACTACAATGAAATAACACACTTCCTTGTTTTGCTTGGCGGCTAACGTGAAATCCGAAGCTGGGATTGTACCACATCTTGCTCGGTAACTCAGAATACTCGGTTCTTCCTTTAATTAGATAAGCTTGAAACAATTTTAAGCTAATGTTACTATCTCTCTACCTAAAAGCTCGTTGGCATCGTTGCGCATGTCAAATCGGTCACTAATGTTAAACAACGTCGACCGTAGCCTGTCAATGGATAGGCTTATTTATCTAGAACCCCTACGTACCCCAAAGGTCATGTTAACTCAGTTAAGCCTGAAATTTTATTCCCAGAAAATAGAAATTTGAGGATTTATACATATACTCGTAGCTCGAATATCTCACAAAAATAATATAAGAAATAAAAAAAAAGCTTCAGAAAAATGCGGATATCCTATATGAGGTAATATAAATAAATAAATAAATATTTCTGGACAATTTACACAGCGCCATCTAGTTCCAAATTAAGCGCCAAGCTTGTACTATGGGTACTAAGATAACTGATTTTATACTTAAATATTTTTTTTTTGTAAATACATATATATAATACATTTAAAACACCCAGACCAAGGCAAACAGACATGTTCATGCACACAAATAATTGTCTTGTGCGGGAATCGAACCCGCGACCTCGGAGTCAAAGTGGCCATTGCTAACCATTCGACCACCGAGCTCGTCAAATAATCATTCCTTATTAGGTACTTATATGCTTTATACATCACATTGTAAAATAGTTTTTTTTTATTGAAGCAATTGTATTAATTTATCTTTTCATATATAAGAAAATATTGAGTACTACCTAGTAATTAAAAAAATGTGGAGTAAATTGCACTTCACACAAATATAATTACAGACTTTTACACTTATTATCTTCTAGATGGCTTTTTGTTACAGGGCAAGATATGCGTTTTTCATGCTTTCCATAATATCTTTCTCCTATAATTCTTTAGGAGGTTTAGGAGTTTGAAGGTGTGAGAGTAAGAAACAATTTCTGAGACAAATAGCTAACTGTAATTCTTATTGAGTTACAAATTAATAATAAATTTTTATAATGTACTTGTACATTATAAAAATGTGCTTGTAAGCACAGCGAAACAATACAAAGACAATCTGACGTGAGTGTTTTTCTTCGTTACTAGGCAACATAAAAGATGTAGGGCCGCCACAATTCTATATTTACAATTTAATTTAATTTTTAATTTATTTGAACAAAATACTTTTTTGACGATTTACAACAGACACATGGTTTTGAACCGTCAAGTCTACGAAGCGACTTTGTGTTCCTTTGTGTGCTTTACCGATTGTACGTACGGCCTCCTTCTACAATAGCACCGTTCGCCATCGACAGGAAAATCGACGGAAAACTCTGACCTCCGCCAACCTGCAGTTGAACAGCGTGGTGGAGTACGCACTAAACGCATATATGTATTAGGTATATTTCTGTATCTATATAAAATATATTTTGATTCCTATATCTATATAATATTTGATTTTATTAATTAGATTAGATTCCATCAAATAAATAGAACTACACCAAGTTGTAACATGAAACATTATTTAAAATGGCGAACTTGTATCAGTGTTCGGCGAAACATTGTATATTGAAATTCGTTTACGATAACTAATATTTATTATTTTAGTTGCCCAAATGCACCTGCATTTAATACTATAGCAGGAAATTAGGCGATATATCAAAACTACCTCACATGCGAAAGTCTAGTCTTTCCTGTTGAACTTGGCATATGATGTGCACTGCGGCGGCGGTTCGCTAATATGGAAACAGATTTTTTATTTATTTAATACCAATTACGGTGATGTAGGGTGAGCAGAACGATAGATATACCTTGAACTTTTTTTTATACTACGTCGGGTGGCAGACAAGCATACGGCCCGCCTGATATGAAGCAGTTACCGAAGCCATATTAACGCTCGCAACATTATATATCGCTCGAGCGCCGCCACCCCCGCTGCCAACGCAGCATCTCCTTCCTTTCTGGTGACCTCACTCACTCGCAGGAACACAACAACACTCAAGGGAATTGTTATTTGGCTGCGGTATTCTGTGAGGTGGAGGTACATTCCCCAGTTGGGTAGCTTACAATTACGCTCCCTACCTCTCTTTTCGCCAGAGCTTCGTTTGTCAGTCAGCAGGGTGCACCGCGTGCAGGTGAAGTTGGCTTTGGTTCAAAGATGTTGATGAACCACTTGCACTCCAAAAATGATTTTAGTTCGCTATGTTTAGTTAAAAAAAATATGTGTAGAAGTGTAGTAAAGAATTGTCTACTAGTTTACTTTGGGCATATTAGAATTTTACAGTGCCCTTCTGTAAAATATCTTTTTATATTATTTCAATACGTAGAAAAGCTCACTTCATATTATGAACAAGTTTGTAAGTCATAACGTCGAATGAACAGCCGATTTATATTTAGCTGCGCACCTAGGAAGTTCATTAAAGCTCTATAGTACTAATGTACGCGTTTAATCGAGCGAGCTTGCGACAGCCGGAGTTAAGCTATATGCCCACAGGAGCGGAGAGAGTTAAATGAAGTAAGGATTTTAGGAGTTTACTCCTGAATCTTTTCATATGAAAATTACGGATGTAAAGACTTTCTTTAATTAATTATTATCAATAATATTTTATTAGGTTGTATCATTCTAAATTAATTAACTATATTACTAAACTTAATATTTACAAATAAAATATTTACAAAGAGGTAGAAAAAAAGGAAGAAAAGAAATAATACAACAATTATAAGTAAAAAAATTCCCCCAAATCGTTGCTCGGTTAGCGTACAGCATTACCTCGCTGAATAGCAATGCTAATCCTCTGAGCAAGGTAATGGCCAGCCCTCTGGTCACCTGAAGCCTCGACCAACCTCGCGCATATCTGTTTAAAAAGATTGCGGGCCGATGGACCGCAAGGCCCTAATGTGTCTACCCCAAACGGCTCCAATATTAGTGTTTGTGAGATTCTTATGTAAATATTTACGGAAAGATTTTTTGTGATATACTTGTACTGTGATGGTAAATAAGCATACAGACCGCAATACCAGGGACATCAGACATGCTTTGTCTATGAGCATATATAAATATCTTTACGATCTTATTGAAGATATTCATGCTGTGGCTTCTGAAGAAAACAATAGGGAGTTGATCCCTATGCCTAATATTCACAACATTACATGTTAAATAATAAATAAATATTCCTGGACAAATTACACACCACCGTCTAAGACCCAAACTAAGCAAAGCATGTACTAAGGGTACTAGATAACTGATATAATATTTAAATTCATTTGTTTGTAAATACTTACACATAATACACAGAAAGCAAACAGACATGTTGATACAAATATTTGTCTTGTGCGGGGATCGAACCCCCGTCCTCGGAGTCAATGTGGCGATTCGACAACCGAGCTCGTCAAAATATAGCTATTAGTTGCTTAGCGTGTTTTCCCATGGATTCCATGGTGAATACTCTGAAGGACTGTTTTCCCTTATCCCATCCTCTCTTTTCGTCAAAAAACCCTCACGTGCTGGCTTGCAATCTCATAGTTTGACTGCAGTTGCGAACATTTCCTCGTGTACGTTCGACAACTCCTACCTTTGTCGTACAATTAAAAATTGTAACTAGGTATTAAAAAGTGGAACGCACTACCGGCACATGCGTCCCCAACTTCTTACAATATCGGATCCTTCTAGCGAAGCGTGAAGAAGCATCTTGCGGGCCAGTATGGCAATGTTAACTGACAGGACACAAGGCCTATTATGTCCGTTGCCGATGCGATTTGGACTCCTCTTCTTGCTCAACATCAGATGAAGTTAAGCGAGTAGAGCGAAGGCGAAGAAAAATAATTTCCACATTGCCATATTCACTGCCAACACAGTACCTTGTAACCAGGAGTCCTACTACCGAAACTGGAGCCGACTACCATCGGATTTTGCGACTGCGAAATAGATCTTAAGTTTAAATTTATGACAAACATTTTTAGCTTAGAGCTTGTCCAGAAAGGGCGAATTCTCCGCGATTGTCTCGCGCGTATTACGCGCGACCTTTGCGTCCACAAGGTACGTACCAACGCGCGAGCATTTGGGGAGGAAGTCAGGAAGTCGCTCTACGCGTTAACTGGACGCAACAAGGTGTCCCTAGTATCTCAACTCGCGCGCAATACGCGCGAATCGAGAGTCTGGTCTGGCGTAGTGCACGCGCTTTACGCGCGTATTTTGAATTCGCGCGATGCTTGTGGACGCGATGTATTGGTGTCTAGTATTTCACTAACGCGCGAATGATTTCGCGCGTAATGATTCGCGGGGAATTCGCCCCTTCTGTACTAGTTAGATTAGTCTGGGCTAGTTTCTGGTTAGATTAGTCTATACAGCTCTATGGTTTCTACCGTCTAAGCTAAACACAATTACCAATCTAAGCTAAAGTTTGATTTTCATAATAAAAAAATCCAATGGTAATCGGCTTCAGCTTCTGTGGCAGGGCCTCAGAAACCTTTCTGGATACTACACTTTTTATACCACTAAAGGGGCCTTGCCTTATGGAACGCAGTTCATTATATCCAATCTTACATTAACTAGCAGGAACATAACAACCATTTATATTAGGAAATAATCTTTTAAACTTAAGCTAATACATACAATTCAACTATAAAACTCAAGTACCTAAAATTAAATAAAACTAACCTAAAACTAAAATAAATGTAAAATGTTTGGCCCATGTGGCATCGTTGCCAAGATGCTAGCAGCATTACCTCGCTGGATGGCTAAACTGATCCTTGGGGCGAGGAATGTGCCTGATCTTGGGTCACCAGTTACGTCGACCAATCTTTTTCCTAATTCTCTTGTAAAGTTTTTTGTGCTGGGATCCCATGGACCAAGGGTTTATTAGAAAATTGTTATTTGCATCTTCTGGAAGGTGAAGCTATTTCTTCAATAACTACTACTATTTCAATATCATTGATCTTTCGTCAGTACCCCGTTTGCTAATTGCAAACGTTGCAAATTGTGTCGCCGCTACACAATCGGATCTGATACAGTTTTATTGTCTCAGCGCCATCTAGTCCCAAACTAAGCAATGATTTAATTCTAGTTGATTGATTCATCGACATCACAATAATTCATCATGCGGGTTAGCAAACTGAAGCGGAAAAGTATGGTTAGTAAAGTTACTTACCTACTATCCAGGCTTTTCCGCCACTCAGAAGTACTCTTATAAAAAAAATACCGCATTAGAATTTGCGTGCTAAGTGTATGAGTAGTGAACAGTCATAAATTAGTTTGGTAAACGACGGCGGTTGGCTCCGAGTCCATACATCACGGCTGCAAGGGACTGCACGGTATATTTTATATATATAATTTATATGCATACTTTATGAGGGCGATTTACAGCCGGCGCCTTACATTGTTCATACATCCGGTTGGGATACTTATTTATTGGGTACATGCGTATTCACTATTACATTCGCGTTGTAATTCGATTTTTTTATACAACGATTTTCGAAACAATAAGTCCGCCTTATCGAAAGCTATGCTTGCAATAAGCTCTGATAACGAGTTATCTTCTCAAGTCTGGTGACTAACTCGCAGTAACATAATAATACCCAATTATATGTGTGTATGGTATCATTAATAATCAATCACGCAAGTCAAATACCATCAACCGTAGCCTGTCTATGAATGGATCTATTGATCTCGAACTCCTCCGTGCTTCGGAGGGCACGTTAAACGTCGGTCCCGGCTGTTGTCATTAGAGACAGCCGTTAAGCCCAGTCAGTGGTCATTAGGCGGCTTGAAGACATTGACTTTCGCCAATTCGCAGTTGAGCTACGTGGTAGAGTTTGCTCTACCCCTTCGAATAAGGGGAGACACGTATCCCAGCAGTCAACTCTTATTCGGGATGAATAAGAGTTGACAAGAAGAGACGTGGTATTAATATTTGGCGATAGTTTTCTGCAAAGTGAGCATATACTTGGGGAATTAATTAAAAAGAGGTTTCTACAGAGTCAGCAACACGCGGGTGAGGATTCTAAGAAAAACTTTTCACGGACTAAAGCTGCTCGAAAAGGTAACTTAGAAATTTCTTTCACCCTGCGACGAACTCAGAGGTCGAATGGTTAAAAATGGCCACTTTGACTCCGAGGCTGCAAGTTCGATGCCCGCACAAGACAAATCTTTGTGTGCATGATCTTGTCTATCTGTCTTGGTCTGCGTGTTTTTTTATGGTATGTATTTACAAAAAAAAAATGTATTTAATTATAACATCAGTTATCTAGTGCCCATAGTACAAGCTTTAACTAGATACGTCACAACAGGTAAACAGAATAACGACTTTATCATAAAAATTCAAATATGTATACCTCACAACATTGTCCCCAATATTACTCCACCGTCCTCCTCTGAACCACCTGCCAAACTCAAAACAGACCATTAATTTACGCCGAAAAAAATTCATTTCACGTTTTTATAGCATCATTACCCTATATCTTAAAGACGCGGACACAATTCGTTACGGTGTCTGGAAGACTTTCATCTTGATTCTGTTTCGTTATGTCACAATTAGTACGCAAGGTCAATATTATGATCGCTGCGTTTAGTGACAGAAATATTTGACACAGTATATGCATTGAGCAGTAAAGTAGAAGCGGATAGCCGTTTGTCAACTAGGATTCATTGAAAAAATGAGGCACACCCTATATTTTCACAGTCACACTGTGTCATGGATACGGCCGTGTGTTGTACGTGAATACGTTATATGCACTAAAATTATGTCTTATTAAGCTATTGCATAGCTTCTATCGCGGGCCTTGAGCGCGGGGACCGAATCCAGAAATTCCGTAACGAAAAAACCTCACGCTCCCCACTCCGACGGGCAAGGAGGTGTGGCTTGAAGGCCGTGCATCGTCTAACGTCGTTTCAGTTCGGCAGTCTTCGACACGGCGTTGTGTGCGTGCGATTAGACGTATTGTACGACTCTACGAAACTCGTTTTATTTATTTAAAAATAGAAAAATTTGTTTTCTTATCGGTCACCACGCTCAAAAAGTGTAACTTGAATTAATATCAAAGAAAAATCAATACTGCATGAATAAAATAAATAAATAAAATTATAATTGCATAAGTTGATACAAAATGCTATGCAATAGCTTTACCGCGGCAGTCCCCGAGTTCCACACGTCTTTTTTTTTATTTTTTTTATACTACATTGGGTGGCAGACAAGCATACGGCCCGCCTGATGTGAAGCGGTTACCGTAGCCATATTAACGCTCGCAACATAAAATATCGCTCGCGCGCCGCCACCCCCGCTGCCATCGCAGCATCTCCTTCCTTTCTGGTGACCTCACTCACTCGCAGGAACACAACAGCTCTCAAGGGAACCGTTATTTGGCTGCGGTATTCTGTAAGGTGGAGGTACATTCCCCAGTCGGGTAGCTTACAATTACGCTCCCATACCTCTCTTTTCGCCAGAGCTTCGTTTGTCAGTCAGCAGGGTGCACCGCGTGCAGGTGAAGTTGGCTTTGGTTCAAAGATGTTGATGAACCACTTACACCCCTAAAAATGTCAAAACGGCAGCGCTTCCCCCTCCCCCAACGAGATATTCCTTAGTCCTTATTTAGCGTAATAAATTCTTTGGTCAACACCAAACTGTATGCCCCGATTTTGTTATCATTCGTTTTTAGGGTTCCGTACCTCAAAAGGAAAAACGGAATCCTTATAAGATCACTTTGTTGTCCGTCTGTCTGTCTGTCTGTCTGTCAAGAATTTCTATGTCGAGAATGCGTGGAGGTATCAAGCTGAAATTTGAACTGTATACGCAGGTCTACGGTCCCATGAAGTTGTAAAAAAATCAAACTGCTAAGTTTACGTAAAAAAAAGTTACGGCCGTTTATTCAGCAAAAAACGCATATTTCGACACATTCTCAAGGGAATCAAAAGCTATAGGGTACTTCCCGTTGACCTAGAACTATGAAATTTGGCAAGTAACATCGTTATAGACTACAAGTACAGGAATAAATCTCAAAACATATATATACATTTGTAAATAGATCTTAAAAAATAGGGGGTCTATATTTTTTATACGGTGTCGAAATTTCTAATTGAAACTACTAGTTCAAATGGGGTATCATATTATGAAAGGGCTTGATGTACACATTGCAAAATATATTTTATTTATGTTTTTCGACGCATTATTTCTTATTTATAATGAAAAATATCAAATTTAATAATGATACTACGTACGGAAACCTCGGTGGGCGAGTCCGACTTGCACGGTTTTTTTTTTAATTGCCTCCCTAAGGAAGACATATTCACGTCAATAATACCTTGATGCATCTTTGTGGTTTTTATGCTCACTTTAATCCTAAGATCGTTACGAAATTCTTCTTCTTTATAATGCTCAAGTAAGTTACAGCCGCATAAAGAGTACTGCCCGCTTACCACCATCTCTTATTGCGATTCAATAACTGAATAGAATGCTTATTCATACCAATGAATAAACGACTCTATTTCATGCGATTCAATAACTGAATAGAATGCTTATTCATGCCAATGAATATGCGACTCTATTCCATTTGAAATAGAGTCGTTTATTCATTTGTATGAATAAGCATTCTATTCAGTTATTGAATCGCAATAAGAGATGGTGGTAAGGGGACTGTTGTCGTCTATGACATAACATTGCACCACGGGATATCCACGGAAGTCTATAAGAGAAATGTACATGAGTATAATAATAAACATAATTGTAACTGTTGTGTGAGTTGCGACACCACGGACCCGAGTCTCCAGAGAGTCGGTCAGAGCCTTCGTCTCCGGCGTGTCTTCATCGGTCGGAGTGTAAACACAAGAAGGCCCGCAGGACTCTCAGCTCTGGCTTGCCTTCATTGGCCGTCCAGAGAGGAGCCGCTAGAGCTATATGCTCCAGGGGTGGAAGTGTTAAAGGGCATCACGCCGCGAGTAACTTCGGAGAAAGCGCAGCACACCTCTCGACATCCCTGAGTCACTCACACCGGTGTTGCCTCCGGCCGATTTCCTGACATTTCGGAGGCCCATCTAGTGAGTGGCAAGCTACCGCCTGCCGCAAATAACTAGAAATAAAAGCAGTTATGGCAGGCGTCCGTCCCTCTCCTGTAATAGCTCGGTATTTAATTCACCCAGACCTCATCTCTATAACCCATTTATTTTCCATCATACTTCGCAATAGTCTCAACGCCTGCCGAGACCTGCTCATGGGTATATCGTTCCATTGACATATCCTGGAGCGGGTCACGGCGGGCGTACAACATTACATCAAACTTCTCAAAGAGAAACATAAACAAATCGAACCTTCGATAAAACCATAGTACATACTGTTATTATCTTTATATTGGGTTTATTATTACATAAAAAGAAAATTGGGACGAGAATGAAATACAGATTGTTTGGGGAATGATTTGTACGCGACTATAAAAGATGAAAGAGGTATTTTAATTGAGTGTTCTTATTAAAATTCATGTAGTTTTTTAATAGGCCGTCAGAACACAACATCCCTCAAGGGAATCATTATTTAGCTGCAGTATTCTATGAGGTAGAAGTATTATAATTTACCCTACCTCTCTTTCGCCAGAGCCTCTTTCGTTAGTCAGCAGGGTGCATCACGTGCAGGTGAGATTGGCTTCGGCTCTGAAGACGTGTGGTGAGGTTTGACTCGCATTGTGACTATCAAGCATGATCTGCTATGTTTTTTTTAGTTCATTAGCTAAACTTAGCTACACGAACTGTAGCGCCTGTAAAATTATTATAGCAAAGATGAAATTCAGTGCTCGAATAAATCATTTTGTGTACTGAATGATACAGGATGTATACTTTGCTATTAGAATCTTACAGGCGTGATATCAGTTAGCCTCTAACAACTTTAACATTGAGGGCCGCCAGTTCGATTCCGTCACAAGAAAAACATTTACGTGTATGAACATTTGGGTGTTTTCTATGTATTTACTTATTTTATAAACAATAATAAGCAAAATAAAAGTGGAAAATACACACAATTTTTTTATACTACTTCGGGTAGCTAAGAAGCATACGGCCCGCCTGATGTGAAGTAATTCCCGTAACCATATAAGCACTCGCAACATGATATATTGCTCTCACGCTGTCACACCCGCTGCCAATGCAGCAACATCTGGCGCCCTCACTCACTCGCATCAATACAACAACTCTCAAGGAAATTGATATTTGGTTGTGGTGATCTGTGAGGTGCAGGTACTTCCCCAGACGGACAGCTAAAGAAAGAGCCTCGTTAGTTAATAAGTAGGGTGCACCACGTGCAGTTGACTTTGGCTTAAAGATGTTAGTGAGCTGCTTACACCTCTCAACACATTACTAAGCCTCAAATTAAAACTTACTTAAAACCTATTGCAACCTTTTGCAAATCTCCCATAAAGCGGTTCCCACAATCCCCATAAGAGAAAGCAATACAGTGTTGCACGTAAAAAACTAAAAGTAGGGATTAGGGCGCGCTGCGAGAGTTAAGGTGGGCGTACATGTGAAACCACTCAGTGATCGCCATTAGCCCCCGCGGTGTGCGCACCGCTTTAAATGGACACCTTTAGTTTTGCACTAAATAATGGAGATTTTATAAATGGTTTTATTTATAGTGCTACTTATTTACTATGACTTTGCTTGAATAAATGTTAATATAAATAAATAAAAAATATAAATATATTTATTTGCTAGAATACGTTTTTTTTTTACAAAATATTACATAAGATTGGTGAGTTCCAGTATGCAGATGTACAAATGTTATAATGTCACAATGTTTCTCAAAATCAAAATTACAAATCTATCTGAAATTAATTAATTATATTAATACTTTTTACATTTTTTTCTATGTTTTATATAATCGTTTACGCTATAAAAATACACATTAGCCACTCATTCAATTTTGATCTGAATATATTCCCCTGTTCTAGTTTTATTTCATTACGTAATTCATTCATTAAAAAATAAAATAAATATAGTCACACCTCGGCCACTCCATATAAATATCGCGTCGTTAACTACTATATAAACAATGCCGTCTGTACAAAGCGTAAATGAGCGTGTGTGCGTCCGGCGCCATACAATCTGTTCCAGATTTGTCTCAGAGGGGAGGTGAGGTCGATACAAGAGAGCGGCAAGGAGTGGCTATACTGTACGTAAATAATAGTACTACGTACTGTAAATAATAGTACTAAGTATAGTACTATTATTTATACTGTGATATAGTTTAAAATGCAAGGCCGTTAGGCCTTCTGTTATAAATAAATAATAAATATTTCTGCACAATTTACACAGCGCCATCTAGTCCCAAATTAAGCGCAAAGCTTGTGTTATGGGTACTAGACAACTGATAAATGTACTTATATACATTTTTTTTTTTGTAAATACATACATATAATACATAGAAAACACCCAGACCAAGACAAACAGACATGTTCACGCACACAATTGTTTGTCTTGTGCGGGAATCGAACCCGCGAACTCGGAGTCAAAGTGGCCATTGCTAACCATTGGACCACCGAGCTCGTCGAAATTAAGACGTTTATAATTTGCCAATTGAATGGCAAAAATCTTTATTGCCTATCATGCGGTAGGCAATGTATTTTTTTTTGTACCACTAAAAAGGCAAACAAACGGGTGTATGGTCTGCCTGATGGAAAGCAGTTATCGCACCCAATCCAAACACCAGGAGCATCACGCGCACGCTGCCGACCATGTAAAAATCTCTCCACGCACTTTTTGAAGAACGCTATGCTGTAGTCTCCTGGGAAAACTTCGACGGACTGGCATTCATTGCACCCTGATAGTACATGTGACAAAACCTCTCTGGAATCGTACAGTACGTGACTACTTAGGGTCTAATGTGTGAGGATGAATTCCCTGCCAATGTCAAGCGGTGTGACTATATAATGAGGCCTAGGGTATATAGGGAAGGCATGGGAAAGGACTTATTTCATATGATTTTTTTTATTTCCGAGTACTCCTCGTAAAATAATTTGTATGACACGCAATATCCCTATGTGTAAGTAAAATATAGCTTTAGAAGAGTACATTTGTTTAAAAATAATTATAACATGCATAATTATATATGTTTACTTGGCGGGTGGCGCCATCTGTTTGACGCCTGTGGCATATCTATCGTAATAGGTAGGGGAAAAAGTCTTTTCGCATTATAGTATGTATGAACTTGTAATAAAATCTCTTTGATTATACCATTTGTATCTGAAAGGTTTTGATATCTTTAAAAAGTTTAAATTTTAAAAAAGATAATTCCAAATTCAAATTAGGTAAATGTGTGATTTTCATTTGTTTTTTTTTACTGTCAAGATGAGTGAATCTAATGAAGAAATTCGATACATTTTAAAATTTTACTACAAAAAAGGTAAAAATGCAACGCAAGCTGCGAAAAAATTTGTGACGTTTATGGACCTAATGCAGTGTCTGTGAGAGTAGCACAAATTTGGTTTAGGCGTTTTCAATCCGGAAATTTTGATGTCAAAGATGCACGTCGCTCTGGTCGCCCTGTTACGGATAAAATGGATGCCATTTTTGAAAAAGTGGAGCAAGATCGGCATATCAGTAGTTACGACGTAGCTGAAGAACTAGAAATTGACCACAAAACAGTTTTGGCGCATAAAAAGGTCGTGGTCAAAGGCCGGTCAGGCTTCACAGACTCTGGCGAAACCCGGGTTAACCTGCAACAAGGTGATGCTGTGTGTATGGTGGGATTGGAAGGACATTATTCATTATAAGCTGTTACCGCCAGGCAGGACTATCGATTCTGAACTCTACTGTGAACAACTGATGAGATTAAAGCAAAAACTTGAGAGAAAGCGGCCGGAATTAATTAACAGAAGGGGTGTGATTTTTCATCATGATAACGCTAGACCTCACACATCTTTAGCCACTCAGCAAAAATTAAGAGAGTTTGACTGGGAGGTGTTAATGCATCCGCCGTATAGTCCTGACCTTGCACCTTCTGATTTCCACCTGTTTCGGTCTCTTCAGAATTCTTTAGGCAATGTCAGGTTAACATCACGAGAAGACTGCCAAAACCACTTATCGCGGTTTTTTGAACAGAAGTCCCAAAATTTCTATAGTAATGGGATCATGTCTATACCTACAAGATGGCAAAAGGTTAACGAACAAAATGGCACCTACATACTTTAGTTAAATGTAAATAAACTTTATTAAAAAATGTTTTGAATTTTCATATAAAATACGAAAAGACTTTTTCCCCAACCTAATATTTACAACATCGCTGGCGCTACGTAAATAAAGAAATACATTGATACATACTTAAACTGCTGAAAACATTACTTTTTATTAAAAGAAAACATTACATTAATTTTTGAAAAAGAATGTTGATGCAAGAATTTAACATTATTTACATGAATGTGTTTCAAAATAACTAATGAATGTAGGTGGGCCATAAAAAACGAGAGTTAAGGACGCACGTCGGTTCCTGTGAGTCAGACTCAAAAGGGCGTAATTACATATTTAATTCTTTATTGCATATAATATTGTTACATAAAACAGTGTAAACAAGGTGTACAAGGGCGAGCTTATCTCTTTAAGAGATTTCTTCCAGCCAACCTTAACAATAGTATAGAAATATTATTTGGCTAAGGCGACATATGCAAACATGCTAATGTTGACATTTTATGGATCTAAACATACAAAATATAATTAACTAATTTGAGTTAAGTAATGCTCTGTTAATTTCTTTTTGAAAGTGGTCACAGTGATACTGTCTCGTATGTCCACTGGTAATTTATTCCAGAGCAGTGCTGCACGAACAGTAAATGAGTTAAAGAAAAACGTTGTGTTGGAAGGGGGATAATTTAATGTTTTCGTAAGGCAGGGACGTTGGGAGCGGGTAGGAGGTGGTAAAGGAGGAAAACGGGAACGAAGGTACTGAGGTGAATCAGGATTTTTAATTAATTTGTAAAGGAAAGACAGGATGTGCACATTTCTGCGAAGGCGGATAGGGAGCCATTTCAACTGGGTGCGAAATTCAGAGACATGATCATATTTGCGCAAACCAAAAATGAAACGAATAGCCAAATTCTGCAACCGTTCCAGTTTGTTGAGTAGCTCTTCAGTTGCATCAAGATAGCAGATGTCGGCATAGTCAAGAATTGGGAGAAGGAGGGATTGAGCAAGCATAATTTTAGTTTTACGTACCTGAGTTATACCACATATGCTGTCGATGGATATTATTAACTAGCTGTTACCCGCGGCTTCGCCCGCGTGGTCCAGGGAAGCCTGCTGCCATTGATTTGTGCATATTTTTCTTTTGTTGTATTTTTTTTACTTCGTGGGGTAAAAAGTATACCATATGTAAAGTACCAGTATGTACAAATTTTAATGATGATTGGCTGCATAGTTAAGGCATGAAGAAATAACAAACAAACGAATTTGCTTTAACAAAAATTAAAAATATTTTTCTTGGATAAAAAGTAACCTATGTCACTCTCCAGACCGGAAACTATCCCCTGTTAAAACATCACGTCAGTACTTACGTTCCTTTCGACGTGATAGAAGGACAAAGGATTACAAAGTTTATTTTTTCCCATGGGATTAAATTAACTTTGGGATTAAAGTTTATTTTTTCCCATGGGATTAAATAAAAGGTAGCCTATGTCACTTTCCAAACAGTAAACTATCCCCATTTTAAAAAGTCATGTCCGTACTCTACTACGTAACTATCCCGTTAAAAAAAAAATCATGTCGGTACTTAGGTTCCTTTCGACTTAAAAGAAGGGCAAATGATTACAAAGTATGTATTTTCCCGTAGAATTAAGATGTTTTTCCTGGATAAAAAGTAGCCTATGCCACTCTCCATACCGTAAACGTACGTTATAAAAAATAAAGTTCATTTGTCCTTCTTTCACGTCAAAAGAAACCTAAGTACAGACATGAATTTTTAATAGGGTAATGTAGAGAGTGACATAAGCTACTTTTTATCCAGGAAAAACAATTTAATCCCATGGGAAAAAATAAACTTTGTAATCATTTGTCCTTCTATCACGTCGAAAGGAACGTAAGTACTGATGTGATGTTTTAACAGGGGATAGTTTCCGGTCTGGAGAGTGACATAGGTTACTTTTTATCCAGGAAAAATATTTTATTCGAAGGAAAAATAAAGAGGGCAAACATTTATGTGGTGAACAATTATTTTCTCTTGAGTGTGGGCGTGCCATCCATACAAATATTATAAGTGTTAAAGTAAATTCGTTTGTTTGTTATTTCTTCATGCCTTAACTATGCAGCCAATCATTATTAAAATTTGTACATACTACTACTACTTTTTATCTCACGAAGTAAAAATAAATACAACAAAAGAAAAATATACACAAATCAATGGCAGCAGGCTTCCCTGGACCACGCGGGCGAAGCCGCGGGTAACAGCTAGTTTTATATATAAAATTAATCTATACTATCTAATTCTATACTAATATTATAAAGCTGAAGAGTGTGTTTGGTTGAACGCGCTAATCTCAGGAACTACTCTTGAAAAAATATTTTAGTGTTAGATACTTAGCCTATATTTCAAGGAAGGCTATAGGCTATATAACATCACGCTACGACCAATAGGAGCGGAGCACCGGTGAAAAATAGGAAAAAAATATTCCTTTTGAGGGCTTATGGCGCGTGCGCTGCGTAAACGGTTGAAGTTACGCATAAATCATGTATGACGGAATTGTTCCTCTTTAAAAGTTGTAAAAAAAAGTCCGCGACAGTATATGTCTATCTTTTAAGATTGACACACTATAACGTTTTTTCATGGTAATCAATAGGAGAAAGTAGGTAAAAAAAGGTTATAGTGAGTTAATCTTAAAAGATAGACATATGCTGTCGCGGACTTTTTTTTAGAACTTTTAAAGAGGAACAATTCCGTCATACATGATTTTTGCGTAACTTCAACCGTTTACGCAGCGCACGCGACGTAAGCCCTCAAAAGGAATATTTTTTTCCTATTTTTCACTGGTGCTCCGCTCCTATGAGTCGTAGCATGATGCTATATAGCCTATAGCCTTCCTTGAAATATAGGCTACCTAACACAAAAAGAATTTTTCAATTCGAACCAGTAGTTCCTGAGATTAGCGCGTTCAAACAAACAAACAAACAAACAAACAAACAAACTCTTCAGCTTTATAATATTATATAGTATATAGTATAGATGAGAGATGTTCAATATTCAAACAAAAAAGTGAGGTGTGGCTCTGTCATGGACATGGTGCGTAATGCGTGAATACGTTATATGCACTAAAAATATCTCAAAATGGCAGCGCTTACGTTACG
Source organism: Hypsopygia costalis (assembly GCA_937001555.2). Classification (NCBI taxonomy): domain Eukaryota; kingdom Metazoa; phylum Arthropoda; class Insecta; order Lepidoptera; family Pyralidae; genus Hypsopygia; species Hypsopygia costalis. Next base: position 1,179,126 of record OW443331.2, read on the forward strand.
TTTAAGTTAGATAATATTTGTATAAACATATAAACTTAGTAATATTTTTTACTCGATTCTAAATTCGGCCCTGGGTCTTACCACTTCAGCTGTAGCCAATTTCGATCGAATATTTAGTTTTACAAAAATAGGACGTATAAGCAGCAAGTCATTGATAAACAATGTGGAGGACAATACACAGCCTTGTGGTACGCCAGCATCCAAGGGTTCGAACGCGCTCCGTCGGCTACATACAACTTTAATGCTTCGCTTGATAAATTAATAAGAAACATATTCAGATTAATCGGTAAAGCTGTAGGGTTTCTACAGCTAAGCTAAACATAATTAGCGCCAATCTAAGCTAAACTTTGCTATTTCAAAAAATCCGATGGTAATCGTCTTCAGCTTTGTTGATAGAGCCCTTGGAGTGACATACCAGCATCTTGGCAGTGGGCAAGCGAGGAGTTGGACATTGAGTGGCAAACAAATATGCTATCTACCTACCTGGTGAGAAGCGGTGACCATATAAAGAGTATAGTAAACGTATATAGTTGTACGTATGGTACATAAAATATCTGCTAAAGCAGCAATCGCTCCGAATAGCGACTGATTCCGAGCTCCGAAGAACAACCATTTTGTTCTTGTTGTTGTAAAGTCTTTATTGTACAAAAGAAAAAAACATAACATGAGAACAAAATAGTTATATACGATGTCTGACTTGACCGTCACCGTCAACCATTCCAGACTTGAAGGTAAACATAATTTGGCAGAAACATAGATACAATATAATTACTTGAATACTTACATGGTGATAAAATAATAATAATTATAAGAAGTCCGCAGGGCAGCTTGTGTGGCGAGCTGTTGTGTGAGTAGCGACACCACGGACCCGAGTCTCCAGAGAGTCGGTCAGGGCCTTCGTCTCCGGCGTGTCTTCATCGGTCGGAGTGTAAACACAAGAAGGCCCGCAGGACTCTCAGCTCTGGCTTGCCTTCATTGGCCGTCCAGAGAGGAGCCGCTAGAGCTATATGCTCCAGGGGTGGAAGTGTTAAAGGGCATCACGCCGCGAGTAACTTCAGAGAAAGCGCAGCACACCTCTCGACACCCCTGAGTCACTCACACCGGTGTTGCCCCCGGCCGATTTCCTGGCATTTCGGAGGCCCATCTAGTGAGTGGCAAGCCACCGCCTGCCGCAAATAACTAGCAATAAAAGCAGTTATGGCAGGCGTCCGTCCCTCTTCTGTAATAGCCCGGTATTAAGTTCACCCAGATCTCATCTCCATAGCCCATTTATTTTCCATCACACTTCGCAATAGTCTCAACGCCTGCCGAGACCTGCTCATGGGTATATCGTTCCATTGATATATCCTGGAGCGGGTCACGGCGGGCGTACAACATTACATCAAATTTCTCAAAGGGGCCTCTACGTGTTGGATCTATATCCCCGCGTATGCCTATCAAATGACCGGGCTTGACCCGTGAATTAAGAGAAATTATAAGAAGACTAATTGGTGACAAAAGTAAAAATAACGTTTAGACATAAGTTTACAGATATGTATTTAGGACTCCCATTTTTTTTTTATTGTATGCAAATATGCACATGCCTTAACAAAGAATCATTACTTTTATTTTGTCCAAACAAAACAAGCGCACTTAGCACTCCTTATTACTGCTTAATATGAAGTGGCAGGAGACATTTAATTTCGTTTCACGTTGAAAATACCTCGGCGAATACGGCGAATAATTGCCGACATGTTTATGTCGAAGTGTTTCCTTTGAGACTGAGTCGGGCCATCAATTTATTTAAATACCTTTACAAATGATCTGATGACGTATCAACTAAATCTTGAAAGAAATGTGGAGAAGTATTACAAAATAATCTTACATTTTTCAATGATTTAATATCAGTTAGTCGTATAAAAAATACTTAGGTATCATAATTGCAGGCAATTTGATCTGCGCTACTTTACGTGCTTCCGCCGCCAGACGTAAGCAAAGTAAGTTAAGTAAAGTTGTTGGCGAAAGCACGAAAAATAGTGTAGTTCACATTGCCTGTAAATTTGACTTCCGCAAAATGACACCTGAATCAATTAACTAACTTATCATAATTATTAACTGGCCTACGTACAGACTGCAAAATAATTTAATGCTTTTCACGTAATTTGTGCATTCACTTTAAGGGCAAGATTGGTACATGTAAACAAATAACATTTCACTATGGCGACCATTGTCAAACTGCAAGAGGAGACTTAAAATTAATGTAATAGTGTATTTTTTTAAGATTTAATTATGGGTTCAATTATGGAACCATGTCTATTGGCCTCACTCACAGAATCACAACATAAGGGCATTGTTGGAGGTGGAGGTACCAACTTTCACAGTCACGTTCGGTAAGCTAAGCTCTACTTGCTTGCTCCATTTGACCGCATACAACGATGTTCAGAACAGTTCGAATCCTCGGTGACCCAATGATCTAGGATTGATTGGACAAGCTATTTAAATAGAGGAGAAACAAGTAAACTATACTGAAATCGAGAACAAATAGGTGGAATGACACCCCATATAATATATACGTCACCATTGAAACTTCTCATCAATAGCCGAAATATCTTTTCAACAAATACGTACATAATTACAATAAATAAATTCGTCCAGCAATTCGCTATTTAATTCCCAACGCCGGGATATCCGCAAATATCCGCGGAACATCCCCAAAATCCGCGGATCCGGCACGGTCGAGTGGACCCGCACAAATAAATGGTTGATTTGATCATCGTTGGATGCGTCGGGACCATTGGAAAAAGCGGACGGAACAGGATTGCGGTAGATTGCACTGAGGTTAATGAAATGTGTACTCCCGGAGTGATATTTTGTTTTTAATTCAAATAAAAAAAAATCGGTCAAGTGTCAGTCGGACGTAGAATAGAATAGAATATTTATTTATTCGCAAGAACATTAGGTTACAATAACAGGTGGTGTGGTTTTTATGACCATAAATAATAATATAATAATAAATATTGTCACACAAATTACACAGCGCCATCTAGCCCCAAAGTAAGCGAAGCTTGTGTTATGGGTACTATACAACTGATAAACATACGTAAATACATTTTTTATTTTGTAAATACATACTTATGATACATAGAAAACACCAAGACAAACAGACATGTTCATGCACACAAATGTTTGTCCCGTGTGGGAATCGAACCCACGAGCGTTAGTGTCGAAGCCGCGTCATTGACCGCTACGCCACCGAGCTCGTCACCATGGCACATTAATGTTCGTCACTTTCTCACAGGCATGCAAATATTGGGCATTGTATATTTTTTATAATAATCGTAATACATGAAGGATCGTATGTGTGTCCTTTGACTCATCTAAATTTATAAGTCCTTATTTTATTAAGCCGAACTTATTGTGTTGCCTAATTAATGTTTTCACATAATTATCGTACGTCCTAATTTTCGAAGTCAATAAACTATAAATATAAGTACTAAATGTACTGTTAGTGTAATGTACTAAAGGTTGGCAACGGATCGGCGACCCGTAAGTGTCACTGATCTCCATGGGCGGTGGTGATTGCTTTCCATCAGGTGACCCACACGCTCGTTTGCCCCCCTCTCATTTAAAAAAACTAAAATTTTTGGCATACTTATCTTTTGAGATAATAACGCCTACATCTAAGTATTGCTTAGCTCAAAACCATTCCACTGCTGAGATACGGGCCTCCTCTCGATCGGAAGGATTTATAGCATACTCCACTATGATGCTCAACTGCGGGTGGGCAGAGACCAGTGTTATCAAACCGCCTAAAGGCCACTGACTTGGTTTGACTTTCAAAGGACAACAGAGGTGCGCGAGATAATTATGTAACGTGAAGTTCTGCTATACAGAAGTACGCACCGAAAATACATATGTGGACTGTTGTGTTCCTGTGAGTGCGTGAGATTATCAGACGTAAGGGATACTGCGTTAGCAGCGGTTGTACCAGCGCACGAACAACAGACGAAGCTCTTGCGAAAGATACGTAAGACACGACGTTAGCCCAAATACATCCTGGAGGGTTGTTGTTAATATGTTGTGCAGTTGCTATGTCAATAGCGGCGGTAATATATTAAAAGAACCTTCGAAAATGTAAGGAGTTTTAAAGTCTATGTCTACCTCGGACATTCCATACAGCTCGGCCGAGGTAATTTCAACAAAGAGATCGATAGACTCATTCGACTGGGCTGGGCAGCTTTTGGAAAGCTTCGGCACATCTTCGCCTTACAGATACCCAAATGCCTGAAGACTAAAGTCTTCAACCAGTGCGTCCTCCCTGCAATGACATAGGGCGCAGAGACTTGGACACTGACCATCGGACTAATCGCGCAGCGAACGATGGAGAGGGCTATGCTCGAAGTTTTTCTGAGGTATCGAATCCGGAACGAAGAATTTCGACGGAGAACCAAAGTTGTCGATATAGCCTTCAGAGTTTGTAAGCTGAAGTAGCAATGGGCCGGTCACATCTGCCGAGTAAGTGATAGCAGATGGGGGAGGAAGGTATTAGAGTGGGGGTCGCGCGTAGGACGACGAAGCGTTGGGCGCCCTCCTTTCCGATGGCCTTAAGAGAGCGGCTGCATGCTTTAGGCGGAGGATCGTCTTTGGTGGATAGCATTGGGGAAGGCGAGTGGGTAGATACAGGCTGATGATGATTATGAAATGTAAGTAGAAATAAAAACATAAATTTCAGCACAAAGAAATAACTTTCATTGTTATTTTTTAATTAACCAGAATCAGAGCGCACCAACTTTATGCAGTAACACAGATGGTGGTAGCACGCTGAAGGTCGCTTGTAGTGACCAGGTAGTACTTCACAGACCTCGTCACAGTTGTGGTTGTGGTAGTCCGAGCACGACTCGGGTTCTGCAAAAAAATATATTTATATACGGTTATTATGACTGTCCTGTATCCTGACTGTATGCGCACCGTTTGCTGTGTCATATGCAATGGCTGTTGGAATTGTTGATTTTGGAAGCTCGTCTCTAAACAGAGTCACAGAGCGAGCTGGTATTTGAGTGCTCCCGCTCAGAGATGACAACAGCCCCCTTACCACCATCTCTTATTGCGATTCAATAACTGAATAGAACGCTTATTCATACCAATGAATATGCGACTCTAATTCAAATGGAATAGACTCGCTTATTCATTGGTATGAATAAGCAATCTAGTCAGTTATTGAATCGCAATAAGAGATGGTGGTAAGGGGGCTGTACTCCATGTGTGGTCGTACTGAGCTATAAATGTCTATTTATGAGCATAAATAGGGAAGAGGAATCTGTAACTCATTGGGAATTTATTGTAAATGCCTTTCGCCTATCTATAGGTACTCCTGAAAGGCCCTGGCAATAAAATTGTAGGTCGCTGTGTAATTATTAACTGCACGTTTGGAGAATTACCTCGCAGAATTTCACAATTCCTAGCGACCTAGTGGGTAGTTGTGTTCTTAAGAATGAGTGATGTTACTGGGAGAAAGGAGATGGCCCCCGCCGCTCTCATTTTAGATCTCTTATGTAATAATTAATTTCCGAGTTAATCACCTGTTCCGAATTTATTGTCAAAGACAGAGATAGTGTTACGTTGTTTAATAGTTTAAAAACAAAGTTCCTTTTCCCACGATATAATCCAGGCAGTTCCCCGAGGCCCTAGCTAAAAAGTGTGATATTGATTTACACATTCTAAGGTTGAATTAGAATCACTGGGTTGGGTCGACGCATCACGTGGAAGTTATTGTATAGTACTCATACCATGGAAATTAGTGGCATACTATAACGTGACTGGTATCGTACATTCACAGCAAAATACACATAATATGATACTTACGTCCATGCAGGTCACGATAAACAACCACTGTAAATAAAAATAATTAAAAGTTAACATAATAAGAAATTATTATAATTATGAAGGAATGATTATTTGATAATATAAAGAATGATTATAATTGAGGCAGTTTGAAAGTAGTACGGACGGGCATGTAATTCGGAGGGGTGATAGATATGTGACAAAAAGCGTGATGAATTTGAATGTGAATTGACATAATGAGAGAGTAAGACAAAAAAGAGATGGATGGATTCTGTGAGAGGTGACATGGGTAAGAAAGCAGTAACTGTCGATTACAGCTGATAAGAGTACGGGACGGGAGCCACCACTGTTCTCCAGTGTAGCTAAGATTAACAGCGGCGACCGCCAAAAAAGGCAATGAACAGTGAAGTCCATTGCAGTCTCGGGGGGTAAAATTGGAATTTGACTTCTCATCTTAGCAATGTGAGAGACAGCAATATGGCAATAAAGGCATTAAAAGCCTTATAAGGGTTGATAAGGGTAATTGGGAGAAAAAGACATAGGTACTACGTTGATCTCAAATAATGGGAGAAGAGGCCAGTGATAATAATAATACTTATTTGTGCAAGATATCGATATAAAAAAAACATGTGTATGCTCGCAAATAAAATGATTTGATTTTATTTGATTTGAACAATAAATGGTTGCCCTAAATAAGTAACTATTATATATACCTATATATAGCTATAAGTAACTAAGTATTTTCTAATCTTCATCTTTAAAACATAGCGATTAGTGACGACTGACACGACAGCGTTTGAACGCAGATAGGACGTGACGTGCGACATATATATTCATATAGAGCTGTAAAACTCCCATCGCATATTGTTCAAATAAGATCCAACTCTGTATTAAAAGGTTCGGAATTAGCCCATTAGTTATTGTAGGCTAAGTCTAATAAAGTTGAAATAAAGTAAAACGATTAATTATTATTTTGCATTAATTTTTAAGGTCCTTTCGGACACTTACATACATCTTTCTTTTTGTATCTTATCTTATCTCTCAAGCCCTCAGTCGCTGAATATCATATTCGCAAAAGATCACATTCGCCAAACACGATAAACAGAAAACATCATATTCTAAACATATCATGATCTTATAAGACCACATTCGCAAAACACAACATTCTCCAAACATCATATTTTCAAAAAAGCAAAAAAAGGACACAGGGCTGAAAAAAAATAATGCAGACGGCGGCTTTATGCACCAGTTACTAAACAGTTACGAAACTTTCCAATAAAAAAAAAACCGGACAAGTGCGAGTCGGACTCGCCCACCGAGGGTTCCGTAGGTACGTAGTATCATTATTAAATTTGATATTTTTCATTATAAATAAGAAATAATGCGTCGGAAAAAATAAATAAAATATATTTTGCAATGTGTACATCAAGCCCTTTCATATGATACCCCATTTGAACTAGTAGTTTCAGTTTGAAATTCGACACCCTATAAAAAATATAGACCCCCTATTTTTTAAGATCTATTTACAATTGTATAGTTTTGAGATTTATTCCTGTACTTGTAGTCTATAACGATGTTACTTGCCAAATTTCATAGTTTTAAGTCAACGGGAAGTACCCTATTGGTTTTGATTCCCTTGAGTGTGTCGAAATATGCGTTTTTTGCTGAATAAACGGCCGTAACTTTTTTCTACGTAAACTGAGCAGTTTGATTATTTTACAACTTCATGGGACCGTAGACCTGAGTATACAGTTCAAATTTCAGCTTGATACCTCCACGCATTCTCGACATAGAAATTCTTGACAGACAGACAGACAGACAGACGGACAACAAAGTGATCTTATAAGGGTTCCGTTTTTCCTTTTGAGGTACGGAACCCTAAAAATACCAGGATATGTTTTTTTTTCTGTAGTTTAAAAAATAGATACACAGAGTTTTCGAATTAGATTTTACAAAAAAATCTCTAGATTCTTTTTTTAATCAATGTAGAAGATAGGTACTTACTTTCGCCTAAGCTTTCTTTATGTGTGTGTTTAAATTGTTCGTTGCTGGCATTCGGTTCTGTAATGTAATAATTTAATTTGATTATTTTGACCAATAGTCTGTACTAACTCTAAAAAGGGACTGACTGGTATTGTTAAAGTGACTGCTACACAATGTCAAAGAATTCGTGGACAGTAAACATTGAGTGATACATTCACTAAGTAAAAATAACTTTTGACTTAAACTTGTACTACTCTATTATTTTAATGTTATAAAATTGTTTTTAGATTTAATTAATATTTGTACGTCTGCAAGCAGGCTGATTACCTTAACTGCATAGTTTAAGACCTACATAATATGTATTAATGTACTCATTGCAAATATATGATGATGCCATCAAAAAAATAACTTGTAAAAAAAACAAGTCTAACAACTAAGTTCTTCTACCGTAAAAAGTTGTGAGATCCATGTAGGTAATACCAAGTCGGTTATTTTTTCAGTCCTTACTTAAGGGACCTTCCGTCTTAACTTATTACGTAATTAGCTAACCTAACAACATCTTATACTGACCATGTAAATATTAAAAATCTTTTATGTTTTAAATAAACACATTGACTTGGCCATGTCTGCTAGAAGTGCCTCAAAATTTTGATGATCGGTCAGTCAGTGAGTGCCAAAATTAAGAAACTTTGACTAGTTATAATTCTTAAGCTACTGATTCAAATTGAATAAAATTTGAAATATAACGTGTTTATACAATACCTGCTTGGTTACTAAAAATTCAGGCTTCTAGTTTTATTAAGTTATAGGGGGTCGAAAATGGCCTGAACTGCTTCGAGAAAAGGATGGTACGGCCGTGCTCGACTTGGTGGGGTCACTACCGTGTCCCCAGATCATGATTATTGTTAAAATAATAAGAAAGTATTAACCTAATATTCAAGTTACATATACGAAATACTTACTCTCAGTTCGGGTATCTTTAATCATTCCTGTATAGATATATTCATTTTCATCATGATTCTGAGCTGTAATAAATCATATATTACGTATTTTGATTGTTCAGGGGCAGAGACTAGTGTTTTCAGACAGCACGTTTGGCAAAAAGCTGATCATTGGAAACCTCATCTGCACATGGTGCATACTGCCATTAAGCAAATGAGGTCCTGGTTAAAGAGAATTAAAACATGTTGTACCCGATTAGATGGAAAATATCCCATTGCATCTCTATTCTACCCTAAACATAATAATGCATTTCAGGTTATTGTATTCCTACTAGTGAATGAGGTCTACCAGATCTAAGAAGATGCTGCGTCAGCAGTGAAAATATCAGCGAGTGACGTCCATGCATTGTAAGCGTCTATAGGTTACAGTAACCGCTTTCCTTCAGGCAGGTCGATTGGTACCCGGCTTGGTATAATAAAAACTCAGTCTTCTATATAGAAGACTGAGTTTTTCTCTGAGTCTGGATACATACCCAGTTTTGGGTATATACCTAGACTCATTTTCGGTAAATTGTCCAAGCAAGTAGTAAGTCAAGTAAGTCAAGTTCATTGGTGACAAAATAGTACTTCATAATATGAGATCGGATTTGGGACTGTACAATAAAAATCATTCCGACGAACTGACATTTCTTGGACGACAGCTTGACCAGTTCCTCCAGCTGAGGAACTGGACGTCGATAGACTAGATATACTACTACGCCGAGGATACCAATGCTCTAGGTAATGGTGACATCTTGGAACACAGCAAATGGTTTTGACTTGAAGTAACAACAGGTTAGTGACAAATTACCGTACCAAATAGACGCCTACAACATAAGGATTTATGACTCCGGTTGCCATCTCGCTGCTAAAGTAGTTTCTCTTCCAAACAGAACCTCCTGGTGACCTCTATACCTGTGCAGAATCCCCTGATGTCTAACTCTGTACGATAACTGGAATATGTCCTAAACACTTTCAGGTCGTATGGAAATCCGACCAGCAAGGAGTGCAGTAAACTCGATGATGATGGAGACATTTGTAATAATGCTATGAATTTATTGTATTGCTGCAGTTTCGAATTGTTTTTAACATCTTCCGCCGTTTTTTTTAACCTAGGAGTTGATCAACGTTTAACCCTTCGCATGCCTTGTGTATTAAAATCTCAAGATATGCCTGGTAGGTCTGATAAACCAGAAAAAAATATAATATCTAAATAACATTATTCCGACGAACTCGGTAATATTAAATAGAATAACGTGGAATAGTACAAGTGCTTTATAACATTACTAAATAACATCCGTTGACTTTCAAACTAAACATTTGATTCATTTTGGGTTTATTTTATAAGAGTAAATAAAATGACTTATGGGTTATGTACTTTATTGTAGTTATTAAAAATATTGATCATTTTCAATATCAAGTTTTTAATTTCAAATCATCAGATTACCGTGCATACTTCGTGCACTTTTTATTTAAAGATACACGTTTGATATAGTCAAAAAATTACCTCGGGTTAAAAGTAGATAATGAAAAATTTTTATAGAAAAAAATGCCAACGAATTTAGAAATAGCTGTTAGATTAATCAGACCCTACCAGGCATGTAAAGGGTTAAAACTCACTATCTTGTGCACAAACAGCCGCAATAACACACACAAACACTATCATTAACCGCATTTTGGTCGCCACTACTGTTCACTGCGAAATAATGTCAAGCAGTACGTAAAAATTGTAATAAATGCAAGAGAAATAAGGCGAATAACACACGAAGCAGTGCATCGCTACAACACACCGCGGGTGATGAGGTGAAGCTGTTCAAAATTTTGTTCAGTAGGTTCAAACCAGTGATATCAATAACACAGATATAGATTGATGATGATGATATATTAACAGAATCGGATCAAATGAAGTAGAAAATAGGCAATCGAGGGAATAAACATCGACGTGGTATAAAAAAAACAGTGGCACTCCGGGAGTGCTGACAGAAGTGAAAACTTGACGAAATTTTTGGGGTGTAAGTGGTTTATTAACATCTTTGAACCAAAGCCAACTCACCTGCTCATGGTGCACCCTGCTGACTGACAAACGAAGCTCTGGCGAAAAGAGAGTTTCCCTTGATTTCCCTGGGATCCCATCATCAGATCCTGACTTAGTGAATATGGGACCACCTTGCAATCATACCCTTTCAAATAAAAAAAGAATTTTGAAAATCGGTTCACAATTCGCGAAGATATTCAATAACATACATACAAAAAAAAAAATCAGTCGAATTGAGAACCTCCTCCTTTTTTGAAGTCGGTTAAAAAGAAAAAACATTACGCTTGATTGTTACATCAAATGTAACCCCTATTAACCGCATAAAAACGATCTTCTTCACTCGGTCTCTCATTGCTGAGGATCGTGGTCACAGGAACCTCGCGAACGGACTCTCTGTTCTGTCTCTGATCTGTCTCCATTGTTTCCTGTCCGAAGTGGCCCTAACTGCCTGATAGAATTTAGAAAAGGAGGCGGCCCCCTTCACCTGGTCAGACCATCTTGTTGGTTAATAAAAACGATACAAAGTGTCAAATGACCACGACATCTACTGTGGTATGACGCCGCTCCGTGTGTTAACCGCCTAATCTTGCCACTAGATATTCAAATCGACCAATAACGTTTGAACGATGAATATTTAGCTACAAAACTCGATTTTTATTGGTTCAATTCCACTATAAGTTCATTTTAAATCATTTAAAATTAGATCTAAAATTCAATACACGCGGCTGTTAATGATGTAAATGACTAATTGATTGTTTACGGTAATTAAAAGAAATATTTCAAGGTAAAATATGAAACTGAGATTGAGTCAAATGGTCGAGCAGCTAGCAACAAATATGACGTTTGTGTGCACGAATATATGTGTTACTTATTTACTGCGGCTCCCAGCACTTTCCTAGTCGGGCTAGAGCCTCGTTAGCTTATCAGTTGGATGTGCTACGGGTAGATGAAGTTGACTTTGGCTCAAATATAACGATGAGCACACGAAAATAAATATTAATATTATTTGACAAATATTACTTGACAAATTATTACTGATTACGAAAACAACAACGATTTTAAAATTCAACGTAGCTAAGGTGACCATCATCTCATATTGAGGTGCGATGTGGTTGAAATGTCTAAAATGGGGTCAAAAAGTCTGAAAATCGTCATAGGTATTGTTTTATAGTTTATCGTATAGCTGATTACGGAAAAAACAACTATTTTATAATCCAACATAGCCGACGTGACATAAAATCACCTCTGTGGAGGTGATAATACCAATATGGGTGTTGATTCTATTGTTTTCTGGAAAGTGTGAACAAAAATGGTCGATCGATTTTAAATATAATGTAGTGAACACGAAATTACTTCAAAAGATGTTTCAAATTTTACCCCTAAGAGGGTGAAACGGAGGTCCAAAATTTGTTTGTGGAAAGACGATTAATTGGACTATTTTATCTTAAACTTTACACGAGTACTTCTATAGATAAATGAGTAAACACGTGTTTGCCCCGAATTTCACGCGAGCGAAGCCGCGGGCGAAAGCTAGTCCACTATAGATTTCAATGGTTCATCAACATCTTTGAACCAAAACCAACTTCACCTGCACGTGGTGCATCCTGCTGCCTGACAAACGAAGCTTCGGCGAAAAGAGAGGTAGGAAGCATAATTGTAAGCTACCTGATTGGGGAATGTACCTCCACCTCACAGAATACCGCAGCCAAATAACAATTCCCTTGAGAGTTGTTGTGTTCCTGTGAGTGAGTGAGGTCACCAGAAAGGAAGGAGATGCTGTGTTGGCAGTGGGGGTGGCGGCGGCGGATATTTTATGTTGCGAGCGTTAATATGGCTACGGTAACCACTTCACATCAGGCGCCAGGCATAATGCCCGCCTCGGGCATTATGCCTGGCGGCTTTTTTATTTGAAAGAGTATGATTGCAAGGTGGTCCCATATTCACCAAGTCAGGATCTGATGATGGGATCCCAGGGAAATCAAGGGAAACCCTTAAATTTTATAAGCACTTTTGGTCAAATTCTATTTTTTTATTGGAAAGGGTATGATTGCGTGGTTGTTCCATGTTCACCAAGTCAGGGTCTGATGATGGGATCCCAGAAAAATCGAGGCAAAACCCTTAAATTTGCCCTGTAGTTGCCGGCAGAATAAAATGGCGCCACTCTATTGAGAGCAATAGAGTGGCGCAATTCTATTCTGCCGGCGCTGGATGTCGTACAAAGGTATCTTGTATGACGCAATAACTTTTCTCCCGGAATACGGACAGTAGCATCTCCCGGGGTATTCTATCAATAAGTTGCGCTCGTCAAGTGAAGTCGTTTTTTTTTTAAACAACTTTATATAAAATGTGCCCGTTTGTTTAAAATATACAATAAAGGACTGAGATGTTCATTTGGAAACACATAATTGATTTGACCAATATTAATAAGTGTTTCAAAATCAATTAAACATAAATTATACGGTGTAAGGACTTACTTGATTACCGTGTCCGTATTTAAACTGTGTACCTATTAACTGTAGATTTTTGTAATAGATCTAATATATAAAATTCTCGTGTTGCGGTGTTGGTTACCAAACTCCTCCGAAACGGCTGGACCGATTTTTATGAAATTTTTTGCGCATATCGGGTAGGTCTCAGAATCGACAATAAATGATAAGGGTGACCCACCCTTAAATATTTTATTGACAATTTTTATTTTATTTTATTCTATTATGATTTAACATAGAAAAATGCATACTACCCTAAATTTTCACCATTCTACCGTCAACCCCTATTTTTTAATAGTTAAGTATTTAATAGCAAATCAACGTTTGCCGGGCCAGCTAGTTTATGTATAAAATTATCTCAAAATGGTTGTGAGGGTTTTGCTGTGTCGGCAATGGGCATATATGTTCTTGGTATTTAAATATGCGTCGATAGACTGGTGCCACCGCTTCCTATCGCCTGATAGGAAGCGGTGGCACCAGTCTATCGATCTATCAGGCGAGAATACAAGTAAACCTGCCTAGGTTTACTTGTGTTCTCGCCTGATAGTAATAAATTTGCTTTTAAAAAATATAAGTATTGACCACGCTAATCTCGAAGAGGATTGAACGAATTTGTGTACGTTGTTTTCGTCATTTTAATAATTTGTATTTCTTCAGGAGGACTTTTCAGCATAACAATAATTATTCATTAAAATGAGATACTAACAATTATAGGCGCTGATAGGCTGATGTTAATACATTGGAGGAAAAGCAATACTGTGAGGCGACAATCGATTGTCCTCTTAGATCGATGATGACGGCTCATTTCTGCTTTACGTATTCTACAAGATTTTTCTTTTAATGTGGTCTATCAAAATGTCTTCCCCTGGCCTGATAGAAAGCACACGGGAAGTCTAAATGTGAGGAAGCCATCACTGCGATTAGTGCAGCGCCGGTAGCCCATCTCTTAAGGCGCAGATCCAGCTCTCAAAAAAGTTTGGGACACGGCCACCCGAAAATCGGCAAAGGACGAGTACGAACTTCCTCTTAAACAATCATGATTTATGAAGGACTTCTGAATTTGATTTTTTTTTTCCGCGCAACAGAGCATTGACAGTGACTTAGACGTGAGTTTTTGACGTTACATGTATATTAGAGTTGTGGTCATGCCCACCCTGCCCACAACGGTGGATCCGTCCTTGCATCTCTTGATGACCCATGTAAGTATTATCTTCGAGCTTTGTCTAAATTACCCTGGGTTATATGCAGAGAGAAATCCGTGTACTGGCAATGAATTCTACAACATTATTATTCGGCAGAGAAATGAGTTGCCGAACTTTTTGGTGCGGGAAGTAAAGTAAAGTCAACTGTATCCTATGTGGATAGGATTTCAGACCAGCACGAGTGGCACTAAGGAAAAATGGAGAAGGTGGAATTAGATTAAAGAGCTCTTCAGAACATTCCCCATGATAGATACGGTCGAAGACACTCAAACTACCAAAATCTCTGCGTAGCTGTAGGGGCTCAAGCGTGTGAGTAACCTCCGAGTTACCCACAATACGAATAGCACAACGTTGCAATCGATCAAGAGCGTCAAGCAAGTATTTGGCAGAACCGTCCCAGAGATGAGAACAGTACTCGACGCACGATCGAACATGTGCTTGAAATAAAAGACAAAGCTGCTTGGGAGCAAAGAAACATCACACCCTGTTCAGAATTCCAAGTTTCTTAGAAGCTGTTGCAATGACGCTCCTAATGTAGTCCTTGGTATTGAGGTCGCTCCTGATTTTCATACTCAATTTTGAACGTAACGAAAATACTATTAGGGGTGTAAGTGGTTCATCATGATCTTTGAACCAAAGCCAACTTCACCTGCACGCGGTGCACCCTGCTGACTGACAAACGAAGCTCTGGCGAAAAGAGAGGTAGGGAGCGTAATTGTAAGCTACCCGACTGGGGAATGTACCTCCACCTCACAGAATACCGCAGCCAAATAACAATTCCCTTGAGGGTTGTTGTGTTCCTGCGAGTGAGTGAGGTCACCAGAAAGGAAGGAGATGCTGCGTTGGCAGCGGGGGCGGCGGCGCGCGAGCGATATTTTATGTTGCGAGCGTTAATATGGCTACGGTAACCGCTTCACATCAAGCGGGCCGTATGCTTGTCTGCCATCCGACGTAGTATCAAAAAAAAAAATAAAAAAAAATACGTAAAGTTCAGGAAAATGACGTGAACACATTTGATCTACAACTTTTCAATAATCGTTTTTTATAAACGCTGACAACTTTCTGCACGGTAAATAGCGTGGAACTGAATAAATGTCGGGCACAAGGCAGTGCATTTATAGGTAAAAACTTCTTAGTATAGAATATGTTCTGAATTAGCACAGAGGATACTTTTTATCCTGGTACTGTATTCTCGCGGAGCAAAACCACGGGTAGAAATTACATATTTTTAGGTATTAATAATTAATAAATTATAATATGCTAATGTATATAATTACAAATTGATTTGTCACACAGATACACGTGTAATACATGTATATAATAGCTACAATAGAGATTCAGTATCATTGATATCACCAACACCATGATGATAAAGATCGTGCTTGCCTTGTCTCTGGTAGCAGTTGTGGCGGCATTCTGGGAAGTTGATAAGTCCAAAGCTGGTCAAACGAGAAGAAGTCACCGTAAGTTTGTACCATATACCTTGTTTTTATACTACATCGGGACATCACGTGCAAGCTCGCGATATCATAAGTTTACCGTTGGTATCATTCCTTCGCGTACTAAAAAGTTTGGCAACTCCTATCTATGTCGCACCATTAAAAAATGGAACGCGTTGCCGGTATACGTATTTCCTCATTCATACAATATGGGATCCTTCAAGAGAAGCGTGAAGAAGCATCTTGTAGGCCAGCATGGCAGCGTCAACTGACAATACATCAAGGTCTCTTGTCCGTTGCCGATGCGATTGGGGCTTCTCTTTTCGCTTACCATCAGGCGAAGCGGTGCCAATATGCTGAGCTAATATAAAAAAAAAAAATCAAGAATGGACGGTGCGCGTATTTTTACCATAGCCATATTAATGCTAGCAAACATGAAATATCGCTCGCGCAGCCAATCCCACTACCAATACAGCAACTCCTTTCTCTCTGGTGACAGCAGTCACTCGCATGAATATAACAACCACCAAGGAAATTGTTATTTGGCTGCAGTATTCTATGAGGTTCAGTATTGGTCGTGTGGAAACCACACGACCAATTTGTTTGACCTATGTAAGTTTGACCTATGTAAGTTTGACCTATGTAAGTAAGTGACTATGTAAGTTGTTCTGTGATGACTGTCAACACGTTTACATAGGTCAAACCGGGCGTAATTTTCAAACTAGATTTAACGAACATATTATTATATCAGCTTATAAAAACAACCGTCCAGAAAAGTCACACCTCGCTGAACATCTTATAGACGAAGGACACAATTTATCTCCCAATAATTCATACAAAATACTACACATGACAGACAAAGGACTAAAACTTAATATTAGGGAACAATTAGAAATAATAAAACACAAAAATTCAAAAATTCCTTTAATGAATAAACAACTTGACGTCAGTAATTCTCCTATCAATACTCAATACATATAATAAAATCGTAACTGGCCGCTGTCTGTACATTGAAGATATATAAGAAAAACTAATATAGGGGGGCTTTATGAACGCAATAGAACCCAAAACAATGATTTTTAGAATTTTTGTCTGTTTGTCTGTTTGCCTGTTTGTCCGTACGTTTGTGCACGCTAATCTCAGAAACGGCTTAACCTATTTGAATACGGTTTTCACTAATGCGTTAAGGTTTGCTCAGCTTAACATTTAGTGTTTGTTTCATTTCAATCGGTTCATAAATAAAAAAGTTATATCAATCTAAAGAATCACATATAAAATAGTACAAAATAACCAATCAGTTGACTTGACTGAAACTTTTCAGTTGAATTGACTGAAACTTTATGAAGGTATTATGTTATCATCGTTAAAGTAAATAATACAATGAGAGAGATGCTTAGAGGTCGTAGCGCTAACGCAAGTTAAGCAACCCCTGTCGTGGTTCCAACTAGGATGGGTGACCACAATGTATGGGGAAACGAAATTAGTTGAACTATTTGACCCTAAACTTTACACGAGTAGTTCTATAGACGAGTGAGTAAATACGTATTTCAGGATTTTTCAAAATTCAAGCCCTAAAAGGGTAAAATGGGGCCAAAAAGTCTGAAAATCGTCATGGGTATTGTTTTTATGGTTTATCGGGTCGCTGATTACGAAAAAAACAACTATTTAATAATCCAACATAGCCGACGTGACATAAAATCACCCCTGTGGGGATGCGATGGGGTTGAAATGTCATAATTATCAATATGGGTGTTGATTCTATGGTTGCCTGGGACGTCAATTATGAAAATAGCATCGATTTGAAAATATAACACATTGGACACGAAATTACTTCAAAGGAATTTTAAAATTTTACCTCTAAGAGGGTGAAATGGAGGTCAAAAGTTTGTATGGGGCAACGAGATTAGTTGGACTATTTTATCCTAAACTTTACACGAGTACTTCTATAGATAAATGAGTAAATATGTATTACCCCAAATTTCACGCGAGCGAAGCCGCGGGCGAAAGCTAGTCCTTAATATATTTTCTATTACCCCCACTATCCCTCCACTTCCAACACAATATAAAGGCCGGCAATGCGTTTGCGCTTTTAAAGCCATCGTGGCTAAAAGTAGTTAGGCAGGCGGTTTTTAGTCAGTTAAAGCCTGATTCGCCCTTGAAAGGTCAGTCTGGTATCAACCAGGCTGAGGGGGTGTCGAAGAGGATTTTCCGCCTCCCTCCAGCACGGCTGGGGGGTGCGCCAGCGCGCGGCGGGCGTCAAAAAAAAAAAAAAAAAAAAGATGGTCATTTGTAGGTTGTTGTTCTAACCATCAACATCCACAGATCGCCTGAGGATGCCTCGCGTAGAGGCGAAACACGTGTCGCAGAGACGACCACGGCAGTCAGGGCAGCGGCGGTCGCATGTATCTTCTGTTTCAGATGTTGGAGATTCGCCGAGACGACCACAGCAGCTGGAGCAGAGACGACCAAAGCAGCCACGGCAGTCGCATGCAACTACTAACGGTAGTGGGCGGGTGCCGGCCGGCAGTGGTTTGCATGAACTAATTGGTGGCGGAAGCACGCAAAGTAGTGTAGATCAAATTGCCTGAAAATAAAATATTGTAAATTTTTCTAAAATACTGTTTAATAATTTTCTCATACCTAATTACACTTTATTTCTTGTAAAAAAATAGTTGCCAACCCTAGCGGTAAGGGTCCCTGTTCCTTGCACTCTATGAGAATTTTCTTTTCTTTTTTTTCTTTTACTCAGATAGGGGCCAAAACTAACAAATTAAACATAATAAATATTGCACCAGCCGTTGAAATAAACCAGTTAGTTAGTGAAGTTCGAATTTGTTTTTGTATATAGTTCTTGAATATTCGCACTTCAGATAACAGTATTTTGTTTAGCCATAGATAATAATTATATATATATTTTTTTAGATGACATGCAGCTGAATCTTCCAAGGTGCTGTAAGTATCTTTTTTGTAAATGGGAAGGGGGCAAACGAGCATGTTGGTTTCCTGATGGATCACCACCGACCACGGAGATTAGCAGCACCAAGGGGCCGCCGATCCGTTGCCAGCTTATTCTCCTTCCTTTCTTTCTTTCTTTCACATCGATTAACTTGTCGATCAAGATTGTTCTTTAAAAGATTTCTAACTTTTAATAAAAATAGTTAATAAAAGCTAATTAATAATGTATTATGTAATAAAACCCACTGTTCTGTTACAGATTCAACAGTTGTCGAAGAAGCCGGAAGTAAGTATTTCATCGTTACCAAAAAATTTAATTCTGCGCCTAAAATATGTACTTTCTTCTATTTATTTATTTATAGTTGTACAAATAGTCTTACAACAAATATAACAATTTTCATTAAAATAGTATAAGGTCTAGTTGTAAAACTAAAATTGAAGAACACGCAGCATGACAAACATATCACGTGCTACAGGTTTCCATAACCTAGACAAGTGAACTATCACACACACACACACACATACAGAGAGAGACATTTAAGCAACCGTTGTGTAGTAATTACACTACTAAAGTAGGCATAGTAGTGCACCGTTGCAATAGCTGAATTTCATCTGCAACGATGGACTGCTATGCCTACTTTAGTAGTGTAAATACATAATAGGTAGATGACGCCACACTGTGACTCACACAGTAGAAATATAAGATGCAAAAATTCGTCAGCAACACAAACTTTCCTGGTAGCTTAGTTGGAAGAGCACTCGACCGGTCATCGAGAGGTCGTGGGTTCAAATCCCACCTAGGGGGGGCAGGTGAATTTTTCCATATTTAAAAAAATATTTATCTGGCAAGTTGGCCAAGACAACTATTTAAATAATAATGATTCACAAAAAAAAACCTAATGCACATCAAATTAATCTGATAGCACTTCAAATCCTGCATTTCATGTGCAATAAATATTTTTTGATGCTCAAAATAGGTTTGCAATGTTATTTATTTGATGATAAGTTAAATAGTATCCTAAGAAAACATCAGCCGACGAAGTGGAAGAGAGATAGATGCGTCACAAGCCAAACGCTTAGGACGATCGTGCCTCTCTATCTAGCTTGCTCGCTCGGCTCAGGCGGAACGTGACAATGAGACATTGTTTTTCGTGCGTGCAGCGTTCATCGATATATAAGATGTTATCACGTTTCAAAAACTTTTAAAAATAAATATTTTTCAGATCCGTACCCGTGTGTAGTCAATTGGGCTAAGGAGCGAGCGAATAATGTTTGTAGAATGTATCCAGAGCAATACGAGCCTGATGGTTGGTGCTTTACCATGGGTGAATACGACGGATATGTTATCTGCAAACTGAAAGATTGTTTATACACTCCCACTAAGCTTAGTCAACAGACTAAGGGATGAAATGATTTCATTGTGATATAAAAAATCTTACTTGATGCTGTCTTTTTATTATATGTAGTCATACCCTGACCACTTCCATTTCCATTCCTTTATTTATTATTATTCTACATACATCTGCCTGTCGAGGTTTTCTCAGGGGACTACAGCATGGGGTTCTTCAAAAAGGGCGTGAAGAGATTTTTACAGGGTCGGCAACGCGCGTGTGATGTCTCTGGTGTTACAGGCGTTCATAGGCTACGGTAACTGCTTTCCATCAGGCGGGCCGTATGCTTGTTTTCCACACTGGTAGTATAAAAAAAAAAACATTAATTAATAAATAAATATTTCTGGACTATTTACACGGCGCCATCTAGTCCCAAATTAAGCGTAAAGCTTGTACTATGGGTACTAGACAACTGATAAAAAAATGTACTTATATACATTTTTTATATGTAAATACATACTTATAATACATAGAAAATACCCAGACCAAGACAAACAGACATGTTCATGCACGCAAATGTTTGTCATGTCCGGGGATCAAGCCCGCGACCTCGGAGTCAAAGTGGCCATTGCTAACCATTCGACCACCGAGCTCGTCATCATTAAGTGATGGCAGATGGGGGAGGAAGGTATTAGAGTGGAGGCCACGCATAGGACGAGCGTTGGACGCCCTCCTTCTAGATGGTCCGATGACCTTAAGAAAACGGCTGGGAGCGGCTGGATGCGGAAAGCGGAGGATCGTATCTGGTGGAAAGCATTGGGGAAGGCTTATATACAGCAGTGGGTAGATACAGGCTGATGATGATGATGATGACCCTGACCACTTCAAACCACTTTTGGGGTGTGACACACACCCCAATCTCTCCTGAACGCGGTGCACTCTGCTCACTGACTTCTTATTATTATTATTTTGTACTACGTCGGGTGGCAGACAAGCATACGGCCCGCCTGATGTGAAGCGGTTACCGTAGCCATATTAACGCTCGCAACATAAAATATCGCTCGCGCGCCGCCACCTTCGCTACCAATGCAGCATCTCCTTCCTTTCTGGTGACCTCACTCACTCGCAGGAACACAACAACCCTCAAGGGAATTGTTATTTGACTGCGGTATTCTGTGAGGTGGAGGTACATTCCCCAGTAGGGTAGCTTACAATTACGCTCCCTACCTCTCTTTTCGCCACAGGTTCGTTTGTCAGTCAGCAGGGTGCACCGCGTGCAGGTGAAGTTGATTTTGGTTCAAAGATGTTGATGAACCACTTACACCCCAAAATATCTTAATAAATACAGTAGGACAGCTTAAAAGACACGATTTGCCCTACCTCTCTTTCCGCCAGAGTCTCGTTTGTCACTCAGCAGCACCCTGCTGACTGATCAACGAGGCCTTATCACCACATGCAGATGAGATTGGCTTTGGTTCAAAGATGTTTTGGGGTGCAAGTGGCTCACCAACACATTAAGAGCCAAAGCCAACCTCACCTGCACGCGGTACACCCTGCCAATAGCAAACGCGGCTCTGGCGAAAGAGAGGTAGGGCACAACATTAGCCCGACTGGGGAAGGACCTCCACCTCACAGAATACCGCAGCCAAATAACACCTCCCTGGAGTGTTGTTGTGGTCGTGCGCGTAAGTGAGGTCACCAGAAGGAGTTGCTGCGTTAGCAGCGAGGGTGGCAACACGCGAACGACACTCATTCTCGCAAGCGTCTATAGGCGACGGTAACCACTTCACATCAGGTGGGCCGTATGCTTGTTTACCACCCGTCGTGGTATAAAAAAAAATGTTGATGAATCACTTACACATACCATGTTTGTCTGTTATCCGACGTCGTATAATAAATGGCTGGTTCAGCTTAATTTCAGCACATAGATATCCTCTACTGAACATACGAGTATGCCACCCCCTAAAATTTCCTCAACAATCGATCCTGTTCCCGTGCCGGTTGAATCTAAGGGCTACCTACGATTCTTAACAAGTGTGCATCGTCGCTGCAGCTCGCTTGCTGCAATCGCTGTGATGGTTCCAACTGAAAACCAACGCTGTGTCTACGCCCTAGCTACGCTGATTTGGAACCATTTTAGTGCCGCACATACTACAGAATAGGCTATGTTACCAACATTTTTTTCAGTGTGATATGTAGGGATGTCTCAATAATAACCATAGGTGAAAGAATTTCTTCGATAGCACAAAAATCTCTCGAGATTATGTTAATTTGAAAATTACAATTTTGGACTTTCCCGAAAACGCTCCATACAAAAAGCTACTGAGTTATATGACATCACAGGTTTGTATGTATGTAATTAGTATAATAATAAAGTTATAGTATTTTTTATTGCTTCTCCAATGAAAAT
Source organism: Hypsopygia costalis (assembly GCA_937001555.2). NCBI lineage: Eukaryota > Metazoa > Arthropoda > Insecta > Lepidoptera > Pyralidae > Hypsopygia > Hypsopygia costalis. Next base: position 1,201,767 of record OW443331.2, read on the forward strand.
TTTATTTTGTAATAATTTCATACTTTTAAAATGGCCTTTTCCGTCAAACTTCGATCGACCATAAAATAAGTCGGACGGAAGATATTAGAATGAAAATTTGTAGATCTTTATATTTTGTATAGGTATTTTACGATATTGTTAAATAATTTATACTAGGTAATTTTTGAACATTGTCAAATAGCCTATTATGTACCTACCTATGTTTTGTGGTTTTTTTGTGATGTTGTATAAGAACTTCACAAAAAACCACAAATGAGATAGCATCGGGAAGATTGAGCCCCAGTGCAGCGTGGGTGGTACGCTGTACTGCAGTAATAATTAAATAATAAGTCATTAGGCCAGAGTAATTTCAACAAAGAGATCGATTTATAAATTCAATTAGCTTTTGGTAAGCTTCGGTACATGTTCACCATACGGATACACCAATGCATGAAGACTAGAGTCTTCCGCCAGTGCATTCGCGCTGTAATGACCTGTGGTGCAGAGACTTTGCCACTAACCGTGTATCGACCACTGTCGGGCTGGTCCACAGGCGCAGTGGCGCAGCGAGCTATGGGGAGGGGTATACTAAGGGTTTTTATAAGAAATTGAATCCAGAACGAAGAAATTCGACGCAGGACGTCGACGCGGACATAGCCTTTAGATTTAGCAAGCTAAAGTGGCAATCGGCCGGCCACATCTGCCGAGTCAGTGATGGCCGATGGGGGAAGAAGGTATTAGAGTAAAGGCCGCGTGTGGGACAATGATGCATTGGAAGCCCTCCTTCTAGATGGGCCGATGACCCCAAGAACGTGACTGGAAGCGGCTAGATGCGGAAGTCGGAGGATCGTATTTATGGAAAGTATTGAAGAAAAGAAATTAATAAATAAAAATATTTATTGCTTTATTATTATTTCTATAACTCTCCATTTTATAGAATCATTATTTTGTCTAGAGTTTAAATATTTCAGGGTTTCATATTCTACATTTCAACATCTTAAATCACATTGATGGCTTGTAACCAAAGTAATGTAAATATTATTTGTAATATTGAATTACTAATTAGGGAGTAGTTTTAGACCATCATCATCAGGTCATTTTAGTCACCACTACAGGAGCACGGCCCTCTCTCGTCCGTCGCAGACGGAAGGAGGATTTGGCCTACACTCCCCACGCTGGCCAGACGGGTTGGGGAGGCCTGATCGATGTTTTACAATGTATTTCCCTTAGTCGCCTTGTAATACATCCACGGGAAGAGACGAAGTGATTCTATTCTAGTCTGTCGGACACCACACGGCCTAGTTTTAGATATCAGTCGTTAAATCCTTGTGTGCCTTTGGTGATGGTAGACTCGTGCCCAAGCATGGGATGAATTTGGGTTGATGCCACTATTCGAGTAGAGCATCAGCAATAGCATTAGACTTTGGTGGTAGTTAAACTGGTGTCTTTCTACGATCTTCCTACGATGGTCATGGTTGATAGCTTGGATTTAAGATGCCTAAATCCAGTTACTACTAGTAAGATCATCGGTTTATCTAGTGGGGAGCCATGGTCATAGTATCTGGTTGGGGGCACCATGAAGAGACTTCTTACGCTCCGATTTCCCGACCGTGATCGTTATAGCCATGTGGAATGCGACGACTTTGGATGACACAATAACTCCTAGTAAAATTGACGATTCATCTAGTGGAGATCATTTCTATGCACCGTTTTTAGATCCTGGGTCAGCATGGTCATGGTATCTGGTTTATTGCTCCGACTAAAGATACTAATTCAAAAATTGCTAGTAAAATCGACAGTCCATGTAGTAGGGAGCTTTCTTACGCTCCTGTTTTCCGTGTCACCATGGTGTCCATGGTCACCATGGTCGTCTTGTCTGGTTGAGGATACCCTGGAGAGACTTCTTACACTCCAATTTCCTGACCGTGATCTTCATGGTCGTGGTTGAGTGCGTCAATTTTGGATACCGGAATTACTCCTAGTTAGATTAACAGTAGTGGGGAGCATTTCTACCTTATGTTTTCCGAACTTTGGTTACCATGGTTTGGTTTCCATTTGGTTGCCATCCTATCTGGTTATTTAACTTGATTGTAAATATTGACACTGAGATTTTACTTATATTGTAATATGTCTATTGATTTCCGTTGAGGATACCGGAATAGAGGCTCATATGATTGGGGTACAGCATTGTATACGGTCAATGTTAATATGGGCATGCATACACGAAGGTACTCGTACTCAAAGGGTGTATGTAAAGATCACGTGGCGATAAGACCGCATTTACTATTTTTAATTATTGTTAATACATTTTCTATGTAGCAATTATCTTTCCTCACATGCGATAATAATCATTTGAGCGATTTGTTTTATGTTTTTGAGATATATTTTTGGAAGCGAAAACTTGGGGCGCACTGTGCAGTTTATTTTGTGACTACTAGAATGAGAATGAAAACGCTCGCTATGTAACGCATCACTATAGACTCTGTAACACTCGTTCGAGTAAAGGTGACAGAAGAAGACAGAAGAAAGCGAGACGGAGAGAGATATGAAGTTATTATAGTTTACACTTCTGTCGTGTGATCCAGCACACGCCGTTTTTTTTTACGCCGCTAGATACGCTGACGCTCGGTTTAATGTGAAGCTGTTACCTTACCTACAGACCTATTATCTATATTACCTACAGATGCAAGTACATTAGCGTGGGCGACTTATAAGTAACACTGTATGTAGTATGTAGTTGGCTCACATTCATCTGCAAAACAAAGTCAAGCCACTCGCAGGTGGTGCACTGTCTGAATAGTAAAGCTCTGGCTTAAGAGAGGTAAGTTACATTGTAGTTAGCTGCTCGGCTGGAAAAGTTTTACACCTCATAGAAGAACACAGCCTAATGACAATTAAGTTTAAGGAGAGCCTTTGCCTCCCTTTGTGTGTTCTACAGATTATTCAATGGATTGTGTTCGAAGGTGTTGTTTGATATGATGCCCACAGTCTCCTACAATCGAATTACTCGCCATTGGTACTGAATTCATCCTCACACATTGGAGGCAAGATTGTCGCAAACAGTGCGATTCCAGGAAGGTTTTGTTCCGCGCATTCTCAGGTTGTGGAATGAATTACATGCCGAAATTTTCCCATGAGACTTCAGTATAGGTTTATTATAAAGACGTGAAGGGGTTTTACAGGGTCGGCAAAAAGTGAGTAATGCTTCTGGTGTTGCGAGCGTAGCATACTGTCAGGCAGGTCGTGTGCTTTTACACCATTACCTATATCACCTTAGTCGTATAAAAAAAAACAATTCCTAGTTGTATACAAAAGGCACTAAGAAATTTTTAATTGCTCAATCGCAGGAACGACTTAGTGAGATTATCAGCAAGGAAAGAGTCGCTGCCATGGCCAGACAGCCTGGATCGAGACCGGGATCATAATGTTCTCAACAAATGAGTGAGAATACCTGTGATGCTGCGTTAGCAGTATGGGTGTTCAATCAATACTTTTTTCATGCCACTAAGGTAGCTTATGGATGCCTGCAACACCAGGGATGCTCCTGGTGTTGCTGGCATTCATACATCATGCGCGTTGTCTGTATTGCAAGCATCGCTAGGTTAAGGTAGAGTATATTATTCTGTGGTTAAGGTTAAGGTAACAATTTCACATCATGCAGATTGGTACTTAAAAACTAAAACAAGTAGTCTGTCCATTTCCTTGCTGAAATTACCCGATATTAGTTATATGGATAGTCCGAGGTAGACGTAGTCATTAACCAATTAAATAGCTACATTATCTGCTATAGATGATAAAGTATTTGCACATGATTTTCGCCTTGTCAAAATTCATCCCGCCCACAGACCTAAGCGGCATTGAAATCGGTCAGAATTCGACAGCAGACAACTAGATCCGACTTGAGTCAGTCATTATGACCATACCACGGCAAACCGATTGTATGAAATGTACTCGCCGTTAATATTGGTGCCCCGTGTCTTCCAATCTAGCATCTTAAATACGTCTTTCAATGCACCAGTTAATAGTTTCGGAGATGTGATATCCCCTTAATGTACCCTTCACTCTGCGAGGATGCCTTTCTTAAAATGAGCTCTAGCAAATCATTTGTTTAAAATCAATACATCTTCAATAAATCACCGTGATGTTCATTAGAAAGCACAAAATCGATTTAACCAATATTAATAAGTGTTACAAAATCAATTAAATATAAATTATACGGTGTAATGACTTACATAATTACCATATCCGTTTTTAAACTGTGGGGTGTAAGTGGCCCACAGACATTTAGGTAGCCAAAGTCAACCTCATGTGTTGCATCCTGCCGGTTAAATAACGAAACTCTGGCGTGAGTAGCCAACCCGCCTGCCCAGCGTTGCAACTTACGGGCACTTTCTCCTTTATGCAGAGAAACCTATTTATGACTATTTATGAGGCCCCCAGTCTAGTGACACAACTTGGCCGAGGTAACTTCAACTATATCCTACTATCGGGAGGCAATCCAAAAAACTAATATTAACAAAATTAGGGGATACAGTTTGGTGTTGCAGCTTCATATCTATCATCTACATCCAAAATTAAATTACACCACTGGATGAAGGATCGAAGAATTTATTACCCTAAGTATGGACTGCTTTACGCTCTGTTGGTGCCGCGGGCAATGCATGACTCCCTGCAAGTTATTTCTATCTATCTCTTTTGTCCCTATATCGCATTCTCCCCTTTCTGGGGCAGCGACTTCCACAGTTACGACTTCGTCGCCGACCGTAGGGTGTTCTTATGACGATTTAACCCTCGTCCTCCTCCTCGAGCAGTTCTTCAGGCGGTTCTTCCAGCAGCTCCGACCCGGCATTCTCCGCTCGCTCCTCGGCGCTCCTCCTCGGGTGCCACGCGTGGGCGAACCCGCGCAAAGCCGCGAAGTTCGCCGCCGAAGAATGGAACATCGCGTGCGGGGGAGGGGGAAGTGCTGCCATTTTGAGATAATTTTAGTGCATATGACGTATGCGCGTAGAACACACGGCCGTGTCCATGACACAGCCACACGCCATTTTTTTTTAACTGAGCGAAGCATCAAAGTTGTAGTAAGCACTATTACTTATCCTGTGGATGTAGTTAACGAACCGCGCTCGGGTTCACTACCCGTGAATGTTGGAGTACCACAAGGCTGGGTATTGTCTTCCACATTGTTTCTTCTTCATATCATTCCGCGACGGTAAATGGCGCGGCACTGAATAAATGCCAGGCATAAGGTAATGTGGATCATCAGCATCATCAGGTCATTTTTGTCTCCACTACACGAGCACGACCCTCTCTCGTCCGTCCCAGACAGAAGGATTTGGCCTACACTCCCCGGTTCCCCACGTTGGCCAGACGGGTTGGGGAGGCCTGATCGATGTTTCATATTGTATTTCCCTTAGTCGCTTTGTACGACATCCACAGGAAGATACGGAGTGATTCTATTCTAGTCTGCCGGAAACCACACGGCTAGATAATATGGATAAGATAATATATAAGGAATAAGTTCATGGTTGGTTGCATGGTTTATAATCTCGCGGAGCGAAGCCGCGGGTAGAAACTAGATATTTTTAGGCATTAGTAATTAATAAATTATAATATCGAAATGTATATAATTACAAATTGATTTGTCACAAAGTGTAATACATATATATAATAGCTACAACATAGATCCAGCATCATTGAAATCACCAACACCATGATGTTGAAGATCGTGCTTGCCTTGTGCCTGGTCGCAGTCGCGCCGGTGTTCATGGACGATGATGAAGTTGGCGCAAAAGTGATGAGAAATAATAACAGTAAGTTTATACAAACTACTATATCAACGTTTCTTAACCTTTTCAATATTGTTGCCCTTTTGACCAATAAAGGAAACTAATTTTACCCCCCTCCTTATATTAGATCTTATTGGTTTGAACTAATTTGTTATCTTTTATCAGCTTGATTACCCCTACAGAATTCTTATTTACCCCTACAGAAGTCCTATTTTACCCCTGCGGGGGTAATTACCCCTAGGTTCAGAACCGAGGTACTATATTATACTATATCATAAGATACTACTTGTTTTTATGTAGCATAAATTTTAATTAGGGTGTAAGTGATTCATTAACATCTTTGAACCAAAGTAAACTTCACCTGCACGCGGTGCACCCTGCTGACTAACAAACGAAGCTCTGGCGAAAAGAGAGGTAGGGAGCGTAATTGTAAGTTACCCGACTAGGGAACGCGACCCGCCTGATGTGAAGCGGTTACCGTAGCTATATTACCGCTCTCAACATAAAATATCGCTAGCGCGCCGCCACCCACACTGCCATCGCAGCATCTCCTTCCTTCCTGGTGACCTCACTCACTCGCAGGAACACAACAACCCTCAAGGGAATTGTTATTTGGCTGCGGTATTCTGTGAGGTGGAGGTACATTCCCCAATCGGGTAGCTTACAATTACGCAAGCTTCTTTTCGCCAGAGCTTCGTCTGTCAGTCAGCAGGGTGCACCGCTTGCAGGTGAGGTTGGATTTGGTTCAAATATGTTGATGAACCACTTACACCCCAAAATTCTATTCGAGCTCGGTCGTCGAATGGTTAGCAATGGCCACTTTGACTCCGAGGTCGCTCGTTCGATTACCGCACAAGACAAAAATTTGTGTGCATGAACATGTCTGTTTGTCTTGATCTGGGTGTTTTCTATGTATTATAAGTATATATTTACAAAAAAAAATGTATTTAAGTACATTTATCAGTTGTCTAGTACCCATAACACAAGCTTTGCGCTTAATTTGGGATTAGATGGCGCTGTGTAAATTGTCCAGAAATATTTATTTATTTCTTAGCAATGTTAATATGGTCTTTCAGTATTCTTCAATTTTGTAATTTTCCGCGCAATTTTCTTATTTTTTTTTTCTTCATTACAACCTTCTCCTGGCAATAACAAAGGTAACGAAAAAAGAATCAGCGAAATCGGTTCAGCCGTTCACGTGTGATGCCATGACATAGGAAAATAGGGATTAATTTTTATACTCGTATATTTAACAAAAGTTTAAAAAAATAAAAATTTTATAAAAATAAATATATAGATAAGACATACCGCAGTGCCTCAAGTCGAAAGTCTTCGACCAGTGTGTGTTACCAGTGATGACTTACGGCACTGAAACGTGGTCCCTCACTATGGGCCTTATGAACAAGCTCAAAGTAGCCCAACGAGCTATGGAGAGGGCTATGCTCGGAGTTTCTCTGCGAGATCGAATCAGAATTGAGGAGATCGGTAGAAGAACCAAGGCTACCGACATAGCCCAGCGGATTAGCAAGTTGAACTGGCAGTGGACAGGGCACATAGCACGGAGGACGGATGACCGATGGGGTCGAAAAGTTCTCGAGTGGAGACCACGTACCGGCAAGCGCAGCGTAGGACGTCCACCCACAAGGTGGACAGACGACCTCACTATGACCGTAGGATCGCGCTGGATGCAAGCCGCTTCCAACCGGTCTTATTGGAGATCTAGAGGGGAGGCCTATGTCCAGCAGTGGACTTTAAATAGCTGAGATGATGATGATGATGATATAGATAAGTTGCGCGTGTCACCCTAACAGATCATGCAAGTTTAACAACGTCGCCTGCAGTCTGTCTATGGAAGGGTTTATTTGTCTCGAGCGTTTTCGTGCTTCGGAGGGCACCTTAGGCTGTCATAATTCAATTGTGCCGATTACAACAATTATATTTGCTATTTAAAGAAACACCCAGAGTCGAAGTCGCCAGCGCGGTGTCACATTCGGATGTCACATACCAGCAACGGAGACGTAAGTTCAATTTTCTTTTAAACTGCACAAAACGCCGCCATTTTAAATATATGCAATTCATGAATAAACTCAAAGCTATAAAAATAAAATGCAAGTTCTAGTAGCTTTGAAGGCAGGCATACATAATAAATAATAGTATTTACGTAGCAAGGATATGAATTCTAAGCAATTAAAAAACATTTGTCTGAAAGTCTTAATAGCATTATTAATTTATATTTAAATTTAATTACTTCCACACTAGGTCTTACATTTTCTTCCAGTAGGCTTTTTATAACTGATGTTGATGATAATAACAACTTTTAAACTTTCGCGTTGCATGATTTATGAAATATAAGAACCGGAATTAACGCGATCATGCATAAGAATATTTACATATCTTTATTATTGCCTGACGTTTCGACCAGGTTGCACCGGCCGTGGTCACAGGCTGACTGTCTCAGCGGTGTTACTCTGTCTCCGTTGTCGAGGTCGATGAATCTTCATCTACCCCCGTGTTGGAGAGGACTTGCGTGCGATGAAATTCAATCCAGTGATTCGTGCCTGCTTCGAGTATATGTTCTGCAGTCGCTTACATGGTACATGGATATCGAACAACACGGGGGTAGATGAAGATTCATCGACCTCGACAACGGATGCAAAGTAACACCGCTGAGACAGTCAGCCAGTGACACACGGCCGATGCAACCTGGTCGAAACGTCAGGCAATAATAAAGGTATGTAAATACCCTTATGCATGATGGTGATGAGTTGATAGAAGCAGTAGTGTGAATCGGCATAATGGAAAAAAAAGTTTCAAATGTACTAAGTGTAGACCACATCCTTAGATTTTTTTTTATACTACAGCGGGTGGCAGACAAACATACGGCCCCCTGATGTGAAGCGGTTACCGTAGCCATATTAACGCTCGCAACATAAAATATCGCTCGCGCGCAGCCACCCCCGCTGCCAACGCAGCATCTCCTTCCTTTCTGGTGACTTCAGTCACTCGCAAGAACACAACAACCCTCAAGGGAATTTTTATTTGGCTGCGGTATTCTGTGAGGTGGAGGTACATTTCCCAGTCGGGTAGCCTACAATTACGCTCCCTACCTCACTTTTCGCCAGAGTTTCGTTGGTCAGTAGGGTGCACCGCGTGCAGGAGAAGTTGGCTTTCATTCAGAGAATGTTGATGAACCACCTTACACCCCAAAATTATTATTAAGTTTATTATGCGGATTATAATAATTATATTATGTTATTTCAAGAAACACCCAAAGTCGAAGTCTCCAACGTGGCATCACGTCCGGATGTCTCACACCATCGCTCGAAACGTAAGTCCAATTTTTATCAATATTTATTTTATATTCATTGTATTACTTCCATAAAATCATAAATTTAGTTCAGCTAATAATTAACACGATTTGTATCTATACCCTCGCTAACGCTCAGGATTCTAATTTTTGAATCACTCGTTGCGCTCGTGATTCAATTTTGGACTCCTTCGCTTGCTCGGTCATCAAAATTGAGCACGCGGTTAAAAAGCAACTTTGCACTCTTTTATAACAAATAACTATTATTCCTACGGAAAAAAATACTTCGATCCCCGCAGAAGACAAACATTTATGTGGTGAATATTTTTTTTGTATTGAGTGTGGGCGTTCCATCCATACTAATATTATAAGTGTTAAAGTAAGTAAATTCGTTTGTTTGTTATTTCTTCACGCCTTAACTATGCAGCCAATCATCATTAAAATTTGTACATATTGGTACTTCTTTTTATCCCACGAAGTAAAAAAATTACAACAAAAGAAAAATATACACAAATCAATGGTAGCTCTCCTGGACAACGCGGGCGAAGCCGCGAGTAACCGTCAGTTCATTATAAATATTAAAAAAAATGGGAAAGTCACCTCCCCCCTAGGTGGAATTTGAACCCACAACCTCTCAATGACCGGTCTAGTGCTCTTCCAACTAAGTTACCAGGAAGGTTTGTGTTGGTGACGAATTTTTGCATTTCATAATTTTTACAGCGTGAGTCACAGTCCTTTCACACACACACACACACACCTGAGGAGGAGGAGGTGAATTTATCCATTTTTAAAAATATTTATAATATTCTGGCAAGTTGGCCAAGACAACTATTTAAATAATAACGACATTCATTGACTGCTAGGCGGTACCAAGTTCAGAGAGTTTTATAGTTTTTGGGAATGACTGTGGTATTCGCCTGTTGTATAGGGATAATATTCATAAAACACAATGAATTATATTAAAGTGATCCGAACGAAAGTGGACACTCCGTTTATTCATAAGTCACAATGACTATTATAAAACAAAAGCACTTGTAATTCTCTTCAACATAAAGTTATTTTGGATTGAATGTGGCTCAGTATCTTTAGAGTCAAAATCAACCTAACTTGCGCATGGTGCATCTCACCGGCTAGCAAAAGGGGCTTTGGTGAAATAGGACATGTCGGAAATATTTCTGAAAAATCGGAAATATTTATGTAAAAAGTATTTAAAGGCGATACGAAGTTGGCTGGGCCACCTAGTTTATATATAAAAGAAACGTGTTTCTGCGTTTCTTTCAACTGTATCAATCTGTATCAACCTGTATGTATGTATCTGTATCAACTGTCAAAGTGAAGCTCATTAAAAGAAGTATCATTCTTGTAATGAGCTTCACTTTGACAGTTCCTAACTATAATAACAGAAAAAGATATAGTAAAATAACCCCTTTTTAAATGGAAATAAAAAAAATATAGCAACGCCGGCAGTAACCTGTCCATGGATGGGTTTACTTATCTTGATCTCTTCCATGCTTCAGAGGACAAGGTAAGCCGTCGGTCTCGGCTGTTGTCAGTAGATGACAGTCGTTAAGCCAAGTCAGCAGCCTTAAGGCGGCTTGAAAGCACTGAGCTCCGCAAACCCACAGTTGAGGAGCGTGGTGGAGTACGCTCTAAACCCTTGTAGGGATACACTAGGTCCCTCTCACCTCTCAGAGTGTCTCTCGCGAGAGCCGGGGTGGCAGCTGATGCCACCGAGAGTTATTAAATCATCATTATCAGCCGTTATCTACCCACTGCTGGATATAGGCCTTTCCCATTACTTTCCACCATATGCGATCCTCCGCTTTCCGCGTCCAACCGCTACTTGTACTTCTTTGAGGTCATCCATCCATTTTCGTCGCCCATCCAAGAAGGGGCTTTATGCTTCGTCGCCTCATACTTCACTCTTTCCTCTCCCATCTGCCATAGCTGACTCGGCAAATGTGGTCAGCCCACTTCAAGTTGCTAATTCCGAGAGCTATGTCAATAATCGATTATATAATTGACGCATATATGAATCTCTCACACAAGAGTAAATATTTGTTCCATTTGGAGTCGAGATTTTCTGTCCATAGAATCCGGCTGCGAAGAGGTTTTACAAAGAACGGTTTTTGGGGTGTAAGTGGTTCATCAACATCTTTGAACCAAAGCTAACTTCACCTGCACGCGGTGCACTCTGCTGACTGACTAACGAAGCTCTGGCGAAAAGAGAGGTGGGGAACGTAATTGTAAGGTATGGACTAGGAAATGGACCTCCACCAATACCGCAGCCAAATAACAATTCCCTTGAGGGTTGTTGTGTTCCTGCGAGTGAGTGAGGTCTTCAGAAATTAAGGAGATGCTGCGTTGGCAGTAGGGGTGGCGGCGCGCGAGCGACATTTTATGTAACAAGCGTTAATATGGCTACGGTAACCGCTTCACATCAGGCGGGCCGTATGAAAATAAATCATTGATTATCGCCGCTGGAGACAAGAGGGCTGGGTCTTTCTTCGCACATAGAATAAGCATTGCTATTCTGCGAGGAAATGCAGCCAGAGTTCTTGCCGCATTGCCATTGTCACAGAATAGAATCATCATCATCATCATCATCATCAGGTCATTTTAGTCTCCACTACAGGAGCACGACCCTCTCTCGTCCGTCCCAGACAGAAGGAGGATTTGGCCTACACTCCCCACGCTGGCCAGACGGGTTGGGGAGGTAGAATAATGGGGAGACAGAATAGAATAGAATAGAATAAACTATGTTTTGCCCTCAGGCATACAAATATTTAATATTTCCTTACAATGGCAATCAATATGTATATAACACACGGACACGACTTTTTAAATTATGTATTATATTATCGATATAATGTATATTTTATCTATATAATTATATGCATAATATATGCATCTACTAACGGTAGTGGGTGAGTGCCGGTCGGCAGTAGATTGCATGAACTAATTGGTGGTGGAAGTACGCAAAGTAGTGTAGATCAAATTGCCTGTATATTATTTTTACTTTATTGTTATTAAGTTAATTTATTGCTAAGTTTTTATTTTTAAGTTTATTAGTTTTGTATTGACGAGCTCGGTGGCGTAGCGGTCAATGACGCGGCTTCGACACCAACGCTCGTGGGTTCGATTCCCACATAGGACAAACATTTGTGTGCATGAACATGTCTGTTTGTCTTATTCTGGGTGTTTTCTATGTATCATAAGTATGTATTTACAAAAAAAATGTATTTACGTATGTTTATCAGTTGTCTAGTACCCAGAACACAGGCTTCGCTTACTTTGGGGCTAGATGGCGCTGTGTAATTTGTCTGACAATATTTATTTATTGTATACATGTAACTAATACATGTTTCTCTATTTCGTTTAGATGTATCACGTCGTGTAGCACATGACGTAACACGTGGTGTAGCACATGACGTAACACGTGGTGTAGCACGTCAAGTAACACGCGATGTAACAAATGAAAATGGAATCGGTAAGTGTTTTATCCTCTCACACATACGATATTACAGTCTAAAAATATGTGTGAATGTGGATTTTTTAGCACGCTCTACAGTCTATACCATTTCACGGATTTCAACATATGATGGTGTCATTAGATTCCTCTCAGTTGGAAGAACGACATGCTATAAGGCGCTGTCCACACTGTACAGCGCTACGCGAGCGACGCGGACGTAGCGCGTGAAAGCGTTTTTTTTTAATATTGTACCGAAATATTACAGTTTATATAGAAGAAAGATAAGCAAATTTAATGTAATAATTACTGACAAATAAAATGTTAATTTATCAATTTTAAATGTATTAAAACAAAATTTAGATTAAAATTCAATTAAATTTGCATGCTATTTTAAAATGGCTAAATAGGCTGGTGATGTATTTTACAATAACATCTGTTAAATGTTACCCTGTTTATTGCAAATAACTTATTTAGTATTTGTATTTTGTATAAGACGCGTGGTGCCACACACTGACAACGAATCTCTACGCGGAAGAGCAATACGCCCGACTATGACTTTCGCGCACTACGTCGCGTACCGCAGTGCAATGAGTACAGCGCCTTAATTGAATATAGCGTCCTAGAAAAAAAATGCAGGATGATAAAAAAAACTGTTAGAATTTAGCAGTAGGGTTTTTTGTTACGTTAATAATTTCTTGTTCCAATAGAGTTATGAGTTTTTAGTCCCCGACTTATCATTTCAAAATATAGGGTGTTAGTAGTTCATCAAAATCTTCGAACCAAAGCCAACCTCACCTGCACGCAGTGAACTCTGCTGACTGACAAACGAAACTCTGGTGAAAAGAGAGGTGGGGCATAGCGTATTTATTAAGCTACCCGACTGGGAAAGTATCTCCACCTCACAGAATACCGCAGGCAAATAACAATTCTCTTGAAGGTAGTTGTGTTCCTGCGAGTGACTGAGGTTACCAGAAAGAAAGGAAGGTGTATAGGCTGGCAACGGATCGGTGTTGCTGATTTCCATGGGCGGTGGTGATTGCTTGACATCAGATGACTCACATGCTAGTTTGACCCCCTCTCGACTGAGTACCTTAAGTTCCGACTGGTGACTTTACAGCATAGATACCTATGGTCGATATGGACCTATATAATACACTATATTGGAACCTAAGTGGTCTCGTACTGTGTGGTTCTAGATAAATTTTCTCCCGCTTACCATCAAGCTGTGGAATGAACTGCCTAACGAAAATTTCCTATACAGCATATGGTAGGCTGCGGTATCTGCTTATCATCAGGCGGGGCATATACATATTTACCACCTTAATTGTATAAAAAAACATTGTTTTTTTATATAAAAATAATATAAAATATCATATACCTGTGTATTCTGTATAACAACAAATGTTTTTGCAATTTAATGGGCAAGATTTTGTAGAGCAACAATGTTTGCCACCCATAACCCTGGGGTACGTAAATAAACTGAGATCCGATTCCCAGTAGTGGGGTGAATAATTATAGATTCTTAACGATTTACATAAATAATGTCGTATTATGTTACAGTGGCTAGAGTGGTACAAGCCTTTGATGACTTTGGTAGTAAGTACATGCTTATGTCTTTTGAACCTATACGAATAGCCTGCACATTTCATACAATTGCCGTATTATTGATGCCTACAACTATTACATAAACAAATGTTATTTGTTATGACATTGAATGTCCTAAAGGGTATACGTCCATTTATTCCGTCAGTTCTTAAGTGAGAGCTACTTTTAACCTTCATCAGTGTTTTGCAGCTTCAGACACCATGGGTTAAAACCTCTTGAGCACGGCCCGAATAGAGCTCTCTGAAAGAGACTTGCAAAAGTCCAATGAACTATTGACTGACTGACTGACTGAGCTTGAATAAATACATGTGTGTGTGGAGTCAAAGATCGCTCACAAGAAAGGAAACTCGAGAGAGCGATAGGGAAAGTCGATACTCTATTGTAGGAACACATTGTGCCGGATCAGCGTTTATGCCGTAGCGATCCGGCGCACAAGCATACAAGCCATTCCCCTGGAAACCGCGCCATGGTTAAAATATTAGTTAAACTATTGTTTCTTAATTATTGGTTTTAAATTAAAACTAAAGTGGTTCCGCAGTAAACCAAGTGAATTTGGGAAAATATTACTTTTACTTATTTCACAAACCATAGCACCTTCTATCAGACGTTACAGTGATACATTTTACAGTAGTGTTAGACAGTTTACAGTTATAACAACTTTAACACTATGAAAGTACCATTTCATATACTGGAATACACATCCCAAACTTATAAAAAAGTATCATTGATGTCATAGAGTTAAATGGCTTGTAAATACTTAATTGCTGCCGTTTAGAGAGGTTCTAGCGAAAGAGAGGTGGGGCCTTGGTGTCGCTGGTCTCCATGGGCAGTGGTGATTGCTTTCCACCAGGTGACCCACATGCTCGTTTGCCCCCCTCTCACATAAAAAAATGGGGCATGGCGAGGGAGCGATTTTTCATATCGCGAGCGTTTATATAGCAATGGTAACCCTTCACATCACTTTGTTTGCTACCCGATGTTTTATAAAAAAAATGGTAGTTATCCACGCATCACCCACCGTATGAACTATCTTCGTTCAATTAATGAGGCTGTCCCAGGAGTCTATATTATGGGGATATTCAGGTTTTTAAATATCGGCATTTTTGATACCTGCCGCTGAGTTCCACTATCGTACAACTCGCCATAAATTAAAATTCCATCCTCATCATCTCGATATTTGGCGATCTACTACAGTACGCTTTTTAAGACATTTTCTACCACGAACTGTGAAATTGTGAAATCAACTTCCTCCAGCGGTATTCCCAAATAAATACGACATGGGGGCCTTCAAGAACAGAGTCAATATTTCCCTTAAAAGGCTGGCAACGGATCGGTGACCCTTTGGTGTTGCTGATTTCTATGGGCGGTGGTGATTGCTTTCCATCAGGTGACCCACATGCTCGCTTGCCTCCTTCTCATATAAAAAAAAATCGGAAAAAAAAAGCGAAAAGAGAGGTAGGGAGCGTAATTGTAAGCTACCCGACTGGGGAATGTACCTCCACCTCACAGAATACCGCAGCCAAATAACAATTCCCTTGAGGGTTGTTGTGTTCCTGCGAGTGAGTGAGGTCACCAGAAATGAAGGAGATGCTGCGTTGGCAGCGGGGGTGGCGGCGCGCGAGCGATATTTTATGTTGCGAGCGTTAATATGGCTACGGTAACCGTTTCACATCAGGCGGGCCGGGCGTATGCTTGTCTGCCACACGACGTAGTATAAAAAAAAAAAAAAAAGGTGACTAGGAATATTTATTTATAGCTATTTACCATCAGGCGACTCTGATGTATAAAAAAATGATAATAATATCTGATTATTTATATTTCAGTGCCATTGCCATGTGCAAATGATGTGTCAGCATATTATGTATGCCAAGAATTTCCTTATCGGTATGGACTCCCAGGTTATTGTTTGGATGGCTACGTGTACTGCACTAGGCTTGACATAGAGTAAATATACACATTCTTATCACAGTTTTATTTACTGTAAAATATGATTTAGGTAATAACCAAATCATGTATTTATTTTTAACCGAAATGCTTTGTAATTTGGTATTATTATAATAATATGTCAAATTCAAATTCAAATGATTTATTTTGCTAAAAACATAGGTACAAAATATAGTTGTTGGTATGAATAAACGATCCATTATGATCTGCCTTTTTCAACACTTTAGGCACGCAAAATGTCAAGATTAATAGCAAATTTAATTAAATTAATGTCAACAATGCGTCTTTTTTTTTTGTATAGCTTTAGTTACTTTATTTTAAAAATAATAAACTGAGCATCTAAAACTACTAAACTAGACTAACATACTATATTGGCGACTAAAGATGATATAAAACATATCAAAGCTAACCTAACGTAGTATTTCAGTGGCGCAAGTTATACAAGTTTGCTCAATTTAACTTTAAAAGCACAAGAAACTGCCAACTTATCTACAAATTTTCAGAATAAAATACATCAAAATCTGAGAATTCTTTCCCGTTTTCCAAATATATCGTATCCCTGTCGATTTTCAATTTCTTATTTTTTTAACTATTTTCATATAATAACTGATTCCTTTCATTATATATAATTATAATTTTAAAAGCTTTTAAAGTCACTGTGTATAATTAAATAATATAATATTATTTTATATTGTTATGTTATTTATTTTAAATATAGGCAATGAATAAAACTTGTGATAAGAACAATTAATGATTTGTGAGAAAAAAATCTGTCAAATGTATTTTTTTTTATGGAAATGAAAATTGATTATTAATCTTGTAATTTTATCAGATTATTATTTTGTGTAATAAATATTTCATGCATGTATTCGTTTCTATTAGTTCTCTCCCACGTGGTTGCGAGTGTTAGTCTGGTCGATCAAGTAATTGTGTTAATTGGCTGCGTTATTCTGTGAGGTGGAAGAGTACCTCCACCTTACAGAATAGACGACCTAAAAAAAGTGGTAGGTAGCGGTGGGATGCCCAAACCAGAGGATCGCATTTGGTGGAAAGCATTGGGAAAGGCCTATGTTCAGCAGTGGGTAGATACAGACCGATAATGATGATGATGATGATGACGATAATACAAGTTGATCCGTGTCGTAGTTGACCAGACGCGCAGAAGAACGGAGCTAGTCAAAGAGCAATTATCCTAGTGATAATTTTAATTAAATTCTCTGTATCGTTAACCTAATAATGTGGGGAGTCATCGGTCGGGCAGCTTACAAAATAAGCTTTGACCTACCTAACCATTCTTTTCGCTAGACCCTCATTTATCAGTCCGCAGGGTGTACCACGGGTGCGTGGAGTTGGCTTTGGTTCAAAGATGGTGATGATGAACCACTTACCCTTAATAATTACATATAGTATCAAGCATTCAATTTAAAAACTTACAACCCCTTAATTACAATAGTGGTGGGGATATGTAGTGTCCCGATTAATCGGGACGGGGGCCCACTACATATCTCCACCACTGTGTCTCCTATATAGCCACGATTAATACTACAAACAATGCAGTCCCCGGGGATTCCAAAAGCTTCGTACTCCTACTAATTTCTTTTAATTAAATTCGTTGTGAGTTCCAAAGCAGCCGTAGTTTTACCCCCGGGACTGCAATGGACTTCACTGTTCATTGCCTTTTTTGGCGGTCGCTATTAATCCTGACTACACAGGAGATACCCACCACACATTCCCACCACTGTATGCAGGGGTGCAGTGCCCGGGGTAAAACTATAACTGCCTTGGAACTCACAACGAATTTAATCAGAAGAAATTAGTAGGAGTAGGAAGTTTTTACAATTTGACCTCAGAACCCCTTAATGTTATATAATCTGTATAGATACAGGCAGCTCATAACAATAATATAATATTCAAAATCCCGTATTCTAATTCGATAATATGGAGTGCTCGTTAAAAAGTTACGCGCCCGCCCGCCGCAGACTCGGTCACAAATTCACAATCTCACAATGAAGCGAGCGAGGTGCGAGCGCGCGCTACAGGATGTTCAATTTCAACTCCTTCACATAAACCTTTGCAACACCATTACATATGCTATGGTGGATGCTTGTACTATTTCTTATTCTGTGGCAGATGGCATACATCAACATCAGTCGTTACATAAATGAAGACTCTTGACTTTCTGTGTAAGTGTAATAACAGTAATCGCAAGCTTATGGAAGTTTGTGATACAAGATACAACACTCAAGCATTACCGACTGTGTAAAAACCCGTTAACGCCTTTTTTTAAAGAACCCCCAGTAATCTCTTGGGAAAAGCGTGACAGGAAGTCATTTCAAACCTTGGAAGTACAAAACTCCTCTGGAACCGCACAGTAAGTGACCAATTCGACTTAATGTATGAGGATAAACTCCCTTCCTATGGTGAGCGGTGTTAATTTTGAAAGAGACCGTTAGGCATGATATCAAACCACTCCTCTGAACACAGCCTATGGTATAGCTAGATGGAAGAATATGCAAAAACAAGGTCTCTCTTTAGACTTAACGGCTGAATAGGTACAGACCGTGAGCTTGGATTAATCTACAATTCTCAGAGATCGTTTTGGAATTGAGTTATATACAAGGTGCATCTCTGGGCACCCAAATATCAGTTATATTTGGGTACCCAGATGACAACAGTATTCCACGTGAAGCCGCACTTGCGCTTTGTAAATTAGACATATTTGAAAGCAATTCACAAAATTAGATTTTAATACAAATTATCATCTATGCCTATATAGTTGATTCATAATTCATAATTCATAATTCATAATTCATTTATTAGTTCATAAACATGGGTAATAATACATTGGTGTTAAATATGAATACAACAGTAGGAACAACCATGATTCGCCTTATTGGCATATGAACATAAACATTTGAATGTAATCATCATTCAATATATTATATTAATTAGGTACTGAGTCATTTGCATATCAAATTTGAATTCGAAAACAAAACAATGAGAATTAAATTAAAATAATGTCAATAAATATAAAGAATGTCATGAAATCATAAGATAATGTCAAAATACAGGTCAGCGAATAATAGAATTTTGTCATAATTTACTAGATAATTTATCATTTATAAATACTCTAAGGTCATAGTACGTTTTTTCAACAAGGAAGCCACTGAGTGCAGTTTTAAATCTATTATGGTCATGAATGGATCTAATAGACTGTGGAATTTTATTATAAATAATCGGTGCCATATAATTTACGCTCATTCTGCTGAGTAAAGTTTTACACGAATTAACAAATTTTAAAGTACCTTCACGACGGCTTCCGACGGGATTTGATTCAAAATAGTGTGGGTTCTTTCTGATAAAGATTGCAACCTCATATATATACATAGATGGTAGAGTAAGAATTTTATATTTCCGAAAGTAAGGCTCACAGGAGTCATCCTGCATTAGGCCGAACATGGATCTAATACATCTTTTCTGGGCTTTAAAAACACACTGTTTGATTCATCCAGGTGTTATTTTGCGAAAGTCAACTTTACCGGCACACTCAGATCTTCACGACTTTCCGAGCTTCTGCCACTAGGACACGCAAAGTATGACTCATCACTCACCTACTCTTAACGAAATTAATCCTCCTTGGGAGTAAGTGAATGAGTCATACTTTGTTTGTCCTGGTGGCAGAAGCTCATAAAGTAGTGTAGATCAAATTGTCTGCATCTATGTCTATTATCATCAACCCGAATGTAGTTTTTAGGTGCAGAATGCAGCAGTAAGGGTTGTTAGCATTTACGAAAGAAGGAGGTTACTGTTGTCATTAAAACAGGACATTCAATCTTCACTTTACATATAAAAATTTAAAAAAACACTCGAAGCACTGCTTCCATCTTTATTAAATGTACTGCGGCTTCCATTATAAGTTCTTACATTTTTTTTATAGTGTTATAATGACTTTCTCATTATTATTGACAAAGTCAAATAAATCAATGTAATCGTAAACGTATAAGTGCGCTATCTTTGCAAGATAGACATTAATTCAATAATTTAGACATCAGTTTTCGTCGACCATGACATTCATGTGTTTGTGACACATCCATACTAGGGAGAATAGGTTTTTAATTAATTAATTTTTATTATTTATACTTTATTGCACACAATACAATGTATGTATAGTTATTATGCATATGCATAAACAATATTTGTATTGATTCGTTATGTGGTCGCGAATTAACGTTACATAGCTATTTGTGAAGAAATAATATTATTTTATCTAGTTTTTACTCATCCTGTATAGACAATAGGTAACAACCTTAAGTAAGCATGTTTTGTCTCTTAGTTAAATCTTTGTTCGCGGTGATCCTTAGAAGTCCCCCCCCCCCCCCCCGTCACCCCTCTTTCCTGTCACTTGTGACATCAAACGCGGCTACGAAGTGACAGGAAGTGCCGCCTATTGTTAGGAGTTCGTTGGTTTAATGACACGTTGACGAAGTATTTCTAGAGAATACTAAGACTTTCGATTTAAATGTCTTTAACAGGGTTATGTTCATACTATTTATATAAAAGTAAAACTAGCGGACACCCGCGGCTTCATTCGCGTAGAGTTCAGAAAATAAAAATATCAATATGAGACATATAGCAGATTTTTTTTTTTTTTTTTTTATTTATTTAAACTTTATTTACCACAATTTAAGGGTACATTTATATATTATAGGATTTTATATAAGAGTAATATATTTAAGTATTATATCAGTTTCAATAGGTTAACTAGTGCCCATAGGATAAGGTTTACTTAGTTTGGGACTAGATGGCGACGTGTAATTTGTCCAGGAATATTTATTTTAAGTAGGACATCTAGGAATACGTGTACACTATAATTAAATTGCATATAAGAAATGCATGTTATACAAATATAGTTGGGATGGGTTTACCGATCTCGAACTTCTCCGGGGCTTCGGAGGGTACCGGCTATTACTGGAAACTATCGATAAACCAAAACAGTGCG
Source organism: Hypsopygia costalis (assembly GCA_937001555.2). Taxonomy (NCBI): domain Eukaryota; kingdom Metazoa; phylum Arthropoda; class Insecta; order Lepidoptera; family Pyralidae; genus Hypsopygia; species Hypsopygia costalis. Next base: position 1,222,859 of record OW443331.2, read on the forward strand.
CCTTTGCACAAAACAAATAGGTATACAATTCAAGCTTCATACTAAACGCGATCCAAGAATGCACACATAGACATCGCTCACGGACACAGCATCTCGGTAAGCTTTCGGACCCAGCGCGAGTACCGCCCGCTGACGTAAACACATTATATGTAAGTAATGGTACTACGGTAACATACCACTTTCCTTGGGAGTCATTGAATTCCTGCAAGTAGATGAGGTAGTGAGGACACCAGAAAGGAAGGAGTTGAGCATTAATATGGCTACGATAACCGCTTTACATCAGGAGACGGGATGGCCCACCACACATTCCCACCACTGTGTCTCCTGTGTAGCCAGGATTTACGGTGGCGCCCATCAAAAAGAGCAATGAACATTGAAGTCCATTGCCGTCCCAGGGGTAAAACTACGGCTGCCTTGGAACTCACAACGAATTTAATCAGAAGAAATTAGTAGGAGTAAGAAGCTTTTGGAATTTGACTTCCCCTCTTAGTAATGTAAGAGTCAGCAATATGACAAATAAGGCATTAAAGCCCAAAGAGATGGCTAGTCATATCAGGAGAATCGTATGCTCGTCGGCCACGCAACTAAATGCAATAAAAAATATGACAGTCACAGGCGATCTCTAGTCAATATATACCTACATTATACCTATCACCTTATAAAAAACTATTTACAAAAAACACCGCCCTCAAAACATTTATAATGATACCTTACCCTTACCTTCAAGATTGCCAGATAAAAAATACCCTGATTTATGGGGAAGCTCCCGATAAATAGTTGTCTTACGGGGCGGCAGGGCGGACGGCCCTCATTTTTCCTAAGGTGGCTATTGCTTTTTTTCTGATAAAGAAATGACGAATGAACTAGGTGCGATTTTTATGGGCGGTAGATTTATAGGGCGATAGTCTCTCGTTTCGTTATAGAGGTGAATGTAATGGTGTTTACTTTAAGTGCTATGTTAGGAGAAAAGTTTAATAATGTTTTGAACTATTTGGATCATTTTTTGCAATAAAAAAATGGGGTGCGGCTGTATCATGGACCGTCTGTTGTACGTGAATACGTTATATGCACTAATATTAACTTAAAATGGCAGCGCTACCCCCTACCCCGCACGCGATGTTCCATAGTCCTTACTTAGTGTAATAAATTCTTTGATCCTTCATCTATTTAAGGGCGATTGAATTTTGGTTGGAGATGATAGATTTGTAGCTGCATCACAAACAGTATCCCTCAATTTTGTTATCATTCGTTTTTTTTAATTGCCTTTTTGAAGCAATTTTAAAGATATATTCATCCACGACTTCACATGAGTTCAATTTGCATTTATCCGATATTGTTTGCTGTTTCAATTATTTTAGAATTTTCAATGTTGCCAGCGTAAAATTTTAATGCTACTGGTGTGATACGGTTGAGTGAAGCACTCACTCGAAGGGGATTAGAGCATACTCCACCACGCTGCTCAGCCGCGGGTTGACGGAGGCCAGTGTTTTCAAGCCGCCTAAAGGCCACTGAGTTGGCTTAACGACTATCATCTAATGACAACAGCCGGGACCGACGGCTTAACGTGCCCTCTGAAACACGAAGGAGCTCGAGATAAATAAACTCATCCATGGACAGGCTGCGGTCAACGTAACTTAACTTGCATGTTCGATTGGACTGACACACGCAACGAAGCTATCAAGCTCCTTCTACCAGAATAACAAATTTACTATATTTTATCTAATTTCAGACTTAATAGGAGAAAAAAATATTTAAAAAATTTAATATGAAATTTTCACACAAAAATCAAAGACTGAGCCTAAGAATCATTCAAATTAACAAACATTTTACATATCAAAGATAATAAAATACTTCTTTCCATTTTTCTAACACTAAGATAGCAAACCAACGTATTAGCCCCCGGCATGTGACACCCTATCAACAATAGAATAAACTCTATATATTGTCACACGTAGACAATGTCGAATGTATATGAAATTAACAAAACAAATGAAAGTCATCTCACCTTGGGCCCATTATAACGCGCCGCGTGCGACAGATAAAACAAAGACAACCCTGCGGGAGCCGACTTATTCACAAAAGCCACTTGATGCCCGCAATTAAAATCTTAACATATAGGGTTAATAAACATCACCTTTGTTAGGGATGTACTAGTGTTATGGCATAATTTATCGATAAAATAGATCAACCTCTCTTATGAACATGGTTTAATCTTTTATTTAAGGAATGATCGTGGATAATTTTATCAATGTTTATGGGCGAGATGAATATAATCCTTGAACTGCTGAAAAATGGTGAAGATGGAATTACGTAAGACTACCAGCCACCGGAACAGACTGAGTCTCGTAAAGGCCACAGCACCGTGGACCACATACATACACTGCGGCAGATTGTGCATAAAAGCTTTCAACTCCACTGAAACTTGGTCTAATCTGAAATCTTTACAGTAATGTCAAGTAGGTCACCGCTACATCGAGGCATTTGTATAAAGCTGCGATAATGTATTTCCGTGTCCAGAACCAGCAGTCTGTGGCCATTCAGTTGCAGCGAGGAGTGCGTCACGGGGATGTCATCTCCCATCACACAGAGTACCGCACGGATAACCCAATGCTTGAAGACTGAAGTCTTCAATCAGTGCGTCTTGCCCGATACGGTACAGAGACTTGAACACTGACCGTCGGACTGATACACAAGCTAAAAGTCGCACAGCGAACTATGGAAAGATGTATGCTCTTAATTTTTCTCAAGGACTGAATCCGGAACGAGGAAATCCGACGAAGAACCAAACCACAACTCTGATTCTTCATGTCATTTCCTCGTAGCTCTTAAAATCAGCAAGCTAGTGGTAGTGGGCCACATTTGCTGAGTCAGCGATGGCATATGGCGGGGGTAAGTTCTGGAGTAGTGCCCCCGTATTTTGCAACGAAGCGTTTCCTAAAGTCGTTCTATACAAAAAAGAACATTTTTAACGTAATGAAATAAAAACGAAATTCAACTATTCTATCGATATCGATACTTCACCATCCCACATCGTTAACATAGAGGTACAGCGTCTTAGAATTAAATTACACCTCAGCAACCCTACTCGCTAACTCCAAACAATAATCTTTAACATTCCCCGCTCTTCACCCCCGCGCAGTCCGTCGAAACCCCCTAACTAAGCCTTTTATGAGGTGTAGTGACGACTTGCCGACTTGAGATAAGTCGATAATGAGTTTTATCGAATGGTACTGCGGCACTATAATAAACTATTTTGAATTCTGCAGCTCTACAATATTTAAACCGGAATACTGTTGATATTTTGAGATTTGATTTAGAATTTTTCATCTATAAATCTTAAAAAGGTTTAATACCACAAACTACTGCTATTACATAAGCATAATTACCAAATAAACATAACCTTTCATCTTTTGCACAAATTTAAAAATAACGTTTACGAATTAACACGCCATACATTAATTCCGCTTTAAGACAAGTGAAATAATGAATTTAATGTGTATTTTTTTTAAATTGTGAATAGTGCGCGTAATAATAATAGTAGGGTGACAAATAAGCCTACGTACATGATGGTAAACAGTCACCGCTTATAACACCAGAGGCATCATCGACTCGTTGCAGATCCTGTATTTTACAGGTACTTTTTGATTATGCAGTTCACACTTAGCACAGCAAGTGCACAACGTAGCGTGTAGTACAGCTGAAAGCAGATCATGCTTATCAGTCATAATTGGTAGGACTATAACTATGTATTATTGTGTACGGCATGAGAACGGTACAAAAGTCGAAGTGTCGAGCTTGACGTGTTCTTAAGTGTACTTTAGCGGTATAGAATGACAGATAAAAGTGATTGACGAGCCCGGTGGTCGAATGGATAGCAATGGCTACTTTGACATCGAGCTCGTGGGTTCGATCCCCGCACAAGACAAACATTTGTGTGCATGAAAATGTCTGTTTGTCTTGTCCTATGTTGATTTCTATGTATTATAAATATATATTTACAAAAAATAAATATTTAAGTACATTTATCGGTTGTCTAGTACCCATAGCAATCCCAAATTAAGCGCAATGCTTGTAAGCATTGCGCCTAATTTGGGATTGCTCCTGTCCTTTTTATTTTTAATCGACTCCAAAAAAAGGAGGAAAGGTTCTCAATTTGGCTGTTTTTTTTTTAATGTTTGTTACTTAATTACTCCATGATTTATAAACCGATTAAAAAAAACTTTTTTTATTTGAAAAAGTATATTTCCAGATTGGTCCCATATTTTTTTCATCATCATCATCAACAGCCTGTATCTACGCATTGATAGGTTTGTTATTTCATTACTCCGTCATTTATAAACCAATTTGAAAAAATCTTTTTTTATTTGATTTCCAGATTAGTCCCATATGTTTTTCATCATCATCAGCCTATATCTACATACATAAATGTAGAATAATGTTTGGAGTCGGTTTTTTTGTAACGTAAAATTTAAGAAAATCATGTAGGTATTTAGTATAATGTGCAATAGAGAAACGTTTACAATGTACAAAATGTAAACATAAAATTGTTTATTAACCCCTAAAGTTTACATTCAACCCACAATGATTTTATTGTTCCTCGATTATCACATTTAACCCTTTGACCGTCCGGTTTACAAAATATCACTTTGTAAAGGTGTCCTAACCTATTCTGTAACCCGTCCACAATTGGAGGTGAATTGCCAAATTGGCCGAACAATTCAAAAGGGTTCTGAAGACCTTAATTATTAGCAAGGTGCTTAAGGGTTGAATTTACGATGTGTTAATACGTCGCCGGCAATTATCTTGACCCAAAATTAAATTTACCTGACTGGGGTCGTAGAGACCTCGGGTTGTATCATTTTAGGGTTAGTGTAGTTTTGTAAACTATAAATTGTGCAGTTTGGATTATCTTTAGGTATTATGCTGTATAAGCTTTATTAATTATGTTTCTATATTCGAAAAGTTGTAAGTGCCATTCCCAATACTGGAATAAATAATTTAGATTTATGTGTAAATCTTTTAAATTAAAATGCATCAGGAACAAATAATATATTTATTATTTGTTTATTAAATATATATGTTTATTATTTATTCCACACGCATTTTAAACTAACGTGGACTAGTAAAGAATGATAATGAATCCTAGATTTAAACTTAACTTGTTTTGGGATGCAGGTGGCTCACCACGATCTTTAGAACCAAAGCCAGCCTCACCTGCATGTGATGCCCCGTGGCGACTACCGAAAGATTCTCTGTCGAAAGAGATGCAGGGTACAACGTATTTGTAAGCTGCCCGACTGGGGAATTATCTCCACCTCACAGAATACCGCAGACAAATAAAAATTATAGTAAGTACGAAGGCGGACTTATCCATAAAAAATATCTCTTAAAGTCAAACTTCGTGTATTTTAAAGATTTAATTCAAACTACTTATTTCCTATTACTTCTACCTCATAGAAGACAGCATTCATATAAAAAAACCGGACAAGTGCGAGTCGGACTCGCCCACCGAGGGTTCCGTAGGTACGTAGTATCATTATTAAATTTGATATTTTTCATTATAAATAAGAAATACTGCATCGAAAAAAATAAATAAAATATATTTTGCAATGTGTACATCAAGCCCTTTCATATGATACCCCATTTGAACTAGTAATTTCAATTTGAAATTTCGACACCCTTTAAAAAATATAGACCCCCTATTTTTTAAGATCTATCTACAAATATATAGTTTTGAGATTTATTCCTGTACTTATAGTCTATAACGATGTTACTTGCCAAATTTCATAGTTCTAGGTCAACGGGAAGTACCCTATAGGTTTTGATTCCCTTGAGTGTGTCGAAATATGCGTTTTTTGCTGAATAAACGGCCGTAACTTTTTTCTACGTAAACTTAGCAGTTTGATTTTTTTTTAACTTCATGGGACCGTAGACCTGAGTATACAGTTCAAATTTCAGCTTGATACCTCCACGCATTCTCGACATAGAAATTCTTGACAGACAGACAGACAGACAGACAGACAGACAGACAGACAGACAGACAGACAGACGGACAACAAAGTGATCTTATAAGGGTTCCGTTTTTCCTTTTGAGGTTCGGAACCCTAAAAAGGACTGTTTCTATGAGTGATTATGATCAACAAAAATTTTTTTTTTTTGTTTAAAAAAAAACAAAATCAGCCCTAACGTCATTTGGAAACCGTTTTAAAGTCGCAGTTATTGTAAAATATTTATTTTACAAAAGTAAATAACATTTATTATATGACACTGGCCGCGTGGTTTCCGGCAGACTAGAATAGAATCACTCCGTTTTTTCCCGTGGATGTCGTACAAGGCAACTAAGGGAAATACATTATCAAATATCGATCAGGCCTCCCCAACCCGTTTGGCCAGCGTGGGGAGTGTAGGCCAAATCCTCCTTCCGTCTAGGAAGTACGAGAGAAGGTCGTGCTCCTGTAGTGGAGACTAAAATGGACCTGATGATGATGATGATATGATATTTAAATAATTAAATGCACAATAGACGATTACGTGTATACCATAAAGGAAAACAAGGTAAAATATAATTTTATATGTAAAACGCACCCCTGCCATTCCATACAAATGTCGCATCTATAACTACTACATAAACAATGACGTCTGTACAGAGCGTGAATAAGCATGTGTGCGTGCGGCACCATACAAACTGTTCCAGATCTGTCTCAGAGGGGAGGTAAAGTCGACACGAAAAATGAAAATGAAAATATTTTATTATTGCAAAATACACTGTTGTTTGGGTACTCCTTTTAACCAGAACAAGTGCTTGTGTTAGGAGTGACCGCTCGCCTAGAGTTAATATAAGAAAGTGACATTATAAAAAACAAAAATATAAAATAAAATATAAATTGAAAATTAAAAACGACACAAGAGAGCAGCAGGGAGTGGCCTAGTACCTAGTATGATTATTTTTTGACCGCAGCGTGGGTGTAGCAGATGAGACGTAAAGTCATGAAGTAGACAATCTCCATGAAGCTCAGGACGCTGCAGCCGAGGAACAGCCCCGCCATACCTCCAACGGCCACTGAAAGAGAAGAGAGGTCAACATCACCATTATCAGTCTCTGTCTATGCTCAGCTATATATCTCCTAACTATATATGTATATGTTTGGAAATAGAAAAAACCTACAATTTATGTTTTAGAGAAACAATTGAAGAGATGGAAGACAAAGAAGTAAGATATCTTACCCAAGACGTCTGTGAATCCAAAAATAATATCACGCCTGTATCTCATTCTAGGATACGTCACTATGCCCCATTGTAAGTTGGTCCCTAAAAACCATTCTTGCAAGACCTGAATGTTAAATTAAATATGTTAAAAAAAGATACGATTAACCGCTTATTATTATTATCTTTCTTTTAAATAAAACCGTTGAAAGTATTTTTTTTATCTTCTTTTTTTATTTTCTTCCTATTTATTGATTTGTATCAATACTCACGTTAGATTGTATCACGTAGTTCACATCGTCACAGATAGGAAAACAATTGCAATTAATTTTCTTTCCATCTTTTCCTTTCAGTTTATAAAGTACATCTAAAAGAAAAATGTCGTTTCAGTCCGTGAAATTAAAGTATAAAAGAATTAGTTAGCAGTTGATCCTGACTTTGCCCGTAAATGCGAACTATTTCGCCCGTATCTACGAAAATATGTAGAATACGAAAATATGTTGAGTAAATTTTCATTACTTAATGAATATAATATTGGGTGTGGCTGTGTCATCGACATAGCCACACCCCATAGTGAATACGTTATATGCAATACCCATAGTGAATACGTTATATGCACTAAAATTATCTCAAAACGACAGCGATTTCCCCTAACCTTCACGCGACCTTCCACAGTCCTTACTTAGCGTAATAAATTCTTTGATCCTTCATCTATCCAGTGGTGTGATTGAATTTTGGATGGAGTTGATACAAATGTAGCTGTAACACCAAACTGTATCTCCCGATTTTGTTATCATTCGTTTTTTTAAAATTGCCTCCCTATGGACGTAATTTTAAAGTATGCACGTCAAAAAGCAAACAGACAGGCAGAACTAGTTAACTAAAACTACGTAGAGTAGTTAAGTTAAGTCCTCTAGAATAATGTAGCAAATTCCGCCTGATGTCAAAGTCAAGTCAAAATTCTTTATTCTGTGGGCCCTCGCGGACACTTAGACACGTCTTTTACAATTAGGTATATTTTTTTATCTACCAGCATGATGCTAACGTGAGATCATCTACTTATGTTCATTTATTGAATGTACCTACGTGAACGGCTTTTTTCATAGCTAGGTGTCAATTTTCTTAGTTGTTCTAATTTAAAGCTCTAAGTTAATATAAGTTAGCTCTAAGTTAAATCAACTACATATTTACCTTTGAAATCTGATAAACATTTTAGGCCAGTGACATTGCAAACTTTTTCATCGCCTGCAATAGAATTTCAGATTTAATAAGCATATTACTGATAAGTCGATGGCATTTTATTTGATTGTGGAAAACACCAGCTACTTTTGTAAAAAAAAAACAAATCTGTTGTATAGACTGATTTCGAAACTATTAACCTGAAAGTGGCCGAAGAGAATATAACTTATAATACAACAGGACAAACAACTAACCTGCTTGGTACTACTAATTCTACGCTACTATAACTAGATAAAGATCATTCGCATATTGCCTCCACTGCTGAAGTGAACTGGCTTACTAAAGATGGGAATAATAACAAATAAACAACTCAATTTGACATTAGATATACTCACCGATTCTGCGATAAAAGTGTGGAATGCATTTGCAATATTTAAGACAAAGATTAATCCGACATTCCATTCGACACATTGTGTATGTATAGACAGAATTATGACGAAGGACATTTTCATGGAGAAAACGGCAACGTCTTTGCGCAACGCTCAACCTGAAACCAATCTTTACAGTATTAAAGATTATGTTTTTTTCTAAAACGATGCACGGATGTACCCCATCGTTCAGAAAATGATATTCTGGTAAAAGAAAAGCAATGACGTAACAATAGTGAACTGGGAATAACTTGACTAGGACATGACGTTAGAGGAGATCGCAGATAGTTTTCTAGAAACTGTCTTTCTCACTCATTTGCTATGGGGTTGTTGTATTCCTGCATATAAACAACATTGTCTATTCAAAAGAAACAAGATACTAACGGTCATATGTCACCATTAAAAGCAGATTATAACCATTATAACACACTCAAATATTCGCATTTAAATTAGATACAGATACATGCTGTTCGTGTACGTACGTGAAAAGACAGTTTAAGATGTATCTAATTGCCCACAGTTGCAGAATATAGAATTTAATTTATTTTTTATTTTATACGTCTTAATAATCTTACTTGGCAGCATCGGGGGCAGTGTAGACAGTAAGGGCTGTAACATACAACTTCATATAAAAATCTTCAGCAGAATGTTGGTGTTTAGTCGGCAAATCTGGCACTTCCAGTGGTCCGTGAATGTAAGCCTAAAAGAAATAAAGTTTTGTCATCATCATCATCATCATCATCAGCCTGTATCTATCCACTGCTGGATATAAGCCTTCCCCAATGCTTTCCACCAAATACGATCCTCCGCCTTCCGCATCCAGCCGCTTCCAGCCGTTTTCTTAAGGGCATCGGACCATCTAGAAGGAGGGCGTCCAATGCTTCGTCGTCCTACGCGCGGCCTCCACTCTAATACCTTCCTCCCCCATCTGCCATCACTTACTCGGCAGATGTGACCCGCCCATTGCCACTTCAGCTTGCAAACTCGAAAGGCTATGTCGACAACTTTAGTTCTCCGTCGAATTTCTTCGTTCCGGATTCGATCCCTCAGAGAAACCCCGAGCATAGCCCTCTCCATCGCTCGCTGCGCGACCTTTAGCCTGTGGACCAGTCCGACGGTCAGTGTCCAAGTCTCTGCACCATAGGTCATTGCAGGGAGGACGCACTGGTTGAAGACTTTAGTCTTCAAACATTGGGGTATCTTTGCGGTGAAGATGTGCCGAAGTTTTCCAAAAGCTGCCCAGCCCAATCGAATGCGTCTATCGATCTCTTTGTTGAAGTTACCCCGGCCAAGCTGTATGGAAAGTTTTGTAAATTTTCAAAATTATTCAGGATACTTTTCAAAATTATTCAGGTTACTGAATATTATGACATCAAATCCATGCTTATTATCTAATTATCAATTTCTTTCTATATATTTATAGATATTACTATGTTGATAAAACTGGTTGCAATATTGAAATAAACAAGGAAAAGAATTCTCCACCTGAGTGTTCTTTTCCATTGATTTAACGAAATCTACGAACAAATCTTTCTAAGAAAAAAGATTCTGATAATAATACTGGCCTTTATTCTGATGTATGTACGGTCAATAAATTAATAGCAGCGTTTTACCTGAAATAAAACACTTAGTAAATACCTACCTTATTTGAGGCTAAACTTTAACTCAATGAGCTAAGAAGGATCGAGCATGTCCCCACTTGCTCACACTTTGTACTACTGGTGGTGAGAAGTGAACCGGATGTGCGAATGAGACAACTGTATAAAAAAGGAGGCAAACAGGCGAAAAACTAGAAGGGCCTTTCTCAAACCAATTAATCTTCAAATAAGATAAGTATTTAATAAGCGTTTTATTTCACGTAAAACGCTGCTACTATACGAGTACTTACCTTGTAAGATGCTGATATGTTAATTACTTGAGCAAAGACTTCACCGTCTAGTGGATGAACGAAAAATGTCTCGTTCTGCGCCGTTACTATGTCCCATCTATTGGCTGCCCTGTAACTGTATTCATTTTTCATAAATTTCAATGCTTCATTCCTTTTTTAATGTGACTTTCTCATAGTCAATGTTAAAATTTAACTTCTAGAAAATCTGTCAGTTGCAGTAATTCCACCTGAATTGCTAGTATTCGAGCGAGAATCTTCTTTGCTCAGGCACTCTTCAAGAGCAAAAATACCGTACTTCTAGAACATCTGTATTTTCTCTATCCTCATCCATCAGTCACCAGTATTATTTTCAGATAGCAGCCATGACTTATTGGTGGCTTGAAGATACACAGTTATTTCCGCAGCCACATCTGAGCAGCATAGTGGAATTTACTCCACTAAAGTCTGTCGAGAAGTGGGTTGATGAAAATAATATTAATACAAAACTTACAGGGTTTCTCTGAGGGATCGAATCCAAAACGAAGAAATTCGACGGAGAACCATAGTTGTCGACATAGCTTTCAGGGGTTGCAAGCTGAAGTGGCAATGAGCGGTCACATCTGCCAAGTAAGTGATGGCAGATGGCGCCCTTCTCGTAGATGGTTCAATTACCTCAAGAAAGCGGCTGGAAGCGGCTGGATGCGGAAGGTAGAGGATCATATTTGGTGGAAAGCATTAAAAAAGGCTTATATTGATTGAGGAAGCTGTGGGTTGATTCAGAATAATGTTGATGAATTACTTACGCAGGGTGATTATATATAGCAACTTTTGAATTAACCGCATAGCAGAGACCCATCTCAGTGATAGTGTGTACGATCGTGAGGTTGATGCCTGAAGCGCCAATAGTGAGGGTGGGCTCAAAGCGACCGCTCAGGTTGAGAATCAGCTCAAGGTACTGGTCAGAAGGAATCTTATCATAGTCAGGTATATCTTCAAAGTTGTTATAAGTAGCATTTGCTAAAGCTATGATGAATTTTTTCAGTTTCTCCTTGTCGGGTTCTGGAGAATTTCTGGAAAATATTTTGGTTGTATTATGTAATAAATACTTGCATATCTACAATTAAAGGCATTTCACTGATACCAGCCTTCCGAGTGTGACGGTAATTTGTGGTCAATAAAGTAAATATCCCTGGACAAATTACACAGTGCCATCTAGTCCCAAACTAAGCAAAGCTTGTACTGTGAGAACTAGATAAGTGATATATGTACTTATATACATTTTTTTGTAAATACATACATATAATACATAGAAAACACCCGGACTAAGACAAACACGCATGTTCATGCACAAAATTTTTGTCTTGTACTGGAATCGAACACACGACCTTGGAGCTCAAAATGGCCATTGCTAGCTATTCGACCACTGAGCTCATCGAAAGTGTTATAAATAAGTATTATTATTAGGCTTGCAACGAATATTCGGTTACTATTCGGTATTCGACCTATTCGACTCATTTTATTATATTCGGCCGAATACCGAATATCTGCATACTATTCGGCCGAATACCGAATACTTAAGTAATAGGTATATTATGCTACAAAGTCAAAGTCAAAGTCAAAATTCTTTATTCTGTGGGCCCTCGCGGGCACTTAGACACGTCTTTTACAATTAGGTATATTTTTTTATCTACCAGCATTTCGGAATGACCATTGACGAGAAGAAATGCCGAAAGAAACTCTGTCAATATAGGTCTTTTTTAAATAGCCATACAATATTATCATTATACATAATAAAATAAAATAAAAATGGTATTCAACCAAAATAAGAGAAAAAAAAAATTAAAGTAAAATAAAATAGTAAAAAAAATTAAAATATAAAAAATCATAGCATAGAGTGTATATACATATTGTATAAAAGTCTAAATATGTATATCCACAATACTACTTGTAAAGATAAGACGCCTGTGCTTCACATCCTGTGCCGAGAATTTGCCATACATTTTTATCATTAAGGTAATCGTCGGTCCTGTAGTAAGCCTTTTTGCATAAGGTGGTCTTAATAAGCTGTTTGAATTTAGTGTCGGGTAAAATCAGGACCGACTCCGGCAACTTATTGTAGTAGCGGATGCAATTTACGACAAACGAATTATTGACCTTCCCCAGTCTATGTTTTGGAATAACCAATTTGTTTTTGTTCCGCAAGTTGTAATTAGTTATATCACATACTTTTGTAAAATTCGAAATATTTTTACGGACGTACATAATATTTACATAAATATATTGAGAAGCGACAGTGAGGATGTTTATCTCCTTAAATAACTCACGGAGTGAATCCCTAGAACCCAAATTGTAAATTGATCTAATGGCTCTCTTTTGTAATACAAAAATTTTATCAATGTCAGCTGCTTTACCCCAAAGCAATATGCCATATGACATAATGCTATGGAAATAACTAAAATAAACGAGCCTAGCAGTTGTCTCGTTCGAAGATTATGGTGAAGAAATACAAGCTTATCTGCATTTTTAGGAAGCAGTTTGCTTTTTTTTTTCTCGTAGAACATCCCAGCTTCAGTGAACGCTCTAAATAAACACTACTTCCTGGAGCTGACAAATATTTTGCTGCTATCTTGATGAAACACGGAAAATTCTTGCTTGTCACCATATACCACGTGTAACTTCAAGTACGCAAAACCTAAAAATAGTTTATTCAGAATCATGAGTAGAATCAATTCCATAATTTTCATCCATTTTTAAAGTAACTGGTTTTGAAAAATAATTATTATTATTTTTAATCTATTATTAAATTGCGCTCGACAATCACGCGAGAAAATGTGAAGTAGGTAAACAAACGTAATACCGCCGCGTCCAAAAAGTCTTAAGCGCCGTGCAGAGAGCCTTACGCGTCATTGACGCGTTGCTCGCTCTTTAATATTAATATTTGCCTATCGTAGCCATTGGTGCGTCTTTTTGATAAGAAAGCGTCACAGAGCTCAGAAACTATTAGAATTATTAGGAAAACAAAAGTGTGTTCATATCTCCGAGAAAATGTTTTTTTCGAAATTATTACTTATCAATTTATAATAATAAAACTCAGTTCAGGGCGCCCTCCCTCTCTAGATGGACCCACGATCTCAAAAAAGTGGCTGGCAGCGGATGGATGTGGAAAGCGGAGGATCGCTTAAAGATATAGATATAGATATTTCTGGACAATTTACACAGCGCCATCTAGTCCCAAATTAAGCGCAAAGCTTGTGTTATGGGTACTAGACAACTGATAAATGTACTTAAATACATTTTTTTTTGTAAATACATACTTATAATACATATAAAACACCCAGACCAAGACAAACAGACATGTTCATGCACACAAATGTTTGTCTTGTGCGGGAATCGAATCCGCGACCTCGGAGTCAAAGTGGCCATTGCTAACCATTGGACCACCGAGCTCGTCATATGGTGGAAAGCATTGGGAAAGCTCTATATGCAGCAGTACAGATACAGGCTGATGATGATGATGATACACAACGGCACGTAGCTAGCCTAATTAGGATCCCAAGTACGTTGCAAACATTTCATATCTAATCTATCTCTTTGGTACCTTATGAAAATGTAAAAAAATGTTTCCGTTGCCATATTTTTTTTTATATTTTTAATAATTTTTCGTTAAATAGAATATTATACTTACTGCACGTATGCTTCAAGTTTAATTGGATCAACTTTTTTATTAGGGCAGATAGTGACGCAAGGAAATGTAGTGTTCCACGCAAACATGTCGCGATCCATGGAGACTACGGTGGGAGACGACTGATAGCGGATCCACGTAGTACGAGAGAGGTAGATGGCGCCAAAGACGGAGGCGGCCACCATAGCCAACCAGAGAAGACTGAAATTAAAATTATTATGATAAAAATTGAAGTAGCAAACAACATTGTTATAGAAAACAGACTTCTGTCGACTGAATCGTGCAAATGAGCACAATATCGGCGTCAATACATAATCAAAAAGTAAAAAAATAATAAAAATGATTTCTACTAACATATCTATTAAGTATATTTTGTATTACTAACAAACTATGGGTCTGTATCGAAATAAATGTTTTATTATCTTTATTATATAATCATCCCTTTGTTAGCATACGGGTTTCTCCTCAATCGATGGGGTTTAGAGCATACTACACTGCGACAAGAAGGAGTTACTGCATTGGCACGGGGGTGGCTACACGCGAGCGATATTTCCATATATTCGTAATTTCCTCCACCCCCAATGGTTGACTCTTATGCTGCGCCTACACTACCTTACCGTCTACCGGGCTGTTACCGCAAT
This sequence comes from Hypsopygia costalis, assembly GCA_937001555.2. Classification (NCBI taxonomy): domain Eukaryota; kingdom Metazoa; phylum Arthropoda; class Insecta; order Lepidoptera; family Pyralidae; genus Hypsopygia; species Hypsopygia costalis. The sequence continues at coordinate 1,237,859 of OW443331.2, forward strand.
AATTGTGGCATTAAATTACTGTTTAAATTACTGCGTGAAGTGGTGTGGTTACACTAGAGTTTACCTAGATATGCCAATAAATTAGGCGGTAAAAATATCATTTTTCAAGATGGCGGTTGCAGCTGCAGCTGTTATATTTATTTAGATGGTTGCGGTCTTTTTTCTCTTTCAAATCATCATTGTACACCGCGATTTTTATCGGGGTATACCCGACCGAAAGCCCATAAAAAGATACGGTTCGCATTGGAATAATTCCAAAACTCAAGCTTTTTTCATTGACCACTCCATGTCGGTCGGTACGTGCGTCGCCGTTGAGCTCATGTTGCACACTGGACAAACGGTAGTGTGACCACAAACACATTAATTACTGCGGTAATTCTCTTTGATGTGCGAAAAAAGACCGCCGCCGGAGCTATTGTCTACCGCCATTTGCCATATTGATTGGCATTGTAAAATTATGGCCATAAATCGTGGTTACACCTAGGCGTTGTTGAAATTATGGCAATAATTATTGGCATATCACGGTACTGTAGCCGCAGCATTAGAGAATACAATTAGCATTGAGTCCGCTTATTGTACCAGTTTATTGTGGTCCTTTCCTTTGAAATAAAAAAATACCTTTGAAATAAAAAAATATTTCATGTTGCGAACGTTAATATGGCTACGGTAACCGCTTGACATCAGCCGGGCCGTATCCTTGTCTGCTACCCGACGTAGCATAAAAAAATATACTATTGTAGTTACAGTTTTGAGAATAAAAGTATTTTAAATATTAAATTATTCTGACATTATATTTTTCGATTTGGGACAGGTCAGGATACAGTCATGTCATACAAATCAACTGAGGGGCAATTCTGGTAATTAAAATATTGTTAAAATTCAGTTTCGATCCAGTCTCGATCTCACAAATGTCACATTTGGTATTCTCGTAACACAATATGTAACTTCAAAATTAAACTTAAGCGGGATTATTTCGAAATATGAGTGAAAATTAAACAAACCAAGAATGTAACATTATTTTCTTATTTGCCAACAACAAAAATTGATAATAATTAATTAATGAAATCAAGTATATAACTTTAGTCAATTCACAGTTCAATCTCGATTCGGTCAACTTTCAATCTGCGTTCGTAGAAAAATTACGAGAAATGGCCTTTTGTTAAAACAATTCTAATACTTACATTTCAAATACATGTCTGCGAGGTGCTACCAAATGGTTAAGTCCATGTATCGAAGAAGTTTCCAAGAACAGAACCAAATACCGCTCTAGTTTATTCTTAACCATTCGAAAGAAAGTCTGACTTTGCTCATCTGCACGTAGCTTGGAAGAAAGCCGAAGATCATTTTGTATCAATTGAGTTTGTAAAACACGACCAGTAAACATTATCTTTAGCTAAACTAAAATTAAAATAATTGATCTATAGATAATTCAAAAGAATACAAAACTACTGCACTTATTCTTAAACTACTATAACTTGTCTTAGAGGTGTAATAACTTAATGTAAAGGTGTATTATGTTCCAATGCTAAAAAAAAAATAACAAATCTGAATCAAAGCTATCCAATTTCGTGTGTTATGTCAACTCTAATGGAACTACCCGAATGAAAACGCTGCGATTAAAGCAAATCAAAACGATATAACACGAAATTGTATCGAACAAATTAGTTCATTCGTGTTGGTTCATAATTTGACTTAATAATATTGCTTTTCCACCGGCTAGGATTGGCGCGACAATTATTAGTTTAACAAAGATAAAGACAAAGATATATTTATTTAAATAAAATATGAGTACTATACATACAATCGCATGCAGTTCTGATGTTTAAAATAATAATAAATTGTGCTTCATATTTTGCTTGCCGGCGTACAAATTTTGTGAAAAAGGAGCACATGTCGCAAAAAATAGTTTTGATGTCAAATGCTAATAGTAACATAACTAATTTACAAATATTTGTCATCTAAAAAATCACGAATACAGTAGTAACATTTTTCAGTCAATAGTTTCTTTAAGTAGTTAAACATAAACTTAAATGAATGATTATTAGTACCTATTGGATAAGCCACCACCACAGTGTGACCACAAAGTGTTGCCAAATCGTTGTTATTTTTAGATAATCTAGAAAATTTAATGAACGATTGAGCGACACCTGACATTAATGAGTACTATTATTTATTGAGTATTGAATTATATTTGCAACTTAAAACGCCTTGCAAATTATGAATATAAATTTAACTATATTAGAAGGTTATTAATTGTATTAGAGATGTGAATCTAATAATAGTACATTATGGTACAAGTGTGTAATGTTGGTGATTACCGCTGAGGCGCCATTAAGAACCGAGCCTTTAAGCGAGGGTCTTAAGAGAGCCGAGGACGTGTATCATACGACATTTTTCAACACACTTGTGAAGAAAATAATACTAAAAATATATAAAACGAGTTGTGAAAATTTTTTTGGAATGGCGGGAAAAAAATATCAGTTTTCCTATGTACGCGCATCTAACCATGGTGATCGGCTATAGTATAAAATAATGAGGTTTCTTTTTTTTGGCTTTTCACGGATAGCGTTTTAGCTGCGTACAAAATGGGGAATTTAAAGTTTTCTTTATTACAGAGAAAATAAAAGTTATATTTAAGTGAAAGATTTATTTGTTAAAATTTTCATGCATCTTCGTATTTAAATGGATACTTATATTGAAATACGATGTTCCATAAAATGAGCAAGCAATAGGTACATTGATTTATTTGTACTTTTGAATATGATCTTTTTTGTACCAAAACTTTTTTAAGAACAAAGCAACTCAACCAAAACTCAAAAAAAAACTATAACTCACTTGTGAATAATATCTAACAAAGAATAAGTCACAGTTTGATTACAGGTGTCATTGTGTGCCTAGTTGCGGTGAAATTAGAGCCACTTTATGAGCAAGTGTGTTGAAAAGTATATTTTCAATGAACAAGTAAAGGTATTAAGAAATAGAGCAATTGTAATGTTTGCACTTTATCTAACATATATCAATGCAAATATATTCTAGTCGGATCAGAGCTCTCGAAAACAAGCTTTTACTTCATCTATGTTTGTTCGTGCATTTAATAATACTGCGGGGTCGAAATTAATGGCTATCCAATTAAACGTCCTCATATCCATCAGTTTTTATCACCGTGTTTTGGAAAGTTTTCACGGTGATGTCATATTATACGAGAATATGTCACGACTAAATATATTATTCAACGTTTAAATTACTAGGTCGGCATTACGTTATAAATTAAATCACTTGTATTTTTTCGTATTATCAAAATTATTTTGACGTGACATCGTCTTATAATTTGATGAACTCCGGCTTTACGCACGAAAAAGCATGACTCATCGTCACGTTCCGCCTGAGACGAGCGTGCAAACGATAGAGAGGCAGGGTCAAACCTAAACGTTCGGCTTGTAATGCATCTATCTCTCTTCCACTCCATTTTTCATCAATATTTTCTTATGACGTTATCACGTAAAATTATCGCCCGTAAACCGACTTTACAGACAAGCAATATTTTTATTGACTGATTTTGCTCCTACAGCAATATTTTGTGGTAATCACGTATTCTTTGATTTTCTACATATTTTTTTTATATTACCTCGGGTGGCAGACAAGCATACGGCCCGCCTGATATGAAGCGGTTACCGTAGCCATATTAACGCTCGCAACATAAAATATCGCTCGCGCGCCGCCACTCTCGCTGCCATCGCAGCATCTCCTTCCTTTCTGGTGACCTCACTTACTCGCAGGAACACAACAGCCCTCAAGGAAACCGTTATTTGGCTGCGGTATTCTGTGAGGTGGAGGTACATTCCCCGGTCGGGTAGCTTACAATTACGCTCCCTACCTCTCTTTTCGCCAGAGCTTCGTTTGTCAGTCAGCAGGGTGCACCGCGTGCAGGTGAAGTTGGCTTTGGTTCAAAGATGTTGATGAACCTCTTACACCCCGAAATAATACATAGTCACGATTATTATAATAGTCATCAAACATTTGACACATATTTCATTTTCATGGCACACTGCATCTTACATAATGAGACTCTGGCAAAATAAAGGTAGGGGCAAAGCGTAATTTATAAACTGCCCGTGTAGGGGAGTTCCTCCGCCTCACAGCTATCAGTAGGCAAATTATAATAATTTCATAGAGGCCTAGGCAAATTATAATAATTTCATAGGGGGTTCATGCGTTCCTAGGAGCAAGTAAGGTTACCAGAAAGGAAAGTTGCTGCGATGATAGCGGGGGTGACGTTACGTGAATGATAATTTCTTTTGCAAACGTCACCGCTATATATGCTTCGGCCACAGCTTTACTTCAGGAGTTCAGGCATGACGTCATCGTCAACCCTTACTCATCTCACTCCTGGGACTCTGGTTTAGAGCATACTCCACCACGCAAGCCAGTGTCTTGGCTCAACGATCTAAGGACAACAGCCGGGACCGACGGCTTAGCGTGCCTTTCGAAGCAAGGAATAGTTAGAGATTAATATAAACCCATCCTTGGACAGGCTACGGTTGATGTTGCTTAACTTGCGTGTTCAATTAGAGTGTGCAATGACGCCACCGTGCTACTCAAACAAGGCATGACGTATGCTTGTCTTAACAGAAGAACTCAGCACTTACAGTTTATTTATAATAATAAATTCTGTGTTATTAATTTTCTTTAATAAAATGGTCAAATTTACATCATTTCTTAACATTTTAAAATAGTTCACAAACAAAACAAAATCAGACTAAAACTAAATTAATAGCAGTTTTGACAGAAGCCATCAAACTCTTTCACTTCGGGCCCATCAGAGAATCATTTTAAATAACTAACATATTTTAAAATTACCTTTATTGTAAGGGAGTAAGGTGTATTATAAAAACATGTTTAAAGAGTGTTAGAAAAATTATCCTCTGTCAACAGTTTGACGGTTCACCAACAAAAGTCCTGGTTAATTCATAGTTTAAACACGTGTTAAGTTAACAGAAGATTGATGGTGGCTTTCTACAAAGAAGACGTGTTTCAGCTTTGTGAAAATATTTACTAGTGCGACTAAAAGAGATAATAAAAAAAGAAAATGGACAAGAAAATGTGAGAGGTGTCTAAAATGTTCTCAAAGATGTAAAGTCTGCTAAAAATAAATTATATAGTTAATTGATTCAGGTGTTATTTTGCGGAAGTCAAATTTACAGGCAATTTGATTTACACTACTTTGCGTGCTTCCGCCACCAATTAGTTCATGCAAACTACTGCCGGCCGGCACCGACCCACTACCGTTAGTAGTTGCATGCGACTGCCGTGACTTTGGTCGTCTCTGCTCCAGCTGGTGTGGTCGTCTCGGCGAATCTCCAACATCTGAAACAGAAGATACATGCGACCGCCACTGCCCCGACTGCCGTGGTCGTCTCTGCGACACGTGTTTCGCCTCTAATAAATTATTATGTGTGTGATAATTAATAACAGGTTTGTCTATCAAACAATATTAATACCTGTAATAATAATAACTGTGCCAATCGACTTCCCTCAGCGATATTTTCGAACAATTACGACATGGGAGCTTTCAAGAACAGAGTTCCCCCTAAAACAGTTTTTTTTTCTTAAAAGGCTGGCAACGGATCTGCGACCCCCGGTATTGCTGATCTCCATGGATGGTATTGATTGCTTTCCACTAGGTGACCCACATGCTCGTTTGCCCCTAAAAAAAAAACTAAGCCTCATAGCGAAAAGTCTCCACTTACACCTCAGGAGACTTTCGCTCACTGGGTCAAGGGCCGAATACTGTACAGTAAGGTTCATCTGTCTGTCGCCCTGACCAACGACCGGCGCCACTGGTGTACATCCTGTGCCGATGCCGATTTTGGTTGAATACCATTTTTCTTTTTATTGTATTACTAGCTGTCCCGGCGAACTTCGTACCGCCTAACAGTCAATGAATGTCGTGATGTACATATATATATGAACAAAATTTATGATTTCTTGAAATTAATACAATGAATAATAGAAAATAATAGAGAAGCACGATGGCGTGAGGCACGTGTCAGTCTAATTGTACACGCAAGTTAAGCAACGTCAACCGTAGCCTGTTCATGGATGAGTTTATGTTATCTCGAGCTCGTCCGTGCTTCGGAAGGCACGTTAAGCCGTCGGTCCTGGTGTTTATCATTAGATGGCAGTCCTTAAGCCAAGTTAGTGGCCCAACCCGCAGGTGAGCAGCGTGTTGGAGTATGCTCTAAACATCTTCGGTTGAGGGAAGACCCGTATCCCAGCAGTGGGTAAATAATAAGTTCAGTACTTTACAAAGTCACAAAAAAAGTACCAATTGACAACAATAAATATTTCAATCCACAAAACAAATCACAGACAACATTCACGACGTAAAAGTGAGACCAATCGATTTGACATTTACATAATAATCAATAAATATTCCAATCCTTTTTAACTGGCACTATTTGTATGGGAAAACGTTTTTTCTTTTATTTAATTCTTTCGTCAATTTTTCAATGTTTTTAATACTTTCCCGACCAAGACACGACATTATCTACTATATAAAAATAAGTCGGGTTTTCCTTCCTGACGCTATAACTCCAGAACGCACGTTTTGCATTCGTTGGAAAGGTCTCGGGCTCCGTGAGGTATATAGCAAAGAAAATTCTGGAAAAAATTGAAAAGAAAAGCGGGAAAATCTTACATACAGCGCCATCTCTAAGGAAATGGATGGAAACGAAAAGATTGAGCCACAGCGAAGCGTGGTCGGGCCGCTAGTTTTATATATTATATAGATTTATGGAGCTTGATTTAAATTTCTGAACACACGCATAAATATTTTAGAACCAATAAATCAGCCTGGCGCAACTCAAAGTAAAAAAACGACTCTATGAATCGGAAGCGAATTTGGTACAAATTCTGATTGTTTTCGCTTCCATTTCATACATATTAGAATTACGCTATTTGTATGGCACATCCGTCTCTTAAAACGTAGTGGTTACATTCTCTTTGCAATAAATATTTAAATCCACAAAACTGTTTTCAAAACAAATTACAGCCAACTTTCAACACGTAAAAATGAGACCAATAGAGTTAACATTTGTTTTTAATCTATGACATTTGTTCTATAATGAGCTTAATATACATTTCTGAACGCACGCATACATTTGGCGTACGCACGTACGACAACGTCACATTTGACAGCTACGACAACCACGAACATTTTGTATGGGAAAATGTTTTTTCTTTTATTTTATTTTTTCGAGAATTTTCCAATGTTTAAGAGTTATTCTGCTATTCGGGACGGAAACAAATCCAACAAATCAAAAACCATGGCAATCGGTCCAGCCGTTCTCGAGTTATAAGTGTTGTAACAAACACGACTTTCTTTTATAGGTTGGGGAAAAAGTCTTTTCGTATTTTATATGAAAATTCAAAACATTTTTTAATAAAGTTTATTTACATTTAACTAAAGTATGTAGGTGCCATTTTGTTCGATAACTTTTTGCCATCTTGTAGGTAGAGACATGATCCCATTACTATAGAAATTTTGGGACTTCTGTTCAAAAAACCACGACAAGTGGTTTTGGCAGTCTTCTCGTGATGTTAACCTGGCATTGCCTAAAGAATTCTGAAGAGACCGAAACAGGTGGAAATCAAAAGGTGCAAGGTCAGGACTATACGGCGGATGCATTAACACCTCCCAGTCAAACTCTCTTAATTTTTGCTGAGTGGCTAAAGATGTGTGAGGTCTAGCGTTATCATGATGAAAAATCACACCCCTTCTGTTAATTAATTCCGGCCGCTTTCTCTCAACTTTTTGCTTTAATCTCATCAGTTGTTCACAGTAGAGTTCAGAATCGATAGTCCTGCCTGGCGATAACAGCTCATAATGAATAATGCCCTTCCAATCCCACCATACACACAGCATCACCTTGTTGCGGGTTAACCCGGGTTTTGCCAGAGTCTGTGAAGCCTGACCGGCCTTTGACCACGACCTTTTTCGCACGTTCTTGTCGTACGTGATCCACTTTTCATCACCAGTTATAAGCTTCTTCAAAAACGGTTCGCTTTCATTACGTCGTAGTAAAGAATCGCAAATGAGTACACGGTTCATTAGGTTTCTTTCAGTGAGATCGTGAGGCACCCAAATATCCAGCTTTTTAGTGTACCCAGCTTTTATCAAATGCGCCAAAACTGTTTTGTGGTCAATTCCTAATTCTTCAGCTACGTCGTAACTACTGATATGCCGATCTTGCTCCACTTTTTCAAAAATGGCATCCATTTTATCCGTAACAGGGCGACCAGGGCGACGTGCATCTTTCACATCAAAATTTCCTGATTGAAAACCCTTAAACCAAATTTGTGCTACTCTCACAGACACTGCACTAGGTCCATAAACGTCACAAATTTTTTTCGCAGCTTGCGTTGCATATTTACCTTTTTTGTAGTAAAATTTTAAAATGAATCGAATTTCTTCATTAGATTCACTCATGTTGACAGTAAAAAAAACAAATGAAAATCACACATTTACCTAATTTGAATTTGGAATTATCTTTTTTAAAATTTAAACTTTTTAAAGATATCAAAACCTGCCAGATACAAATGGTATAACCAAAGAGATTTTATTACAAGTTCATACATACTAGGTATAATGCGAAAAGACTTTTTCCCCTACCTATTATATAGATGATAATATTGTATGGCTATTTAAAAAAAAAAGACCTATATTGACAGAGTTTCTTTCGGCATTTCTTCTCGTCAATGGTCATTCCGAAATGCTGGTAGATAAAAAAATATACCTAATTGTAAAAGACGTGTCTAAGTGCCCGCGAGGGCCCACAGAATAAAGAATTTTGACTTTGACTTTGGATGTATTTGTTATTATAAATACAATTTATAAAAAGAATAATAGAAATACAAAATTATAATACTTTGTATTATAGTTTACAATATTTAGTTTATTTAAATAGTTTTCATAACTCAAATGTTGTCTTGGCCAACTAGCCAGATAAATATTTTTTTGAAAAATAGGAAAATTCACCTCCCCCCCCCCCCCCTAATTGTGATTTGAACCCACGACCTACTACTACTATTTAAATAATAATAATTAAATTAGATGAATTTCTGCAACGATGGACTGCTATGCCTACTTTAGTAGTGTAATTACTTAATAGGTTGATGACGTCACACTGTGACTCACACAGTAAAAATATAAGATGCAAAAATTCGTCAGCAACACAAACCTTCATGGTAGTTGCAAGAGCACTCGATCATCGAGAGTCATCGAGAGGTCGTAGGTTCAAATCCCACCTAGGGGGGGGGGGGGGCAGGTGAATTTTCCATTTTTCAAAAAAATAATAATAACTCAATTTTTTTATTTTAAATCTGCTTCAATTCTAAAACATATTATAACAATGAAATAGATAGAGCGATATCTTTCGAAAAAGGCCATTTCTTACGTAATACTTACGTAATCTCTATCCTACTATCCTACTATCCTATCCTAATGCGAAAGTTTGTGAGTATGTGTGGATGGATGGATGTTTGTTACTCTTTCACGCGAAAACTACTGAAGGGATTGTGATGAAATATGGTACACGGGTAGAATATAATCTGGAATAACACATAGGGTACTTTTTATCTCGATATTCCCACGGGAACGGGAATAATGGTACTGAACGTGTAAATCACTAAGTACTGAAGGGATTGTGATGAAATTTAGTACACGGGTAGAATATAGTCTGGAATAACACAGAAGGTACTTTTTATCTTGGAGTTCCCACAGGAATGGGAATAATGGGACTGAACGTGTAAATCACTGACTACTGTGATGAAATTTGGTGCACGGGTAAAATATAATCTGTAATAACACATAGGATAGTTTTTATCCCGGAAATCACACCGAGGATGGAAACAACGGGATTGCGCGGGAAACCGCGGGCGTTCGCTAGTATAATATAATTCTACTGTACGTGTGTATGTCATTGGTTTCTTCCTAAACGGCTGGACAAATTTGAATGATTTTTTTTGTATGCGTTTGGGTGGCGCCCTGGATGGTTTAGTTATACAAATCAGCCCGGCAGATGGTGCTGCAGTAATGGGAACGGGAAGATTAGGCCACAGCAAAGCGTGTGAGCGGGCCGCTAGTGTTTTATAAAATATTACGAATAATATTATAATGATTAATATCATACAGAGGGTATTGACATTTTTGGATATCAAACATGTTTGTTTTCTCACCACCAACACCACCACCAGAAAAGCAATACCGCGTAATTACACAATCACAGAATGATAGTCGAATCTACACAGATATATTTTTAGTAGACAGGTACAAGGTTGCCTTCTCGTGCTGCATCCTACCGTTTATTATAGTGAAAACTGATAAAATAGATGACATACAACAAGACAATAATTGCTGTTTTTATGACCAACATCGAAAATATATTTTAGTAGCATACAAACAGACACTTCGATTTCATTTAATTATATGTAGAGATGAATGATTTGTATTGAATTCCCTTGTCCTGACGGTAGCACAATGATCTCGTAGATTTAAAATTCAATCAAACATTGTAAAAGAAAAAAAAATGCATACCTATTTTGCGTAAAAATAAATTACTTTCTGCTCAAGGTAAACAAGTTGAAACCTTACCTACGGAAGTGGATCCCTTCCAAAGTCTAATAATTTCCGAAGTGTCATGTCGCCGAGAAATAAATGAAGTGGAGAAAATAAATTTCATTTAAAAATCACGGCACACCATTATTTTCCCGAGGTTCCCCTAATTAATTTCTTGTCACCGTCTGGATCGGCCGTTGTGCCTGTGACAGGCAAGAGAAAGGGATGGATACACAAAAATCATATGAAATAGAAAGAGACCGGTAGACAAAGGTGAGTTCGCTTCATTACCATCTTTTAGTAGTTAGCGGAAGCAGATACGAAGTTTGCTCCGGTCGAGTTCTGCTCGCCTAGTACTTATTAATGGCCGTGAATAATTAATTACGAAACCTTGTATTTTGCTTATCAGAAGAAACTCACTTTGTTTCAGGAATTAAATAGAATTAGAGAAAATTTTGTGAATCAGTCAACTGGAAAAAATGCGACCCACCCATAGAACAGAGTACATAAATAGAACAGAGTCCGATGTGATCATGGAACAAAAACACGTTAAGTTCGCTAGACTAGATAAAGTATACATGAACTCTACAGACATACGTTTTCAGAATTTTCTCATATATCTTCCGATAATTAGAATCAAATAACATTCAATCTGACATTAGGTCCCCATAAAAACGTACGAAAGTGAACTATCGACAATACAGATCGGACTTTATTATACGGATGAGTCGAAAGATTTACGAAGTTCATGAAAAGTTCTGAAACACATGCACATACAGACAATATGGTATAACTATTGGTACATTCACTTTGCTTTTCGAATTACTAATGATTAAAATGTACCGATTGAATAGTGTTGTAAGGAAGATGAGAAAGAAGAAGAAGGTCCTTACCCGTAAGTTTCTTAAGGTTTTGGAGGCTCCCAAAAATAGATGTAATTAAAGTGAAAATTACTTAATGAGATCTGATTGAGATCTTCTTTAAGCTGGTAATGCTGATCCATCAAACGAATTAAACAAAAAATATCGTTTTGCCTACTCTATAAAATTATAAAGTTAGTATCAAGCTCGTATTGTACATCTCAAACAAAGTCAAACAGACAATTGTGAAGATTGTAAAGGCGCGTGTAAACCTGAAGTCGTTGTTTACACGAACAATCGCAAGGTGCGGGCTGCGCGATGTAAATCAGGCGATGTTTTATTAACGCTCAGTTGTGCTGGGTATTCAAATTAAGTGGCGGTCTCGATGCTGCTATATTGTGGAATGGGATATTTTTTAATAATTTCTTCGTTTAAAATCTTTAAAAATATATGCAGCAGAATATCAATTAGCAAAAGTAAGGAATATCAATCACGCATTTCCTCTTACAGAGAAATAATACGTACTCGCTCCTTCTTTGGGTGTTAGTTCAAAATCAGTGTGTTGCAACATTTCCATATAGCCCATAGCTCAGTGGGAATGTTGCAACATTTTGTGCTGTGCCACAAAATATCGAGAGTTTTCGTAGTCGAAGTTAAGTACATACTAAACGCTCTCCAAAAATGCACGCAAAGTCTTACTTAACAGTTAATGAAATTGGTAACGGGATGGGTGCAATACGTCATGATGCAAGCATATAATGTATAGTCTATGATCTTCACATCAGATGGGTCGTATGCTTATCTGCCAAACGAAACATGAAAAAAAAAATACTTTTACCAAGTCGTCAATAAAATTAGCCACTAATTTTATTGACGACTTGACATATTTCCTAAATGTATGTACATGTAGATACATTTAGGAAATATGAAAAGACAAAAATATATTGCCAAACACACACGTGATACTATAACAATAAAGAACATCCCTTAATTAATTATATGCCTCTGCATATAAGTCAATGCCTTTTTGCTACACAAACTTCTCTAAGTTTGTGTAGCAAAAAGGCATTGACTCAGCTGTATGTTGACCAGTGTCTAACAGCCTGCCGACACTAACAAGCTGGTTTTCAGTTCAAATAAGTGAAGTTAAAAAATCCTCCTCTATACTTACCCACCGCGCAAGATTTCCACCTCAGCGTACTGGCAATATTTGGCGTACTTTTGTAAATATCCGGAACATCGCGAATATAACTGGAACAAGAAAATTAAGCTTGTTTAATTATGTAACTCGTGTGTACTGCGCCCTTTCAGCCCGGGTGGAATACACCCGCCGATTTAATTACTCCTGGCACTCGTTTGAGTTGTACAGATGATGTTACGTCGATTTTATATTTTTTTCTACTTTTTTCATACAATTTTGTTTATTGAATCATTCTTCTTTTCTTCAGAACTGAGGCCTAAAACTGAAGTCAATTCCCATCAGATTTATTGATTACGAAAATCAACCAACTAAATTTAAGATGTTTTTCAATATATTAATCTTAAGACCTATTTTTTTTTTAATTCAAAATATTGAATAGTAATCGGCGTCAGCCTCGGCGGTAGGGCCCCAGGTACAGCATTTGAATATCAGTACATAAATATCGGTCAATAAATATGGAGAAAAATATCTCCACATTCAAACTCTTACCTCTTACCTTAACTATACCTCCATACTCCTCCGCACTCCTCCAAAACGGCACGACCATTTTTTATGAAATTTTGTATGTATATTTAGTAGGTATGACAATAGAAGGTAAAGTATATTAATTGCTACTAGGAATAATAATTTATATGACATATCATCGTTTACCAGTTAAAATGATTATATGAAAGAATTTTTAAACAATTCATATGTATAAGTAAATATTACATGTATAAGTAAATATAAAATAAATGTTTTTTTGTGATTTATTGGTTAGGTTAAGGTTCATCTTGTGCTCTACAAAGAAAAAAAGGCGACTTATATACGAAATGTACTTTACACATTTCATCAGAAATCAAGTTCCAAAAGCTTCTTACTCCTACTAATTGCTTCTGATTAAATTCGTTGTGAGTTCCAAGGCAGCCGTAGTTTCACCTCCGGGACTGCAGTGGACTTCACTGTTCATTGCCTTTTTGGTGGGCGCTGCTATTAATACTGGCTACATAGGAGACACAGTGGTATGTAATATACCCCCGACCCGTTTACACATTTCATACAGTATACGTTGTCAGGGCTAGTCGGTCGTGGTGGTAGCCTCAGTGCCGAGGTTCTTAACACCCCCTGCCCCGCTATTATGTTAATTGTATGCTAATTATATGTAGCAAAATATATAATATATATGAAGAGAGAATTATAAGTACATGAACATATCTGTTTGCCTTATACAGGATGTTTTTTATGTATTACAAGCCGTGACCCGCGGCTTCGCCCGCGTAGTCCAGGGGTGCAGGATTATCCGCTGGGTTTCGTACAATCTAAAGATTGTACGAAAATTACGTTGAAATCGGATCAGCCGTTTCGGAGTCTATACGGAACATACATACATACTTTCTCTTTTATAGGTATATATATATAAGATAGATGTAAGATAAAATATGTAGAAATTTACAAATATGTATAATATTGATCAGTTATTTAGTATCCATAGTATGTACAAGCTTAGCTTAGTTTATTATTAGATGGTGCTGTATAAATTATGCAGGAATATTTATTTATTATTTTTTTACAAAGTCGGTAACGTATATATTCTTTATTGCAAAATAAAAAAAACATAAATGAGTGAACAGACAAGTATACAAAGATAAGCTTATCTCTTCAAAAGATTTCCTCCAGCCAACCCGACTGTGCATAAAGAAATTTCCATGGCTGGGAGTCAAGCAAGCTATGCATAATATTGTAGTAGTATCTTTTAAAACAAAGCTAATTTAAACTTATCACTCGTCATAGGTATAATGTGCGAACGAATACTGCTTATAATATTTCAGGATATTTTTAAGAAAAACTTAATGTATTCACAGTCCCATCCCTATATATATATTAGAAGTAGGCATATTTGTAAAAAACACTCTGAACTATTAAAAAAAAAACTGTGACAACACAAGTAAATACACAACGGGACCCCTTGAAACTACCAATGCCAGTATGTCATAGCAGTCTATTACAAATAAATTGCTTATTTAGGACCTATAAGAAGATACCTCAAGGAATAGGCTATTTGACCAACATTTTTTTCGGTTTGACATGTAGGGACGTCTCAATAATATAACCATAGGTGAAAGAATTACTTCGATGGCACAAAAATATCTCGAGATATGTTAATTTGAAAATCACAATTTTGGACTTTCCCGAAAACGCTCCATATAAAAGGCTACTGAGATATGACGTCAAAGGTTTGTATCCTGTTTGCATCAAATCAGAAATTTGTACGACAGCTATGATAAATATTACGTTTATGTAATTAGTATCATATTAAAAGTTACAGATTTTTTTTATTGCTTCTTCAATTATATTATTTTTTAATAATTTCATACTTTTAAAATGAACTTTCCCGTCAAACTTCGATCGACCCAAAAATAAGTAGGATGGAAGATATTAGAATGAAAGTTTACAGATCTTTATAACTTTGTGTATTTTACGATATTGTTAAATAATTTATATAGTTTTTGAACATTGTCAAATAGCCTATTAGAGAAATGCCATTCAACCGATTTAAGACCGAACTTCGGAAGTGGCTTATAATAAAATGCTTTTATTCAATGAGAGAATTTTGATGTTAATTTAGCTATTATTCTTTTTAATTCATTAATTTAAGCACTGACATTTATATGCATATACACCTTTGACATAAGTAACTCTTTATATAGGTATTGTAAATCGGACAATTTAATGTAAATACATGAATTAATCTTTACATTATTTGTAAAAAAAAAAGATGCATGGCTTTGTATAAGGTGAACATACTGTACCCTAAATATCGTCGTTGCGACTTTAAGATCTCTCATGTGTAAAATTCATCTTTGTGAGATAATCAATAAAAACCGTCTACTGAAAAAAATATAAGGAAACTAAATATAACAGAAGATATAGGAGATTATGCTTTTTACCTTGTTATTCTCATTTTTTAAAAAAAGGTAATTGTAATAAAAAAAATAAAAAACTTATTGTGTATTTATTGTGTGTGATTTAGCATATAAGATATTTCAAATGCCAACTTTGAATGAGCGAGCACTTAGAAGATATTGAATAAGGGAAATAAATAGCAGTTGAAAATACTTATTTACATGAGAGTTTTTGTTTTCGATGAAGCGCCAAAATTTGAAATAAAGCAGTATAAAAAAGTGATTTCGTCAAATGTGACACATAGGAGATCTTGAAGTCGCAACGACGACGATATAACATAACACCTTACTAAATAGTCGTATGTTCCAGCAAATAAATGATAATCTTAATCTTGTTGCAAACATCCACAGTTTGCGATAATTACCAACAGGTGGACCACTTGATTAGTACCTCGGGGTAATAAAAGTCGTTTACTATGATTCAACTTATTCCCCTGCATTCCTGCGACCTTTAAATAAAATAAATTGCAATATAAAACAGTGATAAACATTGCTAGCAAGCGTATCCACTAAGGCAGGTTCACACAAGCGGGAAACAATAAAACGCAGGCAAATCGCCTCCTGCGAGGTAACACCTCCTAATAAAAATTCCTGCAAATCAATACGTTCTCTTTTACGCTTTTTGTATTGTATTTTATTTTGTTATTCGCCTCCGCCTCGTGTTAAAGGGACAATTCTGGGATCTAGACACTTTATAGACTGTATTACAATTTTGATACTTGAATACATTCTATTTTACTTATGACCTTGACAAACCCAGATCTTGTATTTTTACTTTTTATATTTTTCATTAATGCAAGTCATGCAAGAATGTTAATGCAATGTGTGTTAATTTTGCAATTGCTGAACAATGATATAATATTATCTAATTTCTGAATAAAAGTGAAATATTTCTGCTACTTTATGGTAACTTAATTTATGAATAAAGATGGCTAACCGGGACACTACTATGATTAAGCAAACGACGTAAAACGTTACGATTTAAAATTGGCAAAATACGAGATTAATGATATAAAGATGTTTGAATTGCATTGTTTTAACTTTGCATGGTGTTAAAATAAATCTAGTTTATAATGAAAACAAAAAGTTTTTCTCTTATCGGAGCGATAAGAGAAATACCTATATGCAACTGTACTAGTTATTTAATAATTAGATGAAAACGAAATAAATTATATAAAAAATGTATTTTAAGTATATATGTATAACTAGCGGCCCGGTACGTGCTTCGCTACGTATAAAGTGAAATAATAAAAAAAATAATTGGAACATCAAATTCATTTATTCAAACAAAAAAATATTTTATTAATTGTTAGCTATTTTAAAATTTAATCCAAAACATTTGGATAAACAATATTTTTTGTTTTTCCATTTTGAGCATGAATAAACAAACGGATGGGGGTACCGACTCTGGTACTGATAGTGCCAAGCAGTAGTGCCAAGGGCAATAAAGGGGAACAGGCAACATAAAGTCGAAGCACGTCCAAAATGAAATGACCGCATGAATGACATAACAACATGCTTGTACTGTCAACACTGAAAAAAGTTTCAATTTGACAGCACAATCCCCATCTGAAAAAAGTTTCAATTTGACAGCAAAATCCCCATTAACAAAATGATCCGCCATTTATTGAATTCATTTGTTACAAAAAATGTGATAAATGAAGAACCGCTTTACCGATTTTGTGCAAACTTCACATAAACCATCTACTAAATAGTTCCGAACAAATCCTAAACATTTGGTTTGGATAGGTGAGCCCGTTCTTGAGTTATAAAATTACAACGAAAAGTGGCATTGATTTTTATATATATAGATATATAATATAAGTATATATAATCATTTATCTAATATCCATAGTACAAGCCTTGCTTAGTTTGGAACTAGATGGCCGTGTATAATTTGTTCAAAAATATTTATTTATTTTTAATTTAATTTTAGGGATGACAACGCGTGAGTTTTACCGCTTGTATCTCAAGCGTCCATAGGCTACGGTGATTGCTTACTATCAGGCAGATTGTGCATTCGTTTGTCACCCTAGTCACATTAAAAAAATACAATCTTATTTTAATAAAAGTTCATGTAATAAAAATCCTGTCTTTCTGTATGAATGCATATTACTAAAAAACTATTAAACACTTTTTTATACGGTCGACAACAGTGGTCGAAATGGTTTATGAGGAAGGTTTTCATATATATCGTTAAGGTTTTAAACATTGTTAAAGACGTCAGTTTAACGGTTATTCTTATGATAAATATGAGATGCTTACAATTTAAAACAATTATATTTTTATTAATTGTTAATTCACAGGAAAACTAGGTGTTCTTTGACTATTTATATGTGAATTTATTATTTAAATGTGCATATTGGTATTTTCAACACAGTTAGTACTAGCCTTTTAGTTTCATTAGTTCTTATATTATTATTGACGAGCGGTCGAATGGTTAGCAATGGCTGCTTTGACTCCGAGGTTGCGGGTTCGATCCCCGCACAAGACAAATATTTGTGTACTTAAACATGTCTGTTTGTCTTGGCCGGAGACGAAGGGCCTGACCGATTCTGTGAAGACTCGGGTCCGTGGGGTCGTTATTCACACAACAGCTCGCCACAGCCATAGCCCTGCGGACTATTTATTAATGTTTTATTTATTTATTCTTAATATTCCTTTTATTACAATATATTGTCTTTGAGTATTCTATAAATATCATGATGATGAAATTAACGTATGAACATCATAAATAATCCAGACTAGTTTAACACACTTACGACACTTATTGGCTAACCACAAATAAATCTTATCTATAGATAACTATGTATTTTTCCATAGATCTGTCAACTTATAAACCACTATATAATTTAATATGAAATCCTGACTGACAGATGATTTAAGAGACAAGTTTGTTGTAAACATTCCTCTTACGAGTAGTAGGCACGTAAAGTTATAAAATAAAAATTCTCGTAGGTCATCTTTCAACTGATGCAAATGAAGTTCGAAAGCATGGAGAACTGAGGACATATTCCATGGGTCCATAAAAACAAAACATGCTATTGATAAATCCAATTGATATCTTTATAGGTGTCATATACTAAAGAAGCTTTCTGAAATCTTTTAAAATCGACTTAGACACAGAATAGCAGGCAAAGTTAGAGCGAGTCTACTAGTAACAAAATTGAGTAAGATTAGTAAAATTGAATCCGGTTTGTATTTGTCATAGATTTGTGTTGTTTACATTTGTTTATGTTATACGGAATTAGGCCTAGATATGTAGATGATAGATTCTATGATAAAATTAGGTACTTCAGATAATGCCACTGATAGAGTTATTATCAAATCTGTTCCTATTTTTTGTCCGGGAAAATAAATTCGATTTACCCCATATCAATTTGTAACATTTATCTTAAAAATGACTAATTAGTAATAGTTATAAAGTATCTAATTGATAATAATGTGGATTGTGGACTACTAGATAAATTTGCAATGTCCGGCAACAACCGGATTATCATGGTCAGTCTTTATTGCTTATACATGTTTATGGTTTTATTGTATTGACAAATAAAATATATTTCCAAGTTTGATTTGTCATTTCACTGTTCAATACCTTAATAACACGTGATCGGTTTATATTTTCAGGTTAATTATTTATTTAATCTTATAATTTATGACTATCGGGGAATTTTTGTTTGTCATCTTTGAGCTTGATTTTCATTAAAGGACTAAAACTGAATCGCAATTAGGAGATTGATTCAGAATCTGGCTCATACAATGTTGTTTCTTGACTAGATTAAAAAATTAAGAAATTTGAGGAACTCGTTGGAAATGGATGGATCACAAGGAAAGCAACGTCAACCATAGCCTTTCCATGGATGGATTTATTTATGACCAATTCCTCCGTGCTTCGGAGGGCACGTCAAGCCATCGGTCCCGGCTGTTGTCATTAGGTTAGATAGTCGTTAAACCAAATCAGTGGCATTTAGGCGGCTTGAAAACACTGGCCTCCGCCAACCCGCAGTTGGGCAGCGTGATGGAGTATGCTTTAAACTTTTTGTTAGTTGTCGACGATTAAGATATAACGATTAAGGAATAAAAAATTGTCGAGGTCAAGAAATTGAGTTTGACAAAGTCAATATCCAATTCGCATATTACATTAACTAAAGAGCATACAGGATTATATAACGAGGAGGACAAGAAAAGTACATAGATCAAGATATCAATAAAAAGGCGTGCTCTAAGTAACTAAGCAAAAGCGTATAGTGTCGAGATAGAGATAGAGAGAGCACTATGCGCTTTCATGATTCAAATGAGACAAATAATTAAATATAAAATAAACTATATGAAACCAATCTATAACAATACTAACAAAACAAATATTGACGTTGCAAAGAAAGTGACTGAGTTTTTATGTGAGTGGGCCAGTCATATATTTCCGATGCAGAGCAGATACATGGAGACCTCAAATACAATGGCGAAACTATGTCAAATGAGTGGCTACTCCTTCAGGTGGTATAGGGAGGGACTTAGAGTACCGGAGACTGCAGTACTTAACTTTTATAAATGCTAATAAAAAATGAGATGAAGAGGAAGTCATACTGTAAAAAGCTATACAACACAAACTGATGTATGCAAACAGAACAGTAAAGTACCTGTTACGTCATCTAGTATCAAAACCAACCAATCCAACTACAAAAGGAATAGTAAACAGAAAACACGTTGGTAGCCGTGTTCTATCTTCGCATTTGCATGCCATGCAAATGTGTGCAGGAGCTGTATATGTGTGTCTCGATTGACATAAAAGCGTTAAATGTGGGGTGTGAGCCGTACAAACGCTTAGCGAAGTATTTATTGGCACGTACAATCGAGAAAAATTCCAATAAAAGTCCCTAGTACGGTATTTGGAAGAATAATGTTTAATTTGTCCAATGAGATAGGAGTGCGTGATTTACGAGAATCACATTCAATTCAACTGGTTTTTCTTTGCATTTAAATGCGTACCTATCTATTAACTGTTGATTAAACATATTCGTTCTGACGTTTTAATTAAACTATTGTTAAGCAATCATTAGACGATGCATGCATAAATTGCGATACAGTCAACTAACCGCCTGTATCATCTCCCAATATTACAAAGGAGAAATTTTGTGAGTCTTTAGAGTTTGTTACAGATTCACGAGTAAAATGCTGACCGAATATAGTTGAAATTTAGCGTAAATATAGAATGTGATCTGTACTATATATATATATGACGTACATTTAGAAATAGTACATAAAGTCAACCTCACTTACACGTGCTACACCCTGCCGACCATCGTGTCATCGAGTGATATTCAATGGGTGGTTGGTTTTCTCTCAAGCGACCACGAATATGGTGACTTAGCGACTTATATGACTTAGTGACTTAGAGCTATGTCGACAATTTTGATTCTTCGTCAAATTTTGTCTGCAGAAACAGTCAGAATCATTTATTCGTGAAATACAGATCTTATTTTTTTCGTGTCATCTTCGTGAACCCTTACACATGCCACTGCTGGGATACGGGTCTCCCCTCAATTGAAGAGGTTTAAAGCATACTTACTCCACCATGCTGCTCAACTGCGGGTTTGCTGTTTTCGAAGTATTCAGCCTGTTATCAGGCGTAAAAATAATCATGTCAGAATACATAGGACAGTATTTAACAGTATTTAAAATGAAATTACAATTAAATTACTATTGTCGATCTAATATAATAAAGTCACTAAGAATATTACAATGTCAAGATAATTAAAATTAAAAAAGTTTCGTATGTCAATAGTGATACTTATTACAACAAATGTCAAAATAATAAAAAAATAATATAAACACGTTTTTTATGGTCATTATCTTCTTAGACACTGTAAAAGTAGTATCCGAGAGTCCAAGTCATTAGGCGAGATTTAAAATTACTAACAATCCCGGGGTTAACTTAAAGAGTTGTTATTTTGTTATAATTTATTAAATGTTTTTTAATTATACTCATTTTGGAACTATTATCTTTACATACAACAACCTTATTGGAATGTTATCATTATTATTAAAATCTTTTACCTATTTAATGCAAATGTAAATAACGAATTATGAATAAATTTGCATAATCTGACATGATCGGTACTTTAAAATTTACATATACATTGACTATCTATATACATTAGATTATCCTTAATATTAGTTCATTGGGATCTCTGTTGACCTTACAATATATAAATATTCATCTGCTAATCAAATCGTTCATTCAAATCACTATAAAAATGGAATTCTCTGCCGAACGAAACATTCCGGTCACACAAGTCTCAGAGAACACTCAATACATTCGTTCAAACATACTTTAAAAAAAACAAAATGAAGTGCGTATATTTTCTGTCATTCGTGGCAGCAGTCCAAGGATTCGTGGAGGAACCTAGGCAGAAAAGAAGTCAGGAACTCCCAGCTCCTAACTTATTATCATTAAAAATAACCGCTAATGATTCCTTGGAGATAATGTGGGATAGGGTCGACAGTCCTGATAGCCGCGATCCTGTGCTTGGATATATAGTAAGTATATTTGTCTTCTATCTATAGTATATGTTCTAGCTGACCCGGCGAATTTCGTACCGCCTAACAGTCGATTGTTTGATTTTTTAGTTTTTTAATACTTATTCTGCTATTCGGGAGGCCGGGTCAGTTCATCACTACATAGTATAGAACAAAGTCGCTTTCTCTGTCCCTATGTCCCTTTGTATGCTTAAATCTTTGAAACTACGCAACGGATTATGATGCGGTTTTTTTTAATAGATAGAGTGATTCAACTGAAAAGTTTATATGTATAATATATGCATAACATAGTAGAAAAACACTGATAATTTAGAGGTTTCTAATGTGATGTCGTAAATAAACACATTTTTTTTGCTCTTTCATTGCAAACGCTGGCTGAACCCAACGAGATAGATCAAAATAATGTAGTACAGTATTGTTCACCTTAAAATGGTCTACAAAAAAGTTCGCGATGGTATATGTCTATCTCTTAGTGGTAACACACAATAACCGTTATTTTATCCTTTGCTTTTTACAAGAAATAATGCCTTATTTACGAAGCGATTTTAAGCAATACAAAATTAATCCTTATCCAATTAAGTACCTTAAATACATTGCGCATTTAATATAGATCAATATGGCCCTTCACAGCATGTAATTTAAATGAATAGTTTAGAAGATATTACACATTTAAAATGCAGGGACATAACGGCTGTGGCGGTACCGGCCGCGGAGCCGGCGGCGTGTGCCTATAACTGGGGAAGGACTGGATAGGACAAAGCGCAAAGACCTTCTGTAGTACATTTAGTATCAGCATTGCACCCGTGCGAAGCCGGGGCGGGTCGCTAGTATATTATATTTATACGATACTAACGTCACTCAATTGTTTTGCTTTCCCAGAACCTCTCCACTAACACTTGAACTTTATGGTACGGTATTAAAGTTCAAATTGACTTTTAAGTATTGAGATAGAAAAGTGTTGTTTTTAGACTTTTCAGGCAATTTTTTCTCTGCGTATGGACCATCCTCGTACTTCGTTCGTAAGGAATAATCTAAAAAAAGTTCAGCTGTTCTCGAGAATGAAGAATGTTAACTAATTTTGATTATTAGCACTCCATATTCTCTGTCAAAAATAAAAAAATACTAGTGAAAGAATTACTTCGATATGTCAATTAGTTTCCGATTTAGAAGTAAAACAAATTGTAACCGTGCGACGCGGGCTGCCATCATCGTGTGTGCGGGTGTAACGTCATCGCACAACACGCTCAGTCTGGCTCACTCAGTCCGATCGCGGTCGCGCGCCCGTGCCGTTGAAATTATACCTAAATACTACTATTACAATTAAATAATTAATCAAATACTACAAAATTAATAGGTAATTAATTAAATTTATTTAAATTACTTTTATTTAATTTTTATTATAAATTTATTTCAAATTTTAATTACTATAATGATTAATTAAATACTATAATTAGAATTTCACATCCCTAATACTAAGCGAGCTAATGACGTCACAAGCGGTCACGTGACTGTTAGCGGGACTCGATATTTTTCGATACTTTGAATGCCTATAAAATCAATACTACTAGGTATTTTTGACTACAACAAAAACTAGTGTGTTTGTATACATACAGGCTGAGATTTGGTATACCTATTAACATTCTTCATTGCGCTTAGCAACACATTCAGCGATTCATTTTTATATTATGGATAGATAAATATATACTTATAGATAAATCTCATGTCACAGTGTCTGTTGTCAGTGTTGTCACACTCCTCCTCAAAATATAAGAAAAAACATTTTCCCATACATTTAGTGTCAGTTGAAAAAGATTGGGATATTTATTAGTTGTCAAATATTTATGCGTGTGTCCAGAAATTTATATCAACCTCCATAAATATAGAACAAATGACAAATGAAGAAATAACTTAACTAAAAAAAAATGTCAAATCTGTAGGTCTCCCTTTTACGTCGCGAAAGTTGTCTGTGATTTGTTTTAAGAATGCTTTTGTAGATAAGATATTTATTGGTTATCAGTTTGTATTTTTATATATTTTTTTTGTCTAAAGTACTGAACTGAATATTTACCCACTGCTGGGATACGGGTCTTCCCTCAACCGAAGGAGTTTAGAGCGTACTCTACCACGCTGCTCAACTGCGGGTTGGCGGAAGCCAGTGTTTTCAAGCCGCCTAAAGGCCACTAACTTGGTTTAACGACTGTCATCTAATGATAACAACCGGTACCGACAGCTTAACGTGCCTTCCGAAGCACGGAGAAGCTCGAGATAATATAAACCCATCCATGGACAGGCTCCGGTCGACGTTGCCGTTGACACGCGCAATGACGCCATCGAGCTTCTCTATTATTTTCTATTATTCATTGTATTAATTCCATAAAATTTTATTCAGCTAATATGTACCACGACATTCATTGGCGGTACGAAGTTCGCCGGGACAGCTAGTTATAATTAAATATGTTTTTAGGGTTCCGTATTGAACAAGAAACCCTTTATAGTTTCGCCATGTCCGTCTGTCTGACTGTCTGTCCGCGGCTTAGCATAGAGACTATTAATACTAGAAACTGAAATTTGGTATGGGTATACATATTAATGTCGTCAACAAAATGGTAAAATAAAATCTGAAAAAAAAAATAATGTACCTCCCTTAAATAAGTACATTTATCAGTTGTATAATACCCATAGTACAAGCTTTGCGCTTAATTTGGGACTAGATGGCGCTGTGTAAATTATACAAAAAAAAAGAAAAACTTACCTCAACTTTATACTAATTAGTGCATCCGTCAATTACTTAAAAGGGATCTGCGGTCTTCTATTAGTTTTTAGGGTTCCGTACCTCAAAAGGCAAAACGGAACCCTTATAAGATCACTTGGTTGTCCGTCTGTCTGTCTGTCTGTCTGTCTGTCAAGATCCTCTAAGTCGAGAATGCGTGAAGATTACAAGCTGAAATTTGAACTGTATACTCAGGTCTACGGTCCCATGAAGTTGTAAAAAAATCAAACTGCTAAGTTTACGTAAAAAAAAGTTACGGCCGATTATTGAGCAAAAAACACATATTTCGACACATTCTCAAGGGAATCAAAACCTATAGGGTACTTCCCGTTGACCTAGAACTATGAATTTTGGCAAGTAACATCATTACAAGTACAAGAATAAATCTCAAAACTATACATTTGTAATTAAATCTTAAAAAATAGGGGGTCTATATTTTTTAGAGGGGTCGAAATTTCAAATTGAAGCTACTAGTTCAAATGGGGTACCATGAAAGGGCTTGATGTGCACATTGCAAAATATATTTTATTTATTTTTTCCGACGCATTATTTCTTATTTATAATGAAAAATATCAAATTTATAATGATCTTATGTACGTACGGAACCCTCGGTGGGCGAGTCCGACTCGCACTTGGCCGGTTTTTTTCTTTCCATTTTCACCGCACAAGGGCCCTGAACAAGGGAAGCTGAAGCCATCGGTATTTTTGATTCCAAAAATTAGTCTAAGGTTATAGTTATTGACAAGCATCTTCCGCTTAGTCAGTATAGCGCTAGGATTTCTACCAGCTGAACTAAACATAATTAGCAACAATCTAAGTAGTAGTTTCATTTTCGCACTCAAAAATTCCGATGGCAATCGGTTTCAGCTTCGGCGGTAGGGCCCCTGGGTCTTCTCTCTTTCGCTGCTACGGCTCTGAGACTTGGAAACATGTATTTTTTTTTTTTTTTTTATACTACGTCGGGTAGCAGACAAGCATACGGCCCGCCTGATCTGAAGCGGTTACCGTAGTCATATTAACGCTCGCAACATAAAATATCGCTCGCGCGCCGCCACCCCCGCTGCCATCGCAGCATCTCCTTCCTTTCTGGTGACCTCACTCACTCGCAGGAACACAACAGCCCTCAAGGGAATCGTTATTTGGCTGCGGTATTCTGTGAGGTGGAGGTACGTTCCCCAGTTGGGTAGCTTACAATTACGCTCCTTACCTCTCTTTTCGCCAGAGCTTCGTTTGTCAGTCAGCAGGGTGCACCGCGTGCAGGTGAAGTTGGCTTTGGTTCAAAGATCTTGATGAACCACTTACACCCCAATGTATGTAACCGACACCATCAGAAGAGCACAAATTTAATAAACCTACTCTCGTGTGTGAGTGAGCGGTATTTACAGAGTTTTTGACGTGATAACGTCTTATACGAGTATTTTTTTTTTATATGAGAGGGTGGCAAACGACCATGTCGGTCACCTGATGGCAAGCAATCACCACCGCCCATTGAGTTCAGCAACACCAAGGGGTCGCCGATCCGTTGCCAGCCTAATTCTCCTTCCTTTCCTTCTTTCTGGTGACCATACTCACTCGCAAGAACACAACAACCCTCAAGGGAATTGTTATTTGGCTGCGGTATTCTATGAGGTGGAGGTACTTCCCCAGTCGGGCAGCTTATAAAATATGCTATGCCCTACCTCTCTTTTCGCCAGAGCCTCGTTTGTCTGCCAGCAGGGTGCACCACGTGCAGGTGAAGTTGGCTTTGGCACAAAGATAAACCCCTTACACCCCAAATCGATGAACGGCTGCTGTACGCATGAAAAAACATTAGGTATTCATTGTCACGTTCCGCCTGAGCTGAGCGTGCAAGCGAGAGCGTGGAACAAGCGTTCGGGTTGTGGCGCATCTATCTCTCTTCCACTCCATCGGCCGATGTTTTCATATGACATTAACACGTAAAATTATCGTCCGTAAACCGCCTTTACAGACAACCATTTTTTTTTCTAGGTGAAAGTATGGCAATTCCAAGAAATGGCTTTTTACATAGAAGTATTCAAGGATGGAAAACTAGTAACTGAGAGAGTTCGAGAACCTTCGGTAAATATTAATTCACACTTATTTCGTTAACTCGATTTAGATGTGTCTTGGCGTCCGATATGAAATCTTGTTATTTTCTAACCATCCTGTAGTACCTAGTGCCTGTAGTATCTATTAACATCTCGTTAGTATATAGTCTATGGAAACTCACGAGAATCATATAGCCAAAAAAAATTTTATAAAATTATTTTTTCTGTCATTGGGCTCTTGTGGATACTTAGACACGTCTTACACATTTTCATTAATGATATTCTTTTTTTTTTCATTTATTTATTTATTTAATCTATAAGCACATACAAACAATGTACAAAGGCGTACTTAATGCAATACAAGCATTCTCTACCAGTCAGTCTAGGGGTGTAAGTGGTTCATCAACATCTTTGAACCAAAGCCAACTTCACCTGCACGCGGTGCACCCTGCTGACTGACAAACGAAGCTCTGGCGAAAAGAGAGGTAGGGAGCGTAATTGCAAGCTACCCGACTGGTGAATGTTCCTCCACCTCACAGAATACCGCAGCCAAATAACGGTTCCCTTGAGGGCTGTTGTGTTCCTGCGAGTGAGTGAGGTCACCAGAAAGGAAGGAGATGCTGCGGTGGCAGTGGGGGTGGCGGCGCGCGAGCGATATTTTATGTTGCGAGCGTTAATATGGCTACGGTAACCGCTTCACATCAGGCGGGCCGTATGTTTGTCTGCCACCCGACGTAGTATAAAAAAAAAAAAAAAAAAAAAAAGTCAACCTTGGGGTGATGCAAAGATAAGACATGTTATCTACTAGCATTTCGGTATTGACCATTGGCGAAGAAGAAATACTCGAAAGAAACTTGCCAATATAGGTCTTTCTTTTTAACCGACTTCAAAAAAGGAGGAGGTTCTCAATTCGACTGAATATTTTTTTTGTATGTATGTTATTCGATATCTTTGCGAATTCTGAACCGATTTTCATAATTCTTTTTTTATTTGAAAGGGTATGATTGCCAGGTGGTCCTATGTTCACCAAGTCAGGATCTGATGATGGGATGCCAGGGAAATCAAGGGAAACCCTTAAATTTTATATGCACCCATAGATGACGGCTTTTCAATTCATTTTTTTTTATTTGAAAGGGTAATTGCGAGGTGGTTCCATATTCACCAAGTCAGGGTTTGATGATGGGATCCCAGGAAAATCGAGGGAAACCCTTAAATTTGCCCTATGGTAGCCGACAGAATAAAATTGTGCCACTCCATTGCTCTGCGCTGACTGAAGTCGGTTTCACTTTTTTTTTAAATCATCTTTATTAAATAATCAGATAATACAACAATTACAATTTAATTTGTATATAATAGTAGATTATTGCATCGAGCACAAAGTAATTTATTATTGCACCGAGTGCCTGATTTAGAGCCCGAGCGTTAGCGAGGGCTCTAATCTAACAGGCACGAGGGCAATATAAATTACTTAAGGCGAGGTGCATAATCTGCTTTTCTTTCAACTAATACCTATAGGAATAGTAGATAAAAGAAACTCATATCAAACAGTTAAAATAGAAGTTTCTATAACACTGTCGGCTTCATTTAGAATGTTTTCCGGAGTTAATGTGTCGCTAGATGATTCCATTTTAATTTGAAGCCGAAGCACTCAAAATCAGATAGTATCACACTTTTATCGTTTCCAAAAATATTGTCAAGCAAAATTAACAAAGTTCCCGCCAAATCACTTTTTTAAATTTCTTTCATTTTTAACTCAGAGCACAGTTAGCAGCAATCATTTTTTAAATTTGGAAAAGTAGGATAGAAACGAATAATACGTACGAAAAAAAAAGTATTGATATCGGCTGGCTGAATAGAGCTAATCCATTGAGATTGGCACCTTTTGGTGCGATTAAAAAAAACTGTGCAATAATGAAATTTCATACATTTTTATTGCTCTAGAGCATTAAAGACTCGTTTTGTACTGAGTTTTTAGTGTGATTGTGATGAAATTAAAGCATAGTTGGAAGAAAAATATATGAATGAATGCAATGTTCAAAGTATTTGTATACATTTTACAATATTATGTATGGCAAATAATTACATGTTATGTTCTATATTATTGATCGAGCCATGTTATACTGTAAATATGTACACACAGTACTACGAATGCTACACAGTAATACACATTATGTGTGTATTATGTACTTGTAAACACAAATCGACGCACATTAATTGACGAGCTCGGTGGCGTAGCGGTCAATGACGCGGCTTCGACACCAACGCTCGTGGGTTCGATTCCCACATAGGACAAACATTTGTGTGCATGAACATGCCTGTTTGTCTTGGTCTGGGTGTTTTCTATATATCATAAGTATGTATTTACAAAAAAAATGTATTTACGTATGTTTATCAGTTGTCTAGTACCCATAACACAAACTTCGCTTACTTTGGGGCTAGATGGCTCTGTGTAGGTAATTTGTCTGATAATATTTATTTATTATTAAGCAGGACGTCGATTAGGTTGTTGATACAGAACTCTTCGCTTGACATCCTGATACAGTGATACAGGTTCACACTGCTCCACCATTGACCTCAGTTTGTTTTGAAAGTTGAAGAACATATTGCATGTCAATTCTGTTCTGTGACATGTCTGCGTTGAAACACATTTTGTTCTAGAGCAATGGTTGTTAACATTTTATTGATGGCTAACCATGTAGGTAACGTATTATTTATACTGTCAACCAAAATGGATTGGTTGGTGGTAGAGGGTAAGGTGCGGGCTCATAATTATTAAAAATGCTGAGATTTCTACTCTCATATGTTACTAAAAATAAAAGGCAAAGAAATCCTTTACGCTTTTTTAGGGTTCCGTACCCGAAGGATAAAATGGAACCCTATTACTAAGGCTGTCCGTCCGTCCGTCCGTCCGTCCGTCTGTCACCAGGCTGTATCTCATGAACCGTAATAGTTAGTCAGTTGAAATTTTCACAGATGATGTATTTCTATTGCCGCTATAACAACAAATACTAAAAACCGGAATAAAATAAATATTTAAGGGGGCTCCCATACAACAAACGTGATTTATTTGCTCGTTTTTGCTCGCAATTCATAACGGTAATAGGTAGATGCTTGAAATACTCACATAATATTTCGTTATATATTCACTTTGAAAATAAATAATTAAATTAAAATAAAACAAATATTTAAGGGGGGCTCCCATACAACAAACGTGATTTTTTTGCCGTTTTTATAGATACGTACGGAACCCTACGTGCGCGAGTCCGACTCGCACTTGGCCGGTTTTATTTTTACCGACGACGGAACGGAGACGGTATATGCATTTGGGGTGCTAGGATGTTTGTGCAAATCAATGTTGCCAATGATCTCCAAAACTACTAGTCCGATTTTGATGCGGATTTCAGGGGTGGGTTCGGGTTTGATTGGAGCATGTTCTTAGATAGGTGTTACAGTGACAACTCACCAGAGGGCGCTGCAGTAAATATTTTTTTGTGCAAAACCAAAACTACCAGTCTGATTCTGATGCGGTTTTCATTTGTAATACCTATTGCTTGCTCTCTAAAAAGATTGAAATAAAAACAAAATTAAAAATTTTGGAAAAACCCACGACGTTTAAAACGTTGTTGAAAAAGGATAAAATAATTTTGAAACCCCCGACTTAAAGAGTTTATGCTATGAACTTAATAAAAAAAAAAAAATCCGTTGGGGCTGCCATTAAATGAACTAGTTTGGCAGTTTTATAGTAACTTTTATAGTTATTTATGTTTATGTGGAAATTTAAAATAAAGATGGCAGCCCCCAACGGATTTGCTTTCATTTTTTTATTAAGTTCATAGCATAAATTCTGTCGGGGGTTTCAAATTTATCCTTATTCAACTACGTTTTAACCGTCGAGGGTATTTCCAAAAATTTTAATTTCTACTTTCGGCCTATTCCTGATTGGACCATTTGGATCTGTGCGTGTGTGTTGGCTGCTTTCTGTATTAATTTGATATTTACATAGTGCCTTATCTTAATTCTTAAGTTATCTGTTTCAGTTCGAACCGTTGGATCCAGATGTCGTCCCCTCAGACACACCAACAAAAATTATAGTCGCAAATCCAAATACAACTAACGCTGTCCATAGCCCATTCGATAAAGGATCTCTGTACCATATTAGGGTTCAGGCATACACAACGAATCTAATCGGGCCACTGTCCAACGCATATAACCTTAGAAAAGAATAATAGTATGTAATATAATATACAATGTTATAGAAGATATGTAATCTTTTATTTTCATAATAAATTTCGATTAAGGACGTAGCTAGTTTTATTTGATTTAGTCATCCATTTTTTCATATAGAACCTAGTCTATAGTAATCTAGAGGCAGGGTACAGTGTTCATAGTCTTCGAGATAGGGTACAGTGAAAGTTATAAAAGGGTATCTGTAAGCTACCCATCTGGGGGATGTACCTTCACCTCACAGAATACCGCAGCTAAATAACAATTCTCTTGAGGGTCGTTGTGTTCCTACGAGTGAGTGAGATCACAAGAAAGGAAGGAGACACTGCGCGCTGGCAGCGAGTGTGGCGGCACGCAAACGATGTTTCATGGCATAAATGATGATGACGACTGCTTTCCCGTATACTAGAGAATTTGGCTACGTTCAGTTCAAAAGGCAATAATTGTCCAGTAGAACGTACACGAAATTTTATCGAATAGAAGAGTGACAAGAGAATAAAAATTCAAAATTGTTCTTACGGAGTCGAGACGGGACAATTCCGGGTTGGCCACGTGAGTCTAAGATACTAGAAAACCGTTTTACGGTAAAAAAAAATCGAATCTAGTTGTCGCGGTGTGAAATTGTAAACACGCAACTGTTTTGTTTGCAAATTTGAAGTAAGAAAGATTTTTTGCAATTTACCCTAAATTTTTAATATACGCAACAAGAAATAGTTTTTTTATTATACTATATTGGGTGGCGGCAGACAAGCATACGGCCTGCCTCATGTCATGTATTCATCGTACTAGACCACTAAAAATTGTTACTTGACTGTGGTCATCTGTGAGGTTACTTCCCTAGTTGGGACATGCACAATTTTTTTCCCCAGATCCTCTTTCCCTAGTTAGCAAGGTGCACCACGTCCACATGAGGTTGGCTTTGGTTCTAAGATCGTAGTGAACCATTTTATGACGAGCCCGGTGGTCGAATGGTTAGCAATGGCCACTTTGACTCCGAGGTCGCGGGTTCGATCCCCGCACAAGACAAATATTTGTGTGCATGAACATGTCTGTTTGTCTTGGTCTGGGTATTTTCTATGTATTATAAGTATGCATTTACAAAAAAAAATGTATTTAAATATTATATCAGTTATCTAGTACCCATAGTACAAGCTTTGCTTAGTTTTGGGACTAGATGGCTGTGTGTAATTAAGTCCTGGAATATTATTATTATTATTTATACCCTAAATATATGTAGTTATAGTTTTTTAAATAAACAAATAAATGAACCATTTAGTCCCAAACTAAGTAAAGCTTGTACTAGGTAACTGATGTTATTACTTAATTTTATTTTTTTTATAAATACATACATATAGTACATAGAAAACACCCAGATCAAGACAAACAGATTATTCATTTTGATTACTACATTACGTGACGTATTGACATTAAGATATTGACAATGTATTGAACTCGTTTTGAACACGAACTGATTACTCATTAAGTTAAAGTATGGATGACACATTGAACCTTTGTGCGCAATGAATCATAATTATGATTTTGTAATGATGAAGTATTTAATAATTTTTAATTTAATATTTAATAATTTGGGGTGTTAATTATTAATATTAGGTATTTAATAACAAATGGTTCATCATCATCTTTGAACCAAAATCAACCTCACGTGCACGTGGTGCACCCTGCTGACTGACAAACGAGGCTCTGGCGAAAAGAGAGGTAGGGCATAGCATATTTTTAAAGCTGCCCGACTGGGGAAGTACCTCCACCTCACAGCATACCGTAGCCGAATAACAATTCCCTTGAGGGTTGTTGTGTTCCTGGGAGTGAGTGAGGTCACCAGAAAGAAAGGAATTGCTGCGTTGGCAGCGAGGATGGCAGCGCGCGAGTAACATTTCATGTTGCGAGCGTTAATATGGCTACGGTAACCACCTCACATCAGGTGGGCCGTTTGCTTATCTACCATCCGACGTAGTATAAAACGAAAATCTCTTTCAAATATATATATAGAAACTAACAGACTTGCCCCAGTTTCGCCTGAGCATATCCCGTTATTCCGTGAGATTTTTATTAAAGTCACAAAATCTCAAGAGATTTTTATTTATTTTTTTATATGAAAGGGGGCCAAAAGGAACATGTGGGTCACCTGGTGTATAGCAATCACCACCACTATGGAGATCAGCAACACCAAGGAGTCGCCAACCCGTTTAAGGAAAATAAAGACTCTGTTTTTGAAGGCTACTATTTCGTAATTGTTATTTTTTCGGGCACAATTGCTAAATCTAATTGCAAACTGGCAAGAGCTTGCGCAAAACAGGGCAGAAGAGTTCTTATATCGGAGACCAAGACTCACTTTGGGCCCCTGCACTAAAAGAGTAAGTATATTTTTTTCAATACTTATATCAAAGTTTATTCATAATTTTAACTTACACAATCGTACTTGCTCGGCCTCTTTACATTTTACATACTAGTTAAAACTGTATCTATCTATATTCAAATTATCTATAGAAGATATCAGTTCCTGTTGCCGTACTTAGTAACCATGCTAATGATTCATGAGATAATCGAATAGATCTTTCAGCAATCACTATATAAAGGAACGCTCTACTAGACGAACCATTCTATCCACACAAGTTCAAGAGAGCTGTATTCAATAAATAGTATTCGAACCATAATTTGAACAACCAAAATGAAGTGTGTTTATTTTATGTTGTTTGTGGCTGTCGCCCAAGGCTTTGCGGTGGAAACCAAACAGAAGAATAGTCTGCAACTCCCAGCACCTACCATAACAAGATTAATGCCGAACGATGATACCTTGACGATAGTGTGGAATAAAGTTGTCAGCCCTGATAGCAGCCAACCTGTACTTGGATATGTAGTAAGTTTCTTTATTCATATATAAATTATGCCTCCCTAACCCGTTTGGCCAGCGTGGGGAGTGTAGGCCAAATCCTCCTTCCGTCTAGGACGGACGAGAGAGGGTCGTGCTCCTGTAGTGGAGACTAAAATGGACCTGATGATGATGATGATGATGATGATATAAATTATACCCGTATCTGTACATAGAATAGAAAATATGATGTTTACTACTGACAGTCACTCTGGTGTCCCTGATGATAAAACATAGCTTAACATAGCCGACACATAGCCGACTTTGTCTCCAAAATTATGGGGTGTAAGTGGTTCATCAACATCTTTGAACATAAGCCAACTTCAACTGCACGCGGTACACCCTGTTGACTGACAAACGAAGCTCTGGCGAAAAGAGAGAGCGTAATTGTAAGCTACCCGGCTGGGGGATGTACCTCCACCTCACAAAAACCGCAGCCATATAACAATTCCCTTGGGAGTTGTTGTGTTCCTGCGAATGAGTGAGGTCACCAGAAAGGAAGGAGATGCTGGGTTGGCAGCGGGGGTGGCGGCGCGGGAGCGATATTTTATGTTGCGAGCGTTAATATGGCTACGGTAACCGCTTCACATCATGCGGGCCGTATGCTTGTCTGCCACCCCACGTAGTATAAAAAATATTATTAGGACTGGCGTACTTGCAAATAGTTATCTGATTGACATCTCTTGTTATAAGTGTCCAAATTGACTCTGGTGCCTAAATGTAGTTTGTTAATGAGCGATTTGAAATAAAGGTACTGAGTAGGCGAGCTTGGCTTTAGCTCTAAAGATGCTGTAAGTAACATAATACAAAATATTAATTTATTGCATTTTCATGTTGCTTTAAGAGGTCATATATTATAAATAGTCTCAAACATGAACCCTGTATAGGCCACCAGCATAGATAGATATGTTACAATGTACAATAATAACATGGAAATAATTGACTATTAAAATAAATCAACTTACAATAATCAATCAATACAATCACAGTCTAAAAGAACATTACATAAAATATTTTTTTTTTTTTTTTATACTACGTCGGGTGGCAGACAAGCATACGGCCCGCCTGATATGAAGCGGTTACCGTAGCCATATTAACGCTCGCAACATAAAATATCGCTAGCGCGCCGCCACCCCCGCTGCCACCGCAGCATCTCCTTCCTTTCTGGTGACCTCACTCACTCGCAGGAACACAACAGCCCTCAAGGGAACCGTTATTTGGCTGCGGTATTCTGTGAGGTGGAGGTACATTCACCAGTCGGGTAGCTTACAATTACGCTCCCTACCTCTCTTTTCGCCAGAGCTTCGTTTGTCAGTCAGCAGGGTGCACCGCGTGCAGGTGAAGTTGGCTTTGGTTCAAAGATGTTGATGAACCACTTACACCCCTAAAATAATAATAAAATTTAAATCAAAATCAAACATGTCGTAGAATCAATAAGTAATTTTAATAATAACATAAAAAAATCGGCCAAGTGCGAGTCGGATTCGCGCACTAAGGGTTCCGTACCATTATCTATAAAAACGGCAAAAAAAATCACGTTTGTTGTATGGGAGGCCCCCTTAAATATTTGTTTTGTTCTGTTTTTTGGTATTTGTTGTTATAGCGACAATAGATATACATCATCTGTGAAAATTTCAACTGTCTAACTATCACGGTTCATGAGATACAGCCTGGTGACAGACGGACGGACGGATGGACGGACGGACAGCGGAGCCATAGTAATAGGGTTCCTTTGTACCCTTTGGGTACGGAACCATAAAAATGACATTCAATATCTAGAGTAAGTTTTAGGCCATCTCTGTATGCATGAGCGATAATAACTTATTTATTCTTTTCAGGTGAAAGTATGGGAGTTGGAAGACAAAATTGTTTACATATATAAAATAGTAGACGGCCAACTTGTATACGTTAAGGAAGTACAAGAAGCTACGGTACGTTATTTCATATACAATTACTCCGTCGACTGAACTGCTCAAAATTGGCTTCCGATTTGATATCCAGCTATTTTTCAACCAATCCTTTAGGCAAGACATCTCGTCTGTTAAAACTTTAGGATGTTGACCAGCTATTTTATCCAGCAGCATCTGGATCAGCTTACTGGATGACGAATAACTGGTTTCCCATAACCATACTGAGCGATATTAAGAAATGCATGAATGATAATGGAAAAGTGTACATAGGGATAAATTTTTAGACCCAATCTCACCTGTATTAGATGTAGATACCTTGTAAGCTGCAGTTAAGCCATCGAGGCGCTAGCGAAAGTGACGTAGGACATGTTGAACCCGACTGGTACCTCCACCTCATAAAATGTCGTCAACCCTTATTCATCCCACTGTTGGGATACGGGTCTCCCCTCAATCGTAAAGGTTTAAAGCGCACACCCCACTCTGCTCAACTGCGGGATGGCCGAGGACAGTGTTTTCATACCGCCTAAAGGCCACTGACTTGGCTTGACGACTGCCATCTAATAACAACAGTCGGGACTGGCTTAACGTGTTCTCCGAAGCACGAACCTCATAGAATACCGGAGCCAATTGACAATGCTCTTGAGTACTATCGCGTTTGCTTGCAAGTGAAGTCACCAGATATGAGGAGATGCTGCTTTAGTAGCGGAGATTCCAGAATGCGAGCAATACTCCGTATATTTACCCCTCCGGATCAGCGTCTATATAGCTACATACCCGCTTTACATCAGGCAGTGCGTAGGTTTATTAGCGACATGGAGTCGTATAAAAAATTAGTATGCAGTGTCACTTTAACTAGTTTATCCCTAGGTTATTATAATATTTATGAATCTGTGATTTATTTGCTTGAGAACGAAGATACAAATCACATGAGAAATCTTCATTTATTACTAATTATTACTCTAAACCATGTATATGTTTTATATTCCAGATGGACCCCAATGTCATCCCCACAGAAACACCGACAGAAATCAAAGTTGAAAGTGCAGCTGTAACAAACGCTGTCTATAAATCTTTCAAGAAAGGTGTTCAATACCACGTAAGGGTTCTGGCATACACGAAGAACCAAATGGGGCCGCTGTCCAATGCATGGGGCATCAAAGTAGCATAAAAATAAACATAATTAATGCATATATAGTTTTATATATTATAAAATTTTAATTTGCTATTTAGTTTAATTAATAGTAATTTGATTTATTATTTAAAGATTGTAAATAAATCTAGTCAATCTCTATCTCGCTTGTTACGGTGTCCATCAGAGTCCTTAATGATCATTTATAAAATGTACTTATGTATTGAGATGAAACCTGTACTATGCACATTAGGGATGTAATAAAGATTTGAGAATTAAGAACAGTTTTATTTCATTGTCATCTTAGTTAATCCATTTTTTCATAAATGTAATAATCGTCAAAATGTTCAGGTGAACATTGATGAAGGAAAATATTTCCAGGAAAAAGCATATTAAAAACAATGCAAGAAGATCTGTTAGATTATTCCGACGTCATATTTCAGTCCACGTTATTACTTGTAAAAAAATTATGTGGCTACACTCGCTACTGGTACAGTAAACAACAGATCAAACACTACGCTTCGGGCCGTTCATTATGTCGTCGGATTAGAGATGGGTTTTGCAAAGCAATCGTAATGAATTTCTGCAATTCTTTTTTATTTATTATCGTAATATAAATAGATGCCTTTGAAAATTGCCACAAGATTCCAAAAAAATACGTAGGAATATTAGTATTTTTTTTAATTGCCAATTTAAAAAGAACATTTGTCCCAAAAATATAATTAAAATTGCAGAATCACTTTAAAGCATAGTAAAAGTACTTAAATCAGACAAGTAGGTATGGAGAATACCCATATAGAACTTCTTCAATCTTACTTGACGCATGACATTTTCTACATAGACCGGCCGTAAGCAAACGTAATTAAAATACAAATTGTCTACAAAGCGCTTACTCAATACCTACGCATGTATATACGCAGTACGCAAAATCAGGAAAATAGTATATTTCATTACGAGTGCGGAAAGCCTGTCATTGCAAAGAGTTCCGACAAATGTCTACCCGAGCCGAGGCGCAGCCGAAGGTGAGGGTTGACAGTCGGAAGAAGTTGCAATGACGGTTCCGCACGTGTACTGAACAACTATTTTTAATACAGTTGCAAAAAAATTAAGCAATTTAATAAAATAATATCTTCTCTCCACGCAATAAATTCGTCGTATGTATATGTAGCGAATTTTTTACTTTTCCGGTAAAATGTTCTCCGAAGCATTTTGTGCAATTATACTGAGTTCCGGTGGTGTTAATTTAAAAAAAATATCGTTGAAATTACTCATTTTAAAATAATTTATGCAGAGATTTTTTTTGTTTTCTTCACCCATTCTGGGTAGGCAAAGGGAACTATGCCCATACAGCCAAGTCTTCAGTAGAATTTTTTTTATTGATATGAAATGAAAATGAAATTTAATGAGATGTAATGAAATGAAACCTAACCTAATTCATT
The DNA here is from genome assembly GCA_937001555.2 of Hypsopygia costalis. Taxonomy (NCBI): domain Eukaryota; kingdom Metazoa; phylum Arthropoda; class Insecta; order Lepidoptera; family Pyralidae; genus Hypsopygia; species Hypsopygia costalis. The sequence goes on from OW443331.2 coordinate 1,276,421, forward strand.
AAATCAAATCATTAAATCTGATATTGAAACAAATTAGTAGATTCTTTTTAGAAATATTTGCATGAATCATAAAAACTTCTATGAATATTTTTTAGTAAAAACTTCGTGGTTGGTTTTTTTTCTTTATAATAGACATAATTTTGACAGTTGGGAGAACGCACGAGTTCGGAAAAGGTAAAGAAAAAGCACGAGTATGTAATAAATAGCCCACATCCCGAACGCTATACGTCCCTGCAATACGCCACTTTTTGAGCAATTGTATTAAAAAATACGTAAACACATACGAAGGCATTTTATGTACAACTTTGTTCTTGATTAGCGCTATCTTGCCTGACGGTAAGTAGTGCAGGACTGAATAAATGCCGGGCAATTACCTTGCCTTTTCTGTCATACTATACGCAGGTAGAACGCATCTATAGATAAAAACATCTTGGACTTGACCTCTTTACTTTGACCATCACTGTTGACGACTTTGTAATCTATGTAGAAGATAACAATTTCTGTTGACCGTATCGACGGTGGAAAGGCAAAACAAAATAAGCGACATTTGACCAATTGTTCAGTAGAGCTGTTTAAAGATTTTAAAATTGAAAAAATCATCATAACTTTTTTATTTATTGGAGGATATTTTTAATTTTTTGCGGGCAGATTAAACTTGATATTACCTATATACAGTATATAAAATAAAACGATTTTAATCTATATTTTAAGAGATAGTGTCGTTTCATTTAAATGACTTTTCAAGTGAGTAGGGAAAAATACTATAAACGGCATCTAAGAAAAATGGTTAATGGGGTAAATTAATTTATGCGCCGTTTTTTATACAAGTTTCCTGGGAAAAATCTATGAAAAATCAAAGTAAAATTTAAACAATTATGGATAAACAATTTATAACACTCTAATGAAAAAATTACGAATAGGAAAAAAGTATTATAAACTATGTATCCTTAATAGTATACATCGGTAAAACACTTTATCCATCACAAGCAATGTCAAAATGTGATTGTTTTGCCATAGTCGGGACAAGGATTTGATTGATCTGGTTACTTTTCTAATTTGAAAATGTCTTCATTCATATAAAATAAGTACAAGACAGATTACATTACAATTTTATATCTCTTGCCTTTCTTAATCGTTAAAATTTCTATGATGAAATTTTAACTATGAAAGGCAAGAGATTGTTAAGTTTTTATAATTTCAGCTTATGCATGTCAACTAGTCATGGATAAAGGTCTCTCACAAAGATATCCACACTGAACGTTCAGCTGAACCTCTGAATATATTGGTGTCTGGCGATCAACAGTCCATTCTGAAAGCCTCCTTTGATTTTATTATACCACTAAAGTAACAAACAAGCATACGCCCCGCCTACTGGAAAGCAGTTACCGTAGCCTATGAACGCCTGTAACATCTGGGGCATTATACGCGCGGTGCCGATCCAGTAAAAACCTTCTCACGCCCTTTTTGAAGATTCCCATGCTGTAGTCTCCTTAGAAAACCTCGACAACCAGTTCATTCCACAGCTTAACAGTACGCGGGATAAAATTTTTTTGGAACTCCACAGTACACGACCACTTAGGCTCAAATGTGTGAGGATGAAGTCCTTGTCGATGGCGGGCGGTGCGACTGTAGCATAATGTCAAACAACTCTGAAGACACCCCGTTGTATTGTACAATCGGTAGAACACACAAAGGGACGCGAAATCTCTTCTCAAACTTAAAGATTCTAGACCGTCTGTCAGTTTGGTATCGTCAACAATCCTCACAGCACGCCTTTCAATTGAGTCATGTTGAGCACACCTAGTTTCTTCGACGACAGCTTTACCTTCTCCTTCAACTCCGAGAATCCCAATATTTTTGGCGATGGTAAGGGGTGTGTTCTGCAATTGAGAAGCCACACCAAAGGAGGTTTTCGTAGCGGTGAACACGCAGACATGTGTCTAAGTAGGGCCGAATTGAACGAAATTCTGTCGCCCCCAATCGGACTCATTTTTCAATGTGCTCTCGATTTCTAACACAAGTTCTTCGCGGCACTCCTCTACCAGAGAGCGGGCAATATTAGCTCGATCCGTGTAATAAGTGTCCCCGGTGATGTCGTCGGCATAGCAATGAATGCTGTCAATAGATAACGTATCATTGATATGCAGCAAAAACAGCGTCGGGGACAATACAAAGCCTTGCGGGACACCAGCAATAATGTCGATGCCATCGTAGCAACTGCTTTCCACAATGGCTCTAATTTGCTTGTGCTGGACAAGAAGCTAGCGACCCATTCGCATAAACTCTCAGGTAGACCGTATGCAGGCAACTTCGAAAGAACACTACGATACCATACCCGATCGAATGCCTTCGTTATATCCAGACTAACAGCCAATGTCTCACCTTGACTCTCCACGGCTGAAGTCCAACAATGTGTAAGATACACTACACCAGTCGAGCGGCCATGACGAAAGCCCTAGTGATGGTCGCTGATCAAGTCGTGCTCTTCTAGGCAATTCAGGAGCCGGTTGTTAATCAAGCGCTCCAATACCTTAGAGAAAAGGGAGATAATAGCGATAGGACTATAATTCGATGGGTCTGATCTGTCACCCTTTTTGGGCACTGGGTGCACGTTCGCAGTCTTACACAATGACGGATCTTGCCTGGTAGAATAAGAGAGAGCAGCAAGGTGCGTAAGAACAGGACACAACTCAGCAGTACACTGCTTTAGCACCACAGCCGGAATGCCATCTGGCCCACTCGACTTATAAATGTGGAGGGATAGCAATGCCCGCTGAACATCTCGTTGAGTAAACGATATTTTCGGCATGGAATTAGCCACATTAGGAAATAGCACACCGCGGGATGGAAGGTGGTGAAGCGTCTCTGTCGTTCAAAATCGAGTTTGAGGCAAAGAGTTTCCCCAGCAGATCGGCTTTCTCCTTAGCACTGTGGGCCAGACTACCATCCTGTATTCGGAGTGGTAGAAAGAAACAGTTTCCTTCGGCACCCTTAGCAAGCGACCAAAAAAAACAACCAGCTTAGCTAGGCGCTCACCAATCCTCATGATGCACTCAAATTTCGCCCTGGCAATTACTTTCTTACTGAACCTCGAGGCAGCATTGAACTTGCGTTTCAAGACAGAAACACCAGGATCTCCATTAATACGAGCCGTAGTCCAAGCCTCGTATGCAGCTTCCTTGCGGAGTTTGCTTCCCCACATGACCGATTAAACCACGGCACTGTTGGGAATAAATAATTCCATTCGAGCCAAAACCCACTCAATCTCTATTCTTAATAGGTAATGAAGAGCCTCTTATCCGACAATTCAAATTATATTAACAAAATTGGGGGATACAGTTAGTGTTGCAGCTATAAATCTATCATTTCCATCCAAAATTCAGTCACACCACTGGATAGATGAAGGATCAAACAATTTATTACGGTAAGTTACCATTATGGAACATCGCATCCGGAAATCACTTGATTGAGCAGTCACGTGAACACAACTGTCAAGTTATCGTTGCACCAGTTGCAACGATTACTTGACAGTTGTGTGACCTTATTGATGTGAAACGCCAATTTGATCACACGATATTTATCAACTATTTCAAAAACACACATGTGAAGCGCCTACGTCGTAAAAAATCATGTAAGGAAAAGCAATTGACTCACCAAAATAAAATATATTACAGTTAGCGAAAGTAACTGATAAGACCTTTACAATTAAAAATATGACAGGAAAAACAACTGAATCGCCACTAGTTGTGTTTTTCTTGCAAGGAACAATAAGTTATGCGACACGTCTTCTTATATGTTAGTAGGGAAAAAGTAATAAAAAGCCAAAGGTAAAAAATACACAGACGGGTAAAATGAATTATATGCCATCGTCGTAAAAAAGTTAGTTAAGTCAATAAATTAAAACACGCCGATGGTATTTTTAGATCCATCATACGACAATGTTAATAATATATGTCATAAAATTGTCGTTTGAAGGGAGTGAAATTTTAAATTACAAAAAACTTTTTGGCGTTTCATTTAATGTAAAAACAGGGCCACTGTTTTTACATTAAATGAAACGCCAAAAAGTACCTCCAAATAGACTGTAACCCAGACAGATCGATAGAGAATCAAAAACCCTATCGACCTGTATATAAAACTCAATTTCGGTCAAAATGGCGTTTCATTTGTTTTGCCTTTCCACCGTCGGTATATACACAGTAACGAAGTGTAACTATCGGTCATAAGTGTGCTCAGTGGTTACACCGGTGTAACAAATCAGTGTAACCACGGGTCGGAAGCGGAATGACGTGTTTCATCTACTAGTAAGAATACATCACAATAAATGACTTTATAAACGAACGCTCGTCTAAACGGAGCATTTGAGCTATACAAGTTGGAGTGAACGGTTCTCAATACCCAGATACACAAACTTTTGAACAAAATGAAGTGCATATATTTTTTGGTATTCGTGGGTGTGGCCCAAGGGTTCGTGGCTCAACACAAGGAAAAGAGAGATCTACAGCTGCCAGCGCCTGTATTGGCGGGATTGATCGTCAAAGATAATTCATTGACAGTCCAGTGGCATAAAGTGGTCAATCCCGATAGCAGTGACCCTGTGCTTGGATACATAGTAAGTGACTTTAATATAAGTATATTTTTCTACATAAGACGGTGTATTCTTCCTTTACCAAGTGCAAATTCAGTCAACGAAGTCAGGAGGCCTACTGCCGAAGCTGAAGCCGAAGCAAAAATCAAATTTTAATTTAGATTAATTGTGTTTAGCTTAGATGGTAGCAAACGTAGAGCTCTACCGCATAAGTTGAAGATGTTTATTATTAACTTAAACCTAATATCTATTTTGGCGATCAAAAATCCGATGGTAAACGGCTTCAGCTTCGGCGGTAGGCCTCCTGACTTCGTTGACTGAATTTGCACTTGGTAAAGGAAGAATACACCGTCTTATGTAGAAAAATATACTTATATTAAAGTCACTTACTGGTATCATATTTATCATCCGTCCGTTCATTGCGGCGACTGTATACTAGTGGTACTAGTTTGCTAAGATTATTGACAGCCAATAAGAGAGACACACGAACAAGATTGTTAGTGATGCATACTTTGCTTCGTTTCGCACCCACTTAACGCTATCGTTTGTTTAAACGATCATGACAACAAAAAAATATTACGGCGACCCGAGGGTACTTGAGATTTTGTTTATAAGTTATAAGCACATGTCACACGTCTATGCATTCATTCCAGGAAGTTGACCCACTTAGAAGTTCAGTGTCTTGATTTTATACGCGTTATTGTTTTTGGATTTTAGTCATGAATATTTCAAGGTATGTAAAATGTTTCATTATTCATTTTTTTTATTTAGTTGCTCCTAAAACATAAAGAATGTACCCTTAATGACGTAATATAAACATTTACAGAATGTTTTATTCATCAAAAGATATGTTTATTTCAAAATCTTTAGATGGATCGTTATAACGAACAATAGGGACATGAGGTACTATAAGAACATTTTTGTATGTTTCAGGTCGAAGTATCGAAATCTCACATTGAATGAGATTATTGAAGAATTGGACCACATTGACGAAGCAGATCCGATTTCCGATGATATAACAATTTTTCCTCCGGAGAGTTGTAATGCAGACTTGACAGATGAAGATTTGGGAGATGAAAATTTTGTGTCTTTGCAAAATTTACCTTGGCGGCAGCTTAGAGCTACAGCTGAACTATATTTCAACAACAGTGTATCCGACGAAAGTGAAGATGACGAAACGCCACTAGCTCATCTTTCAAAGCGAATATGCCTGGAAACAACAGAAACTGGTCCAAAAAGTTAATTACTGTCCAAAGAGCCAAGTACCTCTTCAACAATGCCTGTATTACCAGCAACTTCAGCCTTCTACCATAAATGAGAATATGGGCGGTGTCGACAGATCTGACCAAAACATTGGTTTATACAGGACAGGACAGTACGTGGAAAAAAATGGTTTAGATATGGCTACACATAACGCATGGCAATTATACAAATTAAATGGAGGAGACCATTTAAATTTCGAAGATCTATTGCTACTGGCCTGCTGGAGACCTACAAGAAGGAGGATTCAAGGAAATCTACACGGACATCGCAAGGTCTTCATGAAAATTCAATGATTGATGATATGATTCAATGATAATATTGGCCACATTGTTATGTATAGACCAAATCAACTGCGATGCGCGATTTGTCACAAAAATGCTAGTTTTTACTGCAAAAAATGTAATATTTCGCTGCATCCAAAACATTGTTTCAATGCATACCACACACCACAATAAAATTATATTATTATAGAAGTTATAATCTAAGCAATTAAATATTTTTCTTTTATTTTATTGTTTTATTCAGCAATTTTAGCCGTACATTTGCAGAATATCTATCACACTCCATAGTAGCGCATTTTACTAGCGTTTGTTATAACGATCATCATTTTCCGGCATTTCCACCTGTCAAAGATTTTTTTTCGTATTTTTCAGACTTTCTGAGACATACTTAGCATAATATGTGAATTTGGTTGACATTGAAGAAAAAATAAATCTCAGAGATATCTGGGTTTAATGCGGTAGTTTTTGGTTTGAAGATTTGTCTGTACATCTTATTTCTTGTTGCCAAGTACATTTGCATATGCCTTGTATACAAAACCTTGACCACTAAACTAAACAAATAGTTATTTCCGAGTAAATTACACAGTACCATGTAATAATCTTTAAACTAAACAATACTCGTACTAACTAATATTAATACACAAACACTGTTTTTTTGTAATACGTACTTGTTCACACAAACATACCCATTATTGTTTGTATTGTATGGAGGTCTGGCCTACAACCATCAATAGCAGCTAGCCTCTCGACCAAATAATTAAATATTCCAGTACAAATTACACACGGCCATCTAATCCCAAACTAATTAACACTTGTACTTATTTTTTTTCTAAATACATATTTATATATTTACAAAAAAAAATAAGTATAATAAAATAAAGTAATATAATGTATATATGTAATACATAGAAAACACCCAGATCAAGACAAACAGAAATGTTCATGCACACAAATCGAACTCGAGACCTTGGCATCGAGTTAATTATTGCTAGCCATTCGACCCCTGCGCTCGTCAATAACCTAATTGTTGATCTCTTGATTGTTGTTTGGCTCGATGATGGGAACTATCAATTAAATTCATCATCATCATCATTTGAAGCCTTATTCAACCATTTTTTTGTGTAGGCCTCCTTCAATCCTCTCCATTTTGATCTATTTTGGGCAATTGACATCCAGTTGTGCCCCGCTACCGCAACTATGTAGTCTTTCCACCTCATCTGTGGCCTTCCTGTAGGTCTTTTGTGACCCCATGGTCTCCATTCCAATATGTCCTTACACCACTAATCTAACTTTCGGGCTACATGTCCTGCCCACTGCCATTTCAACTTCGCCACCCTCTTTGTAACACCAGCCACTTTACTATGCCTTCTGAGCCACTTGTTTGTTATCTTATCTTTTAGAGTGACGCCTACAATTAAATTAAAGACATATTAATATAACTATAAATGCGTACTTGACTCAATATTAAATGTAAGGGAGATGGTACTGCGGCATCCTTGACTGTACATTATACCAATTCTAATGTCTAACAAACTGAATTATATTTATTTGTTTATGTTTTTAGGTGAAAGTATGGGAGCTTCAGGGTTTTATCGTGTACAGATATGAAATAGGTAACGGCAAGAAAGTACTCGTTTCGGAAACAGTAGAAGCCAAGGTAATCAGGATGCTCATTTCTTCGTTAATTAATTATCGAAGGCTTATTTAGATATAATTACAGCTATTTAATGAGTATATGCAGTTCATAAATGGAGTTAAGATAGTAAACGATGATAATATTAGTGGCGACCCCGTATCGGATGCAGTGAGGGATGACCCTTCACAAAATGGAGCGACGACCTGAAGGAAGTTGTAGGAAGTCGAGGCGCTCAGGATCGAGGAGTGTGTCTCTTTAGGGTGGATGCCTATGTTAAGCAGTGGACGAATATGAGCTGATATGGTGATGATGACGTCCGTAAGAATACAATAAGCGTTCATATCACTTAAGCGGCAGATATTTCTTTTACACATAGCATTAGGTATTTTGTTGATGGACTATGTCAAATACAAACCGAACAGAGACTCACTAATAAGAAAATTAAAATTGAATATCAACGATGTCGGGTTGACTCAATGTATATTGACTAATCCTACATCAGTACCAGAATGTTCTTCGAATTGAGTCTCTCAGGATAGGGTACGATGAGGTTGGCATATCTGAAACGAATATTTGGGGTGTAAGTGGTTCATCAACATCTTTGAAAATCAAAACCAACCTCACCTGCACGTGGTGCACCCTGCTGACTAACAAACGAGGCTCTGGCGAAATGAGAGGTAAGCCATAGCGTATTTCCTGGGGAAGTACCTCCACCTCACAGATTACACAGTCAAATAACAATTCCTTTGAGTATTGTTGAGTTTCTGTGAGTGAATGAGCTCACCAGAAACCCCTTGTGACCCCTTGGTGTTGTTGATCTCCATGAGCGGTGGTGATAGCTTTCCATTAGGTGACCCACATGCTCGTTTGCCCCCTCTTATATAAAAGGACCGATATAAGCCCCTATAAAAAAAATTGCATTATATCGCCAATTGGCAATTGTCTCTATTGTCTATAATAAAACTACACAACGTTCCACATAATGATGCACTACCTACGCTAATTGTTTAAAGTGTTTAATTTTAAATTTATTTAAATTATGGTAATTTTATCATAATCATTTATATTACATTCCAGATGTATCCAAACGTTGTGCCCACAGAGAAACCAAGAGAAATTAAAGTGGAAGGTGCTGATGTGACCAAAGCTGACGTTAAAGATATCAAAACCGAGGTGCAGTACTACATCAGGGTTCTAGCGTACACGAAGATGGGCCAGGGGCCGCTGTCCGGAGCTGCTGGAGTCAAACTCCACGAATAAACCAGCAAATATGTACCTAGTTTTAAATAAAACATAAATTATAATGAATTATGTGTTTTTTTTTTTTTATACTACGTCGGTTGGCAGACAAGCACACGACCCGCGCGATGCGAAGCGGTGACCGTAGCCATATTAACGCTCGCAACATAAAACATCGCTCGCGCGCCGCCACCCCCGCTGCCATCGCAGCATCTCCTTCTTTTCTGGTGACCTCACTCACTCGCAGGAACACAACAACCCTCATGAGAATTGTTATTTGGTTGCGGTATTCTGTGAGGTGGAGGTACATTCCCCAGTCGGATAGCTTGCAATTACGCTCCCTACCTCTTGTCGCCAGAGCTTCGTTTGTGAAGAGAATTGTTATTTGGCTCCGGTACTCTGTGAGGTGGAGGTACATTCCCCAGTCGGATAGCTAACTATTACACTCCCTACCTCTCTTTTCGTCAGAGCTTCGTTTGTCAGTCAACAGGGTGCACCGCGTGCAGGTTAAGTTGGCTTTGGTTGAAAGATGTTGATGAACCACTTACACCCCAATAATATAATCGGTAGGGGAAAAAGTCTTTTCGCATTATAGTATGTATGAACTTGTAAAGAAAAACTCTTTGGTTATACCATTTGTATCTGGCAGGTTTTGATATCTTTAAAAAGTTTAAATTTTAAAAAAGATAATTCCAAATTCAAATTAGGTAAATGTGTGATTTTCATTTGTTTTTTTTACTGTCAAGATGAGTGAATCTAATGAAGAAATTCGATTCATTTTAAAATTTTACTACAAAAAAGGTAACAATGCAACGCAAGCTGCGAAAAAAATTTGTGACGTTTATGGACCTAGTGCAGTGTCTGTGAGAGTAGCACAAATTTGATTTAAGCGTTTTCAATCAGGAAATTTTGATGTGAAAGATGCACGTCGCTCTGGTCGCCCTGTTACGGATAAAATGGATGCCATTTTTGAAAAAGTGGATCAAGATCGGCATATCAGTAGTTATGACGTAGCTGAAGAATTAGAAATTGACCACAAAACAGTTTTGGCGCATTTGAAAAAAGCTGGGTACACTAAAAAGCTCGATATTTGGGTGCCTCACGATCTCACTGAAAGAAACCTAATGAACCGTGTACTCATTTGCGATTCTTTACTAAGACGTAATGAAAGCGAACCGTTTTTGAAAAAGCTTATAATTGGTGATGAAAAGTGGATCACGTACGACAAGAACGTGCGAAAAAGGTCGTGGTCAAAGGCCGGTCAGGCTTCACAGACTCTGGCAAAACCCGGGTTAACCCGCAACAAGGTGATGCTGTGTGTATGGTGGGATTGGAAGGGCATTATTCATTATGAGCTGTTACCGCCAGGCAGGACTATCGATTCTGAACTCTACTGTGAACAACTAATGAGATTAAAGCAAAAAGTTGAGAGAAAGCGGCCGGAATTAATTAACAGAAGAGGTGTGATTTTTCATCATGATAACGCTAGACCTCACACATCTTTAGCCACTCAGCAAAAATTAAGAGAGTTTGGCTGGGAGGTGTTAATGCATCCGCCGTATAGTCCTGACCTTGCACCTTCTGATTTCCACCTGTTTTGGTCTCTTCAGAATTCTTTAGGCAATGTCAGGTTAACATCACGAGAAGACTGCCAAAACCACTTGTCGTGGTTTTTTGAACAGAAGTCCCAAAATTTCTATAGTAATGGGATCATGTCTGTACCTACAAGATGGCAAAAAGTTATCGAACAAAATGGCACCTACATACTTTAGTTAAATGTAAATAAATTTTATTAAAAAATGTTTTGAATTTTCATATAAAATACGAAAAGACTTTTTCCCCAACCTAATAATATAAATATTACACATACATTACACCCCAATAAAATAAAATAATTAACAAAAAGAATTTAATAAATTTCAAGATTTTTTACTACAACTAGCTTCCACCCGCGGCGTCGCCCGCGATTACTTTTTTTTTCTAATAAAAAATATACGATGTCCTTTCTAATACCTTTGAGAATATGTGTACAAAGTTTAGTGATGATCGATTGAGTAGTTTCGGCGTGAAATCGTAACAAAAACATAAATTTACATTTATTTTATTAGCAAGGATATCGAGTGGCATAAATTTTTACACGACCCGCCTGATGTGAAACAGTTATTTTAATTGCTTGTAAAGCAGCTTGCGCTGTGTAGCAGTTGCTTGTAAAATATCCAAGTTTCATCAAAATCAAACCAGTGGTTCAAAATCGTTATATTTATTTATATATGTTATATATATATCAAAATAAATATTATATTTATTTATATAATATATGTTAATATATAAATAAATATAATATTTATTTTGACACTATCGTCAATTTTTCGAAAAGTGCTGAACCGATTTTGTACAACAAACTTGAAAATTGTGTTTAGTTTTCCTACATACCGACACATATTTATCACAATCGGAGTAGTAGTAGGAGGGGGTGTAAGTAGTTCGTGAACATCTTAGAACCAAAGCCAACTTCACCTGCACGCGGTGCACCCTGCTGACTGACAAACGAAGCTCTGGCGAAAAGAGAGGCAGGGAGCGTAATAATTACGCTCCCTACTCCCTACCTCTCTTTTCGCCAGTAGAACTTTCCCCAGTCGTTCCCATTCCCATTCCCAGACTGGGGAATGTACTTCCACCTCACAGAATACCGCAGCCAAATAACAATTCCATTGAGGACTGTTGTGTTTCTGCTAGTGAGTGTGATCACCAGAAAGGAAGGCGATACTGCGTTGGCAGCGGGGGTGGCGGCGTAATTTATGTTGCGAGCGTTAATATGGCTACGGTAACCGCTTCACATAAGGCGAGCCGTATGCTTGTCTGCCACCCGACGTAGTATAAAAAAAAAGTTGCACTGTTCGAAAGATATGGTAACACAAACACACATACAAACATACAACAAATATTTTTTCATCCCAACTGGATTTAGAGACGTCAACGACAATAAAGTTAAGTGAGGTTGGGGCGAAAGTGACACACCATGATCTTTAGAGACAAAGTCGACCTTGACTTTATTTTTTTAAATTAGCTCAGCATATTGGCTCCACTTCGCCTGATGGTAAGTGAAAAGAGGAGCCCCAATTGCATCGGCAACGGGCAAGAGACCTTGATGTCTTGTCAGTTGACGCCGCCATGCTGGCCTACAATGAAGCTGAACATCACTGAAGACTTCACCTCCAAGAATCCAAACAATCCTGGCGGTGGTAAGGGGTGTGTTTTGGAGTTAAAAAGCCACAGCGAATGGGGTTCTTTCATCATTTGACGAGCTCGGTGGTCGAATGGTTAGCAATGACCACTTTGACTCCGAGGTCGCGGGTTCGATCTCCGCCCAAGACAAATATTTGTGTGCATGAACATGTCTGTTTGTCTTGGTCTGGGTATTTTCTATGTATTATATGTATTTGCCTCCCCAACCCGTCTGGCCAGCGTGGGGAGTGTAAGCCAAATCCTCCTTCCGTCTGGGACGGACGAGAGAGGGTCGTGCTCCTGTAGTGGAGACTAAAATGACCTGATGATGATGATATGTATTTATTTACAAAACAAATAGTTACCTAGTACCCATAGAACAAGCTTTGCCTAGTTTGGGGCTAGATAGCCGTGTGCAAGGTGTCCAGGAAAATTTATTTATTTATATGCATTATCATCAGTATGGATCCTATTGCTACCAAACCTTGTCTCCATATAGGTACCTTCAGCATCCAGCTCTCTCCTATGGTCATCCATTCAACTAGGAGAGACATCCAACGTTTGACTGTCCCTAACCTGGCCTCTAGTCTAGAACTTTTCCTCCTCATCTGCCATCATTGGTGCGCCTATCATCAGTTCAACATTTTGACTTTTAGAACTACATCGCCAACAAACTGTGCTTCGTGGAATTTCCCCATTACGGATCTTACTCCTTATCATATGTTTAAATTTATTTACATACTAGAAATATGTCCAAACTTTAACTATTAGTAATCGTTATCAGTGGAAGATAATAGATAGATCCTGTTGCCATAGTTAGAAATGATACCAATGGTTCATCTAATCAGTCTAATCAAATCGATCTTTCAGCAAATGACTATAAAAAGGAACACTCCACTGAACAAGGCATTCCAGCTGCACGAGTTCAAGAGGACTGTCCAGAATTAATACCAACTCAAATTTAATTTGAATAAACAAAATGAAGTGTGCATATTTTCTGCTGTTGGTGGCTGTAGCCCAAGGATACGTAGTGGAACCCATGCAAGAGAAAAGTCTACAACTCTCAGCACCAAGCATAGAAAGAATAACTCCCAACGATGATTCCTTGACAATAATGTGGAATAAGGTTGTCAGTCCAGATAGCAGTGACCCTGTTCTTGGATACATAGTAAGTTTATTTATGTATAAATTACTCATATAACAGTATCGATACATACAAATGTAGGTGAAGATATGACGCTTACTACTGCTTACTTATATCCATGACGCATCTAAACAAAATACAAAGAGTTTTGAACAAATGCTCCGATTGTTCAATAAATTACTAAAGTGGACTTTGTCTGCAAATAATGACTAGTAATAACCTAATTTGTATTAATCACATCATAAATTGTCATGTGTTTGTGCAACACTTAAGTCGAGAGATTTATTTCTGGGTGACGAATAAATAAATAAATATTTCTGGAGAATTTACACAGCGCTATCTAGTCCCAAATTAAGCGCAAAGCTTGTGTTATGGGTACTAGACAACTGATAAATGTACTTAAATACATTTTTTTTTGTAAATACATACTTATAATACATAGAAACGCCCAAACCAAGACAAATAGATATGTTTTTTTTTTCAGGTGAAAGTGTGGGAGTTGCAGGATAAAATCGTGTACATATATGAAATAGTAGATGGCGAACTAGTAGTAATTGAGGAAATACAAGAAGCTACGGTAAGTAATAAATAAATATGACTAGTTTAGATACAGCGCCATCTAGTCCTAAACTAACAAAGCCTGTTCCACCACCGCGCTCGTTAAATGAATATTATGTTACAGTTAGAACCCATTTTCTCAAGTTAAAAGTAACTATTACTAACTGTGATGGTTACAATTATAATTAACAGCAGTTAATTGAAGTTCTAAAATGAATAAAACCTAGTTCAAAATAGACAAAACGCATGTCGTCTAAATGATTAAGTCAAAACAATTATTGAAAAGTTGTTGATGTAATTTTAACAAAAAAAACCGACTCAAAATATTACTCTATATTTAAGTGTGTAGATACAGGATGATGATGATGAAACAAATATTGCACCAATCTGGAAGTATACTCTTTCAAATAAAAAAAAGTATTTTTCAAATCGGTTTATAAATCACGTAGTAATTAAGTAACAAACATTAAAAAAAAATACAGCCGAATTGAGATCCTCCTCCTTTTTTGGAGTAGGTTAAAAATGCCTTCCTGTGCGGTCACGTACTTTCTTCGTAGGTATTGAGTAAGCGCTTTGTAGCCATTTTTTACTACCTTGATGTTCATCTAAAGCCCGTCTATATATAAAATGTTATAGATTATTCATCATCAGGTTATTTTAGTCTCCACTACAGGAGCATGACTCTCTCTCGTCCGTCCCAGACAGACGGAGGATTTAGCCTACACTCCCCACGCTGGCCAGACGGGTTGAGGAGGCCTGATCGATGTTCGATAATGTATTTCCTTTAGTCGCCTTGTACGACATCCACGGGAATAGACGGAGTGATTCTATTCTAGTCTGCCGGAAACCACACGGCCGGTTATAGATTATTAATTATATATTCATTAATTACAGATTAAGATACTTTGAACATACGTTTTCTATTTCAGATGGATTTTAATGTTATCCCCACAGAAACACCGACAGACATTAAAGTACAAAGTGCAGATGTAACAAACGCTGTTTATAAAAATTTCAAATATGGCGCTCTATATCATATTAGGGTACAGGCATACACGAAGAACCAAATGGGGCCACTGTCCAGCGCATGGGGCATCAAAGTAGGTACCAAGAATTAACGAAAAAAAATGTATTCAAGCTTTTATAACTTAAAGTCGGATTTAGCTAAATATAATTTATTTATTTGTTATAATGTCTCACGTGAGTTTTAATTATATTATTTTTATAAGTTGTTAATAAAAAATGAACTTACTTACTGTGTTTCATTCATCAAGCCTTTTCATTTGATACTTATCTCCTATGGGTTTATGTGAAAATTTAATTACATTGTATAGAGGTAATAATGCATTGTATATTATTGTACATATTTATTTTAATATTTAATAAAAAAAAAATGTTTATTAAGTGTTTTGCTCATCAGTCCTTTCCAATATGGCAACCGTCAGAATGTCCACAACAGATAAAGAGTCGTTATTCGTCATTATATTGTCACGCGTGACAAGCCAGTGTATAATTTCAGCTCAGTCGAATACTGGAAAATGGGCCAAATTTGACTTGCAAGATTTGATTTTGATTTTGCAATTCAAATTATTGACATCGATGTCAATATTCGATACCGAACAACATTAGGTACGTAAAACATTGAGGTAACAACTCAATGTTTTACGTACCTAATGTTGTTCGGTACATAAAATCCTTGGTGCACGGCAGTTGAGCTTCACTTGACTAGCCATCTCTTTAGTTCCAAGGCAGTCGTACTTTAACCCCCGGAACTGCAATGGACTTCATTGGTCATTGCCTTTTTGGCGGTCGCCGCTGTTAATCTTGGCTACACAGGAGACACAGTGGTGGGAATGTGTGGTGGGCCCCCGTGGGCAAGATTTGATTATAGTTATCGCGATGAAACTAAATAAAAGCTAGAAAAAAAAAATATATATTATACATTTTTTAAGAAGTAGGTAGTTTTATTTGATTATTTAATATTTCCAACTCAACTAAGTAAGTTGTTTTAACAAAAAGTATCGTAATATTCAAAATGTCTATGAAAAAGGATAGCGAATATAACTTCCGAGCGGACGGAACTTAGAAACAACGCGGAAAGATCCGTCAGATTGATCTAGACTTAAATACCAATCACTACATAGTTGATACAGTGTTTTGCTTCATATTGCATTATCTATAAATCAAACCGCGAATTATTTACCTATTCGCAAAATATTAATTGCTGAATCACTATCAACCTGGTAATTAAAATAATAGAGTCTCTTATTCATTGGTATGAATAAGCATTCTATTCAGTTATTGAATCGCAATAAGTGATGGTGGTAAAGGGGCTGTATTTTTCAATGTAGATTTAAATAGCATTAAATGCCATTTACCTTTTTTAAATAAAAAAAAAATATTTATAAAAAGGTGTTCTGGAAATCATATTTAAAGATTGGTACAAGTGGCCCTTAGTTCTTAGAGAATTATGATCAATACGTGACCTAAAGAGGTCAAAGTGGTTAACACTTTGACGATGGTATGCGTTGTTATCTATAGGCGATAACAACTTCTGTAGACCGTACTTAGTCACGAATGGTTCAACTAGTCAGAGTCCAACTCACAATATAAGCGAACGCTCATCTAAACGGAGCATTCCAGCCGTACGAGTTCGAGTGAACGGTCCTCGGTACATAATCTAACCAACTTTTCATTGTACAAAATGAAGTGCTTATATTTTCTGGTGTTCTTGGGTATGGCCCAAGGATACGTGGTTGAACATAAGGAAAAAAGAGATTTGCAGTTGCAAGCGCCTGTAATAGGGGGATTGGTAGCCAAAGATGATTCCTTAACAGTGCATTGGAGTAAAGTGGTCAGTCCAGATCACGGTGACCCTGTGCTTGGATACATAGTAAGTTACTTTACTATTACTATAATTTTTCTACGTTAAACGCGGCGTTATTCTTTACAGATGCAAATTCAGTTAACGAAGGTACCATATTTGGTACCGGTAGAGACTCCAACCATCGCTAAACCGTCAAACTGCAGCTGGGCAGCGTAGTAAAGTATGCTCTAAACCTCATAGAATGAGAAAAGAGGACACCCGCGTGTCAACTATACAAAATAAACAAATTTTCTGGTAAAATTACACAGTACTATCTAATCTCAAGTTTACCAAACTTCGGTAACTGTGGATACTAGATAACTTGATAAACATACATAAATATTATTTTTAGGGTTCCGTGCCTCAAAAGGAAAAACGGAACCCTTAAAAGATCACTTTGTTGTCCGTCTGTCTGTCTGTCTGTCGGTCTGGCTGTCGGTCTGTTTGTCAAGACCCTATATGTCGAGAATGTGTGGAGGTATCAAGCTGAAATTTGAACTGTATACTC
Organism: Hypsopygia costalis; assembly: GCA_937001555.2. Classification (NCBI taxonomy): domain Eukaryota; kingdom Metazoa; phylum Arthropoda; class Insecta; order Lepidoptera; family Pyralidae; genus Hypsopygia; species Hypsopygia costalis. Next base: position 1,293,729 of record OW443331.2, read on the forward strand.
AGGTCTACGGTCCCATGAAGTTGTAAAAAAAACAAACGAGCTAAGTTTACGTAAAAAAAAGTTACGGCCGTTTATTCAGCAAAAAAATACTTCGACACATTCTCAAGGGGATCAAAACTCATAGGGTACTTCCCGTTGACCTAGAACTATGAAATTTGAAAAAGTAACATCGTTATAGACTACAAGTACAATAATAAATCTCAAAACCATAACCAAATAAAAAATAGAAGGTCTATATATTTTTGTACGGGGTCTAAATTTCAAATTGAAGCTACTAGTTCAAATGGGGTATCATATGAAAAGGCTTGATATTCACATTGCAAAATATATTTTATTTATTTATTTCCGATGCATTATTTCTTATTTATAATGAAAAATATCAAATTTATAATAATCCTACGTACGGAACTCTCGGTGGGCGAGTCCGACTCGCACTTATCCGGTTTTTTTAAATATCGCTCGCGCGCCGCCACCCCCGCTGCCAACGCAGCATCTCCTTCCTTTCTGGTGACCTCACTCACTCGCAGAAACACAACAACACTCAAGGGAATTGTTATTTGGCTACGGTACTCTGCGAGGTGGAGGTACATTCCCCAATCGGGTTCGAGATGCCCGGTCTCTTCTTCGCCAGACCTTGTTAACTAGACGACAAAATGCACGTGTAGATAAGACTAATTTAGGTCCTAATAAATAATGTGATTTCACAAACGACTTGACTACATCTATTCTTTTCTTCTTTGCACAAATTATACAGCGCAAGCTAGTCCCAAACTAAACGATGATTACTCGTATTGATACTAGATAACTGAATGACACGTAATTATAATTTTGTTTGTGAATACATTTTCTTCTTTTTCTTTTTACTTTCTAATAAAAAATGAAAATAATTTAGATATTACAAATAAGGCAGGGTTTACTATCACAAGTATATTTTTTACTTAAAAGGAAACCCTGACCATATGTTATGTAAAACAAATTATTTGAAATAAAGTTATTTTTCATTTTCATTCGTTTTTCATACCTATACTTATAATACATAGTAAATGCCCAAATTAAGACAAATAGACATGATTTGGCACAAAAATGTTTGTCTTGTGCTGGGGCTAACCATTCTTCCAGCGTACTAATTCCTTTAAACTCTGTGTATGTATTAATTATTTTAATTTGTTTGTTTTATAGGTCAAAGTTTGGGTGATTAGGGATTCAGACCATACTAAGGTAAATAATACGCTTATTTCATCATCATTACGCTGTATTATATTCCCTGCAAGATCCTTCCCCAATGCTATCCACAAAATGCGATCCATCACCTTCCGCATCCAGCCACTTCCAACTGCTTTATGAGTAATGGGATGATTAAGAGGGGCGCGTCCATCATCAGACATGTAACCCCAACTCTAAAACCCTCCTGCCTCATCACCTGACAGATGTTCACTACCACTTCAGCTTGCTAACTCTGAAAGCTTTGTCGAACTTTGGTTTTCCGTCAATTTTTAGGGTTCCGTACCTCAAAAGGAAAAACGGAACCCTTATAAGATCACTTTGTTTTCCGTCTGTCTGTCAAGAATTTTTATGTCGAGAATGCGTGGAGGTATCAAGCTGAAATTTGAACTGTATACTCAGGTCTACGGTCCCATGAAGTTGTAAAAAAATCAAACTGCTAAGTTTACGTAAAAAAAAGTTACGGCCGTTTATTCAGCAATAAACGCATATTTCGACACATTCTCAAGGGAATCAAAACCTATAGGGTACTTCCCGTTGACCTAGAACTATGAAATTTGCCAAGTAACATTGTTATAGACTACAAGTACAGGAATAAATCTCAAATCTATACATTTGTAAATAGATCTTAAAAAATAGGGGGTCTATATTTTTATAGGGTGTCGAAATTTTAAATTGAAACTGTTAGTTCAAATGGGGCATCATATGAAAGGGCTTGATACACACATTGCAAAATATATTTTATTTATTTTTTTCGACGCATTATTTCTTATTTATAACGAAAAATATCAAATTTAATAATGATACTACATACGGAACCCTCGGTGGGCGAGTCCAACTCGCACTTGTCCGGTTTTTTTCTTTCCTGATTCTACTCCTTAGAGAAAACCCGAGCATAGCTTTATCTCTGGCTGTGCGACATTTTAACCTGTGGTGTCGATCAACTTGACGGTCAGTGTTGAAGTCTGTGCAGTACAAGTCGTATAAAAAGTGCCACAATACAATTATTTATGTCTGATACGTGATGATACTCATATATAATGTTCATCGCCTTATTACTGACTAGCTTTGGTTTGCTACTTCTTACGCACATATCCTGGTATAAAATATCTTTTTTTTTTTTTATTTCAGATGGATCCCAACGTCATCCCCACAGAAACACCAAGAGAAATCAAAGTCGATGGAGCAGATAATACTACAGTTGACGTTAAAAATATCAAACATAAGGTGCAATACCACATCAGGGTTCTAGCGTATACGAAGAACCAAAGAGGACCATTGTCCGGTGGCGCTGGCGTTAAACTCCTCGAATAAACTATTGAATATATAACTTTTTGTGATAAGGACTTTGAATAAATCATACACTATTAATTAATGACGTGCCTAGTTTTACTTATTTCACGTTTCCACTAAATCACACCCTGATCTCTCCGTACACATTTCTTGTCGTTAAGTTGAAGCTGGCGTCGAAGAAACTAGGTGTGCTCAACAGGGCGAAGCTGTACTTCAACCCGCGGTAAAGGCTTCTGTACTTCTTTTCAAAATACGGTTGCATAAGGAGTACTGTTGTCATCTATGCACGAGAGCGCCCTAGATACCAGCTTGCACCTTGTAACTCAATTCAAAGGCGCGCTGTGAGGATTATTGACGATCCCAAACAGACGGTTTAGAATTTTTAAGTCTGAGAAGAGATTTTGCGTCCTTTTGTGTGTTCTACCGATCGTACAATGGGGTGTGTTCAGAGGAGTTCTTGACATGATGTCTACGGCCTCCTTCTACAGTCGCACTGCTCGCCATCGACATCCCTGTCGATGGCGAGCAGTGCGACTGTAGACTGCGACTGTTCCCATGCATCCTCACACATTGGAGCCTTAGTGGTCGCGTTCTGTCCGGTTTCAGAGAAGTTTTCTCCCGCATATTGTCAAGTTGATGAACTGCCTGTCAAGGATTTTTCAGGAAACTACAGCAAACTAAAGGTCGTGAAGAGGTATTAATAGGATCGGCAACATAATAAGGCTTTCATAGGCTACGGCAACAGGCTTTCCATCAGTCGGACCGTATGCTTGTTAGCCACTTTAGTGGTATAAAAATATACAACACACAGCTCATAACGTGGGCAAGTTAACTTACGTTATGTCACGTAACTAACCTTTTAGTATCATCATCATCATCATCAGGTCCATTTTAGTCTCCACTACAGGACCCTCTCTCTCCGTCCTAGACGGAAGGAGGATTTGGCCTACACTCCCCACGCTGGTCAAACGGGTTGGGGAGGCCTGATCGATATTTGATAATGTATATTTCCCTTAGTCGCCTTGTACGACATCCACGGGAAGAAACGGAGTGATTCTATTCTAGTCTGCCGGAAAACACACGGTCACCCTGTAACCATGGCCGGTGCTACCTGATCGAAACGTCACGCAATAATAAGTGTATGTAAATATCCTTACAGTAGGGAGGCCTACATGCTAAATTTGCAGTTACTAAAGCGTCATGGGGACCTGTTGGAGCGTGAAGATTAGGTCCTAAAACGAACGAAAGTTTATATAAAGTTTTTCATTTTAGTGGGGAGAAGAGCGTGTACAAATTTTCAAAAATGTAAAAATAATACAGTCACATGGAAGTCAGACATTTATAGCGTATACGCGCAACGCCTTTCTGATAACCGAGAGATATTAATCTGACGATTAATTAGTGGGGGGTAACAGTAAAAAGGGGTAGAAAAAACAAAAGAAAGTTGCATTATGTGATCATACATAATGCAACTTTCTTTTGTTTTTTCTCGTTATATCCCATTGTTATTTTCATAAATCATGCAACGCCAAAATTTTTAAGTTAAAATAAAGGTCTGTTTCAATGAGATCTTTTCAAATATGATACCTCTTATTATATTATGTTATGATCAGTTAAAATAAAATAAATATACGATCAGGTAAAAGATTTTTCCATTTTCACTGTGTCAGTTCGTTAATGTTTTTATGTCCCTGTTAATTAGATTCGTGTTTCAATTTGTATAGTTCGCGGTTTGATGTATACGTAATGCAATAAGAAGGAAACATTGTACAAAATAATTTGGGGTGTAAGTGGTTCATCAATATCCTTTGGAACCATTACCAATGGACCCTTTGGACTTGTTACCAATGTTAATTAACTGAATCCATCAACAATTGACATTGATCGAGGCGCTAACGTGTCCTTTTGTTTTCCAATTACGTTTCGTTTTCTGTGTCTACGTGTAAAAGACGAATCTCAATGGTATAATTGATGGACTCAATTATCAGGAGTACGAGGTGTGATGATGTGATGAGAAACTAATTGGTATTTAATTATTCTCAGCTGTAATAGTCTCAAACTAAGCAAAGCTTGTACTATGGCTACAAGATAACTGATATTATATTTAAATATATTTTCTTTTACATTTTATTAGTAAATACCAATTAGTTTCGCCGTGTGATCTCCGGCAGACTAGAATAGAATCACTCCGTCTCTTCCCGTGGATGTCGTACAAGGCGACTAAGGTAAATACATTATAAAACATCGATCAGACCTCCCCAACCCGTCTGTCTAGCCAGCGTGGGGAGTGTAGGCCAAATCCTCCTTCGGTCTAGGACGGAAGAGAGAGGGTCGTGTTCCTGTAGTGGAGACTAAAATTACCCGATGATGATGCTGACATTTTCTTTTGTTTTGTTTCATTAAATACATACATATAATACATAGAGAATACCCAGTTCAAGACACATGTTCATGCATACACAAATTTGTCTTTTGCGGATATCGAACCCGTGACCCCGGAGTCAAAGTAGACGTTAGCCATTCGACCGCCGAGGTCGTCACAATGCTAAAATATAAAACTAAAGTTTTTTTATTTGGAATTTGTTTGATGTAGGTATTTGTGTTATGTTAGATAATGGGTAATTGATATCCAATATACTACCCATGAGATTTAGAAAAATCTTTAACCAATATTTTAAATAGATTTTGTCAATAATAAAATTACTTGTACCGTTGCTTAATTGATTTCTGTAGAAACCAATTTAATTAAGTTAAATTTAAGTAAATTTCGGTAAAAATAAATCAATGAACGCCGTGGAGTAAACATACCTTTAAAGGAGAAGTGCAATTAAGTGGTAAAAGCCACAGCATAGGACAGGCTTAATAAACATAGCAACTGTTTGGCCAGAGGGTTGTTTGACAGACAAGGAGAAACAAAATGCTTTTCAGCATGAGCATAATGTACAAAACACAAAATGAGCATCACACCCAAAAGTGTAAATCGCAAAATGAACAACACGCAGAGTGAACAAAGAAATGGCAAATCTTGGACCGGATACTCGACGGAACGCCATCAAAGAAGAAGCTAAACCATGAACTACATCTGATTAGGGCTATTAAGCCGATTTTTTTTTTATACTACGAGGGTGGCACAAGCATACGGCCCGCCTGATGTGAAGCGGCTACCGTAGCCATATTAACGCTCGCAACATAAAATATCGCTCGCGCGCCGCCACCCCCGCTGCCAACGCAGCTTTTTCTTCCTTTCTGGTGACCTCACTCACTCGCAGGAACACAACAACCCTCAAGGGAATTGTTATTTGGCTGCGGTATTCTGTGAGGTGGAGGTACATTCACCAGTCTGGTAGCTTACAATTACGCTCCCTACCTCTCTTTTGGCCAGAGCTTCGTTTGTCAGTCAGCAGGGTGCACCGCGTGCAGGCGAAGTTGGCTTTGGTTCAAATATGATGATGAACGACTTACACCCCACCCCACCACCCTACTCCCGACTTACACCCCGATTGTAAAAATATAAAAAAATATTACCACAAACGTTAACATATTCTCATTGATGACTAATATAATATAACATTGTAATGTAATGTAGTACAACAATGGGTAGATACAGGCTGATGATGATGATGATGAATGTAATGTAACAATGTCAAAACTTACACTATAATGAAAAAACTTAAAAACATAAATATAAATATATCCAATTCCTAAAATAACTTATCAGCTAGCTTAGTGAAAAAGCAAACGTAGTTGATTAAACGTTTAGATTAAAGAATATTTCTCAGTACAGAGACTTTGTTGAAGAAGTAAAATTCTAAAATGCACCTTAACCGATAAAGGCACACGTACAAATATATAAGCCGAGCAATTTCCGACAGAGGTAACAAAGTCTAAGGGAGTGACCGACCGCCATATATCGGGTAAGTGACGATAGAAACACAAGGATACGCCGATAACTATTGCATTCACTATTGCAATATCATTCGTTTTATGTGCTCATTTTCAGCCGGTATTTAACTACTGTTAAGTATAGACCACCGCCAATGTTTTCCACCAAAACTGAAAGAAGAGGAAAAGCACCAAAAATCCAAGAAATTTGGGGTAATATTGTGCACAAAAAATTATAGAGTGAAGAATAATGATGGTCACTTTGTTGTTTACGTTGTCCCGAAGAATATTAGTTTATGTCGCAGTGATGAATTTGAATTACTAAATTACTAAATTAGTCCATGTACTGTAGAACATTGGATAATTATAGACACTGCAAAACCGACGATGTACAGCGAAAAGTACGTCAATCTTGTTCTCTTCTTCACATCCTTATTCAATGTTCTGCTGTTTGTACTATTCTTCTATTACTCGTAATAGGAGCTAAATCCAGTTGAACGGTCAAGCTCGATCTCCACTTAACTGTATTCATTAAGAAAGTTTTTGTTTATAATTTTTTTTTTTATTTGGAACACCAACAGCAGCCTGTTAGTGATGTAAAATGGAATAAGTAGCTCAGATTTGCAATCTTGAAAGTCAATATAGGTACCTGTTTATAAGTGCAAGACGAAAAAAAAGATCTAATGTGAGTCATTCTGTGACAAAACAGTTATAAATTACCCCTCATATTAGGTTTATGAAAGAAATATGCACTACATAATTATCGCCATCAAATACATGTTATAATACAAAGTTATACCCTTGTATGTATCTATTATTAAATCCTTTGGTAGCACATCCTCGCTAGTCTTTCCTCGCGTCCGTGGTAATTGGAGCTATCAGAGTGGCGGGCAGCGGCCATAAAGAGGTGAAGCGAGGTGGGCAGTCGATCGACCGTGAACGGAGCTCGCACTGACACATTGCTCGCAAGATAACTAGTAACGGCACTATAAAAATATCCTTAAGGGTTGTTTTGTGATTGAAAACTTTGCCGAATGTAACTTGATTCGAGGCTCTGGACAAAGAACAATAAGTAGGAATGGCTAAATACAGAGTTCAGAAGTATTACTACTTCTACTTATAAAAGACTTCAATAATCAGAAGTCCGGTTAAAATTGAACAAAACGCAGAATTTCTTCTGCATTGTTTGTCTGTTGCATTGTTCGTTGTAATGTGAGTAGATAAGATAAGATAAGATAAATTTTATTGTTCAAAACTGTGTGATACAGGATGTTATACTGAATTTTAATGGTAACAACAGTTGCCCATTTCGGACATACAATAATTATAATTATTATGTAGTTATTTATAATAATCCAATGTTCATTAATAAAATTACAATAGTATTTGTGATATGTCATACATTAATTTCGTCAAAATATTCATTTAAATTATAATAACATTTACACAATAGCTATTCTTTCAGTCTTTTTTTGAATGCGACTCCATCTAGACATTTGATATGTCCAGGTAAATTATTAAATACCTTGATACCATAATTATATGCACTTTTGTCAAATATACGACTGGATGATTGTGCAATACACATATTATATTTATATTGCTGTCGTATGTTTTCCTTTGCTCCGCTTCGTTTGGAAAAGAATTCTTTTTGTTCTTTTACAAATACACATATTTCTAGTATATAAATACACGTCAAAGTTAAGAATTTGTAATGTTTAAATATAGGTCTTAATGAATCTAATCTATCAATTTTGTATATAATACGAAGGCATTTTTTTTGTAGAATAAAAGTGGACTGAACGTTTACGGAGTTACCCCATAGTATTATGCCATATGTAAGTACGGGATAAATATATCCATAATAAGCGTTTTTTGCAATTTCTATTGAAGCAACATTCGCTAAAATCGAGATAGCATAACAACTTCTAGAATTTTTTTTATTAATAGTTTCGATGTGTGACTTCCAATTTAGATGTGTGTCAATAGTGACCCCTAAGAATTTTGTGTTGTTCACTAGATCAACTTTAGTTCCGTTCATAATAACATTTGATGTCAATGGCAACTTTTTATAATTCCTAAATTCTACAACTTTCGTTTTTTCCAAATTGACTTTCAAATTAATCGATGCTAACCAATTGACTACAATGTTTAATGTTTTTTGAATTTCGTCAATGATACTTTCGTGGCCCAGTTTGTCTTCAGGTATAAATACTGTGGCATCATCAGCAAACATAACACATAAATGATTAATGACTAGAGGTAGTTCATTTATGTAAATTAAAAATAACTGAGGTCCTAATACACTACCTTGTGGTACTCCTATCAAAACTTTGTCAAAATTTGATACTACTCGTTTAATTGTCTTTGTATTTTTGTCATAAGTATCTAACGCCGTCGCTTGTGCTCTATTTGTCAAATAGGATTCCATTAATTTCAGGGCATTTCCACGGATGCCTATATGCTCCAGTTGCGTTAGCAATACTTTGTGAATGACACAATCAAAAGCCTTTGATAGATCTAAAAATAGTCCAGTGCAAGTTCTTTTACTATCTACGTCGGTCCATATTTGTTTTAATATTTTAAATATAGCTAATATCGTATTTTTGCCTTTTTGAAATCCGAACTGATTTGGACTTAATGTTTTATTTTTATTTAAAAAAGACGATACTCTAATCTCTATTGATTTTTCAAGTACTTTTGAGAAATTTGGTAGTAATGCAATGGGCCTATAATTACTAATTTCATCCTTTAGCCCATTTTTGAAGAGAGGTATTGTTAGCCCTTTTTTCAAATCATTTGGGTACATTCCAGTCTCAAACATTAAATTATTTATATGAGCTAAAGGCCCAGCTATAACATCCACACTTAGTTTTATTAATTTCATAGGTATGTCGTCATAACCTGTACTCTTTTTGTTTTTCATTTTTTTAATTATATTCTTTATTTCCATAATACTTACTGGAGTCAAAAAGATGCTATTTAAACTGGACTGTGTTACCGGTTTGTATGTAGTATCGAAAATTGTCAATTTGGGTTTGTTTAAATTAATAAAATAGTCATTTATTGTTTTAGCTAAGTCAAAAGGTTCATCTATAATTAAGTCATTTATTTTTATATATTTTAATGTTTCTTTAATGTCATTTGTTTTCGTTGTATTTTGTTTTATCACCTGCAAAGAAGCTTTACTTTTGTTAGAACTATTCCTTATGTAATTTATATTAGCATTTCTTTTTGATTGCTTCGTTACAAATTTCATGATGTGGCAATATTTCTTATATCTGGTTTTTATGTCCGTACTATTCGTTTGTCTTTTTTGTAAATACAACCGTCTTTTGTTTTTACTGGATATTATTATGCCTTTGGTTTTCCAGTTTGGTTTTCTTTTGTATGATATTTTCACTTTTGTGATCGGTATGCATAGATTGAATATAGTAGAGAATATATCTATGAATATTTTGTATGCTTCATCAGGATTTAATTGGGCATAAACTTCAGCAAAACTAACCTGTGTTATATATTTCAGAAAAACTTCTAAGTACTTGTCTGTGTTCCTACGGTAGACATACCATGACCTTTCACTAAAGCTGAGATTAGAGGAGATCGATATTAACTGACCTGTGTGATCTGATAGACCAACGTCCAACACTTGTGCATCATAATGTTTTATATTAGTGAAGATATTGTCGATGCATGTTTGAGAATTAGTCGTGATTCTAGTGGGTTTGTTGATCGTAGGATGTAATTTATATGAATGAAACATATTCAGAAACAGCTCACTTTTATAATTTTTCTCGAGAATATTTACATTAAAGTCACCTATAATAAATATATTTTTGTAGTTATTTCTTGTTCTTATTGTTATTTTGCGGAGTAAAGTTTCCATGTTACTTATAAATACATCTAAATTACTATTTGGAGTTCTATATACACAGACCAGTAAGTAATTTAACCCGCATATTACCATGCCACAACATTCAAAATGGCTTTCAATCGACATTTCTGATATCCATTGCAATTCATTGCATTCAATTGGGTTTTTAGAGTATATGGCAACACCACCTCGTTTTTTACGTCTCCTACAGAAGTGAGCAACTTTCTTGTAGCCATCTAATTGAAAAATATCTATTTCGTCGTCTTTTAGGAAAGTTTCAGTAAAGCAACAAATGTCAATATTTTTTTCTTGTGTCAAAATTTCAAGTTGGTCGGTCTTTGATTTGATACTTTGTATGTTCATATGTAGTATTTTTAAGCAATGTTTGTTATTGTGTACGAAAAAAGTTTTGTGGCCCTTCCTGATCAATATCTACATTTCCTTGATTTTTTTGTACAGTTATTTTATTAAGCTTTATTCGATTAAAAAGATATGGAATTGTGCATTGTGTTTTGCGTTTTAATGACGTGTTAGTATCTGCACTATTTATTTTGTTATTGTTAATATTGAAGTAACTCGTAATTAATTTTTGTACCGGTTTTTGTTTCATTTGTATTTTCTGTTTGCATATCGTTTGATTTATAAAATTTACTTTGTAGCCAATACTAAGTATCTCCCTCAACATAAACCTACTTGTATATAGTCTACGTAGCCCAAGACTGCTGACATGCTGCAAGGGTATGAATGTGGTATGAGTTAGCTGAGAACAAACTAGGCGTAGAAATTCATTTTGCATGTTCACATTTAGATTTTTATTATCATAGATTTCACCAATCAAAACGTTTGTATTTGTGAGCAAAGTTAAGTGGTAGTAAAGACACGATCGGAAGCCAAGCGGGTTCCTATCGTTCGATCCCGCTAAAATAATGACATAGTCCTCATTGGTGAACTCCTTACAAACATCATTGCAATCTAACAAAATTTGTTCAGTATTAGCATTTGGTTTAATTATACTTGTTACTTGAAAATTATCGCCAAGTAAATTTTGTATTATCTGGCGGATACCCTTGCCGTTCTGATCCCCAAGTAACAACACTTTCCTTTTCTCTACACATGTACTAGTTTTGTTAACATTAGTGTTCATAACATTTTGATTCATTGTTTGCTCGGCCGTTTTCGTTGATGTCCTCTTGTTCTGTTTTTTTTGTTCTTCTTCGTCCCTTTTCACATTAATTTCAGCATTGTTTTCATTTCTCAAGTCCTCTGAGTCGTCAAAATTGATTTTTGTTTGATTTAAACTTTTTCTAGTCGATTTTTTAATATTTTTTTAGGAGTCGATCTGCATATATGAGTCAATTTCTCGGTTTTCTTTTCATACCTTATAATTTTTTTTTTTAACATACTGTTTTCTTGAACTAAATTCTCTATTTCCTTTTCAGCAATTTGTAATTTCATTTCAAGATCTGTAATTTTTGTGCTTAGTTCTTCTAACTCTTCTATCCCTGGTCTAGTATAAGGACAGCTCCTGTTTAATTTATGTGTTTCTGAAACGCCATCCTCATCATCTGTATCCTCGGAGTGCAATGATTCAAAAGAGTTTTCAGTTGGAACATTTACTACATATTTCCCACTCTTTGTTTCAATTTCTTGCGGTATATGTGGTTTTTTTGTAACGTCGGATGATAAAGACGGTGCATGCTGGGGTGCCGGTGCAGTAGGTGTAACCTCGCTATTTTTCCTGTTTAAGCAACTGTGACATTTCCACTTGTCGCTGCTTTTATCTTTCATCAAATAGTACATTTTTTCTGATAAGTTAGTGCACTTTAGATGGTAAGATTTACCACAATCTTTACATACAAGAATCTGTCTGCTGGAGATATATTTTTTACATTTTTCGCAACTTATTGCCATCGTTATGCTTGTCCTAGTTGAATAATGTTCCCAACTGAATTTTTTCAATGTAAAAAGTGAAAAAGAAATTTTGCCGGCAGGTAGAATCGAACTGAGAACTTTCGTTTCAATACAATTCGTCTTTGCCAGACAAGCCACGAACTGCGTTAGGAATAGTGTCGAAAAACACTGTTAGTTTTTATCTGCACATAAACAATAATAAGTTGGCAGGGTAAATAATAATTGTTTTTTTGTCAATCACCTTCACTATAGTATATTTGTGAAATTTTATTATTTAAACTATTTAATTATCATTTGATTTATAATGTCTTATTTAAATTATTATTGACACATAGTAAATTTTGTCCATAACTTTACGTAATGTTTGTATTTACATAACACTTGCACTATTCTGTTTATATTATTGTCATTTGCTTCCACTGTTTATTCTTTGTTTATATATCAATAAAATGTTTAATGATACATTCCTATTCTTTGTTATGTATAATATTATAGTTTCTTTAACATTTTACACTTTTTTTTTACACTGATTACGACAACATTTAAACGTTTTTTGTTTTCGTTTTTTTTCACTTATTAGTTATAAAAAAGTGTCACTAACGATATCACGGGATATTCACGTACATAATAGATGTATACACATAGTGAGAGCTTGATAGATTTTTAAACGAATTTCGAGACGAGCGTCAAATGTCAAGCACGCAGTGATCGCTGCGATCAAGAGAGGATGGACGCGTCAGGACACTTGCCCTGATGAATGTCTCCGTTTGAGATTGAAACCCGTTGAATATAATTAATTAATTAATTACACGATTTTTTTAGTTACTTCTTGTTAAATTGAATATCGACATGAACTGAGAGCTATCTCAGTTAGCAAGCTGAAGGCCAGCCGTACTTGCCGAGGTAGTGATGGCAGGTGCGGGAGGATTTCAAGTTCAATCCTTGACTGGAGACCTCTTACGGGGCGACGAAGCCTTCAGCATCCATACAAAGTTGTGAAGCCCTTGCCTGGACCCTTTCTACCTCTTATATGTATGCGACACAAACATGACCTAAATTCACCCCCTTAAAACCTGCCCACGCTCGTGTGAGAGGACATAATGTTTCGAGTGCCGGGTTAATCCGGACCCTTCCACCTTCGCTAAAAGCCGCTCGTGTCACGGTGACCAAACGATTTGTGGGCTCAATTCACTATCAATGAGCACGTGTGATTGAACATTATTTGTGCCTTGGGAGAAAGAAACACACGTGATATACTATAGTTTCACATTAATAATCCTGCTTTTTATTATCTCATTCTACTAATATTATAAATTTGAAAGTTTGTTACTCTTCCGCGAGTAAACGGCTGAGTAGATTTAGCTGAAATTTGGAATACAGCTAAGAGCAGATTATGCTTGATAGTCACACTGCGACACTCTTATTGCGTACGGCACAAGAATGGTACGATTATAGTCAAATTGACAAGGTTGACGTGCACTTAGCTGTACATAAAGAATATGTTCTGAGCTATTTTCTGCGCGAACGATTTCCCTGGTATTGCACGCGTCCATAGGTTAACTGCTTTCTATCGTGCGAGCCGTATGCTTGTCTGCCATCTTAAAGGTATAAATAAAAATTTACACATAGCATACTTTTATTCCTTGTACTGTATTCACGCGGGGCGAAGCCGCGGGTGGGAGCTAGTTATACATTTAACTTTAAACTTTCGCGTTGCCTGATTAAAATGATGCTCGTAATATCGTGTGTTTAAACGTCAATAGGCTACGGTAACGTTTTATATCAGGTGGCTGGGTCCATGGTAAAAAGAAAAGGTTTTTGCTGAAAAGAAAAGACATTTACACACCGAAACCAATTTTGTTATTCATTACAAGCTATTGTAAAACAGTTGTAACTAAAAAGCCAACAAATTCAAAGCTCCCTGAAGGTGGATCATCTGATTATCTCCTGTGGATGGCAGTAAAAAGTAAGTGAAGTGTGCGCTGCTCACCGCTCACCTCAGCGAAAATGCAATTAGATTCGTCTCGGGAGACTGACGAGACCAGCATGCTAGACCAGGAGGCAATACTGTTTTAACTCAAACTTTAGTTAGCGGTGCTCATTTAATATGGCCCAATTATAGATTTTAAGCAAAAACTACAAGAAACGAATAATAATATATTTTTATCGTATATATATGGATGCGAATATTTAAAAGTGAAATTTGCCCGTTTGCTTCTTAAGCGACTAACGAATTTGGATGAAAAATAACTGGTATTTTCACAGCAATGTGTACACAGGGGCGAAACCGTAGACAGAAGCTAGCCAGGTGTATAGATAAAAATAAAAAAATTAAAGACATAAAGACATCTACTTGTATATGTCTGCAAGGGCCTAATGAAAAATAGTTTTTTTTTACTCTAAAAATCACTGAAGTACTCTGTTATGAAATTAACCTGCTCTCTTAACGTACTTTTGAATGAATAGTTACAAAAATACATATACGAAGGATATTTTATTACATAAAAAAATATGTTGTGGAAGTTTGGCAAAGAATAAGTAATATTTATCACTTACTCAACTAGTAAAGTATCACGATCTTACAGAGTGAGTAGACTGCAGGCAAATCTCATACAGTTTTCTATGGTCAGTTAGGTCATTAGAAGAAAGTGAAGGTTACGTCTAGGTAAAGTACTGCGTCGCCAGCGATGACATCACCCATTTTGTCACAAGCATCTATATACTAGAGTCGAGACTTGCCACGACCGATCTTTATATTTTCGTTTAACGGCGACGTTTAACGGGACGACTCCTGTGACCATGGCGTGTGCAACGTCACCGAAATATCTGAAAAATATAAAAATCTATCGCGATAAGTTCCGTACCTACAATAATAATGTAATCAAGCGTGAAAGTTTAAAATCATATCTATAGACGACAGTAGCTGCGGATTCCAACGAGTGGAAAAAATCTGAAAGTACAATAACATATAATTTCTGGCGCCAGCTCTCTGACTAGCCGGTCCCCGCGGCTGATTTACATATAAATTGTAGCTAGCTCACGTGGCGTCTCTTACTTTTAACTGCTGTAACCGCCCTCTGGCGGCCGACCCTCGCAACTTATTGCGCCGTTTGTACAGGCGAATTAAGAGATACTGAATAACTTTTTTCATACGAAATCAGATGTATTTTACGCCGCTTGAATAGCAAGAAGTCAGTACAAAGGTGCTTATCCAAATTACTCACGCGTTCTAAACTAACCTGTCTGGAGCTGTCAAAACCTATAGTCACTTATATGAACTTTAAATAAACAAATACTCCTGGACAAATTACTCAGCGCTATCTAGTCCCAAACTAGGCAAAGCTTGTTTGGGACTAGATAGCGCTGAGTAATTAAAATTAAATAAAATAAAAAACTATAGGTAAGTACTAAATAATTGATGTATAAATATATATATTATATACCTAGTAGAAACTTATACATTGATTATACTTCTCCAATAGTAAAATACAAGATAAAAAATTATATAATATACATATATATATATATACTAGCTGGCCCGGCGAACTTCGTACCGCCTAATTGTCAATGAATGTCGAATTTATGATGTCTTGAAATTAATATAGGTATAATGAATAATAGAAAATAATAGAGAAGCACGATGGCGTCATTGCGCGTGTCAGTCTAATTGTACACGCAAGTTAAGCAACGTCAACCGTAGCCTGTCCATGGATGAGTTTATATTATCTCGAGCTCCTCCGTGCTTCGGAAGGTACGTTAATCCGTCGGTCCCGGTTGTAATCATTAGATTAACTCGAGGTCCTCCGTGCTTCGGAGGGCACGTTAATCCGTCGGTCCCGGTTGTTATCATTAGATTATCTCGAGCTCCTCCGTGCTTCCGAAGGCACGTAAGACGTTGGTCCCGGTTGTTATCATTAGATTATCTCGAGCTCCTCTGTGCTTCGGAAGACACGTAAGCCGTCGGTCCCGGTTGTTATCATTAGATTATCTCGAGCTCCTCCGTGCTTCGGAAGGCACGTTAAGCCGTCGGTCCTGGTTGTTATCATTAGATGGCAGTCGTTAAGCCAAGTGGCCTTTAGGCGGCTTGAAATTACTGGCGTCCGCCAACTCGCAGTTGAGCAGCGTGGTGGAGTATGCTCGAAACATATTCAGTTGAAGGAAGACCCGTATTTAATATTACCCAGCAGTGGGTAAATATTACCCAGCAGTGGGTAAATATTAAGTTCAGTATTTTACAATGTCACAAAATAAAGTACCATGACACTTGACAACCAATTAATATTCATTTTCAAGCATTCATTCATAAACAATTTTCAAAACAACAACGGACAACTTTCGCGACGTAAAAGTTAGACCAATCGATTTGACATTTAATTGAAAATCAATAAATATCCCAATCCGTTTTCAAATTTAATTTTTCGACAATTTTGTCAATGTTTTAATACCTATTAACCTATACCCACATTTCTGAACGCACGCATACATTTGACGTACGCACGTTAACGTCACGTTTGACAGGTCAGACATCCACGAACATTTTGTATGGAAAAATGATTTTTCTTTTATTTTATTTTTTTCGTAAATTTTCCAATGTTTTTAATAGTTATTCTGCTATTCTGGACGGAGACAAATCCAACAAATCAAAAACCATGGCAATCGGTCCAGCCGTTCTCGAGTTATAAGTGTTGTAACAAACACGACTTTCTTTTATATATATAGATATAGCCGATATAAAAAATTCGATTTGATACATGGGGCACACAAAAGTTTTGCACTTCTAGCTAATCGGAACTATTTTAATTTCGAATGTTATATTTTTTGAAACGACTTGCAACCTTCTTAGTAATAAAAAAAAATTGGCGGGAAATCATTTGTCAATTGTTTTCTATCACACATCAAAGTTCTACGTACGCAACGAAAATGGAATTAATTCGAAAAGATTTTAGAGCGATGATTTTTTATGATTTTAAAAGTAAAGTTCTCTCTCTCCGCAAGACTGTGCCGCTCGTCTTCAAAATGCTTTTGGGAGAGAAGCACCTTGTTTAAGTACCGTGAGGCGATGGTATGCTGAATTTGAGAGAGGTCGGGTTTCTTTACATGACGAATTTCGTGAAGGGCGGCCTTCAACTGCCGTCAACGAAAATAATGTGGCTATTGTTAAGCGGCTAATTAAATAAAACCTGCGGATTACCTATGAGACAATTCGAGGACTATTGGGGATTGGTATGAGCCAAATTCACAAAATTTTACACGAAGAATTAAAAGTTCGGAGTCTTTGTTGTCGTTGGATCCCTCATGAACTGACAGCGGAGCAGAAGCGGGCTCGCGTGGAATGGTGCTCACAGATGCTACTGAAGTGCGACCACTGACATTCTAATGCTGTTTATGACATTGTCACAGGAGACGAAACGTGGATTTATTGTTTTGAACCCGAAAAAAAACAGCAATCTTGTGAATTTTCAAATGGCCCAAGAGTCTCTACATTTCTCAGCTTAAGAGGGAGCAAATTATGTAGGTATTAACCAGCCACCCTTACTCGGTAAGTATAAAGATACTTCACTAGGTCCTTTACACGAATATTATTCTTATTTCCTTCTAGAAAATTGAACAAGACTTTCGTCATATCCATTACAACAATGATAATAGAAATTTTGACGTCCTCCACACAATAACATAGAGCTCGAGAGGATATATGTCCGAGTTAGTGGACAGTGTAATTCAATTTGCTAAATTAGATTTTCCGTCAGTTACCTGCTTCTTCGCCCCTCGTATCGTGAGATGCTATGAGATATAAGTTGTCACTCACCAACAATGTTGGAGCCAATGTTGGAACCAATGTTGGTGGAATCGGTCACTCACGTATTTTTGTTGGGAAAGTTGATTAGTTTTGATCTTAAATGAAGATTTTTATATGGGCGAATGTGCAGACGCGCACCCTCTCTATCGTGACAAACACTTTAGTGTGAGTGACATAATTTTTAAAAAAATATGAAAATGGGATATCTTAGAAAATATTAATTATAGCTAACTAAAATTCTAGTAGTTTTGTATTGTCACTGTGTTATTTCATTCAAGTCCTTTCATATGATACCCATATCATAAGAGTTTAAAGTGGAAATTATAATACGCTATTTTGTGTCAGACGCCATATCGGACTAAAAATGTCGGTATTAAGGTAATCGTGCATTGTCACGAGAATCAAACGGGTAACGGCTAAATTTTAGCACATTCGGGCATTGGGAAGTCAGTTGAGCCGCGCTTTACATCAAGCCGGCCGTGCTGATTTGGCACCTTGTATGGTATAAAAAAGACAGACTATAATGTTTACCAATGATGTTTGCCAAACATTGGCCAACACTGGAGACGGGGGATAAAATTAGATTGGTATAAGTGGGGTCAAGCGACAACGCAGCGAAATGGACAATGGCTGAAGGAAAATATGAAATTATTTCTGGCTACCCCATCACAACGGATAGTAATGAAATGGAAAAGCCATGATATTTCATTACTATTAACCATACTTCTCTTAAAATAAATTTTAACAGAAGCATGGTTACAGCATGTACTTTTTGATGTTAAACATCTAATGCAGTGGTTCAAGCCGACTATTGGCGCAGTAACACGTCGCCATGCGCTCATAAGTTAGCTCTCTCCACTCGGTTCGGCGATCTACCCTCTCACTCAAGCATATTCTCTAAACAAAATAGTTTCGCTATTCAAATCTGCCAGGCATCCCGTGACGGCTCAATTTTTACATAAGATAAGCATATAAGTTGATATCACTCACTCGCATTAACACAACGGCCTTCTAGGAATTGTTATTTGGCCCTAGTCCCTAGTCGGCAGCTTATCATTATGCTGTGCTCTACCTCTCTTTGGCCAAAACCTCGTTTGTTAATCAACAAGCTATACGAATTGCAGGTGCAATTGGCTTTGGCTCGAAGATGATGGCCACTTATTTCCGATATGGTTTTAAAAATGCTTACATAACTAACTACAGTTAAATAGCTTGTTCAATTTTAGAATTACCTGCTACAAGGTAATAAAGAAATTGAGCAACAAAAATATACCTAATGGGCGACTGGACTACAAGGTTAGGTTAGATATGTTTTATATGATCGTTAGACGTCAAATTCATATAATAATCCCCAGTTTTACAAATTTGACCATATTTTGCAAGAAACAAATGATTTGACGTAAAAATCTATAAAATGAAAACAGTGTCAAATAACTAAAGGAAAATAAATTGAAAGTCTCCGACGCAACATTTATCGTGTCGTTACCTATAAACAAGCAATGCAAGAGCATTTCTAAATCAAAACACGGCCGGTTACCCACGAGAGTGACTTGCGGAAAATTGGAAAACGAAACAAGGTGAAAAATATTATTAAGTGGAGCGCTCACCGCGCCACTGCCCCCTCGAGAGCCCTGTTGTCTTCAATACTTTACAATTTTGTTACACTTCTGTGGATTATATTCTTTGTTTACTGTTTTGTGTTGTTCACTGAAATATTGCCAGTTATTAATTAACATGATTTTTGCTATATGCTTCCACGTGTGGCAGGATCGCATGATGTATGTAAATTATGGGGGAAAAAAAACAATACCGAATAATAGTGTAAGCTTTTACACTATTATTCGGTACATAGTGTTTATACTATTTTACGATTTTACGAATTTTTTTTATCCCAATACAAGAATTAATGTTAGTTGTACACACTAAATTCCATCGGGATGAAATGCATTCAAACAACTTATCAAAAAAATATACTTTCAACCCAACTTGATTAGCCTCTCATCGTCATCCTGAGGGTCAAAGTTAATTTCGCCTACACGTTGTGCATCATGCAAATAAACAAAAGAGGCCCTGACGAAAAAACAGGTACAGCGTATTTGTAAGCTGCCCGACTGGAGAAATAACTCCACCTCACAGAATACTGCAGCGTAATACCGTAGTATAAAAATAATACCAGGAGCAGATGAAAGATTAGGTAGATAAGAACTGCATTATAGTTTGGCATATACAATGTATTTTCTAAATTTCAAATCGTGTTCTTTAAGAATAAAGTACAAAACCCGTCGTCATACTTTGACCTTTACAAACTTACAAAAAGTGACAACTAGTGGATTTTACTGGACCAGTGGATTCCACGGTATTCGAGGGGCTTACACGGATAGTTCGGGACTGACACATGTCACCTGGTATTAGTCGCGGGATGGGTTATCGTATGATTATAATTTGGAGTATGGATTAAAACTGTCGTATGCAATTTATCTCCTTTATTTCTAAAAGAAATCTATTGTATACTATAAAATTATATACCTAGCAGTAACAAAGTTGTAATAGTTTGTACATTGGCGGTGGGTAAGTATATGAAAGTAATGCAAATTACGAAAAGGACGACCAATCCTCGTGTAAATATTTAAAAAAATGTGAAAGTCTACATTTCAGGGCCCTTAGTATGTAAGCTAAATATAATTATGAACTGTACTTCGAATTTCGCAATCAAAAATTCAATTTGAATCCGTTTTAACTTAGCCGGTAAGGCCCTTTAGTATATGCTGATACCTATACAGTCTGTGCAAAAAAAATATCATATAGAATCAATAGTTACAAATCACAATAATGTCGGGCAACTAGAGGATCGCAGATAACTGCGCGTGGAAGTTTCTTACCTATGACACCTATGCCATTTTATATGAGTCGGGCCATAGGCGAACATCGCGTTAGTAAAAATTGCCTACAAAGTGTTTACTGAATAACTACGCCTACATACACACAGCACGCAAAGAAAGGAAAAACGTTAGAACACAAAGGAAGGCATTTTATCTATAACTTTGCAATAATTGTTCCTGATTAGCACTAACATCTTGCCGCGATAGTAACGGGCAGTTACCTTGCTTTCTTCTTGCTACAACGCAAGCAAAGCACCTATAGGTAAAAAAAAATTACATTACAACACCAAAAATGCTTACATAGTAGTTATCTCTATTATGTGTCTTCAGACAATTCGTTTGATGTAATAGATTCGTTTGTTGTATTGTCTCAACATTTAGCCGAAACTCGAGATCGCAACCGGATACCACCTTTTACCGTTCGCAAATAGCTCAGGTGTTTGAGATGGGGAGGGTCGACGGGTCGGTGGGGAGACCACTGTTTTTCTTTTCTATTGACTTAAAACATCTGTTAAGGAGTATAATTTATGAAACAGGTAGATGAGTAGAGTTTGAATTTCAGATATAATATTTGACCTTTTGAATTTCAGACATATCCTAATTAACCTAAGGTACCTTTTTTTATACTACGTCGGGTGGCAGACAAGATGTGAAGCGGTTACCGTAGCCATATTAACGCTCGCAACAAAAATTATCGCTCGCGCGCCGCCACCCCCGCTGCCATCGCAGCAACTCTTGCGTTTCTGGTGACCTCACTCACTCGCAGGAACACAACAACCCTCAAAAGAATTGTTATTTGGCTGCGGTATTCTGTGAGGTGGAGGTCCTTTCCCAGTCGGGCAGCTTGTAAAATACGCTATGCCCTACCTCTTATCGCCAAAGCCTCGTTTGTCTGTTAGCAGGATGCACAACGCGCAGGTGAGGTTGGCTTTGATTCAAAGATGTTGATGAACCCCTTACACCACTTACACCTCTCCTGCTATATATCAGCGTTGTACTAATCTTCATCGTCGTCGTCAACCCCTATTCATCCCACTGCTGGGATAACGTGCCCTCCGAAGCACGGAGAAGCTCGAAACAAATAAACCCATCCATGAACAGGCTGCGGTCGACATTGCTTAATTTGCGTTTTCGTTTAGACTGACACTCAAAAGACGCCATCAAGCTAACATATATATCAGCTTAGTCCAAATGCCGACATATTCACCGACAATATGTCAAAAGTCATGTTTTTATTTTATATGAGAGGGCGGCAAACGACCATGTGGGTCACCTGATGGAAAGCAATCAGCACCGGCCATGGAGATCAGCAACACCAAGGGGTCGCAGATCCGTTGCCAGCCAATACTTCTTCCTTCCTTTCTTTCCGATGACCTCACTCTCTCGCAGGAACACAACAACCCTCAAGGGAATTGGAAAGGGAAAGGGAATCTACGCTTACAGGTGAGATAAGTATTAAGTGTACAATCTGCTTTCTGTAATGTTTTGGCATATCTTAACTTACAATATCTAAATGTACATATTATCGAAATCGTTTCAGCCTGTAATGTTTTGGCAATGTCCAATACATTGCCAAAACATTACAGCCTGATATACATTTAGATATGTTAAGTTTTAAAATATTAGTAGCAACTAACCCTAGCATGTTTTAGTGTTACACTGTTATTGCAAGTATGCCAGTAAACAAATGATAACTTCATCATCAGGTCATTTAGTCTCCACTACAGGAGCACAACCCTCTCCCGTCCGTCACAGACAGGAGGACTTGGCCTACACTCCCCACGCTGGCCAGACGGGTTGGGGAGGCCTGATCGATGTTTGATAATGTATTTCCCTTAGTCGCCTTGTACGACATCCACGGGAAGAGACGGAGTGATTCTATTCTAGTCTGCCGGAAATCACACGGCCAGATAACTTAAGTATTATGTTATCATTTATTTATTCCCTCTGACTGACAAACGAGGCTCTGGAGAAAAGAGAGGTAGGGCGTAGCATATTTTTAAGCTACCCGACTGAGGAAGTACCTCCACCTCATAGAATACCGCAGCCAAATAACAATTCCCTTAAGGGTTGTTGTGTTCCTGCGAGTGAGGTCACCAGAAAGAAAGGAAGGAGTATAGAATAGCAACGGATCAGTGACCCCATGGTGTTGCTGATCTCCATGGGCTGTGGTGACTTCTTTCCATTAGGTGGCCCACATGCTCTTTTATATACATGCCCCCTCGTATACATAAACCAATTTATTTTTCAGTGACTCTGTCACAGAATAAGAAATACTAGTACTATTTCTTATTCTGTGACAGAGTCACTGAAAAATAAATTGGTTTATGCATACGAGGGGTCACAGAAAGTACCTGTCACAGAATAAGAAATAGTACTAGTAATTTTCAAAATGTAACGAAACAAGTGAAGTCACACGGCGTAAAATCGAGAACAATTTCGTGGCAATTTCTTCCATTCCCTTTCAACGCCGCCATTATGAATTCAGCCACTTTGCCATACGCTATTACGTCGCTAAGTAAAGGTGTCGAGTGGAAATAACATTAATGGTGATTATACTCAGGGCATTCTGTATTCTGATAAATAAGAAAACAAAATTGTTGTTTTTACTATTATCCTAGCAATCATTCCATATTTTCTGACCATTCAAACGTTCTCTGGACTATGATAAACAATCCAAAACCAAAATTTGCTAAATCTGTCCAGCGATTCTCGAGTTTTAGCGAGACAAACGAACAGCAATTAATTTTTATATAGATAGATAGAAGAAGAAGACAACAATAACACTTTTTTTTTCTTTTTTTTTTATACTACGTCGGGTGGCAGACAAGCATACGGCCCGCCTGATGTAAAGCGGTTGCCGTAGCCATATTAACGCTCGCAACATAAAATATCGCTCGCGCGCCGCCACCCCCGCTGCCAACGCAGCATCTCCTTCCTTTCTGGTGACCTCACTTACTCGCAGGAACACAACAACCCTCAAGGGAATTGTTATTTGGCTGCGGTATTCTGTAAGGTGGAGGTACATTCCCCAGTTGTGTAGCTTACAATTACGCTCCCTACCTCTCTTTTCGCCAGAGTTTCGTTTGTCAATCAGCAGGGTGCACCGCCTGCAGGTGAAGTTGGCTTTGGTTCAAAAGTGTTGATGAACCACTTACACCCCAAAAACACTAACATAAACTAACTAGTAAGTGTATAAAAAAATAAATTCTTCACTTCATTACGGTGGCCGATGATAGAACAGACTGTGAAGATTTAAGAATCATTGTCATTGGCGAGGCCATCAGGATCACCACAAAGAAGAATTGATTGAGACTTAATAATTCCACCATTAGGGGAGACGCTAAATATGAAAATCCTCTTAAAATTCAAACACTGCCAAATTAGGTGCAAGTAATAACGCGCAGCATGGTCTCTCTTAAAATAACATTTGCTTCACAATAATAATTATTAAAAGTTGTTCAATGCAGGTGACTATAATAATACAAATTTATATTTACAGTTTGCTGCACAATATTAGACTCCAAGGCTTAGGTGTTAAGGGGTCGTTGCTGGCATAGGTGGCTAGGGTAGGACCCTCGGTCTTGGCGGAAATTTCTTGAAGGTTTGTGACGTTTAATCTTGCGTGCGACGCGGCGGCCGCGCGTATCACTTGCCGCCCAGCTCTTAGTAATGTGTCGAGTACTCATTATCAAAATATCGATAAAATGACCGTGTCACTGACGCAGGATATCTACGAACTCCCTCTAAATACCACGAAAATAAGGAGAGTCATCATTCTACATTCGATAACGCCAAGAGAACATAATCAGTGTTTGTTTCTTTTGAGCAACGCTATGTACTGTGCTATAGCCCATTTACGCTAATATACGTACATGCATAATAACACATACCTATCTTAATCAACACGTATCCTTTAGTAACGTGTACTCGGTGGTCAAATAACTATTTGACCATAGCTAACTAGCTATGGCCATTTTAACTCCAAGGTCGCGGGTTCGATCAGCACAACAAATATTTGTATGCATGAATATGTGTATTTGTCTTGGTCTGGGTGTTTTCTATGTATCATAGGTATGTACTTAAATACATTTATCAGTTGTCTAGTATACATAGCGCAAGCTTTTCGCTTAATTTGGGACTAGATGGCGCTGTAGAATTGTCCAAAAATATTTTTTTTTTATACTACGTCGGGTGGCAGACAAGCATACGGCCCGCATTTATAAATATAAATATTTATTTATTTATATTTATAAATGAGATGATGATGTTACCAAAAAGAAAAGAGTAATAATATCTGCGCGGCATCACCTACCTTAATTACAGGTTATTTGTTCTCTACTCTAAGGTTGTCTGGAAAAGATCACTCGACGATAAGACCGCCTTTGTACTAGTACTTAATGTTATTCAGTGATGTATTTTTCTTTTCTTTTGGTGCAATAAAGTATATTGCATTGTATTGCATTGGAGTTGCTGCAATGGCGGCAGGCAGGCGATGCCACTAGGGATACTTTATATTGTAAGCATCTATAGGCCCATATATATCGTAACCGCTTTATTTGCGGGCAGACTGTTCGATTTTTATATTCAATGTATAAAAACATTAGATATTAATTTTTATCCATCAAACCTTATTAGGTATCAAACACATTCAAAGTAAATTCTTATATTCAAAAATATCGATAAAAAAGCAATCGTGTTCCCCAGCCCTACATCTAGCGTCTGCAGAAATTCAATTAACATTACCTCCAGTCGCGTGCACCTTTATTTCCGTTCGGAGTCACTTACCTCCCCCTCTGCTAAGACGCCCGTAATGAGGTCCGCTGATCGTTTAGTTTGGAGGTAATGGCTTACGTGAGGTTAAGACCCGGTTTTTCTTCTGCAATATATTGGAGACGGTCGACTTCTTGTGTGTTGTCAGTCGTATTTTTTTACATCTCCTTATACATATAGGGTGCTTACAAAGGTACGCACCATTTTTATTCCTCTTTACTAATATATAAAAATTTCGTGTCACGTTGTTTGTCCGCGATGGAATCCTAAACTACTGAACCGATTTTAACAAAATTTTGCACAGTGTGTGCAGATTGATCCAACTTGAGAGATAGAATAGTTTATAACTCATCGGAAAAATATACGTAATTTTTTTTAAAGGCGATACTAAGTTCGCCGGGCCAGCTAGTTTATTTAAAAATATCTCCAGATTTCACGATTACATTCAAATAAAATTTACATGGGACTATAACGAAGGAACTTTCATAAATAATTTCTAAAATAGGTTGTATAGATTGTGCTGGACGTTACGCCTAGCACAAGACAAACAGTTATGTTTAGGCACACAAAAACGTTTTTCATGTGCAGGGATCTAACCCACGACCTCAGAGTCAAAGTGACCGTTGCTAGCCATTAGACCACCGGGCCTGTCAAATACAAATAAATAAAAACACGTAGGTAATATTCAGAACTTTTGAATAATATAAGAAATCCGTGAATCTCGTTTCAAACAATACAAAAACATTTCTTATGAATCTCAATTTCCGCATTGACCCCAGGATGCGGCTTGACGTAGACGGATGGCATTGAGATTATCGCCGCGATACGTATCGCTCGTCAAGGTGGGGCGCAGGGATGGGGCGCATCGTAATGGACAATTTTGATAGTTCTATTATTCTTATTTTGTAAACTTTTTTATACCAAGTCCATTAGCAAAACAAGCTTCTTCTTCTTCTTCTTCGCGAACCCTTATTCATCCCACTGCTAGAACATCCCTCTCAATCAAAGGAGTTTACAAAATAATCCACCAAGCTGCTCACCTGCGGGTCGGTGGAGTATTTTCAAACTGCCAAAAGGCCACGAACTTGGCTTAACGAGCTGGAGATAAATAAACCCAGCCATGGACAGGCTATGGCCAACGTTGCTTAACTTGTGTGTTCGATTAGACTGACACGAGCAACGACGCCATCGAGCTCCTCTGGTGCCGTGACCAGGATGTCACTAATGGAGAAAGCAGGTGAAAACTAACATGACTGCGACTAGCGCTGCGCTGGCGGTCACCCTTTGATGGCCTATATGTACAAGTATTTCTTCACGGTTCACCTTCATGAGCCAAAAGTAAGGAACACGTGTATGTAGTAACAGCGCATACCATAACTATATGATTCCGCAGAGAAAAGAATTGTCGAACTTTTTTGTGCACGAGGTTAGCAAATGTGTTCTACGAGGATGAGATTTAGATCCGGCATAAGTCGCTAAAGAGGAATGATAAGGGACAAGATTCAAGAACTTTTCAGTATTAGGGCCTATCTGATGTAAAGTGGTTACCGGAGACGCTTCCAAAAAACTGAGACTTTAAATAATCTCACAACCGTTAGTGGTTTAACTTTCCTGCCAGCCTTCTGTGTAGGCAGAATTTAAAAAAGCGATCACCAAAAGGCAATGAATATATACTGCTGGACGAGCTCGGTAGTCAAATGGTATGCAATGGCCACTTTGACTTCGAGGTCGTGGATTCGATCCCGCAACAAGGCAAATATATGTGTGCATGAACATGTCAGTTTATCTCGGTGTGGCTGTTTACTATGTATTATATGCATGTATTTGCAAAAAATATTATTCAAATATTATTGCTTGTTATATTTTATTATTGCTTGTTTATAGTTATAGTTTGGGACAAGATGGCAATGTGTAATTTGTCCAAGAATATTTATCATTTATTTACTGCTGGTCCGGAGTTTAGCCTTGGAACTAAAAACGAACTTAATCAAAAGAAAATAGGAAACTTTGGAATTTCACCTGCCTACTTTAGCAATGTAACAGACAGCAATATGTAAAAATGGCGTAAAAACAATTAATGAAAAATTCGGTTAATTGTATGTAGCCAGAATGTTTAACTTTATGTAAAATTTTATTACAAGTTCGCGTTAAAAACATGACTCTCCAAAATAAATTCACCCTATAAAACTATAAAACTCAATTCACAAAGTTGGAAATCACAAGCGTAACATTGAATTTATTTGCTTTAAAACAGGTGAATTCAAACGTGATACCCTGTGCTAGTATATAATGGAGCATATTTTCCATCCCGACCAGTCTGTTTCCTAGTGATGCAAAGTAAATAGCTCAATAATTCATCGATATTCGCCAGACAGCAGACTGCATAACTCAACAAAGCCGTTTCTAGAGAGACCGTGATATCGATAAATTGTTTCGATATAAGTAATAATTTTGGGACATTTAATAACACAAAATAAGTGACAGTATATAATATACACAAAATAAGTACAAGTATAGTATGAATATTTGTAATAAATTTTGGTAAAAAATATTTTTTCTCACCAATACGTACGCCTCCAGCAGTATTATCAGAATGCAATGTTCATCACGATCATGTGGTATGTTTTAAATAGATAGTAAAAATTATTTTACTTAGATATCTGCTCTGTTATAAATCTCATTAATTAAATTAATTACTGGGAAAGTACTTACTTCTCACAGTTTATCGGAGCCAAATAACAATTCCCTTTAAAATTGTAATGTTCCTGCGAGTGAGTGAAGTCACCAAAAAGGAAGAAGTTGCTGCGTTGGCAGCGCGTGTCGCGGCACGTGAGCGATATTTCATATTGCGAGCGTTAATATGGCTACGGTTACCGTTTTACATGTGCCAACCAACGTCGTATTAAAAAAAACATCGATAATCTCGCTTACTATCGATACTATCGTAACAAAATCCTCATCACTAAAACACACGGGTGCTGTGACAAATGTTATAGAGTCAGTGGACCTTTGATACTTCAGTTTGTCT
This sequence comes from Hypsopygia costalis, assembly GCA_937001555.2. Taxonomy (NCBI): domain Eukaryota; kingdom Metazoa; phylum Arthropoda; class Insecta; order Lepidoptera; family Pyralidae; genus Hypsopygia; species Hypsopygia costalis. The sequence goes on from OW443331.2 coordinate 1,322,387, forward strand.
CTAAACATGCAATTTCATTCTTATTTCACAAACTAATCTTGCGATTTGAAACTCATTTATTACAGCTATTGTAGTTTTAACCGACTTCAAGAAAAGGAAAGATCAATTGTTTGTCGCGATAGAGTGAGGCGTCTCGACATTCGCCCTGATGAAGATCTGCATTTGAAATCTTTGTTTTGATATTGATTTTGTCTGGAATGTCGTGAGTGACCCTTTTAATTTTATTAATATATTTATTAAGATGGATGGTATGAGTTTGATTCCATGGAAGATGGGCCGGGTGCTGGTATGGGATGCAACCTGTTCAGACACGCTGGCCCCTTCCCATCTACATGGAACCAACTACAGAGCTGGTGCGGCTTGTGAAGCGGCTGAAAAAATTAAAGCATATAAATATAGAGGTCTAGGCTCCGAATATGATTTTGTCCCATTCGGTGTCGAGACCCTTGGTCCGTGGGGTCCTAGCGCTATAAGGCTTTTTAGGGAAATAGCAAAAAGGTTAGTCGACATCACAGGAGACCGAAGAGCTGGCAGCTACCTCGGACAAAGAATTAGTCTAGCTATTCAAAGGGGGAACGCTGCCAATATCTTCGGAACCTTGCCTAAAGGGACTCCTTTTAATAATATATTTTAGTTATTAAATTATATTTTTTAGGGTTTTTAGTCTTAGTTTCAATATATATTATTATTATATACTAGTTGCTTCTTAATTACATTGTCTCTGTAGTCTTTATTAAGACGTTTTGAGTAACATACACATGTATGTTCATGATTTACTCAAAAGCTACTGAACCGACTTAGATAGCGTTTTCACTCTTCAGTTGCATATTTTCCTAAAAAGATTTGAAGCCTGGGAAAGCCTCGACAGACAGTTCATTCTACAGTTTGGTAGTACGTGCGAGAAAAAGTCCTTTTAACCGCACAGTACATGACCACTTTAAGTTTTAATGTTTGAGGATGAATTCCCTGTCGATGGCGAGACGGTAGAAAGAGACAAGACAAATAAATATAATTTAATAAATTGATTAATATTTTAATTTAAATTTAAAAGCGTTAAAACCTTTCAGATTAGATTTCAACAATTAAATAGCTAACCACATTCGCGGTGTCTTTATAAAGAGACTTCGTAATTTATATCTCTCGGCGAGATTCGAACCCGCACCACAGCCGGCCAAAGAAAGCAGTAAATCTTTTTAATGGAACACCTTAATCTCTACAGAATCTCATCGCAGAAAGACGAGATATTGCATTATTAATTAGTAGAGTTAAGGATGTTTCACACGAACGAACACGAATATAATCGCAAAAATAATTTGTCATTTTGGGTAAATATTTTACGATTGGGAGGTAAATTGTATAGAGATTTTTAACCGACGCCAGAAAGGAGGAGTTTCTCAATTCGGCAATATTTTTTTTTAAATGTTTGTTACTTATTTACTCCGTGATTTATAAACCGATTTGAAAAAAAACTTTTTTTATTTGAAAGAGTATAGTCCCATATTTTTTCATCATCATCATCAGCCTGTATCTACATACATAAATGCAGAGTAATGTTTGGAGTCGGTTTTATTTTGTTAAAATTATTAGTATAAGCAATAATAAAAAAAGAAAAATAAAAAAGGTGTTATTAGTGGTTTAAAAAAAAACAACTAAAACGTTTATCTACTGTGTTTCGCTCATCAAACCCTTTCATTTGATATCCATAATTGTCATAAAGTATAATATGGACATTCTAATTGATTGATTAAAAATGGCGGCATTTAGGCTATATTATATATTTAGGTTTACTATTTAACAAATTCAGGTGTTATTTTGTTTTTACATTTTGATTTTACAATTTACAGGCGATTTGATCTACACTATTTTGCGTGTTTCCGCCACCAATTAGTCCATGCAAATTACTGCCGGCCGGCATTCACCCACACCCACGCACCCACTGCCGTTAGTAATATCCTTTTTTGAAAAAAAATATACTGTGGTCCCTGGGAAAAACCTCTACCATTACATCTGACGGCATCTTTTCACTAGTTTACAGTTTCACAACGTCTTTTCATCTTTACGCCCTGTTCCTGTGGCCCTGATCACATATTTTTATACAAATTAGTTAACAAATAAGGAACCGGTCTATGAAGCATTCAGTTACTTATATAAAATATTAGTTAATACCACTGGTAACTGATGTACACATAGAATTACTAAAAATATTCACCACATCATCTGAACTGCCTCTAACATCAAGTAAGATTCAGCGCCGGCAGCAGATTTCTGTTCGCTGTACCTCTCTTAATTAATTGGCTTGCATTCGTTTGCATTCATTACGCAGGTACAAACGCACCCCTCTAACATTTTTCGCAACCCTTTTGAGGACTAGTCTTTTGGAAGGGCTGAACTATTGTGAATCTAGATGGATTTTAATACAATACACATTTTTACATGGGTATTGTTTTTTGCTACGTCGGTTAGCAGACAAGGCCTGTCTGATGTGAAGCGGTTACCGTAGCCTTATTAATACCCGCAACGTGAAACATAGCTCGCGAGCCGCCACCCCCGCTGCCAACGCAGCACTTCTTTACTTTCTGTGTTTAGGAATTGGATATACTTTTCTGCTTTATTTGGAGCTGTGCAGAGGACATTATTATGGGGCATAAGTAGTTCACCACCATCTTTAACGAGGCTCTGACGAAGCAAAGGTAGAGCCCGAATTATAGATTGGAGAAGTACCTCCATTTCACAGAATACCGCAGCCAAATAAAAATGCCATTGAGGATTGTTGTGGTCTTGTTTGATGATCCAAACAAAGTAAGTGAACTTTTCAGTCACAGACGTGACTGAAAAGTTCACTTACTTTGTTTGGATCATCAAACCCTTACATTAATTTGATATCGATATAATAGGGGTTAAAGTAAGTAAATATATATAAATATTCCTGGACAAATTACACACGACCGTCTAGTCCCAAACTAAGCAAAGCTTGTACTTTGGATACTACATAACTGAACTACTTAAATACTTGTATATTACATATAACATATACATGGAAAACACCCATGATAAACAGACATGTTCATGCACACAAATATTTTATTGAGATCGCCTGCGTTGGAGGAGTTTCCGAGGAAGACACAGAATGTCACATTTGACAAGCTTTTAGTTACTTTCGTATCAGACCCATATTTAGACCCCTAAAATATGGGTCTGATACGAAAGCTTAAGGCCGTCTCCAACGCAGGCGACAACACAACAGAACTAAACAAAAAATAAATTTAAACAATTATATAAACATTAAGGGTCGAATTCGAAACGATTAAACCTTTAATTCAAGTAAGCAGATCAAACCATTATCCACCTTGGAATAAAGTCCCACACGTCGAGGCGTAAGTCTAAAACCGTGTTTGATCCGGTTCCAGCCGCACTGGACCGGAATAATCCGCTCTACCTGATCCGGTAGAGGCGACTTGCGGCGGCTTCGCTCGCAGTTTGCGAAGTTTCCACCAACTGCCACATTGTACTACCAAGTTGATAATATTAGATAATGTTTATAGCAAAATTTGTCTCAAGATCCGTATTATAATGGTGAGTTACGAAATGAATCTCGATTTCCAGTAGAATATTGAAATTACTGTAATAATATAATAAATAAATATTTTCAGACAAATTACACAGCGCCATCTAGCCCCAAAGTAAGCAAGGCTTGTGTTATGGGTACTGACTACTGATAAACATATGTAAATACATTTTTTTTTTTGTAAATACATACTTGTGATCCATAGATCAATATGAAAGAGTTCCATAATTATTTCGATTTTTAGAAGCTCATGGCGACGTTGCTCTTGTCAGTCTAAACCATCGCGCAAGTTAAGCAACGATGGCCGTAGCCTGTCCACGGATGGGTTTCTTTATCTCGAGCTTCTCCATACTTTTGACAGCTGTTGTCATTAGATAACACTTGTTAAGCCAAGTGAGTATCTTTTGGATGGCGTGAAAACACTGGGTTTCAGCAACTCCCAACTGAGCAGAATGGTGGAATACACAAAATCCTCGTTTGATTGTAGGAAGACCCGCATCCCAGCAGTGGGCTGGATATGGGTTGATGCAGTATATGCGAGCTACTCGAACTGTCGGCAGCTACTTTCCAAATAAATCTTTGTGCTTAAAATTCTTAATATTTTTGTTTAGTACATAATCTTTTTTTCAGTCGCATAAGATGATTCATAAAAAATAAAACTTTAGGAGTAACTTTATAACAATAAAAATGGATACTATTGTTAAATCTCGAAAAAAGAAGGTTCCCTCCAAAATTTCACCTTTTTTTTCAACATTTTAGTCTAACATACGAGACGGGGGCCCATCACACTTTCCCACCACTGTGTCTCCTGTGTAGCCAGGATTAACAGCGGCGCCGCCAAAAAAGGCAATGAACAATGAAGTCCATTGCAGTCCTGGGGGTAAAACTACGGCTGCCTTGGAACTCAGAACGAATTTAATTCACATATCATAGTCATACACCAACATATTAGACTAAAATGTTGAAAACGACAAATGGCAAACAAAATTAAGTGTTGCATACAAAATACAACACTTGATTTTTTCCCCGATTTTACAGTACCCAATATCTGGGTACTGTAAGAATCATTTTCTTAAATTAAAAAAACCTGGGTACAAAAAATTCAAGTGTTGTATTTCGCAACACTTAACTTTGTTCGCCTTTTGTTGTCTTCAACTGGGTACTGAACAAAGGTGGAAGGTGAAAGAGGTGTACTGAACAAAATATCTCGGTGTTTTATTACATTTACTCACATGATTATGCCGGGAGGATTATTCGCAGGTAACTACGATAATGGAACTTCTAGAATATTCGAAGATTACCTTCCGCAGCCCCTGTCATCTGTCAGCCGCGGGCGAACTGTCGCAAGTTGCTAACTTGTTGTGGAACTTCGTATCGGAGACAGGATTAACACCTGTACCTTGTTTCGTTTCTTGTTACTTCTTGTTATCGTTAATAATCAACATATTTCTGAAATTTCAGTATGTTTCATATATAACTGGGGGTACAGTGGTAGTGGTAGGGGGTGTTACAGTGGTTCAGGAATGTATCTTAATTTTTTTTTATACTCTTTGGATAACAAAACAAACAGGACCACTTTTTAAGTTATTGATTTCCACATTCTTTTTTTTATATAATATGGCTAAAGATAGGTAAACATTATGTTTAGCCGCTACACTGGTTAAAAAAAAAATAAGTCTAATAAACAACATATCATTCAAACGTTCACATGTATATAAATGTGTTGTAAGGCAAAATTGTTTAAATTGTTTATTTAAATAGTTTAAATATATAAGTCCAGGGTTATCAACATCAGGGTTTTCAAGCCGCTTTAAAGCCACTGACTTGGCTTAACGACTGTCATGTAATGCCAACAGACGGGACCGATGGCTTAACGTGCCCTTCGAAGCACGATTTGCGATCTATATGTTAGCAAATAAAATTAAAGACACAAACATAGTCGATAATGACACAGTAATAGCTATATTTGTTCTTTATTTAACACAGCAATAAATAACAAGGCCAAGTATCACTAATCCCGCAAATCAGACATGACCGTATCGGGACTATCCGGGACCGGTAATCCGCAGGTGAGCGGATCACCGGGATTACGGGATCCCAACTGGGACACCGTGTCTTGATATATTATTGAATTGAGTGCGATCGACACGTGTCCCACCGGATCTTGAGGTAAGCGGGGTTGATGAATGTACGTCCTCTTAAGTTATGTTATCAGTATTCATTGCTACACCCCAAAAAGCGTAAGGGCTATCTTACTTTAAATTAAACCTTTTGAAACCGATAATCTCAAAAAGGAAGCGTCTAGATGTGACTGGATGCTGAAGACGAACGATCGCATTGGGTGGAGAGCATAAGGATGGCCTATATTCAGCTGTAGATAGATAGAGGCTGATTAAAATAGATGATGATCATCATCATCATCAGGACATTTTAATCTCCACTGCAGGAGCACGACCCTCTCTCGACTGTCCCAGACAGAAGGAGGATTTGGCCTACACTCCCCACGCTGGCCAAACGGGTTGGGGAGGAGTGATCGATGTTTGATAATGTATTTCCCTTAGTCGCCTTGTACGACATCCACGGGAAGAGATGGAGTGATTCTATTCTAGTCTGCCGGAAACCAAACGGCTTGTTAATGAAAATAAATCAGTCTTTCTTTAAATATGTAGCAATTTTCTATCAACTCTCAATGAACTCTACATTATACAAGTACTTCTATACGCCAAAATCCCATGGTCTACCAAAATGAGTGTAGTTATTACAATTAACTTTGCATCATGTCAATGTTCTCCAAAAGATTTGCTGTGTTTCTGCAAGTGAATACAGTTATCAAGAACAAAGTAACTGCAATAACTGCTAACCGGGCCGTATGCTTGTATGCCAGCTGACGTAGGTAGTATAAAATTGCTAGAAATTCAAGTAACACAATAAAACAAATTAACTATATTCAAACCTTAATTAATATTTAATCTATCCCAGCTCCAAGGAGTTCGATGTCGCCACAAAAACTTCCCACAAATAAAACGGCAGCTCGTTAGCGGCAGGTACAGCCGTGAATATACAATTAATTGTATTTGCGTCACTTTTGTTTGCCCACTCCCACCCCCACTCCCACCGGCGGGACAGAATTACAAATTGAACGTAAAAGCTGATAAACTCTTCAGTTCGCGGAGTCCGTGGGTAAATTACAAATTATGAAAGACTTGTTGGTATTTAGACGAGTGTTCTGGTGAATTTAAATTAGACTAACTGTTACGGTTAGTTCGCGTAGATGTTGGCAGCGATAAATAATTACGCCCTTATTATATAACATTATAACATTAAGCCCTTATTATTCCACTGTTGGAACGGGTCTCCCCGCAATCGAAGGGGTTTAGAGCATACTCCACCATGCTGCTTAACTTCCAAAAAGTTGGCGGCTCAAATGCCCCTGACTTGGCTTTATGACTGACGTCTAAAGACAACAACCGGGAACAGACGGCTTAACGTATATAATAACATATACATAAATATATATATATATATATATATATATATATATATATATATCCTCTTATTACTTATATATATCCTTTTATATGTAATATATATTACATATAAAACACTCAAAACCAAGACAAACAAAACATAAAAATATTTGTCTTGTTCGGGGATGATGAACTATTTTTTTTTTTTATATTGGCTCCACTTCGCCTGAGGGTAAGCGAAAAGAAGAGCTCCAATCGCAACGGCAAGGGACAAGAGACCTTGATGTCTTGTCAGTTGACGCTGCCATGCTGGCCTACAAGATAGTATGATTGAGGAAATACATATGCCGGCAACGCGTTTCACTTTTTAATAGTGCGACATAGATAGGAGTTGCCAAACTTTTTAGTACGCGACGGAATGAATGAAACCAACGGTGAATTTGTGGTACCGCAAGCCTTTGCTAGCCTTTTGACCACCGGATTCGAGATATTCATATTTTTAATCCAAGTACTATGTTCACGAGAGGCGAAACCGCGGGTAGAAGCTAGTACCTGTATAAAGACAGTTAATGAAGAAAGATATACAAAAGCGTCCTCCGCAAGTTTAGAAGCGTAATTTAACTGAAGTGCTTGGTGAATTGCGTACTTAAGAAAGTTCACCTGAAGTTTTCGAACGGTAATGAAAAAATAATTTCAATTTGCGAAGTCCCCGCTCCGGCGGTCATTACCTTCGCATGTGCGGGGACGCTCCTGAAACATTTACTTCTTGGTTCAGTTTGGTCTTTTACGGAACTTTTTTTCAAGTCAGGGTAACTTGTTCCTTCATATAACGCAATCATCATCTGTTTACACTACACTCCTTATTAGAGCCGAATAAGTACTTCATAACTTAGTTATCAAAAAATATATTATGAAGCCGCATATACCTACATGGATACTTACTATTACTGCTATTACTCAATATTTTATTGTTTCTCATTATTGTCAATCTCTTATTGAAGGGTGTCACCAACGGCTTTTACACTTTTCACTCTTACAGTGAATCACATATAGAGCGATACATACAGAACTACGTTTGATTGCAAACAAGCATACGGCATACATGATTTGAAGTGGTTACCGTACCCATATAAACGCTAGGAACATGAAATTATTGCTCCTGCCTTCCCGAAGTTCCCGATGATCTAAGTTACTCGCAGGAACACAACAACCCTCAGTGGATGTTATTTAGCACTCGTTTTTCCCCAGTCGAGCCATACGTTGTGCCGTACTTCTCTTTTGCCAATACCTCGTTTGTCTGTCAACAAGGTGCACCACGTGTAGATGGGATAAGTACAGATGAGATAAGACAATAATTCCTTTTATTTAAGTATACTGGTTATATTTATTTAAGTATACTGGTACTTTATACTTTTTGTTCGACTTCTCTCAAACAAGGGACTCTCATCTCTCGCTTAAAGAAAAGTGATGTATGAGCGTATAGGCTTTGTTTTAGAGGGTGGTTTGCCTAGTAACCAATATCGGCTCGCATTTGTACCCGTCGGGGCCCGTCCGGCTGCTGCCGGCTAATCCGGGACCACTATTAACCGTTTTGGACCGGAGCCCAGGGATGTAGTCAGGTGTATAGTTATTACTTATTACATAAATGATAGTGCACTTATTATGTTTAAATTATGAAAAGAATTCTATAATTGATCTCTTGAATATTATAGTCGTTCACTGCGTAACTAAGTGAGTATTTTTCGTATCAATTTCGATATTTCAAACAGTATTATTGAATTGTTTAGTTGACGAACTCGTCAAATTGTGTGAACATTATTAACTTATTCATATTTTTTTCTAAATAGTTGATTAATGCGAGACTTTTGAAGCAATATTTACATTCCCGTTAATGCCTGCACATGAAAACTACTGAATCCATTTCAAAATCCAGTTAATTTAACACATAGAAAACACCCAGACCAACACCAACAGACATGTTCATGCACACAAATGTTTGTCTTGTGCGGGAATGGAACCCACGACGGAGTCAAAGTGCCATTTGACCACCAAGCTCGTCATGTACGAGTTTATCATGTCGTCGTATGATAAAGTCATCTTTTTTTTTTATTAAAGTTGGTTACAGTCATATTCTCCATATTGACCAGTTTCAATTAGTCGTCCAGTTATACTATACAACGTTTGAAATAACACCTACAACCGTACCAAAAATACGCTTTTTAAAATACGATCTCAAATTATCCTTTTGTTTTTATTTCCATTTCCGTAGAAACGGGCTAAATCGAGCAGACTCGGAAGAGCGGACACCTTAAAAAGTACTTAATAACAATTCACTTGCGAAATTAATTCACCCAAATCCATCCCTTTGTGACAAAGAAAAATTGTAACGAATAGAGTGGGCCGTTTACCAACCTGCTTAGAAAAGTTCTACAATGTGCTTCACTAATTGCAGCTTTATAGTCTAAGAGAGAAGGTTTAAATTGTGTGATTGTGTTTTTGGGATTACTTATTGTTAAGTCATAAGTGAGCAGCGATTGTTTTAAAAAGTAGATTCGATTTGTGCTGTTATCACGAGTACTTACTTTGTTACTGTTTATACACTCGCAATCATTATGAGAACCAAACCCAACCTTGCCTGCACATAGTGCATCACCGATCAACTAACGAGGTTTTGATATAAGAAAATTAGAGAACAATGATCAGTCAGTTAGTAGCAACTGGACTGAGGTCCACCTCACATAGGGCTGCAGCCAAAATCTGGCTGCAGTGCTAAAGTCCTAAAGTTATTATTTAATAATATTGTTATTATTTAATAATTGCAGTCTAAAATTGCAGTTGAATCAAATTTTGTTGAAATTAAAATGTGGTCGGCATATTGATGATAAAGCCCCCAATGCAAGTTTTGCAAAGATATTAGTAACTATTATTTGCGTTCGCCTCTTTATTGATAACTTGTTTACAAATCATTGGTCTCTATCGGGACTATTGAATCAATGTAAACGTGAACTTAAACTAGTATGGGACTTATGATGATAAGTGCACTATCTTTCTCATTCATACTCTGTCTGTCAGCTCTGTTATCAATGCCTGTAATAGATTTTGTGGGTGTGTGTGTTGTGTTGTATGTAATAGTCTGCCAGTAAGAAGCCATTTTTCTTATCGTTCGTGGCTCATCATTTAATGAGGCGAATGATACAAAGAAAACGTGACCTCTATTTTCCGCTGTTCTCTCCACACGTGTTTCTGCTACCTCTCATATTTTGTACCACGAGAAAGGTAAGTCAGGCAAGATGCCTGTCATTAATACAGCGGCCCGGATGAGTAATGGCGGGTCGTACTCTCGTTTTCCCTGTAAACGTGGGTATAATGCGGTTGTTAACTCGACTGAATGGAGTGATTCATTTCTGTGAGTGTTCGCTCGTATATTTACGAGATGGCAATTTTTTGATCGGTGATTGCAAATGGGGATTCATTTTGAAACATCCCAAAGTTGCTAATGATAATGGAATTTTGTTAATATTACTTTTTACCCGACTGACGAAGAAGGGAGCGTTATTAATAAACCACTTTTTGACATAACAACGTCTTATAAATCGATGAAAAAGCATGACTCATTATCACGTTCCGCCTGAGCCGACCGTGCAAGCGAGAGCGCGGAACAAGCGAGAGGGCGGAACAAGCGATAGAGAGGCACGATCGGCCTAAGCTTTCGGCTTATGACGCATCTCTCTTCCACTCCATCGACCGATGTTTTCTTATGACGTCTTTACGTAAAATTATCGTCCGTAAACCGACTTTACAGACAACTAATTTATAAATATATAGTTATAGGAAAAGGGTTATAGGAAAAGGGGAATACGTGCGCCGGCTGTGAATTACTCAATATTATGGTTCGGCAGAAAGAGTTGATGATTTTGTTACCGGAAGACATCAACTGTATTCTATGAGGATGAGATTAGTACATATCAATCAAAAGTACAACTAAAGAATAGAATAGATCTAAAATAATAATTTTAGATCTATTCTATTCTTTAGTTTGCCAGGTTCCAATTAATTAATTGGAATTATTTAATTAATTGGAATTATTTAATTAATTGGAATTATTTAATTAATGTTTTTTTTTAATTAATGGAATTAATGGAAAATTAATTAATTAATGGAAATTAATGGAAAATTAATTAATTAATGGAATTAATAAATTAGGAACCTGGCAAAAAACGCAAAAAAAAATTTGAATCGTCTGTTTAGTCCGAGTCTTGAGCTACATTGTTATATGCACAAAGCCTCAGACATAATATATTGACGAACTCTGTAGTCGAATGTCGAATGGTCGGCAATGGCCACTTTGACTCCGAGGTCGCGGATTCGATCCCTGCACAAAACAAATATTTATGTAAATAAATAAATAAATATCTGGACAATTTACACAGCGTCATCTAGTTCCAAATTAAGCGCAAAACTTGTGTTATGTATGGGTACTAGACAACAGATAAATGTACTTAAATACATTTTTTTTTTGTAAATACATACTTATATATTTAGAAAAAAAAATGTATTTAATACATACATAGAAAACACCCAGACTAAGACAAACAGACATGTTCTTGCACATGTATGTTTGTCTTGTGCGGGGATCGATCCCGCGACCTCGGAGTCAAAGTAGCCATTCGACCACCGGGCTCGACATATAGATTTTGCAGACACTCGTCAAAAGCTTGATTGGTCAAACCCTTAACTCGTCAAATACGTGATTCGTCAAATCAGAAACTCGTCAAAACCTTAACTGGTCAAATACGTGATTTGTCAAATTAGAAACTCGTCAAAACCCTAAATTTAACAAACACATTGCATTTTAACATAGTCTATATTTTTTCTAACTATTGTTCATTCAAGTACCTACTGGTAAATTCCTTAATAGTCTCAGTGGCGTAGTGGTAGTAATCAATTTGCGATGCTAAGGTTCCCCTATGGATTTTGCAGACACTCGTCAAAAGCTTGATTGATCAAATGTAAGTAAATTTTAAGTTTGACCAATCAAGCTTTTGACGAGTGTCTGCAAAATCCCTAGAAGGGTGGCACAGACGACTGAATGGGAAAATAGATGATAAAAAAAACTTGTTGCAATTTGTGTATATACTGAAAAAAGGAACATCAAGGTATGACCGCAAAATTCGACAAGAGGAAGTTGAATTAACACATATTGAAATATACGATTAGTGTGAAGAGCATGAGACGTGGTTTGATCGCGGCATATACCAATGAGATTTTTCTTACGTATATTTGTTAATAATGATAAGCTTGTTAATGATTCATAATTAAAATTAGTAGCTAAAAGCATCTTTTTAAATTATCTAGACCGCTAGTTAGTTCTTATTCAACCAAAGCGTAATATACCAATAGCGAATTTGTTGGGTTTAAGGTTTTGACGAGTTTCTAATTTGACAAATCACGTATTTGACCAGTTAAGGTTTTGACGAGTTTCTGATTTGACGAATCACGTATTTGACGAGTTAAGGGTTTGACCAATCAAGCTTTTGACGAGTGTCTGCAAAACAATACATTGTATGTCTGTAAATTTTCGTAAAATATATCTATATATTTATATATTTAGGGTGTAAGTGGTTCATCAACATCTTTGAACCAAAGCCAACTTCACCTGCACGTGGTGCACCCTGCTCACTGACAAACGAAGCTCTGGCGAAAAGAGAGGTAGGGAGCGTAATTGTAAGCTACCCGACTGGGGAATGTACCTCCACCTCACAGAATACCGCAGCCAAATAACAATTCCCTTGAGGGTTGTTGTGTTCCTGCGAGTGAGTGAGGTCACCAGGAGATGCTGCGTTGGCAGCGGGGGTGGCGGCGCGCGAGTGATATTTTGTGTTGCGAGCGTTAATATGGCCGCGGAACCGCTTCTCATCAGGCGGGCCGTATGCTTGTCTGCCACCCGTCATAGTATAAAAAAAAATAAAAAAAATCTACTTCAAAACAAGTCCCAACACACCTAATCAAAAGAGCAGCTCAAACATCAAACAAATGTACAACTTAAAAATTCTCCAAAACTTTTACGAAGCAGCCGTCGGGCGGCCCTCCCCTCGGAGTGGCGTAAAATTAAATAAGTATCAGCGCGAGACAATGCATAGGTAATGGCGAACTTCGCAATATAAAAATCATGGAACTCACCATCTTGGGATACCGCATCAAGTATTCATTAAGGCGGTGAAGTTTCCCGGGTCAGGTGGATTGTTTGGAGATAATATGATTGAGCTGTGTTATCTTAATTTTATTAGAAAAAAAAATAAACACCAGGTCACAGCCACACCGGCTGACCTGGTGTTGAACGTGAATACGTTATATGCAATCAATTATCTTAAAATGGCAGCTCTTTCCCCTCTCCCACACGCGATGTTCCATAGTCCTTACTTAGCGTAAGAAATTCTTTGATACTTCATCTATCGAGTGGTGTGATTGAATTTTAGATGGAGAATGATGGATTTTGTAGATGAAAAACTAAAATGTATCCCCCGATTTTGTTACCATTAGTTTTTTTTAACTGTCTCCCTATGGAATCAATTTTAAAGACTTATTCACGTCAATAATGAGGGTCAACTGTAGCATGTCTAAGGGTTTATTTGTGTCGAGTTTCTTCGTGCTTAGGAGGGCACGTAAAGCTGTCGCGTCGGTCCCGGTTGTTGTCATTAGATGGCATTGTTTTCACTGACTTGGCTGAACCCAAGTTTATGGCCTTTGAGAAAACACTGCCTTCGTCAAGCAGCAGTTGAGCAGCGCAGTGGATGGAGTATGCTTTAAACCACCCTTCGATTAATGAGAAACTCGTATCCCAACTATGGGATGAGTATGTGTTGATTTAGCAATAGAGAAACATTGTTGTAAAAGTACAAAAACTATATCAGTTTAAAAAAATACATAAAACTAGAACGATCTGCGAACTCTAAAAATTTCATAACTTATGTCCGATGTATTTTATGATCGATCAAAGTCTGGTCACCACCTTTTCACCACTAGGGGGCGCCACCAAATTACTGACCCGGGTGTAAATAATACAACAAGTACAGTACTAATATCGCTGGGTTTATTGCTCGCTTGGTTGCTTGCTAAAAATGATCCTTATAAAATAAGCTATATGCAAATCTACAAAACAATTTACAGCGCCAACTTAAATCTAAATAAACCGTACAGCGCCATCTAGTGACATTTGTATGAATCACAAAATATGATGGTTGTTGCTTTGTTTACATTTAATACTTATTATTTACTAAACCAAAGTACAAATTAATTTTTCGTTTATATTTTTTAGGATACTTTACTATACAGATTAAACATACCGCCCACCAAGGACATCCTGCATAATGTCCTTATATCTACCGCCCACCATGACACATTACTTTTTCTTTATCACGTCAGAGTGTCCTCTGACAATATTGACACACAATACTTAAAAAAAACTACAATAAAAAAAAATAAACAAAAAAGAATATTACAAATATTACTTAAGTTTATTGAGCGACTGGTAGAATACATAATTTATTCGTCGGTCTCTTAATAAGCGAATTTTTTGTGCGCAAAGTCACAACTCGGGTAATACTGTCCAAGCCGGCATGTTTTTCTGTCACTTTACCTAAAAGCCATCGACCCGGTGACAAATCATCTTCCTTCACCAATACTATATCTCCGATATTTGGTTCGGGATTTTGATTTGCCCATTTGTAACGATGCAAAAACTGGGTTAAGTACTCTTGCGACCACTTCTTCCAGAAATCTTGCAACATTCGCTGTGTTAATTGCCATCTCCTGAGAGTACTTATATTTGAATTTTCGTAATTAGCATCAGGGACCAGAAGCAAAGGTTCTCCTATCAAAAAATGACCCGGCGTCAATACCACTGATTCTTGTCCGTCTTGAATTTTTGACAAGGGCCGCGAATTTAAACAGGCTTCAATTTGGTATAACACAGTGCTCAGTTCTTCAAAGGTTAAGGTAGAGTTACCGATCACCCGTTTTAGATGGTGCTTGGTAGATTTGATACCGGCTTCCCAAAGACCACCAAAATTCGGGGCATGAGGTGGTATGAAATGCCAATCAGTTCCGTTTGTGGAGAGCCATTCTGCTATGTCTTGGGCAACTTTAGACCTTTCAATGCTTAATAACGTTTTTAGTTCCCTAGCAGCTCCTATGAAATTAGTTCCGTTATCACTATACAAATCGGAGCAGTGACCACGTCTCGCGACAAAACGTTTAAAAGCAGCTAAAAACGCCTCAGATGTTAAATCACTCACTGCTTCTAAATGTATAGCTCTAGTCACCATACATACAAATAAACAGATATAACCCTTATATGCATGATGACCTCGGCCTTTCGATGTCCGGATGTTTATGGGACCAGCGTAATCAACTCCGCTTCTTTTAAAAGGTTTACCAGGTGTGACTCTAGCCATTGGAAGCTGACCCATCAATTGATTTTGTATTGTGGCATTATGTCTCGTACATTTGACACATTTCCTAACAAAATCTCTCGCCAATTGCTTGAGCCCAAGAATCCAAAATTTAGATCTTAGGTAGTTCTGCATGAGCTGTGAACCACCGTGCAAGGTTTTAAAATGTGCATCTGCTATTAGTAGGCTTGTTAAAAATGACTTCCTTGGTATTAATACTGGATGTTTTTGATCATAATCGAGCTCTGACTGTTCTAAACGGCCACCAATTCTCAGAATTTCTTTATCGTCTAAGAAAACATTGAAAGATTTTAGTTTGTTCTTTTTTGGCAGATCGATTTTACGTTTACAACATTTAATCTCTTCTACAAATCCTTCATTTTGACACTGTTTTATGCAAATATTCATCGCTTCAACTAATTCTTCTTTATTCAAGTAACTACTATAATTTCTTTCAGCAACAGGTTTTCTAATCCCCAGAAAACGACGACAATATGCTATTACCCGCACGAGTCTGTTAAGAGAAGAAAATCTGTCCCACAACGATGTCTCTACTATTACAGTATTGGTTTTCATCTCTTCCAATTGAGTTGTGAAATATTTTGGCTTCTTTGATGGTATCTCCTCTTCCATTAAAAATGGTGGTCCATTCAACCACAATGAGCTCTTCAATAATTCACTTGGCTTAAATCCTCTTGAAGCGCAATCAGCGGGATTGTTTTTCGACTGCACATGAGACCATCTGTCAGCATCAAAGGTTGTTAGTATTTCCGACACCCGATTGGCTATGAAAGCTTTCCATCGAGAAGGATGGCTGTTTATCCAGGCAAGTACCACTTCTGAATCTGTCCATGCATATATGTTTTGCTTGTCAACCATTAGCACTTTCGCTACTTCTGCTATTAATCTGGTTAAAAGCACCGCCCCACAAAGTTCTAACCGGGGTATGGTTACTTGTTTAATTGGGGCTACCTTTGTTTTAGCCGTAACAAGATTAACGTGAATTTTTCCTTCAGCATCTATCACTCGAATGTAAATTACAGCTGCATAAGCCATCTTCGAGGAGTCAGAAAAGCCGTGCAACTCCAACTTTCTGTCACCGTGCGTTATGTTCATCCATCGAGGTAATTTAATGGTTCTCAACGCTTCCAGTTCCTCACGGTAAGTCAACCATTCTTTTAATATCTGTGTTGGCACCTCATCATCCCAGCCAATGCCTGCTAACCACAACTTTTGAATAAGTATTTTGGCTGTGATGATGCAAGGGCTCACCCATCCCAACGGATCATATAATCTAGCTATACTAGATAAAATAACTCTTTTTGTTACAGGTTCCTGCGTCGTTGGAAGAGTCACTACATATTGGAAGGTGTCGTCGCATCGGTTCCAGGTAAGTCCCAAAATTTTCATTACTGTTTCTAATTTGAAATTTAATATTCCTTCCTTTCCGTTTTCCTTGTCCTCTCCATTCCTATTAATTATATTTAGTAGTTCCTTGCTATTACTGGACCATTTTTGTAGCTCAAATCCCACTTTGCTTAATAACTCATTCATTTCTTCATAGACTTTAATAGCTTCCTCTATATTTTGTGCACCTGTCATTAAATCATCCATGTAGAAATCATTTACTACCCTTTTTGCAGCCAACGGATAAGCTTGACCTTCATCGTGTGCTGTTTGCTGTAATGCACGCACTGCCAAATATGGTGCTGATGCCGTACCAAAAGTAACTCTTGTTAATTCAAATTCCTGTATTTCTTTTTCAGGATCATCCCTCCAAAGAATTCGCTGATGGACTGTATCTCTCCTGTCTACTTTAACTTGGCGGTACATTTTTACAATGTCCGCCACTAAACTGATTGGATGCACTCTCCAACGCATTATGATATGGCGTAAATCATCTTGGAGAGTAGGGCCAATCATCAACTTATCATTTAAGGATCTACCATTTTTCCCCTTACAGGATGCATCGAACACCACCCGAACCTTGGTAGTATCCTTTCCTTCTTTTACTACGGCGTGGGGAGGTAAATACCCTGCCTTTTTATTCTTTTTCTCTTTATCTATCACCTCCTCCATATGATCAAGTTCCAAGTATCCATTTATGACTTCTGTATAATCTTTCTTCAACATTTCATTCTTGTTTAATTTTGATTCTAAGGCCTTAAATCTTTTTTCGGCTATGTCTCGTGATCCTTCAATTTTAAGGTCTGGATTACTGGTGCGAAATGGAAGTCTGACAATATATCGACCCTCTTCATCTCGTCGAGTGGTAAGTTTGAAGAACTCTTCACACTGTCTTTCTTCTTCTGTTAAAATTGGTTTTTTATTTTCAGGTTCAGCTTCCAGTTCCCAAAATTTCTTTAACAAGTCATTTTCGCCTATTTGCGTATGCATAACTACAATGCTTGATGATACAGTGCTGTCTTTATTTATTGTTCCAGACAAGATCCATCCTAAACTGGTAGATTGGGCCACAAGTAAGCCTCGAGGGTCTTTCATTATACCTTCTTTCAATATATGCGGATAAACCTCAGCACCCAACAAAACATTGATTTTGTTGGGCGTGTGGTATTGAGGATCAGCTAACATATCTACATTTATATCTACCCATTCTGCCGCGTTAACCTTTGCAACAGGGAGAAGGGTTGTGATAGACCTTAAGACATAAGCTCGAATTTCGATTTCAAAGGTCGGATCTATTCTAGACTTTACTTTAATCATTACTGTGAATTTAGAAATTAAGCCTTTATCTCCGCCTATTCCCTTAATTGTCTGCCTAGATGGCATCTTCTTTAATCCTAGATACTGCACAGTGGCTTCCGTAACAAACGATGCTTGCGAGCCCTGATCCAACAAAGCCCTGACCAACCTATACGTCCCATCTTTGGACTCAGCCTTAATAAGCGCCGTTGCTAATAAAACTGTGTTATTCACTTCCCCTGTCGAAAAACAAGACGTTATGGGTTTGATCACAGTTTCAGATGGAGTCACTGCGGTATTAGTCAAATGAGTCTTTTCCCTCATTATAGGCGATGTTTCAGATCTCGGTACACCATACTCAGAAATACTCTCAGGATGTAGCAATGAATGATGGCGACGTTTGCAGATTTGGCACTTAACCGGATTTTTGCAAAATTTTGCCGTGTGATTCACTCCCAAACAATTAAAGCAAATTCCGTTTTCTTGCACAAAATTACGCCGAGCTTCCTTGCTTTCACCCGCAAATTTCTTACAAAATGATAATTTATGATCCCCATCACAGAATTGGCACAATACTGCTTTCCTATCGTTTACAATATGGAATGCCTGATGACCCTTAGCATGGGCTTTATTGGGTTTAGAGTCCAGAAATTCCAGTGCTCGGTAACGATTAGTTAAAAATGCTTTAAAGTCCTCTAAAGATGGTAATTCCTCAGACACTGGCAAACTAAGCTCCCATTGTTTTCTGGTCTCCAAATCCAATTTCAAACAGATAATGTGTATTATAATTATATCCCAAGTACTAATGTCAATTCCCAAACCTTTTAAAGCATTAAGACATTCACAGGTGGTATCCAAAAGATCTTTGATTGAAATAGATGATTCAGTAGTTAAGTTTCTCTGACTCAATAGTCTTTTCAGTACACAACTTGCCAAAAAACGCTTGTTATTATATCTCTCCTCTAATTTAGACCATGATTCCTTGTAGTTATCTGCAGTTATAGGGATATGACGCAAGAGCTGTTCAGCTTCGCCAGTGAGATGTGCCTTGAGATAATGCAACTTTTGTACATCATCTAAAGAAGTATTATTGTGGATAAGTGACATAAAAAGGTCCCTAAAAGAAGGCCATTCTGTATATTTCCCAGAGAATGGGGATATGGATATTTTTGGCAATTTGGCATTACAACCATTATTATTCCCTTTAGCTTGTAGTTGATGGACCGACAGACAAATCGAATTTAGACAACTTCTCTTTCAATTCTGATTTATAATCTATATACAACTCTTCAGTTTCATCATAAACATTTTTTACGACATATTCCGACTTCGAGATATCTGCCTTAGTTTTTTCTCCTAGAATTTTCCTATGCGTTTCATTAAATATTGACCATTGGCTTTCCAAATTTTCTAATCGTGTTTCTATATAAGATTTTGTTAAGCGTTCCTTAGAAGATTTTTTAAAATTAATTCTACCCTTGGCAATTTTAGATTGAATATCTAGCTGTATTCCAGTTAAAGACTCCATTTTAATTAACCAAATCTTATATATTAATAAATATAAAAAAAAAAATAACAGTAAAGTAAACTAAATAATTTCAATAAACAATCTAGCAAGTATCTTAAACCGTGCACAAATCCTAAAATTTTAGAAGTCCAGTAGTGTTTTCCAAAATTTTACAAGTCTCAAGGTAAGTTGCAAAAATATTCTAAGTCTAAAAAATATTTGAAAAGTTTTACAAGTCCCAGATACAATTTCCGAAACTATTCTAAGTCCAAAGTATTCAACAAAAAATTACAAGTCTCTGATAATATCTTTAAAATTTTTCTAAGTCCAAAAAGTTATCAAAAATTTTACAAGTGTTTGGAATGTAACTCGATAGAAAATTGGGCATAGATTCGGGGTATCAACCAAATTCTTAAAATTATTCTAAGTCTAATATTCCATATAAAATACTACACTAATATTTAAAGTTAAAATGTCTAAGGAAATAAAGTTCAATTTTGCTTGTAACACTGACACTTGTTCTTGAATGCTTGTAAGGTTCAAAATGGCTTGATAAAATTTAAATTAAAAATGTACTCACGATTGATCACTTCACTCACTCACTTCCTGACGATGGTGCTACATGCGAGTGACACCGTCTGCGATATACCAGGATTCCACCAGATCTCCAGGCTCCACTGCTCCTCTTCGAAATTCCTCCCACTCGCCTCCTGCCGCGGCCTGCAGCGCCTTCCGCTCTGACGTCACGGCTATGACGTCGCTGAAAGGGGTGCTCTGAACAGCGATCCACTGTCCAGTGATTGACGACGGGTTGCGGGGGTTGGTAGTTGCTCCACAAACTACCTGAATACACCCGGCACGAAGAACCAAAAATGGTCACCACCTTTTCACCACTAGGGGGCGCCACCAAATTACTGACCCGGGTGTAAATAATACAACAAGTACAGTACTAATATCGCTGGGTTTATTGCTCGCTTGGTTGCTTGCTAAAAATGATCCTTATAAAATAAGCTATATGCAAATCTACAAAACAATTTACAGCGCCAACTTAAATCTAAATAAACCGTACAGCGCCATCTAGTGACATTTGTATGAATCACAAAATATGATGGTTGTTGCTTTGTTTACATTTAATACTTATTATTTACTAAACCAAAGTACAAATTAATTTTTCGTATGTTCGTTTATATTTTTTAGGATACTTTACTATACAGATTAAACAAAGTCTGGTGGAAAAGTTATTTAAAAGGATGAAATTATTACACGAAAAAATCCGTGGAAAGAACACTAAAACATACTATATTTTTTGTTACGGTACTAGCTACATAAACGGAATATTTAACATAGCTATCGTACAAATTTCTGATTTAATGCATATACAATAGGAAGGTAATTGTGTGGTGGCCTTTTGCATGGGGCGTTTTCGGGATAGTCCAAAATTATGATTTTCATATCTCGAGAAGTTTTTATGCTATCGAAGTAATTCTTTGACCTATAGTTATGTCATTGTGCCATCCTTAACATATCGAAAAAATGGTTCACTCATTCTAAACAAGATTATCTCATAAAATAATACTTAATTATTGTATCCTCGATTTTGCTATTACTCATTTTATAGGCGTTATGAAATCTTTTAAGAATGGATTCACATCATGGCTGAAAAGATTTGGGTGAAATTTAGAATATATTTTCTTTTAATACACAGTTTTGAACCCAATGCTGAACAGAAGTAATGATTGTTTGGCACAGCACATAGTATAAACGAAGGTTAAATACTGCCGTTCTATGACGCTCACACAAATGCAAACATATAGACATTCCTTTTCAAGATATAAGTTACACATGAAAAGAAATACTTTTCAGCATATAACAGTTAACTTAAACCATTCGATTAATAATTTCATAAGTTTCCGAATTTCCGATCGGGTCACGTTCAAAACGGCGGATGGGAATGAAATATTCAGTCGTTTGACGTGCAGGTGCCGCGTTGATGCGCCATTGCGGCCGATTTCTTTATGCATGAGAGCTCTTGTGATTCGGAACGCACGTCGCCGATATGTGAGAACAAAGATTAAGAGAGCAAAGTACAGAAGGTAATGTTCTACTTGTTCTTGAGAAGCTCGATAGCGTCGTTGGGCGTGTCACTCTATCTCGAACACGCAAGTTAAGCAACGTCGATCATAGCCTATCCATGGGTGGATTTTTTTATCTCGAGCTCCTTCGTGATTCGGAGGGCACGTTAAGCTGTCGGTCCCAGCTGTTATCGTTAGATGACAGTCGTTAGGCCTCCACCAACCCTCAGTTGAGCAGCGTGGTGGAGTATGCACTAAACCCCTTGAAGAAAAACAGGAGAAGAAGACTACGTTTCTACTGAAGGTGGAGCGGTTGTAATACGATCACAAAGTTGGCTTTAATTCCTCATGGTGAGAGTGCAGATTTCATCTGTCGACCTTCATGAATGAGGAATTCTGGTCACAAGGAGTCGAGTTTCAGAAGTTCCTTGGACGACTGCCCATTGAATCGCGTCACATGTCGCCGACACACAAACAAAATATTATAAAAACATAAAACTATTTTAATGCGTTTTATGTTTTTTATTATATTTTGTATGCATGTTAGTTTATAAGGTATGTATTAATATGGGTGCATGTCTTGTAAACATTTTGTAAAACGGAACCTCAAATAAATTATTAAAAGTATTATTTATTATTAAAAGTTCAGTGGCTAGCCAAAGAAACTTAACATAATGTAGAAGAAACATACAAAAATGATAAAAACAAAGCATCTCCTTACGAGTGTGTGGTATTCATCTTCTCAGTCGGACACTCCTGACAGAGTGGTCGTGGTTATGGGCAGATAATCGAGAAAGGCGCCTCTTGATATTATTGTAGTATCCGTTTGGATCTGTTAGAATCATTGTGGGAGCAGTCAGACATGGTGGATTTTGTAAATTTGAGTGTGTGGTGTCCAGATCGTAGGTAATTCTTGAGATCTTTCTGTAGTTCGATAGTGTTTGGCAAGCGGTGGCCAGTACGGCGCACCTCGGTACATTTACATTTATATTGGCGACGCCCGGCCACGCCCGCGAACTCACTTCTTACTGCGAACCAAACCAATTCAATTACAATACCTACTCGGTTCACAATTTTTCATAAGTTTTTTCTTTAATAAACTAAGTTACCTTGTTTAAAACCCCGCTTTATTGTTGAAGTTCTTTGTCGGTGTAGATCTGAAAACGCAATAATAGCATACTGCAAATCCGATGTATCGACCGCGTTAGCTAACTAAATAATGGTTCGATTTTTTTATCTAATCCCGAAAAATAGTATCATATTATCCTGTGAGATACCACAGGTAATTAATAATAAGACGTATTTTTGTTACCTTGTTTACAATAAAGAATTTACTTAGGTATGTGATAAAAGAATACAGAGATACAAGTGGATAAATTCCGGCAAGTTATTTTCAAAAAATTTCAATATCCATTTGAGCCAAAGGAGTTCCACGGCTGAACATAGGCTTCCCCGTAGATTTCCACAATGATCGGTTCTGTGCCGTTTGGAAACGGATCGGTGACCGCTTGGTGTTGCTAATCTCCATGGGCGCGGGTGATTGCTTACCACCAGGTGACCCGCATGTTCGTTTGCCCCCTCTTCTTATATAAAAAAAACCTTACTCATGACGAGTGATAAGTTTAAATTAATATTTTATTGTTTTAAGATACTAAGATGTTATGCATAAGTTGCTTGACTCCCAGCCGTGTAAAATATTTTTATTCACAGTAGCGTTGGCTGGAACATATCTCTTGAAGAGATAAGCTCACCTTTGTATACTTTTCTGTTCATTAACCCTTAATTCACTTCCTGAGTCCACTGGACTCACATCGAAATTTTAAACTACTATAATTTTAACGGTTTAGCCACTAGTTTCTCCCCCGTCCCGGTACCTTCCTGCAGTGACGCAGGCGCAGAGGTGGCGAGAGGATGTCCGTCTGCGCCGCGTATTTGGTGAGTTATTACGTCGAGTGAGTCCCATGGACTCATACTAGTGTATAATGTAATTTTTTTTTAATTATTAAAAATTTCAAATGTTGTTTATTTATCGTTGATATTGATATGAATTATGTAATTGAATATTTTTTTAGGTTAGTAAAATGGATCCAAAACAATCTGATGACACGTCTGCATAGTACACGTTAGCCACGACAATATCACAACTCGATTTCATGTATTTTGAAAAAAGATATTCCTGAAGATGCGAGTCACTCTGAAACCGGAGACAAGCTACCCAGGACACAAAGGAAATATTACTATCTATGCCATTACAAAAAGAGAACAAAGACTGCATACCTATGCACTAAATGTCTGAAGCTAATAATAATATGTTTGACTTGCTCAAAAAAGATATGCCGACGTTGCCTGTAAGAAGTGGAAAAATCCATTGCACGTTTTTTTTGTTTGTATAGAAGCATACATTTTTGTTTTCTTATTTTTGTTTTGTACACCTTTGAGAGTCTAAAAAAGGTAAAAATATATATTTGTTAAGAATATTTGTTATTTTTGTAGAGGTTTGAAAATACCTTTGTTTTTTGAGACTGTTAGAATAAGTTTATTTAATTTTTAAGAGTATCTCAATAGTTTCTCCAGTTATGTTAATTTTTTCTAGTGCCATAATAAGTACTTAAAAATAATAAAAAAACAATTTGAAAAAATAAATAGTTTTATTACAGAAAATTACACTTAAAAAATATATGAATCCCGAGGACTCATAGAAGGTGTTTACGTTAGTAAATTTCACCTAGTGGATTGAGGGTTAATTTCTGTATATGTTGTTATACAATAAAGAATTCACGCGAGGCATTATAATTAATAATTGAAATATTCAATTATACTTTTTTTTTTGTATTTAATAAATTAATTCAACGGGTCACGATGAACATCAACTTTCTAGACACAAATACGAGTATTTGTTTCAGGAAAGTTGATGTATGTCGCGATAAATTCGACGAGCTCGGTGGCGTAGCGGTCAATGACGCGGCTTCGACACCAACGCTCGTGGGTTCGATTGCCACACAGGACAAACATTTGTGTGCATGAACATGTCTGTTTGTCTTGGTCTGGGTGTTTTCTATGTATCATAAGTATGTATTTACAAAAAAAAAATGTATTTACGTATGTTTACCAGTTGTCTAGTACCCATAACACAAGCTTCGCTTACTTTGGGGCTAGATGGCGCTGTGTAATTTGTCTGACAATATTTATTTATTATTTATAAAGAGAGAGACGCGTCTGGTCATTCTTTCTCGTAGCTTCAGCACAGTAAAATAGTATACAAACTGCACTTTACCTGCCACTGTTATCGTTTCATGAATTATTCATAACCTTGTCTCTGAAAGCCGAACACTCGTAACGCCGCTAATCTTATTAATGCGGAGTTTAGACAATACTGCGGAATTAACTTGCTCGTTTCATAAAGATGGTAGCTGTGAATTATTTCAATTAATATATACAAATATGTATATATGTATGTATTTACAAAAAAAATGTATTTAAGTACATTTATCAGTTGTCTAGTACTCATAGTACACAAGCTTTGCGCTTAGTTTGAGTCTAGATAGCTCTGTGTAAGTTGTCTAGAAATATTTATTTATTTATATTTATTATATTGATTAGGACTTTTATTCATAATCATAGCTGCTGTTGCCTGCTGTATACACATATTGATATATAATTTCTAGTCTACAATGTAACTATGAATACTTATAACCTTTTGTTTTTTTCAATAAAAACAGATTTGTCATATGTTTTGACTCGATTCACACTCGATATCGATCGCAGCCATATCAAACGAATCTCGTCAGTCGATGTTAGAGCTAGAGCGAATAGTAAAAACCATGAACACTGATGAAGGCGTGCTCACTGCTCATGAAATGAATCTTTTAATATCGCGCCGGCGAGCGAGCTCAAACATTGGAGCACACGTAACAAAGGTCGATCGCTTTATTGAAATCCGCAGTTCGGCTCGATCATACCTAATAACGTGATCTGGGCGGTAGTATGGAGACGACTTCCTTATCTCCTCTTCATGGCTATGAAATTCAGCTATCGAGATCTCCTTTCAGCATTTAATCACGGCTCCAAGCTTAATTTCAAAATACTTTAGTTTCTTCATTATATATTTCTTTCACTGTTTAAGGCTGGGTAGGAAAGTTTTTTGCACATTGAAACAATGATTAATAAATAAATAAATATAGTCAGACAAATTACACAGCGCCATCTAGCCCCAAAATAAAAGAAGCTTGTGTTATAGGTACTAGACAACTGATAAACATACGTAAATACATTTTTTTTTATAAATACATACTTATGATACATAGAAAACACCCAGACCAAGACAAACAGACATGTTCATGCACACAAATGTTTGTCCTGTGTGGGAATCGAACCCACGAGCGTTGGGATCGAAGCCGCGTCATTGACCGCTACGCCACCGAGTTCGTCAATGATTACAACTAGACATTATACATTATAATTTGCTTGTTTTTCTATTAATATACTCTTGGGATAACTCATATATATTACTTCTTAATAACATGGCGGCAGAGGTCAGCAATTTCGTTATGTTCACGTAAACAAGCACCCACTACTAGTGTAGAATAAGCGAAGAAAGTTTGTAGTACATTTATTTTTACCTTTGGATCTAACTAATTACTCGCTAACCCAGTGCCCCAAACTGAATCTTATGTTCTGTCAATTAATTGAAGTTGCCGCAGATTATTTTCAACCGTTTTAGCGATTTGACACCCAATCGGGCGGTATCCTTTCGAAATCGGGAAGTACGCTTTCTTCACGTTGTAATCCTCTCCAATCCTCTGCAGATGAACAAACCATCGTATGTAAGTTATTTTATATACGAATATTGCCCTCGTTCTCTCTGATGTTTGTCTCCATAAACTCACAGTAATGGACATATACACCTGAAAGATCGAAGAAGATAAAGAAAATGTGTCACTAAAGCATATCTATATATGCTATATATGTATAGAATGTTTATTCATACCAATGCATAAGCGACTCTATTCAATTTGAAATAGAATTACTTATTCATTGGTATGAATAAGCATTCTATTCAGTTATTGAATCGCAATAAGAGTTGGTGGTAAGGGGGCTGAAAGAAAGAAATTAAGGAGTATAGGCAACGGATCGGCGACCCCTTGGTGTTACAGATCTCCATGGGCAGTGGCGATTGCTTACCATCAGGTAACCCACATGCTGGTTAGCCCACTTACATATAAAAAAATCTTGATATTCCCAATAAAAAGGGAATTTCATGGTACGCGGGTATTTTTTAACTAACGGTCTTGGATCATTAATATTAAATAATCGAAGCTTAAAGTGCTTATCTAACCCATATCTATCTCATTCCTTCTCCATATTATCCAACCAACGACTTAGCGTTCGAAAAAAATATCAGAGTATCAGGAAATGAAACAAAGGTACGACTTGTGAGCGTCACTCCGATGTTAGGGGAATCCAGGACATTGTCGAGAGCATCGACTTTTATTCCTATATCGTTTAAGATTTGATGACGATTTGTTTATATATCATACTAGTTGATTCGACAGATGTGGCTTCAATATCCCTTAGATTATTTTTCAATTTATCCGGAATTAAATTTTCCAAGCTTTATTTGAAAAAAAAAAATGCCATATAGTTCGGTGTTCTCAAGTTACCACCGAACACTATTTAATTTGTATAAGATGCGAAAGTTGCTCTGGCAGAGATATAGGGTACAGCGTACCTCCATCTCACTAATATCGCGCCCAAATAACAATACTCTTGAAGGCTTGTTGTATTCCTGCGAATGACTGAGGTCACTAGAAAATAGGAAAGATATATTTCATATTGCGAGCGTTAATATGGCTATGGTAGAGGTATTTACCCTATCGGGCAGCTTATGAAATACGCTATGCCCACCTCTCTTTTTGCCAGAATCTCTTTTGTCGGTCAGCAGGGTGAACCACGTGCGGGCGAGGTTGACCACTTACACCCCATTCAAAGTAGAATTTTCAAATTTTCGACGTTCCCATTACAATTTTCCAACATATGGAAGTAATCAACCAAATTTAATCACACAAGTTAAGGTATACCTCTCAAGATGCAGGATTACCGCGATCCGATGAGGGATCGAGGATTCACCGATGCTCAGCGACATTGATTGATTCACCTCCGCATTTCACAGCCAATTGTATTGGGTGCTGTACATTACAATGTCGTAAATCATCCAAATATGAACTTTAAAATAAACGTCGTAAGGGTTGAGGGAAGTGTATTAGTAATTAAGTGATGCGTCAAGAATGGACCTTCGAATTTGACAGTAAAACGGATTGATACCGCGATAGATTTATCATAAGCTTGAATTTATATAGAAAATTGTTAAGTGTATATATTTACAATCTAATTATAATACCTAGATATATGAATAAACGTGCTTCGGAGGTTCTGTTCATGTAGGCTACCATGTCGTAATTGTTTGTAAATACTGCTGAGGGAAGTTGATTCCACAATTTCATAGTTCGTGGTATGAAATGTCTTAGGAAATGTACTGTGGTAATTGCCAATTGTCAAGATGATAATTATGGTCTAATGATGGTACGGTAAGATGATGGGTATTCTTATGGAACAAGAAAAGAAGGAGTTGCTGTGTTGGCAGCGAGGGTGGGGGCACGCGAGAGATATTTCAAATTGCGAAGATAGGAGGGCCATATGTTTGTCTGCCATCCGAAGTAGTATAAAAAAATATAATTTATGGCGAGTTGTACGATAGTGGAACTCAGCGGCAGGTATCTAATCAAACGGCTCATCCGAGCGCACCCTGTGATATAATTTTTGGACACGTAGGACTTGCCTAGAAATATCGCATAGTTTTGAACTAGAAAATATAAAAAAAACTCTCATAAAAAAACTGAGAATTACTGACTAAGCTGAAGCAGATTACGATCGGATGTTTTGATTGCGGAAATCTAACTTTACTTTAAATTAGTGCTACAGTAATAAACTTAGCAGAGACGGAGACGCTCTACCGATTAAACTGAAGATGTTTATCACGAATAGAATATAGAACTATATAAATAAATAAATATTGTCAGACAAATTACACAGCGCCATCTAGCCCCAAAGTAAGCGAAGCTTGTGTTATGGGTACTAGACAACTGATAAACATACGTAAATACATTTTTTTTGTAAATACATACTTATGATACATAGAAAACAAACAGACCAAGACAAACAGACATGTTCATGCACACAAATGTTTGTCCTGTGTGGGAATCGAACCCACGAGCGTCGGTGTCGAAGCGGCGTCATTGACCGCTACGCCACCGAGCTCGTCAATATATATAATAGAAGTCAGATTTTCGGAATCAAAAAACCCGATGGAAATCGGCTTCTGCTTCGGCGGTAGTCCCCCAGCTCTAATTCCAATTTTTATAAATAAATAAATAAATATTGTCAGACAAAGTCGTCTCACTAAAGCATAATATGTCGAACTCTCTATCCCTTATAGTCATTTCATTTAAGGTTAACTCCAAGAAATCAATTTTGTTACACAGACCCGCAATATTCTGATGGAGAATTCTAATTATTTTTTTTTGTTCAGTCATGTTAGATTTGCTTTTAGATTGGGGAATATTGTCCAGCTGGCTTACGAAAAAAATATCATTGTTACAATTATTATTTTCTAGGGTAAGTATATCCGTCATTAAATATGTTAAGTCCTTAAAAATAACAGAGAGACCTCGTCCATTTATCATTCCATATTGTCGTGAGAACATAGTTTTCGAGTAGTCAAGATTTAAATTACAATCTAAAATATAAGCGTATTCATGTGTTAAGTTGTCATGATATAATATATTATTAAAAATTGCAATTCTAGTATTATACAAATTTGCGTAGTTATTTATTCTAAATGTAGGTGAGCCAATTATCACATTTGTATGTTGCAAGTGTTGCAGTTGCTCCCTTATAAACAATACTAAATTTGAATAATCACACGTTGTTCTAAAGTCATCACTACCTATTAATACAATGCAAAAGTCGCGCATAGTAAAACCCTGTGTTTTAAGGTGTATGTTACTGATTCAATCAAACACACGAGCCATCATCATAATCAAGTCATTTTAGTCTCCACTACAGGAGCACGACCCTCTCTCGTCCGTCCCAGACAAAAGGAGGATTTGGCTTACACTCCCCACGATGGCCAAACGGGTTGGGGAGGCCTGATCGAGGTTTGATAATGTATTTCCCTTAGTCGCCTTGTACGACATCCACGGGAAGAGACGGAGTGATTATATTCTAGTCTGCCGGAAAACACACGGCCATAACAATAACACGAGCCATACCTACAGTATTTATTTTTAGTTATGCTAAAGTTTCTTGTACAATAAGTTTATATATTTTGCAACGCATTCCCAAACTGGACAACATAATCCCATACTAACAAAAAGTCCTGTGGGGATTAAACGCGAATCCCTTAAATTGGCGTCAGGCTCACCTGACCGGCCGCTGGACCTGAGGGGTCCTGGCAGGGAGTAAAGGGCTGTATTATTACAGATTTCAGGCTACATTGCTTGCTTTGGAAATAGAGACAAAAAAAATTAAAGAAACTTTTATTCATTGCTAATATAAAATTACTTAGACAATTACTTTGTTTTGTTCATCAAGCCCTTTAATTTGATACTCATGTCGTAGGGATTAATGTGGAAATTATAAATCGACATTTTATGGCGGATGCCATATTGGATTAAAAATGGCGGGATTTAGGTAATCATGTACTAACAACATGTACGGACAACGTCTGTCGGCTCAGCTAGTTAATTATATTTAACTGGTCACTCATATATATTTGTTGAGAAAGCAAACTAGTTTCGATCTCAAGACCTTCATCAGGGTGACTTTCCAGACGCGTCCACTCTCTCTCGATTGCGACAAACACTGTATAATCATATATTGTCATGAGAACACAATGAGTGCACTAGTTTTCAGCTCAATCGGACACTGAAAAGGTGGTCAAATTTAACTTGCAAGATTTGATTGCAGACACCGCGGTTTAACTATGTACAAAATTGTACAAATGTATTAGCCGAAACTATGTGTATATTACGGAATACTCATACATATGTAATGTGCACGGGGAGGTGACTTGATTGAAACACTTTGCTGGTCGGTAACTGAATCTATGAATATCTTTATTCAGAGAAATCATGGGTTTATCTACTATTAAAATAGTGCATGATTAAACTAGGTGACCTGACATACATAGGAAGTAGGTTGTCCTACATATTATAAGGTTTCAGTACAAGGTAACAATAATGAGTAATGATAATGAGGGCATCTTGTGTCTCCACACTACACATATATATTACGGTAAAGTACAAATTACCTGTATATTTAATTAATATAAAAATGTTTGTCGCTGTTCTAGTGATACATCGATGAAGGCCGATTGCGCGCACGTAAAAGCATTACTCATTGCACGTTCCGCCTGAGCTATGCATGCAAGAGAGCGGAACAAGCGATAGAGAGGCACGATCGGGCTATGTTTCTTAAGCCGTTATCGCGTAAAATTATCGTCCGTAAACCGACTTTACAGACAAGCAATTGTATATCAAGGCAGCAATGTATTTCATGCATGGCGCCGGGGCCGAGGGGTCGTCAGTAATGAACAAAAACGGCCAGTAATCCGACAACACACGAGGGGCGTCTGTTCGACAAATACTATTACCTTTTTAATTCCACTGAAAATAAATTGACTAGTAATTAAATACTGCATTCTTAATTATGCCATTCAGCTATCTCCATTCGTGAAACTATTTTCTACCCGACTGGGGAATGTACCTCCACCTCACAGAATATCGCAGCCAAATAACAATTCCCTTGAGGGTTGTTGTGTGACCTGAGAGTGAGTTCATTTTGTGTATGCTTTGTGTTTTGACGAAGATCATACTTCATCTATGGCAACCCTAAACATAATTCCATCAGCGGCCAATTACTTAGCCCAGCTCCATAGCAAAGGTTAGTTTGTGCAAATTTCCTGCATTCGCCAAGTTTTAATCGACCTGCGTTATAACTCTGGCGAGTACTTTAATTAAAATTTTATCCTTTGAGAGTTGCCGCGAACAGCGGTCAGCCATCGTTAACCTTAAGGCTAATATTTTAAATGTGAAGCGAATATATTAGGACACTTTTTGAACGACTCCAAAAAAGAAAGTTTATTTATATAAATTTTATTGATCACAAAATTACATAAGGTTACAAAAGGCGCTTAACGCTAAAAGCATTTTTAACGTTAAGTCCGCTTTTTGTACCGTCAGAAAATATCAAATAATTTCCACACTAACTTCTACGATATGAATATTAAATGAAAAATAGAGATGAACGAAATAAGGTAGACAAATAAAAGCCAGTTTTAAAAAATGATTATTCTCATTTGGCAATCATATTCTTTTCTTTTTTTTCTTATCTCTAGGCATTTAGGTACTGGTTATTAAGCAGCATTTACTTTTACCTGGTGGAGGTGGTACATCACCAGTTCGATCTTCTTCTTCTTCTTAGTCGTACGCTCCTGGCGGAGCGGTCGTGGTCATGGATCGCCTGGCAATTTGGTTGCGGCCTCTGCGAGTCGCCTCCATCTCTCTCTATTTGTGGCATTACGTGTGCATTCAGTGAGGGAACACCTGGTAGCTGATTTAATCAGGTCTGTCCATCTTGTGGGTGATCGGCCTCGCGAACGTTGACCTTCGACTCTTCCCTGTACCATCAAACGTTCCAAAGAGCTTTCGTTGCGGATGATATGTCCAAACATCTTAAGGATTCGCACTTGCACAATCGACGAAAGCCTTTGTTTGATACGAAGCTCTTTCAAGATGGAGATGTTAGTGCGGTGAGCAGTCCATTTAATCCTCAACAAGCGCCTCCAGCACCACATCTCAAGGGCGATCAGAATCATAGTTCATGACGTACAGCCCCCTTACCACCATC
Organism: Hypsopygia costalis; assembly: GCA_937001555.2. Classification (NCBI taxonomy): domain Eukaryota; kingdom Metazoa; phylum Arthropoda; class Insecta; order Lepidoptera; family Pyralidae; genus Hypsopygia; species Hypsopygia costalis. The sequence goes on from OW443331.2 coordinate 1,355,116, forward strand.
TCTTATGTATGAATAAGCGTTCTATTCAGTTATTGAATCACAATAAGAGATGGTGGTAAGGGGGCTGGTCGGATTAGTTTTGGCTCCAAAGATAACGGTGAATCATCGTCTCGACAATTTAAAACCTTGTACGCAGTTTCCATTTTTAGAGAAAACTATTGTTTACGTAACGGCAGACGGGGCGTGCTCGCCGGAAATCTGAAACAAATCACACGGCGCGGACCGGATCCTTACGCGAGGTGAGACATACGGACAACACACTGGTGTGCATTGCGTATTAAAATAGTTCATGGAACAGTGAGAATATGTTGTATGTCCTCACTGTTCAATGCACTATTTTCACAGTCAATTTTACTTACCAAACCGAGCCAGAACGACACGTCGTCGATAACTTAAAAAGTATATAATTCTTTTTCAATTGAGGATTGTTATTACTGTGAGTGTGAAAGGTAGTTTTTGCTTCAGGTTAGCTTATGCATGACATATAGGCAGTACTATAAAATATAAGTCTAATTATCTTCGACAAAACAAAAATAATTAACAGAGAAACGCCTAAATCCACCTGCCGTTCCTCAAAAACCACTAACTCTTTGCAATGCCCAACAGGGTTCATATGTATGTAATAATCTGCATACTGTATAAAACAACTTTATAACTATGTACTACTTATGGAATGCAATAAAGATATTGAGTATTCAATATTTCTATGAGTTGTAATAAGACAGAAGGACAAACTATTAATTACTTCACTCAGGGACTCAAAGGCAATGGTTGACTGGAGAGACTCCTCGAAGTAATAAGGCGCCCTTTAAATCATATTCTGTATAATGTGTGACTGACAAGTTCGGATTCGTTTGTATAAAGCATTGTTTCCAAACCATTTTTTATTCGCGGACTACTACGACGTTTTTGTTGGGAGTAGGGTCCGCAAGTGTCATATAAATCCATTATTATATAACTCGACTTGTTACTATTTTGTATGAGAGTTTATCACGGACCATAATTTTACCTCTCAAGGACCACTGGTGGTCCGTGGACCACAGGTTGAGAACCCCTGGTATAAAGAGTACACGCATATCACGCGAGAATTTTCAAAAATACTATCTTAACGGATGCCTACGTCATAATCACTACCTGTATGCCTAAATTCAACCCGATCCGTCCAGCAGCAGTTTGAACTGTGCGTTGATCAATCAACCAGTAACGATGGTGTAATAAAGTTTTAAAAACAAACAATTGAACTGTAATTATGATAAGCATCACCAACACTGTCATGGTGGTTTGAGACAAGTACCTAGTTATCATCGCAAACTTTTATCTACCAACTGCTGAATATAGACCTTCACCGCTGCTTTCCGCCAAATACGATTCTCCGCCTTACGTCTTACGTCATTTTAGTCTCCACTACAGGAGCACGACCCTCTCTCGTCCGTCCCTGACAGAAGGATGATTTGGCCTACACTCCCCACGCTGGGCAGATGGGTTGCGGAAGCCTGATCGACGTTTTATAATGTATTCCCTTCGTTGCCTTGTACGACATCCACGGGAAGAGACGTAGTGATTCTATTCTAGTCTGCCGGAAACCACACGGCCAGTTTATTACATGAAATTATGTACATGACAATAAGTTCCGAATTTGCACTGAAAGTAAACAACTGTTATGTAATACTAATGTTACGTGTTTATATTGTTTATATAGAAAACATAATGTGAAATCTTTTTTTTCTCGGCAGTGTTTACCTGCTAGCGTGCAACAGACAGGGCGGTGAGGGAATCGGAAACAAATCACATAGTTCACTACGCGGGCCAGTTCGTAGCGCGTCTACACTGGCGTAGAACTGGCGTAGCACTCTGGCAAATTGTGAAATAACTGAAAGAAAGACCGATACGTGTTGTATTGAGACATACTTTTATTATACGTCTTGATAAAAAAACTAATGCCAAAATAGTTTTGAAATGGAAATATTCAACTGCCCACCCACCTAGGCAGGTGGGACCTCTCTATTACCCCCTCGATAAATCTCGATAGAGCTGAGTGCTTTTTCCAGCTGAACTACCAGGAATGTTTGCGATGGTGACGAATTCTCTCATTTCTATTTACTGCTGTAAAGCCGTAGGTGTGGCGCCATCTACCTATTAAATATAACACTGCTAAATAACAATCTATGGTTATAAATGAAATTCGGTTTTTTTAATAACATCAAAATTATTATTATTTAATAGAACTTTTATAGAGCATGCCTACCATCAAGCTGGTCGTACGCTTATTTATCGCCCTAGTCGTATAAAAAGAAAAACACTAAGGTCGCTAATTTAACTCAGAAAATGATTGAGAACGGACAAGTCACATAGCGCGAAGGTCGGACAATCGATGTAGAAGATGGAGCGAAAAAGGGTTTTTACCGGGTCGGCAACGTGCGCGTGATGCCTCTGGTGTCACAAGCATCCATAGGTAGCGATAACCACTTACCATCAGTCAAATAGTATGATTGTTTACCACCCTAGTGGTATAAAAGAATAGACTGAAATCTGAAACTATGATGATTTATCAGCGAAATTCATTGAGCTTATGAAATCGTCCGATCGTTCTGTCTGTCCATTGCCATGAAACTCAAAATTTCGATATTCTGACTTCGGATTCGTGTAGAGCATCAAAAAGTAGTAATTTCGAAAAAAAAATTGCTATGGTGGCGCATGCTGCGCGTCCGATATTTTTTTATACATATTTGCCCATTCGTACACATAAAAGATAATATTAATTTAAATCAGAAAAAAAAAGATATTCGAAATTATTGTGCTCACAGCTTTACAATGAAAAAGGCACATCACGTAGCAGTCGAGTGAAGGTGGAAACGGCCAATAAAAATGTATTGAGGGATTTGTAGTGGAATATGCTGGAATAAACTACATCGTGTTGTGGTGGTGTGGGCAGAACTGGCCCGGCAATGCCCGGGCTGTGGGTAATTAGCGAATTAACGCATGTCGATTGTGCACGCTGGGTAAATTGGAAATTTTTAACGTTTCACACCACGATTTTTAAAGGAATATATGTTTTGTAAGTGACTCATCTTCATCGAGAGCCAAAGCCTGCCTCACCCGCATGTGGTGCATCGTGCCGACTAGCGAAAGAGGGTACTTTTGCTAGCCAGCCTTGGGGGCTAGCAAAATTGCAGTTTGCGAAGTAGAAAAGCGTAGCGATCGCTAATTTGAACTGTGGAGCTCATACTAAAATGTTCGCATTGACAAATGTTACGTGATCTATCTAACGTTGCGTTAGCAGCGGGAGTGCCAGTGCATGAGCAATGCTCTTCGGTACCTCACCTCCGAACCATTTTTTACTGCAAAAATTGGTCAGTAGTTTATAGCATCGACGTTCGTCAAAATCATTTTTAACTAACCTATGCAGTCAAAAGTAGTATTATCTGAGGACGTTGGGTAGGTTAGGGTAAGCTTGTGTCCAATGAAATTGGAGAGGAAGGTGAGGTACCCGAGGTATAACTAATCAAACCTAGGAGCACCTAGAATTCGGGTATTGACTATAACATTATGTATACACAAAACTTGAATGTGCAACAAGGCGGCCTTATTACTGAAAGCAATCTAATATATCATCATCGTCATCATCATCATCAGGTCCATTTTAGTCTCCACTACAGGAGCACGGCCCTCTCTCGTCCGTCCTAGACGGAAGGAGGATTTCGCCTACACTGCCCACGCTGGCCAAACGGGTTGGGAGGCCTGATCGATATTTGATAACGCATTTCCCTTAGTCGCCTTGTACGACATCCACGGGAAGACATGGAGTGATTCTATTCTAGTCTGCCGGAAACCACACGGCCAATCTAATATATAACATGTCCAATATATAACTACTTGATTTAGTCAATTAGCACTTTAAACCCGACATTTATAACTTTGGATGTAGGTAATTAATATATTCTCTCGCCTAGGATTTGTATTTACAAATTTTACATTAACCCTACGTTTTGCGATCAGGATGGTTACAAAATAAACACCATTGCCAAACTGCATCCGTGAAATTGTCAATTTTTGGCGATTCACTCGGCGGTATTCAGAACTGAATTAAGGGTTTAATACGTACATGGTGTTCATTTACGTAAATTGGGAGTAGGTAGTCCTGTTAACATACGATTTATTTCGATACTTATGTATGATATTAGTATTATTTATTTTCTGGGTTAATGGTTAATGGGAATGATTAAAATTAAATAATACCCATATTAGAAAATAAATAATACCAATGTATTATTTATTTTCTAATATGGGTATATGGGTAATATGGGTATGGGTATAATACCCATATTAGAAAATAAATAATACCAATGTATTATTTATTTTCTAATATGGGTATTATTTAATTTTGAGTATTACAACTTAGGATATATAAAAGAACTTGTTTCTGTGAATGAGTGAGGTTACCAAATGTGAGGACATACTGTGTTAGCAGCGGGGGTTCTTATTCTGACTGGTATTTCATACACACACATATGGCTAAGGTAACCGCTTAACACGCATAGTATACAGTGGTACAGGCACGTGAGTGGCCACGGCGGCGTGCGGACGATACTTTTTTTGATGCAGGCGTCTTGGCCTACAGTAACTGTTTCACGTCAGATGGTCCGTTAGCTTAGAGCTTTGGAGCCTAAATTAGAAAGAAATGCGTATGTTTATTATCTTTCTTTAACATTGCTTAATTTTTTTTTCTTTTTATACAACGACGGGTGGCAGACAAGCATACGGCCCGCCTGATGTTAAGCGGTTACCGTAGCCATATTAACGCTCGCAACATAAAGTATCGCTCGCGCGCCGCCACCCCCGCTGCAATCGCAGCATCTCCTTCGCTTCTGGTCACCTCACTCACACGCAAGAACGCAACAACCCTCAAGGGAATTTTTATTTGGCTGCGGTATTCTGTGAGGTGGAGGTACATTCACCAGTCGGGTAGCTTACAATTACGCTCCCTACCTCTCTTTTCGCCAGAGCTTCGTTTGTCAGTCAGCAGGGTGCACCGCTTGCAGGTGAAGTTGGCTTTGGTTCAAAGATGTTGATAAACCACTTACACCCCAATGTTTGTTATCTTTCTTTAACATTGCTTAACTTAAAAATTTTAACAGCTTTCCAAAGTTTAAAAATGTCAGCCGTTTTAGAAAAATCCGTAAAACATTTAATACACGAGAGAACTGCTGAGTGCTGATATAAGAAACTCAAAGTCACAAACTATATCAGGTAATCAAATATTTCCTAATATCAATTTACTTGAAAACTTTCAGCAGAACCAATACTTCACTTGCCCGAAACACCTACGTCCGGTCGTCTGATATTGAAATCAATTCAAACTTCGGCGGATATATCAAAGTTTTTCGTTTTCATTACCTACGTACCGAATTAAACTTTGTGCGGGCGCAGCCAACTTAGGGATATCACTTAGAGTTCCGTTTACTTAAAGCTCATCCAAGTTGTTTAAGAAAATAATATCATTAGTAATTTTCAACTTGGTTTAACTTCATTGGCTATTGGTTTTACTTGAACGTAAATGTTGTTTTGTGCAACTATTATAATTTATTGAAATTTCGGGAAAATTTTCTGCTTTGGAATTTAACTTCCGTCTTGGTTCTATGAGATATCGTTTTGGATATAACAAAGAAAGAAAAGAAACAATATATTATAAATATAAATATTTATTGATTATTTAGTAGGTTACTTTTAATTTAAAATTTAAATTAGTTGTGATATTGGTGCAATAAAGTGTTATAAAAATATTATATTCTATTCTAACTTTCACTGATTATCTACCTTCAGATACTATTTGATAAAACGTTCTAAAAAACGAAAATATAGCTGTGACTAACGGACACAATACTCTAGGATTATCAAGAAGATAAAATAGTAGTTGAATTAAAAGTTTACGTGTAATTTCCATAATTTTAAGTATAAGTCAAATAGTTTTAATTATTTATGTTAATATATAAAAGAAGAAACTGACTGACTGACTGACTTATATGTATATATCAACGCACAGCCCAAACCGCTGGGTCTAGAGATTCCAAACTTGGCACGAAAGGATGGAAGGCTTATATCCAGCAGTGCGTAGATACAAGCTGATGATGATGATGATGATGATACCTTTATGGAGACGAGACAAAGTCACAATTAAACTTAATCTTTGGGTGAACAGCTAAAAATATATTCGAATTCAAAACGTGTAACCGTCTACACGGCATTTATAACACCAGTTACCCGGAATGAACATCGCTAAACACGTCGTCCAAAAATGTCACCAGGCTAACAATCATAAAAAAAGAAAAACAAAAAGTCCGGCTGTCACCACCACACCACAAACACACATAGTGGCAAATAAATACCTACAATTTTTCGCCCACCGTCCGCACGTGAGGTGAATCCAATCATTTTTTCTTATTTCCCAGATTGATTGGGCGGGCGGTTATTTTTTTCGTTTATCATCGCAAACAAAGCGAGGGCAGGTGAGGTGAAATGCTTCAGCATTTTTTCAGAGAAAAATACTATTTTTGTTTCACTTTTTTATATTAATAAATAAATGTTTCTGAACAATTTACACAACGCCATCTAGTCCCAAATTAAGCGCAAAGCTTGTGTTATGGGTACTAGACAACTGATAAATGTACTTAAATACATTTTTTTTTGTAAATATATACTTATAATACATACAAAACACCCAGAACAAGACAAACAGACATGTTTATGCACGCAAATGTTTGTCTTGTGCGGGAATCGAACCCACGACCTCAGAGTCAATGTGGCCATTGCTAACCATTCGTACACCGAGCTCGTCATATGTCTCTGTGGCAATGGGTGTCTGATATATGTTATAATATTCAATTCAGATCAGGGTACCTACCGCCTAAGCTGAAGCCGATTCCCATTGGTTTTTTGATAGCGAAAATAAAACTTCCATTTAAATTTGTGATTTTTGTGTATTGTTTAGCTGATAGTAAACCCTCGAGCTCTACCGACTGAGCTGAAGATGTTTATCAATAACTAAAACGTGAAATCTATTTTTCTAATCAAAATATTTATCGATGGTAATCGGCTTCAGCTTCAGCGGTAGGGCCCCAGCTCGATCGACTCGAAAGAAAGAAAGGAAGGAGTTATAGGCTGGCAACGGATCGGCAAGACAAGACCTTGGTGTTGCTAATCTCCGTAGGCGGTGATGATTGCCTTCCATCAGGTGACCTACATGTTCGTTTGACCCCGTCCCTTATATAAAAAGAAACCACCGTTTCCAACATAGATGTACAAAAAATAAAACACCCCTTTATCGACCGAACCTATTACCTCCACAAAAAACAAGTAACATAATTATAACCAGCGAACCATGAAATGATATCTCAAGTTACGGCAGTAGTGGCCGGGCCGTAAATCCGGGGCAGGTGCCGGCTGAAGTTTTATCAGATCCGGTTATTGAATCTGTAATCCGGTTTATTGCCCGGTAATAAAATCGTGAATAAAGCCTCCAGTAATTGCTATTGAGATGTCCGTTCACGGGCAATAATGGCTTAGGTCATTTGAATGTGGCGTGTTCATTGGTTTTGATGTATTTGTGATCAGCAGAAAACACCTGATGGGCAATTCTCGATCTCACAATGTCAAATTTGGTATTCTCTTATCAGAATATGAAACTTCAAAGTTTAATTTAAGTATAATAATATCGAAATGTGTCGGAAAATTAAACAAATTAAGAATATTATTTTGTCAATAATAGGAATTGATAAAAATTAATTAATAAAATCTAGTATATAAATCTTTAGTGAATTCACAATTCCATTTCGATTCAATCAAATTTCATTCTACGATCGTGAAATATGACCTTCAGTTCTAGGATAAATAGGTAAGTTTTCAAGGAAACTAATACTAATTTTAATATCCATACATATTAATAAAATTGTTATCGTTCGTACTTAAATGGTAGGTATTTAAGAAAAATAATATTTATAAGACAACTAGCTGACCTCTCAGACGTTGTCTTGTCTTCTTAAATTATGAATATTGAATTGGAATTTGTTTCGCGCAATCTGAATGAATTCAAATGACTAACAGTTTTGTCAAAGGACATAAAGTTATAAGTAGTATAGTTAACGTTAGATAAATTAATATAATAAAAAAAAGGAATAATAATATATATACATTAGAGATACATATGAGGGGGAGGCGGGTGACATTTCGTCTAACATCTACCATCGTTGAGTCTGCATATTTGGTCAACGAATTACAATTTCAGCTTGTTAATTTTTAGAGACATGTCGACAACTGTGGTGCTAAGTAGAATAGCATCATTCCAGAGAAATTTATGATTGCTGAATAGGCGGCGAGCGGTGCAGGATGAGATGCTTCCATACCGCTAACCAACGTCATTATTTCCGTTCATAATCGTAACCAGTATTTGTTAATTCTTTACATTACCTAAGAAAAAATATATTACATGTTTATTATTCAATTGTAATTAGGTAGCTATAAGATATCCCTCACCATATTACGACCTGGCAAAGATCAGGCAAAGATCAGATCAAATATACCTCACATTAGAAGTCGTCGTAAATATATACATCAACATCTATCTATGGAGTTGATACTTGTTGTTATTTTATTCTCTTATTTAAAACGCAATAAAACTGCACAATTTATGAATATTAGTTCTTGGATCCAACAAATGGTAATTAAAATTCCATCCGCCTTTAAAATTAAGCGTCTAACGTGCTCTAAGAAACCCCCGAGAGGTAATGCTGCAATAAAGTGCATAGCAAATAAAATGCACACGTAGTCTGGGCACGAACACCTGAATTACTGGGACTTTGCGTACGAGAACGCAATAGCTCAGTAGGTGGAATCCCAGTAGAGATCCTACGCTCTGGATTATTAATAGACATTTTTTGCAGTTTCCTTACAAATGCACTGCTGGTTTAAGAAATTAGACGTCTATGACTTGCCGATACTGTATAATTTTAATCTTAACCACAGTATAAGTAATAGTACAGGGTGTGGCCATATTGTACGTAGCAATATGGCCACACCCTGTCGCTCTCACAAGACGACCTCACCTCCCCTCTGAGTCGAGTGGAACCGATCGCAAGGGCTGCCACGCGGCGCCGCGTATTACTAAAGTTCGTTCGTAGTATATAAAAATAAATGTTATGTTATAAATAATAAATAAATAAATATTGTCACACAAATTACACAGCGCCATCTAGCCCCAAAGTAAGCGAAGTATATGTATAATCTATTTTCAAATGAATGTATATATGGTAAAATGATTTATTTATTATTATGTAATCACAGTCATTGAACTATTTGTATTTTAATTAGCAAATCAAATATTTTATCCGGATTTTTTTTAAAGTTGAATGTTGATTGAATTCCATATTTTCAAATATAGAATATCATGATTAGATTGTATAATGACCAATTATAACCCGCATGTAACAATGAGTGTGCCACGGGAACGTAATTGGATTTAATGCAGTCTCATAATCACAATCATTCAATGAAAACCTTTAATGATATTTATTATTACAATATTACCTACAATATTTAAAGTATAACATCTTGCATCACAGCTCGAGTTACCTACTTTGATATAAAGTCAACCCTAAGGCATCATACATACACACATTTGCACGTATACCGACGTGGTCTAATTTATGTAGTAGTTATTTGTATGGAGTGGCCACGGTGTGCGCTATCTTTTACCTGCCCATTACTCGATCGAAATTCATTTGCGCATACAATGACATGATAATATCATGAAATCTCTCAGAGGAGAAATATAAGATGTTATTGTTTAGCCTAATTGATAGAATCAAATAAAACTGAATAATGCGATTCATTTGCTAATTTCATTTTCATTTCAGATTGATATATCTCGAAAACCACATGTTGCTTGTTGCCAACCGGGATTCTAGGTCTATTCTAGTTACGCTGCCATATCACAATATTGACAAACTCATCAATTACCTACATAATAAAATTATTTTGTCCTAAGAATGGTCTCACTCACTCCTCAATTATCTCTCGTCTCAATTGAACGTCATTTTCTGTTCAGCTCATTATGACCCTCTACTTAGATAAATGATTTAGCGTCCGGTAAACTTTTCTCCGGTTTTTAACTCGGCTCATGAAAAACCGTGTTCCGTTCGCCGTCACTGCAGACAGGTTTTTAATTAACAAAGCCGAAACACTTCGAGGCTGGGTAAAAAATGTGGGCCCTTAACGAGTTTACACAGGGGACTTGTGGAAATGATGTAAAAAACTGTTGCTAAAAAGATAGCCAAGGCAAGCAGTAGAGATAACCTTTAATTTCTTCTAAAATATATCTTTGTGTGTTGATACGACGACGGTTGATATTTCCGAAGCGTGGGGTGTAAGTAGTTCATCGACATCTTTGAACCAAAGCCAGCCTCACCTGCACGTGGTGCACCCTGCTGACTGACAAACGAGGCTCTGGCGAAAAGGCTGGCAACGGATCGGCAACCTCTTGGTGTTGCTGATCGCCATGAGCGGTGGTAATTGCTTTCCATCTGGTGACCCACATGCTCGTTTGCACCCCTCATAACGTAAAATATTAATTTGTAAGAATAATTTCAAAATCAAATTAAAACTTTGTGAGTAGCTTTCTAAATATTTAGTACAGTTTTTTGTATTAATTACCTTCTTTTCTTTTTTTTTATACTACGTCGGGTGGCAGACAAGCATACGGCCCGCCTGATGTGAAGCGGTAACCGTATCCATATTAACGTTCGCAACATAAGATGCCGCTCACGAGCCGCCAGCCACGCTGCCAACGCAGCATCTCCTACATTTCTGGTTACCTCACTCACTCGCAGGAACACAACAACCCTCAAGGGACAATTCCCTTGAGGGTTGTTACCTACAGAATACCGCAGCCAAATAACAATTACAGGTACATTCCCCAGTCAGGTAGCTTATAATTACGCTTCCTACTTCTCTTTTTACAAAGCCAACTTTTCCTGCACCGCGTGCAGGTAAAGTTGGCTTTGGTTCAAAGATGTTGATGAAATCACTTACTTAACTTGTTAAGTTCAAGAAATGCTATTAATAATAATTATATATACGAAACGCGAGGAGCTCGATGGCGTCGTTGCGAGTGTCAGTCTAATCGATCACGCAGGTTAAGCAACGTCGACCGTAGCCTATCTACGGATGGGTCTATTTATCGGTACCGTGCTTCGGTGGGCACGTTATGCCGTCGGTCCCGGTTGTTGTCATTAGATGACAGTCGTTAAGCCAAGTCAGTGGCCTTTGCGCGGCGTGGGAACACTAGCCTTCGCCAATTCGCAATTGGGTAGTGTGGTGGAGTACGCTGCTTTTTTTTTATACCACTAAACCCTGTAAAAACCTCTTGACGCCCTTTTGGAACAACCTTATGCTGTAGTCTCCTGAGAAAACCTCGACCTAAACCCCTTCGATTGAGGAGAGACCCGTATCCCATCAGTAGTAGTTTCAGTTTCAATTTCAGTTTATTCATTAACAAATATACATTGTGTTTGAAAATCATCTTAAAGCTAGGTAGTTAACACGTATTGTTAATGATAGGAGAGCGTATATTAAAAATGGACTGTAATTAATAAAATAAAAACAAGGCCAGAAGAATTAAGAAAATATATTTACTTTCACACCGTTCGGCACTTGACATTAGAATATTTTACAAAAAAAGCAATATAAAAATGACATAAATTCTAAAATATTATTTAAAAAAATCTACAAAAGAGGCACATAACAGCTGGCGAGACTGCCAGCAATACGTATTATTGTTACATTGTACTCAATATTTCGAGACTAAATTACATTATGTATTATCAAACTTTAACATTCAAACAAATTCAATGTCATTTTTCGCAATTATCCAAACATGTCATTATTCATTATTAATTATTATTTAACATTATGAATATTATGTCATTTTAAAGTATTATATATAGTATGATTACTAATTATTTACGTCTGAAATTCTATAATGGTATAATGTGGGTTGATGTCGATAAATAGGAAAATTCGTGAGAATATGTTGTTTGTTACTCTTTCATGAATAAACGACTGAACACATTTGGGTGTCCTTTACATGTTAAGTCGGAAGCAGAAACTAGTTTTTTTAATAAATCACGTACAGTAACTTGTTAAAATTGACCAAAATAATTCATGTTAGAAGATACATACACAAGTGTCAACTCGGTCCAAAGTTTAGTGACTCAAACTGTTATCTAGTTCAGTGTTCCGGCTCACCTGCTCCGACACCTAGATTTATAGTTCCCAACTATTCCAAGAGTTAGCGGGAATGAACTGAACTTTGAACTGGGGTTCAGTGGGCCGGTTCACCTGGCAGAAATTATTGTTTGACTTTCACGGTTCATTTTTACTAGCTTGCTTCCGCGACTTTGTACACATGTATTCTAATATCTAGAGAGAATTTCCAAAAATCCTTTTTTAGCGGCTACGTTATTATAGCTACCTCATCATCATCATTATCAGCCTGTATCTAGGATTCACTGGTGGATGGATATAGGCCATTCCTAATGCTTTCCACCATATGCGATCCTCCGCGTTCCACATCCAACCACTACCAGTCAGTGTTTTGAGGTCGTCGGTCCATCAGTCCATCTAGAGAGGGGGCGCTCTACGCTTCGTCGCCCCATACATGGCATCAACTCTAGGACTTTCCTCCCCCATCTGCCATCGCTGACGCGACAGATGTGATAGCTACCTGTATGTCAGATAACAGTCCCATCCGTCTAAAGATGTGAGCTGTGTGTTGATAGACCAGTAACCTTTCATATGCACAGAATACGGAAGAATACGTCGAGTGCGAACTAACGTCCGGCCCGCTTGATACGAGTATAAACCCTAAAGACACCTGCAATCGAATGCTTGAATGTTGCCATTCCTGCTGATGATGCACTATGTCCTTAGAAGTTTTCTGGCGAGTTCACTCACTCGCAGGACAACAATCTCAAGGGTTAGAGACGTGGCTGAGTTCTTCAGTGAGGTAGAGTGACTTTAGTCTATTGTCACAATACATTATTGTTGAACACCATATAAGTTACTATAGAAATTTTGCTATATGGTAAAAACTATTGTCCAATTTTATAACTACAGTATTTTTAAACATTTTTATACTACGTCAGGTGGCAAACAAGTATAGCACGCCTTATAATTTAATCAAAACAACGTAGTCTTTTTACTTGATTTTTTTTATGTGTTAGTAAAAGTAAACAAAACAAAACTTTAAACTTCCAAATCTTCAATTTGAAGCCAACCCCATCACTGAAACAATAAAAGTTTAAAAACACATTTGATTCCGCCCGCGCGCCGCCCGCCGCCCGCCGCCCGCCCAACGCCCGGGCAGCGACGATCGCTCACGGCGGATCGCAGCGCGTCGACACCACCATTTGTCTTCTACCACCTTTAAAAGCTATTCACAACCATTTCTCTTTTTTAAAAACCTTTAGACACTTCCTTTTCGTTTTTCAATCGCCCCCGTCGGAGTTATCGCGATAAATGCCTTTGTTTGGGCGGTGCGGACATTGCTCGAGAGATGTTAATACCACGTTTTTGAAGATTGTAATAACTAAATATTCCTGGACAAATTACACAGCGCCATCTAATCACAAACTTAACAATGCTTTTATTACGGGTAGTAGCATAGAGAAAGGAAATTAATATTTATCTAGTCGTTGGTATTAGTTATCAAATAGATATACTTCAGATTTTTTTTTGTAAATACATGCATACAATACAAAAAAAAATTGCTTGTCTGTATATGTAGTGGATAATTTTTCGTGATAATGTCCTAAGTAACATAAGCCGATCGTTCCTCTCTATCGCTTATTCCGCGCTATCGCTTGCACGCTCAGCTCAGACGGAACGTGACAATGAGTCATGCTTTTCTACGTTCCGGATTCGATCCCGCAGAGAAACCCCGAGCATAGCCAGCTCCATCGCTCGCTGCGCGACCTTTAGCCTGTGGACCAGTCCGATGGGTATTGTCCAAGTCTCTGCTCTATATATACATACTATATGTATTTTATTAAATGTTGGATAGCATTATTATAAATATTTTAATACGTCGAATAGATTTAAATTTGCTCATTAATACATTAAATCATTTTATATATATTTCATATTATTTTAATAAATGAAAAGAGCTCAATGCTGTATTTTAATTACTGATATTTGTACAACTACTAACTTTAGTTTTTAAGACCTTTGTTACTAACAATATATGGATTCAAATTATCTGAAATAAACATTTATTATTATATTATATTATAATTCTGAATAACTCTATAATATTAGCTCATACGAGACGTATGAAAGCAAAATTACATTCACTTCGTATTTGTGTTACATAAAATAACAATAAATGTAAATAACAATAAAAATGACTCGTTATCCAAAAGGTTTATCCAGCTGCTATTTTTATTCGTCACTTAACGTTACACCTACTTAGCGAGCATTGAACAGCCCACCAAGAATCACCTACGCACGTGGCCTACGCACCGACCCACGCATTTTTTTTCAGGTTTGGCTTTAATGTGGATGCCCAGGGTTCCAAATGCCCAACAAAGTAAAAATGAGTATTACAGACTTAGTAGTCGTAGTAGTGACTATTATAACTTTCAGCGGTCACTAGTTCTTGTCCTGTTGAAAGCTAAATAATTTTGTTAATCTATGGTTATAAAAAAAAAGATTGCTTCCTTCCCGTTTGTGTTAAAAGTATCCTGCTCGCTATGCTTTTACTCTTGCGTTGTGCGTGCGTGGTAAAGTTTTTACATACATTATATGGTCGAATGGTTAGCAATGGCCACTTTGACTCCGAGGTTGCAAGGGTTCGATGCCCGCACAAGACAATTATTTGTGTGCATGAACATGTTTGTTTAAATTAGTATGATGTATTCTATGAATTATATGTATCTATCTACAAAAAAATGTATTTAAGTATGTGTCATAATTTTTATTCTACAAAAATCCTCCAGGAAATATAATAGAAATATAATATAAACATATAAGAATTTAAGAAGTTTTTTTCTGGATATAAAGTAGCCACCGTCATTCTCCAGAGCTTAAATTATCTCTGTCAAAAAAACAATTTAAACAATTGATTCCTGTCGATGTAAAAGAAGGACAGTTAAACAAACAAACACTTTTTTGTAAATACATACATATAACCAGACCAACACCAGACGTGTTGTGCGGGAATCGAACCCGCAACCTCGGAGTCAAGGTGGCCATTGCCAGCCATTCGACGACCGTCTCGTCACCGACGGCAGCTCGTCAAAAAAAAGCTAATTACATCGTAAAAAATATACAAATAATTATAATCTCATTTACTGCATAGAGTTTACTACCTCTCGTACCTCACTTTGACTGTGTAATCAAAGTTAGATCAACAGCTCTTTATTATTACGCAGAACAACGCAAACCGTTGAGTCGGCCGGACAGGTGAATGGATGTCTCGACCCGTTCGCTGGTAATCACTCACAAATAGTATTCCGGACGTCGGGCATAAGTGACGGAAAGAAGCGATTTAATACTTGAACTCCTAGTAATAATAACGTAATATTGGGATACAATTTACTCATGAAGAGAAATGAAAATATTGTCAATACTAAATGAACCTTAAATTTAACGAATGAGATCTTCGGTTTGTAAGACAACTGACTTGTTTTAGTTTTCAAATATTTAGTTTGGTATTTTGGATACAGGCAAAATTTAAAATTTGTACTTAAACAAAGTAAAATCCAATCAACTAACCTAGCCAAAATAAATTATAAAGTAAGAATAGAGAAATAATAGTAATAGGATATGCAAGCTATATTGATTGTAGAATGAGAAATAGAGCGTTATGCAATATATTTCTCGTATGCTTTTTTTGTAGATACATTGTTATAGTGGATATATTTTTTTTCTTTTCAATTCAAACTCTATTTACCATACTCCACAGAGGTAGGAGAAACAGCCTCTCATCTTTCTTCTATGCCGCCCACTTCTAGTACCTACACCAGTGGTTGCCAATTAGTTTTTCCTGCGTACCACTTCCAGAAAGAGCTGAAACTCGCATATCCCTTTATTTCATTGCTGTTTACGTATTTCTTCCTAGTACCTTATGTACCTTACTTAAGAGACTGCTTCACGTACCCCTTGATGCTCCTTCACGTACCCGCACGGGTACGCGTACCACTAATTGGGAAACACTGACCTACACGATTACTAATTCTTACCAAGGAAGTCCTAGCAAATTCTAATGCATATAATATTTAAAACAATAAAAACCAGTATATTAACGATATTTACAAATATTAACTAGTCATTAAGTTTCCTTAGATAAAAAAAACGCTCCGTCTATACTTCCGCTATCGCTTGCTCCTACATCCCACACCGCTGCCACAATCACTGGCAATCGCCGACAGTAGTCTGGCAATTAATCAGAGCCTGGTGCTTACCCTCCTTAATTGAATGCTCTCTTCAAGTCACAGCATTTATTGTGATCATCAATATGGTCCGACTCCTCTTTTTCCTATCGCCTGCATTTTCAGCATGTTTATTTTTCCAATTCGCGTGAAATGTCGCTGTTTGTTGATAGTAATTAATTGATTCCTTTTTTAAGTATGAAATGTATGTTCCTGAAACAATGGTGTCTTAAATATTACACGGGTTTAATCACTAGTCCTCTCTGTTCTTTTTAAAAAGGCCAAGATTTATCACCCAACATCAGATATAGACTTGATAACGGAGATTTAGAATCTATTAGGATGCCATCGACAGGCAACACTGATTAAATTCACTTTAAAATACAAAATTCAATTTTTTAAATCAATAATAAGCAAATACTACACGATATAAAAATAAATTAAAATAGCAAAAACTAAATTTTTAATTCTAACAACATTAGATAAAAAAAACTATATTTTATTAAAAACCACTAAAGTGGCAAACAAGCATACGGCCCGCCTGATGGAAAACAATTATCGTAGCCTATGAACGCCTGTAAACCTTGACCCTCTAAAAACCTTATCAACTACACTACAACTACTTAACAACTGTAATAACATTATCATTAGGAATCATCATATAAATTTGTGTTCTATAAGCCGTCTGGCATACTTCATCGGCACGAAATCCAGGAATCAATCACTGGGACATAAAGGTCCCCATAAATACCAGTTGATTCACGCTTTCAGCCCATTTTCCGCCAGTTTCCACCTCCGCACGCTGACAACATTGCCCCCTCCTGACAACATTGCCCCCAGTCCGAATGCGTCATTCCGGGAACGGTTGAATCGGTGTCACCTTTTGTTTGTGTTTGATTCATTGGAATATTTTTGTGAATCAATTTGTCGGAAACGGTTGTGATGAATGAATCTACTCAGTGTGAAGAGCGGTGTGAAATAAAGCCTCAATAAGTTTATATTACAATTTGAAATGAAATGAAATAAATGTATTGCCAAACACACACGTAATACCATAACAATAGAGAAATAAGAACACCACTTAAATAGATGCAGGGAAGTTTGTGTTGCAAAAAGGCATTGACTCAGCTGTATGTCGACCAGTGTCTTACAGGCTGCCGACAGTAACCACCGCTGGTTTCCAGTCGGCTTTATACAAATAAAATTGCGGGTTTACACAAGCAATGTTTTGTTTTATATTGAGATTCAAGACTTATTCGGCTTATATGTTAACTCAACATTTATTGAATCTTTGGCTATTCCAAGTACGGGTCAGACAGATTAATTTTAACCATTTATGTTTAATTGTTAGTAAGGTTTACCTAAGAGCACGGGGTATTCAAAAGGACTACATTCATACATTGCGGCAGATTGTACAGAAAACTACAGAGTACGATCTGCCGTTCTGTGTGGCTTTTGTGGATTATGGAAAAGCCTTCGACTCCATCGAAACTTGGTCTGTTCTGGAATCCTTCCAGCGATGTTAAGTAGATCACCGCTATATCGAGGTGTCGAGATGTCTGTATAACGCTGCAACAATACTTGTCCGCGTCCAGAACCAGCAGTCTAAGCCTATTAAGCTGCAGCGGGGGGATGTCATCCCCCCGAAGCGGTTTAGGAGCATAAGGTCAAAAGCGCAAAATGACAAAGGATAGCAAATTGTCAAAAGAGCAGAATGTAAAAAGCGCACATAGTCAAAAGCGCAGAATGTCAAAGGCGTAAAATGTCAAAAATCAACTTAAACGGGCTTATTGTTTTTGTTGTTAAACCACCGCACCGCCTTAAAAGAATCCCAAAACAGCCTAACTTATATTTATTTATTCATATAGTATATTGCTTCCAAATAATAAAAGAAAACAATATTGATTTGGCGTAGTATACGTCGAGTGGCAGACAAGCATACGGCCCACCTGATGTAAAGCGGTTACCGTAGCCATATTAACGCTCGCAAAATAAAACATCGATCGCGCGCCGCCACCCCCGCTGCCAATGCAGCAACTCCTTCCTTTGAGGTGACCTCACTCACTCGCAGGAACACAACAACCCTCAAGGAAATTGTTATTTCGCTGCGATATTCTGTGAGGTGGATGTCTGAGTGGTGGACAGATTTTGCTTAAAAAATTGGAGCAAAACTTAATCATTATATTTTTACAAAATATCTTGAAAAAGAAAAAGAAAATAGGCTATTTGACCAACTTTTTGTTTCGGTTTTATATCACAATAATAAAACCGTACGTGAAAGAATTACCTACTCTGACAACACAAAAATCTCTCGAGATATGTTAATTTGAAAATTACAATTTTGGACTTTCCCGAAAACGCTCCATACAACAAACAGGTTACTAGGTTATGACGTCACACGTTTGTATTATGTATGGAACACGTTTATGTACTTAGTATCGTAATAAAAGGTATAGTATTTTTTATTGCTCATCCAAAGCAAATATTGTTTTTAATAATTTCATACATTTAAAATGAACTTTCCCGCCAAACTTTGATCGACCCTAAAATAAGTCGGACGGAAGATATTAGAATAAAAATTTGCAGATCTTTATAGTTTTGTGTATTTTACGATATTGTTAAATAATTTATAAATAATATAAATTATGAGCAATTGTGCCATTAAAAGATAAAAGTTATGTCTATATTTGTTGATTTATATTAGTGATAATATATTCGTTCTATTTAGTTTATAGTAAAAATAAATATATTATTATCATAAAAATCAATAAGTATTTCATTTCTCATTACAAACGCAAGTCGGATTCGCCAAAAAAAATTTTAACTCAAAAAACAATAAGCCCGTTTAAGTTGATTTATGACATTTTGCGCCTTTGACATTCTGCGCTTTTGACTATGTGCGCTTTTGACATTATGCGTCTTTGACATTCTGCGCTTTTGACTATGTGCGCTTTTGACATTCTGCTCTTTTGACAATTTGCGACCCTTTGTCATTTTGCGCTTTTGACTTTATGCTCCTAAACGCCCGAAGCTATTCATTCCTGCACTAGAAGACGTATAAGATAACCGCTTACCACCAAGCGGGCAATATGCTTTTTTATTTGAAAGAGTATACTTCCAGATTGATCCCATATTTTTTTCATCATCATCATCATTTATATATACATTTCATTACTCCGTCATTTATAAACCGATAAGTCGGTTTTCTTTTATATTGCTTTCCTACAGACTGTGCATAAGTTCCTTGAAACCAGGACAACCGAAAGTTAATCCAAACGCAACTTTACTAACTTTAACCCTCCGAATTCCATCGGGAAACAATTTGGGCACCTCCATTTTTCACCGAGCTATAAAGGCGGTGTACACACGTCGCCTGTCACGTCACGTCACCGGTGCAGCGTGACGGAGCTTTACACGCATTCCATGAGATGTACAAATATTTCTTTGTTCGTATACGGCATATTTGTCATACGAGGAGCTCGGTGGTTTTACTGACTGTGTCAGTCTAATCTAAACGAACACTCAAGTTTAGCAGCGTTAATCATAACTTGTGTAATAAATCATCATCATCATCATCAGGGCATTTTAGTCTCCACTACAGGAGCACGACCCTCTCTCGTCCGTCCCAGAAGGAGGATTTAGCCTACACTCCCCACGCTGGCCAGACGGGTTGGGGAGGCCTGATCGATGTTTTATAATGTATTTCCCTTAGTCGCCTTGTACGACATCCACGGGAAGAGACGGAGTGATTCTATTCTAGTCTGCCGGAAACCACACTGCCAGTGTAATAAATAGTAGTAAATAATTAATAAATAATTTCTTTATTTTCTATAAATTTTATAAAAGTTTGTTATTAGTCCTCCTTTTAAGAATATGAAATACTGGTATTAGGAGGTACTGCTATTAATTTCATACCATATTAAACAAATATACAGAGTAACAAGAATACTATATGTACAGGCATCGGCAGCAAACAACGCACACCGACCAGCATCGACCCCGTGGAACGTTATCTCTGTCCATTGCACTGAGTGACAGAGACGTCGCCCCACAAAGCAGACACCAGCCTATGCGCACCATCCACCGCCAATGCCTGAAAGGTTACAAGACATACATGTAAGATCACTAAAAACCGGGTAGTGCTAGCATGAAGAAACTAGCAATTCCGACTGAACGGTTTAATCGCATCATTCTCAAATTCAACCCCCTGTTGCGAGTATCAGAATATTCTCCAACTGCAACATAACTCCGCCCTCATCAAACGGTTGCGACATAAAAATGCCATATCAACAATATTTATCACTCGCGGCGCGCGATGAGAAATGACGGAACGTTCCCGTATTGACGTATTCTATTGACGGCTATTGGAGATAATTTGCGGTGACGTATATACTCCAAACACGTTCGTCATGTATCGTCCTACGGATTTTTTAAAATATTTAATATCACATTATAGATAGTTAAAATCCGTGGTGCACGACAGTTGAGCTTAACTTGACTATCCATCTTTTTAGGCTTTTAATGCCTTTTTTGCCATATTGCTGTCTCTCACATTGCTAAGAGGGGAAGTCAAATTCCAAATGCTTCTTACTCCTATCAATATCTTCTGATTAAGCCAAGCCAGTGGTGTTTAGGCGGTTTGAAAACACTGGCCTCCGCCAATCAGCAGTTGAGCAGTGTGATGGAGTATGCTCTAAACCCCTTCGATTGTGGGGAGACCCGTATACCATCAGTGGGATGAATAAGGGTTGATGAACAAGAAGATTAGAGTAATGTAATAGTTGTAAGTGCCTCATCACCATCCTTAAAACCAAACCCAACCTCAATTGCAGGTGGTGCGCCCTACCACTTGCAAACAAGGCTCTGGCCAAAGCGACATAGAGCATATCGATCCCGACTGAGGAAGTACCCTTCAGAGAAAACCACAGCCAAATAGTAATACCGATAAAGTTTGTTCTGTTTCTGCTAGTTATCAGACTTGATAACCTCACTCACTCGCAGGAACTGCGAGCTGCGTTGGTAGTGAGGCTGCCAGCACACGATCAATACTCATTGTTAAGAATTGCGCTATGTGTGGAAGCGTGCTGGGCTCATGTTAAGATAAATAAACAAACTTTTACCTCGCCACAAGCACAGATATAATTTAACAATAACCTTAAAAACTAACAAGCATAAAGTTTCCGTGTCTTGACGTGTCCCGATGTCGATTGTACGCTCTAACCGGTCAGCGTTTTAAGGTAATAGGGTTTGAATTGGAAGGAATTGAGATAAGAATCTGATCGTATCGTTATTAAGATCGATAGATGTCGAATCGCGTCGAGTTAGTTGGACATTCACAACTAACTCTCTCCAGAGGTCGGCTTTAAATCCAATACTCGTGTATTGCAAACGTCTTTCAACTAGGGAACCGCATTACATCAGCCGTATATTTGTTTGGAATCGACGTGGTACAAAAAATAGGATACAGTAACCTTTTCGCATTAAGCTGGAATAAAAATAACATCATTGGACATAGAAAACAAATTGTCCAAGAGCCGTTTACAGAAAATCGTTTGGAGCAAATCAAGTAGCCCATATAAAAGCACTTTGTGGTTCATTCCGCCCCCGCGTACGTGAGAATCGAACCTGTAATCGGTTTAGTGGCACCTCGCCACTAAATCATCGGTAAGCTTTATACCTGACGGTGAAGGGATTTATTGCGGCCCGGGGGGCAGCCGCCGATGGTGAGGAATGTTGTTACTTATTGACTACTTAGTTTCGATAGACCGACCTTTTAACCGACTTGGAAAAGAAAAGAATACGTGAAGGTCTGATTTCAAATTCTAAAGTTTCATTTTTCGTTTCTTTTCTTTTTTTTATACTATGTCGCGTGGCAGATAAGCATACGGCCTGCCTGATGTGAAGCGGTTACTGTAGCTATATTAAAGCTCGCGACATGAAATATCGCTCACTCGCCACCACCTCCGCTGCCAACGCAGCAACTCCTTCCTTTCTGGTGATCTTACTCACTCGCAGGATATATATACTGGATTGTAAGTATGGGGTGTATGTAATCATAAGGTTCATCAACATCTTTGAACCAAAGCCAACTTCATCTGCACGCGGTGCACCCTGCTGACTGACAAACGAAGCTCTGGCGAAAAGAGAGGTAGGGAGCGTAATTGTAAGCTACCCGACCCGACTGGGGAATGTACCTCCACCTCATAGAATACCGCAGAAAAACAACAATTCCCTTGAGGGTTGTTGTGTTCCTGCGAGTGAGTGAGATCACCAGAAAAGAAGGAGATGCTGCGGTTGCAGCGGGGGTGGCGGCGCGCGAGCTATATTTTATGTTGCGAACGTTAATATGGCTACGGTAACCGCTTCACATCAGGCGGACCGTATGCTTGTCTGCCACCCGACGTAGTAAAAAAAAAAATTGTGTGCAATAAGGAACAAATACCTAAATAAATTTGTATTGGATTTACGAACACTGGCATACTGTCGAAACCAACATAAACTATAAACTACTTCTCAGAAGCCTTCCATCTCTGCCTGCTCGAAGATTAGGACAGTTCCTTGTAGTGCCAATTACCAAAAATGTGTACAGGAATCCCAAACTACCGCTCTCACTTGCTGGAGGTAACTGTATACGTCCCCTGAGCCTACTTAACGGTCGTGCTTGAACTCGGGATCTCGTTAACCTGACGGTAGTTATACTAACCGTTGATTAGTTTACTAATTACGTGAGATACTTGGTTTTGTATATCGAGAGGATAAATTGCAGCGGGCTTACGAAACATACTGCTCACATGGTGTGAAACGTCTACCGTAGCCATATATACGCTCGCAATGTATATATTGTAGTATATACATTGCGAGCGTTTAAAAACCTGCCTTTGACCGCAGCTTCGTTCCCATTTATCCCGATTCAACGATACCGTGGCAAATGGTATGGTACATAATAATACTTACACTCAATAAAGATGAACTCGATAGGTAGCAAACAATCATACGACATGCTTATGGTAAACAGTCATTATAGTCAAGTAATTTTCATTTTTTTATACTACGTCGGGTAGCAGACAAGCATACGGCCCGCCTAATGTAAAGCGGTTACATTAGCCGTATTAACGTTCGAAACATGAAATATCTTATTCGCGCCGCCATCCCCGCTGCCAACTCTTTCAAATAGATAAATTTATCTGATTACGATAAAATTATACATTATATAAACAGTCACAAATCCGTACAAATACTTAACTAAAACACATAGGTACATGTGAAGTTCCTGACACCGCGCTCAGGTTAAGTTGAAACTTGGCAAGTTTGCCAACAACTCGATCGTACCGTTAAATTAACTGTCCGCACTGCTTACTTACATTTTGACAAATACTGTTTGTAAAAAGGATTTGGTTTCAGATTGCTTTGTAACTTTCAAAGTTAAGGGAGGAGGTAATTTCTTGCTTGGAACGTTCCGGGTTTGATTGTATGTTAATACAAAGATGTTCTGTATAATGTGGTATAATTCTAGGAATATAGAAGAATGCAGAATATAGTAGTTACGATTAAATATAAATAAATAAATTTACATTTGGTTAAACATACATATATACACACATACGGGTCAAACACAAACCCTTCTTCTTTGACCACGCCACAATTGGAACAAAAACCGCTAAATCCCATTAAGCCTTTATAATGCACTTTTTTATATATATGACGGGGGGGAGAAAAGGAGCATTTGGGACACCTGATGGAAAGGGACGCCGATCTTTTGACAGGCTTCTTCATACATACTTCTTCCTTTTTTTCACCGAATTACACCGAAAAATATTAGGTGAGGTTATTTGTACGACCGACTTTGTGATGACGACCCATGGGGTAAAAGACCCTGGAGTAGAGGCCATGTAATGTATGTACAAACAACTTGGGACAACCGCCGAGATGGACTAGCGACCTGCGAGGAATTGCGGGAGTCGTTGGATGCAGGTGGCATTGGACCGTCACGGTAGAAACCAATTCGAAAGATCATTCAGCCGAGGACAGCAATAGGCTGAAATTATCTTGATGATGAATGATGTACAAGGGATCCAGGACATTACATTGCAAAATAACTAGAACAAAACCATGCAGACCAATTATTGTGTCTCCTGAAAATAAAATATATATTAATAATAGTGATATTGGGATGTACTCGTAAGTGGCTTACCTCGATATTTAGAGTCAAAGCCAACCTCACCTGCACGTGCTGAACCTGCCGACTAGCAAAAGGGCGGGTCGGTAAGGACACTGGCCAAAGGGTGGTACGGCACAGAGTATTCGTAAGCATCTCGGCAGGGGAAGTACATCCACCTCACAGAATACCACAGCCAAATAACAATTCCATTGGGGATTTTTTGTGTTCCTAAGAGAGAGTGAGGTTACCAGTAAGGAAAGAAGGAGTAACTACATTGGCACCTACGCGAGCGACATTACATGTTGCGAGCTTCAATATAGCTGAGGTGACTGCTTCACATCAGCAGGCCGTATGCTTGTCTGCCACCCGAAGTGGTATAAAAAAAGTATTTTATTTCCTGTAGTAGTATTTTATTCCCTTGCTGCCATTAAATTATTACTTTGATTACGTTCTTCTTTAAGACGTCTAGGTATATTTCTCCAATACCTTTTTTCCACTAGCGTTCAGTCTACGTAAGTAGAAGGACGTCGCCTGCATAATAAAGGTGTTAGCAAGGAGGTCACGTCTCCACGAGGCGATAATTAGATGAGGCTCATTAGGGCCCCTCGCAGACTAACGCGGTTACAGAGGGCACTTTTGTTCCTCACGTACTCCTGTTTTTGCCAAGGTATTGTATATTGATTAGGATGGAATATTGGCTCAGACAATTTGTTTCAGTCGTCTGAAATATTTTAATTTTTCAGCTGTTTTGCAAGACTCTAGTCTCGTAATCTCGTAAGTCTAACGTAATTGAAACAAGAATAAACAAAACAGGCAATTTGATCTACACTACTTTGCGTGCTTCCGCCATCAATTAGTTCAACCAAACTACTGCCGGCCGGCACCCACCCTCGACCGTTAGCAGATGCATGCGACTACCGTGGCTGATTTGACCGTTTTTTAAACAAGCTTATATTTGTTTTTAATTTAAAAAAAATACTACTTTTTACTGTGTTCAGCTCATCAAACCCTTTGATACTTATATCCATAAAAGTAGGAAGCGCCCGGGCGCCGCGGCTTCCTACTTCTATGCTTATATCATAATGTTTAATGTGGATATTACAAATCACCATTTCGCAGCAGTAACCATATTTGATTGAAAAAGGCGGAACTTTACTACTAATCGTGCATTGTCACGTCTACGTGCATGCTAAATTTCACCTCAATCGGATATATAATTAGAAGATTGAAATAAATAACAAATCATAGGCGTTGTTCTTTAGGACTCCTGATCAAAAGATTTCATTGAAGCG
This sequence comes from Hypsopygia costalis, assembly GCA_937001555.2. Classification (NCBI taxonomy): domain Eukaryota; kingdom Metazoa; phylum Arthropoda; class Insecta; order Lepidoptera; family Pyralidae; genus Hypsopygia; species Hypsopygia costalis. The sequence goes on from OW443331.2 coordinate 1,381,044, forward strand.
GCTACCACATCAATCCTTCAAGTGTTCAGAAAACTTGTTTGATTTTGGGGTGTAAGTGGTTCATCAAGATCTTTGAACCAAAGCCAACTTCACCTGCACGTGGTGCACCCTGCTGACTGACGAACGAAGCTCTGGCGAAAAGAGAGGTAGGGAGCGTAATTGTAAGCTACCCGACTGGGGAATGTACCTCCACCTCACAGAATACCGCAGCCAAATAACAATTCCCTTGAGGGTTGTTGTGTTCCTGCGAGTGAGTGAGGTCACCTGAAAGAAAGGAAGATGCTGCGTTGGCAGCGGGGGTGGCGGCGCGCGAGCAATATTTTATGTTGCGAGCGTTAATATGGCTACGGTAACCGCTTCACATCAGGCGGGCCGTATGCTTGTCTGCCACCCGCCGTAGTATAAAAAAAAAAAAAAAAAATCTAAGAATTAGTCCTAGATTTTTTTTTTTTTTTTTGGGGACCTAAACATTGACTTGTTACACAACGATTCCAGTAGTTTCGAAGGTAAGAGGGAAATTACAGTCATCATCATCAGCCTGTGTTTTCTCACTGCTGGGATGGCCTTCTCCAATGTTATCCACCAAATGCGGTCCTCCGCCTTCCGTATCCAGCCACTTCCAGCCGCTTTATATATTCGCATTGTCTTTTTTATTAATTAACCAAAGCCAACATCACCTGCACGTGGTACACCCTGCCTACTAGCGAAAGAGGCTCTAGCAAAAGAGAGGTAAGGTACTGCGTATTTGTAAGCTGCCCGGCTGGCCATTCCTAATTCCCTTGAGGGCTATTGTGTTCCTGCGAGTGAGTGAGGTCAGCAGAAAGGAAGGAGTGGCAGTGTTGGCAGCGGGGGAGGCATGAGCGATATTTCATGTTACGATCGTTAATATAGCTACGGTATCCGCTACACATCAGGCTGGCAGTATGCTTTTCTACCACCCGGCATAGTATAAAAAAATTGCCAAGTGCACCGCTAGATTGGATTGGGTTGTAAAGACAATGGAGATTGGAGAGCCATTAACACGAATTTTATGACAGATAATGTTAGATGCCTAGAATTACGTCATCTGCAAATAAATGTAACATATAAATTGCCAATTTAAAACATACAGGCGCTTACGATGTCACATTCTGTTACAAGAACGCTTCAAAAGTACAAGTTTTGTTAAGCTTTGTTTTGGGAATAGATGCCAGGAATATTCATTTATTATAAAGAGTTGCACGTTGTCACCTCTACTGCCAACGCAGTATCGTTGGCAGTAGAGGTGAAAACGTGCAATTCTTTATAATAAATGAATATTCCTGGCTTCTATTCCCAAACTAAGCAAAGCTTGTACTATGTTTCTAGATAACTGATATTACGATATTTATATATTATTATACTATATAGAAAACACCCAGACCAAGAAAAACAGACATGTTCATGCACCCAAATATTCACCTTGTGCGGGGATCGAACCCGCGAGCTCGGACTCAAAGTGGCCATTGCTAACCATGCGACCAACGAGCTCGTCGTCGTTTACGGTATAATAAAAACTAAACACGTCGTACGCTTGTTAGTCACATGACATTGTGCAGTAAGAGACTCACCACTATCTTTAGATCATAAACCAAAGTTATGTGCACGTGATGCACCATGCCTACTAGCTAACAATGCTCTGGTGAAAGAGAAATAGGGTATAGAGGAAAAAGAGGAAAGGCATGTCTAGAGAAGCTGCTCTACCTAATAGGAGACGCCAATCAATTAGCAATACCTTCAAATTCCGAAAGCTTCCTTATTTGCCATAAAGCTATCTGTCAAATTGCCAAGAGGGGAAGTCAAATTCCAAAAGCTTCCTACCTACTTCTACAAATTTCTTCTGATTGAATTCGTTGTGAGTTCCAAGGCAGCCATAGTTTTACCCCCGGGACTGCAATGGACTTCACTGTTCATTGCCTTTTTTGGGTGGTCGCCGCTGTTAATCCTGACAGGCGACTGGATGGGAATGTGTGGTGGGCCCCCGTCCCATAGCAATACCTTCGTGTTCTATTGTATTCCTGCGAGTGAATAAGATCACCTGATGCAAGGAGATGCCGTGTTAGCTGCAGGGGTGCTGGCGCGCAAGCAAAACTACTTCTATTATAAGCATCTATAATATAGTATCGCATCGTCGTTCTTACTCAATCCACTGCTGGGATACGGGTCTCCCCTCAATTGAAGGGGTTCAGAGCGTAGTCTTCCACGCTGGTCAATTGTGGGTTGGTGGAGGCCAGTGTTTTCAAGCCGCCTAAAGGCCACTGACTTGGCTTAACGACTGTCATCTAATGGCAACAGCCGGGACCGACCGACGACTTAACGTGCCCTCCGAAACACGACAGTATCGGATAAGAGATCAAAATCAATTCAAATCAGAAATAGCTAATACTAACTCAGCGGAATGACATAAAAATCTCAATTCTTAAAACACAAAGAAATTTTACTACAAATTCTTAAGAAAACCATTCAAAACAGATTCTTTTATACCAAAAAATAAATTCAATTCTTTCCTTAATTGTAAGTCCAGACATAGATCTAATTTAGTGCCCAAGACAGCGCCTAGCGAACCTAAATCATACCTGGCTGGCAGGTAGCGGCGGGGCCAGCGGGGCCAGCGAGGCGTGAAAGAGATAGTAATAAATCCTTCCTCGAGAGAAGGTAAGAAAACCCATAAAACTATACCTATGGGGAGCCAATGAACCGTGACGTCATTCCACGACGTCATATTAGAAGTCATTGTTGGAAAAGTTGGAGATTAAGTTTGGGAAAGTATTAGGTTTGAAGCTGTTTGTTCAGATATTACTTATTTTAGGTGCTTGGATCTGCTGATAATATCGACTTAGCCTATGGCTACGTTAAGGTGATCCATGCTTGGAAACTAGCGCCAGTCGAGTAAAAAAAATATTATTTACTAAATACGTATCGAATCTGATCGAAATGAGGCCCTCGATGGCGTCGTGTGAAGCTCGTGGCGCCGTGAGGAGCCCGGCGGCGTCGCTACGCGTGTCTGTTTAATTATACACGCAAGTTAAGCAATGTCGACTGTAGTCTATCCAATAGGTTTATTTATCTAGAGCTGCTCCGTGCTTCGGAGGGCATGTTAAGCCGTCAGTCCCGGCGACGCATTAGATGACGGTGTTTAAACCAAGTCAGTAGCCTTTAGGCGGCTTGAAAACACTGGCCTCCGTCTACTCGCAGTTAGCAGCGTGGTGGAGTACGCTCTGACACCACCTTCCATTGAGGAAGTCCCGTATCCAAGCAGTGGGATGACTAACGGTTGACGACAAGACATATCCAATAAAAAATACTGTGTTATCGGATTGTTTCTAAGACCCCATAGTTTTTTTTTATAAGTTTCGTCTTTTTTTTTACTACGTCGTTTCACAAAGCATTTTTTACTACGTCGTTTCACAAAGCATTTTTTACTACGTCGTTTCACAAAGCATTTTTTACTACGTCGTTTCACAAAGCATTTTTTACTACGTCGTTTCACAAAGCATTTTCTTGTTTTTTTTTTTTCTGTTAACTCTACCATATTTCCAAAATTTGCAAATGGCGGTAATACACTCAGCGGCACGGAAAGTGGCCCAAGCGCTTTTTAGAGATTTTACTCACAATAACAATAAAAATGCATGAAGTTATTGATTAAATGTGTGTAATTATTAATTTGACAAATGGCTAATCAGTTTAATGTACAGAATACTGAGATTTTTATCGAGTTTTAACAATTTATGAACTAAAGACATTGTACACAAAAAACAACATTGAACATAAAATTTTATTAAAAAAAAGAAACGACACCAGACTTAAAATTAATATCGGGTATTTCTACCTCTGCCTCTGATGACCGCCTGCATGTGATCAGGCATGCTGTGGATTAGGTTTTTAACCTCTACTTGAGGCATTTCTTCCCAGGCAGCCAGCAGTTCGATTTTTAACTCATGAAGAGTCGGTGGAGGGTTATGACTTGTTCGGATTTTCCTTTTTAGCATGTCCAAGACATGCTCTATTGGGTTCATGTCTGAGCTCCTTGCTGGCTACTGGAGTTTTTGTATCCCGACGTCCAAATGATAATCATTTACGCAACGCGCTGTGTGAGGTCGAGCATTGTCTTGCATTAAAAGAAGTTCTTCACGACCGATGAACCCCTAGTATGGTAAAACATGATCTTGAAGAATTTCTTCAATGTATCGTGTTGCTGTTAAACGATCTTCAAGCGCTACTAACTCAGTACGTGCTTCAGAATTGATTCCTCCCCAAACCATGATTTACCCTCCATGAAAACTGACTGTTTCAGTGGTAGTAATTGGTTTATATCGCTCTCCAAGCCATCTCCACACACGCTCCCGACCGTCTGGGGTCCTTAAGGCCACTCTGCATTCGTCTGTCCACAGAACTTTTCTCCATTCTTTATGAGCCCAATCAGCGTGCTCTCTGGCAAAGCAAAGTCGGGCTACGCGATGGTGCCGGAGGAATTCTGGACCTCGAGTTGGTCTGCGAGCACTCAGGTCCCGTTCCTCTATCCTCCGTCTGATTGTACGCTCGCTAACGTTGACCCCCCTGGCCGCTTGTAGGCGTTGTCGCATTTCGACCGCGGCGAGGAACCGATTTCTTAAAATTGCAAGGGCAATAAAACGGTCATCGCCCGCTGAAGTACACCTTATTCCACCACTTCCTGGTCTTTTCGTATAGAGCCCAGTCTGGTGGTACTTCGTCAAGGTATACCTTAGAGTTTTACGGGGTACATTGAAAGTTTCAGAGATTTCTCGCCGAGTTCGGCCTTGTTCTCTCAACAATACAGCTTGTGCAACCTGAGCTGGAGTCATGGGCAATATTTTCCAATTCTGGAAAAAAGAATAACCTATAGATTAATAAAAAAAAAGAAAAAGCAAGATTAAACCCACTAAGATTTTAATATTGAATTTTAACTTACCTTTGTTCTTTGCGTTGTCACACAGAAATGCGGTTTAAATGTCATAAAATTTAAATGAACGATCATGTTCTTGTAAAAACCCTCTAAAACGAATAATAACAAACTTACTGATGAATTGTAGCATAAAGCTTTGATATACGACATCTATTTGACTTCTTATCGCTTTGTTTATGTTTGGGCCACATTCCGTGCCGCTCAGTGTATAATTTTCTAATTCAGTGTTCTGTAACTATAATTTTACAAAATTTGACTAAATTATAGTTTCAGAAAACATTATGCAAAAATTTTTCGTTATTTCTGACTTTTCTGGTAGTTTTGATCTTATTTTTTTTATGAGTAGGTGGCAAACTAGCATGTGGGTCACCTGATGGAAAGAAATCACCACCGCCCATGGAGATCAGCAACTCCAAGGGGTCGCAGATCCGTTACCAGCCTATTCTCCTTTCTTTGCTTCTTTCTGGTGACCTAGATTCACTCGCAGGAACACAACAACCCTCAAGGGAATTGTTATTTGGCTGCGGTATTCTGTGAGGTGGAGGTACTTCCCCAGTCGGACAGCTTAAAAAATACGCTATGCCCTTTTCGCCAGAGCCTCGTTTGTCACCACATGCAGGTGAGGTTGACTTTGGTTCAAAGATGTTGATGAACTACTTACACCCCAAATTCCTCTTATAGAGACCATGTATGTGGAGGAATTAATTTTTGCTTATTAAAAAATCTAATTTGTTTTAATAAACTGTAAAATCAATTAATAAAGTGTAAATCTACACAAACGAAGTCACAGGCACAGCTAGTATTATAATGTAAAAGAGATTGGCTAAGCAAAAACCAGTAGAATTAACATAATACATAAGCGAAGCCCGCAGCTCGCGTGTGCGACAGCCCTATAACTCACACGCCAACGCTTTAGGGTCATCACTTTATTTCACAATCCCACGTGAGATTTCCTCTCCGCACAAATTTATTCGCTGCATTCAATTCACTCGACATTAAACTTTATTCCCTTGCGTTTAAGCACACATGTGATGTATTCAAAAACCGTCAATAGTAATGCATCTAGAAGTTAATAATATGAACTCAAAAACGTTGTAATAGAAGTCTTTGTTAGTGCATAGTTGTTGTTGTTGTGGTTTAGCAGATGGTTTCATTTGCATTTGGACAGGAGCGAAAATTGTCTATGTGTCACCTTTGCTCGCAAACGTAACCTTTTGTATTAAATTAATTTAATGCAAGCGATATTATTATAATAGACTTTTTGTTAGGAAACCTTTTGTTTATTATATTACCTACTAGCTGTCCCGGCGAACTTCGTCAATGAATGTCGTGGTACATATTAGCTGAACTAAATTTCTGAATTTATGGAATTAATACAAAGAATAATAGGAAATAATAGAGAAGCTCGATGGCGTCATTGCGCGTGTCAGTCTAATTGAACACGCAAGTTAAGCAACGTTAATCGTAGCCTGTACACGGATGGGTTTATATTACCTCGAGCTCCTCCGTGCTTCGAAAGACACGTTAAGCCGTCGGTCCCGGTAATGTTATCATTAGATTATCTTGAGCTCCTCCGTGCTTCGAAAGACATGTTAAGCCGTCGGTGCCGGTTGTTTCATTAGATTATCTTGAGCTCTTCCGTGCTTCGGAAGGCACTTTAAGCCGTCGATCCCGGTTGTTATCATTAGATGACATTCGTTAAGCCAGGTTAGTTGTGCAGCTTCTGTTAAAAGTTATTAATAATATTTCTAGTAGGCCGCAAATATCAAGCAATAGCGATAATTATGGCAGGCGTCTGGCCCTCTTTTTTTACACAGGGTGGCAGACAAGCATACGGCCAGCCTGATGTGAAGCGGTTACCGTAGCCATATTAACGCTCGTAACATAAAATATCGCTCGCGCGCCGCCACCTCCGCTGCCAATGCAGCATCTACTTCCTTTCTGGTGACGTCACTCACTCGCAGGAACACAACAGCCCTCAAGGGAACCGTTATTTGGCTGCGGTATTCTGTGAGGTGGAGGTACATTCCCCAGTCGGGTAGCTTACAATTACGCTCCCAACCTCTCTTTTCGCCAGAGCTTCGTTTGTCAGTCAGGTGTACCGCGTACAGAACTTTGTTGGCTTAGGTTCAAAAATGTTGATCAAACCACTTACACCCCAAAACCCTCTTCTGCAACAGCCCATTATTTAGTCCACCAGTATCATTTTCACCCCATTTATTTCATAACATAACTTGCAATAGTTCCAGTGCCGCCACGAGTAACTTCAGAGACTTGGCTTAACGACTGTCACCTAATAACAACGTGCCCTCCGAAGCACGAAGGAGCTCAAGATAAATAAACCCATCCATTGACAGGCTGCCGTCGACGTTGCTTAACTTGCGTACTCAATCAGACTGACACACGTAACGAAGCCATCAATCTCCTCGAGAGATACCTGTAAAAATATATTTAAGAAATCTAACAAATTAAACAAATTCATCACATACCTCTCAGGGTAAAGAAGTACATCCATATATCGAGGGGTCATAACTCGCACGTGCTTCCTGGGTGTCACAGTTTACCCCCGTGTCCACCCTCGGTCACCTCGGCGACATCTGCAATGCAAAAAAGGCAATCCGCAGATACCTACATGTAGTTTTCGTGATGTCCGAAAAGTAGATACTAAAATGTTGATATGTTTGTTTATTTGTTTGTTATAACTTTATTGTACATCAAAAATAAAAACAACAAATAAAATGCAAAACAAATCAGTACAAAGGCGGACTTATCAATAGTCAACCTTAGAGTATCGAAAGGATTAAAATTATAGGCGTGTAAAAACAAAGTACAGTAATCACTGTGATGATAGGACAGAAGGATAGAAAGGACAAAAATTATAATATAGTTTAAATACAAATTCTTCGTTACATACATTTATATTAGTAAAACTCAAAATAAACAATTAGTTTGCAGTCAACATAACGTCGCTGAGAAGTTTCCTCAGAGCCGATTTGAAGGAGCCAAGAGTATGAGACATCTTTATGTGCAAAGGAAGTGAGTTCCACAGTTTTGCCGCTTGGACGGAAAATGTTATGATATAAAATTGGTAGCCCATATATTTTTTTAATAAACGGTATTGCCACATTTTTGCATTCATAATATTAATTATGGAGTATGTAATATTAGTTTGGGGTGTAAATGGTTTATCAACATCTTTGAACCAAAGCCAACTTCAGCTGCAAGCGGTGCACCCTGCTGACTGACAAACGAAGCTCTAGCGAAAAGAGAGGTAGGGAGCGTAATTGTAAGCTACCCGACTGGCGAATGTACCTCCACCTCACAGAATACCGCAGTCAAATAACATTTTTTTTTGTCAGACAAATTACACAGCGCCATCTAGCCCCAAAGTAAGCGAAGCTTGTGTTATGGGTACTAGACAACTGATAAACATACGTAAATACATTTTTTTGTAAATACATACTTATGATACATAGCAAACACCCCTCCCGATCAGAAAGTCTAAGTAGCAAAACGTCCAACAAAGCGAAACGTCTAATGAGCAATCTGCCTAGTTAGCTAATCGCTACACCCAGACCAAGACAAACAGACATGTTCCTGCACACAAATGTTTGTCCTATGTGGGAATCGAACATAAATCGAATAGAAATAATTTCGTTTCACATTATCTCGTCTCATCTCATTTCATTTCATTTCAATAAATTGATGAGATATATGATAAACAAACAATCGTATTTGACAAGCTCGGTGGTCGAATGGCTAGCGATGGCTACAATCACTCCGAGGTCGCAGGTTCGATCCCCGCACAAGACAAACGTTTGTATGCATGAACATGTCTGTTAGTCTTGGTGTGAGCGTTTTATATGTATTACATGTATGTATTTACAAAGAAAAAATGTATTTAAGTATAATATGAGTTACTAAGTATACGTACCCATAGTACAAGCTTTGCTTTGTTTGGGACTAAGTGGCAGTGTGAAATTTGTCCTGGAATACATATCTATTTATTTGTTTCAAAACTTTATTGACCACAAATTATAAATACTCTACCAGTCAAACCTTTGGGACAAGCAGAAAATCACGAATGCGGTACTGAAGAAGCAAAATTAAAAAAAAAAACAGATTTAAGTACTAAAATATAATACTACGATTAATAAAATAGTTTTTATAATTAATGCAGAAAATAAAATAAACATACATAGCATATTTATATATTTAATAAACATACATATACATACATAGAAATACATAAATTCAGCGATGATGATAAAGATGATGATGATGATGATATGATTTAGTGCTTAGTTAGATCGTATAAAAGAATTGCATGGGTTTTCTTTTTGTAATTGAATTTGTTCGTATTCTAAAAATAATATTTATGATTTCACAACCCATGAAGAGCAAATTACTAGCAACCCCAGTCATACTTATACAACTTTAAATCTTTACTGCATACCGCTTCAACTTTCTAAAAACAAACTATTAAAAACGGAAAATCGCAACCAACAAATATAACCTGAATCCCAGCGTTTCTCAAACTTCATTAAGTAGAAAGCGTGGGGTCATGCAAACTCGAAAGGGTAACACACGGTAAGCCGTGAAATATGATGTTTTCTAGACTAGCTCACCTCCAGCGGTCTAGACGCAGTCTCATCTGCGATGGAGCCATATCTGAGAGAGGTGGCAACACTGACAGGAGACTTATGCACCTCGGTTTAGACGGATAGTTTGAAATTTGTAGTAAATATCGTTTCTGATGGGTTCATTTCATTATAGGATATTCCTTATAGGATTTCTTATAGGATAAAAGATTGTAAAGTATGGGATAATTCATAATTAATTTATTCACATTATCATTTATAACATTTAGTACATTCATAAAATTGATAAATTACTTATTCGAGGCATTCGTGAATAATATTAGGTATTTATCTGAGAGTCAACAAGTTAAATTCTTACATATCATACATATCTAAATTATTACATATATCGTAAGTCGCATACATTTTATATATTAACTAGCTGGCCCGGCGAACTTCGTACCGCCTAATTGTCAATGAATGTCGTGGTATACATATTAGTTGAACAAAATTTATGATATCTTGAAATTAATATAATGAATAATAGAAAATAATAGAGAAGCACGATGGCGTCATTGCACGTGTCAGTCTAATTGTACACGCAAGTTAAGCAACGTCAACCGTAGCCTGTCCATGGATGAGTTTATATTATCTCGAGCTCCTCCGTGCTTCGGAAGGTACGTTAATCCGTCGGTCCCGGTTGTAATCATTAGATTAACTCGAGGTCCTCCGTGCTTCGGAGGGCACGTTAATTCGTCGGTCCCGGTTGTTATCATTAGATTATCTCGAGCTCCTCCGTGCTTCGGAAGGCACGTAAGACGTCGGTCCCGGTTGTTATCATTAGATTATCTCGAGCTCCTCCGTGCTTCGGAAGGCACGTAAGACGTCGGTCCCGGTTGTTATCATTAGATTATCTCGAGCTCCTCCGTGCTTCGGAAGGCACGTAAGACGTCGGTCCCGGTTGTTATCATTAGATTATCTCGAGCTCCTCCGTGCTTCGGAAGGCACGTAAGACGTCGGTCATGGTTGTTATCATTAGATTATCTCGAGCTCCTCCGTGCTTCGGAAGGCACGTAAGACGTCGGTCCTGGTTGTTATCATTAGATTATCTCGAGCTCCTCCGTGCTTCGGAAGGCACGTAAGACGTCGGTCCCGGTTGTTATCATTAGATTATATCGAGCTCCTCCGTGCTTCGGAAGGCACGTAAGACGTCGGTCCCGGTTGTTATCATTAGATTATCTCGAGCTCCTCCGTGCTTCGGAAGGCACGTAAGACGTCGGTCCCGGTTGTTATCATTAGATTATCTCGAGCTCCTCCGTGCTTCGGAAGGCACGTAAGACGTCGGTCCCGGTTGTTATCATTAGATTATCTCGAGCTCCTCCGTGCTTCGGAAGGCACGTAAGACGTCTTTCCCGGTTGTTATCATTAGATTATCTCGAGCTCCTCCGTGCTTCGGAAGGCACGTAAGACGTCGGTCCCGGTTGTTATCATTAGATTATCTCGAGCTCCTCCGTGCTTAGGAAGGCACGTAAGACGTCGGTCCCGGTTGTTATCATTAGATTATCTCGAGCTCCTCCGTGCTTCGGAAGGCACGTTAAGCCGTCGGTCCTGGTTGTTATCATTAGATGGCAGTCGTTAAGCCAAGTGGCCTTTAGGCGGCTTGAAATTACTGGCGTCCGCCAACTCGCAGTTGAGCAGCGTGGTGGAGTATGCTCGAAACATATTCAGTTGAAGGAAGACCCGTATTTAATATTACCCAGCAGTGGGTAAATATTAAGTTCAGTATTTTACTATGTCACAAAATAAAGTACCATGACACTTGACAACCAATTAATATTAATTTTCAAGCATTCATTCATAAACAATTTTCAAAACAACAACGGACAACTTTCGCGACGTAAAAGTTAGACCAATCGATTTGACATTTAATTGAAAATCAATAAATATCCCAATCCGTTTTCAAATTTAATTTTTCGACAATTTTGTCAATGTTTTAATACTTATTATCCTATACCCACATTTCTGAACGCACGCATACATTTGACGTACGCACGTTAACGTCACGTTTGACAGGTCCGACATCCACGAAGATTTTGTATGGAAAAATGATTTTTCTTTTATTTTATTTTTTTCGTAAATTTTCCAATGTTTTTAATAGTTATTGTGCTATTCTGGACGGAGACAAATCCAACAAATCAAAAACCATGGCAATCGGTCCACCCGTTCTCGAGTTATAAGTGTTGTAACAAACACGACTTTCTTTTATATATATAGATATAATAATCCTTTTGTCGACAAGTATTATCAATAATTATATCAATTGGTATAAATTACATTTAATACATTATTATTTAGCACATAATAATGTTTTAAAACATCATTATTATTTACGATATGATATGTATCCCATATTTTACAAGTTTTTATTTAGTATCACCGCGTCTGTAATCAAATCTTTGCAAGTTACATTTGAATGCGCGTTAAATGCCGCGTTAGAAAATGGTAATTTATAATTTCCACATTAACCCATATGATAAGATTTTTTTATGAGAGACGGGCAATCAAGCATGTGGGTCACCTAAAAAGCCTTGATGATCGAAATACAGTAAGATATTTTTAATTCTTTTTCTTTTTTTGTATTTAACCCATATCATCCCACTGCTGGGATACGGGTCTCCCACTCAATTGAACGTGTTTAGAGCATATTCCACCACGCTGCTCAACTGCGGGTTGGCCTCCAGTATTTTCAAGCCGCCTAAAGGCCACTGACTTGGCTTAACGACTGTCATTTAATGATAACACCCGGGACCGACGGCTTGACGTGCCCTCCGAAGCACGGAGGAGCTCGAGATAAAACCCATCCATGGACAGGCTACGGTCGATGTTGCTTAACTTGTTCGTGTAGATTGCGCACGACATCACCGAGCTCCTCTAGATAGAAATATTTAATATTTATTTATTATTTATATGTATCTCTCTTAATTCACGGGTCAAGCCCGGTCATTTGACAGGCGTGCGCGGGGATATGGATCCAACGCGTAGAGGCCCCTTTGAGAAGTTTGATGTAATGTTACTATTATCTATACTGTATTACCAGCCGGTATTCACCTACTGCTGGAAATAAGCCTTCACTCAATGAAGTTGAGTACTGTTGATTGTTAGCACTTGGTGGAACATTATTATCATAAGGTATATCATAAATAAAGCGACTAGAAACACAAACACTATCTAATTGAATTTTGATTTGAAAAACCTTGATAATGCCTTAGCAGTGAAACAGGTCGGTAAAAATAAATGTAATTACGTGGAACAGTACAAGTGCTTTATTATAACATTACTTCACCCTTCAATGCTTTCCACTATACACGATAGCTACTTTTTGAGGTCCTTGTTCCATCTAGAGAGACCTGAGACCTTTTTACCTGTATCTATTATTATCAAAATTATATTATAACTTGAAGTGACTTGACCATAACTACGTGACATCGTAGTCAAGTCATCGTCTCGTATTTGGTACAAACCATTGGGAAAAGCCTATAGTATAGTTGGGGTGTAAGTGGTTCATCAACATCTTTGAACCAAAGCCAACTTCACCTGCACGCGGTGCACCCTGCTGACTGACAAACGAAGCTCTGGCGAAAAGAGAGGTAGGGAGCGTAATTGTAAGCTACCCGACTGGAGAATGTACCTCCACCTCACAGAATACCGCAGCCAAATAACAATTCCCTTGAGGGTTGTTGTGTTCCTGCGCGAGAGTGAGGCCACCAGAAAGGAAGGAGATGCTGCGTGGGCAGCGGAGGTGGCGGCACGCGAGCTATATTTTATGTTGCGAGCATTTATATGGCTACGGCAACCGCTTCACATCAGGCGGGCCGTATGCTTGTCTGCCAACCGACGTAGTATAAAAAAAAAAAATCCAGCAGTGGGTAGATACAGGCTGATGATGATGAATAAATATATAAAGAAAAATAACGTTATTTATTTGTGAAACAGTCAACTTATTTAGGATTAGTCCCATCCAAATTCCCTTCAAGTGACCAGCATCATTGGATCATGTCCCCCAGTGATCAAGTCAATAAATCAGCTCACCTGCCCGAGCCGTGGGCCTTCCGTAAATCTCTGATAGCGCCCCCTGCCTAATAAATATTGAACTATTGACCGCGACTTACCGTCTGTCTGTTAATGATCACTTGAATTATGTGTCTACGTTTATTTCACCGAAATTGTATTAATTTTTGAGAACAATTTGTATGTTTGGATTTCTGTGACTTTGTTACGCGTAAAAGGCTGATTATATTTGGATGAAATTTAGCACCAAGACATACAGGGAAACTAATCTTCATTAATATATAAGACACTTTTTTTTAATTTAGCGATTGGTTAGAGTTCACATAATTATATATATTTTTTAAATTTGGTTTACAAAACGTTTTTAATATATAATGCACATAACGTATATAACGCGATTTATTAACTTAACATAAAACCAAATAACAAAAAAGAATCTCTGCGACCTATAGGTGTTTGTATCGACAATGGTTTTATAAAGTTCTTACTTAGCCATTGATTTTAACTTAGTAGGTATCCGTGGAATACTACTACATATTAATAGAATACGCTTTAAATCGGAATTACTTAGGCCTCCTGATAAATATAAAACCAATAATTCCATCGAAAAAATAGAACTTTATCCTCACAGATGAAGTCGCAGTTAGCACCTAAAGTCAACTATGTATAAGAAATTAAATCCTTATCCCACGAGTATCAAGCCGCAAGCAACGGCTAAGAACTCTATAAAACCATTTCTGTATACTCAAGCATGTTTATACAACGTTTAGGTACATTATTCACCCTAATCGGAGGGAGCGATGACAAAATGGACTAAGCGGAAAAATACAATTTATTAATTTGCAAAAAACGCGCGCGCGTCACCTGTCACGCGGCGTGACGTCGCCCCAAGAAGAGACGTGATGAATTGTCGAAAATAAAAATTACGACGTGAACAGCGAAGGAAGGGGGTGTAAACACGTTTAATTTTAATCGACTTGACACGAGTACTAACAGGGGAATTTCTTTCGTTTTTTTTTATTAAAATTTGTAGTCAATAGGTACTTTTGTATTTCTTACAAATACAAATGTTTATTTGCAATAAATAGGGTGAGTCCAATACATGCGGTTGGATCTTAAAAGTAAAGTTGCTTATGCCTATTTACTCATATTATATAATAGCATGTAAATATTTATAGTCCCAATTTTAAGGAATTACTGTATGTATGACAAACCCATGTTAATATTTTTTTTAAATAATTCAAAAATTCGTCAACTGTATGAAATGTTCTTTCCAATCGCCATTTACTAAATGTTTTTTTAGAATATACAAAACTCGATTTGAATCTACTGGTTATGTATATCTCTCCAATCTTTTCAAATCTCTCCAGTCTTTTGGCAGCACTGTAGCGTAGGGTCCAATCATTTGTCAATTCATAGGATCTTGTCAAATGTCTTGTAGACGTCTTGTGTTGTCTTGTCGTTTTAAAGTTTCACTGTCAAAAAATTCAGTACATTTTGACATTCTGGATCCGACGGCTACCTAGCTACATCTAATGTGAGAAAAAATATCAAACATCCCTGTAATTAGGATATCTTATGGACTGTATGGGAAATTAATATTAATAAATAATAGGCGCAAATGGTGGTTGCTGACAAGATATATAATCGTAACCAAGACAAGCAAAGTAAACAATCATGTCATTAAGACAATGTAATTAGTAGAAAAAGTATAAAAAATAAACTATTATCAAAAAGGATGTACCTATTCGGCACATGCTCCCCTTTTTAAAGTGGGAGTCGCACAACCTTTCTGATAGGCCTGCGTAGTACACCAGCAGGGGTTGAGACATCTATCACTCGAGTGACCCCGTCTTTACCAGGATACAATTTTGTAATTAGACCTCTTGGCCAAGAGCCCCTAGGCAGATTTCCATCAACTACCAGCACTGAATCTCCTACTGACCACAATGTCTGTTCTCCTCTTACACGGCTTGGAGATAGGGTTGGCAGGTACTCTTTAATCCAACGCTGCCAGAATAAATCCGATAGTCGCAACGCCTTTCGCCAGCCAGCCCTGCTGCACATATCACGGTCCTCCACGACAGCTGGAAACGGTCGACCAGAGGAATAGCCGCCTAAAAGAAAATGGTTTGGTGTCAACGCCTCTGGGTAATCTGGGTCACAAGCGACATGAGTCAGGGGACGTGAATTAATCAGCGCCTCAGCTTCACATAGTAGTGTGGCCAATACTTCATCCGATGGAGATCTGGAAGTTAGAGTTGTTTTCAATGCGATTTTAGCTGACTTCACTAATCTTTCGGTAGCACCAGCCATGAATGGAGCCGAAGGTGGCAGAAATTTCCATTTAATCATTTCACAAGCCGCGAAGTCTGTAACTGCATCTCCGTAAAGACTTCTTAATACTCTGCTGGCACCTACAAATGCAGTACCATTGTCTGAAATTATTTCTTTCGGAGTACCGCGTCTTGCGATAAATCGTCTAAGTGCCATTATAGCGGCATCAGTTGTTAGCGAATACACTACTTCAAAGTGAACAGCACGTACAGTGAGACAAGTATACAAGGCAACATATCTTTTTTCTCTTCTGCGTCCTATTGATACTGTTATTGGCCCAAAGTAATCAAGCCCGACAAAAGAAAATGCACGCTGATGGTGTGCCATTCTTGATTCGGGCAATGCACCCATAACAGGTATGGTTGTAGAAGCACGGCGAAGTTGGCATACTTGACATCGGTAGGCGACTGATCTTACTGTGTTTCTCAAACTTAAAATCCAATATTGCTGCCTAAGTTCATTTACCACTAGCTCTGTATTTGCGTGGGCAGCTTTGTAATGGTGGTGTAGTACCAACAATCGTACAGCAGGGTGCTTTCCATCAAGGATAATAGGGGTTTTCACCGCTTCTTCCACTCCAGTAACTGCCGCAATGCGAGATGACAGTCTTAATAAGCTGTACTTGTCAAGGTGACCAGGTAACTTGGATAGACGACTGCGGCGGGACACGGGCTGGTTATTATAAATGCATCTAAGTTCTTCAGAGAAGGAATCCTGCTGGCTATTTCTTAAAATGTGAATCTTAGCCAGATACAAATCATCCGAGCTGAGTGTACCACGCAGGCTTATGGTATCCAAAGAACGTCGGTTAGTCAATCTCGCCACTACCAGGCGTGGAACAAAGGTAACTAAATGGCCGTCTACTTTACAGGAAAAATCTACACTAATACCTTTCGACTGTAAAGCCTTTAAACGAAGTAAAGATATATACTGATGGGCTCTAGCTGTAGCACGCAATAGGCGGAGCCACGAACTAAAACGTCGTGGATCTGCTGAAAGTGGACGAGTAATATCTACCTCACTAACTAGATGAACATGATATGATGGTTTAAGCTCAAGAAGAGATGAGTTGCTAGTAGGTTCACGCGGCCAGTCAGAAGACAACAGAAAACTGGGTCCTGTGATCCATCGGGAATCGAGAGATAACGGGCCACGCTTTAAGCGAGTTGCATCATCAGCAACGTTTAAAT
Organism: Hypsopygia costalis; assembly: GCA_937001555.2. Taxonomy (NCBI): domain Eukaryota; kingdom Metazoa; phylum Arthropoda; class Insecta; order Lepidoptera; family Pyralidae; genus Hypsopygia; species Hypsopygia costalis. Next base: position 1,398,161 of record OW443331.2, read on the forward strand.
CGCCCGGAACCCACCGCCACTCAGTAACTTCCGTTAACTCTATAACTTCTCCTACTCTATGAGCTACAAATGGTTTGTATCGACGAGCATCATTACGAAGCCACCCTAAGACGTTCATGGAGTCTGTCCAATAAAAACGTCTTACGGGTTTTAGCCTAGAAGCTTCTAAGATACTGGACGCTAGACGAGCTGCTATCAAAGCTGCTTGTAGTTCTAATCTAGGAATACTTGTAGGTTTTAAGGGAGCTACACGACTTCTACTAGAAATAAAGGCGAGTTGCACGTTTCCGTCACTGTAAAGGAAACGCCAATAAGCGACAGTGGAATATGCTTCCTCACTACTGTCACAGAAAACATGCAACTCCTGTTCCATCGGGTAAGGACGGATTAAATACCAGCGAGGAATATTAAGAGACAGCGTTGCCATAATATCTGAACTCCACTGTTCCCATTCTACCTTAAGATGCGGAGGGAGCTCTTGATCCCAATCTATGCCAAAACGCCAAACTTTTTGAAAAATAATACGCGCCCGAATAGTTAGTGGTGCAAGAAAACCCAGTGGATCAAAAACGCGCATCATATTAGATAATGCCGCTCTTTTAGATAGTTTAGGAGGCAGCGATTCAAACACACCGACATTGAAACCTAACGTATCATTTCTGGTATTCCACATTAGCCCCAATGTTCGAACAGTCTGAGATAACTGCCCTAGGCCTACAGGCGCAGAACTTTCAAGACGCAAGTCGTATGGAATACTGAGAAGAGCGGCTTCCTCGTTGGAAGCCCAATTTCGAATCGCGAAGTGTGCCCGGCTATGAATGGTTACTACGTCTTTGGCTAGTTTTGCGGCTTCTTCTACGCTATTTGTACTAGCAATGAAATCATCCATATAAGTATTGAGGATAATTCCTTGAGCTGCCTCAGGGAAAAGAGGTTCGTACTCCAGGGCATTCTTGTTTTGAAGATATAACGCGGTGAATGGGCTAGACACATTACCAAACACCATAGACGACATTCTAAATGTAGAGATGGGTAAATTTTGAGTATCTCGCCATAAAAAACGCTGTGCATCTCTATCTGCTTCCCTTATTTTTATTTGTGGAAACATTTCTCTGATGTCTCCTGTGAGAGCTATTTTCCCCTCGCGAAAGCGAACTAGAATGCCAAAAATTGACTGAAGCAAGTCGGGCCCTGTTAATAAGAGTGTGTTCAAGCTGACACCCTGACACTTTGCGGCCGCATCATGGACTACTCTAAGCTTTCCCGGTTTATTTGGATTCGTTACCCCAAAATGAGGTAAGTACCAGGTAATTCCCGATGTAGAAGATTGGCTGTCGCAAAGCTCGGCATAACCTTTGTCAATCATTGCGTGAATATTTTGTCGGTAATGTTCAGCGTATGCTTTATCTTTAAGGAATCTCTTTTCTAAGCTAAGAAGACGTGATAATGCCAAAGAGTAACTCTCAGGTACAACCAAATCGTCACTCCGCCATAGTAAACCGGTTTCGAACTGGCCATCGGGCAGACGACGGGTTGTATTCTCTAATATAGCAACTGCTCGTTTGTCAGCTAAAGATTGAACAGAACGCTTGGTTATACCTATCGAGTCTAATTTATAATAGTCACGGATGGTATTTTCTAACTCAATAAAACCGTCCAAACTATCAGAGACCGCGCTATGGTTCACGCTATGATTGACATACTCTATGGTTTTAGTCCTACTGCTCGTAAATCCAAAAACTACCCAACCTAGAGCGGTAAGGCAGGCAACGGGTTGTGAATTTGTTACCCCTTTGCGTACCTTTAGTGGGATGGTTAAAGGCCAGTTATCAATACCCAATAGTATCATGGGTCGCGCATTCTCGTAGGATAAACATAATTGGTCGCTCAAATCATTTAAATGTGTAGTATCCTTAACTGAAAGAGTTTGCGGAATGATATTTAACCCTGTCACCGCACGGGCTCTAGAAACCTTATGTAAGCTGGCAGTATAGCGGCCCTTTATGTCAAAATCTACGTATTCAACTTCCATTGATTTTGAGAGACCACCTACACAATTAACTTTAATTACTGACTTTGAACCTGAAGTGCCAATCCGCCTAGAAATCTCAGAATCAATAAAGGTGCTTGATGAGCCGTCGTCAAGCAAAGCGTATGTATCGACAGAACCCTTGGGTCCACTCACAGTGACTGATATTATTTTTAATAGAGGGCGATCGCGCACTGTTGGATGGCTATCAGCATGAGCCACGAAGTCCGACGATTGTTCAACAGAACATACCTCTCTGGTTTCAGAATGTTCTGACGAAAACGCTTCACCTGTACTCTCATGTTCATTAACATGTGCCACTAAAGCCTTAACACTATGCAATAATTTATGATGCCTACGGAAACAATTATTTTCAGTACAGATCTCCTTCGAGTTTTTGCAAAACCTGTAACTATGTGAACCTTTTTGTAAACATTTATGGCAAAGTTTATTTTCTTTTACAAACTGCCATCTGTCATTTAATGTCATAGATATAAATTTGTCACATTTGTCAACAAAATGATTTGCCTTACAAAATGCACAAATGATTTTAGATTTTTCAGATTTATTTTTATTTGGAGCGGCGTTAGAAAGTGTCGAAAAAGAAACGGCGTGGACTCTTTCTACTTTCTTTGCTGTAGTTATCGGTTCCGTGAGGAGACCAAATTTGAGTTGTAGATCTACCTCATGAGCAAGGAAAGCAGCGAGAAGTTCCAGCTTAGTCTTCCCCTCTCTACTAGTGAAATGTATCGCTCCAAAATCGGTCCATCGTGTGCGTAACAGTGGAGTCAATTTCGAAAGTATCGATTGAAACAGTTCAGGAGAGTTTAAATAAGCGTGCTCTTCAAGAAGCTTTACGACCTCCACACAGTTACGAACGCGACAGGCGAACCTATGAAGATCACTGCCATCACTTAGTATTTTGGGAAGAGCGCGCACTGATGCTATCTCTTGTAAAACAATTAATTCTGGTCTACCAAACCGCATTTCCAAGGCAGTGATGAGCTCGCGCGGGTCACGAGCTGACACGAGTAGAACAGAGACGGCATCACGCGCAGCTCCTTTCAAAGCCATACCTATGCGCATTATATTATCTGATGGTGTATATGACTCACTCGAATTATCAAAGGCACGTTTGAAGGCAAGCCAGTCAATGGGCCTCCCGTCGAACAGAGGCAGGCGTCCGTCACCTACCTTTGGTTTAGTTTGTGCGCTACCGGCCAATGACGTGATGGCTTGTGCCAGTAGGGCAATATCTGAGGAAGTAGTTTTAATGTTATTATTGGGGTAGTTATGTTGTAACCGAGTGGTATCTACTATGTTGTCGTTATGGGAATGATTATTACATCTATTATAAGCATTAGTACTCCTATAGACATCGTTTTGCGTGGTAGTACAAGAAAGGGGCGGCATACGCCTCGCACTACCAGCGTAAGTACAAGTAGGCTTCGTAGTAACACTAACTGTAGGCAACACTGGCCTAGTGCTATTTACGACAACACTATCTTTTGGAACCGTCGCTGAATGTTCTACATTAACGGACGTAACCAGCTGGCTTTCATCCGTAACATTTGGCGGTGATTCTGTAATGTCTACATTACTATTAGGAATATTAGAATCGAATGCTTTGTCTAACCATTCTGTTATGTCCCTTTTTGACAACCTACTCGAAGAGCGCTTGCTGCGCGTGTCTTGTATAGCTGCGATTTGAGCCTGTGTTTGCAATTCCAGGGCAGCGCGCTCTTTTTCCAAAACTATGCGTTCTCGCTCCAATGCAGCTCGTTCCATGGCGGCAACTTTTGCGGCATAATCCGCTTGAATAGCCAATACCTGGCTGGCCGTTGATGAACCTGAAACTGAAGTGAACGATGACGCGGGGGGTTCGTCATTATTGGAATGACGACCACTCGGGCCAGGGCTGCGTACGTCGGCAGCCAATTCGGCCTGCGTTTTTTTTTCGACCTTGTTTCAACCACCATTATTAAAGGCACAAATTAAAGAATCGAAGGACCTATGTAATTAGGATATCTTATGGACTGTATGGGAAATTAATATTAATAAATAATAGGCGCAAATGGTGGTTGCTGACAAGATATATAATCGTAACCAAGACAAGCAAAGTAAACAATCATGTCATTAAGACAATGTAATTAGTAGAAAAAGTATAAAAAATAAACTATTATCAAAAAGGATGTACCTATTCGGCACAATCCCCATTGGCATAGTTTGTCGGTTGGATCTATTCTGCATAACAGGGTCCATTATGAATTTTACGCGTGGTGCAATAATTCTCATATGAAAATATTTGTAATGAGATTCTGATGGTCGCTTCTAAATTATATTAAATTTATACATTTTTTTATAAGTACTACGCCAAACAAGTATGCCCGCCCGCCTGATGTGAAGCGATTATCGTAGCCATATATAACGCTTGCGATATGAAATATCGCTCGCACGCCGCTATCCCGCTGCTAACACAGCAACTTCTTCTTTCCTGGTGACCTCACTCACTCGTAAGAACACAACAACCCTCAAAGAAGTTGTTATTTCTGCAGTATTCTGTGAAGTTAAGGTACTACTACATTTGAGCAGTTTACGAATACGCTGTAACCCTTCCTCTCTTTCTTTATAAAAACAGTCGGAAATGTTCCGACTTTTCTAATTTTTAACATAAGCGCCTATACGACATAACGGTTTTATGACAATAAAACCTGAATAGTTGATGCAATGCCATGCTGTGAGGTTAGATGTAAAACTAGCTGTTGCTGACAAATTCCTGAACCTAAAATTTTAGTTCGAAGACAATGTTTTCTAATTTAAAACTTGTCCCCTCTCCTTCTTCTTCTTCTACTCTTCTTACCAATCTTCTTACCAATTTTATCTTTTCTCCTAGAAAATAAAAATGCGACAAAATAATAAGGGTTCAATTATTCTCTAATCTATTTTCAAAATAAACCACACGCTACTGACACGTCGAACGACGTGACGCGACGTCACGCGGCGTCACGTGCAACGCGCGACAGGTAACAACGTTTGCCAATTTTTAACATGGCAACATTTAAATTAAATTCGTGGCCAAACGCAGCACGTCGCCGCTTCACCCCAGTGCCGCTTAATTTAGCCAATTTTAGATAAAACGGTATCTCTCACTTACGTCAGTTCACGTGGTAGCTGGAAATGGTTTTGTTCATGATGATAATGCGATTGTAGGTGAACAGGCACCAATTAAATGTACTTGCTTATTCGTCCGTTTATTTAACCGTTTACCAGGAATTAATAGTTCGCCCGTTTGGGTTGTTTAATATATTTTAAGATTTAAAGACGTCACTCGCAATCAACTTATTTAAATTCACGGCATAATAAATTATAAAATATATATTTGTCTACATTAGGTTACCGACGCAAAAAGAGGGGTGTTATAAGTTTGACGTGTCTGTGTGTGTGTCTGTCTGTCCGTTGCATCATAGCTCCGGAACGGATGAAGCGATTTCAATTTAGTTTTTTTTGTATTAAAGGTGACTTATGTGCGAGTGTTCTTAGATATGTTTGATGAAAATCGGTTGAGCCGTTTAAAAGTTGTGGGGGGTAAAAGTGGGGAAGAATAACCGAATGTCTGCAAATATACTCGAGTGGGGTCTCAAATGAAAGCGCATCACGTGCATATTACAAAATAATAAGTTCAATTATATATCTTTTACTTTTTAAAGGGAACTTAGGTTATTGTGTCGCTTTTTTTTTTAAATTTTTAATTTAATATTTTATTGAATAGCCTCCCTATGTAAGAAATTATAAAGACGTATTGACGTCAAAAAAAACTGTAATTAATTAGTAAATTATTCCGTCATCAGTAAATCAGTAAGTTGGTGTTTTCAATCGTTGTAATGTACACATAAATAAACTTTGTTTGTGTCGATTGTGAACAAGTTTTCTGATGATGCGTGCGATTTCCAACGGCATTTTTTCACAAACTATTTACTTAGGTAATAGGTAGTAGGTAGCGATGAAACTTTTTATGTAATTGAACATAAATCTCAATCATTTTGTTATTGAGTTTGGTTGTAAATGTTTTGACATTTTTTTTTTTCTTTTTCAGGTTGCAGGAAAATAAATGATATTAAAAAAAAATATTAAATAAAAATAATCTAAAAACCTATATATTTTAAGGATATTTTTTGTTATACACCTAGAAATTAGGGATATTGTTTATTTGTAAATAAATTTCTTTTTGTTTTTTTATTTTTTACAACTTTTCCTTTTGTTTATAGAACAAAATATATATGTATTCAAATATTTATTTGGCATTGAGCCTTTGCGAATTACGGGCGTAATATTTTACGCTATCGGGGGCGATTTTTTACTAGGCGTTTAGTAGTAGGTTGATTTTGAAGGTATTTAGTAGTAGCTTCGCGGTATATATTTCTTTTATTTCAAAACTAGCTTTCGCCCGCGGCTTCGCTCGCGTGAATTTCGATCATTTTATTATTCAAGCCAAGTCTAACACGCAGCGCAACCACCTTGATGTAGCACCTTTAATTGTACTATATATACAATTATGCAGTTTAGATTTTTTCATACAACATTTTTTTCCCGCTAACTGTCTTTCAAAATACAGCCATAACTAAAATTTATATTTACTAAGGTATGCATGCATGCTAGATAAGGTATGCATGCATGCTAGATTGAAAACATCTATCTTACGTGATTTTGATTTTTACATACAAAAGTTTTTTCCCGCTAACTCCCGTTCCCGTGGGAATTTTGCAATATCCTGTTGCAACTAAGCTTTAAGTTTACTAAGGTACCTGCATGCCAAATTTCAAGCGTCTAACTTAAGCGGTTTAGATTTTTCATACAAAAGGATTTTCCCGCTAATTCCCGTTCCCGTGGGAATTTCGGGAATTCCTTTCTTAGTGCACCTCTATGGTACCTAAGCTACGTCCCTTCCAAATTTCAAGTGCCTACGTTTAGCCGTTTAGGCTGTGCGTTGAAATGTCAGTCAGTCAGTTTCTCCTTTTATATATTTAGATAACTGTCGTTCCCATGGGAATTTTTCAAAATACAGCCATAACTAAAATTTATATTTACTAAGGCATGCATGCATGCTAAATTGAAAACATCTATCTTACGTGATTTAGATTTTTACATACAAAAGCTTTTTCCCGCTAACTCCCGTTCCCGTGGGAATTTTGCAATATTCTGTTGCAACTAAGCTTTAAGTTTACTAAGGTACCTGCATGCCAAATTTCAAGCGTCTAACTTAAGCGGTTTAGATTTTTCATACAAAAGAATTTTCCCGCTAATTCCCGTTCCCGTGGGAATTTCGGGAATTCCTTTCTTAGTGCACCTCTACGGTACCTAAGCTACGTCCCTTCCAAATTTCAAGTGCCTACGTTTAGCCGTTTAGGCTGTGCGTTGATATGTCAGTCAGTCAGTTTCTCCTTTTATATATTTAGATTAACGACCAGATCTACTCGCATACGTATGCGAGTAGATCTGGTCGTTAATTTTGAAATTACGTAATGACAATTAGTTTTATATATTTAAATTTAATAAAAGTAAAGACAGCAGAGAACTGCACGGGACTGGACTCTCTCTCTCTATACGTAGATATGTAGCGTCTCTTTGCGTTCTATACAAATTATATCACGGGGCGTGCTCGGGTGAGCTGTTTAGTTTGATAACTGCCGCTGAGTTCCACTATCGTCAACTCGTCGTTAACCCTTATGCATCCCACTGCTAGGATACGGGTTTCCTCTCAATCGAAGGGGTTTAGAGCGTTGCTCCACCACGCTGCTCAATACGGGTTGCGGATCGTACAACACGCTATAAATTAAAACTTTAGTTTCTATGGTTATCGAATAAACCTAACTTAAAAATCCAAATTTGCGAACTTACGTCGCCTTAATAACGAACTATCATTTATAACTTTTTCTATTTTGTTTCAAGAAGGCTTGTACAGCACCCCGTAAAACACTGTCGTTTACTTTGAAAAATATTTTTTTATTCTAATTACACCCGAAATTCCAATCACATTAGATGTTACTTCTTCTGTTTTATATTTCCTTCTTTTATTTTCACTTTTTTTTTGTTGTGATGCCAGCACTTTGTTGTTTTATGTTGTACTATGCCCCATTTCTATAGTTCATGGTGGTTTTGGTGCCCAAAAGAAACAAAGACACTACGCTTTCTGAGTAAGAAAGCGTAGTGTCTTTGTTTCTTTTGGGTGCCGTATAGATTTCTCCTAAGATTTGTCTGTATTTCTAAGTGAAACCATTTCCATTCTAGCAGTACACCAAATACGTTTGAAATCTTTATCTATCTAAAGCATTCGAACATTTTTATAAAATTCACGCTCGCAAGAAAAGTGTCAGGTTACTTTGGCTCGGTTCCCGCAACGCGATACGTGTGTTACGTCGCCCGCCTCCGTGTCTAACTCGCAAAAAAAAACATACACACTTGGTTATTTATTTTACTGAGTATATTTTATTGAATTTTCAGGTAGGTATAAAAAGCATAATTTGATCAACTTTAATAAACTTTTTTAAAACTGATGTAAGTCGGGCTCGACATGCACTCTCTTCCCTATTCTTTTAGAGAGCAAGATGCGCCACGTGCTGGTGAGGTTGACTCAAAAGTTTGTTATATATTTTTAAACCTATTTCTAAAGTTTGTTATTTGTGGATGTCTGCACTTCCCGAAGATTGGCTGGTAGAGAATGCTTTTAACGTTAATTGCGCCGTTTGTAGATACCATTGGACTTACTGTGTGTGGTCAATAAACAATTTAAATAAACAAATAAGTACATATCCGCGCCTACAATATAAAAAGGAGCAAGTTTCACTGGTAGTAAATAATTTAGAAAATAACTTCGTTGTTATGTAGAACTGGTAGAACCAAAAATTTACGTACGCCACTGACGATGCGTCCGATTCGAATGTAGACGTTGTCCAAAAAGTATCCGGGATTATAAAAAAAAAAACGCATACTACTTTCAAAACCACATCCTGCGGACGTCTTCCATGACGCACATCCATTCAGTGTTACCAACAGATATACGAAAAAGTGTACTAAATATTCAGGGGAAATTTACTAGACTATATTAATTTTGTTTAAAAAAAAGCATAATGAATAAAAAATGTTAAGTGATTAATTGAAAATGCATTTGTCAAAGCGTTAGGCACTAAAATTTAATTTGGGAGCCATACCAGGGGCCCTACCGCCGAAGCTGAAGGCGATAACCATCGGATTTTTTGAATGCGGAAATGAAACTACTGCTTATATTGTTGGTTTAGCACAGCTGGTAGAAACCCTAGAACTCTCAATTTCGGGGTGTAAGTGGTTCATCAACACCTTTGAACCAAAGCCAACTTCACCTGCACGCGGTGCACCCTGCTGACTGACAAACGAAGCTCTGGCGAAAAGAGAGGTAGGGAGCGTAATTGTAAGCTAACCGACTGGGGAATGTACCTCCACCTTACAGAATACCGCAGCCAAATAACAATTCCCTTGAGGGTTGTTGTGTTCCTGCGAGTGAGTGAGGTCACCAGAAAGGAAGGAGATGCTGCGTTGGCAGCGGGGGTGGCGGCGTGCGTATGATATTTTATGTTGCGAGCGTTAATATGGCTACGGTAACCGCTACACATCTGGCGGGCCGTATGCTTGTCTGCCACCCGAAGTAGTATAAAAAAAAAAAAAACTCTACCGACTAAGCTGAAGATGTTTGTCAAGAACTTTAACCTAAGATCAATTTTTGGAATGGATTTATCGTGAATGTGCTAACAATTGGACGTCTTGCTGCGGACGACGTCCATTGGTAAACATCGTCAGTAGGGTACTTTAGGGTGCGTTTCCACTAAAGCGTAGTTGGGCAGAGACGGGCTGTGTTTTTACATTTCACACAACGCGACACCAAACGCGACGCGAAAACGTGATATGCATCGATGCAGTCACTAAATCGCGCGAACCAGCAAGTCTCCTAAACGCGATGCAGCATTGATGCGATCGTAAAAACGCTAATCGCCGAAGCTAAAAGTAGCATATCAGCTAGGCTCCATACAGGAACAATAAAACCGATAAATGTTTAAAGCCCTCACATCTTCCTCGAGCTGTAAACGGGACCTTGTTCATTACTTCTTTATCGCGTTTAATACATAATATACTGTTACTGCGTACAATGCGACAGGTTACTTTGGCAAGGTTCCTACGACAATTCCCGTCGTTAAGTTCTCAAGTAAAAACGTAGAGATAGAACTAATGTTCACTTACGTCCGGCCGCACTATACAGCGTTTCACGGAACAGCAATTTATTGTTTCGTCGCCAGTAATGGGGGAAAAGTATTATTCTAATATAAGTTAATGCTATATTTGTATTTTATTTATTTTAAAATACTTAAGTAACTATTTAAACTTCTTGAGGTAGATTCAGATTTGGTAGCAACGAGGGAGAATTACCAAGCGTTCAGGCGATTTTGCAATTCATATTATTGGAATCGATGTGTAGGGTAACAATTCAATGTTTTAGGTCCCCAATAGTGTTAGAAACTTAAAATCCGTGGTGCACGGCAGTTGAGCTTCACTTGACTAGCCAGCTCTTTAGGCTTTTAATGCCTTATTTGTCATATTGCTGTCTCTCACATTGCTAAAAGAGGAAGTCAAATTCCAAAAGTTTCCTACTCCTACTAATTTCTTCTGAGGGGGTAACGAATTTATCGTTACCCCCTGGACTGTAATGGACTTCATTGTTCATTGCCTTTTTTGGCGGTCTCCGTTGTTAATCCCGACTACACAGGAGACACAGTGGTGGGAATTTGTGGTGGGCCCCCGTCCCATTTCTTATTGAGGTAGATAATTATTGTACCTTTGGGTACTACATAAATTCATAAAAGCGGTACACAAAAAAGCTCTAACCACATTATACGATATAACCGAACAACAAATATCACATTAATGTATTTATTTACGTTTAACCCACGTAACGGGTTGTTGTTCATTCGCCACAAAGTAAATTCGTCACATTTTTGTACACTCCATACATTGGAAGTAAATTCGTCACTTGTGTAAAAAAATATATGTAAATTCGTCATAAGTAGGTAAGGGTTGTTGTAAATTTGTCACAAGTTTTCACATTACGCAATTTTTGCATAAAGTACTGTTAGCAAACAAAATTATTGGTTAGTAGCTCTCGAAATTAAAAATAGATAATTAATGGCACAAAGCAGTCACATTATTACTATGATTTTTATATTAGATGTGAAATAGTAAAATTATTAAACTTATTTAATATCTTTCGTTATATTGCATGCAAATCTACAATAAATATATATTTATATGTAAGCAGAGTTGTGAGTTTTATTTACATCTACATAAGAAGTAAATAAAAAATGTGATTATTACTGCGATATAATTACATGAGAGATTTTATTTTAATTATCTTGTTTTTCTTATAAATGTAAGTTGTAGGCAAATCAGTCACCTGCAATTATGTTTATAATTATTTTTTTAGCAGAACTGTATTTTATATGTACCTAGCTAGCAAAATTTTCAAAAATAGCTTTGGCTGTTGCAAGTAAATTAATTAATTGCAATTTATGTATGTACCACGGTTTACCGTAACCACTGAAATTTAATTTAAATTTCAGTGGTTACTGAAACCACTGAAATTTAATTTAAATTTCAGTGGTTACGATTACAATTTAATTTAAATTTCAGTGGTTTTGTTTCCTTCAATAGCTGATTGCACTGTTCAAATAAAACAATTTTCTGTATGTTAAAGTATGAAAAAAAATGCGACCTAATCAGATTAGTTTTAGATTTGGACAAGTGTTGTATTTGTGCAGCATAATCATTTTATCAATGACAGCAGGGATGGCGGAGACGACGCGGTTGTAAGATATACATTTAAGATAGCGAGTGAATTGGTACCATAGGTACTCGTAGTTGTCGTCTTGTTTCCAGCAGAGAGCATGTCGAATGCCTGGTCCCTCAAACTGTCTTTGACAACGCGGCCTTAAATGCGATCAAAATCCCACAATTTTAGCGAATATTTTACTACTAAGTATACGCTAAAACTTTTTAACAAAAAAAAAATAAAAACCACCGAAAAAAATTTAAAGCAAAAAATAATAAAGTTCTTAAACTAATTTAAGTACACCTATGTAATTTTGAGTCGGCGCCAAACAAGCAATATATGATTGTTTTTGTTCATGAACAATCAATCATCCTCTGTTTTCCTGCCCTTAAGCTTAAATATTTTTTTCCAAATTTATATGGGACCAACTTCGGGGTATACCCTTTCCAATAAAAAAAGAAATTATCAAAATCGGAATACTCTATAATGTGCGTGATCATACATAAAAAAATATACGCGTCGAATTCATAAACTCCTCCGTTTTTTTGTCGGTTAAAAATTGTGGGATTTTGATTGCTTTTAATAATAATCATCATCATTTATTTCAGGCAATGCTTACATTTATAAACAATACTTTATAAACTGACATACATATTTATATAAGAAACTTCTATAATTAAGCGCGCATAGTCGGCACAATAGTAATACTGTGGTCGGCACTGTCGGCAGCGTATTCCGCGCGGTGTCCTGTAACCGGCCACGAAAGCGTTGAAAAACTACACCTGAAGGCCAGAATTCCTCCTTAGTGAAGGTCGACAGATGTTCTGTTGGAACCCTCACCACAAACGAATTAAAGTTCACTCGGTGGCGCAATTCCAACCTTTCCACTCGCAAAATTTAAGACTACTTACCAAAAAAATAGAACTGTCATTTTATGTAGACGTAAGCTGAAATTCTTAAAATTGCTCAATAGGTGCAGTAGGTCTTAAAACTGTGTACTGTGCTTTTTATGTAGCCGTAAGGTAAACTTCTTGAAATTTCTGTGATTACGAAAAATAAATAAGTAACTTTTTTATTTGAGTTATGTTAGATTTTTCTGCTGTCTGTACGGGAAACACCAATGTGACGAATTTACAATAATCAAAATTAATATATGACGAATTTACTTATTAAAAATAGAACTGTGGCGAATTTACAGATACTTTTTTCTGTGACGAATTTACTTTGTGGCGAATGAACAACAACCCGTCAAAACGTTGCTTAACTTGCGTGTTCGATTAGACAAACACTCGCGACGCCGCCATCGAGCTCCTTGTTCGTTGTATATGTCAGTCTAATTCAATCACGCAAGTTAAGCGCCGTCGACCGTAGCCTCTCTAGCGATGGATTTATTTATCATGACCTCCTCAATCTTTCAGAGATTACGTTAAGCCGTTGATCCCGGCTCATCATTAGATGATACCTTTAGGCGGCTTGAAGACACTGCACTTCACCAATCCGCCCTCGAGCAACGTGGTGAAATACGCCGTAAATATTCTCGATCAATTGGAGACCGAATCACAGCGATGGATGGGATTAATATGTATAAATTACAAACTCAACAGACAGACAGACCTTTTGAGGTACGGAACCCTAAAAATGAAGTTCGTTGTATGGAAGCCCTCTTAAATATTTATTTTATTCAATTTTTTTGTATTTGTTGTTATAGCGGCAACATAAATACATCATCTGTGAAAATTTCAACTGTCTAACTATCACGGTTCATGAGATACAGCCTGGTGACAGACGGACGGACGGACGGCGGAGCTTTAATAATAGGGTTCCTATTTACCCTTTGGGTACGGAACCCTAAAAACAATAGTTTCCATAAACAATACTATCATTGTGTCATGCAGTAACGAGACGATTCGTATTACATAAAATTCCTCTCATTACTACAATGCCAAAAATAGTTAGCAAGACTAATGAAATAATTGTGAACAGCTTTGTTGTGAAGAACTGGCGCCTGTACTAGGTATCCGAAGAACCTGTATCACGGGTCACCAGGTCTCCACCCGGTGTTATAATAAAAGTATGTTATCTAACAGTTTTGTAATTTAACAAAATAAAGAAATAATCACATAATAGTGAAGCTTAAAGTTCAATATCCATTTTACTTGATAGTCAAAATAAATCGAAAAGCAATACACGCCTTTGGTCCGGCGAACGCGACCACAGTGCAGACGTATGCGTGTACCGGAACGCTGCAAATATTAGAAACAAAGCGAATTTGGGTGTTGTTCCCAAAAGATGCACTCCACGCCGGCGACCGCAGCGCCGGAATATATGGCCTCGGGTATTGTATTTCTAGGTTGTACCATTTCAAAACACAATACACGGTTAGATACATAATATGAAATATTTTTGTTTGGCAATAGCACAGTCTAAGTGATATAACGTAGCAATAGCACACTCAATTATAACATACACAATTAAATATCTATCTCACTTGCACGTAATACACCCTGCTGACTAACTAACGAGGCTCTGATTATTTATAATTTATAAGTTTCTAACGGGAAGGGGACCCACCACTGTGTCTCCTGTGTAGCCAGTATTAACAGCGGCGACCATCAAAGAACGCAATGAACAATGAAGTCCACTGCAATCCTGGAGGTAAAACTACGGCTGCCTTGGACTTGTTGCCTTATAACGAATTTAGTTAGAAGAAATTTGAAGAAGTAGGAAGCTTTTGAGATTTGACTACCCCTCATAGCAATATGAGAAAGAGTTATATGGCAAATAAGGCGTTAAAAGCCTAAGAGATGGCTAGTCAAGTGAAGCTCAACTGCCGTGCACCACGAAAAGAGGCGAGAAGGAAGGAAAATTCCCAGAGGATACCGGGATACGCAAAATCGCGGGCGTAAGCTAACAGTGTTTAAAATTCTACAGATTAAATAACAATTTAACCTCAATCTTCATTCAGTTAAATTTGTATTTTAGTTATCGAAAACTACTAAAACGCGCTTCCAACCTGAACTACGTCACATATTAACCTTTATGGAGTACTTTGGCAGCGGGCACGGCCATTTGGCAACGCATCATGCACAATAACATTCAATGTGCCTCACAACAGGTACACGGGTAGCCTATGGCATTGTTAGCATTCCAAACAATGTAGGTTCCATGTTGCCAACTTTACAATATTCTGGCTCATATTGCTGTGAACTTACTTACTAGAAAATTATATACCTAACTTAATTCTAAGTTAATACATAATGCTGGATGGCGTGACAAGCTGGATGGCGTCATTGCGCGTTCAGTCTAATTTACCACGCAAGTTAGGCAACGAGTAGGGTGACAAATAAGCGTACAACCTGCCTGATGTTAAACAGTTATCGCAGCGTACATACGCTTGCGACACCAGAGGCATCACTCACGAGTTGCCAACCCTATTGGTTTCGTATCGTACATATCCATCGGATGAACAATTTGATAAAGTTCTCAGGATATTTCATCTAGTGCCATTCAATGAGGTTTTAAAAAAGGTATTAAAAAAGTCCTGCCACTGAATTAAAATGCATTACATTAGTGCTATTTGAGTTGAAAGGCCCTTGTACTCAAAAGTACAACTGACATGTAGTACCTGTCAGTTGTACTTTACACTAGTTTACTGAAAAAAAAACATGTCTAGAAGCATAAGTCTAGTGAACTATGTTTGTATCCCGATATAAAATCCATACCAGCTATAAAGAAAAACAGGATGAAGGTAAACAAGGAGCCAGTTAACGCGAAATGTAATTTCGTCAAGAAAAAAAAACACGCTATTACCATCCTTATCTGGGGTAAGTCAATTTTCTCCCTTCCTCCCTGGTCATCACAGTATAACGGCAGTAATAGTTGGATTGTGAACTTTAACGCTGTAGGAATATGAGTGGAGCTACACGCATGGGTAAGGTTGTATTAGCAGTGTCCAACCTGGGTATGTGTAGAACGTTGACAAGGTAGAAGCTGATCGTATAATCCACATAAAATAAGGTAGCGAAAGAAATTTGGGACACACTGAGATATTTAACATCTTTAAAATCTTTTACATAATATTTGACGAGCTCGGTGGCTCGTGGGTTCGATTCCCACATAAAACAAACATTTGTGTGCATGAACATGTCTGTTTGTCTTAGTCTGGGTGTTTTCTATGTATCATAAGTATGTATTTACAAAAAAAAAATGTATTTACGTATGTTTATCAGTTGTCTAGTACCCATAACACAAGCTTTGTGCTTAATTTGGGACTAGATGGCGCTGTGTAAATTGTCCAGATTATTTATTTATTTATATACTTTTGATCCCTACAAATGATCCCGGTGGAGCAGTAAAATGGATATAAAAAAACCTGTGATAATTTCCCGAATATTTTGGGATGCGTCATGAGTCAACTCAGGACTGCGTGACTTCCGAAATTTCCATATTTGAGAACACATGTTATATATATCTACTAAAATTTGACTCTATGTAGTACAATATACTATAAAGAACCAATTTCTAAGGATTAGCAAACGACTATTTGAATTAAAAAAGGTAGTATTACTGTAAACTTAATTAAAAGCCGTTGGACTAAGGAGTGGCTTTGGAGGATTTTGTTCCTGAAAGTGAGTAAGCTCACCAAGAAGGTCTTAGTGTGCTCTGTGTAATTCACATTACACACATACACCAATTTTTATCTTAATCTTTACTATATCTTTCACAAATTCTCCAATGAAGATTCTATTCTATTCTTGAGAAGTTGCGGGCATATAATCTCATCTGTTGCATCCGCTTGACGTCATGCAGGTCATGACCATCTACTTTAGCATACAATTTATTAGCCACCGAACATTTAATTAAAAAAAATTTAATAGAGATAAAATACATTATCTAATGTTTTCCTCCTATTGTGTCCCAATCCTGTTATAATCGGATACGGGCCGGTATCTCTCGGTCCGGGCCGGCGGCCGGCGGTTTACGGCCGGCACGGTAATGGCCAATCGCACCTCCACCGTGGGTTTCATCGTTTTCCTATATCTTTGTACCTCAGAGGTGGACGATAAGACAATGTGAAAGTGATTTCGCTGATTATAAATCTGGTCCCTCAGTTTTATGACTAAGCTACCGAATGGAAACTGCCGCTTTTCTTGAGTTAGTTAATACTGCGTTGTTTGCTTGATTTAAATAATCATGGGATTATTCTTCTTCGTCGGCCCTTCAGGTATTTTGGGGTGGAAATAACTCATGGTCATGTTTAGTTAAGCTCACCTGCACGTACGCCAGAGCTTCGTTGGCTAGCCTCGGAAAGGTGCGTAACAAAAAGTAAGAGTACAGTAGAGGCACAGTATAAATAATAGTACTACATATACAGTATGGCCACTCCGTGCCGCTCTCTAGTGTCGACCTCACCTTCCCTCTGAAATGAGACTGAAAGAGTTTGTATGGCACCGCACACACGCTTATTTACGCTCTCCACAGACGTTATTGTTTATGTAGTAATTACCGACGCGATATTTGCATGGAGTGGCGGGGTGCGGTAGAGGTATTTACTACTGCCCCCTTTCCCTGGGATCTTTTCATTTAGTAACATAGTGCATGTCTTGCGGGTTGTCCTGGCCATGATTCTTTTCACATATAAGATCGGCGCCAGCTAGTCCCAATGCGCTATGCTTCCATGTGCCCTACAGAAGAAGAAATGAAATTGATTTTAGCTCTAAAGATTGTATTGAGCCACTTTTCTTTTTATATTTAAAAGATTACTCCTTTGCAGCACTCGGGATAAAAAATAATTCCTCCAATTTGTCATACAAGATTCTTATCGTACCCAAGCTTTATGCGACGAGAAATAAATAAAACTTGCAAACCAAAAGTGTAGAACTTACACAAACTTAATCCGATCGTTTCAACTGAATGTCGAAGGTAGAAAGTGACTAATAATAGTTTAAACTAACTGCTATCGGGGAGAAGTCAATGAGATCGACCGTCCTCCCGCCCCGAGAAGCGTTGTCCGAAGATTCCCTTAAGATTCATTGCGAGTGTTCTCCAATGGTGCCGATATAAAATAGTTTTAAACGTGTCATTATTATAGATTGACATCATTGGAAAATAGGAATTAGCCAATATATTTTTTGCAATGTAAAGTACCTTATTAGGTAAATAAGTAGATTTATCATGATGTCCATACGTCCTTCGTTAGCAAGCGCTCCGCTCATAAGGTTTTAACCGTAAAATTGAATCAAAATGGGCGTTCATTGTGGTGTTTTAACCAGCTTTACTTCTGCTATTTGCAGAAGAAATACTTACTATTTCTAATATGTGTTTGTGATAAGTCTCTTATAAAAGTTTAGGAATTTTAGTATTATTTTGCACGAACCTGGGCATTTATTTATATTATTTGCTATAACACAATGAGAAAAAAAAACACTGAATTAGTTTTGCAATATTTCGATAATACCTATACATACTGGAAGTATATACCTACTAGTTATTATGCATAACGTTTTCTTTCAGCGCTCCAACAACTACCTATCCACTACTAAACGTATTCAATGTATATTCAAATTTGATAAATAAAAACGAATATCCTGAAAATTTTACGTTATAATCCAACAACATCTTCTTGTTGTAATTGGCTCGAAAATTACTATTGTAACATTATATTAAGATAAGTTCAACTGTTGGTCTTTTCGGCCGTTGGTTGGTCAAAATAAATAAAATTATATTTTTGACCATAAATTGATACCATTGGAAAACACATCACCGCATCAACGGACGGCTTTACCTCGCGGCTAATCTTACTCGTTACACCTCTAATTGTGGCCACTAAACAAGATGTTTTCTTTAGTCTCGAAATAAAATAACAACGCAATATTTACGTCATAAATTCTGTAGAAACATTATTTTCTTTTTTTATATATAGAGGGGAATAAACGAGCTTGTGAGTAACTTGAATAAAAGCAATCACCACCGCCCATGGAGATCAGCAACACCAAGGTGTCGCCGCCCCATTGCCAGCCTTTTAAGGGAAATAAAGACTCTATTTTTTAGGGCTATCATGTCTTATTGTTCGGAAACACTGCTGAGGGAAGAATGTATCATCTTACAGCTTTATTTCCCTTTCAGTTGTGACACGTTATATAGAATAAAAACAATTGTTGCAAATAATCAGTTGTAACTTATTACAAACAGCGCTACCTTTTTAAATTCATTCAGCATTCAGAGATCATTAAAACAAATCAATTCTCACCGCTATCAGATTGACAATGCGCAGTACGGCCTAGAAGATCCGTGCGTCCGCGTGGTACCTGCCAACAGTCGCCGAAGCCAGCGACAAGAAAATACGTACGTAATCTAATCGCTATTTCTCTGGCCCCACATCGGCCATTTGCAACACTATCGTCTTAAGCGATTCCCCATTGAGAGCGGCATGTATCGGGGTGAGATTTGTGGGATTGTGGGCTTGGGGCAGCGTTGAGTGCAAGTGAACCGGGCAATTGATTAGTCGTCTGTTTGTATATCCATTTTATTTACTGTACACTACCTTTATACATTTGAATCGAATAATTAGTAATGTCCACTTTTGACTCCAAAGTCGCGGGTTCGATCACCTCACAAGGCAAATATTTGTGTGCAAACATGTCTATTTGTCTTGGTCTTTGTGTGTTAAATAAATTTATTGTTTAATAAATAAATATTTCCGGACAATTTACACAGCGCCATCTAGTTCCAAATTAAGCACAAAGCTTATGTTATGGGTACTAGACAACTGATAAATGTACTTAAATACATTTTTTTTTTGTAAATACGTACTTATAATACATAGAAAACACTCAGACCAAGACAAACAGACATGTTCATGCACACAAATGTTTGTCTTGTGCGGGAATCGAACCCGCGACCTCGGGAGTCAAAGAGGCCATTGCTAACCATTCGACCACCGAGCTCGTCACCATTCGACCACGGAGCTCGTCAAATTAGCTTGTTAAAAATGTATGTACGTATAATATCAATTAGCTAGTACCCAGCTTTATATGTACGTATAATATCAATTAGCTTTGCTTAGTGTGGTACTAGATGGCAGTGTGTAATTTGTCCAGGAATATTTATTTATATAGGTACCTTTTTGAAAAACCCCGTGCAGTAAGTCTCCAGGAAAAATCGGGGCTAAATTTTAATAAATTTTGCAGGTGTATTAAAAACCATTATTTGTCAATTAAATTGTTTTTGGTAAATTAACACGTACTTTAATATAATCACTATGCCGTAATAAATTATTGTTAAAGACATTTACAAGTGTAATATATTAAAATTTGCATAATTAGAATTACTCTTTGTATTTGAGACCCAGTAGGTCACAATACTAGTAGATAAATTGGATAAGTTTATCTTATGCTAAGTCGTGACCCTATATGTGTAGGGGTTAATAGATATACTACCTCTATTAGGTCATAAACTTTAAAGAGAAGATTTAAATTATTTGAAATCGATTGAACGTGATGCACGGCAGTCAAGCTTCATTTAATTCGATTCAATTCAAATCTTTACTTGATTGATAAATATACATTTTATGAATGACGAACTCGATGGTCGAATGATTAGCAATGGCACTTTGCGGATTCGCGGATTCGATCCCCGCACAAGACGAATAATTGGGTGGGTGTTTGGGTGCTTTGTATGCATTATATGTATGTATTTACAAAAAAAGAATGTGCAATATCAGTTATCTAGTACCCATTGTAGAAGCTTTGCTTAGTTTGGGATCTAGTCCCAAACTAAGCAAAGTTTGTACAATGCCAGTGTGCAATTCGTCCCAAAATATAAGAATATTATTTCATATACCAGAATTTCTGGTTCTTTAGTAAAATACATAACTTTAGAACTGGTAGTCACAGATAGAAGATTTATAAACCGCACGCACCGTAGTTATTATCCTTTACTACAAAGTAATTTATAGACATTTTAATATCCTTATAAATGCGAATTTAAAGTTACGAAATATATAAACAGGATTAGGCGCGTGTGACCTATTACTTATATAAAACTAGCTGTCGCCCGTGGCTTCGCCCGTGAGGTCATTATTTTAATTAAGCTTATTTCCCGTGGGAATAAGATAATTTTCCGGGATAAGAACTTACCTATGTTACTCTCCAGATCTTAAACTATCCCCGCAAAAAAAATCGCCTTTAGTTTAGGAGCGAAGGGTCTATTAGCGTTGCTCTGGACGAATTAATCTATAATAGAAGTATATATAACTTCGTCCAGAGATATACGAAATAATAGACCTGGGACCAGTTCCGATTTTACACCCGCGAAAGGGATTAACTAAACTTATTCAGCTTTGATACGTAGAAAACATCGTTTTGAGATGTATACGCAGCGGAACAGCGCTGAACGTGGCGTACTCTTTCCTAAATATATTTTAAATTGTAAATTAATTAACTCTACTGAACTCTACGTTAAGTAAACTGTGATCCAATAAATAAGTAAATACTCGTATATTAGCTATGTGTCCAACAGAAATAAATTGGGATAAGGAAAAATAAAAGACTAAAGGTAAATTGAATAAGAAAATTTTATCTTTACCTTTTTAGCAAATAAACGAAAAATAGAGAGAGAGCCGTTTTATTGTACCTCTATTAGGATCGGAATGGGCATCGAATTGGCTAATAACCGTTCTATCAGGTGAAAGGAATTCACTCTCGCTTACTTTTAGTGATGGGAATTTTTCCGATGATACCAAAAATTTCTACCTTTGTCTCAGTTTTATTGAATTTGTTATAAAAAGTTTATAGTTTTTAACGCATTCGTAAGCAATTGACATATTATACGAGCATAATAGATACGTTTATTACAAACTACAGTCACACACATACAAATATTAAATTTAAAAAAAATAACAAGGAGAAACTCCACCAACCCGCAGTTGAGCAGCGTGGTGGAGTATGCTCTAAACCCCTTCGATCGAGGGGAGACCCGTTTTCCAGTAGTGAAATAAATAAGGGTTGACGACAAACAAGGAAAGAACTTATACAGTAGGAAACAGAACGCAGATAAAAGATGCATGTGTGTGCTGCAGCAAGAAAATGGCCGCAGCCCAGTGTGACTTTTTGCACATTGTGCAAAAACTTTGTTTTTCAGCTGTCGCCAGTTTGGCGCACGCGTGCGAACGTAATTATGAAAAAAACATGTTTATGTGTGTGTGTGTCTGTGTAGTGTGAGTGGATGAATGATTAGATTTCTTATTTTTAAATTAAGGTGGCAAACAAGCATACAACCTGCCTGATTGGAAGCAGTAATCGCAGCCTATGGACGATCGCAACACCAGAAGCATTGCTCATGTGTAGCCGACTATGTAAAAACCGCTTCATTGCACTAGTGATAAAAAACTCAAATACTAGGAAACTCATGACTCGACAGAATTTGCTACTTGCAATAACATTGCTAAATGTCGTAACATTCTGGCGAATAACCTATTATTTATTCCTCTCCATTTCTGGTATCAAGTAAAAATTTCAGGTATCATCCCCTCCCTATTATTACCGTCCCGATCGCAAAGTTTGTCCACCTTGATAGCAGTTTCAGTACTTTCAGCACGAATGTTCCGCAGTTTGGGGCGTTAGCACGCTTTACTGTGCCATCACAGTTTTAAGACTGCGAATTTGTAAGAATTCACCTTGAGTAAATTCTTAGGCTGTTAATGTGAGAGATAAAGAAGTTTACCTGTGAAAACCTTTGTTTTATTTATTTCCAAAACTTGGCCTTAAAGTTCAGAAAGTGGACTTAACGCTAAATCATTGACCGTCTGCCAGCCTCAGCGATAATTACAATGTGTAGTACGTACATTTGTGGGGTAGATCTCACGTTTTCCGTTGCGTATTTCCATTAATGATTAATCTAGAATTGTTTGTCACACTGTATTCATTGCGACTGTCTTAGATATTTTCCTCCACACGGTACATAGAATCGGAGTCATTCTTACTTGTGTGGTCAGGCTCAGACAGTATAAAGATTTGCAGATGATGGTTCTACACAATATTCAGAAGTATCGCCTATAAATAGAGGTGTCCCCCAAGAATCTATCTTGGGGCCTATCTTGTTTTCACTATACACTGTAGAATATATTGATGTTATTAAACAGCAAATTTCATATATATGCAGATGATGTATAAATATTTTTCGCCAAATAAAGTAGATGAAGCAGTGAAAATAATTAATAAAGATTGAGTAGTATTCTTAATTCGTCACAGAGGAATTCATTAGTACCTACTTAATAAACATTCGTAAATAATATATATATATATATATACATATATAATAAAATAATATATTATATTATATATATCTTTATCCATAATATATATATTACTCTACATAGCTCCATATCCATAGTCTGAAAGTACAGATTTCGTCTAAACCCGCATCTCGCATCTGTCGATGCAAACAACCGTAACACGCAGATTTGAATGTAAATTGCATACGGCACAGGTGTGGGGCCAATTCGACCCGTGGGTAGAATAGACCCGTAAAGGTAACAATGATAGGCTGTGATGGATTTTACGATACGATGCGAGGAAATTCTGAATTCGTGTCCTTATAGTTGTGAAGTATTTTGTATGTAGATCAATTTGAGTCCATGTGGCTTTTACACGCGATATATATGTATATCCCATAACAATAAACGTAACAATGTGCAATAAATGAGTGTGTAATATTTGTTATAATAACATATGTTTTAATATTCAATTCATATAATTTAATTTGCTATATTTTTATTGCATTACTGACTTTGCAATGAACTAAAAAATATCAAACCTAACCAAACCAACAAAAAAATAAAAAAAACAAATCAAATTAAATGAATGTTATGCCAAATGAAATTATATAGTTACGTTAAGTTTGATATTTGTTACTATTTGTTGTTATGCACCGACAATATTACCGACGATTTGAAAAATATTTATTTTTCTCTCATCTTTCAGAAAAGCTTCTTCTTCACATCAAAATATTCTGTTGTAAAATAAAACGAGTACCTACATTATTTATTTATTTAACACTAGCTTCCACCCGCGGCTTCGCCCGCGTTTTTAACCGACTCCAAATAGGAGGTGGTTCTCAATTCGGCTGTATTTTTTTTTAAATGTTTGTTACTGAATTACTCCGTGATTTATAAACCGATTTGAAAAAACCTTTTTTATTTGAAAGAGTATGCTTCCAGATTGGTATAATATTTTTATCATTAACATCATCGTAAGCCTGTATCTACGCGCTGACAGGTTTGTTATTATTTCATTACTCCGTCAGTTATAAACCTATTTGAAAAAAACTTTTCTCATTTGAAAGAGTATACTTCCAGATTGATCCCATATTTTTTTTCATCATCATCATCATCAGTCTGTACCTACATCCATAAATGTAGAGTAATGTTTGGAGTCGGTTTTTTTTTTGTAAAAATATCATTTTTTGTAATAAAAAGTAAACGCTTCTGATATGTCCTTCCTAATATCTTTGAGAATATTATGTACAAAGTATCATGATGATCGGTTGAGTAGATTCCGCGTAACAAACTAACATTCACATTTATAAATATTAGTAGGGATTTCCCAATGAATACACAATAATTAAGTCCGCACCTCACAAGCCTCACTGGGCTTATCCTAGTGCCCTTTAGGATGTGTTTTTAACCGACTCCAAAAAAGGAGGAGGTTCTCAATTCGGCTGTACTTTTTTTAATGTTTGTTACTTAATTACTCCGTGATTTGTAAACCGATTCGAAAAAACTTTTTTTATTTAAAAGAGTATACTTCCAGATTGGTCCCAAATTTTTTTCATCTTCATCATCACCCTGTATCTACATAAATAAATGTAGAGTAATGTTTGGAGTTGGGTTTCTTTTGTTAAAATTATACGTTTAAAAAAATATTATAAATATTGGAAAGAACTTGCGCTGAGCTAGGTATACCGGAGCGTGCTTACAATATTAAGTAAAGTAAGCGCCGCCACCCCCGCTGTCAACGTAGTAACTCCTTCCTTTCTGGTGACCTCATGGGGTGCAAGTGGTTCATCAACATCTTTGAACCAAAGTCAACTTCACCTGCACGCGGTGCACCCTGCTGACTGACAAACGAAGCTCTGGCGAAAAGAGAGGTAGGGAGCGTAATTGTAAGCTACCCGACTGGTGAATGTACCTCCACCTCACAGAATACCGCAGCCAAATAACTATTCCCTTGAGGGTTGTTGTTCCTGCGAGTGAGTGAGGTCACCAGAAAGGAAGGAGATGCAGCGTTGGCAGCGGGGGTGGCGGCGCGCGAGCGATATTTTATGTTGCGAGCGTTAATATGGCTACGGTAACCGCTTCACATCAGGCGGGCCGTATGCTTGTCTGCCACCCGACGTAGTATAAAAAAAAAAAAAAACCTCACACACTCGCAGGAACTCAACAACTCTCAAGGGAATTGTTATTTGACTGCGGTATTCTATGAGATGGAGTCACTTTCCCAGTCGGGCACCGTATAAATACGCCTCTATCGGTTAACCCTTGGTGTTGCTGATTTCTATGGGCGGTGGTGATTGCTATCCATCAGGTGATCCAGATGGTCTCATTTAACGACGTATTCATCTCTACGCGCAACGTGAGTGTACCAACTTTTCTTTAGCTTCTTTTTGATGGAGTCTACTTACAAGCTGCCTCGGATATACTATTTTGTAGATACAATATCAAGTTAACATAACTTCCAGTGCTACCAACAACGACAAAATAAAATCGACCATAGACACAGGGCCGCAGCCGCGACAGTGGCGCCGCGAGCGGCCATTACCGTATATCAACCGGTCATTTGTCCCGTGAATCACTCACCTGTAACGTATTGCTGCCTTTATTGCACTGTTTTAGCCGCGACCGACATGGGGATAGTTGCAGCATGGAATAAATATCCACAGACAATCCACATCTCTATACTCATCCTGAGACTCTACCGCTGAAGCTGAAGCCGATTGCATCGGATTTTTTTATTGCGAAAATCAAATTTCAACTTAAATTTATGCTATTTGTGTTTAGCTTTGCTGGTTTAGATTAGGGGTTTTGGGGTGTCAGTGGTTCATCAACATCTTTGAACCTAAGCCAACTTCACCTGCACGCGGTGCACCCTGCTGACTGTCAAACGAAGCTCTGGCGAAAATAGAGGTAGGGAGCGTAATTGTAAGCTACACGACTGGGGAATGTACCTCCACCTCACAGAATACCGCAGCCAAATAACAATTCCCTTGAGGGTTGTTGTGTTCCTGCGAGTGAGTGAGGTCACCAGAAAGGAAGGAGATGCTGAGTTGGCAGCGGGGGTGGCGGCGCGCGAGCGATATTTTATGTTGCGAGCGTTAATATGGCTACGGCAACCGCTTCAAATCAGGTGGGCCGTATGCTTGTATGTCACCCAACGTAGTATAAAAAAAAAAAGATACGATGGATCTCTACCGACTAAATTGAAGATGTTTGTCAATTACTTAAACGTAAGACCTATTTTTCGAATCAAAATCATTGAAGGTAATCGGCGTCACCGTCTGCGGTAGGACTCCGGGTACAGAGATGGAGATGGCTCTATGACATTTTATTTATAGACGGGTTATAGGCGAACATCATATTTTTTGACATGCAATACACAAATAAAGGAAAAGAACATGTTCCAAGTGTGTGGTTCCTATGTGGAAGGCATTTTATCTACAACTTTTCAGTGATTGTTTCTAAATAATTATTCCTGGTCAAACTACACACGGCCATCTATGACTGATACTATAATTAAATACATTTTTTAATACATACATATAATACATAGAAAACAACCAGACCAAGACAAAATTATGGCAAATTATGTTTTGATTAGGGCTAACCGCAACGGTAAATGGCGCGGGACTGAGTGAATGCCGGGTAATTATCTTGATTTCTTCTTGCCACAAAGAGGCAGGTATAACGCATCTATAGCTATAACAACTCACCACCACAACCATAGAGGTTGTGGTGGTGAATTGTGCTGTCCTATCGCGTTTTATTGGTGAAATTAGTGTTTCGGTAGTGACATGTTATGTGGTTGAGCAATGACAGAAAAGCTGCACGTGATGCACCCTGCCGACAAGCGCAAGAGGCTCTAGTGAAAGAGAAGAGTACAGCATATTTGTAAGCTGCCCGACTGGGGAAGTACCTCCACCTCATAGAACACCGCAGCTGAATACCAAATACCTGGAGGGTTGTCGAGTTTCTGTTGTAAGTGTTTCTGCAATTTAAGCTCCTCATTTCGCTTACCATCAGGCGAATCGGAGTCATTATATTTAGCTAATATTAAAAATAAGCATTGGTAACTGCTTCATGTCAAGAAGACAGCATCCTAATTTGCCACTGGACGAGGCATTATACGAACAAAATACTGACCACCAATGGTAATGTACATACTCTATGGTTGCAGTCAGTAGCGGGTAGTGTCGCCATGAAGGGTGATATCGCATAAATTAGTGTGCTAAAACAAGGGCTAATGGCTCCAAGCCTTCAGTTAACCAGTTTTAATGACTGAGTTTGTTTGTGAATGTTTACGTACTAAAGATAATATGACAAATGTATATCTAAATAATTCTCCCGCGTAAGACAAATGCTTCTTCAAATGGTAAAGAGGTTTTTACAAGGTCGGTTACGCGCGTCTGATGCCCCTGATGTTACAGGCTACGGTAACTGCTTCCCGTCAGGCGGGCCGTATGTTTGTTTGACACTTTAGTGGTTTAAAAATAATTTTACGTGGTAACGTCATAAGAAAACATCGGCCGATGGAGTGGAAGATAGATAGATGCGTCACAAGCGTTCCGCGCTCTCGCTTGCACGCTCGGCTAAGGCGGAACGTGACAATGAGTCATGATTATTCGTTTGACGAGCTCGGTGGTCGAATGGTTAGCAATGGCCACTTTGACTCCGAGGTCGCGGGATCGATTCCCGCACAAGACAAACATTTGTGTGCACGAACATGTCTGTTTGTCTTGGTCTGGGTATTTTATATGTATTATAAGTATCTATTTACAAAAAAAAATGTATTTAAGTACATTTATCAGTTGTCTAGTACCCATAACACAAGCTTTGTGCTTAATTTGGGACTAGATGGCCCTGTGTAAATTCTCCAGAAATATTTATTTATTATTATTATTCGTGTGTGCAGCCGGCAAAACACAGCCCATTACATAATCGGTAAAAGGCAGTAGGTATAAAATAATCACTCGTCCTCCTCTGACACTGCTGCAACGCAGGCATGAAAATGTCCAAGGACTTACTAAAAAAACTTTTTCAACTACCACCGCATAGTTCTTCGATGTAACTTTAAAATCTTCATTTCAATATTCTCTCAAGTTTCAACCCCACGGCAAGATAACGCGGGCAGTTAGCGAAGCTCTTATCATTTGTCTGGGATCTGCGCGCGGGAGCACTCCGTAATTTATTCGTGTAACATCTCGACGCAGATTAAAAATGTTAATTCAGGAATTATTTGAAGTAATTTATTCTGTGCTCGGGGGACGTACCTTGGAGGTACATACCTACGCTACAGGATGTTCTATTTTGGACACCGGATCAGATGGGCAATTCTCGTAATTAAAATGTAGTCTAAATTCAGTTCCAATTCGATGAGATCTCGATCTCAGTCCAGTCAAAATTCGTATTCTCGTGTCATAATAAGAAACGTCAATCAAAGTTTAATTTAAGTGGGTATATATCGAAATATAATTGAAAATTAAACAAACTAAAATATTCGCTTCTCAACATAAGAATTGATAGTCATTTATAAAGTATTCAAGTATATAATGTTTAGTCAATGGAGTATTCAATCTCGATTTTGTCAATTTACATTCTGCGATTATAAAATAATTACAAGAATTAGCCCTGTTGTAAAAAAAATATTTGTTACTTTAAGGTAGTATTTTTGGGATACCTAAAGTAGGTTACAGGCTTACAGCAGACACGGCCCTTCAAAAATAGAGTCAATTTTTCCCTTAAAAAATGGAAATGGCATGGGGACCGCGTGGTGTTGATGATTTTTATGGACGGTGCTGATTACTTTCTATCAGGTGACCCACGTGCTCACTTGCAGCCCGTTGATATAAATAGTAAAAAGGAACACCCTGTGAACGACAGTACAACAACAGTGCTGTGTAGGTGAGAGCAATCTTAATTTATCCGCCGGATATCGTCTTAATTCATGCTAACTAATGCCGACTTCGATTCATTACAACCCTTCCAGGGGAGGCTGCCAGGGGATCCTATAGGCTATACCTGTCTATAGTGACATTCTGAACTTGATTTCATTATAATTGTCATGGCGCCTATATAGATACTAGTGATTCTTGGCACTTAGTGAAACTTTGTAGAGTCTTCGTCGTGATAGGAAAAGGGAGGCCGCGTCTGGACATTCGCCCTGATGAAGATCTCCGTTAGAGATCGAAGCTAGTTTGCTTTCCAGACAATAAATATGTGACTGACTCGTTAATGTCATTATTTCGGTATTTTTGTAGGATTTCATTATTATACTTACCATCTTTAAAGTTAAAGGTCCGATCCGATCTATCCGATCCGGGCCGATCCCGACTAAAGAAGTACTAGATGTTGTGTTCCTGCGAGTGAGTGAAGTCACTAGACGTGAGGACATGTTGCATTGACAGCGGGGGTGCCAGCGTGTGTGCAATATTCTATTGCAAACGTTATATTGCGTTTTGCCAAACAACCTACAACAACAAATATAAAAGAAGTTTATTAATAAAATAACTTGTAATTTAATTTATTTTCGCATTTAAAATTGCACCTCATTGAATACAACACATAATAAAATCCCCTCACATCATCTATCAACCAAAATAAACAACCTACGAACTACCAAACATCAGGTGCGAGTCAGAAATGCTCAACCTTTGGGAATATTTTAATACAGAGCCCGCGGACCCTTCGCAATCATTTTATTTTCATACCCGGTCTCCGAGGCCCAGAAGGTCTACCTTCGTGATTTGCCATTCAAAGCGCGACGTGACGGCGCATCAGGTATCGGGATAAGATTGACCCAAACCGAACGTACGGTTAAGATAATGCTGTTGACAGATAGTGGAATTATGTGGGGTATCACCTTTTTTGAGTGTATTAAAAAGAAATATAAAATAGAAAAGGAAGGAATAGATTTTTATTTACACTACGTCATGTGACAGACAAGCATACGGGCCGACTGATGTGAAGCGGTTACTGTAGATATACATATCAACGCTCGCTACATCAAGTATCGCTCGCGCGCCGCCGCCTCCCCTGCTCCCAACGCGGCAACTCCTTCCTTTCTGGTTACTCCACTTACTCGAAGGAATACAACCTAAGCTGTAAGGGAATTGTTATTTAACTGCGGTATTCTGTAAGGTGGAGGAACTTCCCCAGTCGAGCTGGTCACAAATACGTTGTACTCTACCTCTTTCTCGCTAGAGCCTCTTTCTAGTTGGCAGTCGCCAATCGGCAGGGTGTACCACGTGCAGGTGAGGTTGGCTCGATGGAACATGCGATAGAGAGGTACGATCGGCCTAAGCATTCGACTTGTGACGCATCTGTTTGATGATGTTTTCTTACGACGTGATCACGTAAAATTACCGTTCGTAAACCGACTTTACAAACAAATAATTTCTTTTTTAAACATTTTGCTAATTATGCTTCACTTTAATTACTTATTTTCATTAAAATAGTAATAACTACCAATTTCAATAGCTGAACGAACAATTCGTATTACTATAGTAATCATACGTATGCGAATGAATTAAACTTCATTTGAAAAAAAAAATTGTTAAAAAAAACTAAAAAAACACGCTTTAGCACATCAAACTAAAAAGTGAAAAATAATTCTTAATACAAGCTGAAAATAATAATGAGTAAAAAATACTAGCATTATTGTGAAAAAAGCGTGGGGCGTTTTGTGCCATATTTTACTTTTCTTTTTAAGCACCCCGCGCGTATC
Source organism: Hypsopygia costalis (assembly GCA_937001555.2). Taxonomy (NCBI): domain Eukaryota; kingdom Metazoa; phylum Arthropoda; class Insecta; order Lepidoptera; family Pyralidae; genus Hypsopygia; species Hypsopygia costalis. The sequence goes on from OW443331.2 coordinate 1,429,032, forward strand.
ACAATATTTTGTTAGTCTATTTATTGTTATTTTAAATTGCTCTATACACGAAAAAAATGGCACAAAGCGCCCCACGCTTTTTTCACAATAATGCTAGTATTTTTTACTCATTATTATTTTCAGCTTGTATTAAGAATTATTTTTCACATTTTAGTTTGATGTGCTTTTAAAGCGTGTTTTTTTTAGTTTTTTTTTAAACTATATTTATTTTTCACTTTTTAGTTTTATGTGCTATGAAGTCGCCGATCCATTGCCAGCCTATACTCGTTCCTTGCTTTCTTTCTGGTGCACCACGTGCAGGTGAGGTTGTATTGTTCCGATAGGTTTGTTATATATAACCTTGAAACCTGATCGTGTTCAAAGTCCATTACGTTGCCTTTCTCACAAGTGCAAACACGACTATGATACGTCATGGAATGCCAGGGCCTATCTTCCGACTTCATCATCAGACCTTGAAACCTAATCGTGGTCAAAGTTAATTACAAGACTTTTCTAAGAAATCCAAAAACAGCTATGATACGATGTTCCATCATGAAGTTCCAGTTCATATCTTCCGGTTCCATCATCAGATCAGTTCGACAGTACCAAATTATTGTATTGTCATCAGAACTACATACAGCTGTCAATTTTCATTACGCTACGATCCTTGGAAGATGGTTAAATTTGTTGCCTTAGATTCCATTACATAGTTAGTTACATACAGGTCGACCTAATAAAAGCGTATTAAAAAAAAGTACCTCAATCTTTTCGTATATCTAAAACCCGACATCAAAGACAGCCAACTTATCCAAAGGATGCAACGATAAAACCGGGACACGTACGAAATCACATCCTCAGTAGTGTCCCTACGATTTCAATAGAAGTGGGGGACGAAAAACTTTATATCAGGGGAGAAAAACTACGGGCATACCTTTCCAGGGGCTCGAATTTGGCCGCTGCGGACGTGATCCGGCTATCAAGTGAGAACCCTTTAATAAATCGCTCTTTATTTTTATAAAGCACACCTTGTGACGGCCGCCATGTTTATGCGGATCGTGTGTTCGGAATTTGAAAATGGAAATGAGGAAAAGGTTGGCGATGCATGGTTTTAGACAGATATCGTGGATTTATTTGGTCTGAAAGTTCTTTTACATTTTTTTATATATTTTGTAATGACTAATACATATAAATATAAATATACAAGTTACACACCGCCATCTAGTCCCAAACCAAGCAAACCTTGTACTATGGGTAACTGATATTATACTTTTTTTTTTTTTTTGTAAATACATAGGTACGTATAATACTTAAAAAAACACGTAGACCAAGACAAGAAGAGATGTTCATTTCATGCACACAAATATTTGCCTTGTGCGGGGATCGAACCCGCGACCTTGGAGTCAAAGTGGCCATTTCTAGCCAATCGACCATCTAACTCGTCTATCATCATATTAAAGAATGAGCAATCCGTGAATTTGCTGGTGTTGGTTTAGAATACTTAACAGTCTCCGCCGTGTTATGTACCGTTCTCTACATGGTGATATATCAAAAATTAATTTGAAACATGAATAAAGAAACATTTTTTTCAACAATCTTTTAACGACTTCTTCGTCAACTGTTATTCATCCCACTGGTGGGGTGCTGGGGTCTGCTTAGCTGTGAGTTGGCGGAGGCCAGTGTTTTCAAACCGACCAAAGGTCACTGACTTGGCTTAACGACAACAGCCGAAACAGACGGTTTAACGTGCCATCCGAAACACAGATTTTTTATTGACAACTTTTAACGACTAAAGTAGTCAAATAAAAAAAAGAATTACGAAGTTGCGTACTGTATTTTGTTCGTCAAACCCTTTCATTTGGTACCCATATCATACACGTTAATGTGGAATATTAAAATCGGAGGCATTTAAGTAATCGTGCACTGTCACGAAATCCATACCAGTACTAAATTTCACCTCAAGCAGCGCTGGGAAGTGGTTCAAATTTAACTTAGGTACATGGTTTTATTATAGACGCCGCGGTGAAATAAAGTAAAAGCTTGTCCAAAATAATCGTGAGATTTCTTAGCAGCGAACGACTAGTTATAGTTAGGTACCTGTTATAGTATATGATATTATTATTTAGCTTATTCATAGCGCAACACCGAAATAATCCAATCAGCCAATCATAAAACAGAATTGAGACACGAACAATAAAGAAAATCAAAAACTTACAATTCCAGTCATAAGTACAGTCGGGTGGAAAAATCCAATACAATAAAGTGCTTATATTATAGTGCGTGCATCAGCAGAGCCATAAAACTCGTCTAGACGAGTGATTTATACCGCCAGGTAACCGCGCAGCAGGTCGAGGGCACGCCGAAAAAATATTGTTCAGGGAAATTTCGACGCGACTGTAGGTTTACTACACAATGGGTTTTTGCTTTTAGTATTATTTATTGAATTTTAAAATATAGTGATGTTATCTTGTATATTGCGTGTGGGGTTTGGCAATGCTTTTAAAATGGTATCTCGTGTGATGTGACACAGAGTAATTTTATGCGTAGGCTGTTTGTGTCATCGTGAAGGCGATTGGGTCAAATATGTAAACGATTCCTAAAGTTGGTTGAGCTGAACCTTAGAGTTCCGTGGAAAGGTCAGCAGGGTTCCGCGAAATAACACAATGTCGGTTTGTCAGTTTTTATAGAATATTTTCAGCGAAATTTATTGAGCTTATAAAATCGTCCGGTCTTTCTGTCTGTCCGTCCGTTGCCATGAAACTCGAAATTTAGAAATTCTGACTTCGGATTCGTGTAGAGCATCAAAAAGTAGTAATGTAAAGTGACCTTGGTTTTCCATTATCAATTCGGGATTTAAAAAAAAAACGCTATGGTGGCGCATGCTGCGCATCCGATGTTTTATCTTCAAATTATTCCATGACCCGTCATGAAATAATTTGAAGATAAAATATACCCCTACACGTGGTCTCCACCTCCACGTGGGTGCACCACGTGTAGACACCTGCTGACTGAGAAACGAAGCTCTGGCGAAAAGAGAAGTAGACCATTGCGTATTTTGTAAGCTGCCCGACAGGGAATGTACCTCCTCAAAGAATATCGCAGCCAAATAACAATTCCCTTGAGGATTGTTGTGTTCCTGCGAGTGAGGGAGATCACCAGGCAGGAAAGAAGTTGCTGCGATGGTAGCGGGTGTGGCGGCGCGTAAGCGATATTTACTATAACTCCTTCACAACAGGCGGGCCGTATGCTATCCGGTGTAATATAAAAAAAATCTGAAGTTGGGTACAAAAAATACCTCCAATTCCCATCTATATATACACACAAATCGAAGCCCAGGCAATCAACCGAAACTCACCCCTCGATCAAACAAAACGCATTTTTGATTATTCCTTCGCAGAGCGAGATGGAAGATCTCGCGTCTCTCTCGTTAAGAGCCCTTTAATGACAGGAAAATTGAAACTTTTCCCGGCAAAAAGTTGGCGAGTGCCATAAAAAATGTGCGGAGGAGATAATGTGAAAAAGATGTCTTATCTTGAAGGTAGGTTGTAAAGGTACTGAAAAACTTGCTGATAATGTTCGGGGAATTTGAGAAAGTATTTAAAAAGTACTTTATAATCGGTAGGCAGCATGTTTCTGTGCTGGAAAAAATACGACTTGAATTTTGCTATTATTGGCAACAAAGCGTCAATGAACTGCAAATAAAAAAATGTCCACCTCACAGAATACCGCTGCAAATAACAATTCCCTTGAGTGTTGTTGTGTTCCTGCGAGTGAGTGAAGTTGCCAAAGGAAGGATTTACATGCGTGGGTAGCAGGGCTTGCGGCACGGGAGCGGTATATCATGTTTCGAGTTTTACTATGGCTACGGTAACCGCTTGACATCAGACGGTTTGGTTGTCTGCCACCCGTCGTAGTATAAAAATTTTATATTGTTAAATGTAGGTAGGCATTTGTGCTACATTCCTCAATACTCTTTTAATGTTTATTTTCATTAATAGTTATTCTCTTACATTTATATATCCAGCAAATAAAGCAATAAATAGATACTGAACTGCATGTACAACATCTATTTATTGGTCATCTCTACGAAATCAAGGTTTAAATGTAATTATTGTAATCAAGGTTTAAATGAAATGGGCAACTGTTGTAACCATTGAATTACAGCATAACATCCTGTATCACACAGTTTTGAACAATAAAAATTATCTTATCTTATCTTATCTTAAATATTTTTCTTAATTATTTTTTAATTCATTATTTTTCTTTTATTCAGGAGGAATCCCCATTTATACGTAGGACGACGAAGCGTTGGACGCCCTCCTTCTAGATGGTACGATGACTTAAAAAAGCGGCTGGAAGCGGCTGGATGCGGAAGACGGAGGATCGTATTTGTTAAAAGCATTAGGGAAAGCTCCAGTAGTGGGTAGATACAGGCTGATGATGATGATGATGAAGATGAAGTCAATTACAATAAATATAAAATGCAAAAATTCGCCACCATCACAAACCTTCCTGGCAGCACAGTTGGAATAGCACTCGACCGGTAATCGAAAGGTCGTGGGTTCAAATTCCCACCTAGGCGGGGTAGGTAAATTTTTCCATTTTTAAAATGTTTATAATGTGGTCAATATGTTTAGTACAATGCATATTTTTTAAACAGTTCACAAGAACAGCCTGTACATAGTATAATAAATATTAAGAGTAAAAACAGTATAGTAATATAGTATAGATATCTGTGGTCGAAACGAAGACGACACAAGTACCACTTAATTTTATTTTAATAATCGGTTTCCGAGTATTAATCACGAGAGCCAATTGCCAGTTTCATGACATCAAAAAGTATATTTAAATTCATGAATTATCATTTATATGAAAAGATAAATTTACTGATGTTATCAAATGTGTAGGCAATAAATAAGTTTTAATGTAAATGATTAATGTGTTGAAGAAGTTGAACCGGTTCTTGAATTCCGAGAGTGGCGATCCTCCCTTGGCCTACAACCACTCGGTAATACTAGGGATGTCACGACATATCGAATGACTAATAAAATCGATATTTATCGATATCGAAGATATCGATGTATCAATATCGACAAGAGAACTCAAAATATCGAAACGAAATATCGAAAGAGCTCGTATTTAAATACTAAATAGAGTGAACCCCTGGTGTTGCACTAGTCATAGGCTGTGACAAGGCTTTTTATTAAAAAGGTCGTATACTTGTTTGTGTCACGGTGAAGTTGACTTAAGCTCTACGATAGCGTTGAGCGACTTTCGCTCCAAAATATATAAAAATTATAAAACAAGCATACGGCCCGCCTGATGTGAAACGGTTACCGTAGCCATATTAACGCTCGCGACATAAAATATCGCTCGCGCGCCGTCACCCCCGCTGCCAACGCAGCATCTCCTTCCTTTCTGGCGACCTCACTCACTCGCAGGAACACAACAACCCTCAAGGGAGTTGTTATTTGGCTGCGGTATTCTGTGCAGTGGAGGTACGTACCCAGGTCGGGTAGCTTACAATTACGCTCCCTACCTCTCTTTTCGCCCGAGCTTCGTTTGTAAGTCAACAGGGTGCACCGCGTGCAGGTGAAGTTGGCTTTGGTTCAAAGATGTTGATGAACCAGTTACACCCCTAAATATTTATATTAAAAAAAAAAATTAATACTTTTTTTATATATTTAAAAAATATAGTACATGTTTTATCTGAGCATCTAATCTTTTCAGCATTCGTTTTACTTCGCTCGAAGGAAAAATGGCTGCTCCTAATTCTCAATCGCATGATTCGCATGTAGTCCGTCCTTTCCCCCAAAGGGACACCTCACACGCACAAGGTTCGCATCGCAAGTTATTGAAATTCATAAATCATACACGGTATCCAATATGGCAGGCTTAAACACACGCGCCAACGAGTTGTTTAACAAATATTTCCGTTGTTCTTTTCTACGGCTACGGAGTTTCCATGGCGCAAGGTACAAGCGGTAGCGGTTTAGAAAACTGTATTTAGGGTAATTGGTGTATGTATGTAAGTGCCCCATGCTTCACTGACTGAACAATCAGTAGGATTGTTCAGTATTATATTTTCATAAACTAATATTATAAATTCGGATTTTTGTGAGTATAAATGGATATGATTATTACTCTTTCATGAATAAACTGTGGCACGGAGTTGTATGAAGTTTAGTATAATTGTATAATTTTTATCTGTATTGACAGATAAGATACTTTTTTTTTGTTATACTACGGTATAAAAAAAATCTTGGTACTATTTATCCGACCGAGATGAACACCTTGGGTTGTTCGATTTTTGCGTGAAACAAGCATTTCTGTACTTTATTTTGTAAATATACATATTTCCTATAATTCCTATTCTTTCGACTGGAGTCGACTACTAACTTCGAGGAAAGCTTAAAATATAGTCGCAATAATGACTCAATCAGTTACTACTAATCTAGAGTAGCACTTACCTTACATAATCTTTTAATTATAGTAGGTATATAATTATAATCTGAAAAAGGCCCAATTTGACAGGACGACTTCTAGATTAAAGAGAAATCAAAATTTTATTCATAAAAAATCTAAGACGTATCTAAATGTCCACAAAGACCTAGTGGCTGATTTAATTTCAATTCGAACCAATAGCAACTGCTATTATATTCGGACGTCGCTCTCAATGTACCTAGCTTGGTTCTAAAATGTACGAGTAAGTTACTGTGCCCATAGTTTCGCCCACCTAATAAATTTTCACCTTAATAGTTCATTCTAAATATTGGTGAAAGAATTTTCGAATTAGTAGTACGATTTGAAAGTTACCACCTCCTATCCAAATAAACTTAAACTTCATGATAATGGAAATGTAGAAAAAAAAATAGACAACCAACCTAATAAGCTGTCAGCTAATCACTTGTCCCACACCGCCCTCGTACAGACAATAGATCAAGTGCACCTGTAATATTAACGTTGACTATCGCACGCACGCGGCGCCACGTGTGTTCCGTGAACAAGAAGTATTTGTCAAAACGCCCGCTCCACGCGTTGTGTTTGTCTAGAAATGATTTTTTGATATGCAGACAGATGGGCGATTTGCAGTTTGACGGCGAATTGAGATATATGTTTGTTGGCGGAAATTTTGAATTATTATATGTATGGTATTGTACTAGGGTTGTGACTGTGAACCAAATATTTAAAAAGTTTTGTTGCGTATACGTTTTTTATTTAATTTTATAAGGATACATAAAAAATTAAATAAAAATATTCTGTGCTTCGGAAGGCACGCGAAGCCGGACCGATGGCTGTTTCATGACAGTCGTTAAGCCAAGTCCTCGTGGTCTTAAGCGGCTTAAAATCACCGCTTCACATCAAGCGGGCTGTATGCTTGTTCACCATCGACATAGTATATTTATTTTTATATATGTTCTTAAAAAACATACTACTGTGTAAGTAAGGGTCTCAATACCACTAGTAATCGCCGCACACCGTGTTTGTTGGAACACGTCCACGGTATCTCAGTCCTCCCGCCCGCCCGACGGCGCGGCGGTAATAAACCGGTGCATTAACACCTCGTATCAAAGCGTCTTTGATGCGCTGATGTAATCTCTTGCCGTGCGGCGTTTGTCTCAGGGACATGCATGGCAAGGTGCTCTACTTGGATGTAATTATAATTACTGTTATTTTTAGTATTTTTAAAGTGTAAGTGACTCACCATCTTCAAGCCAAAACCAATCTCACTTACACGTGGTGAACCCTGCCTAATTAACGAGGCTCTGGCAATCAAGGCATAGCATACTCATAAACTGTACCTCAATCTCAGAAAAGATCGCAATCAAATTGTCGCCCAGAGAACCGCGTTTATTGGAACTCTAGTCGCGCCCGACGGCCAGGCAGTGGTAAACCGGTGCATTAACACCTCGTACCAAAACGTCCTTGATGCGCTATTGTAATCTCTTGCCGGCTCTTAACGGCGCTTGTCTCAGCCACGTATATGGCAAGGCGCTACTTTGATGTAATTACTATTATTTCTAAATGAAGCGCCCGATGTCATCGTTTTGCGTTTCAGTCTATCGATCACGTAAAATATGCAACGTCGACTGCAGCCTGTCTGTGGGTGGATTTATTTATCTCGAGCCTTTCCGTGCTTCACAGAGCACGTTAAGAAGTCGGTCCCGACAATTATAGAGCCAAGTCGGTTGCCTATGATCTGCTTAAAAATACTGATCTTTACCAACCCGCAGTTGAGCAGGTCAGTGGAAAACTCTCTAAACCGATTCGTTTGATGGGACACCAGTATGTCACAGTACAGCATTGGGATGAATATGGGTTAATGCCGAGTAAGGTAACAAACAAGCAATCCAGACTTTACATGGTCCACATTTTACGCCGTTCTTGGTGTTAGTGCTCAGTGATGCACTGCTATAATCTCCTGGGAAAACTTCGGCAAGGAGTCTATTTAGATTACCACGGATGCACACGATTCACTTTGCTACACGATAAGGCTAATGGTTTTTGTCATAAAAGTCAAAAGTCAATAAATATAATTTATTGTAATTTTTAACAGCTTCTAGCTTTACCACAAAGATTTTTTTTCTTCTTGTACGAGTGACAAAGAAGCATGCATTAGGTCTAATATTCAGTTGCCATATCTAAAAACGCCCATATTTAGAGGTGTAAGTGGTTCATCAATATCTTTGAACCAAAGCCAACTTCACGTGCACGCGGTGCACCCTGCTGACTGACAAACGAAGCTCTGGCGAAAAGAGAGGTAGGGAGCGTAATTGTAAGCTACCCGACTGGGGAATGTACCTCCACCTCACAGAACATCGCAGCCAAATAACAATTCCCTTGAGGATTGTTGTGTTCCTGCGAGTGAGTGAGGTCACCAGAAATGAAGGAGATGCTGAGTTGGCAGCGGGGGTGGCGGCGCGCGAGCGATATTTTATGTTGGGAGCGTTAATATGGCTACGGTAACCGCTTCACATCAGGCGGGCCGTATGCTTGTCTGACATCCGACGTAGTATAAAAAAAATAAAAAAATATTACAAACAGTATCACTAGAGCGTAATTGCTATCCCAGCTGATATTGCAGCTACACGGCTATACTTACTGGTAACCTCACGCACCCTCAGGAAATCAATAAACTTGCGAAAAATACAGACAAATAATAACATAGGATGCATACCACTAGGTATCTATTTATCGTGTGTTAACTTAAATGCCTCACGCATACAAATATCTCATTATTATCTAAAATAATGCATGCAAGGAATCCATTATTTGTTCTAGTTTATCTAAAATTAAAATGGTAATCGCAGAACACAGGTTCGTGAAGTTGTTTAAAATGCACGCTGAATTCCGAAGCATGTTATTGGTACTTGAGAGATCGGAACTTATTTAATTAAACTTATTGAATTTGAGGAACTCGATGGCGTGGCTGCGCGTGTCAGTCAATCGATCACTCAGTTTAAGCAACGTCGACCGTAGCCTGTCCATGGATGTGTTAATTTATCACGAGCCCCTCCGTGCTTCGGTGGGCACGTTAAACCGTCAGTACAGTACCGTACAGTAACCAAGTCAGTGGCCTTCGGCGGCTTGAAAACACTAGCTTCCGCCAACCCGCAGCTGAGCAGCGTAGTGGAGTATGCTCTAAACCCCTTCGATTCAGGAGAGGCCCGTATACCAGCAGTGGGATGAATAAGTGTTAACGACGACGATGAAAAAAAACATTTTTCTATGCACTTCTATGCAACAAATTCATAGTTGTAACGTCTTACAACATTCTCGTTGTTCACGTTTTTATTCATTTGAACTGACATCAAGGAAAGACAAAGTCATATTTCCCTCAATGGTTGGCAGTAATTCGCCGATCCCTTGGTTTCGCTGATGTCTGTGTGAGGTGGTGATTGATTGCTACATGCTGAATTACATGCTTTTTTGTATGGAAAAATTGAACCGTCGCGAGAAGACTGGCAAACAGAAGAAATTAGAAATTTCATCAAAAAGAATATTTACAAGTATAATACGTATAATACCATATTTTTTCCAACATGCAGATGTTACAAATTTCACAAATAATAATTGCTTAGCTCCAAACCACATTATATTACGAGATAATAAATTTAATTAAAATATATATTATGCAATAAAACAGGAACCGGCTTAGTCGAAATCGACACCAGAAAATGTTTCAAACAATTGACATCTAAGATATGATATGATATAACTTATAGTATTATCAAAAGTAAATTATAACCATTTTCTCGACGAGCTCGGTGGTCGAATGGTTAGCAATGGCTACTTTGACTACGAGGTCGCGGGTTCGATCCCCGCACAAGAATAACATTTTTGTGTGCATGAACATGTCTGTTTGTCTTGGTCTGGGCGTTTTCTATGTATTATATGTATATATTTAAAAAAAAATGTATTTAAGTATTATACCAGTTATCTAGTACCCATAGTACAAGCTTTTCGCTTAATTTGGGACTAGATGGCGCTGTGTAAATTGCTCAGGAATATTTATTTATTTATTGTAAGTAGAGAGACATCCGCGCCCGTGCAATACATCGTACTACTTACCACAATGGAACTCCTTTTTCGGTCCTTTGTGTCGTCTCCTTTGATTAACTTTGATCTAGGTGAGTGCGAGGTAACGCCAAGATACACCGCTAATGGATTATACCACAAAGAGTTGTTACAGCTCTATACCTGAAAGTGGTGAAAGACACGTATTTTTCAAGTCTTTGAGACAAAGTCTTTGTTTTGAAGAAAATGAGAACAATCTTTTGAAGGGATTTAGCTGAGAGTATTGCTGTGTTGTAATTATGTAGTTTTTTCATTGTTTTTCAGAATAGAGGACGTTGTTAATTGGACTGAATACTTTGCTAAATTAATAATAAAGTTTATTTATTGTTTCCCACAAACCATTCAAAAATGTACGACATCAGTGAAAAGTTGATTAGGGTCCCCATGTTTTTTCCAATTGGGACTCTCTATCTTCCATAAAAATAACTAGCGCTAGATACTTCGAGTTGAAATTCCGTTCAAAATATTTTGATAATGTCATTGAAAAAAACAAAATGTTCGTATTATTTCGTAAAAGAAGTTAAGATAAAATAAGAATAAATTATATTCTTTGTGCAAAAAGTTCGAATTTTGAAAGTTTGAATTTGAGAGTTTTAAAAAAAGATTTTCTGTAAAATATCAGAAGAATATAAGTATATCTTATTTTATAAAATATTTAAAACTTATTTGAACCAATATGTAGAGTCATCACTAGAATAAACGTATAGTACCTATATCTAATTTTGATTTTGATTTAGTCTCTTATTTATACCTACTTGTAAACACATAGCAAGCAGTTCTTTAATACTAAAATTTTGTTCGTGTAACCAATAGCTATTACCAAAAGCTTCATATCTAAAAAAATGCATATTATTTTGGTTTCACAACTACGATATGATAATATCATCGTATATATTAAATACTCGTATAAACAGTATGTCTAAGCTATTAACTTTGTAACGGTAACCCCCCCTGTAGCGACCGTCCGTAGCCTAATGTGTAATTAGGATTTTCCCCTTTCAGTGATCTAGATTTTCGCCCTAACTCCTATTTAAAATGACTTAATTCTGCTGGAAAAGTACACGGTTAAATACACACAATTATGAACACATTTGCTGAAATATACACATATGTCAAATAAACCGAATATGATTACGCGGCTGAAATGATACACGATTAGTTTAAAGACACAATATTAATATACAATAATGACAGAAAGATAAGACACACAGTTAAGTTAATTACATACACAGATTATTAGTCACGCCGCTGAAAAGTTACACAGTTTAATACACACAAATCAATATACAGTGAAGACAGAAAATAATAAGCAAGCGTATTTACGGAAAATATTATCTATTTCCGGTAGTGTGCCCACTCCAGATCTGGGAATCCAAAGTCAATAACTTACGGAGTTTGACTCTGGAGTCCGTTCGATTCACACAACTCAACTCCCTCAATCAAAATACGATTTAATCCGATTAAAACGCACTCTGATTTACACGCAAACCACCGGGGGTTAAGCCCAACTAAATGAATCTTTTTACACTCCCAAACAAAGCGTTTTGGAGACTTTGATTAATTTACAAGCTAGCAATCAAAATCTTAGCTGCAATCTCGACGCTGGCTGGTAGGGTGCCTCATGTGCACTCGCAGGGTGGCCGATGAATCTCTCGAACTGCTTTCCACTGGAACACACTATATGCTAAGCTACTCGGGCAGCTTTGCATCGGTCATCTCAGTATCTGGAGATGTGAACGCGTCCGGCTAACAAAACCAACTAAAACTTATCTCTACGAATTATAACTACGAATCTTGGCGTGCGACCCCAAACGATGTATGCGTCTACACGACACAACATCTTCACAAAAAACCCAAAGGGGTCGCCTGCCTCCTTGCCTTTGTCCCAAGAAACTATTGTTTTAAATGTTCGACATGTTATTTTAACGCGACAATCTTTCCCGAACTCCGCCATTCAAAGCATAGATATTTGAAACCAACTCCATAAATATCCCTTTTTTTGTACGATAGCTGGCTTCGGCCGTTTGACAAAAGAGCTGGGGTCTTTTGTCTCAACACATCAATTCTCAAACACATAAATTCAAATTATTGCTTGCAAGCAGGACATTAGATCGCCACATGTCTGAACCTTCAATATAATATTTCACGCTGATAGTCTGCCGTCACATCCTCCCCTCTGAAAATGTGTCTATGTGACTCTATTGTTCGCATGACGCAATTTCACCATTCAGAACTACCTAACCATCTCCCAACCAAATGAAACATTTACACCGCCTTATTCTACTCTTTATGGGTTTTTTTTTTTCATGTTAACTCCTAAGTACTAACCTACAATTACAACCTTACTACGTACAATCTACACTTTCTAGGTATAATCTACATGAACTATCCTATTCTATTCTGCTTGCCATAATAGTATCTTGTTAGATGAATGGCATTATAATTCCCCTTAATCGAACCCGTATCTGGCCTTACTAAAGTATATACATTATGATAAGGAACTGCACCAATTTTATATGGCCCTTCGTAAATTAGAGCGAATTTCTTAGTCAACTTCTTTTCCGCATCTGATTTCGATAATGACCTCAATTTGACCCAATCGCCTATGTGAAATTGTATAATTTTGTGGCAACGATTATACGATTGTTCTCGTAATGTCGCGGATTTTCCAAGATTTATCCGAGCTTGTTTCTGAAGCTCGTCGACTTGACCTGTGTTTCGATTATCAGTCGATCTACCAATTATCCATTTATCTGTAGATAACACAATTGACTGACCCTTGGCAAGTTCCATTGGCGTGAAGCCTGTACTACTATGAACAAGATTATTGTAACATTTCTCTATTCGCGGTACGATATCCACCCAACTTCGGTGAGATTTATGACAATAACTCTTAAATAGTCTTCCTAGCTCTCTGTTCACGCGTTCTGTTGAATTTGGACGCGGATTACGTATTGACGTATGTGAATATTTAATTCCTAATTCATCTAAACCACGTTCCCATTTGTTTGACGTAAATTGTGTTCCCGAATCTGTGACAACCTTGCTTATAGTGATTTCCTGATGAAAGCACTTTATACCCTTAAGAACACCTCCACCGGTCGCCTTCCTAAGTGGATACAACTTTATGAGTTTACTAAACGCATCTTGCATAACTAATATATATTTCATACCGTATTTTCCCGCCGGAAGTGGACCATACAAGTCTGCGAACACTAACTCGCCTATGACCTGTGCAATTACCGCTTTACTCGGTCCTACATAAGTCGCTAGATCGTGTTTAGCTTTCTGACACAAGTCACAACACTTTATTACTCTGTTTATTTCTCGTGACATATGTGGAAAATAATATCGAGGTTTCATCGCATAACATACCTTCGACCGACCGTAATGACCTAATTCTTCATGAACATTCTTGATTAACCCGTCTCTCAAACTATCAGGTATGACCATTAAAGATTTCTTTGTTTTCGGCGACTCGTAATACAATATATCGTTAATCAATTTATAGTTCCGAAATTTGCTCTTTTGTACTGTTACGTTATCGTTTTCGATCAGATATTTTATTGTTGTATTCAACCTTTCATCCGAACGTTGTAAAACTTTAATTGACTTGAGTTGTTCTATTATCTGAATTTGATTACTGGCTTTAAACATCTGTAACTGAGGGCATACAGTTCGCGTAGATTGGTTATCGCTTCCGCCAGGTAAATTTCGCGATAATACATCTGCTACTACATTCGTTTGTCCTTTGACATATTCGATGACGTAATCAACTTGACCTATGTAATGTGCCCACCTCATCATTCGCGCACTTAATAGCTTCCATGAGTATAGAAAGCTTAGGCTTTTATGATCAGTTCGAATTATTAGTTTCGCTCCGCGTAAGTATGTCTCGAATTTCTTAAGACAGTAAATAATTGCCCAAAACTCCTGTTCAGATACAGTCCATTTCATTTCAGCTTCAGTTAATGCTTTACTACAGAACCCTATAATTAGTGGTTCGGCCTGATCCGATAATTGATACACATAACCTGCCACGCCGATGGCGCTACTGTCCGTTTGCAAATAATACGGTTTATTTATATCGGGGTGCGCTAACATTACTGTATCAATGAATCGTGATTTAATTTGTTGAAAGCATTCATCTAATTTTGTATCCCATCTCCATGCAATGTTTTGTTTCAACAGATTACATAATGGTCGCGTTAATTCTCCGTATTTATGCACAAATCTCCTAAAGTAATTTATCAAACCTAAAAATGCCCTAACTTGTTTAACCGACTTAGGCGTTGGATATTCCCTTATGGCTTCCGTTTTATCCGGATCCATTTTTATACCATCGATTGTAACTATGTGACCTAACAACTTAACCTCCTTTTGCAAAAATCTACATTTAACAAGACTACACGTCAAGTTGGCCTCCTTTAATCGCTTTAGTACTGCACCTATGTGACCAATGTGATCTTCCAAAGTCCCGGTTGTAAATACGCATAAGTCATCTAAGTAATTAAGACAAAATGACCTTATTTCGGGCCCTAGTATGATATCCATTGCTCGCGTAAAACTCGCTACTGACGTCTTTAAACCCTGTGGTAAAACCGCATAAGTATATGATTTTCCCATGAAAGTAAAACCCGTAAATTTAGTAGAATCTTTACTAAGATTTATTTGATAGTATGCATTATTCAAATCAAGTATACTTATATATTTAACCCCGTGGAACGATTGTAATATCTCCGATGTTAATGGTGGCGTTTCGATATCACCGACCATACGTGAATTTAATTCGCGCGCGTCTAATAAAATTCTAACGCTCCCATCTCGTTTTAATGTATATGTAAGCGGACTACTATATGGCGTACTTTCACGCTTAATTATACCTAAGTTTTCCAATTCATCTATCCGCGCCTTCACCTTTTCGCGATGTGCATATGCGATTGGATAACTCCTTTTTAAAAATGGTGTGGGGTCTTTCATTTGAATTGTATGTGTGTACTTTGTCGTACGCCCCGGGTGAATTGAAAATACTTCCCTATTACATTGTAATACTGACAATAACAACGTTTTTTGTTCAGTATTCAACGCCATTGAGTCTACATAAAATTCAATCTCTTGTTCTGTGGCACACGCCGTGGCTGTCCCAACTTTATGGCCTGCCATAATTCCGTTCAACAAATAAGTAATTGTTTGGCACGCGCTATTGTTTACAGAAACTGCGCCCAACTTTATTTTTGAATGAATTCCTAAATGTTCTACGGTAAGACTTTTGTTTGGCCCACATGTTATACTCGCCTTCATACGTTGCAACCAATCAAAACCTAATATTAACGATCGAGGTAACCTCTTTAATACTAGTACCGGTGTCTCAACTTCAAGCTCGCCTAACTCTATAACTATCAAAATTAGCTTAGTCACTTTCTCACTCTTCGAACCGAATGCGCCTTGTATTTGTAACGCTGGTATGGGTATTTCCGCTAACTCGCCTACAGCTAACCTGATGCTATCATACAACTCGTGTGAAATGCATGTTACTTGACTTCCCGTATCAATTAATCCCTTCAATTCGCGTCCATAAACTTTGACATTAATCTCCGGTAAGCACGGTAAACCTAACAACCTCTCCGACTGATCCTCGTAAAAATCATCGTCGCTAAATATAGTACCTAACATACGTTTTTGTCGCGAATCGCACCAAAGACATGGCTTACCTCGTTCAGTGCATAAAACCACATCACGACTTCTACTGTTCAGTAATATTCTGATTTGATTCGCTAATTCCCATTCATTCTCCTCATGGTCGTCATTAATAGGTCGTGTAATGCCGCTCTCCTCACGTCCTAACCCTTTTCCTGGCTGCCAGCCTGTCTTTAACATATAGTTATATGCATTCCTAATACCGCTACCCGAATGAACCTCTTTGTTAAGCATTTTAGTCGAATTATCGAGGCCTAAGAATCCGACGTGACACCGTTTCCCGTGTGATTATTATCGTTTCCCGCTTCAGTATTTGATACGCTAGTCGATGTAGCTCTTTGCCATTTAATAGCAGGCAAAGACGTCATAGTCCTATTATAGACCCCGCGATAAGACGCTCGCGTAACACGTCGTCTGATTCCGCGACTCCGTGCACTACCTCTTGGAGTTGTTCGTTGTATCACTGCCGTAATAGGTGGCTCATGTCTGCTAGTACTACCCCTCCGCCATGTATACGCACGCCTATTATTAAAGTTGCCACGTGTTACCATCTGTCTCGGCAAAATTTCACCCGTCGTCAATTCGATATTTCGTAAAAAATCTAACGCGGCTAACACGGTTCTATTTCCCCGATCAGTGAACGACCACTGTCGCAACACGTCACCCGGAAAATGCCTCATAACTCCGTCTACTACATCGCTTTCCGTCAACGGAGTTGACAGCATACGTGATAGTTCTAGATGTTCGGCAAAATAGTCCGCCATTGATATTCCGCTATTCTCATTCCACTTTGAATACACTAAACCATAGCGGACCTTACTCTGTTGAATTTCGCCCCAGTATTCTTTAAGAAAATCCCTTTCAAACGCCGCAAGATTTTCCCAACCGTTGTACAAGCTCATTCGGGTGGTTGCTGGACCACTCAAGCATTCAAACGCTATATCTACTGCTCTGTGTTCTGAACCTATCGCACTAATGTATTTCCTAACTTTCCTAAGAAATTTCATCGGATTTTCATCGTCACTCCCCTTAAAGCACGGTCTATCCATTGCTGATCGCATCACATAAACATTCTGTGCTTGGGTGCTGGACCTTACACTTTGTGACGCTAGATCGACATTCATATTCGTATTAGTCCCTAAACTTAAATTATCGGAAGTGCTTGGCGTAGGTATGTCAATAATTCGCGTATCCCGTCGTTCTAAAACTTCTAATCGTTTTAATTGTGATTATGCAATAAATAAGCTTGGATTTCTGTAAAATATATTTATTTTATATATACTGGTACAATGTGCGTAGCGTAGCGATGACAGGCAGCAGGCAGAGAGAACGAACCAAAAAAAGAGCGGGAGATTAGTAACCTTTTTAAATACAGTGTTGTCATATCTATATTACATTCTGCATTTTCATTTCTCACCCTCTCCTAATTTCATAAATTACTAACAATGAAAATGCCATTATCCAATTAGAATCTAACCTACTTGTTAGTTACAACATACACAGAAACTACAACTTGAAATATTAAATCTAGGTTCAACAAACAAACGAAGCTAAGAACACCAACAGTAGTTACATAATACATTACTATTCTCTCTGCCATATTACATAAGTATTATTTTAACAACTTATTCTTATGTTCTATGAATTTGGTTTTACTCAATGGTTTTGTAAATACATCTGCTGTCTGCGCAGCAGTAGGACAATATTCAACAATAAACTTCTTACTGTTATACAACTCACAAATATAAAAATACCTTACATCTATGTGCTTTGACCTCTTATTAAAGATACCATTTTTAATTAAACTAATAGCACTTTGATTATCAATGCTGAATACCAGGGATAAGTATATTTTAAAATCTGACAACAACGACTTTAAGAACATAGCCTCTTTGCAACAGTCAGCAGCAGCCACAAATTCAGCTTCGGTAGAAGACAAGGTTACAATAGGTTGTCTTCTGGATGCCCACGTTACTGGCCCACTGCCGAGTGTAATAACATAACCTGTAGTACTTCTCCTTGTATTAACATCACCTGCATAATCTGCATCACTGTAAGCTTGTAGTTGAAGATTTCCACCAAACTTATAAAACAACCCCTCTCCTAATGTCCCAGCGAGGTACTTGAAAATCCTCTTCACTGCAACAACATGCTTTTGTTCAGGTTTTTTCACGTGTCTTGATGCTATTCCCACTGCATATGCAATATCAGGGCGTGTCCTTGTTGATAAATATAGTAAACTCCCAATGGCTTCTCTATATGCAAACTTTATTTCCTTCTTTTCCGTGCTTTGACCCTCATTTTCATTATTTCCACTCAAACAAGGTGTGTCCACTGCCTTACAATTCTGCATACCAAACTTATTCAACATGAACTTAATATAGTTTGTCTGCGTTAAATGTAAACCTTCATTGTTTTGTTTTAATTCTATTCCCAAAAATATGTTTGGT
Organism: Hypsopygia costalis; assembly: GCA_937001555.2. Lineage (NCBI taxonomy): Eukaryota > Metazoa > Arthropoda > Insecta > Lepidoptera > Pyralidae > Hypsopygia > Hypsopygia costalis. The sequence continues at coordinate 1,447,733 of OW443331.2, forward strand.
TTTTCATATATTTTCAACTGAAATTTTCTGTTTAATTTATTTAAAGTATCCATTATTTTCAATTTATTTTTGCCTATTATCATACCATCATCAACATAAATTGCCAATATTATTGATGAGTGATCATTCTTGAATATACAAGGTTCATTTCTAGTTTGCATAAAACCTATTTCTTTCATAGCACTAAGAAATTTCTCATTCCATCGTCTAGGTGATTGTTTTAATCCATACAGAGACTTCTTAAGTTTACATATATTTTCTTGACTTCTGGTTAACCCATCTGGCACCTTCATGTATATTTCTTCATTTTCTCTCAATTCCCCATTCAAGAATGCAGTCTTGACATCAAATGTCAATATCTCATACCTTTTAATAGCAGCTAGAGCTATCATTGTTCTTATTGATGACATTCCTGCCACAGGACTAAATATGTCATCATAGTCGATATAACTTTGTTCATTTCCTCGCGCAACGAGTCTCGCTTTATATGTGCCATCTTCCTTTATACGAAACACCCATCTATTGGTCAATATTCTTTTATTTCTAGCTTCTTCTCTGTCCACTAGCTCCCATACTCCATTTTGTTGCATAGACTTTAGCTCACTTTGTATAGCTTCTTTCCATTTTTCTTTTTCAGGTGTATTCATTGCGTCCTTATAGGAGAGTAACAAATAGTCCTTATATTTTTCTGGAACTTTTGACACTCTCTTACCTCTTCCGAACTCATCTTGGTTTTCCGAACTTGAACTTGACATACTTTCATACATGTCTGCTTCTGCTTCTCTTCTTTCATCATCTTGTAATAAAATACTTTCATCCAGAAATTCTACAGTGTCATTTTCCACATTCTTTTCTGATTCTTTACTTCCTTCTACCATGCTTTCCACATCTTCCATCATGTCCTCCTGTGAGGAAGCATTTTCTTCACATATTGGTATACATTCTATGTTTTCTACAAATTCTGTCATTTCCTGTCCTTCCCGTGTAGTATTACACTTCCTAGTCAGTATTTCCTTCTTTGTAGGTTCATTTATTTCCTCTTCTGTCCGAAGTTCTGTCCCTACAAATATGACATCCCTTTTTAAAGTTACTACCTTGCTCTTTGTCAAGTAGACTCTGAAACCTTTAGTTTCCTCACCGTAGCCCATGAGTAATGCTTGTTCTCCCTTCGCATCCCATTTTCTACGTAGTTGCTCAGGTACATGTACATAACATATACTTCCAAAAGCTTTCAACTGTGTAATATCATATTCTTTACCTGTCCACAGTTTATATGGAGTCTCTCCTATGATAGAGCTTGTTCCTGTACGATTAAGTACATACACGGCCATGGAAATGGCTTCAGCCCAAAATTCTTTGCTAAGCGATTTTGCCAAGAGCATCGTTCTTGCCGCCTCTGTTACTGTGCGTATTTCCCTTTCAATTCTACCATTTTGTTGAGGTGTATAGGCTACTGAGATTTCATGTCTTATTCCTTTTTTATTAAAAAAATGCTTCAATCCTAAAAATTCAGTACCTCCATCAGTACGAAATGTTTTTACCTGAAAACCTGTCTGCTTTTCTGAAAGAATAATAAAATCTATTATTTTTTGTACAGCCTGTGATTTTTCTTTTAAGAAATTAACAGTTTTATAATGAGAGTAATCATCTTTTAATAAAAGGTAATATCTTGCTCCTCCTAATGATTTTTCCTCCATTGGACCGCATAAATCTCCATGCACCAGTTGCAATGGCCTAGAACTGGCTGTCGCACTCTTAGGAAATGGTAATTTATGCTGCTTACCTGTTAAACAATCCTTACAAACAGTGTCTTCACAATCAGTAAATTTTATGTTATGAGATTTCAGTATTTTCCTTACATATTGGTAGTTTTGGTGAGCGAGGACCTCATGCCATTCCTTTATAGTTGCAACCTTGACCCCCACCAACGCTGCATTTGTAGCTACTGATCTGAAATTCATAAAAAACATTTTTCCTACCCTAGTCGCCTCAGCGACAACTGAATCATCCTGATTTAGAAAACAGCTTTTGTTGTTGTCTGATTTTAATACATAACCTTTATCCAGGGCACATGGCACAGAAAATAAATTGAACTTTAAACTAGGTACAAATAAGACATTTGTCAATGTGGCTAGAGCCCACTGTTTACCGTTATATCTCTCGAGTTGAACAACCCCTATTCCTATACCAGATATAGTATTACCATCACCTAAAACAATTTCTCTAGGTTTTGAAAGTTCTACATACTCAATAAACAAATGTTTGTATTTACATAAATGTTCAGATGCACCACTGTCCATTATCCAGCAATCATCATACTCACTGTCACCTCGTCCTACCATAGCGCTTGCAAAAAATGCTTTATTGTCCCTAGATTGTTCCTTGTTCTGTTTATACCTGCACTCACTTTTTATGTGTCCAATTTTGTTACAATAATAACATTTTAACTTATTTTTATCACTATTATTATTGTCATTTTTTGATGAGCACTGATTTTTATAATGCCCTAACTTACCGCACTTGAAACACTTCACTTTCTTTATACTTCCTTTTCCCGCTATGAAGGCAGATGATGATTTTTGTTCTTCGCTATTCCTTTCTTTTAGCCTTTCTTCCTCGATGAGTAACCGAGTAACTAGATTGTCATATGTTTGCTTGTCTTCGGGGGCCGACTCCCATGCCGAAGTAAAATGCTTGTATTGATCCGGCAATGACATCAAAATTTTTGTTATGACCATTTTAGGTGATATTGCTTCACCCATCTGGTTTAACTGACTCACTAGTTCTTGGAGTTTTGATAAATAGACTGACATTTCTATACCTTCTGTATATTTGTATCCGAAGAACTTTTGTTGAACAATGTGTATGCTGGTCTCAGATCTGTGGTCATATACGCTGGCCAGTTTCCTCCACATCTCTGCAGATGTTGTGCATGTAATTATATGAACCATAACCTCCTCCGTCATCCGTGTGACTATCAAGGATTGTGCTCTCGCGTCATGCGCCTCCCAAATTTTTAATTTATCCAGTTCGGGCGGTTTTACTGACGATCCATCAACGACGCTCAGCAACCCTTGCCCTCGAAGTAAAATATTGATTTGGAATTTCCACACATTCCAATTTTTCGTACCTTCCAGCTTAATTGCAGCTGTATTTCCTTCCATTGTGCTCCAATTCAACGTCCCGGCAAACAAAACTTTGTCACGAAGTCTTCGGCCGGTCAATTCTAACCTCCATACAACGTGCCGCGTGGCGTGGTGGTGACGAACTTTGCAGTACGGTGTAATCCGGAGTATTTTACCAAGCTTATTTACTTTCGCAGTTACTGCGGGCCTGGGCCCAGAACCAATTGTGATTATGCAATAAATAAGCTTGGATTTCTGTAAAATATATTTATTTTATATATACTGGTACAATGTGCGTAGCGTAGCGATGACAGGCAGCAGGCAGAGAGAACGAACCAAAAAAAGAGCGGGAGATTAGTAACCTTTTTAAATACAGTGTTGTCATATCTATATTACATTCTGCATTTTCATTTCTCAGTTTTATTATTGTGTCCATTTTATCACTTATAACACGCGCTATCGTCTCAGATAACTTTTCATTGTCCGTCGGACTTTCTAAAGTTTTACGACGCGAACCGCCTGCTACCTGCGGCCCTTTCCTACCGCGTCGCGTTGTATTGCGATCGGCCATTGTTATCCGAATAAAATGATGTATTCAAATATCAATTTACTATGCGTCCAGTTATTTCGTGTTAACTTAATGAATCTATTCAATAATCTAGTAATGACACTTATCGCCTCCTTTTATAACAATAATCTTTTGATCAAATCGACACGTATGTGTACGGATCTAATTCAATTCGGATTAATTATGAATACGTGTTAGAATCCCAGCAAGGGCGCGGTTAGTCCCCGTGGTTACGACTCCAATCAAGCGCATCGCCAATCGATCCTACGCGGAAGGTGACCGCAAGGTGCACATCGAATTAGCCATTGAGAGGTGTAAAAAATATTATCAATGCAACTGGCGTCCCAGCGCAAAATGATTTTATCTCGGATATATTTTTTTTTATTTTTTTTTTTTTATTTTATTTTTGTTTTTTTTGTTTTGGGCCTCTTATTTATATATAGATATACATATTTTTAAATATATATACGTATATATATTTTTTTTTTTGTTTTTTTTTTCTTTGTTTAAGCGCTTTGTGTATTTATATCCGAGTATTTATTATTTCTTTTTTTTTCTTTCCACTCTCTCATCAACCCGAACTGATTTAATCAGCAACCACCTCGCTACGATATTATGGGCTATTTTTACCCAACAGAAATTAAATATTTACTTTTATTCAAGACGGACGCACACAAGTGTCAAGACTGATTGTGCTCGTTGGCAATCTTAATTAATGGTAAGGACTCATATATATCAATCTGTATAACTCCAACCCGATTATAGATATTTTGAATACAGTCAGCGTTCTTACTATTAATTTCACTACTTTATGTACCAAATTATTTATTATTCTAACTCCCCCCAAACGACAAAATTATTGCTAGTCATCCAGCTTGAATTATCGTATTGACCATGTCCATCTATGTGACTGATTACCACTTCCTGTAATGCAAGCAATATTAAGTTATATACGGTTATTTGTATTTTATTTTTCCTATATAACTCAATAATAGAGTAATTAGATCGTCTATAAAACAATTTCCTACGTTTGTCTATAATTTCCTACGTTGTGTTTCCTTTGTTTTTTTTTATATTCCCCGTTTAATAATAATACAGTGAATTTAATAACTAAACATGTAATTAATTTTATTTCCGCACTACCCAAATGTACTCCAGTTGTTGCAATTATATGCAACGAGCCTGGATCCTGGTTTCCACGGTACCAGATGTAACGGTAACCCCCCCTGTAGCGACCGTCCGTAGCCTAATGTGTAATTAGGATTTTCCCCTTTCAGTGATCTAGATTTTCGCCCTAACTCCTATTTAAAATGACTTAATTCTGCTGGAAAAGTACACGGTTAAATACACACAATTATGAACACATTTGCTGAAATATACACATATGTCAAATAAACCGAATATGATTACGCGGCTGAAATGATACACGATTAGTTTAAAGACACAATATTAATATACAATAATGACAGAAAGATAAGACACACAGTTAAGTTAATTACATACACAGATTATTAGTCACGCCGCTGAAAAGTTACACAGTTTAATACACACAAATCAATATACAGTGAAGACAGAAAATAATAAGCAAGCGTATTTACGGAAAATATTATCTATTTCCGGTAGTGTGCCCACTCCAGATCTGGGAATCCAAAGTCAATAACTTACGGAGTTTGACTCTGGAGTCCGTTCGATTCACACAACTCAACTCCCTCAATCAAAATACGATTTAATCCGATTAAAACGCACTCTGATTTACACGCAAACCACCGGGGGTTAAGCCCAACTAAATGAATCTTTTTACACTCCCAAACAAAGCGTTTTGGAGACTTTGATTAATTTACAAGCTAGCAATCAAAATCTTAGCTGCAATCTCGACGCTGGCTGGTAGGGTGCCTCATGTGCACTCGCAGGGTGGCCGATGAATCTCTCGAACTGCTTTCCACTGGAACACACTATATGCTAAGCTACTCGGGCAGCTTTGCATCGGTCATCTCAGTATCTGGAGATGTGAACGCGTCCGGCTAACAAAACCAACTAAAACTTATCTCTACGAATTATAACTACGAATCTTGGCGTGCGACCCCAAACGATGTATGCGTCTACACGACACAACATCTTCACAAAAAACCCAAAGGGGTCGCCTGCCTCCTTGCCTTTGTCCCAAGAAACTATTGTTTTAAATGTTCGACATGTTATTTTAACGCGACAATCTTTCCCGAACTCCGCCATTCAAAGCATAGATATTTGAAACCAACTCCATAAATATCCCTTTTTTTGTACGATAGCTGGCTTCGGCCGTTTGACAAAAGAGCTGGGGTCTTTTGTCTCAACACATCAATTCTCAAACACATAAATTCAAATTATTGCTTGCAAGCAGGACATTAGATCGCCACATGTCTGAACCTTCAATATAATATTTCACGCTGATAGTCTGCCGTCACAACTTTCTAGAAATATATCCAGTTCCATTTTAAATATTGTGATTTCAATAACTTAATACTTACCTCTGAACATTAATTGCCAAATAAATATAGGCATTAAGGATGTGTTTATTACTTTTCCAAATGACCTGTCAATTGTAAAAACATGTAGATTCATAGAACTAGTGAACTTTAGACACGTTTCTTGACAACTAAACAAATAGTTTCTGGTTGTTATTCTAGAAGGCAAGTCTGTATTTAGGCATATTTAACATAAAGATGCATATTCAATTTGCATAAAATTTTTAGTTTGTATTCAATAAATTTTAGGGTATAAGTCGCTCATCAACATCTTTGAACCAAAGGCAACCGTATCTGCACATGGTGCACCCTGCTGACTGACAGACGAGGCTCTGGCGAAAAGAGAGGTAGGGCATTACTTTTTAAGCTACCTGACCGGGGAAGCACCTCACAGTCTATAGAATATTTTATATCTTCAAATTATTACATGAGGGGCCCCTACACGTGGTCTCCACCTCCACACGTGGTAGACACCTGCTGACTGAGAAACGAAGCTCTGGCGAAAAGAGAGGTAGACCATTGCGTATTTTGTATTTTGTTGACGGACGTTTGTTGTACGGGAGCCCCCTTAAAGGACGGACGGAAGGACGGACGGACGGACGGACAGCGGAGCGGAGCCTTAGTAATAGGGTTCCTTTTTACCGTTTGGGTACGGAACCCTAAAAACTAGACGATAAAATATAAACAAGCTTTTTAAATGTTGGCAGAATCATCAATATGAGATTAGCAACAATAAATTTACGTTGTATATTTAATTTATACATACCTGCTTTTATATCTACGTACTTATACAGACTTTTTATGAAATACAAGAAATCTTGTTGCTAATTGGTGACATGTTGCATAGGTTCACAAGCGCACGTATATGACCTAACTTTCTACCTACCGCATAAGCCTGTGGAAATTTGTTACCACATCGCAGTCTGCATCATCAAAGGAAAATCTACGCAAAATCTCAGGTTTCTAACTTACCTTCAAGCAGCCCATGTTTCTTAACCATTTTACTGGTACAAAAAAGCCTCCTGCCCCCTTACCACCAACTCTTATTGCGATTCAATGACTGAATATAATGCTTATTTATGCCAATGAATAAGCGACTCTATTTCAAATATCATAGAGTCGCTTATTCATTCATATTCATTTATTTCTTAACAATTAAATACAATTATGTTGAAAATTTTCTTAAAACTAACATAGTCAATTAATTCTAAATACATAATTTTATAGTCATTCGTAGTAATTGTAGAGTTGCAATAATCAAAAATTAAAAAATAATCAATAATAAAAAATAATAATCTAAACCTGTTGTGCTGTTATTTCATGTTCAAAATGTCAAATTATTATGGTACTACTCCTCGATTTAAATATTCGTCTACAGAGTAGAAACACTTCTTCAATAAATAGTCCTTCAGTCTACTGTTGAAACTCCTACTATACAAGATACTTTTTAAATCTATCGGTAACCTATTGTATATTTACTGACTGATACCTCACGCTATGTTCTACAACTGTCAGTTTCGGAAATATCTTAGTTGTTAAATCTTTTCTTCTAGTATTCTCTCTAATTTTCCTATCATCTTCTGTTTCATATTCGTGAATATGTTTCGCCAGATGTGTTAGCGCAATATAAATATACATACTTGGCACAGTCATAATACCCAAAGACACAAAAAATTCGCGACAGGACTCTTGTTGGCGGATGCAAGCTATAACTCTTATAGCCCTTTTTTGCAAAACAAAGGCTTTCCTTATATTGTAGTTATAGCTCCCTATCCAGAATAGAATGCTGTATCTAAGCTTTGAATCTACTAAAGCATAATATACCAACTTAAGATTAATCACATCGATTTCGTTCCTTAAGGATCTAAGTACGTAGCATGCTGCATTAATTTTACTTTCTAAATCGTTGAGCTACTCTTTCCAGTTTAACCGACAGTCAATGCTCACGCCCAAAAATTTAACTGCGTTTACCAAAGAGATCTTTTTTCCATCCAATGTATTATCCAATTTATCTATACTTTTTTGCATTTGTTTTGATAATCATTAAATTTGTTTTGGAGCCATTAACTACTAGTCCATTTGCACAAAACCAGTTTCTAAACAATTCAAGAGCGTCATCAATAACTACTGCTAAGTCTACAATATTATCTGAAGATACAATGGCGTTGGTATCATCCGCATATACCACCAGTTTCACAGCTCCTTTAGAATAACCGCTAATGAAATTAATCATGTCATTTATAAATATGGTAAAAAAGACTGGTCCCAATATACTACCTTGCGGAACTCCCATTTTCATATTTACAGACTTGGACTTGTGTATTTTCTCACACATATTATCCGCTAGATTAATTTGTACAAAAGATTTTCTATTTGTTAAATAAGATTTAAAGAGTTGTAATTCTATTCCCCTGACACCAAAGTGGCTCAATTTATTTAAAAGCAAATCATGTCTCACCACATCGAACGCAGAACTCAAGTCCAAGAAAATTCCGGCTACTCTTTTCTTATTATTTATATCCTCAGTAATGGCATTGGTATGAATAAGCATTTTATTCAGTTATTGAATCGCAATAAGAGTTGGTGGTAAGGGGGCTGGTGACTACTATACGTGACTATACTGTACTAAAATTATTATTATACCGATTTATTTCATATGTTTTCGTTCTGTGTACATCGCTATATATATATATATATATATATATATATATATATACATTTAGTTCGCTCATATTTACTAGTGTTACGGGTTGCGGCTAATCACTGGACATAGCAGAACTATCAGCGTTTTGTTCGTTAGAACAAAACATGTCGCTGAGCTATAGCTATTTTGTGTTACTGCGGCGTAATATGATTAAAGTACTACATACACGTTATGGAAATGCAGAAACGCCATGACGCGTCTTAGTCTTAGAAATTTATAATTATCGATATGCCGCATAGAGATTTGCATTAAGGGTCTAGAATCAACACAAAATAATAGGCCCGTTTTGACATTTGTCTTCGCGACGTAACTAGTGTTGTAACCAAACGACTCAGTACTCGATACTTACGATAAATCGATTCAAGTTTGCATGAGTATTTGATCAATTTGAAATTTGAATATGTATTATAAAGTGTATTGGATTAAAGTTCTGATTAGAAAATTTTACTTATACTTTGATATTGTAGGTATTTTGAAATGATACAATGTTACGAAAGTAAATAAATAAATAAAACAATAGTAAAACAAATAAAAGTAAGTAAATAAATAAGACCGGCCAAGTGGAAGTCGGCCTTAAAAAAAGTTATCTTGATCGATTTATTTTTTTCCTTAACCGATTATTAATAGTCTGTGGACAATATGAAAAATCGTTATGCTCAGCACTTAGCCGAGTGAGCGATACCCATCAATGAAAAATGTAATTACCGTCAGAACATTTCGATCGGTAAAAAATAGAGAACTTCATGGGCTTGAACTGTCAAAACGGGCCTATTATTTTGTGTTGACTTTAATCTATTCAAAACCATAGAGGTAGATAGAAACAACATAATAAATCAAAATAACATTTATTAACTACCCTAATAAGTAACAGAGAATACATTAAGATCAGTCAACACAACACACTCTTGGTTCGGAGAGTCCAAAGGTCCTATTTAGGAAGGTGGTCGGCTTGGACTTGGTAGCCGAGCTCGTTGGCTATATAGGTCACTTTGTAGACGACGCCATCAGGGGCGGTGTAGGAGTACTGGCCTCGGACCTCCATGGCCTCGTTCTCGGACCCAACGTTCTTGAGCTGACCTGTTTCTTGGACAGACTTGCCGTCGCTGGTCTCAACACTGCAATAATAAAAGTGTAATTTATTAGGGTTTTGTGTAATAATAATGGATAACGATTGGGAAAAATAAAATAAAAAAATATAAAGTCGGTTTACGCACGATAATTTACGTGATAACGTCAGAAGAAGACATCGGCCGATGGAGTGGAAGAGAGATAGATGCCTCTCTATCGCTTGTTCCGCGCTCTCGCTTACACGCTCGGCTCAGGCGGAACGTGACAATGAGTTATGCCTTTTCGTGCGTGCAGCCGGCGTTCATCTATTTATGACCCAAGAACCATGAACCAAGGATTAATATCTCCTATTTTTTAAAGTATTGTGGGAGGTAATCGTATCCGTATTATTTACGATATTTATAAAATTCAATTGTTTTACATCTTGAGAGTATAATAACCAATAATTTATTGATTTTCCTTATTGGGTATCTACACGAACAAGAGCCCTATAGGGTAAATTCTGCTTTCAACAGCTTTGATATAATAGACATTGTGTACAGATAAGAATAAAATTGAATTCGTGATCTTTCAAAATATTTTACGGACTGTAGTAAACTACGCCAAAGATTTCAACGAAAACATGAAATAACTACAAAATTATGTATTGAACGAAATATGGTATAAGTAATTTTTTTACGTGTCGTAGAATTGAATCGCCTAACAATATTGATTATTTTTTAGAACACTTACTAAACGAAAAAATCTCACAGCACCACATTTCTTGTTAAAAGTTAAAAGAAATAAAAATATTTGTGTGTATGAACATATCTGTTTATCTTGGTTTGGGTATTTTCTATGTATTTTATGTATGCATTTACAAAAAAATGTATTTAAGTATAATATTAGTTATATAATATCCATAGTACAAGCGTTGCTTCGTTTGGGACTTTGATGGCCGTGTGTAATTTGTCCAGGAATCATTATTTATTTAATAAAAATATATACTTATTAGAAATAGTTACATAACTAATCTGTTTAATATAAAACATCGGACGCGCAGCATGCGCCACAGTAGCGAAATTTTTTTTAACTTTTTTTTTTCGAAATCCCGCATAGTTTTCGGAGAACCAAGGTCACTTTACATTACTACTTTTTTATGCTCTACACGAATCCAAAGTCCGAATTTCGAAATTTTGAGTTTCATGGCAACGGACGGACAGAACGACCGGACGATTTCATAAGCTCAATGAATTTCGCTGAAAATACCAAATCAAAAATTTGCCCTATCTAATATACACTCAATATATAATTATTAATAAATAATTTGACGAGCTCGGTGGCGTAGCGGTTAATAACGCGGCTTCGACACCAACGCTCGTGGGTTCGATTCCCACACGGGACAAACATTTGTGTGCATGAACATGTCTGTTTGTCTTGGTCTGGGTGTTTTCTATGTATCATAAGTATGTATTTACAAAAAAAAAATGTATTTACGTATGTTTATCAGTTGTCTAGTACCCATAACACAAGCTTCGCTTACTTTGGGGCCAGATGGCGCTGTGTAATTTGTGTGACAATATTTATTATTATTATTATTTATTAATATAGGATGTGCCTGTATCGACCTATAAGAATATGTCACCAAACGATATATTTAAATGAAAAGCTAGTTCGTTCGTGATAAATTTTCTTGTTTTCGTCGACAACCCTTATTCATCCCACTGCTAGGATACGGGTCTCCCCTCAATCGAGGGAGTTTAGAGCATACTCCACCACGCTGCTCAACTACGGGTTGGCCGCCTACATGCCCCTGGCTTGGCTTAACGACTGTCGTCTAATTACATACTGTCGTCTAATAACAGCCGGGACTAACGTGCCCTCCGAAGCACGGAGGAGCTCGAGAGAAATAAACCCATCTATGCACAGGCTGTGGTTGACGTTACTTAACTTGCGTGTTCGATTAGTCAGACATGCGCAACGATGCCATCTCTCTTATTACTGGTCGTTAATGCCATCAGAGTATTACTTAATAAATCTATGTAATGAGGAGAGTTTTGCTATCGCAAGTTGTACTGGGCATCGCCAAGCGATACCTTTGATCTTTAATAGTATGAAGCTACCACAAGTACATGTTTTATGTGGTAATTTTTCTGCAATGCCCTCCGTATTAGACTTAGGTATGGCGTTAAAGAAGAAAATGAAGTTGATGTTAAAACATCGTACTAGATGTATAATAAATAAATAAATATTTCTGGACAATTTACACAGCGCTATCTAGTCCCAAATTAAGCGCAAAGCTTGTGTTGGGTACTACAAAACTAAATGGGTACTAGACAACTGATAAATATATATATTTTTTGTAAATATATACTTATAATACATAGAAAACACCCAGACCAAGACAAACAGACATTCATGTTCACAAATGTTTGCCTTGTGCGGGAATTGAACCCGCGACCTCGGAGTCAAAGTGGCCATAGCTAACCATTCGACCACCGAGCTCGTCAAATAATGTATGTATGATACATGTAGTAGGGTGCTGTGTATAATTCAGCTTCTGTTCACCGTTGCCCGCCAAAAATCTTCAAACCATTTTTTTTTATACTACGTCGGGTGGCAGATAGGAGCATTTATTTATTTACACCGGTCTTAACTTAAACGCTACGTACGTAAAATAGCTTAACGCTTAACGCTACGTACGTAAAATAGCTAACCTAAAAAAATCTTATACCATACCAATTAAAAAAAAAATCTTTTATGTTTTAACTTTTAAATAAACAGAATGACTTGGCCATCGCATGGAAACTATGTATCTCACAAGTGATACACATTATATTAAATTAGATTGTTTAGGGCACTGCCGTGCCCCCAGATGTACTTACTTTACAAGTGCTTTTATTACTAACAGAAATAATACCCTCCTCCACTTGGGTCAAGAAGTTTAAAAAAGAGAGGAAATGCAGCAATACTCACGCATAGTTGTATCCTTCGACACCAATGTTATCGTGGTCATAGCGGAGGATGGTGGCATCCTTGGAGTCGGTGAGGGGGCCGGCGGCGGCGACGGCCACCACCAGAGATATTACGATGAACTAAGGAACACAAATAATAAACAATTAACAAGAGGCCAATAATAATCATCATCAGGTCATTTTAGTCTCCACTACAGGAGCACGACCCTCTTTCGTCCGTCACAGACAGGAGGATTTGGCCTACACTCCCCACGCTGGCCAGACGGGTTGGGGAGGCCTGATCGATGTTTTAACAGTGGCCTTTTGGCGGCTTAAAAAACACTGACCCGAACCCGAAGTTGAGCAGCGTGGTGGAGAATGCTGTACTCCTTCGGTTGAGGGAAGACCCGTACCCTAATAGTGGGGTGATTAAGAGTTGACAACGTAAAAAACATTCCTCATATATTACTGGAGCTACTCGAGTGAAGAGTTAATAATACGCAAAATTACGTTACAAAGGGAACCACTGAAAATTTCAGCTTTTCAGGGCTTTGGAGTTGATGTGTCAGTGACTGGGGCATTTTTCTTTTTACTTATACAAGGTGTTTACATATACAATAACTGCAACTGTATGTCACCTGTATATTATTATATGTTTATGTATGTGTGCAAGTGTGTGTATGTATGTGTGCAAGTGTGTGTATGTATGTGTGCAAGTGTGTGTGCGTGTGGTGCATACGTATGTGAGTGTGTGTGTGTCTGTGGGTGGGTGTGAGCAAAAACGAGAAACAATAAAGTCAAATTTGTTGTATGGGACATCCCTTAAATATTTTTGTTAAATATTTGTTGTTATAGCGGCAACAGAAATACATCATCTGTGAAAATTCAACTGTCTAACTGTCACGGTTCATGAGATACAGCCTGGTGACAGACGGGCAGACGGACGGGCGGACGGTCAGCGGAGTCTTAAAGTCAATTGGGTCCGTTTTACCCTCTGGGCACGGAATCCTAAAAATCGTCCCAGGAAGCAATAGAACCTATGAAAAAAAGATGTTTGATACATATGTTTTTATCTGCAGACGTTATATGTTTTGCGTTTGTTCATTAGATCCGGATCGAATGTTAACTCTGTGTGCTGTTTGATTGTGGTCGTAAGGATGAAAAGTTGTCGTACTGTCAAAACCCCACATTCCTCATATAATAATTTAATTGGATAAAGAAATGGACGAAAGGTTGATACTTTTAGTACGGCTCTTTGAGCAACTTCGAGACTTTTTAATGTGGTTTTATGGGAACCACCCCAAACTATAATACAATAAGAACAGACTGATTGACAAAGTGAATAATAAATAGTTTTTAGTAATTTTTGTTCAACCACATGTCTAAGATTTTTGAAAATTACTATAAGTTTTAGTATTTTATTGGCAATGAATATGATATGTGGTTTAAATGCTAGGTTATTGTCTAGTATAACACCTAAGTATTTCAATGAAGTGGAATACTCTAACAATGGGCAGCCACAATTTGCCGTATCATTTGTACAGTTGTGTACTTTCAACGTGAAATTTAGATTGCGCTCTGTATTTCTAATAGATAAACGGATATATTTTGTTTTTGTAACATTAAGTGATAAAAAATTATGCTTGAGTAAAGTTGTTATTTTATTTAATCCATTTTGCGCAGTGTCATATACTTAAGTCCAAGTATCAGCTGCAAAAAGTATAGTTGTGTCATCTGCGTAAGAAATATCTTGCCATTCATTAATGTTGTGTCACATGTATGATTTATATATGTATGTGAGAAACAAGGTTGGACCCAAAATACTTCCTTGGGGCACTCCAAAAGTAATAGGCCCCTTGATTTTGCTAATCTCCACGCGCTGTGGTGAGTGCTTCACCAGGTAACTCACGTATGCTCATTTGCCCCCCCTCCCCTCTTATATAAAAAAAAACATTTTAACCCAATATGGCGACCACAAAACAGCAATTGATTTATTTCCATTTTAACTCCAATGACATTGGTATCAAATGAAAGGACTTGCTGATACACACAATAAGTACATCTTTTAGTTTTTTTTTCTTTAGTTTTTTTGTTTATCTATTGTTGTATATATTTATGGTCTATATTGCACACAATAAAATGGTAAGAATCGATGAGAAATCTCACTGGATTATTTCTAAACTATACAAGAAGTTGAAAAACGGATTATTGATTCTGATAGTTCTCTCCACCAGGTGGACCAGATGCTGGTATAACAATATCCTTGAGGGTTGTTGTGTTCCTGCAAATAAGTGAGGTCACTGGAAAGATAGGAAGGATATATAGTATAGTATAGTATAGGCTGGCAACGGATCGGTGACCCCTTGGTATTGCTGATCTCCATGGGTAGTGGTCATCTTTCCATCAGATGACCCACATGCTTGTGTGCCCTGCCCCCTCTCATATAAAAAAAAAATAAAAAAAAGTTACATCATAACTTAATTAATATTACCACCTAATAGTTCCTACATCGTATGTTACCTTGTAGATTCCTTTGATATGTACGTTTACCTTGTAGATTCCTTTGATAGTTGGAGTAAACTATCAAAGGAATTAGTGAGGACCATTGCTTATAGTCTATTATATAAAAAAAGCTTTTAATAAAGTTATGCTACGTTGTGAGTAACTAACAAATAAATAGATATTAAAATATACTTACTGATTTCATTTTGAACACTATTAGTATTTGAATATGTACCTGTGGATGACGTACAGACAACTGGGTATTGAATTTGTGGTCGACATTTATATACCAGCACAACACTAGACCCGTTTACAAGTCCGTATGCAGCTGGACCGCACAAGAATATGACACGACCTTTCGAATTTGGCTTTTCAAAGGGTGATGGCATTTGAACTTCAAAATATAGAAGTAAAATGGAGTGTCTGTTAATATTAAGTGACTTTTATCTCATAGGTTTATTTATGCAGGTAAGAGTAAGGGTGTGATCAGATGATCCGCTCCGACCACGCACAGGACCCGCACACGCGTTGTGCCCGTCGTACACCCGCGCTTGCCACGCGCAAAGCCAGCGCACGCATCGCGCACTCGTCGCGCCTGCTTGTGCAACTAGTGCCAAAGTACATAAATATAATAATTACTTTGCTAAAGCAGTAGTGTATGTAGTTGCTTCCTTATAGCGAAAGCGCGGGTGCAGTGCGTGTGCGGAGCGAGTACGAGGCGGGCGAGTGGCGGGCGCATAGAGTGTGCGTGTCGTCTGAACACGTTCTAAGATTTATCATCACGGTCATTTGGTCCTCATGATCATGCACGATTACCTTTAGGTAATCTTGTATATTGGCCGCCATATTCGATTAATAAATGGCGGCATTCACGCACTATAAATTTGAAAACTTATTCATACTTTGGTTTGGTTACTATTAGAAACTATGTATGTGTTTCAACAAAACACAAACGCCATCTGTTTACATTGATAATGCATTAGCGGCGAAACCGGTCGGTAATATTAAATATAATAACGTGGAACAGTACAAGTGTTTTATTAGAACATTATGACTTATTTTTATAGCTATTTTTATAATATTCAAATAGTTAGGGAGTTTTTAGATTATGACCAAAAATGTAGTCGTGTCTTGCAACTCTGACCGATAGTCCAATATTATTTGCCAATTAACTGTACATCATAAAAAAGTTCCCAAAAAATATTTTTTTATATAATCGTATAAATAATTCTAAAAACTTTACCGTAAAGAATAACGGACCTGCATAAGAACAAAAAACTCTTGTCACTGGAGCTCATAGAATTAATTAATAGAATAATTATACAACCATGACCGTACGTGGTAACAAGCCATGGAACCGACCATAGACATAAGTAATTAACAATTTATAGACTCAACATAAAATAATGTGAAATAAACATGTGTTGACATTTTATTATTAGCTAAACTTAACGAAAGAAGATAATAAAGTTACATAACCGAATAATACTATATATTTTTGCGAAGCTAGTGTTTAATGAAAAAATATATACAATTTGAAAAAATAAGTATATAATAATACTAAGTATATATTAATAATTAGATACATATCATATTTACGTACTTATTTATATATCAAAATCTTGCTATCAGTTATCTTACACAACGTCCCACAGCACAGGTTGGCTGGAACTGACCTCTTAGAGAAATAAGCTAGCCTTTGCAAAACTACAAACTGCGCATTCATATTAGTTTTAAGAATTTTTATATTGTGTTATAATTTATTTGTAACAGTTACGCTTGTATTTATTTTATTTATGTGCAATAAAGAATATAATTATATATATTTTCAAGCTGAAACTTAGGCATGTATGTTTGTTAGTCAATCATGCAAATACGGCTGAACATATACGAATAAAATTTATCACATTGTTTGCAACTTGGATTATCGCTAAAGATACCTATATCCTGGTAATGAGTTTCCACGGGCGAAACCGCAAACAAAAACTAGTGAGTTTCCCAAACAGTCTATCTGATATAAATAGTCTATGTAACCGATTCCCTACATATACAGAATCCTGATGTGGGTCTATATGATACATTTTTTTTACGAGTCGTACGGCCTTGGCATTCACTTTCATATCATGTTTGAAGACGAGTTGGTGAGTTTGTTAAATAACTTTAACAAACCGGCTCAATGCCTGCGTCGGCGCAAAGGACGCTTTACACCCACAGATTGAATTTTATTACAATTACAAATTTATTGGCACGTTCCCACCCTAAAGTTCATGACTTTATTTTATTATTTACTAGCGACCCGCCCCGGCTTCGCACGGGTGCAATGCTGATACTAAATGTACTACAGAAGGTCTTTGCGCTTTGTCCTATCCAGTCCTTCCCCAGTTATAGGCACACGCCGCCGGCTCCGCGGCCGGTACCGCCACAGCCGTTATGTCCCTGCATTTTAAATGTGTAATATCTTCTAAACTATTCATTTAAATTACATGCTGTGAAGGGCCATATTGATCTATATTAAATGCGCAATGTATTTAAGGTACTTAATTGGATAAGGATTAATTCTGTATTGCTTAAAATCGCTTCGTAAATAAGGCATTATTTCTTGTAAAAAGCAAAGGATAAAATAACGGTTATTGTGTGTTACCACTAAGAGATAGACATATACCATCGCGAACTTTTTTGTAGACCATTTTAAGGCGAACAATACTGTACTACATTATTTTGATCTATCTCGTTGGGTTCAGCCAGCGTTTGCAATGAAAGAGCAAAAAAATGTGTTTATTTACGACATCACATTAGAAACCTCTAAATTATCAGTGTTTTTCTACTATGTTATGCATATATTATACATATAAACTTTCCAGTTGAATCACTCTATCTATTAAAAAAAACCGCATCATAATCCGTTGCGTAGTTTCAAAGATTTAAGCATACAAAGGGACATAGGGACAGAGAAAGCGACTTTGTTTTATACTATGTAGTGACTAGCTGGCCCGGCGAACTTCGTACCGCCTAATTGTCAATGAATGTCGTGGTATACATATTAGTTGAACAAAATTTATGATGTCTTGAAATTAATATAATGAATAATAGAAAATAATAGAGAAGCACGATGGCGTCATTGCACGTGTCAGTCTAATTGTACACGCAAGTTAAGCAACGTCAACCGTAGCCTGTCCATGGATGAGTTTATATTATCTCGAGCTCCTCCGTGCTTCGGAAGGTACGTTAATCCGTCGGTCCCGGTTGTAATCATTAGATTAACTCGAGGTCCTCCGTGCTTCGGAGGGCACGTTAATCCGTCGGTCCCGGTTGTTATCATTAGATTATCTCGAGCTCCTCCGTGCTTGCTGTGCCCATACTGGGCGTCACTTGTACCATAATATTGTATGTAACATCTTTAATAACTTGTAACTTGCAATAAAAATCTGAAATCTGAAATCTGCTTCGGAAGGCACGTAAGACGTCGGTCCCGGTTGTTATCATTAGATTATCTCGAGCTCCTCTGTGCTTCGGAAGGCACGTAAGACGTCGGTCTCGGTTGTTATCATTAGATTATCTCGAGCTCCTCCGTGCTTCGGAAGGCACGTTAAGCCGTCGGTCCTGGTTGTTATCATTAGATGGCAGTCGTTAAGCCAAGTGGCCTTTAGGCGGCTTGAAATCACTGGCGTCCGCCAACTCGCAGTTGAGCAGCGTGGTGGAGTATGCTCGAAACATATTCAGTTGAAGGAAGACCCGTTTTTAATATTACCCAGCAGTGGGTAAATATTAAGTTCAGTATTTTACTATGTCACAAAATAAAGTACCATGACACTTGACAACCAATTAATATTCATTTTCAAGCATTCATTCATAAACAATTTTCAAAACAACAACGGACAACTTTCGTGACGTAAAAGTTAGACCAATCGATTTGACATTTAATTGAAAATCAATAAATATCCCAATCCGTTTTCAAATTTAATTTTTCGACAATTTTGTCAATGTTTAATACTTATTATCCTATACCCACATTTCTGAACGCACGCATACATTTGACGTACGCACGTTAACGTCACGTTTGACAGGTCCGACATCCACGAACATTTTGTATGGAAAAATGATTTTTCTTTTATTTTATTTTTTTCGTAAATTTTCCAATGTTTTTAATAGTTATTCTGCTATTCTGGACGGAGACAAATCCAACAAATCAAAAACCATGGCAATCGGTCCAGCCGTTCTCGAGTTATAAGTGTTGTAACAAACACGACTTTCTTTTATATATATAGATTTAAAACTCTGTACTGGTACTCTAAATTACGAATTATACACAGCAACGTAACGTCTAAATATTCAAATGATCGCCCTATTTCTTGAAAACATTACAGTAGTAGACGTGAGAAGATAGTTTGCTCTTGATATAGAAGAAAGAGAACATGTTAAAATGCAGTTTGTGATCACTACATTACCCACGCTATTATTATTTTTTAATTACAACTATATTTTTCATTTATTAGTAAAATTATTTGTACTGTTGCACTTACTTAATTTATTATACAATCATGGTTGTAGACTCTTACATTACAAGAAGAGTTGCTCCCCCCCCCCCCCCCCCCCCAATTGTAGGAAATTGTGAACGAATTATTTGGAAGTCTCTATAACACGACTTCTATATCATTGAAATTCTGGGAGAGTATTAACAAACCTTAAATATTGCTACCGAACAAAAGACGATGTTTTTAAAATCAGAGCAATAATTACAATTTTTGCATCTTATATTTTTCTACTGTGTGAGTCACAGTGAGAAAAATATAAGATGCAAAAATTCGTCAGCAACACAAACCTAACTCGTAGCTCAGTTGGAAGAGCACTCGACCGGTTATCGAGAGGTCGTGGGTTCAAATCCCACCTAGGGGGGCAGATGAATTTTTCCATTTTTCAAAATATAATAATTACAGTTGTTGATACTGATGATAAGTAAGATAAGACTTGACAATAAAATAATAAATATTTTCTTCTGTTTAATAAAATAACATTTAATATTTATTTTATGTATTGGTGTATTTTATCGAATCATGTAAAGCGCCCTCAAACGAATTATCACTTAGTATTCACGACATTGATCAATAAATTTAATTGATCTTTACAATATATAATTATTTATCAATTACCTACTAATGTTATTACCAGTAGCTGTTCTGGTGTTAAGTAATACTTTATTTTTCGATGAAATTCGAAAACAAAAATACCCACAAAATTTTCAAAAAATCAGTTAAGTAAATTTTTAAAATGCAAATTGTAAAAACCCAGTTTTGTTAATTTAATCTTCCAGCAATACGGCAATTTCATAGGTCTATACATACGAATATATTTTTTTTGTATGAAATGTCTATAATTTTTTTTTACTGTATGACCTGACATCCCCAACCCGTCTGGCCAGCGTGGGGAGTGTAGGCCAGATCCTCCTTCTGTCTGGGATGGACGAGAGGGTCGTGCTCCTGTAGCGGAGACTAAAATGACCTGATGATGATGACCTGACAAAGTTTTGAGACCGCTGTACCGATTTTGATGAAATTTGGTATCCTTGCTAGTGAATTACAATTCTTTATTGCTCGACCGAATCAAGGCGTGAGTGGCTCACAACCATCTCAAGAGCTAAAGCCAATCTCATCTGCATGTGGTGTACCAAGTAAGCAAACGAAGCTCTAGCGAAAAGCACAATGAACTACCTCCACCTCAAAGAATATTGCAGCCAAATAACAATGCCCTTGATTTGATTATATTTCTATGAGTGACGTGAGGAAATGCTGCGTTTGCAGAGGGGGTATCAGCAATATTCCTTGTATTGTGTGCGCCTATATTACTGTGGTAACTGCTGTATATCAGGCGGGTCGTACGCTTGCTAGGCACCAGGCCTGAAATTCGCAAACAGATTTAGTTTAGTTTAGTTCAAATGACGTTGATGAATCATCGTCCAATATGGGAACTGAAATGTGGGACATCGCCCACAGACACACTGGCAGACTGTTATGTAACAGCTCGGGAGTCGAACCCGCAACCTTTCGCCGCCACATGCTCGTTACGTCACCACATTTGGCGTGACCTATCGACCCCAGAAACATTCCCATCTCTATTACAACGTTTATTAGTTGCTAACTGAATGTTTAACTGTTAAACGTTTATATACAGATAAGCCATACGCGAATATCACGACAGTAAAAATTGGCTACAAAGCGCTTATGGAGTATAAGCGCTTTGTAGCCAATTTTTATCTACGCATAGGTACATAAAGTACGCAAAGAAAGAAAAAGAAAGTGTAAAGAAAGGCATTTTATCTACAAAATTTTCAATAAATTAGGGGTGTAAGGGTTTTTGTGCTATCGAAGTAATTCTTTCACCTATGGTTATATTATTGAGACGTCCCTACATCAAACCGAAAAAAATGTTAGTCAAATAGCCTATTATCCACAATGACGAGCTCGGTGGTCGAATGGTTAGCAATGGGCACTTTGACTGCGAGGTTGCAAGTTCAATCTCCGTACAAGACAAATATTTGCGTGTAAAAACATGTCTGTTTGTATTGGTCTGGATGTTTCATATATATTAAATATATGTTACAAAAAAAATGTATTTAAGTATAATATCAGTTATCTAGTACCCATAGTACAAGCTTTGCTTAGTTTGGGACTAGATGGCAGTGTGTAATTTGTCCAGGAATATTTATTTATTATAATCATAATAATCATAATTATAAATATTTATTTGCTAGAAATGTAGGTACAATAATTAGGTGATGTACAGAATAATTATTGAGTGCAGTGCGCCATGTGGTTTCCGGCAGACTAGAATAGAATCACTCCGTCTCTTCCCGTGGATGTCGTACAAGGCGACTAAGGGAAATACATTATCAAATATCGATCAGGCCTCCCCAACCCGTCTGGCCCGCGTGGGGAGAGTAAGCCAAATCCTCCTTCCGTCTGGGACGGACGAGAGAGGGTCGTGGTCCTGTAGTGGAGACTAAAATGGACCTGATGATGATGATGATGATTGCTTATACACGCCGAAAAGTCACTCTTGGAAATAAATAGGCTCCAAAACCACTGAACCGATTTTAATAAAACTTGTCACAATTAAAGCTTGAGGTTTGTGTCCAAAAAAATGATATATTTTCGAAAAAATATTATATCATCGACGAGCTCGGTGGTCGAATGGTTAGCAATGGCCACTTTGACTCCGAGGTCGCGGGTTCGATTCCCGCACAAGACAAACATTTGTGTGCATGAACATGTCTGTTTGTCTGGGTCTGGGTGTATTATATGTACCTATTATAAGTATGTATTTACAAGAAAAAAAAATATTTAAGTACATTTATCAGTTGTCTAGTACCCATAACACAAGCTTTGTGCTTAATTTGGGACTAGATGGCGCTGTGTAAATTGTCGAGAAATATTTATTTATTTATTTTATCAACATCTTTGAGCCAAAGTCAACTTCATCTGCGCACGGTGCACCCTACTGACTGACAAACGAAGCACTGGCGATAGGAGAGGTAGGGAGCGTTACTCGACTGGGGAATGTATCTCCATCTCACAGAATACCGCAGCCAAATAACAATTCCCATGGGGATTGTTGTGTCCCTGTGAGTGAGTGAGGTCACCAGAAAGGAAGGAGATGCTGCGTTGGCCGCGGGGGAGCGGCGCGCGAGCGATATTTTGTGTTGCGAGCGTTGGTATGGCTACGGTAACCGCTTCACATCAGGCGGGCCGTATGCTTGTCTGCCACCCGACGCAGTATCAAAAAAAAAAGATATCAATCACGTCCTTAAAGAATAATCATCAAATACATTTTCCATTGAAATCAATGGAAAACATACACTCAGAGAAACTAGTCGCTCCACTCGATTTCGGCCCCATGGGCTAGAATCAGGCCTATTTTATTTAATGATCAGTTGTGTGTAGTTACATCTGATCTCACATCGGCGAAAACTGAACGTAGATACGAGTTGTTAACATTTACATTAGACAATCTTGATGAATGGCGGCCAGCTGATGCCGTATGTAAATCATCAAGGTGACTCGACAATTAATTATTAAAAAGCTGACGATTGTAATATTACATATCGCCCTTCTAATGATACATCGTAACCTTTGTTTTATTTATTAATTATTGTGTCAAATATTCAATTATAGCTGGCGAATGTCCACAACTAAAAAAAAAAAATTGCTAAGTATAATGGGTTCTATTTGGAAGAGTTGTTCGACATGCACAACAGTTGCACCGCTCGCCATCGGCAGGAAATTCATCCTCACATAATGGAGCCAAGATAGTTGTGAAAGGTGCGGTTCCCGAGAGGTTAACTTCCATGTCCATGGACCCTCAAGTTGTGTAATGACTTACCATCCGAGGTTTTTCCAAGAGACTATAACATGGGGTTCTTTAAGAAAGAAGTGGAGAGGTTCATACAGGGTCGTCAACACGCGTGAGTGATACCTTTGGTATAACGAGTATCCATAGGCTGAGATGACTGCTTACCATTAGACGGATTCTAGGCTTGTTTTCCACCTTAGTTGTATAAAAAAAATCCATGTTTAATGAGCCAAAAAATGTTTGTTTAATGAAAGATCCTTCTTAATATAATGTATGAACAAGCTGCTAGAAACAATCAACGAAAAGACGAGTGCTGATGTGTTAGTATTTTTAGACGTACTTTAATAATTCTGTGTCGAAAGTTAAAAAGCTGAAAACAAGGTCTCATATACCACTAAGTCCTAATCTTAGTCATTAATTTTTTGCTAAGAACTAAAAATCCCACGGTCATTTGCTCAACGTGACTCGATCATTAGTTTATTTTTGTGGTATTCATTGAATTCGCCAAAAATGGCGAATTTTAGGCTAATACAGTTAATACCACGCCGGGGCAGGCTCGTCACACATTCCTACCTCTGTGTTTGCTGCACAGAAATCTAAATAACGTGGTCTCCTGTGTAGCCAGGACATCGGCAACCGACGAAACGACAATGAACAATGAAGTCCATTGCTGTCCCGGGGGTGAAACTACGGCTGCCTTGGAACTCACAACGAATATAATCAGAAGAAATTTGTAGGAGTTTGGCTTCCACCACGCCGTGTAACAAAAAAAAAACCGGACAAGTGCGAGTCGGACTCGCCCACCGAGGGTTCCGTAGGTACGTAGTATCATTATTAAATTTGATATTTTTCATTATAAATAAGAAATAATGCGTCGAAAAAAATAAATAAAATATATTTTGCAATGTGTACATCAAGCCCTTTCATATGATACCCCATTTGAACTAGTAGTTTCAATTTGAAATTTCGACACCCTATAAAAAATATAGACATCCTATTTTTTAAGATCTATTTACAAATGTATAGTTTTGAGATTTATTCCTGTACTTGTAGTCTATAACGATGTTACTTGCCAAATTTCATAGTTCTAGGTCAACGGGAAGTACCCTATAGGTTTTGATTCCCTTGAGTGTGTCGAAATATGCGTTTTTTGCTGAATAAACGGCCGTAACTTTTTTCTACGTAAACTTAGCAGTTTGATTTTTTTTTAACCTCATGGGACCGTAGACCTGAGCATACAGTTCAAATTTCAGCTTGATACCTCCACGCATTCTCGACATAGAAATTCTTGACAGACAGACAGACAGACAGACAGACAGACAGACAGACAGACGGACAACAAAGTGATCTTATAAGGGTTCCGTTTTTCCTTTTGAGGTTCGGAACCCTAAAAAGTATACGGTCCGCCTGATACAGTGTAATATTTTTATGACTTTTTAGTCATATATTATTATTTTTTTACCTGAATCTAAATCGAACGATTACTTTGAAAGAAATTGATATTTCACATAGAGTCCTTAGTGAAAAATAAAAATCTTAATTTATGAAAAAAAAAATTAGAAAACATAATATACATATTATTATTTTTTTGTCGATAATTTTTAATCTACTTTCATCTCCTTTCAGCAGGCCAATTCTCGTAATTTTTTCTACGATTGCAGATTGAAAGTTGACCGAATCGAAATTGAATTTTGAATGAACTAAAATTATATACTTGATTTTAATTCTTATTTTTGGCAAAGTAACATTCTTAGTTTATTTAATTGTTGTTCATATTTCGATATAATCCAACTTAAATTAAACTTTCAAGTTACATAATGTGATACGAGAATACGAAATTTAACATTTGTGAGATCGAGACTGGATCGGAACTGAATTTTGACTATATTTTAATTACGAGAATTGCCCCTCAAGGTTTCTTTTTATACTGGGACACACTGCATAAAATATTACCTTTAATCACAGTCCTTAAGAGCCGCTTACGCAGAATAATCTATATCACATAAAGAAATACGTCTATGTTCCAGCTTAAAGCTGAAGTTTGCTAAACAGTACTTGACATAAATACGTAGGAAATTCTACATAAATATTGTCATAAGACTACACATAAGGTTATTTTGTGTGGAGATTTTAATATTGACATTTTAAAAAATAATTTGACATGTTCTAATTTTACTGACATCATACACGGATTTAATTTAAAAATAGGTATTGACAAGCCTACTCGCCTTGACAGTGGTACTTGCATAGACAATATTTTTCATAACTTAAAAGCGAATAACACTCAAATTTTAGATCTAGCGCTTTCTGATCATACAGCGCAAGTCATAAAATATCCAGTGAGGCAATCACCTAGATTCCCATTCTGGTACACAAGCAAACGAAACTATAGTAAGGAAAATATGAATAAATTTAGAAACTGCATTTCCAGTCTTAGTTTTAGTGAAGTCTATGAAAAATCTGATGCAAATGAGGCGTTTAATGTGTTTTATGATATATTTAAACTGTTCTATGACTTATGTTTTCCGATAGAGAGAAAAAAAATATCAAGTATACGTAAACAAAAATGGATAACACGCGGCATAAGAAAGTGCAGCAAGCGCAAACGTCAATTACTTTGGGAATATCGTTTGAATCCTAATATTAAGACTAAAACTAAATTTAAACAACTCTCATATCGCCTCCACAAAATAATAAAATCAACAAAAAAAGCACAAAACACCCATTACATTAATAGCTCTAATAATATATCAAAGGCAACTTGGAACGTTATTAACAGCTCAAAGTTAAATCTGCCCAGGGACGATATAGTACATATCAAAGAAAATAATAGAAGAATAGCTAAGCCAATAGATATAGCACGAGCATTCAATAACTTTTTTGTTGACGAAATTATATCCAAAAAGAGTACAAAATGTAAGACGACTTTGACGAGTTTTAATTCTAATTCTTTGTTTATGAGGCCAGTAATACCACAAGATATTTACCTAATAATTAAATCACTAAAAAACACGAATAGCACTGGCTACGATGGCATTAATACAAAAGTATTGAAACTTGTGGCTGATGTTATCGCCCCAATACTGGCTTTTATTATTAATATTTGTATAGTAATAGGGGAATACCCTGAAAAACTTAAATTAACAGTTATTAAGCCAACCTTCAAGAAAGAAGACAGAGAAAATATGAGATGCTATAGACCTGTCGCCTTAATACCTGTATTTTCAAAGGTATTTGAAAAAGTTATTTACGAGGCACTTAATACTTTTTTTGAAAAACAAAATTTATTTACAGAAGAACAAAAAGGATTCAGAAGAAGTAAAACTGTAAATATGGCAATCTATGACTTTCTCTACAAAATACTCACATGTGTAGACAAAAAGACACAGGTCACTGCATTGTACATGGATATGACCAGGGCTTTTGATTTCGTTGATTATGACATTTTATTTGATAAATTAAACAAATATGGAGTTAGAGGTAATATTCTCAATTTAATTAAATCGTATCTGAATAATAGGAAACAAGTGACTCAGATTAAAAGATTATGTGTCCGAACTAAAATTGAAAAATCTTATACTTCAAATCCAAAGGAAGTAAAATATGGAGTCCCACAGGGAAGTGTACTAGGGCCTCTTTTGTTCCTTATATACATTAATGATCTTCCAAAATCGACAGACCGTCCAATGGTGTTATTTGCGGACGATAGTACTATAATTTTTGAATGTGAAAATGTACATACATATGAATCTCAAATAAATCAAACATTGATTCAAGTAATACAGTGGTTGCAAAATAATAATTTAATCGTAAATCTAGACAAAACTAAATCAATGACATTCACACAGAGACCACGGAAAAATATAATTAATCTTGACATCAAATACTTAGGACATTCAATTGAAGAGACAAATGTGACAAAGTTTCTTGGACTATATATTGATAATAAAATGACTTGGGAATCACATATTGACCACATCTGTAAAAGGCTAAATCAATTCTCCTACGCTTTATATATGCTAAATAAGGTGGCTAATCAGGCAGCACTGCTCACAGCGTATCATGGATATGTTGCGTCCACCTTACGATATGGTCTCATTTTCTGGGGCAACTCAACTGGGAAAGTGAAAGTATTTAAAGCACAAAAAAAGTGCATAAGGGCAATATTTAGACTTGACTCTACAGAATCATGTGCACCATATTTCAAGCGATTGAATATGCTTACATTACCTGCAATGTACATATACGAGTTGTCAGTTTTTGTGAAATCAAATTTACATAAATTCGATTTTATAAGTTCCCAACGAAATAAGGATAAAATCCGGCACACGTCACACAACACAGCCATGTTTAGTGGGAGCGTCTGTGGAATGGCTCCTAAAATATATAACAAACTACCAAAAAATATTAAAGAATTGACATTAAATAAATTTAAAAAGAAATTGACATTGTTTTTGACACTTAAATGTTATTATTCTGTAAATGATTTTTTAAATGACATTTTATGATTGTACGGACTATTTTATAATACTTTTTTTGTGTAACTAGATTCTAAGTTTTATTTCATGTTTTATATAATTTGCATGTCTCAAAGAAGACAAAATGTATATGGGAAAATAATATTATGTCATCTTATGTACCTACATTTTGCGCAAATAAAATGATTGATTGATTGATTGATTGATTGATTGACATTATTACGCACTTCCTTTACACATTTCTGAAGTGTCGATTAGAAAGATAAATAAAGCTGGTCACAGTTGCGGCCACGACTCCTCACATCAATGGTCATCATGTCTGTCTGTCAGTTATGTAACAAGGTGAAGGTCGCAATACAAATGGTAATTTATTTGCCAAATATTCACAAAGTCATCGTTTGGCGATATGTCGAAGTAATGAGGTCATGTGATGAAGCAATTTGGACGGTATCGTAGGAACAGACAGAGACAAGCTCGGTGGTCGAATGGTTAGCAATGTCCACTTTGACTCCGATGTCGCGGGTTCGATCCCCGCACAAGACAAGTATTTGTGTACATGAACATGCTTGTTTGTCTTGGTCTTGATGTTTTCTATGTATTATGTATGTATTTACAAAAAAAAAAGGTCAGGTATCAATTATCTAGTAGGTATCTGTAGTACAAACTTTGCTTAATATTTATTTAT
Source organism: Hypsopygia costalis (assembly GCA_937001555.2). NCBI lineage: Eukaryota > Metazoa > Arthropoda > Insecta > Lepidoptera > Pyralidae > Hypsopygia > Hypsopygia costalis. The sequence continues at coordinate 1,476,640 of OW443331.2, forward strand.
TTATATATATATATATATATATATATATATATGGTAACCGCTTCACACACATATATATATATATATATATTAACGCTGGCAACATAAAATATCGCTGGCGCGCCGCCACCCCCGCTGCAACGTAGCATCTCCTTCCTTTCTGGTGACCACACTCACTCGCAGGAACACAACAACCCTCAAGGGAATTGTTTTTTTGGCTGCGGTATTCTGTGAGGTGGAGGTACATTCCCCAGTCGGGTAGCTTACCATTACGCTCCCTACCTCTCTCTTCGCCAGAGCTTCGTTTGTCAGTCAGCAGGGTGCATCGCGTGCAGGTGAAGTTGGCTTTGGTTCAAAGATATATAGAACATACAACGAAGAGCAGTTCGAATCGTCGGGGACCCAATGATCTCGGATCGACTGGACACGCAGAGATGTAGCGTCTCTTTGCATTCTATACAAATTATATCACGGGGAGTGCTCGGATGAGCTGTTTGATTTGATACCTGCCGCTGAATTCCACTATCGTACAACTCGCCATAAATTAAAATTCCACCCATATCATCTTGATAATTGGCGATCTACTACAGTACGTTTCCTAAGGCATTTTATACCACGAACGGTTAAATTGTGGAATCAACTTCCCTCAGCGGTATTTCCGAACAATTACGACATGGGAGCCTTCAAGAATAGAGTATTTAATTCCCTTAAAAGGCTGGCAACGGATCGGTGATCCTTTGGTGTTGCTGATCTCCATGGGCGGTGGTGATTGCTTTCCATCAGGTGACCCACATGCTCGTTTGCCCCCCTCTCATATAAAAAAAAAAAAAAAAGATATTCATGAACCAATTACACCCCAAAATTGTTACATATCGTCATTCAAGCCTTAGTAAAGGATCAGCCACAGCATTATTATATTCATATTCATTTATTCACTGTAATTTGCAACAATAGGTATAATAATTGTTGTGAGTTATAGATCTTAGATTATTTGCTACAAATTGACCTTTTCGAGGCATTTTGAAAATGTATTTAAAACTATTATTTGCATAACAAAATAAAATTCAATATAATTTAATACATAATCAAAATTAGGTATCGAACATTATTACTTATATTAAACTATTCTTACTAATAGGTAGGGGAAAAAGTCTTTTCGCATTTTAGTATGTATGAACTTGTAATAAAATCTCTTTGGTTATACCTTTTGTATCTGGCAGGTTTTGATATCTTTAAAAAGTTTAAATTTTAAAAAAGATAATTTCAAATTCAAATTAGGTAAATGTGTGATTTTCATTTGTTTTTTTACTGTCAAGATGAGTGAATCTAATGAAGAAATTCGATTCATTTTAAAATTTTACTACAAAAAAAGTAAAAATGCAACGCAAGCTGCGAAAAAAATTTGTGACGTTTATGGATCTAGTGCAGTGTCTGTGAGAGTAGCACAAATTTGGTTTAAGCGTTTTCAATCAGGAAATTTTGATGTGAAAGATGCACGTCGCTCTGGTCGCCCTGTTACGGATAAAATGGATGCCATTTTTGAAAAAGTGGAGCAAGATCAGCATATCAGTAGTTACGACGTAGCTGAAGAATTAGGAATTGACCACAAAACAGTTTTGGCGCAATTGAAAAAAGCTGGGTACACTAAAAAGCTCGATATTTGGGTGCCTCACGATCTCACTGAAAGAAACTTAATGAACCGTGTACTCATTTGCGATTCTTTACTACGACGTAATGAAAGCGAACCGTTTTTGAAGAAGCTTATAACTGGTGATGAAAAGTGGATCACGTACGACAAGAACGTGCGAAAAAGGTCGTGGTCAAAGGCCGGTCAGGCTTCACAGACTCTGGCAAAACCCGGGTTAACCCGCAATAAGGTGATGCTGTGTGTATGGTGGGATTGGAAGGGCATTATTCATTATGAGCTGTTACCGCCAGGCAGGACTATCGATTCTGAACTCTACTGTGAACAACTGATGAGATTAAAGCAAAAAGTTGAGAGAAAGCGGCCGGAATTAATTAACAGAAGGAGTGTGATTTTTCATCATGATAACGCTAGACCTCACACATCTTTAGCCACTCAGCAAAAATTAACAGAGTTTGACTGGAAGGTGTTAATGCATCCGCCGTATAGTCCTGACCTTGCACCTTCTGATTTCCACCTGTTTCGGTCTCTTAAGAATTCTTTAGGCAATGTCAGGTTAACATCACGAGAAGACTGCCAAAACCACTTGTCGTGGTTTTTTGAACAGAAGTCCCAAAATTTCTATAGTAATGGGATCATGTCTCTACCTACAAGATGGCAAAAAGTTATCGAACAAAATGGCACCTACATACTTTAGTTAAATGTAAATAAACTTTACTAAAAAATGTTTTGAATTTTCATATAAAATACGAAAAGACTTTTTCCCCAACCTAATATTATTACAATATAATATGTCTAATTATATTATATTCATCGAAATTCATTGAGCTAATGAAATCGTTCTGTCTGTCCGTTGCCATGAAACTCAAAATTTAGAAATTCTGACTTCGGATTCGTGTAGAGCATCAAAAAGTAGTAATGTAAAGTGACCTTGGTTTTCCGATATCAATTCGGGTCTACCCTTAATCGCCCTTCGGTTTTAGAGCATACTCTACCACGCTGCTCAACTGCGGATTAGCGAAGGCCTGTGTTTTCAAACCTAAGGCCACTGTCTTGGCTTAACAACGGTTATCTAATGACAACAGCCGGAACCGACGGCTTAACGTGCTCTCCGATGCACGAAAGAGCTCTAGATAAAAAACCCATCCATAGACAGGCTGCGTAACGACGACATCGAACTACTCATTTCTAGCGGATACATACGTATGACGTATGCATCCGCTAGAAATGAGTAGTATAGCTGACTTTATTCCAAATTTCAGAGCGATCAATCCAGAGTATACATACTACTTGTCACCTCACCATCACCAGAAAGAAAGGAACGAATATAGGCTGGCAACGGATCGGCGACCCCTTGGTGTTGCTGATCTCCATAGACGGTAGTGATTGCTTTCCATCAGGTGAACCACACGCTCGTTTGTCCTCCTCTTATTTAGAAGAAAAGAGTATTGAGCTACGTATTGATAGATCTGTCAGTTACGGTTGACTTTTATAGATACAGAAGTATTGTAATGGAATAATAATCAAATGTCAACATCAAATCAACATAATTTTGCATGCTAAATTGTATTAGCTAAACATGCGCACATTTTACGCCACCACCACCTTTATGCCATGTTTGAAGCAATAAATGAATTGTATTGTATTGTAACAAATGCTTTGTTTCTAAACAGTTCTTAACCAACTCCAAAGCATAAGGTTCTCAATTCGGTAGTTTTTTTTTTTTCATGTTAGTTACTTCATTACTCCGTCATTTATAAACCGATTTGAAAAAAAAAATTGTTGTTTGAAAGACATTATACTTCCAGATTGGTAGCATTTTTTTTTTCATATCATAAAATTCAATTCGGATAGTGTTTTTAACTTTTTAGGGGTGCTTACGATTGTAGAGTAATTATTAGAGTCGGTTGTTTTTTGTTAAGTTTTTATATTGCAATTGTTAATTGCAATATAAAAACTAATAATTTCTTTATTAAGTACGAGTAGTCTTCACCAACTTAAGTAGATAGAAATGTTATAACTTTTAAATTTTCGCGTCGCATGATTTATGAAAGTAACAACGGGAATTTAACGATCATGCATAAGGGTATTTACGAGTACATACGATGACCTTTATTATTGCCTGACGTTTCGATGACTACTACTGGTTTACTAAAACTTTGTAACTTGTGCTACTGGTCGAAACATCAGGAATTAATAAAGGTATGTAATAGATAAATAGCCTTATACATGATCGCGTTAATTCCCGATGTTATTGTCATATGTTAGAAATGTAGTAATGGTAATAACAATCTCATAAGGACTACATAGGTATATTTATATACGTAATATTTGGACCAATTTAGAGTCTGTGCAATAGTTCAATCGAAAAACAGTAGAAGGGAAAACTTATTGTGATCAACATTATTTATGTGTCTGTGGTCGTTTATTTATTAGAAATAGTTATTTAAATTTTTATTTTAAATGCTTAAATGTCCAGTCTATTTAAATAAGTGAGCAATAATTAGAATTTCAAGGATTTTTATTAGAATTTTAAAATTATAATGAGATGACCAGTCCAGTGCCGGAGACGGGCCATCCAAGAGAAGGTCACACCACAAATATATTAACATTTATTCATATGTATGCCCATCTTCAGGTGTCGCTCGTGTCACGGATTTAGATTTCGTAATGTCAATAATTAAATGAATAATGTCATAGTGTGAAATAATAAAATGTCATTTTCTTAAATATCACAATTTATTGTCGTGTTCTACATTGAAATAACTAAGTTAATGTCATTGTACATGGTGACCTTTAGACGTATTGATTGATTTTTTTTTTATTTAATTGATTTTCTAATATAGATCTGTAAATTCATAAATATTCTAATCAGAGTCTGAGACTACTTAGGTTATTTTGTGAATGAAAAAATAAAAATTACTAAAACGTAAAATGTTTATTAACAACGTTTAATTCAGGATCATATCACAGATCGCTTGGAGCGTATATAACAAGGATTGGGAGGGGGGAGGGGATTGAGTATTTTTGGACTAGATGTATGGAGGGATTAAACCGATTTAAGGGGCTACGGGTAAATGGGCGCCTTGGGGCTGGAAGCCGTTCTCGTCGGCGACGTAGGTGACGGTGTAGGTGACTCCATCAGGGCCGAGGTAAGAGAATTGACCACGGACAGCGATAGCGGCATTTTCGGTGTTAGCGTTCACGAGTTGACCTGACTCCTCAGCCTTGATGCCATTGGATGTCTCGTAACTGTTGAAGGAATACATCAGTTAACATTACGTTTATCAGTTTACAAATATCCATATATTTTTTGGTTGGTTACGAAGGTGGGTCGGAAGGGAATTTTCTTCGTTTAGAACTTACGCAAAATTATAGCCGTCAACACCAATGTTGTCACTGTCGTAACGAAGGACCTGGGCATCTGCATCAGGGCCTCGTTGAGGAGCTGCGACGGCAACGGCCACGAAAAGAGCGAGTACCACAAACTGTTGACAAAACGAAACTTTAGAATGCGTCACACGTTGAAAAGAATTCTTGAATAAATCACTGTAAATCCACGTACCGATTTCATTTTTGAATTTTTTTTTTTTTGGTCCTGTGTGTGTGTTTGAGAGGCAATGGAGCGACTGATGCCTTGTTTCTTACTTCACTGGTATTTATATGAGGCGGTTCGCCGCGGCAAGGACGCGAGGCGACATTTGAACTTAGATTCATCTTCGGGCGATCTTCTTTATGTACTTGCAAAGGTTCTTTGTGACATGTCCGGTTGAGAGAACTGATCTTTAGTTCACATTTAACTGCAGTTATGTTCGATGTATTAATAATAAGTGCAATTTGCATTATTTCAGGGTTAAATTCTAAATAGCTTTCTTTAAGAATTCCAAAGGTATATTTTTAATTTTCTGTATATTTTTGGTTACATTTCTCACTGTTCAACAAATGTTTAAAAACCTTCATAGTTTAAGATAAAATCAATGCAAAAACACTACAATATTTTTATTGGTTAAGTATTTAGAGATAAAGCATAGTATATGAGATGCCATAAAATTTTGCATACATAATATTAGAAATCCAGGATAAATAATAGGATACCTTTTATCCCGAAAAAAATAGGTGATCCCGAGGGAAGACTAAGCGAGGGGTTATCGCGCTTTCAAAAATAATAGGGATAAAATTGATAAGATATTATACTCTGTAGTTGTATGTTGATAAAAAATATTTTTTTATGTAAGCTTTGTTGGAGACAATACAAAATTTGTATACAAAAGGCGAACTTAATGCAAAGCATTGTCGACCTTTGAGACATCCATGGATGCAACATACATATTTTCTTTTATACTATGTCGGGTAGTAAACAAGCATACGACCCGCCTGATATGAAGCGGTAACCGCTCGCAACACAAAATATTGCTCGCCTCCTCACTCGCTCGCAGGAATGCCACAACCCTCAAGAGAATTTTGGCTACGGTGTTCTGTGAGGTGGAAGTACTTCCCCCAGTCGGGAAGCTTTTAAAAACGCAATACATTTGTTAAATTGGTACATATGTTATAATAATTGCTGGTGGAAATCCAGATTCTTTTTTTTTATGTACTACGTCGGGTGGCAGACAAGCATACGGCCCGCTTGATGTGAAGCGGTTACTGTAGCCATTTCAACGCTCGCAACATAAAATATCGCTCGCGCGCCGCCACTCCTTCCTTTCTGGTGACCTCACTCACTCGCAGGAACACAACAACCCTCAAGAGAATTGTTATTTGGCTGCGGTGTTCTGCGAGGTGGAGGTACATTTCCCAGTCGGGTAGCTTACAATTGTGCTACCTATCTCTCTTTTCGCCAGAGCTTCGTTTGTCAATCAGCAGGGTGCACCGCGTGCAGGTGAAATTGGCTTTGGTTCAAAGATGTTGATGAACCACTTACACCCCGAAGCTTTCGATTTGTCAAGGCGTTGTCTTAAACATTGAGCCGTTTGATGAACACGATTATACATATGTTTAAATTTATGAATATTAAATATATGCCACGCCTCGACTTTTTATAGGCCATATAAATATTTCTTCAAACGCGGTAATCGAACCGGCGACCCTTCACCTATGAACAATCAAGGCACTAAGCTAACGAGGTCATCAGTGCTGATTAGCGACAGATTCAAAATATTTTAGTGGTTATTGAAGGTATATGGTCAGTCAACTCGTGTCAGTCACATTCATTCGTCGGCTGGCAAACAATCATACGGCCGCCTGATGCGGAGTTACGGTAGCCATATAATCTATTCACGCTTTTCTTGAAGAAACCATTGGGAAAACTTCGGTAGGTTATTAATTCCACAACTTGAGAGTTCGAAGAAAACCTCACTGGAACCACGAAGTGCGCGACCATCTTGGATTCAACGTATGAAAATGAATTTACCTGCTGAGCGGTGCGACTATAGAAGGAGGCCATGTGCATCATTTGACGAGCTCGGTGGCGTAGCGGTCAATGACGCGGCTTCGACACAAACGCTCGTGGGTTCGATTCCCACACAGGGCAAACATTTGTGTGCATGAACATGTCTGTTTGTCTTGGTCTGGGTATTTTCTATGTATCATAAGTATGTATTTACAAAAAAAAAATATTTGCGTATGTTTATCAGTTGTCTAGTACCCATAACACAAGCTTCGCTTACTTTGGGGCTAGATGGCGCTGTGTAATTTGTCTGACAATATTTATTTTATTTATTTATCATGTCAGACAAACTCATTTGAACACACCCTATTGTATAATCGGTAGAACACACAAAGGATGGCAAAGTATCTCCTCAGAATTAATGGTCCAAGAGTAAGATTCTCATAACTTGTCTCTGAATCGAATCACAAGGTCCAAGGTATCCCGGTGCTTTGGCCCATAGGTAAGAACAATACTCCATATATCCATTGTAAGTTTTTTTTTTCTTTTTTTTATACTACGTCGGGTGGCAGACAAGCATACGGCCTACCTGATGTGAAGCGGTTACCGTAGCCATATTAACGCTCGCAACATAACATACCGCTCGCGCGCCGCCACCCCCGCTGCCAACGCAGCATCTCCTTCATTTCCTTCATTTCTGGTGACCTCACTCACTCGCAGGACCACAACAACCCTCAAGGGAATTGTTATTTGGCTGCGGTATTCTGTGAGGTGTAGGTACATTCCCCAGTCGGGTAGCTTACAATTACGCTCCCTACCTCTCTTTTCGCCAGAGCTTCGTTTGTTAGTCAGCAGGGTGCACCGCGTGCAGGTGAAGTTGGCTTTGGTTCATAGATGTTGAGGAACCACTTACACCCCAAGATCACCCCAAGAGGTAAGAATAATACTCCATATCCACTCTAAGTCGACCGCGGCAGTTGTCATTAGATGGCAGTCGTTAAGATAAGTCAGTAGCCTTCGGAGACCTTAAAAACACTGGCCTCCGCCAAACCTTGAGGTCTCAAACTATGAAATCAACGACCTGCTAAGGTTTTCCATATGAAAATTTAGCGGTTTTTCAGAAAAGGTGTAAAAAGATTTTTCCATGATTGGCAACGCGTGAATTATGCCTCTGATTTCGCAAGCGCCCATAGGTTTATATAGTGGTATAAAAAAAAACTTAAGTTGAACTGGCTAAACTTAATTGTAGGTGCACTCACTTGGCTAAAAATGTAGACGCAATATTATGAACGGTTTATCAACATAGTTGAGCTAGTTTATTTTATGCTTGTGATCACCAATGATGAAAAGCCGACCGAGCGAAGCAAGCTAGGTCCGACTCCCTATTGTTTTGGAAAGGATGTGGGTACCTCGCCTCTCTTTCTCCAAAAATAAGTTGTTTTGGTTACTCGTAAACACAATTATGTCGATAAATCGTCCATTATGTGTTTCAATTAATATTTAATATAAAAAATCGGGTTGCACTCCGGGAGTTCCAGCAGAAGTGAAAACATGAACATTAACGTTGTGCATTTTTGAATATTTTGGAATGGTTAGTGAATAATTTCGCACGAAATGCTTTATTTATCAGTATAAAAGTACTATCATTTATGTGGTAAAATACAATATTCATTTATTGCGCTATCGTACACAAACATGTCAATTTATATTAAGTTAAAAATAAACAGCAGGAGCAGGCATACATTTTCGAAAGAGAGAGGATATTACTTCCTCTCCTACGCCGCGCCGGCGGTCTACTCTACCTCCGTCTTACGAATTTTCGATCAGGCCACGTGTCCTGACGCGAGTTTAACATTTTTTACCCATCCCAAAAAGTGCACAACGCCGCTAAAGAAGTTATCACTTAAAAAAATACATTTTTAGGCAAGAGGAACTTTAGTTTATGACGCCCATCATGTAAATGGGATGATGAGATGTAAAATCCGCCCAAGGTCCTAGTGACAAACAGAAAATTTTAATAGTAGTATTTTTTCCATATAATTACATTCCAAAAATTTTCGTTTGTTAACAAGTTTTTTATAAAGCCTTCCTGGTAATTTTCTTGCCAGCCTCATTACGGACTCGTAAGTAACGAGGTAATAATGAAGTGACGGATGTGACAGAAGCGTCCTTTTACCTCAGTAGCTTTTATGTAGTATTCAAATTCGTAGACACCTTTTTAGCCTGAGGGGTGTAAGTGAACCACTAGCATCTCCGGAGCCAAAGCCAACCTCACCTGCACTTGGTACACCTTGCCGATCAGCGGACGAGGCTCTGGCGACAGTCACAGCTCGCAATACCCGGCAGCCCTGCTATCCCGGGCCAAGGTGACCGCCTGATGACCATGTCATGGCAGGTCATCAGGCGGTGATCTGCCAACCGGAGATGACTGGGGGCCATATAATAAATTTGTATATATTGGAGAGTAACGCCCTTAAGTCGCCAGGCTTGTGCGCTGATCGGCAGGTCTTGTGTTTTCGCTTACCATCAGGCGAAACGGAGCCACTAGTTTTTTATACTACGTCGGGAGGCAAACATGCTTATACATCAGTCGGACCGTATATTAGTTTGCCATTGTATAAAAAATAATCTGGGGTTAAGAATCATACCAAAATACCTACTAAGCCATCATTATAATGACTAGGTACACCTCCAAATATTCTCAGCCGCGTTAGACCGGCATTCCTCTACAAAATGATGGCGTTACCTTTGACTCGAGAGCTATGTCGATTGTTCTCAGCATTTGATCAGCCCCTACCATTTGCACCAGATTTAGTATTCATTATATAATTATAAAATCTTTGTTGTAGTAGGTGTATTGTTTGATATTGATAAATTCTTTATTTATATTCCGAAAACTTTACTCAAAATACAGTGAAGTCAGAAGAACAGAGACCTGTCCCCTTACCACCAACTCTTATTGCGATTCAATAACTGAATAGATTGTTTATTCATACCAATGAAGAAGCGACTCTATTGTGATTCAATAACTGAATAGATTGCTTATTTATACCAATGGATAAGCGACTTTATTTCAAATTGAATAGAGTCCCTTATTCATTGGTATGAATAAGCAATCTATTCAGTTATTGAATCGCAATAAGAGATGGTAGTAAGGGGGCTGTGTGCTAGACATGAGCCTGTCTTACATGTCAGTATTTCTCCCAGACTGTGTGTTTACAAAAAAAATCTTAAAACGAATACTAACTAAATATATAATATTATATGTTGTATTGTAGAATCAGATTTAAAAAAAATGGGTTGTATGTAGCACGCCACGATCTTTAAAGCCAAAGCCAACCTCACATGCACGTGGCACACCCTTCTGAATAGCAAAATAGGCTCTGGCGAAAGAGAAATAGATACATCACAGTACCACTGCCAAATAAAAATTCCCTTGAGAGTTGTTGTGTTCCTGGGAGTGAGTGAAGTCACCAGAAAGAAAGATAGGAGTGGCTGCGTTGGCAGCGGGGGTAGCGGCGCGTGAGTAATGTTTCATGTTGCGAGCGTTGTTATTATATAAATTGTATAAAAATGTAAGTACCAAAGCACTACCTGTGCTCGCAGATGTATCACCGGTAGACATAGAAATGCAACATAAACTGTGGTACTTACCCACACTCACCTCGATCTTTAGAGTCAAAGTCAACCTCTCCTGCACGTGGTGCATCCTGCCAACTAGCGAAAAATTCTCTGACAAAAGAGTAGTAGGGCACAGCTTATTTGTCAGCTGTGCGACTGAGGAAGTATCTCCACCTCACAGAATACCACACCCAAATAACAATTTCCTTAAGGTTGTGTTTCCGCGAGTGAATGAGGTGATCAGGAAGGAAGCTGCATTTGCAGCAAGGGTCGTGCGCAAGCGATATTTCATATTGCGAGTGTTTATATGGTACTACGGTTCCCGTTTTATATCAGGCGGGCCGTATGCTTGTCACCCGCCGTAGTATAAAAAAAGGTTTTATAGTATCACTAGTCGTTAATAGGCTCATAGTAAAGGCACTGGTGTTGAAGCATTCTGATATTTCCTGTTGCTTCATCATTATCTCATCATTATCCTTAATAGACAAGTCAAGGATAATAGCGATACGTTTAAAAATAATAATAATAAAAGAATATGAACTATTTTAACATAACTTCGATTGATTATTTACGAAAATACATAATATTGACATTCTGACGTGGAGTTATAGATTTGTGATTTTTTATTGTCAACTTTACGTACAATAAAATATAATTTTAAAAGTAAGGTCGGATGTCTCCCTAGCCTTAGGGAGACAACAGTACTGTAGAAGTCCTGATGTCTCCCAGAGGAGAGCCGTCAGGGGAGACAGGAGTCCGAAGGGAATCTGACACGTGCAAGAGTAACAAACATTCACAAATCCTCGCAAATCTTGATCGCTAGCAGGCGCCCTCGACTTCGTCCGCGTGCTCTTTTATGCAAACTTTATTATTTCTCGTGTTGTATTCTTTATGGCCGTGTGTTTCCGGCAGACTAGAATAGAATCACTCTGTCTCTCCCCGTGGATGTCGTACAAGGCGACTAAGGGAAATACATTACAAAACATCGATCAGGCCTCCCCAACCCGTTAGGCCCGCGTAGGGAGTGTAGGCCAAATACTACTTCTGTCTGGGACGGACGAGAGAGGGTGGTGCTCCTGTAGTGGAGACTAAACTATTTTAGTCTCCACTACATGATGATGATGATGTATGTATATTTATGTCCATTATGTAAAATAAATATATTACAAACGAACAATGAATTAAATAACTATCTCTCAAGTTTTACAGAATCACACACAATTTACAAATAATGAATATCGGTTATATCGCGGCAAAAGACACCATCTTTAATCCAATATGGACGCCGCTACAAAATGGTAATTTATAATTTCCACATATTCCACATACCCTATAATATGGGAATTAAATGACTCATTCATTCATTTCTAGTGAGCAAAAAAAAATTAATTAACCTATATATTTAGTTCTTTAATTATCAACACGTAATAAAAGCTCGCTTTATTATTTTTATACATAACTAGCGGCCCGGTACGTGCTTCGCTACGTATAAAGTGAAATACTAAAAAAAAATTATTGAAACATCAAATTCATTTATTCAAACCAAAAATAAACTATTTTAAAATTTAATCCAAATCATTTGGATAAACAATATTTTTTGTTTTTCCATTTTGAGCATGAATAAACAAACGGCTGGGGGGTACCGACTCTGGAACAGGCAACATAAAGTCGAAGCACGTCCAAGATGAAATGACCGCATGAATGACATAACAACATGATTGTACTGTCAACACTGAAAAAAGTTTCAATTTGACAGCAAAATCCCCATTAGCAAAATGATCCGCCATAAATGAAGAACCGCTCTACCAATTTTGTGCAAACTTCACATAAACCATCTACTAAATAGTCCGAACAAAGCCTAAACATTTGGTTTGGATAGGTGAGCCCGTTCTTGAGTTATAAAATTACAACGAAAATTGGCATTGATTTTTATATATATAGATATCGCTTGCGCACGACCCTTGCTGCAAATGCAGCTTCCTTCCTGATCACCTCATTCACTCGCGGAAACACAACCTGTGTTTCCGCGAGTGAATGAGGTGATCAGGAAGGAAGCTGCATTTGCAGCAAGGGTCGTGCGCAAGCGATATTTCATATTGCGAGTGTTTATATGGTACTACGGTTCCCGTTTTATATCAGGCGGGCCGTATGCTTGTCACCCGCCGTAGTATAAAAAAAGGTTTTATAGTATCACTAGTCGTTAATAGGCTCATAGTAAAGGCACTGGTGTTGAAGCATTCTGATATTTCCTGTTGCTTCATCATTATCTCATCATTATCCTTAATAGACAAGTCAAGGATAATAGCGATACGTTTAAAAATAATAATAATAAAAGAATATGAACTATTTTAACATAACTTCGATTGATTATTTACGAAAATACATAATATTGACATTCTGACGTGGAGTTATAGATTTGTGATTTTTTATTGTCAACTTTACGTACAATAAAATATAATTTTAAAAGTAAGGTCGGATGTCTCCCTAGCCTTAGGGAGACAACAGTACTGTAGAAGTCCTGATGTCTCCCAGAGGAGAGCCGTCAGGGGAGACAGGAGTCCGAAGGGAATCTGACACGTGCAAGAGTAACAAACATTCACAAATCCTCGCAAATCTTGATCGCTAGCAGGCGCCCTCGACTTCGTCCGCGTGCTCTTTTATGCAAACTTTATTATTTCTCGTGTTGTATTCTTTATGGCCGTGTGTTTCCGGCAGACTAGAATAGAATCACTCTGTCTCTCCCCGTGGATGTCGTACAAGGCGACTAAGGGAAATACATTACAAAACATCGATCAGGCCTCCCCAACCCGTTAGGCCCGCGTAGGGAGTGTAGGCCAAATACTACTTCTGTCTGGGACGGACGAGAGAGGGTGGTGCTCCTGTAGTGGAGACTAAACTATTTTAGTCTCCACTACATGATGATGATGATGTATGTATATTTATGTCCATTATGTAAAATAAATATATTACAAACGAACAATGAATTAAATAACTATCTCTCAAGTTTTACAGAATCACACACAATTTACAAATAATGAATATCGGTTATATCGCGGCAAAAGACACCATCTTTAATCCAATATGGACGCCGCTACAAAATGGTAATTTATAATTTCCACATATTCCACATACCCTATAATATGGGAATTAAATGACTCATTCATTCATTTCTAGTGAGCAAAAAAAAATTAATTAACCTATATATTTAGTTCTTTAATTATCAACACGTAATAAAAGCTCGCTTTATTATTTTTATACATAACTAGCGGCCCGGTACGTGCTTCGCTACGTATAAAGTGAAATACTAAAAAAAAATTATTGAAACATCAAATTCATTTATTCAAACCAAAAATAAACTATTTTAAAATTTAATCCAAATCATTTGGATAAACAATATTTTTTGTTTTTCCATTTTGAGCATGAATAAACAAACGGCTGGGGGGTACCGACTCTGGAACAGGCAACATAAAGTCGAAGCACGTCCAAGATGAAATGACCGCATGAATGACATAACAACATGATTGTACTGTCAACACTGAAAAAAGTTTCAATTTGACAGCAAAATCCCCATTAGCAAAATGATCCGCCATAAATGAAGAACCGCTCTACCAATTTTGTGCAAACTTCACATAAACCATCTACTAAATAGTCCGAACAAAGCCTAAACATTTGGTTTGGATAGGTGAGCCCGTTCTTGAGTTATAAAATTACAACGAAAATTGGCATTGATTTTTATATATATAGATATTGTTTGTTTTTATATATAATGAAATTCCGGGCGAGTAGAAAAAATTTAATACCTGTCAATTCAAAAAGATTTTTTTTAAATAGCTTAACGACAAAAATTTTTACAGTATTAATGCATTACTTAAGCATAAGTTTTAAATTAAAATTAATATTTGCACGCTAAGATAATGATTGGCAAGACATGAGCTATAAGCGCCTAAGATTATTGTATACTATACCATGTTTTATGCAAATAAAGATTTATTTATATATATTTTGTTTATTCGAGCCCGGCGTTTAGGGGAGCCTGGAGATCTAATGGGTAGCAAACCCATTAGATTGAACCCATATGATTCGATCCCCGCATAAGACATGCATCATGCATGTCTGTTTTTCTTGGCCTGGGTGTTTTCTATGTATTCTATGTATGTATTTACAAAAAAAATATTTAAGTACATTTATCAATTATCTAGTACCCATAGTACAAGGTTTGCGCTTAATTTGGCACTAGTAGCTGTAAATTGTCCAGAAATATTTATTTATTTATTCGTTATTAAGGCACTTATTTTAATCCAATTTAATTGTTTTATTTGCCTAACGTCGAACTACCATAATTGTGTAAGCGTTGCTTAGAATCAATATAAAAGATCGAAGATGAGTCGGCTCTTATCTCGCGGTTTGCGGTCTGTCAGTTCAGCGCGTTTTGCACAATGTTTCAAATTCTTTGAAATGGACTTACGTCGTGAGAGGTTTGACCCAAAATTTTGAGATGTGTACAGGATAATTTTTAAGTACATATCTTACACAACACAATAAGTATAAAGATGCCATAGAATCATATAATTTACACAAAACAATAAATAAATATAAAGGTGCCATAAAATTGTACAGGTAGTATAGAAAAGTACCTAAATTGTAATATACTTAAATACATTTTTTTTTGTAAATACATACATATAATACATAGAAAACACCCAGACCAAGACAAACAAACATGTTCATACACACAAATATTTGTCTTGTGCGGGAATCGAACCCGCGACCTGGCGGAGATAAAATGGACATAGTTAACTATTCGACCACCGGTGTCGTCAATATGAATACGGTAACCGCTTCACGTCAGGCGGGCCGTACGCTTATCTGCCACCCGACGTGGTATAAAAAAAAATAATTTAAACAAAGAACAAGTAGTATACAACGCTTCAAAATCAGGTTTCACAGACAGAAGAATTGCTATAAAACGAATTAAATGTATATTTTTAAAGCAAGCTATAGATTTTATAGCCTTTGACGTTTTTTTAATTAAATCTATCTAGTTCTAAACTCGAGGAAGACGTAGGCAGTCAATGTGTTATTTATGTGCATACATCAGGCGGGTTTTGGACTGGTTTTTGTAAATTGTATCATTAGCCTTATTAACATAATTAGCACCGTCTTTTTAAATTGACTGGGAATGTAATGGAGAGGTCAAGGTGTTAATACAACTAAAAAAGGATAAAGTGCCTGTCTGCGGTTAGATTTCTTTTTCAACATCGTGAAATGTGTTAAAAATCCTAAACTTTTATTTGATCGTCAAACTAAAGCCACATTTTTAATAATATAGACAAGAATACGAGATTAGCCCAGTGGTCGAAAGGCTAGCAAAAGCTACTTGGATTCCGAAGTAGCGGGATCAATCCCCGCACATGCGCCTGGGTGTTTTCTATGTATTATATAATAAATAAATATTGTCAGACAAATTACACAGCGCCATCTAGCCCCAAAGTAAGCGAAGCTTGTGTTATGGGTACTAGGCAACTGATAAACATACGTAAATACATTTTTTTTTTTGTAAATACATACTTATGATACATAGAAAACACCCAGACCAAGACAAACAGACATGTTCATGCACATAAATGTTTGTCCTGTGTGGGAATCGAACCCACGAGCGTTGGTGTCGAAGCCGCATCATTGACCGCTACGCCACCGACCTCCGAGAATATGTGTGTGTGTATTTTTAAAAAAGTAAATATTATAAAAACATGTGTTAATAAATATTTAACAAAAAAAGTGCATCAGTTATCTAGCACTCATTATACAAGCATTGCTTAGTTTGGGACTACGTGGCGCTGTGTATTATTTATATATTTTTCGATCATCAATACATATAATAAAATTATTAATATGAAAATTATAAATCGTTATTTTGTGGCAGCCGCCATATTGAATAAAAATCCGGGTGTTGAAGTAATCGTGCATGTATGTAATATAACTTGAAATATCTACGTATACGTATGTATAATGTCCGCGAAATGAATTTATGCATATCCAGCTGTTAGGCCGTGGGTGTAGGCGCCAAAAATTATGATTGTTTGACTGAAATTCGTAGATGGTTTGGATCTCTGGAGAAATCATCATCATCAGGTAATTTTAGTCTCCACTACAGGAGCACGACCCTCTCTCATCCGTTTCAGACAGAGGGAGGATTTGGCCTACACTCCCCACGCTGGCCAGACGGGTTGGGGAGGCCTGATCGATGTTTGATAATGTATTTCCCTTAGTCGCCTTGTACGACATCCACGGGAAGAGACGGAGTGATTCTATTCTAGTCTGCCGGAAACCACACGGCCATCTGGAGAAATATAAGCAATTAATAAGTTCTACTTTATTTCAATTGGAAAAATATTTATGATCTATAAATTATTAACGCTCTTACCTATAATATAACTGTATATGTATCAAATCATATTCATTCCACTATTGGTATATATACGGGTCTCCCCTTAATTAAGTTCAGTAGTACACCACTCGGCTTAACTAATGGATTGCGGTGACAAAACATGTATTGACGAGCTCGGTGGTCGAATGGTTAGCAATGGCCACTTAGACTCCGAGGTCGCGGGTTCGATTCCCGCACAAGACAACCATTTGTGTGCATGAACATGTCTGTTTGTCTTGGTCTGGGTGTTTTCTTGGTATTATAAGTATGGATTTACAAAAAAAATGTATTAAGTACATTTATCAGTTGTCTGGTACCCATAACACAAGCTTTGCGCTTAATTTGGGACTAGATGGCGCTGTGTAAATTGTCCAGAAATATTTATTTATTTATTATTATTATGTATTGCATAACTGGCCATGCTGGTAATTGACCCGCTGGGTAACCTCGGTGTCGTTACTCGCCCCAGCTCACCAGAAGCTGATTTACGGGTTTAGATTATTATGTTGTCTATCTAGACATATAATAAAATCGTAAACGAGCCGTTTCTATACATGAAATATGTTTTCAAACAAATTTATGCACAAACAGGCAATCTGACAAATAGACACAAATCGTAAAACATTTTTTTGGCATTGTATAGGTATAACACTTTTGTTACTGAGGCCAAAAAAAAATATCTTAAATTCGGTTTTTACTGATATATTGTGGCAAGTAACCCATTACATTTAATGTTTGTTTCTTTCTTCTTCCTCTTATCGTGTCGATGACCATTTGTCCTCTTTATAAGTTCATAAACAAAAAATAATCTACCTTGCCAAACGTCCACGCGGACGGAGTCAGGGGCACAGCTAGTTGATAATATTTTTTTTTATTTTAGATATATTTTTCCATTATTAATTATATTTATATTATATTTCTCAATTCTATATTTATTGCCTTCCTATAGTTAAATACAAGGTGTTAACAATATTTATAAGGTCATAAAAAATGAGTCCTGTAGGGTATAGCAAAAATTAATTAAATTAAACAAATAAATTAAATTAAATATTCCTGAACAAATTTCACACTGCCATCTAATCCCAAACTAAGCAAAGCGTGTACTATGAGTACTAGATAACTGATAAATGTACTTAAACATATAATATTCTAGTAGAAAAGCAAGGTGACCGAAGTTTTAGTAGTTGTCATTAAAAAAATCTTTAAATTTTAATAACTTTTTTTTGTATCAAAAAACTCTTTAATTCGCGATAAAACGAACAATACATTTTTCTAATAGACCTATCTATTATAAAAATGTAATGTCCGTTATACAAATTTATATAAAGTTATAACGTTACATAAAGTTGAAAAATTATATAAAGTTTTTACAACAAGAAGCGTTAAGACAAACGTAACCATGAGAACGCGTTGATGTCTAAAACACGGACAGAGGTGTTCATCAATCTGGCAGATCACATATCGTCATTATCATATCTGTATGCCAAGGATGAACCCAATATATGTAACAAGCTCACTAAATATTCCCAAATAGAGACATCGGACATTAGCATTAAATTTATTACTCAACGCACAAGGTTCTTAAATGAACAACAAATAGGAATTTAAAGTACAGATTGATTCATTAATATTTATGATTTTAATGTTCATTTGCACACTAGCTTCTGCCTGAGGCTTCATCTGCATAATCATACTACCGGGATATAAAGTATATATCATACTTAAAGTCAACAATATATTCTACTTCTGTGACAAATTTTATCCAAATCCGTTCAGCTGTTTACGTGATAGATCACAAAGGTGGAGAAGTTTTTTTACAGTGTCGGCAACACGCGTAAAGATAAATTAATAGAATTTTTAATATTAGAAAATAAATTTTAGGCTATTGAAGAAAATTATAAAGTTATTATAAAAAAATATGAAAAAAGAATCCACTAAAATTAATTATAAGAAAAATATTATTTTTAAATTTGTATTTTTTTTCAATATTTCATTTGATGTCCATGGTATTGCAGGGTGTCTATAGACTGCGATAACTGCTTTGCTTGTATGCTTGTTTGCCATCTTAGTGGTATAAAAAAACTGCAATATCTTAAGAAATTGTCTCAGGGATGTGTCTGTTTAAATCTTTAGAGCGTCAGCCACATATTCTTTAATAAACACATTCTCTACAAGATATCTCTTGCGGCCAACCAAGTAAGGTTACAGGTCTGGTAAAACCTCTGGTAAAAAAAAACTGGTTACACATACCTACATAACTTAAAATTAAATTAAAAAAAAGTTGGTTGTCTGTAAAGTCGGTTTACGGACGATAATTTTACGTGATGACGTCATAAGAAAACATCAAGTGGAAGAGTGATAGATGTTCCGCGCTCTCGCTCGCACACTCGGCTCAGGCGGAACGTTACAATAAGTCATGCTTGTTCGTGCGTGCAGCCGGCGTTCATCGATATAAGACGTTATCACGTCAACTAAATATAACTAAATAATAATGTAAAATAAAGCACTTGTATATAATTAAATAAATTAATAGTAGTTTATGAAACTGTTGCATAATAAGGGTTATTAAAATACGAGTGTGAGTTTATAACATGAGCCGAAGGCGAATGTTATAATAGACCACACGAGTATTTTAATACCTAATTATGTGCAGTTTCATACACTACTTTATCTAATCTCATGAAATATATGATAATAATATTTTAAATACAACCATGAAGTTAATTTAACAGCTATAATTCTTACTTATAAATCCATTTGCAGATCGAGCGTGCGTAGTGCGCATGCGCGACGCGCCGCGCGACGCCGCGTTCACAGATTATGTAGAAAAATTTTGCAAAGTTGCAATGTATTTGCATTGCAACCTGTTTAAAATACCTGTATCCAGGGCTGAAGCTGTATCGAAATGGTAAAAAAGTTATTTTACGATACAGTTGTCCATATAAGAGCTTATCGAAAAATAACTTTTTAAATTTATTTTGATAGCT
Source organism: Hypsopygia costalis (assembly GCA_937001555.2). Classification (NCBI taxonomy): domain Eukaryota; kingdom Metazoa; phylum Arthropoda; class Insecta; order Lepidoptera; family Pyralidae; genus Hypsopygia; species Hypsopygia costalis. Next base: position 1,496,685 of record OW443331.2, read on the forward strand.
TGTGCGTAAAGACTGTCATTATGATACTGTGTTTAGTTTTTTAATGTGTAAATTTCAGTATGAGATTAGATAAATTATTTTAAAATGCACAACAACCTAAGATTTACAACCACATTGCATTGGATATCGCAATTGTAGATGCCCTGAAGCTATATACACACACATTACATATTTTTAAATACATATGTAAACATTACGTGTGCTTTTCTGATTCACATACGTTTTACAACATATTATTGAATCACAAACGCATCGCTAGCTGAATGGTCCAGTGTTGCATAACTCCATGCAATTTCGTCTCAGCAAATGAAATAGGTAGTCCTTGTGAAACCGCTTTCTATATATTATACGAAAAATTACAGTTTTGACATATGATATTATTTATTATCTTTGTTGGGATCGCGAAATACTTTTTCTAATATTTATATAATTTATTGTAACAAATGACTGTCAGCTACATATCAAATTTCGATGGCGTGTATTAATATATGAAAATATTCATTAAATAACAAATAAATAAATAATAAATATTGTCAGACAAATTACACAGCGCCATCTAGCCCCAAAGTAAGCGAAGCTTGTATTATGGGTACGAGACAACTGATAAACATACGTAAATACATTTTTTTTATGTAAATACATACTTATGATACATAGAAAACACCCAGACCAAGACAAACAGACATGTTCATGCACACAAATGTTTCTCCTGTGTGGGAATAGAACCCACGAGCGTTGGTGTCGAAGCGGCGTCATTGACCGCTACGCCACCGAACTCGTCAAAAGGTTATTAAATCATGTCGTCTTTAAATCATGGTATTGATTTCCCGTGTGTTTTCCGGCAGACTAGAATAGAATCACTCCGTCTCTTCTCGTGGATGTCGTACAAGGCGACTAAGGGAAATACATTATAACACAGCGATCAGGCCTCCCCAACCCGTTTGGCTAGCTGCAGCGTGGGGAGTGTAGGCCTAATCCTCCTTCCGTCTAGGACGGACGAGAGAGGGTCGTGCTCCTGTAGTGGAGACTAAAATGACCTGATGATGATGATGATGTTAGATTATGCATACGAAACAGAAATTGTTTATTGTCTCTGGGCCTACACATCTTTAATAAGTCATATTTTTATTCTTTCTTTTTTTTTAAATCTGTCAATGTAGAGGCCAGAATGAATCACAAACGCATCGCTAGCTGAATGGTCCAGTGTTTCATAACTCTAAGTAATTTCCAGTAATAACCGCTTTATTTTTTTTTATATGAGAGGGGAGGGCGGAGGACTGGGGGGGGGGGGGGGAGCGAGCATGTGGGTCACCTGATGGAAAGCAATCACCACCGCCCATGGAGATCAGCAAAACCAAATGGTCGCCGGTCCGTTGCCTATACTCCTTCCTTTCTTTCTGGTGACCTCACTCACTCGCTGAAACACAACAACCCTCAAGGTAATTGTTACCTGACTGCGGTATTCTGTGAGGTGGAGGTACTTCCCCAGTCGAGCAGCTTAAATAATACGCTATGTCCTACCTCTCTATTCGCCAGTCAGCAGGGTGCACCACGTGCAGGTGAGATTGGCTTTGGTACAAAGATGTTGATGAACCACTTACACCTATCTGTTCCTGGAGTACGAAAAATTACAGTTTTGATACATGTTTAAAGTTATCATAAGTTTGATACATTGTTTGGATAGCGATATTTTTTGTTTTTATTCGTTGTTAATAAAAAAGGAGCAATAAGTTTATTTACTGTGTTTTATTTGATACCCACGTCATAGGGATTAATGTGTTAATTATTTATAGTAATTTTGTGTCAGCCGCCATTTTCGTTTACAATTGGCAGCATTTGGGTAATCATGCATTGCCCCGACAACCTAACGAGTGTGCCAAATTTTAGCTTTATCTGTACTAATATTATAAAGCTGAAGAGTTTGTTTGTTTGTTTGTTTGTTTGAACGCGCTAATCTCAGGAACTACTGGTTCGAATTGAAAAATTCTTTTTGTGTTAGGTAGCCTATATTTCAAGGAAGGCTATAGGCTATATAGCATCACGCTACGACTCATAGGAGCGGAGCACCAGTGAAAAATAGGAAAAAAATATTCCTTTTGAGGGCTTACGTCGCGTGCGCTGCGTAAACGGTTGAAGTTACGCAAAAATCATGTATGACGGAATTGTTCCTCTTTAAATGTTCTAAAACAAAGTCCGCGACAGCATATGTCTATCTTTTAAGATTAACTCACTATAACCTTTTTTTACCTACTTTCTCCTATTGATTACCATGAAAAAACGTTATAGTGTGTCAATCTTAAAAGATAGACATATACTGTCGTGGACTTTTTTTTAGAACTTTTAAAGAGGAACAATTCCGTCATACATGATTTATGTGTAACTTCAACCGTTTACGCAGCGCACTCGACTTAAGCCCTCAAAAGGAATATTTTTTTCCTATTTTTCACCGGTGCTCCGCTCCTATTGGTCGTAGCGTGCTGTTATATAGCCTATAGCCTTCCTTGAAATATAGGCTAAGTATCTAACACTAAAATATTTTTTCAAGAGTAGTTCCTGAGATTAGCGCGTTCAACCAAACACACTCTTCAGCTTTATAATATTAGTATAGAATTAGATAGTATAGATTAATTATATATATAACCCTAGCTGTTACCCGCGGCTTCGCCCGCTTGGTCCAGGGAAGCCTGCTGCCATTGATTTGTGTATATTTTTCTTTTGTTGTATTTTTTTTTTTACTTCGTGGGATAAAAAGTAGTACCAGTATGTACAAATTTTAATGATGATTGGCTGCATAGTTAAGTCATGAAGAAATAACAAACAAACGAATTTACTTTAACACTTATAATATTTGTAACGAATACTTACTTTAACACTTACAGTATTAGTATGGATCAAGACAAAAAAAATTGTTCACCACGTAGATTGCCCTCTGCGAGGATCGAATTATTTTTTCCGTGGGAACAAAATGTTATTTCCTGGATAAAAAAGTAGCCTATGTTACTATCCAGACCGGAAACTATCCCCTGTTAAAAAATCATGTCGGTACTTACGTTCCTTTCGACATGATAGAATGCCAAATGATTAGAAAGTTTATTTTTTCCCTTTCCCATGGGATTAAGATGTTTTTGCGGGATAAAAGGTAGCTTAGGTCACTTTCCAAACAGTAAACTATCTCCATTTTAAAAAGTCATGCCCATACTCTACTACGTAACTATCCCGTTAAAAAAATCAGGTCGGTAAATTTTCGTATGAAAATAATAATGGGAATTTTTAACGCGGTATTTACGGTATGTAAATGATTATTATTGCCTGACGTTTCGACCAGGGGCCCTACTGCCGAAGCTGGAGCCGTTTCCGATCGAATTTTTTGATAACAACTTGGCCGTAGATGAATGGGAATTATGTTTGTCTTTTCTGGTAGTAACCCTGAAGCTCTACGGACTAAGCTGAAGATGTTTACCAATAACTAAAACGTAAGGCCTATTTTTCGAATCAAAGTATTCGATGGTAATCGGCTTCAGCTTCGGCAGCCGTGGTCACAGTTTGACTTATGCATGATCGCGTTAATTCCTGTTATTATCATTATTATTATTTTCATGGACCAAATTTTATTTGCAAGATTTGATTACAGGCACCGCCTGGAAACTAAATAAAAGCTTGTAATAATGACCGTACAAGCTTAAATTTGCATTTGGATCGTATGGAAAAATAATAATATGTTTCATTGCAAATAGCAAAGATATTTATTGTTGTATCTACTTACTAATAATTAAAAATATACAATTTAAATATAAACTAAATTTGGCTAACTATATGTAAACAAAAGGAAAATAACATAAACTAATTAAAAGTAATAAAATATGATAATCTAAATAGCGTCATATTTTTCACAATGTTCGCCAAACAAATTACAAATTTAACATAAAGCTAGTACAGCAGCCTATAGACTTTAGCTACATATTTAGTCCAAATTCCACATGCAGGTAAATTTAGCTTTAACCCACTACTTATAACAAGCCACTTTTATCCAATTTATCCATAGACAAGACACATCCTTTGTCAGTTTTTACAAAGCGAATGATACATTAGAATACGCGCAAAACCTGGTGTTCGAATGCCAAACAATTTCATCACGACCCGTTGACATTCACCTCGCATCTGCTCATCCCCCCCCCCCCCCCCTGCTGGCGTGAGTTTATAAATAAAATGGCTAGTGAACAAGTTTAATATTTGAATTTTTAACAAAACATTACGTAAATATTACGTAATTAAGTAAGAACAATTCTGTTCCTAGAAGAGTATAAATAAATATTATTAATATAATAAATAAAATTGATATTTCGCCGCCTGATATTATACATAAATGCATTTTTTTTTTTTTGCAAATGCATACATACAATTTTGACGAGCTCCGTTTTCGAATGGCTAGCTAGCAATTGCTACTTTGATTCCAAGCTCGCCGGTTCGATCCCCGCACATGACAAACATGTGCATGAACATGTGTGTTTGTTTATCTTGGTCTGGGTGTTTTCTATATATTATATGTATGTATTTACAAAAAAAATGGATTTAAGTACCTTTATCAGTTGTCTAGTACCCATAGTACAAGCTTTGAGCTTAATTTGGGACTAGATGGTGCTGTGTAAATTGTCCAGAAATATTTAATAATTTAATTTAATAAATAAAACATAGAAAATACCCAGACTAAGACAAACAGACATGTTCATGCACACAAATATTGTGTGAACTCGCGACCCTGGAGTCAAAGTGAACATTAACAGCCATTCGACCACAGGGCGTAAACCTTCAGCTCTCAAAAGAAGTCTGCGGCAGTCCCCAGTGGAGTAGTATAACATTACGCTGTGCCCTACCTCTCTTTTTCCAAAGCCTCGTTAGGTAATCATGAAGGAGCACTACTTGCAGGTGAGTTTGGCTTTGGCTCATACATGATCCAATAGAATCCCAAAATATTAAAATATAAGTATGTGGTGCATGGTTCACTGGAAGAGATTGTTCCAGGATGTATTCCTCTTCCAGTCCACCATTGCTTTTGAGTATCCGAATGGAACTTATGACTGCCGGTTTCGCTCTCCTCTCCTCAGTCGTTCACTCTTGACAGAGTGGTCGCGGTGTCATGACGATTTTTTTTTTAATACTATTTCGGGTGGCAGACAAGCATACGGCCCGCCTGATGTGAAGCGGTTACCGTAGCCATATTAACGCTCGCAACATAAAATATCCTCGCGCGCTGCCACCCCCGCTGTAATGCAGCATCTCCTTCCTTTCTGGTGACCTCACTCACTCGCAGGAACAAAACAACCCTCAAGAGAATTGTTATTTGGCTGCGGTATTCTGTGAGGTGAAGGTACATTCCCCTGTCCGGTAGCTTACAAATACGTTCCCTACCTCCCTTTTCGCCAGAGCTTCGTTTGTCAGTCAGCAGGGTGCACCGCGGGCATGTGAAGTGGGCTTTGGTTCAAAGATGTTGATGAAGCACTAACACCCCAAAAAACGATGCGTCTCGGGAAACGCAGCCCTCGCGATGCGCCTCCACTTGTTGCGGTCTTCAGCGTTACGGGAACATTGGGCTATAGTGTTTTGTGTGGCAGCCTGTATAGTCTTAGTAGACTACCAGTAGTCTGGCGGTAGTCTTTTCCTTATTGTAAAAGTTGTAAATGTAAAAGTCATATATACACCTGCAACACCATAGGCTAGGCATCAAATGAAATAAACTGGGCCGCAATGAAAGCGGGCCGGTAACAAAAACATCAATAACGTCCAAAATATTTTAGCTAGCTTTATGAAATAAATACTGAATTAAAGTTTATTTCCTTACAAATATAGGCAGAAGTAAAATCTTTTTATTTCTTTTTGGTGATTGTATTAAAACCATAAATAAAAAATAAATACGATTTCAAAAATTGATGATTTTGTTACCGACCCGCTTTCATTGCGGCCCAGTGTATATATCAGTGTGTGTACAGTAAGGGTATCACTGTTTTTTTCTGAAATAAAAGTTATCTTAGATCTCAGTGTTCGACGTCGCACGCACACACAGTTATTCACGCTAAGCACAAACGTCATTTGTCTATTTGTAATAAGCAGCTTTTAATGACGCCTCATTTGTATGGAGTGCCCAGGGTGGCCTTAACGCTAAAATTACTAAAATTAGTAAGGTTCAAACACAGTAGGGGCCTGCGGCTATCATGGTCGCAGTGACAAACCATGGACATTACTCGTCGGGATCCGTAGGCTCTGTAGTACGTGGTATTAAATATTGAAAAATACAGGCAAAGATCTAGGAATGTGCTACTGAATAGATTTCGAGAAAAACACAGGCAAAAGTTCAGAACTGTTACAATTGTCATTGAGATCAGCGTATGAAGTAACTTTTACTTTGCCTTTTTGGCAACATCGGTTTACTTTTTTTTAAAGTTTGTGATTGGAAATTAAAATAGCATAGATAAAGATTTGCTTCCAATAAAAATAGAAAAAAAAAATTTTGATGTTCCCTGTTCTTTGTCTGTACCCTTTATATAACTACATAGATTTAATTATTTGAATGTCGTTCAAAAACATAATATAATATGCCATAACAGTGACACGTGACAGCGACGGACGATATATGCTGGGTCAAACAATGTAAGTATCTGGTGGATGTATGAGGAAAGAAAGAAAGACCATAGGGAAATAAATAGAGGTTTTACTATGCAGCTCTGAGAGCCCAGGTAGTCATGCAAGTATTCAAACTGGTAGTGGTGTCGGTGCCGCATTCCCTATAAAATGGTTAAATGGGACAATGCCCATGCATCAACTCGTGAACGCTGCCAGAGGGGAATGGTCTGCTGTGGCTGCCATAGTTGCAAGGTAAACAATAAGAGGATTTAGATAAAGTAGTATTAGACAATATTATGAATATGACGATCTCGGTGGTCGAATGGTTAGCAATGGCCACTTTAACTCCGAGGTCGCGGGTTCGATCCCGGCACAAGACAAACATTTGTGTCCATGAACATGTCTGTTTGTCTTGTTCTGGGCGTTTTCTATGTATTATATGTATGTATTTACAAAAAAAAATGTATTTAAGTATCAGTTATCTAGTACCCATAGTACAAGCTTTGCTTAGTTTGGGACTTGATGGCCGTGTGTAATTTGTCCGGGAATATTTATTATTATTTATTTATTTATTAGCATAATAGCGACGTGCCATGAATAAATTGTTAGAAAATTGTGCGTACAAGTAGAAGATTGTTAACAAAAGATACGGACTTCGGTAACGTTAAGCCGTCGGTCCCGGCTGTGGCCAGATTGCGGTCGTTAAGCCAAATCAGTGGCTTTTAGGCATCTTGAAAACACAAGCCGCAGTTGGACAGCGTGGTGGAGTATGCTCTAAACCCCTTCGATTGAGGGAAGACCCGTATCCCAGCTGTGGAATGATAAGGGTTAACAATGACTATTACTTATTCATACTGTGATGACAGACAAGAGAATTCACAAAAAAATAAAATCACATTTTTGATACAACAGGGACGTAATGAAGATGTTTCTAATCACTTAATGTCATCGCAAATGTAATACATGATTTAATTTTAACGATCTAGAAGCTAGCTTGCATTTCCATTAATAGGTATATAAAATTCCTATTAGGCGAATTGCCTAAACCATATTGCGCCGACGGATTACCATAAATAAATATTGTTATGGTCACTGGATAACCTCTGAGGTTGAACTTTAGCCTCGGCTAATAGAACAAGCTGAAACATACGAAGCTATATCTGGCTACATCCGTGAGTTACAATGAAAATGAAATATATAGTTTATAAATTACCTTTTTTAGGTATTTCATAAAATAAAGTATAAATTGGTCGACGTTGGATTCATCTTGCCTCTGGCTTTAGGTTATTTAAATCTGAAAACACTGTTAGTTCTCCCGAAGTAAGCCGTGGGTACCATGTCAAACAACTCTGAACACACCTCATCATTTACTACAGTACTACAGGTTGTAAATGATTACAACCTGTAGTACACACAAGGGAAAGCAAAGCCTTTTCTCAAACTTCTAAACCATCCAAAACGTCCTAACTGAGGTTCTAAACCACCTGTAGATTTGAAATTTTAAGAGAGGTAGGGAGCGTAATTGTAAGCTACCCGACTGGGGAATGTACCTCCACCTTACAGAATACCGCAGCCAAATAATAATTCCCTTGGGAGTTGTTGTGTTCCTGCGGGTGAGTGAGGTCACCAGAAAGGAAGGAGATGCTGCGTTGGCAGCGGGGGTGGCGGCGCGCGAGCGATATTTTATGTTGCGAGCGTTAATATGGCTACGGCAACCGCTTCACATCAGGCGGGCCGTATGCTTGTCTGCCACCCGATGTAGTATAAAAAAAAATAAAAAAAAAAAATAAAGAAAAAAAAAAAAAAAAAAATTAAAAAAAAAAATCGTCAACAATCCTCACAGTCGGCCTCTAAATCAAATCACAAGGTGCAAGCTGGTATCCGGTTGCTCTCACCCATTTTTAACAATACGGAGTAGTATTGTTAACAATGGGTGAGAGCACCCGTGACATGCCATGACTCCATACTTGTGCTTTATAAATAAGAAGCCTTTGCCAAGAGTTGATAACTTCTTCACTCTGTTGAGCTTCTTCAAACACCAGCTTGACCTCTCCAGGTGACAATGAACCTGGACATCTATAGATCTCAACTTCAAAAATTCCAATATTATTTCTGATGGAAACGGTGTTTTCTTCGGAGTAACTGCGCAGACTGGTCCTAGTGGGGTAGAATTAGACCAAGTTGAGTCGTCCCTAATCGGGCACTCTATTCAGTAAGTCGTTCAAGATCTTTTCAAATACAGAGCGAGGAATATCAGCGCTGCCTGCGTAATAAGCATCTCTGGCGCTGGCGGTTGCATAGCATTTGTACCTTGATGTATTATTTTATCCCACATGGATGAAGCCCTTGGCTTCCCTTACTAACGACCAATGATCTCAGATCATCATCATCATCAAAGTGGTTGTAAGTGTAAAAGTGGAGTATATACAGTCTGTTATTGAAGAGTATGATGGGTGAAGACGGGGCGGGTTGTGAATTGAACGCAGTATGCTTATGAGTTTTACTTTTTTTAAATGAATTCTGTATCTCATCTGCGTAAGCCTTTTTATATTTCATAAATATAAAACTTGGAACTGGAACACAATCGTAAGACGTTTCATACACCGTGACCGGATAAGCTTCGTGTATGTATTCCAAGATGATTTCAAGCCATTTTGAAACAGACACGCCATATCAATCCTACGTTACTTCATTTGCATAAGGTCTTTTGTCGTTTAACTGTGTCGTTGATATCAAGTTACTGACCTTTGTAAATAATAGACTTCATATCTTATATCATTAGATGTCATACAATATCCAGGTCAGTTTGCAGATCTCGATCGATTTACTAGATTTCATGACTTTTCTTGATTGATTGTACTCGTATTTTATTTGATTAATAACAACTTGTTACGGTTACCAACTTTAAATAATTAAAAATTTTAAGTCACAACCCGTTTACTTTATTTATTTAATTCAACATTGCTTTACATATGGGCCTTAATTAAATTAATTAAATCAGATACATATGCACCTTGTCAGGCATCGCAATGGTCGAGAGAGAGGTTAACACTACGAATTAAGGTATTCAGCGACCGAGTAGAAGGGTTTGCCTAATAAATGTTTTTAAGAGAATTATTGAAAATCCTATCATTTGTTTCGTCTTTCATATATTTGGGCAGTTTGTTTGTTGTTAGTTTCCCCAATGCTTTTATATGATGATATACGACCCTCCGTTTTCGGCATCGAACTGCTTCCAGTCGAATTTTGTTTTCCTTGATCATCGGTCCACATAAAAACCCGACCCTTTCGGTCGGGTCACAACACTTCATCGTGGCGATGACGACGATGATACGCGACATCTCAATCGAAGATACTTAGGGCTTACTCCGCCACGATGTACATATACGAGTTGAAGAAGGCCAGTTTTTCCGAGCTCGATGACAATCATCACTGACAACTTAATAATAAATCCATCCACAGACAGGCTGCAGTCGATGGGGAAGTATCTCCAACTCACAGAATACCGCAGCCAAATAGCAATTCCCTTGAGGGTTATTGTGGTCCTGATCAAGGGCGGATCCAGCTTCGGCGCCAGGGGTGGTCACGTAGTTGTGGTCAAGTCACTTCAAGTTATAATTTAATTTCGATAAATAGAGATACAGGTAAAAAGTAGGTATTTTATTAATGTATGTAAGTCTTGGACTTAATCTATATTGAGACAAAAAAATATATAAAAACATTAAGTTTAACAATTTTTATTAGTGGTCTATATAGGTCGTGGACCCAGCCTAGGGGGAGGTCATGACCCCCTTGACCCTCCCCCTGGATCCGCCCTTGATAGTGACTGAGGTCACCAGAAAGAAAGAAAGAAAGAAAGGAGTATAAGCTGGCAACTTGGTGTTGCTGATCTCCATGGGCGGTGGTGATTGCTTTCCATCAGGTGACCCACATGCCCATTGCCCCCCCCCCCCCCCCCCACTTATAAAAAAATGTTGCTTAACTTGCAACGACGCCATCGAGCTTCTCAAGAGTGAACAGATGCTGATTATGATGCCGGTTCATAATGACGATGAACTTTATTACTTGTATACATAGTTAGGTATATTCTGCTCGCGTCTGCATGAAGTAATCGATTGCAGCCGATGTATGATTACTTTCAGTTGTGTAATTTGGCGTAACCAATGGATGTATTTCTGGATATGAGGACGGCGCCGTAAACTATAGTGTTGGTAATATTTATCGATCCACTAATAAATATCGCGATCAGTGACATAAATCTGTGTTAAAAATAATATTTTATTATCTTTTTGAAAGACACAGAGCATAATTTAACTGCCTTATCTCCATTATGGTTTCTTTTTCGATGACGAGCTTGGTTGTCGAATAACTCCGGAGTTGCGGATTCGATTATCGCACGAGACAAATATTTGCGTGCATTAATATGTCTGTTTGTATTGGTTTGTTATATATAAATATAATAATAAATATAATAGGTTGACTGGTAGAGAATGCTTTTAGCGTTAAGTCCGCCTTTTGTACCCTTATGTAATTTTGTGGTCAATAACGTTTAAATAAATAAATATTGTCACACAAATTACACAGCGCCATCTAGTCCCAATTTAAGCGCAAAGCTTGTGTTATGGGTACTAGACAAATAATAAATGTATTTACATACGATTTTTTTTGTAAATACATACTTATAATACATAGAAAACACCCAGACCAAGACAAACAGACATGTTCATGCACACAAATGTTTGTCTTGTGCGGGAATCGAACCAGCGACCTCGGAGTCAACGTGGCCATTGCTAACCATTCGATCACCGAGCTCGTCTAAATAACAACTATACCCGTAGGAATATACCCATGTGCAGATCTCGGCGGACTTGAAACTATTGCATAATGTGTTAGAAATTAAATGGATCTGAGTGCTGTAGACTAGGCAATGGTCTATTAACAGTAGAGGGAAGGACTTTATATTTTTATTATTGACGCTTAAAAATTCGTTTAATTCTGTCAGGGGTTATTAAACTGAAAATAACTTAAGTTTCGTCTTCATACTAAATTTACCATGAACATTATTATGTGGGCAAATCCGTAACGCACGACATAGCGTTTGTAGAATTACCGGAGGTAATTTATTTTATATACATATAATAAATAGTTTCGGTTGCACTTGAAAAACATTTGAAACGGATTCGTGATTAGCCAAAAAATATTTATATTTTAACAGTATCTTAATTTCAACATTCGTTGAAGTGTATTTAACCCCGGCCACTCCCGGTCACTCGCAGGAACACAACAATCCTCAATGGAATTATTATTTGGCTGCGGTATTCTGTAAGGTGGAGGTAATTCCCCTTTCGGGTAGCTTACAATTACGCTCCCTACCTCTCTTTTCGCCAGAGCTTCGTTTGTTAGTCAGCATGGTGCACCGCGTGCAGGTGAAGTTGGCTTTGGTTCAAAGATGATGATGAACCACGAACACCCCAAATTCTTCTATGTCTTATGATTTGTTTTTTTACGAACTATTTATCTTAAATAGTAACTTTCCCACTGAAATAATAGAATTTACATTGTATTAATACGTAGGTATGCATTCTGCTAAAATGTTTTATTAGATGTTAAATGCGAAAACTTTGTAAATGTGTATCTATAGCTTTGTAACCAGTAACTAATGTTGTGTAAATAAAAATAAAAAAATAAAATAAACAATAACGTCTGTGCAGAGCATGAATGAGCGTATGTGCGGCGCTATACAAACTGTTCCAGATTTGTCTCAGAGGAGAGATGAGGTCGAAACGAGAGAGCGGCAGGGAGTGGCCATACTGTACGCAATACTTATACTATGATTGTAGGTCTATTTATTACCCTATGTATAAAGCGACATGTCTGCTTATACTACGATATTGTAATTAAAGAATATTATTATTGGACAAATGAGTTAATTTTTTTACTTTTTGATTATATACAATCAATAAAATAAAATAAAATGTATTTTACGGGCAATCTATAGCAATTTATGCAATAAATAAAAATTGCCATTTTTGACATGTCGCTTTATACGTAGGGACCGTCGATACTTATACTGTGTCACTCACTCCCAGGAACACAAGAACCCTCAAGGGAACTGTTATTTGGCTGCAGTATTCTGCAAAGCCGAGGTCCTTCCACAATTAAGCAGCAAAAAAATACTCTACCCTACCTCTCTTTTCGCCAAAGCCTCGTTTGTCAGTCAACAGGGTACACCCAGTGCAGGTAAGGTTGGCTTTGACTCAAAGATGTTGATGAACTACTTACATCTCAATACGCGCTAGTATTGATACTAGTGTTATAAGCTTGAAAGGAAGATCAGAACTTCAACGTGACCATTGCATTAACTGAGTTACTGTTTCATATTTATCATATTTGACATGAGTCACATCATGCATGGATTATTTCACTACATTTTTCTTAATGACCCAATAGTATATCTCTCGCCCGTCATAAGTGGACACCTAGACAATTCTCACTCTAGAATGTTGGATGCGACCAGCTCTACCTTATAAGTACGAAGCCATCTTGGTAAATATGTAGGCGCGATCCGGCCGATTACCTACTTACCTTGTTAGGTCTGGTCTGTCCTTACATAGTAGACAATGAGTGATTTTTTTTCAATAATTTGCTCATTTAATTAGTACGTGAAGTTAATAATCTATTAACTATTTCTTTTTATATGAGGGGGAGGCAAACGAGCATGTGGGTCACCTGATGGAAGCAATCACCACCGCCCATGGAGATAACCCAGCAACACCAAGGGGCCGGCGATTCGTTGCCAGCTTATACTCCTTCCGTTCTTTATGTCTGTTTTTTTTTTAACTTTTTTATTATTTTATGATTTCTATAAACGTGATTGATTGCAACGTCGTAATATTAGCATAGTGGGGAATTCAAAGGTCACCAACACGCTTGAGCCCCTACTCCTACTACTATTACTACTACTTGAGATATTGGTAGTTTGAGTGTCTTCCACCGTATCTATCATGGAGAATGTTCTGAAGAACTCTTTAATGTGGTCCATCCATCTCCATTTCTCCTTCAAAATCAAAATCAAAATATTTTATTTAAATCAAACTAAAATTATGCTACGATACAGTTACTTAAATATAATATAAGATATCTTCTAAACCAAGGTATGTAGCCTCTAGATTTATCAGTGGTCCCACATTAGGCAGAAATGCCTGTCCTGTGCTGACTTTAGTGGTACTCATACAGGTCTAAACTTCTATTCTTATAGGTCAATACCGAGAGTATCACTAGTGCGTGAAAAAAAGGGATACAGTTGTTGTCTTCCTGCGCCGACAAATTATACAATTGAATTCTCTGCCAAACCATAAAGTTGTAGAATTCATTGTCGACACCAGTGTTTCACTCTTCCAATGATCCGGAGTCATTTATACAAAGCGGGAAGAAATACTTAGAAGTAATTTAGGTCCTCAAGGGGTGAACCGAGTGTTGTGCTTATCGCAGTCCGCCATCCCTCCTTAGTCTTCACCTTCGCTTTCCATCAGACAAGATGGAGACATTTTGTCCGACCACAGTAAATAAAATATTTTTTTTTTATATACTACATCGGGTGGTAGACAAGCATACGGTCCACCTAATGTAAAGCAGTTACCGCAGCTATATAAACAGAAACAATATGAAATTTCTCTCGAGCGCACGCCGCCATCCCCGCTGCCAATGCAGCAACTCCTTCCTTTCTGGCGACTTCTCCCATTCGCAGGATCAAAACAACCCCCAAGGGAATTGTTATTTGGCTGCGGTATTCTGTAAGGTGGAGGTACTTCCCCAGTCAGACAGCTTACAATACGCTGTATCCTACCTCTCTTTCGCTAGTCAGTTGAGTGCACCACGTGCAGGTCAGATTGGCTTTGGCTCTAAAGATAGTGCTGATACATAATAGGTAGCATACAGGAGACACAATGAATGCCATCAATAGATATTGCATGCTGCTACAAAACAATTGTACAACAAACTGACATCCCAACATAAAACGATAATTTTATTGTTATAGCGAATACTTGAGGCTAAACACATAACGAAACCGTTGACCCCGGGCGACGATCCGGCTGGCCCAAATCTGACACGATTGCACGCTGTCGAGTATGTTGATTACCATTTGCAACATGTAACTTTGTGACAAGAAACTGGCAGTAGATCGTATTAAAAAGGTACGAAGAACACATTACAATATTAGTATAGGTACTATTTAGTATATATATTGCCTTCTTCATAACTATTTTATGATAATATTTATCCTTCATTCGCATAATATTGGTTTCTCAAAATATCAGAATTTTATATATTTTTTTATATTAGCTCAGCATATTGACTCCGCTTCGCCTGATGGTAAGCGAAAAGAGGAGCCCCAAGGCATCGGCAACGGACAAGAGACCTTGATGTCTTGTCAGTTGACGCTGCCATGCTGGCCTACAAGATGCTTCTTCAGGCTTTGCTTGAACGATCCCATATCGTATGAATGAGGAAATGAATTTGAAAATCACTTTTTAATAGTGCGACATAGATAGGAGTTGCCAAACTATTTAGTACGCGAAGAAATGGTCCCAACGGTGAATTTAGAACGTTATATATAAGATGATTAAAATGAAGATTCTTAATATAACCTAAATTGGACATTTAAATGAAAAATGCTATAATACTAATATCGACCACTGTCATTACCTATCTATATTCTATAATCACATGAATTGTGTTTGGTTCTACATGATACAAACGTTTATTTGATTACAAGACAAACCCAAGCTCCAGCTTATGAAATTGTATGTTAATAGAGAATATTTTATTATGTTATAATTTACTATCTTTATAATGTAATAAATATAACTATCTTTCAAAATAACGAGATAAAAGGATGAAATACACTAAAAACAATTGAATTAAGTTGTAAATTGCACTTAACATTTAGTGTAGACATAATTCGATAAATCGCTAGAAGGTCACTTCCCGGTTACATTCGGCTGGTGTCAAGGTCGGTCTCACGAACATGTCACAATTAATACCAAACAGCAACTCGCTTTCGGTGTAACTGGCACTATTTTCTACCTGTCTGAGTTTCACGCAATACTTATACAGTACTGAGGGGAAATCGCGCTAATTTATGTGCGACTGCATGGCAGTTGAACTTTGATCGATTCTTGATAACGCTTTGATATGATATTAGTTTCTGCGATGTAATTTAGATTGGATCATTGCGAGCGATGCCGCTGTCACTTGTAAACCGTTGTAACCGTTGTTGTTGACCGCTCACCGACTGCTGTGCTTATTTTATTTATTATCGCACATTTAACCACGAAATTATGAGATTATACTGGCTGGAGTATACTTTTTATTCAATGTTCAACGAAAATGAACTGAATTGAATAAAAAGTAAAAATAAATTAAATAAAATTAGCGCATCGTAATAATATTGAAGTCTGATCACCAGTTTACAGTTTATAAATACAATTATCATTTCAAAAGAGTCTATACACCGCACTGCGTCCTCACTTGAAACCTACCCTTACTATCTGACACTTGGGATGTAGAAATCAAGGAAGAAGAAGAAAGGAGAATACAGGTAGAGAATGCAACTAGCATTAAGTCCGCCCATTATACTAAACTATTGTAGTCAATAAAGTTTAAAATAAATAAAGATTTAAAATAAACTCTAAAACTTCAATACTTGTAACATAGTTTGTGTAGTTAATAAATGATATAAAGTCCCAGAAACTAAGCTTATGCATATATGCTTGTTTAAGTCTATTTCACTAAAATAACCTAGTTTTTGTGATAATTGTTGTTTTTTTTTTTATTACTCTGTGTACATACTGCCTAAATAGGCTACATATATTAGCATAAGCGTCTCTGAGCTATAAAAGTAGTTGTAATCATTCCATTATATGGCAGAAGAAAAAGAAGAAAATAACATTTATATTTTTCAATCATTTATAAAATTCAAAATTCAAAAAATTCAAAATTCAAAATATCTTTATTCCTTGGACTTTATAAAGCACTTAGAAACGTCATACAAATTAAATATAAGAATATGTATAAATCATCACTACTCTAAATCCGCAGAGCTTAGATTCACTTTCATCAAACTATCTTGAATGTGAAAGTGAATTTAAGTGCCAGTTCCGGCGACGGGGCTTCTTGAGAAGAACTGGCAAGAAACTCAAGGCCGACTCTTTTAATTGCCAATATCGTTACATTAAATACAAATACAATCATTAACATAACATAACAAGAGCAATTCATTTCCAAATACTTTTATCATTTATGTAATCCGAGATACAATAGTAAGCCTTTTGACATAGTCTAGTTTTGATATATTTCTTAAATTTACCCATGGATAATTTAAACGCGTCGTTTGGAAGTTTATTGTAGAAGCGTATACATTGACCTGGGAACGAGTTAGAGATTTTATGGAGCCTAGTAATATGCATAGCGAGTTTGTTTTTATTTCTTAAATTTAATTGATGGAGATCACTGTTTTTCCTAAATTTGGTTTGATTTTTATGAACGTAAATAAGATTTTCATAAATATATTGAGAATGTAATGTCATAATATTTATCTCTTTAAATTTATTTCTCAGTGTCTCCCTGGGACTCATCATATAAATAGCACGGATAGCTCGCTCGACTATAGTTTTTCCTATCACGATAACTTCGTCTCTAACTTTAACCTGTTAATTCATATTCATATTTATTTATTGCTTTCATGTGGTAAATACATTGATCTTAAGAAAAAACAGGATCCTCACATGAGCCCTGCAAGGGCGATGCAACAGTCTTACATTTATACATTGATTTCAACTAAATTAATGACATAAATGATTTAATTAATACATTATTAGATCTTATTATTATTGAGTACAATATTATATCTACAATATATTTCTTTTTAATCACGGGTCAAGCCCGGTCATTTGATAGGCATGCGCGGGGATATGGATCCAACGCGTAGAGGCCCCTTTGAGAAGTTTGATGTAATGTGGTACGCCCGCCGTGACCCGCTCCAGGATATATCAATGGAACGACATACCCATGAGCAGGTCTCGGCAGGCGTTGAGACTATTGCGAAGTGTGATGGAAAATAAATGGGCTATGGAGATGAGGTCTGGGTGAACTTAATACCGGGCTATTACAGAAGAGGGACGGACGCCTGCCATAACTGCTTTTATTCTACAATATTATTATTAACACATTAATTCCATCATAGCAAGTTCAATCGACTTTCCGAGGTATAAGGTGTAAGTTAACAAATAATAATAATAATAATAATAATCGTTTATTTTTCTCCACAACAATATTAGTACAGAAATTTGTTAATTACAAAAAACAATAGTACCTTAAATAATACTATCATCGTGTCATGTAGTAACGAGACAAATTCGTATTACATAAAATTCCTCTCATTACTACAATGACAAAAATAGTTAGCAAGTCTCATGAAATAATTGTGAAACAGCTTTGTTGTGAAGAACTGGCGCCCGTACTAGGTATCCGAAGAACCTGTATCACGGGTCACCAGGTCTCCACCCGGTGTTATGATAAAAGTATGTAATCTAACAATTTTTCAATTTAACATAATAAAGAAATGATCACATAATAGGTATACTTACATCTAGATGTACTTATAAATAGCAAAAGTAGATGAGCATTGTTACAAATAAATGGTTCGTATGCCTTCGACTGGAGGAAATATGTCCAGATAGACCTTTGAGCCCATGAAAGTCGGCTCGAACTAATCGACAGATAGCCACTTGGTAATCTGTCCAAGAATTGGAGCCGACCAGGATGGGATATACTGACTCGAATATTAGGTAAATAAAGAAATTCAATTACATTTCTATTCTACTACACTGGATTAGAGAAAAGCCAATGAAAAGTGAAATGAATATCGACTATGTTATAGCGTCTGAATATCGCGTTTCTTGAACTGAAATGAGTGAAATCAGAGTGAATTAGTCTAAGCAATAGGAAGAAGTAATTTTTCTGTTTCTTCATAGTTAAGCAGTAAGAGAAAATCTGATACTTTTCTCTTACACGTAAATTTTGTAGTTGGGTAGATAGCAAGTTTATGATTGATGTGTTTGTAAAGAAATGGGCCGAGAAAGTCATAGAATCGTCTAGCAAAGGTAGTTTTATGAGTGATAGTGGGTAAGACAGGTCTCATATTACGAGAAGTTAAATTGGGATCGAAATTTAACAAAGAATGTTGTTTTAAAGTGGTAAATAAAATAAATAGTTGGCGTATTGATAATACTTGACAGGATCTATAAAGTTCCGCAGTAGGATATCGATAGGGTTTAAAGGTACACACCTTAAGAATGGCTCTCTGTGCCCTTTCTAGGCCGATAAGGTGAGTTTTGGCTGCACCTCCCCAAGCTGTAATACAATAAATTAATAAAGATTGACAGAGAGCTATGTATGTCATTTTTAATGTCTTGGGATCAGCAATGTAGCGCAATTGTTTGAAAACAAATAAAAGTTTTCTGACACGGGCTGTGAGCATAGAAATATGTTGTTTAAAACTTAAATTGGAGTCTACTGTAAGACCTAAGTATTTGGTAGTAGATGTAGTATTAAGTGTAGGACAATCGCATAGACCTAAATCACACTGCGAAGATGTGTGACAAAGCGTTCATTCTGTGATTCTGTGGTACTGTGAGCGGAATCAACCACTTGTATGCAATTAAGTTACTGTTGAATGGATTTACTGATGTGGCACGCACCACGCATCTGCACTTTTGTAAGAATTATGGAACCGATTACTCGCTCGTTTGCGGTAACTTGTAATTAAAGAGGTATACATTCATTTGATTATAATGATGGATGTAAATTATTAAGTCCGGAATTAGTGTTATAAATTGACCAAAGTCATTGAATATATTTTTACGTAAATATGTCTTTCAAAATTGCAATTCAAAAAAACGAATGATAACAAATCGGGGGATACAGTTTGGTGTTTAAGCCACAAATCTATCATCTCCATCCCAAATTCAGTTACACCACTGGATAGATGAAGGATCAAAGAATTTATTACGCTAAGTTACGGAGCATGCGGGGGAGGGGATATTTTGAGATAATTTTAGTGCATATAGCGTATTCACGAAGAACACACGGCCGTCTCCATGACACAGCCATATCCCATGTTTTGTATACTACGTCGGTTGGCAGACAAGCATACGGCCCGCCGTATGTGAAGCGGTTGAAGCTATATTTATAGCTTCGTCAACGGCTATAGTTTTTGTGCAACCTGTCTATTTACCTTCGTCTGAGGTTTTTCTATGTATTATATGTATGTATTTACAAAAAAAATGTATTAAGTACGTTAATCAGTTATCTAGTACCCATAATACTTTGCTTAATTTGGGACTAGATGGCGCTGTGTAATTTGTCCTTAAATATTTATTTTTTATTTCACATTAAGTAGTGGATACAAGGTTGAATGACATTTAATAGACCGCACATAACCGTTTTCGGCATGCAAAATTTCAAAATTAGTAACTAGAGGTGTAAACGAGCTGGTGTTGTTCTTAAATGCGCCTTGAGGAGTTCCCTCGAGGACATATTTGGGCATTTCTTAAAGAAAGTGGATTTGAATGAGTTGAGAATAAAGACAGTGGACGCCAAATAAGCATACGGCCAGATTTATGTAAAGCTATTACCGCAGCCTATAGACGCTTGCAATATGAGCTGCTGAAAACACTAGTGTCCACTAGTGTTACGTCTGGTGATTTCACTCATTCGCAGCAACACAACAATCCTGAGCTTATTATTTATTTATATTATATTATAATACATTTGGGTGTAAGCGATTCATCAACATCTTTGAAGCCAACCTCACGTGCAAGTGGTGCACCATGCTGACTGACAAACGAGGCTCTGACGAAAAGGGTGGAAGGGCATAGGGTATTTTTAAGCTGCCCGACTGTGTAAGTACCTCCACCTCACAGAATGCCGCAGCCAAATTACAATTCCCTTGAGAGTTGTTGTGTTCCTGCGAGTGAGTGAGATTACCAGAAAGAAAGAAAGAAAAGAAGGAAGATAGGCTGTCAACGGATCGGTGACCCCGTGGTGTTGCTGATCTCCATGGGCGGTGGTGATTGCTTTCATCAGGTGACCCACATGTTCGTTTGTCCCCCCCACCCCCTCATACCCATAAAAAATATGAGACGGGGGCAAACGAGCATATGGGTCACCTGGTGGAAAGCAATCCAGAGTTTTTCTTGAATAAAGTCGTAAAATGGTCTGTAAAGAGTCAGCTAGGCGTCAGTCGTGCCTTTGGTATTCCAAGCGTCCACAGTATAACAATAACTGTTCACCATTAGTTAGGTCGTATATTTGTTTGGCACCTTGTGACATAAAAAGTAGGTAAATATGAAATATACGAATTTGTCCATCAATCATCTCTCATCATCAAAATCTGTTATTGCCAACTATTAGCAACGTTTATGCGATTTAGTCAATATTAAGCTATTTCCATTCTGCGTAACATTGTGTTGCATAATTAAAACAATTTCTTCACATAATTGATGCTTTTTTATTACAATAATACACGCAAGAGGACATTGCTCAAACAAACCATCTACGGGGTGTAAGCGACTCACCGACTGACAGATAAATATAATAAAAAAATGGAAAGATGACTTCCATATTAGATAATTTATTGTTGAATATATATTAAAAACTACTGTAATTTACATAATTAAAAATTACGTTTTCACAAACTATACTTTTTTTTAATACTACATCGGGTGACAAACAAGCATACGGCCCGCCTGATGTGAAGCGGTTACCGTAGCCATATTACCCAACTCAAGCTCGGAGTGGGTTCCATCCATCCCGGTCATTTCGTATTAGCAGTTCATTCTAAGCATTCGGGGCAGTTGGGAAAAATTGCATCCAACAAAAAAAAATAGGAAGAATTTTGCAGTCAGTTTTTTTTCGGACAATATTTTTTTTTCTTCGTCACAAAATTAATTACTTATTATATCAGTTTTTTTTTTACTTATTATATCAGTTTGAAGAGCTCGAGACAAGCATACGGCCCGCCTGATGTGTAGCAGTTACCGTAGGCATATTAATGCTCGCAACATAAAATATCACTAGCGCGCCGCTACCCCCGCTGTCAATGAAGCATCTCCTTCCTTTGTGGTGACCTCACTCACTCGCAGGAACACAACAACTCTCAAGGTGATTGTTATTTGACTGTGGTATTGCGGTCGTTGCGCGTGTCAGTCTAATCAAACACGCAACTTAAGCAAGTCCATGTCATTAGATGACAGTCGTTAAGCCAAGTCAGTGGCCTTTAGGCGTCTTCAAAACACTAGCCTCCGCCAATCCGCAGTTGAGCGTGGTATAATATGCTCAAAACGTCTTCGATTGAGAGGACACCCGTATCCCAGCAGTGCGAAGAATAAGGGTTGTCAACAACATATCAGTTTTCCCTATATTTGGCCAATAAAACGAAACATCATACATATTTATTTATTCAATAATTGCATTACATGTGTTATTGAGTACATAGGTATTGATTACATAATATTACACAGCACATACATACACATGTACCTTTTCAGGCATAGCAATATGGATAAGAGGGAGGCAGACATCTACAGCGTATCTTCGAGGTATTCCTTGATAGTATAATAGGATTCCTCAAGAATTATATCTACAGTGGAACCCAAATATACATTAAAGTTTAGTATGTAAGGTTCATGCGCTAGCGCGCACGTGAAAGTCTGACATTTGGTCGACGCACGGCGAACGGCGCCGGCGTCGCGGCGCGCCCAAATGCCACATGTTTCATCAGTACAATGTCGCAAAACACCTGCGAGCATCTTCACCGACACCTTTCAATCATCCTACATATTAACAAACTTTGTATCGCTGTGACAAACAATCGTACGGCCGCCTAATGATATACGGTTGGACAGCTATCAAACTACAATACGTAGTGACAATTGCTAGTTACCGACCCTGTGATAAAGTTTGGCGTATTAGTGGCCCACCATCATATTTGTTACAAATTTGGCGTTTTCTTAACCGCGCAGTTACATGGTGTATGTAATGACTGAATGCCGGGCAATTATTGCCACAATGGAGGCAGTTATCTTGTCTTGAAATGGGTCCAGTGCTGCAGCTCCGGTGGCACGTCAACCCTCTTGGACCTTGGAAGCAAAAATGTAATTCGCAAATGCTAAACAAACATAACAATTTTCATTGTGACTCACAATAAAATATTATCTAACGTGATGTCACCGTCAATTAAAAATAATTATTTATTACAGAATAAACTACGGATTCTTTGTGTCTTTTCATAATTACATTAGCCTTAAACGACAATAAAATATCACTTTTAATTTAAATTCAATGCTATAATAGTGATGGTAGTCGTGTACAGCATGTGGCAATAATATTCGCACACCTTTCGCTGTTAAAACTTAAACGAAACTCTTCGGTCCCCAACGCCTGGTTGACAAAGACTAGGTGGGAAGACGAGTGAATTGAAAGGATGTGTGATTGATGATTATCAAAGATATGAGATGGATGTTGACAAGAGTCAAATGACTTGACACCGAAAGATATTATATCAGGCCAATTCTAATAATTAAAATACGATCGCAGATTGAATGTTGACCGTATCGAGTTTGATTTGAGAATTTACTAAAAATTATATACTTGATTTCTTTAATAAATACATAAAATAGATAAATTATAATATCTAAATTAAAACTAATTTAATAAACCGCTTCCTGTAGGCAAAGTTCCCAATATGCTGGCTCCATTGCTTCGTTGGAGTGCAACTCTTATTGTTGCAAAGAGATATTCTTAGTTTGGGTTATTTTAGGTCATAGTTCGATAAAATCCCACTTAAATTAAACTTTGAAAATTTATATTGTGATATGAGAATACCCGTTGGCCGTGTGGTTTCCGACAGACTAGAATAGAATTACTCCGTCTCTTCCCGTGGATGTCGTACAAGGCGACTAAGGGAAATACATTATAAAACATCGATCAGGCCTCCCCAACCCGTCTGGCCAGCGTGGGGAGTGTAGGCCAAATCCTCCTTCGTCTGGAACGGACGAGAGAGCGTCTTGCTCCTGTAGTGGAGACTAAAATGACCTGATGATGATGAGAATACCCAATTTGAAATCTGTGAGATTGAGACTGAATCGAAACTGAATTTTGACTACATTTTAATTACGTGAATTGATCTGATAGATCATGTGATAGATGTACGATAGATATTACATATACATTGAAATACACATCTCCTTTAAAAGTCTGAGAAGAAGAAACACATTCGCACATCTGGAAATGTTATTGTTGGAAAGTAGTAAATATAAAAAATGTTGTCTATATGAAAAGTTATGAGTTCTCCGTCGTGTAGAGTGTGTGCAGTGCAGAGTGTGTCATGCCTATATAAGATATCGCATGAAGTTAAACGGCCCTAATATCAGAAGTACCATTGATCAGGATCAGGGTACCGCCGAAGCTGAAGCCGATTATCATTGGGTTTTTTGATGACGAAAATTAAATTTCTGCTTAGATTTATGGTAATTATGTTTAGCTTTGCCGATAGATACCCTAGAGCTCTATCGAATAAGCTGAAGATGTTTGTTAATAACTAAAACGTAATAACTGTTTTTCAAATCAAAATATTCTTTAGATTAGATTTTTGGTATTTGTATTAAGTAGTTAATTGATTCAGATGTTATTTTGCGGAAGTCAAATTTACAGGCAATTTGATATACACTACTTTGCGTGCTTCCGCCACCAATTAGTTCATGCAAACTACTGCCGGCCGGCACCCACCCACTACCGTTAGTAGTTGCATGCGACTGCCGTGGCTGCTTTGGTCGTCTCTGCCCCGATTGCCGTGGTCGTCTCTGCGACACGTGTTTCGTCTAGCATCTCTCTACGCGAGGCATCGGCGATCTGTAGATGTCGATGCCTTGTATTAAGCTTAGCTGATAGCAATAGTGGAGCTTTACCAAGCTGAAGATATTTATTAATAACTTAAACGTAAGACTTATATTTCGGCTTCAGCTTCGGCGGCAGGGCCCCTGATGGTTTGTCTCGTAGAGATAACCAGTGTAAAACAAAAATGTATTAATTGAATCAGGTGTTATTATGCGGAATTAGATTTATAGGCAATTTGTTCTAAACTACTTTTAAGTATTGAGGAGCTCGATGGCTTCATTGCGCGTGTCGGTCTAATCGAACAAGTAAGTTAAGCAACGTCGACCGCAGCCTGTCCATGGATGGGTTTATTTATCTCGAGTTGCTTCGTACTTTGGAGAGCATGTTAATGTCGGTCAACCAAAACCTACGGCTGCCTTGGAACTGACAGCGAGTTTAATGAGAAGAAATTAGTAGGAATAGGTTTCGGAGTTATACGACATTTATGCAATTTTAATATAAGTACGACACTAATATTATTAGTGAATTAATAATTGATTAATTTATTGATTTTGTTTTATTTAACTCTTGCTTTATTTCGCTTATGAATAACAAACTCTACTACTCTCTACCTTAATGGAGTGTCAACATACTACATATATAGAATACTTTAGTGCCAATCAATTAGACATCCTCCGCCAACCGCATTTGAGCAGCGTGGTGGAGTATGCTCTAAACCCCTTCGCTTGACCTTCGATTGAACCGTATCCCAATAGTGGGATGATTATGGGCTGATGCCGATGCCGCAGTACGCATTTCCCCAATCGATATTAACTCACTATCTCAGACCTCTATACTCTTTTATTCACCGTAATTATGTGGAGATGTAGCGCACGAGTCAAGGTGAGCGCGCTTGGTGTCAAGTACGTGACGGAATCACCCGTCGCGGTTCAGTGTGGGCAGGGCCTTAGACCTCTGTCTTTTTAAGTGTATGACATTCCAAGCCGAAACGTGGCCATAGTTCAGCGTGATTAGGATTGCTAGGTATAAAAGTGATCTATATATTGTTACATGTGTTGCTGATAATTTAAAAAAATGTATGTAAATAAATATCTATATTAATAAAAGGCTTTGTCCTCACTGACTGACTGACTGACTGACTCACTAATCAACGCACAGCCCAAACCGCTGGGTCTAGAGATTCCAAATTTGGCAAGTAGGTTCCTTATGACGTCTAGGGGTGCACTAAGAAAGGATTTTTCAAAATACATCCCCTAAGGGGGTGAAACGAGGGTCCAAATTTTGTATGGGGAAACCAGATTAGTTGGACTATTTTATCCGAAACTTTACACGAGTACTCCTATAGATAAATGAGTAAACACGTGTTTCAAGATTTTTCAAAATTCAACCCCAAAAGGGGTGAAATGGGGTGAAAAAGTCTGAAAATCGACATGGGTATTGTTTTTATGGTTTATCGGGTCACTGATTACGAAAAGAACAGCTATTTTATAATCCAACATAGCCGACGTGACATGAAATCTCCCCTAATGGGGTGCGATGGGGTTGAAATGTCATAATATCAATATGGGTGTTGATTCTATGGTTTTCTGGGACTTCAATTACGAAAATGGCATAGATTTGAAAATATAACATAGTGGACACGAAATAAGTAATTTCGTGTCCACTATGTTATATTTTTCAAATTTTACCCCTAAGAGGGTGAAACGGAGGTCCAAAGTTTGTATGAGGAAACGAGATTAGTTGGACTATTTTATCGTAAAAAAAAGGAGTAAAATGGGGTCAAAAAGTTTTTTTTTTATACTACGTCGGGTGGCAGACAAGCATACGGTCCGTCTGATGTGAAGCGGGTACCGTAGCCATATTAACGCTTCCAACATAAAATATCGCTTGAACGCCGCCACCCCCGCTGCCAACGCAGCATCTCCTTCCTATCTGCTGACCTCACTCACTCGCAGGAACACAACAACCCTCAAGGGAATTGTAATTGGCTGTGGTATTCTGTGAGGTGGAGGTACATTCACCAGCTGGGTAGCTTACAATTACGCTCCCTACCTCTCTTTTCGCCAGAGCTTCGTTTGTCAGTCAGCAGGGTGCACCGCGTGCAGGTGAAGTTGGCTTTGATTCAAAGATGTTGATAAACCACTTACATACCAAGTCTGAAAATCATCAAGAATATTATTGTTTTTATATTTTTATCGCTTACCTCATCCCTGTAGTCACCCCCAGAGGTTGTCCATCGCGCGCGTAGGGCGTAAAAAAAACTGCGTCCTTCAAATGAAGCTACATCTGGTGCCAAAAATTAATTGAAAAACCTATTCTAAGTACCGACTTTATGGGGTATACCTACTTAATATAAGAATTTCGGTATTTTTCAAAAAATGTCGTCAAGATTGACTAAATTTAAACTTGTGGAAGGTGTGATGATGCCCTATACCATTATAGCTGTGGAAGGTGATGGAGCTGGCCTGTTCCGCTCCATCTCCTACCACTTTCATGGAACGGGGGTGTATCATCAGGAGGTTCGTGCCACTATTGTTCACGTGTTCAACAACTGGAAAGATGAGTTGTTAAGTGAGGACAGTAAGGGATGCGCTGTTGAGGAATCTCTCTTTATACCCCGCATTCCCATTATTCCATCAGACCACCCCGTTCAATTTAAGAGATTTCAATTTCCGATAAAGGTGTTTCGCTATGACCATTAACAAAGCTCAGGGGCAGTCTCTAAAGGTCGCTGGGGTTGACTTGATACAGGACTGCTTCTCTCATGATCAGAAGGAAGCCTTGCAATTTTGGCTCCTGGTGCGAATGCCAAAAATATTGTTTACCGGGACGTCTTAACCTAAATGGTGTATGTATGTAATAATGGTCAACACGAAACAGTCCTTTATGGGGAAAAAATGAAATATCTGGAATCGAAACAAAAATAGACGCAAATCAGGAGTGTTCCCGTAGCGAAGCACGGGTACTTTGCTAGTGTATATATAAAATAATAATAATAATATAATATAAGTTATCTAGTACCCATAGGACAAGCTTCGCTTAGTATGGGACTAGATGGCAGTGTTTAATTTGATCAGATACTACTCCTAATAATAAGTCTTCGTATTTAATAAGTTTGGTGTTATCAAAAAATAGCCGAATTTCATCTGCAACGATGGGCTGCTATGCCTTGTTAAGTAGTGTAATACTTAATAGGTAGATGGCGCCACACTGCGACTTCACAGCAGTAACTATAAAATGCAAAATTCGCCACAACCACAATACCTTCCTGGTAGCTCAGTAGGAAAGACCATTGGACCAGTAATCGAGAGGTAATGAAATAGAATCTCATCTAGACGGGGAAGTTGAATAATTCCATTTTTGAAATATTTATAATGTCCTGGCAAGTTGACCGAAATAAACTATTTAAATAATAATTAACTATTGTATGCTTAATCAGTGTGGAGTTTTCGTAGAACAGCCCCCTTACCACCATCTCTTATTGCGATTCAATAACTGAATAGAATGCTTATTTATACCAATGAATAAGCGACTCTATTTCAAATTCAATAGAGTCGCTTATTCATTGGTATGAATAAGCATTCTATTCAGTTATTTAATCTGAGTGCTTAATACGAGTTTTTTGGTCACATGCCAACTTGTTAACGTTTACAAGTCGACCAAATTGAGAAAAAGTTTCATATTGTCAATATAACACAGGCGTGATATCAGATATCCAAGTTAGTCGGGTTGCTCACGTCAAAATGTGAGCAAGTAAGTCACATAATTTTGATATGTAACACGCGTGTTATAAATTCACAACATGAGATTTCTTCTCTATTTGGTCGGTTTGTTTACGTTGACTTGATCGAACGCGAACAAAAAACTCGCGTTAAGCACTCTGTGCAGAATGTTGATCGAATTTCGGTATAGTCTGACATTACACGAGCTGTCTCGGATTATGCATAATGTGGCCACCTGGCCGGATGCGACACAGTTAAGTAGAAAGGCAGCCGCAGCGACCTCTCTATCCTCAAATCAAATCAAAAGGGGTGTAAGTAGCTCATCAACATCTTTCGAGCTAAAGCCAACCTCACCTGCACGTGGTGCACCCTGCCGACCAGCTAACGAGGCTATGGCGAAAGAGAGGTAGGACGCAGCGAAACATCATACTGTGCTCCCCTTTCACTGGTCAAATGGGAGAGGGGCACAGTGAGGTCGTTCGCTCCAGGCTTGGCCAGCATCCGACTGGGGAAGTGCCTCCACCTGGCAGAAAACCGCAGCCATAATGGCTATGCTGTGTTCCTGCGAGTGAGCTAGGTCACCAGGGCTTTTTAGAGGAGTTGTTGTGCTGACGGCGGGGAGACCAGCGGCTGTCGAACCGCCGCTAGCGGTGTAGGCGCGGCATGTTGGCGCGGCGGTCAGGGAGACCCGGTGAAACGGCTGTCCGCTGGCCGCCCGCAGGTCAGTAGGGTTCCCGAACCCGGGGATCACGTAATCTCCGCCCCGGGAGGCTGAACCGCCAACCTGTGCAAAGTCCCTGTTGTAGTAGTCGTGCCGGAGGAGGAGACCGGAGTGGACCCGGCTGCTGCAGCAGGGGGGGACCGGGGGCCCTTCCGCCCGCCGCGCTAGCAAACCGCACAACCTGCACTGTACTGCGGGGGTAGACTCTGCGCTTTTTGTCTCTTGTGCCGTCAGACAGAACAACTTCTCTTATTTATTAAACCTCTATCCCCTTATAATGGCTAGGAAGAAAAAAAGAAAGGTTTCTACAGCGGCGTCCTCATCCACATTCGACGTGGACTTTTGTAACATTAGGGGACTTCACACAAACTTAAATGCAGTTCACCATCACCTAGAGACTGCAAAGCCGACCCTGCTTTTTTTAACGGAGACGCAGATATCTTGTCCGGGCGATACTTCTTACTTGTTATACCCCGGGTACAAACTTGAACATGCTTTTGTACGTCGAGCCGGGGTATGTATGTACGTCCGGGATGATATTTGCTGCCGACGTCTTCACGGCCTTGAAGACAGGGACCTGTCAGTGTTGTGGGTACGCGTGGAACAGGGCGGCCACACCCGTATCTACGCGTGCCTATACAGGTCTCATAGCGGTGATACAGACACAACTCGATTGATCGAGCACCTGCAATTGGCGACTGACAGAGTCATCGAGAGGTACCCCTCCGCGGAGTTAGTGATTTTGGGAGACTTCAATGCCCACCATGCCGAGTGGCTCAGCTCTCGGTCCACTGACTTCGCGGGGAGGTCTTTCCATGATTTTGCTCTGGCCTATGGTTTCTCACAGCTGGTTCATTCACCAACGAGAATACCAGATATTGAGGACCATACTAGCTCTCTACTGGACCTTCTGCTGACCACACATCCGGATGAGTATACAATCTCTGTGGATGCGCCACTAGGCTCGTCGGACCACTGCCTTATCCGGACCCAAGTGCCATGTGCTAGCCCAGACGCACCCCGGTCTATCGGATGGCGTCGCATGTGGCACTATAAGTCAGCAGACTGGGATGGACTGCGTGAATTTTACGCATCATACCCGTGGAGGCGGCTCTGTTTCGATTCAGAAGATACTGACACCTGTGCATCTGCTGTAGCTGAGGGGATTTTAGCTGGGATGGAATTATTTATTCCAAACCGGCGGGTGGCTACTTCAGGTGCTAAGAAGCGGCCGTGGTTTAATGGGTCTTGTAGAGAAGCTAAACTCCGCAAGCAAGCTGCATACGAGGCTTGGACCACGGCTCGTATCAATGGAGATCCTGGTGTTTCTGACTTGAAACGCGTATTCAATGCTGCCTCGAGGTTCAGTAAGAGAGTAATTGCCAGGGCAAAGTTTGAGTTCATCGGCAGGATTGGTGAGCGCCTAGCTAAGCACCCATCTGGGAGCCGTGCTTTTTGGTCGCTTGCTAAGGCTGCCGAGGGAAACTTTTGTCAGTCGACCTTTCCACCACTCCGAAAACCGGATGGTAGTCTGGCCCACAGTGCTAAGGAGAAAGCGGATCTGTTGGGTAATCTTTTTGCCTCAAACTCGACTTTGAACGACGGGGACGCCGCACCGCCTTCCATCCCGTGGTGTGGTGATTCCATGCCGGAAATCTCATTTACTCAACGAGATGTCCGGCGGGTATTGCTATCCCTCGACGTTCATAAGTCGAGTGGGCCAGATAGCATTCCGGCAGTGGTGCTAAAGCTGTGTGCTCCTGAGTTGTGTCCAGTTCTTACGCGCCTTTTCGCGCTCTCTTATTCCACCAGGCAGTTTCCGTCATCATGGAAGACTGCGAACGTGCACCCTGTGCCCAAAAAGGGTGACAGATCAGACCCATCGAATTACAGGCCTATCGCCGTTACCTCCCTTCTCTCCAAGGTAATGGAGCGCGTGATCAACAACCGGCTCCTGAAATACCTAGAAGATCACGACTTGATCAGCGACCATCAATACGGCTTTCGTCATGGTCGCTCGACTGGTGATCTTCTAGTGTATCTTACACATCGCTGGGCTTCAGCCGTGGAGAGTCAAGGTGAGGCATTAGCTGTTAGTCTAGATATGGCGAAGGCGTTCGATCGGGTCTGGCACCGCAGTCTTCTTTCGAAGTTACCTGCATACGGTTTACCTGAGGGTTTGTGCGAATGGGTCGCTAGCTTCTTGTCCTGCAGAAGTATTAGAGCCGTTGTGGATGGTAGTTGCTCCGATAGCATGGACATTAATGCTGGCGTCCCGCAAGGCTCGGTGTTGTCCCCGACGCTGTTTTTGCTGCATATCAATGATATGTTGTCTATTGACAGCATTCATTGCTATGCTGACGACAGCACCGGGGACACTTATTACACGGGCCGCGCCAATATCCCCCGCTCTCTGGTGGAGGAGAGCCGCGAACAACTTGTGTCGGAAATGGAGAGCACACTGAATAGTGTGTCCGACTGGGGACGAAAGAACCTAGTTCAGTTCAATCCCACAAAGACACAAGTCTGCGCGTTCACCGCTAAAAAAACCCCTTTTGCTGTGGCTCCTCAATTCCAGAACACACCCCTTACCGTCGCTAAAAACATTGGGATCCTCGGAGTTGAAATCTCCAGCGATGTTCAGTTTCGTTGTCACCTGGAGGGAAAGGTCAAGCTGGCGTCGAAGAAACTAGGTGTGCTCAACAGGGCAAAGCAGTACTTCAACCCGCGGCAAAGACTTATGCTTTACAAAGCTCAAGTTCGGCCGCATATGGAGTACTGTTGCCATCTATGGGCGGGAGCGCCTAGATACCAGCTTGCACCTTGTGACTCAATCCAAAGGCGTGCTGTGAGGATTGTTGAGGATCCCAAACTTACAGACGGTTTAGAACCGTTAAGTCTGAGACGAGATTTTGCGTCCCTTTGTGTGTTCTACCGATTGTACAATGGGGTGTGTTCAGAGGAGTTGTTTGACATGATGCCCACGGCCTCCTTCTACAGTCGCACCGCTCGCCATCGACAGGCAATTCATCCTCACACATTGGAGCCCAAGTGGTCGCGTACTGTGCGGTTCCAGAGAAGCTTTCTCCCGCGTACTGTCAAGCTGTGGAATGAACTGCCTGTGGAGGTTTTCCCAGGAGACTACAGCATGGGGTTCTTCAAAAAGGGCGTGAAGAGGTTTTTACAGGGTCGGCAACGCGCATGTGATGCCCCTGGTGTTACAGGCGTTCATAGGCTGCGGTAGCTGCTTTCCACCAGGCGGGCCGTAAGCTTGTTTGCCACTCTAGTGGTATAAAAAAAAAAAAAAAAAAAAAAAAAAAATCAAAATATCTTTATTCCTTGGATTTTATAAAGCACTTAGAAACGTCATACAAATTAAATATAAGAACATGTATCTAAATCATTACTACTCTAAATCCGTAGAGCTTAGATTCACTTTCATCACACTATCTTGAATGTGAAAGTGAATTTAAGTGCCAGTTCCGGCGACGGTGCTTCTAGAGAAGAACTGGCAAGAAACTCAAGCCGACTCTTTTAATTTCCAATATCGTTACATTAAATACAAATACAATCATTTACATAACATAACAAGAGCAATTCATTTCCAAATACTTTTATCATTTATGTAATCTGAGATACAATAGTAAGCCTTTTGACATAGTCTAGTTTTGATATATTTCTTAAATTTACCCGTGGATAATTTAAACGCGTTGTTTGGAAGTTTATTGTAAATGCGTATACATTGACCTGGGAACGAGTTAGAGATTTTAGGCGAGCTCGTGCGTCTATATGCATCTCTTATTTAAAATTATTAAATTATAGTGCCCCATGTGGCCAGACAGTGACAGATTCATGGTCAATAAGTCACTTTAAGAAATATAAAATAAAATAATTTAAAGTTTTTTTATATACCACGTCGGGTGGCAGACAAGCATACGGCCTACCTGATGTGAAGCGGTTACCGTAACCAAAATATCGCTCGCTTGCCGCCACCCCCACTGCCAACGCAGGATCGTCCTCCTTCCTTTCTGGTAATTTTTGTTATACAATTACGCTCCCTACCTCTCTTTTCAGCGCAGGTAAGATTAGCTTTTGGGTGCTTTTGGTTCAAAGATTATAATGAACCACTTACACCCCAAACGTTGACGCTAATGAAACGCAATAAATAAAAAGTTATAGATAAAATGCCTTCCTGCGTGTTCACCTTCTTTACCTTTCTTTCCGTACTGCATGTATATATGCGTAGGTATTGAGTAAGCGCTTTGTAGCCAATTCGTAGTACCGTGATGTTCGTCTATGGCCGGTCTATATCTAAAATGCCTAATTGACATTAAGTGGTAACATCATGTATACCGTATGTTAATATTTTGCGACACGGTGTCGACAAATTAGTGTTTGTGTCGCCGCCCGTGGGCGTGTCTGCTTAACATGTCGTTGTGACATACACAAGAAATAAGACTAATCGGACACGCAGGTCAAGCAACGCCGTCCATTGACTATGGATGGGAATTATCTCAAGATTTTTTTTTACTACGTCGGGTGACAAACAAGCATATGTCCGGCCTGATTGAAGTGGTTACCGTACAAGTCAAACATTTGTGTGCATAAACATGTCTGCTTTTCTTGGACTGGGTGTTTTCTATATATCATCATGATCAGGTCATTTTAGTCTCCACTACAGGAGCACGACCCTCTCTCGTCTGTCCCAGACAGAAGGAGATTTGGCCGACTCTCCCCACGCTGGCCAGACGGGTTGGGGAGGCCTGATCGCTGTTTTATAATGTATTTCCCTTAGTCGTACGACATCCACGGGAAGAGACGGAGTGATTCTATTCTAGTCTGCCGGAAACGACACGGCCAACGGCCAACGGTTTCTATAATACCTACATATGTATTAAAAACAGTGTATTTAAGTACAATTACTATTTAAGCTTTGCTTAGTTTGGGACTAGACGGCGCTATGTAATTTACCCAGGAATATGTATTTATTATTTATTTACGTACTTTATACGTGACATTACATATATTTCATAATTTGTAATCTGAAGGTCCGACCAAATACCATTTATTATTATATTATTAGCTTATGGCTTAACCTAACCTCTGTGTCCATCTGTTCGTCTGTCTGTCTATCCGTCAGTCACAAGCTCCGAAAAACAAACATTTCAACCTTTATGTATTTAAAACAAAATGACGCATTCAATTTTAGATCCTCTCACATTGCTTCACAAACAACCGTACATCCTGCTTGAAGATATGTAGAGCAGTTAACTAGCCATAGAATAGACACTCGCAATTCAAGAAGTAGTGCTCACATCCAGCATCTAAGAAGCTTCTGCAATGATTTTTGAAGTGGAAACTTCTTTCGCGGCGTTCTGCACTTTTCGGGATGAGTAAAAAATGTTAAACTCGCATCAAGACACGTGACCTGATCGAAAATTCGTAAGACGGAGGTAGAGTAGACCGCCGGCGCGGCGTAGGAGAGGAAGTAAAGGGAAAATGTATGCCTGCTCCTGCTGTTTATTTTTAATGTAATATAAATTGTCATGTTTGTGTACGATAGCGCAATAAATGAATATTGTATTTTACCACATGAATGACTTTTATATTGATAAATAAAACAATTCGTGCGAAATTATTCCCTAACCATTCCAAAATATTCAAAAATGCACAACGTTAATGTTCAAGTTTTCACTTCTGCCGGCACTCCCCGTTTTTTTCTTTTGCCACCAGAAACCACAGAGCGCGCGTAACATTAAGCACTACAAATATTAATCTCCACAATGGTTATTGTATTCTTCTCTTATAATATTGTATTATTTATTAGATGTATGTACATAATGTATTAATAATAAACATATTATATCCCACAAATGTTTGGTACTCCTCTTGCCTATTCATGAAGTCCTCTAAGATACTCTAAGGTTGACTAGAAGAGATCTCTGTGAAGGATAAGTCCGCATTTGTATTTTTCCTTTAACTTACTGTGCAGTTATTTATTTTATGTGCAATAAAGATACTACAAACAAACAAACACTATTTATTTATTCTCCAGTGGTAAACAAACTTTCGGTCCGCATGTGAAGCGGTAACCATAGACTATGCTCTGTCTAGAGCAATGGTTCCCAACCTTTTTTAATTCGCAGATCACTACGAGATTTTTGTTGGGTGTAGAGTCCCCGAATGTCATATAAATCCATTATTTAACGAGCTCGGTGTTCGAATGGTTAGCAATGGCCACTTTGACTCCGAGGTCGTGGGTTCGATTCCCGCACAAGACAAACATTTGTGTGCATGAACATGTCTGTTTGTCTTGGTCTGGGTGTTTTCTATGTATTTTAAGTATGTATTTACAAAAAAAAATGCATTTAAGTACATACATTTATCAGTTGTCTAGTACTCATAACACAAGTTTTGCGCTTAATTTGGGACTAGATGGCGCTGTTTAAATTGTCCAAAAATATTTATTATTATTTATTTATTTATTCTATAACTCTAGATTTTAGTATTTTGTACAATAATGTTCAACCTCTTTCATTATATGTTTGTATGGCGGACCATAATTTACGTCCTCACGGACCACTGGTCTAGAGGACCGTAACGTGGAGAGGTTACAAATGTTGCAATCCTTTATTTTTAAAGATTTGGTCCTGACCGATTATTTTTTGCGCCAATTGTTAGCAAAATATGTGGTATATGTGTATATTCAGTGGTGAACTTCAGCAGCGTGGTGACGCTGTTCAACAAGTTGTGTTCAAGCCATCTAAAGGCCACTGACTTGGCTTAACGACTGTCATCTAATGACAACAGCCGGGACCGATAGCTAAACGTGCCGTCCGAAGCAGGCCATCAGGAGCTGTAGATAAATAAAACCCATCCATGGACAGGCTACGGTCGACTTTTTATATATATATATATATATACTACGTCGGGTGGCAGACAAGCATTCGGTCCGCTTGATGTGAAGCGATTACCGCAGCCATATTAATGCTCGCAAAATAAAACATCGCTCGCGCGCCGCCACCCACGCTGCTAACGCTGCATCTTCCGTTCTGGTGACCTCACTCACTCGCAGGAACACAACAACCCTCAAGGGAATTGTTATTTGGCTGCGGTATTCTGTGAATTGGAGGTACATTCCCCAATCGGGTAGCTTACAATTACGAGCTTCGTTTGTCAATCAGCAGGGTGCACCGCGTGCAGGTGAAGTTGGCTTTGATTCAAAGATGTTGATGAACCACTTACACCCCAAAACGTAGCTCAACTTGCGTGTTCAATTAGACTGACACTCGCGACGACGTCATCGAGCAAATTGCATTTAAAAATCATTATTGAAGTCAACTGTACATAATGCTGCCCTTTGTGGCGATGCACTTGGCTCCGGTAACAATCGTCCAGGTTCGCTCCCACGACCTCACCGCTCGCTCGCTCACGACTCCATTATTTTACGTCTGATTGATACCTCAACCGCGCAGGATAATTGATCGTTTGTACATCTGCCTCATATTTGTAATATTGGATGACATTTTGAACCTAGTTCACGTTCAAGATAAACGCGGACGAGTATATGAAGTAGTAACTAAACGCTGCCTCACAAGGCACGTTTGCTTAACAATAATTTTTGCTTAATAACCACAGGAACATAGATTAACAATTGGTCGCCGCTACGCTTCGACTAGATGCCGCACTATCTAAAAACAACAGCCCCCTTACCACCATCTCTTATTGCGACTCAATAACTGAATAGATTGCTTATTCATATCAATTAATAAGCGACTCTATTGCATTTGAAATAGAGTCGCTTATTAATTGGTATGAATAAGCAATCGATTCAATTATTGAGTCGCAATAAGAGATGGTGGTAAGGGGGCAGCTCCGTGAATGGGGCAACTCAATATTGTAGTGTGCGTAAAACAATGTGCAGAGATGCTAGTGTGCGTGAAGAATTGTATTGCAACAGGCTCGGGTACGCCGAGTTCGTCGTAGTATTTGTTGCCGCATTTTACAAGTGCGCCGCGGCATCTAGTCGAAGCGGAGCGGAGACCAATTGATAATGTAAGCACAGGAATTATCGCGATCATGCATGTAATGTATTTTTACATACCTTATTGCCTGACGTTTCGACCACGGACCCTATCTCCGAAGCGGAAGCCGATTACCATCGAATATTTCGATTTGAAAAATATGTCTTAAGTTTTAGTTATAGACAAACATCTTCAGCTTAGGAGAGCTCCAGAGATTACACTGGTAAAGCTAAACACAAGTACTATAAATGTAAGGTAAAGTTTGATATTCGCAGCCAAAAAATCCTATGGGAATCGGCACCAGCTTAGCCGGTAGGGCCCCTGGTTGCACGGGCCGTGATCACAAGCTAACTGTCACAGCGATGTGCATGGACGCGTTAATTCCCGTGGTTATCATTATAATCATGCTCCACTTTACGACTTTCCTCCCCATCTGCTATCACTGACTCAGCAGATGCAGCCGGCCCACTGCCACTTCACCCTGCCGACTCTGAGACCTATGTCGACAACTTTAGTTCTCCGTCGAATTTCTTTGTTCCGGATTCGGTCCCGTAGAGAAATGCCGAGCATAGCTCTCTCCATCACTCGCTGCGCGACCTTCAATTTGCAGACCAGTCTAACTGTCAGAGTCCAAGTTTCTGCACCGATGGTCATGGCGGGGAGGATGCACTGACCAGAAAGCATTAAAATTCTAAGCCTCTATAAATTACTACACAGCTGTCTTGTATGTGGATTTATAACTTGTTGTGGAGATGGAGGTACTTGGGCTACAACATGGGGATGTTGGTTGGATTCTGTGAGTGATGATATGGATAAGAAAGGGGTAACTTTTTTATACTACTGAGTTAGCTGGTGAATGCGTGACGAAGCGAGCGTTACGGAAACGTCAAACGGAAGTTGATAGGATCTACCTTTATATATTTAGTAGAGCTAAAGAAGTTTTGCTGCAATCGCGAGGTCTAAAGCACACTGGTTTTTTTATAAGTCGTGTGCTCGACAAGCGTACCGCACGCCTGATGGGAAGCGGTTACCGTAGTCATATTAACGCTGGTAAGATGAAACATTATACATAAACCACCCCCGCTACCAACACAGCAACTCCCTCCATTTTGTTACCTCACTTACTTTAGAGTTCTTGTGTAACTCTCAAAGGAGTTGTTATTTGGCTGCGGTATTCTGTGAGGTGGAGGTACATTCCCCAGTCGGGTAGTTTACAATTACGCTCCCTACCTCTCTTTCCGCCAGAGCTTCGTTTGTCAGTCAGCAGGGTGCACCGCGTGCAGATGAAGTTGGCTTTTGTTCAAAGCTGTTGATAAACTACTTACACCCGTGATGATTATTTTATCATACAATAAAGATATTACAAACAAACAATACTTACTCGGTCAAAAAGAATTAGCTTCATTTCAAGGTTGTACATGACACGTATACAGCCATCATTACTCCGTGCGAGTGACACCCTGCTCGCTGGCGGCACGTCAAAGCGCGGGTGCTACTTTGTGGCAGTCACGCGCCGCGCTGTCAAAGGCGAGAGGCTTTTGATTGGCGCATGCCGCCTCACTGATGTACATTTCACTTTCAGATTGCAGATGAGGGTAATAAGACACGCTGTTCTGAAAAATAGTTTTCTATATTTTTTATACTACATCAGGTGGGAAATCAACCCATAATCATCCCACTGTTGGGATACGCCCATCAAAGACAAAAACGATCCCAACATCAAAGGAGTCTAGAGCATGTGCACCGACACAGCCCGACCCGATTTTTTAAAATTAAATGCTACCAATCAAAACTCATGTTAAATAAATAAAATAAATAAATATATCTGTACAATTTACACAGCGCCATCTAGTCCCAAATTAAGCGAAAAGCTTGTGTTATGGGTACTAGACAACTGATAAATGTACTTAAATATTATTATTTTTTTGTAAATACATACTTATAATACATAGCGAACACCCAGACCAAGACAAACAGATATGTTCATGAGACACAAATGTTTATCTTGTGCGGGAATCGAATCCGCGAGCTTGGAGTCAAAGTGGCATTGCTAACCATTCGACCACCGAGCTCGTCTATGTCATGTTATACAGAGCTAACGTTATAAACGTTTCATAAAAATACTATTCAATAATTTTCGTGCAATATCATCTCCCCAGGACATCCGTAGTCGCAATTTTTTGTCATCAAAACTTCCCTTATACCTTAACCCCACAAAAACACGTCATAACACGTGGAAGCGAGTTTAATTCGATCATCCCCCGCCCCGTAACTTTGGGGTGACGTGTCGCTGGTAGTTTTTCTTGGCCTAACTTCGTTCTAATAAGCACCACCTGGCTGGGCAAAAACTATCTAGACTTTACTGTTTAGTGAAACTTTCACTAGCCCAGTGGTCGGATGGATGGCAGTGGCTAGTTTGGCTCCAAAGATCACGGATTCGATCCCCGCACAAGACAAATAGTTTTCACATGAAAACGACTATTTATCCTCGTTTGAGTATTCTACTACAAGTAAGTATCGGCATCAACCCATAATCATCCCACTGCTGGGATACGGGTCTCCCCTCAAACTGAGGGGGTTTAGAGCATACTCCACCACGCCGCGGTGGAGTGTTTTCAAGCTGCCCAAAGGGTAATGACTTGGCTTAAAGGTTATCATACTAATGACAACAGCAGGGACTGACGGCTTAACGGGCCTTCCAAAGCACAGAGGAGATCCTAACAGTGGGATGAATATGAGTTGATGCAGATGCAATAACAATACTATGAACAATATCTAAGACAAGAAAAAATATTCGTCCGTTGCTTGACTCGGTCGAGATTCCTCCTCGCTCTCTTATTGTGACAACACTACCGCAGGACAAACAACACATAAACATAATTCAAAGACGTGATTCAATAAATTGTTAAGGTTACAAGTCCCCACCTGGTCCCCCCAGCGGCCACGCGGCCATAAACGGGCTGTAAGCGGCCCGCGATGATCGAGGGCGGCAGCCACTCGTAAAAGTTACTTATTTATGAGGAAAATACTAGCGGTGAAGTGGCAACACTCAACGATCTTGTTTTTTACGTTCGGATATTATACTTTGTGGTATTTTACCGAATGTATTATTATTTTTAATCTGCTGTAATGGTGCAAGGTAATTACTATAAGTAGATGGAGCGCCGAGGTTGTCCTCGTTGCAAAGGTAACAATAGCAGGATTTATATTGTGTTAGTGTTAGTCTATGGTGTGATTATTAGCATAATCATAGTAATAACAAACCCCGGCCACTCCATACAAAAATGGCGCTTTTGCATGTAGTAACCAAATGACGTCTGTACTCTGTACACGTGCCTATGTTTGAGTGACGTTCTCTAGGGCTATGCCATTATACAATTTTATTATTAGTCGGACTCATCAACATCTTTGAACCAAAGTCAATCTTACCTGCACGGGGTACACCCTGCTGACTGACAGACGAGGCTCTGACGAAAAGAGAGGTAGGACATAGCGTTTTTTTTAAGCAGCCCGACTGACGAAGTACCACCACCTCACAGAATACCGCAGTCAAATAACAATTTCCTTGAGGGTTGTTGTGTTCCTGCGAGTGAGTGAGGTCGCCAGAGAGGATGGAGTTGCTGCGTCGATGGCATGGCGCGAGCGATATTTAATGTTGCGACCGTTAATATTTTTATTTTATTTTATTTATTCAGGATAATAAACAATTGTACAATCAGGTTTACTTATTTTCTAGAATTAACAATTTTTATCATTGTACAACCAACCACATTATCCACAAATTATTAAATTTTCTTAGAAAAAGCCCACACATAGCAAACACACAGGCGTATAAAAATAAAAGTTTAAACATTACAGCACTAATCTAATAAGATATCTGATATCCTCTCAATAACACGTTTTTTAAATACTGATGATGACAAAGCGAATATATCTATTTGAGTGAAGTAACTATTATAAGACGACATGATACGACGTAAGGGAGCACGTTCTCCTGCATTCGTTCGGCAAAATTTGGGAGCAAAAACGCACCGGACAATGGTATCTCGCATATGTACATTAGTAGGTATGCGTAGATAAATTTGATTGATCAACTGGTTGCAGTCGAACTTATTATGGCAAATCTTATACAAAAGTGTCTGATCCATTAGCAATCGTCTATGTGCAAGAGTCAGTAATGAAAATTTACTAAGGAGTATTTCATACGAAGATTTAGAACGATAGCATCGGTAGTTGACTGCTCGCAAGAACTTCTTTTGCACCGATTCAAGTTGAATACTGTACTTTGAATAATATGGGTTCCAAATAGCTGTAGCATATTCGACTTGTGATCTAACCAAGGATCTGAAAAGATGCAGATAAGTAGCAGGCCGTCTAAACTGAGTAGATGTCCTCATAATAAAACCATACATTTGAAAGGCCTTATTTGTCACCTTGTCAATATGAAAATTAAAGTGAAGCTTCGAGTCGAAGAAAACACCTAGATCTTTTATAAGTGAAACCTTATCGAGAGCTTCACTGCACAAATAATATGTATAATCTACAACATTATGTTTTTTTGTAAAAGTAATGGATTTGCATTTATTCAGACTAAGCTGCAATTTGTTTAAAGAACAATAACTAGACAGGCGATTGAGATCAGCCTGAACTTTATTACAGTCATCAATATTTCTAATAACATGATAAACCTTAAGATCGTCGGCATATAGAAGAAAATTTGAGTTGTGAAAGCATTCGTTGATATCGTTGATGAACAATATGAACATCAGCGGCCCCAGGATTGATCCTTGGGGTACACCAGATGTCACTATTAACTCTGAAGATGTGAAACCATGCACTACAACTCTTTGTACTCTGTCTTCTACATAGGATGCAAACCAACGCAACAGATTTCCACGAATTCCGTTGAATGCAATTTTTCGTAATAAAATACTGTGATCCACCTTGTCGAAAGCCTTCCGAAAATCTGTATAAATAGAATCTACTTGCATGCAATTATCTAAGCTTTCAAACAAATAATTTGTATAAAGCGTTAGATTTGTAATTGTTGAACGGTTCTTTACAAATCCGTGTTGTTCGGTAATAATCTGATCATGAAGCAGAGGATAAAGAACATTATGAACTAATCTTTCGAAAACTTTCGACAAAGCAGGTAGCAGTGATATTGGACGGTAATTACTAACATCATTTTTACTACCGTTTTTGTAAACAGGAATTACGTTAGCCAATTTCCATTTTTCCGGAACTTTACCGTCCCGTAAGCTACGATTAAAAAGTATATGCAAAGGAACACTCAAAGATTCAGCCGTATGTTTAAGAAAAAAAGGTGAAATACAATCCGGCCCTGGTCCTTTTGTAACATTTAAAGATTTAAGCTCTTTTATTATTGCGTCCCTAGAAATCATAATGTCACCTATTATATTACATTTATCTGAAGAAGGCAACGAATCCAGATTAGGATTATCCTGCTCACATGTTTCATAAACTGATCCAAAATATTCAGAGAAGAGTTCGCAAATTGAAGCAGGGTCCTCAGACTCCTTGTCATTATATTTCATTTTATTAGGTATGCTATTGTTTTGTTTTTGTTTACTAATATAAGACCAGAAGACTTTAACATCAGTTTGTAATCCCTCTTCAACTGACTTTATATAAGAATCAAAACAT
Organism: Hypsopygia costalis; assembly: GCA_937001555.2. Lineage (NCBI taxonomy): Eukaryota > Metazoa > Arthropoda > Insecta > Lepidoptera > Pyralidae > Hypsopygia > Hypsopygia costalis. The sequence goes on from OW443331.2 coordinate 1,539,392, forward strand.
TCTTTACAGAGCAATTTAAATCTACGCCTCAAAATTGAGAACTCCTCATAGTCCGATACATTTCCGTATCTCTTCCACTTAGCCCACATTTTTTGTTTATTTTTGAACAAATGAATTAGGGGTTTAGAAAACCACGCTGGATAACTATTCGAGGTATAAGTACGTATAGGTATATGCTTTTTAATAATTTCGTAAATTTTTTCATAAAACAAATTGGCTGCAACGTCTACAGATAAATCATTTAAAATGTAAGTCCAGTCAATATTAGAAATATCTTTATTAATTTCAGTGTAGTTACCATCCTGAAAAGCATATTTTGGCAACGGACAATGGGACAAAGGCTTATACGACCGCTCAAAACTTATCAGAACATAGAACGATGGATGCAAAGGATCAATAGGTACCAGAGGGCTAGATATCGGTTCACATACACAAGTTTCATTATTAGATAAAAAGAGATCTAATATTCTATTCATGTTATTAGCAATATTGTTATGCTGCTTACAGTTTATAAGAGACAAAAAACTCCTAAAATTATTATTATTTGCATTATTATTACTAGATGATATTGGTTCAGAAAATGAAGGCGCGCATTGTTGCCATTCCATATGAGGTAGGTTAAAATCCCCCGAAATGTATATTTTATCAGTATTCGTAACTAACAATTCACTATGCAACGCGTTTAAAAAAGACGAGTAAGTTGACAAAGTCTGCGAAGGCGGAATGTACACCCCGCAAACCACGTTATACTTACGTAATGAATGACTATAAAATTTAAGAAAAACATAGTCAATATTAGAAGATATTATTGTATTATTAACGGAATCTTTCAGTATACACCGAGTAGCTTCGAGCCCACGGCGTACTGCGATCAGAACACCTCCCCCGTCCGACCTGCCGCTCGCCACTCGATCCCTATCACAGCGAAATACTACGTACCTTGAATCAACAATTTCGTCGTCTAAAATATTAGGAGTCAGCCACGTTTCCGTTAAAATTATTATGTCATAACATTCGGACAGTATATTAGCATATATCGTATTTAACTTAGTTCTTAAACCTCTGCAATTTTGATAATAGACTGCTAGTTTATCAAACATTGTGAAAAGTAGTTAAATGTAAAGAAAGTTAATTGAAGCCGTGATATATTAACTAGATATAATATTAAATACCAATTAAAAAACTGAGTCATACGACAGTCACACCAACAATCGCATGAGGTTACTCCTATGTTTATTTTTTTGTCGTATGACAAACACATAAAAATTATTAAAATTACCATAAATGGTAAACTTATATATGATATTGTTAATCGCCCTTTGTAGGTTACGCATCCCTCAATCGTCATTATAATTGTTTGATAAAATTGGCAACTTAGATTAAAAACGTTATTATTACTTACTTTGAGGCAGGTAGTAATATAATAGTTAACTTGCACTGGCGGCGGTAACCGTGAATACACAGAGCAATAAGTGATTGAGAGGCTACAGATACAAACAAAAAAATACAAAAACAACTGTAACACAAAACGTATAGATTCAATCATCACACCACAAATTGTCCAATTTTCATTTCTTACATATTTTTTGCAAGTCTGACTGTTTTCGTATAGTAAGAACGGGTGACGTAACTCCAGCCCGGACAAATATAGTTCCATGCTTGATCCAGACAAACTTGTATTCATTTTCTTTGGCAATTTCGCGGGCTTGACGAAACAACTTCTTGTTACTTAATGTTAGGTGTTCGTTCAGGTATATTTTTTGAGGTGGTCCAGATATGTTTAGCTCGTCTGATGTAATTCCCTTCTTAAGGCGAGCAGCAGAGATAAAATTGTCACGTGTAATCTGACTCGTGAACTTTACTACAACATTCCTAGGACGTTTGTTATTTGGGTCCATCTGTGGCACCCGATGTATTGCCACTATGTCCTGTCTACTTAACGGTTGATTAATGGTTGTAGCAATATTTTCCATTATGTTAATGAGATTTTCACCACGTTTATCCGGCAAATTGCTTATTTCTACATTGCAATGCCGTGCCCGCTGTTCAAAAGTATCCATTACGGTTTCAAGCTCAGCGATTCTCACTTCAGTAGACTGCATTAAAGATACTTCTTGTTCTAACGAGGACATACGTTTAGTCAAGGTCTCAGTTTGCTTATGCAGGTCATCATATTTGCTTGTAACATACTCGATTGATAATTTAATATTCTCGAAATCAGTAATTAATTCAGAAAATTTTTCATTCTGTCTCTCAAATACTGAGTCCAGCTTTGCCATCATTGTCTCCTGAAGCGATTGAAACTCGCTGCGAAGGTCGAAATCTTCAGCTCTGGTCACACCCTTACGCAAGGTAACATGTTGAGGAGGTGAGTCCGTTTCTGTAGTTGAATCATGAGACTCATAGAATTTATCCATTCTTCTGAGATGTCTCTGTACCACAGGTTAATCTATGTCCGATGTACTATGAACTCCCACCTAATACCACGGCGATGGGTAAACAAGACAAAAAATAATGAGCCTGTCTCTTTTCCCCAAGGTGGTGAAGAGCGGTCACCGCAATAATGTCTTCAACTAAACGGAACAACCACGCAAGTCACGCGATTAACTGCTATGCGAAACTAAACTTTATGACTGACACAATAGTAATAAAAATTTAATTGAAAACTTAGTGCATATTTTAAATAAATTTGCGATACGTCTGTTCTGTGTGAATATGGTTACGGTAACCGCTTCACATCAGGTGGGCGTAGTGAAGAATAAAAAAACATACTAAATACACTACACTGACTTCAGCCAATATTTACAAAACGCCTTGTTTAATTGCCATTGCTAACTTACCCAAAATTTTATATTTTCGACTGGGCTGGACACCATAACTCGAGTGACAGCAATGTCAATACCGCGTCTGCGCACTCACTTGCTCTTTGAGACATATAAATCTGCTATAATGCTATCCTATCCTATCCTTTTCTCATCTCTTATTAATTGTATCTTGCATCCTACTTTGACAGACATGAATTAGTTATGATGAAACTATGGCTGCCGAATGCTTTTTTGGTAATTTATAAAAAAATCTGTACTTTATTTCATCCACAGGGATCGAATAAATTTCTTTTTTTGACTTTCCATGTGTTGAGACATTCATACACTGCACAAGTAACTCCCATCTTTTAAACTGAATGGAGAATAAAATACGAGCGACGTCAATTTGTAGGACGTTGCATCCATTGCGAACGGTCCCAAATCGGTCTCATAGGGGAGGTGAGGTCGACTAGTGAGAGCGGCGGCAGAGAGAGTCCATACTGTACGTTAGTACTATTACTTATACTGTGGTAATAAGCAAATTTTTTTTTAAATTGTGACATAAAAATAGAACATGTAAACAAAAGGTCCGGACTATACTATAACACATTGCAATTTAACAAGTAATAAGTTTTAGTAATACTGAAAAAATCGAAACACAACATTTAGATTTTTTAAGGTTATATAGTCGTTTTTCAATTTTATGTAACCTGTTATATAAAATGTGACAAATAATAGGTTTCGGTTATATTGAATACGTTGATACAAAAAAATCTCAACATAAATATGCAAAGAATTCTCAATCGTATCGTCTTTGTTTTAAGTAGAATTTTGTAGTTTCGCAGCTTTGTCTTATTAATTTTCGATCAGGACACGTGATCCTGACGCGAGTTTAACATTTTTTACCCATTCCAAAAAGTGCACAACGTCGCTGAAGAAGTTTTCACTTCAAAAAACTAGTTCCCTGATGACTACCGCCGCCCACAGTCATCGGTCACGCACCGTGAGCATGATTGGGATGACGAATTCTATATTATGAAACATTATGCGGAATTTCGTCATAACGAATAGGTATTATATATTTATTATTCCGTCAATCAAAATGATTATAATTTATTGCAAAATTGTTATTCTAATATTTTATGGATGTCCATAAAATATTAAATGTTGATAAGTTAATGACGAGCTCGGTGGTCGAAAGGCTAACAATGGCACTTCGAATCCGAGGTCGCGGGTTCGATACCCACACAAGACATACATTTGTGTGCATCAACATTTCTGTTTGTCTTGGTGTTTTCTATATATTATACGCATGTATTTACAAAAAAAATGTATCTAAGTATATTATCAGTTATCTAATAGCCATAATAAATTCACAGGGGATAATTGCCGTCAATAGATAATGTGGCAAAAAGCCATAAGGCTAGCAGTTTTTGCCGAAACTTACTTCATGTGACAACAATGATTAGGTATACATTTTCCATTTCACTAAAAACTTCACTGAGTACATTAATTTTACTATAAAAGAAAAGCGCATAGAACCACACGAAGCATGCAACATAAATTTTATTCTAACAAAAAAGTAAAAAACGCTTACTCTATGCTGTAAGTAATAAGTGTCAAAATACAGCAGTTAATTCTTCCGCGAGGTGCCCTGACTAACGAGCCTCGGTGTAAAACACTGTTGTAAGGTTGTTTTCCAACAAAGGTTGCTTTTTGGGTATTATTTAATTTATTCTACTATCTTTGGTCTGGGTTTTTTCTTTGCGTATATGTATGTATTTACAAAAAAATGTATTTGAGTATATAACAGTTACCTAGTACCCATAGTACAAGCTTTGCTTTATTTATTTAAATAAATAAATATTTCTTGGATAATTTACACAGCGCCATCTAGTCCCAAATATTTAATTATTTAAATAAATAAATATTGTCAGACAAATTACACAGCGCCATCTAGCACCAAAGTAAGCGAAGCTTGTGTTATGGGTACTAGACAAGGGGCCATCCATAAATTACGTCACACGTTAAGGGGGAGGGAGGGGGTCAATGAAGTGTGACATTGTGTGACAAGGGGGTGGGAGGGGTCCTAAATTTCGTGACATCATATTTCAAAATCTATTATAACACAGGTCTGCAAAAAAAATGCTGTCTGGATGTTTTCAACTGATTTATATGAAAGCTGAAAAAATACTCAAAAAATTCTAGAACGTCACGTTATTTTGCTAAACGCAAAATTTTATTACAAAAAGGGGTTTTTGGGCTAACTTGAAGTCATAAATAAATAAGTACAATTTTATTTTGATAATTGTTTTGAAATGTATTCAGGCCATAACTATCATTACTTTCTAAATAAAGAACGCCCTGTGTGAGCTAAATAAACAAACATACGAGTAAACATGTTGTAACCTGAACGTGCGCGCTCCGATAGTGTAAAAAATGGCGCGATACAATTACGTGTTGTTAACTCGTCTTTGTTTAATAGATCTTATTTAAGTATAGTGCAATGTCGTCTGTGCGTAAGTGTGTGAATTCACCTGACAGTTTCTGTTATATTTGTGGCGAATATATGATATTAAAGCAATAACTTAATATTACGACTTGTAAAAAAAGTATACTTCGCGTATTTTGGCTTGAAACTCGGAGATCAGGATAAAGTTTGGGCTCCTCATAAAGTCTGCAAACGATGTGTTGAAGACCTTCGAAATTGGTCTAAGGGCAAGAAAAAAGATACCAGGGAAGATGGAGCGTCTCAATGATATCAGACTACTGTTGGATGCTTCAGAGAGACCTTCCAGATGCTTCCTACAAGCGAAAATGTACCAAAAGGAGTCTCACTGGGAAAAGGAAACGTGTTTAGTGCTTACTAATGAATGTATTTAAGATAAAAAAATAAGTTTTGTTACGCAATTATAAATAAAAATTTTTTTTTAGTATTTTATCTTTTATTTTAAGGTGATAACTTGTTTAACATAGATACCTATATTGTCAGAAAACATGACATTCTACGAGCAAATGAAAGTCATTTTCGGATTCAGCACACCCAAAAACATAAGAATTACGCCAAAAAATCAAAACAGCTCTCAACTTTTTATTTTTTTGCAGACTTGTGTAATCTAAGAGTTAAAATACGAACATTGAACTATTAACGAAAAACTCTAAACACTTGCAACTCTAGATGTAAATTTGCAAAATATGTGACGTCACACTAGGGAGGGGGGGAGTCTCACAAATGTGACTAGCTGTGACAAGGACGGGGGGAGGGGTCAAAAAATCATGAAATTCGTGTGACGTAATTTATGGATGGCCCCCAACTGATAAACATACGACAATACATTTTTTTTTTGTAAAGACATACTTATGATACATAGAAAACACCCAGACCAAGACAAACAGACATGTTCATGCACACAAATGTTTGTCCTGTGTGGGAATCGAACCCACGAGCGTAGGTGTCGAAGCCGCGTCATTGACCGCTACGCCACCGAGCTCTTCATGTCATAACATTTATCTACTAACTTTATAAATGTTAGTTTGTTATGACATTTTGGCTTTTTGTGACTCGACTACACCACACCGAGTTCGATTAGTTTGGGGTGTAAGTGGTTCACCGACATCTTTGAACCAAATCCTCACCTGCTGACTGACAAAGGAGGCTCTGGCGAAAAGAGAGGTAGGGCATAGCGAATTTTTTAAGCTGCCCGTCTTGGAAAGTACCACCACCTCACAGAATACCGCAGCCAAATAACAATTTCATTGAGGGCTGTTGTGTTCCTGGAAGTGAGTGCGGTCGCCAGAAAGAAAGGGAGGAGTATAGGCTGGCAATGGGTCGGCGATCACATGGGAGGTGGTGATTGCTTTCCATCAGGTGACTAACATGCTCGTTTACCCCTCTCATAGAAAAAAAAAAGATTAAAATTCTCAAGACTATTCAATTTAATTTAAAAAATGTACATTTACTAAAAGCATTTTAAATCAAATTTTCCAGTTTTTAAAAACTAAATGGACAACAAGCTTAACAGAACGCTCACCGCTTGCAAAGTAATAAATAAACGAAGAGACAACACCTTGTTAACTGGAAATAATTAACGGCGGAAAAATATAAAGCTGTGATGACCGCCCGTGTTCGTTTTATTGCTTCCTGTTCTCTGCGTGGCGTAATATTAGTGCCGAACTTAGCTGCTTTAGTAAATAATTCTGTTATTTTTAGGTCCCTATATTAGGATTTTTCTATTGGCGCCTATCATAGGTTACATTCTATTGGCGCCAAACATGGAATTTATATTGGCGCCCAACGTGGGGCTCAAATTGACGCTCTACATCATCCTAATACTGGCTTCTGCCGTGGGCTTCATACGCACGCGGTACGCAATATGACGTAATGAAGCCCAATATGGACCTCATATAGGTTACAAAAAGTAACATATATTAGTGTCTAACATGAGTCTCATATTGGCGCCCAACATTATACTCATATTTACGGCCAAAATTTATTATGACTACCAATAAGAGACTCGTAATGGCGCCCAACATGGAACTTATGCTGGTGCTCAAAAAGGCACTTTAGCACGCTGTCAGTCAAATACAATATAAATCTCAACTCTTTTATAGTACTCAAATCTTGTATGGTAAATATACAGTAATTCGTAATATATTTTATTGAATCATTGAAATAAAGAGTTGGTCACATCATATCTTAAATAAAAAAGATATATAATTGGGAGACATATCGATATACAGGGTCAAATTGTATATCAACATTCCTTAGGAGGCATAGACATCCTCTAAGAAAGGGTTTATTAAATTTCTACAAGATATTGAAATATCCATATACGAAGTAGCAGGAAACCTCTACTCAATGGTTATTTTGATAATATGTCGTATTTATTTATTTCTAGAATAAATTCTTCTATTCTATTCTTCTAGGAATGCAAAGGTACGCAGTAACACGTTCGATTATTATTCACAAGGCGTACAGTATAAATCTATATAACCCTATGTTACATATTACTTGAACATTCAGTATAATGACGTGACAAATAACCGGACATCGCCCGGAGTGATTCATCGCTGACCGCCACATAAATCACGTCGGCACTTGTTAATATACTGATGAAAAATCACTTTGTACTTTGGGTGTAGTGTAAGCTATTAAAACATGACAGAAAGCTGACCAGATCAGTATTGGTTGACCGTCCAATCCAAATTAATTTGCCAATTTTTTCTTAGGATGACTATGACCGGAATATGGTTATGTATCGCCGATTGTTTATCCTGTTTCAAAATATTTCAAGAGTTCGATTCATAATATTGATAATAGTTTCAATGCCTGCCGAGACCTGTTTATGGGTATATTGTTCCATTGATATATCCTGGAGCGGGTCACGACGCGTGTACAACATGACAACAACATTACATTAAACTTCTCTAAGTGGCCTCTACACGTTGGATCCATATCCCCGCGCACGCTCACTAAACAACCGGGTTTAAGCCCGTGAATCTAAGAGATATAATAATAATAATAACTCTTTATTGTACCATGAGATGGCAATCAGAAATACATAATACACATGAGAGAGTACAAAAGGCGGCCTTATCGCTAATGCAATTGCTTCCAGACAACCTTAGGAATAAAATTGATAGACAAAGCATAACAGAAGGTCGTATCAAAAACTTAACGTAAGATACGGTACACAAAGATACAAAAATATCTTGAAGATGTCATCTGAATGATGTTTATGAAAAAGTTCAGTTTTCCATCTAACAGCTTTTAGATCTATTTTGTAGAATTAAATAGGTTCCTTTTTCACACTTAAATTTTTCAGCACAATTCTCATGCACCTGGCTATCCATTTCACTAGTTAATTGCGATCTCACCTCACAAAGGGCCCTCAGAGTCCTCCTTTTGTACCCTCTCGGCCGCAAACTTTTTTAATCTACCGCCTTTTGATAGGTGCAGAATGGAAACATTTTCTATTTTCTTAACTAGTACTGTAATTTTAGAAGTTTGGTAATCGTACTATAATATATATATTATATACAGTAGTAATTACTAAATACCTATTGAAAATGCTGTTAAATTAGTTACTTAGATTTATTTTTATTTTATTTGCACGAGGATTTATAATTCTGTTATTAATAAAGCAAATTGTACTGTTCCACGTAATTAAATTTATTTTGAAGTTGGTTAAAATAAATTTAAGATTTCGCTTTATTGTATTATTAAGGTAAACAGACGGTGTTTGTTTCCCGCCCGGTAGTCGAATGGCTAGCAGTCGCTACTTTGACTCCGAGGTCACGGATTCGATCCCCGCACAAGACAATTATTTGTGTGCATGCCCATATCTGTATGTCTTGCACTGAATGTTTTCTATGTATTATAAGTATATTTACAAAAAAAAAATATTATTGTATATATGTAATGTATTTAAGTACATTTATCAGTTGTCCCATAACTGTATGTCTTGTACTGAATGTTTTCTATGTATTATAAGTATATTTACAAAAAAAAAATATTATTGTAAATATGTAATGTATTTAAGTACATTTATCAGTTGTCTAGTACACATAGTACTAGTTTTGCTTAATTTGGGACTATATGGTGCAGTGTGAATTGTAAGTGTCGGCCTAGAATAATAAGTCCAGAGAATATGTGAATTGTATATTTGCCCACTAATCAACAAAGTTTCATAAACATCAGGTATCACTCAAAAATTACTGAACCCAATAACATTATATCTATAAATTGTACATTTTAGGTGCAAGTGGTTCATTAACATCTTTGAACCAAAGCCAACATCACCTACATATGGTGCACCCTGCTGATTTACAAACGAGGCTCTGGCGAAAAGAGAGGATGGCATAGCATATTTTTTAAGCTGCCCGACTGACGTACTGGAAGTACCTCCACCTCACAGAATACCGGCACCAAATAAGAACTCCCTTGAGAGTTGTTGATTTCATGCGAGTGAGTGAGGTCACCAGAAAGAAAGGAAGGAGTATACGGTGGCATTGGATCGGTGACCCCTTGGTGTTGCTGATCTCCACGGGCGGTGGTGATTGCTTTCCATCAGTTGACCCACTTGCTCGTTGGCCCCCTCTCATATAAGTTAAAAAAAAGCGGACATAACAGATATTCTTGCCCAACGAACTTAGAAATTATATTTACATTTCTCAAACACCTACCAAATTCAGGTCAAGAGTTATCATGACATAAGCTCATGTTTAACTCACTTTCCTCACTAGGCAAATAATAGAAATTTTCCAGCATCTCTTTGTGTAAAACCGAAACAAGTTTTGCAACGAAACTGATTTACACATAACATCACCTGCGGGAGTCGACCTCGCCGCTACCAATAAATATGACCCGACAATTTGTTACTCTGAAAACTTTGCGTTTCAGAGATTGTTAGGCAAAACATTTTCAATTCTTCGTAGTAGAGGTAGGCAACATTTTGAATATCCGATACTATAAAACGAACAATTCTTTATATATGCCTAACAAGCAAACAAGTGAGATTTAAAATATAGAAAATAGGTCTAGCTAGTCTAGCTAGATTGTTTTAGCTCGGTCGACTCGGTACTATCAAATCTGTATATATATAAAATAATCCCAGTTTCCTTTGATTACAGCATCATTTTCCGATTTCACAAATTCTTTATTATTCTGTTTTTGTTATTGTCAAGAAAAGGTTCTTATGAAAAAAAACTGAACGACAATATAAACCTTTCTAATGTAACTTTATGTTGTTTGACAGAAATGTCAGTCTGTTGACAGATTGCGAAACCAATTCGAATTCAATATTCACTGTTAAGAAGTCAGGACAACGTCTGTCGGTCTAGTTGTTTAATATTAATGCCCAAAACTCTAAGTGTATTAAACTGATAGATTAAAATAATAACATTTTTTTCCTTGGCATTAAATGACAGATAAGCTAATGGACCGCCTGATGTTAAACAATTGGCGTAGTTTGCAGACACTGACAATCCAATACATCACGCGCAGATTTTAATAATCGCTGCTAACGCGGAACCTCCTCAGTGTCTTCCTGGTTACCTTATTGGCACGATTACAACAATCTTAAAACGTTAAAAAAATATTTTATTTCATAATTAAATTAATTTTGTTATTTGTAGTTAAGTCATAAAAAATAGTTTAGTAACACCGGTAAACTAAAAACACCGTCTACGGCGTAGCCTCCTAGCGCACCCCCTCTACGGCGTAGCGGGGTTGTTTACAAAAACAAGATGACTGGCTTAACGCGCCCGTGTCTTTATTGGCGTAGGCTTGTTGTTGTCTGGGGATCGCTTTATGCATTATGTTACTACCAAAAATATTTATATTTGTAACTGTGTTACAAAGAAAAAACATAACAAAATTAAATCGACTTTTGTAACACAGTGAGACGTATCAAATACGGTTTCAGTTACTAAAAATTCTCCTTAGTATTTATAATTCATTCAATTCTGTAACTGTAAAATAAACAAGGTAAACTAATAATAATATAATAATTTATTAATAATTTCTGGCATTTCGGGGGCCCATCTAGTGAGTGGTAAGCCATCGCCTGCCGCAAATAACTAGCAATAAAAGCAGTTATGGCAGGCGTCCGTCCCTCTTCTGTAATAGCCCGGTATTAAGTTCACCCAGATCTCATCTCCATAGCCCAATTTTTTTACATCACTCTCTGAAATAATCTCAACACCTCCCGAGACCTGCTCATGGATATATCGTTCCATTGATAGATCATGGAGCGGGTCACGGCGGGCGTACAACATTACATCAAATTTCTCAAAGGGGCCTCTACGTGTTGAATCTATATCCTCGCGTATGCCTATCAAATGACCGGGCTTGACCCGTGAATTAAGAGAGAACCATAATATAGACGTTAAGTGGAAATTGCCATTATGTTGAAATCGCCGTATTGGATTAAAACGGCGACATTTACATAATCATTCATTGTCACGAGAACCAAACGAATGTGCAAAATTTTAGCTCAATCGGATACTAGGAAACGGGTCAAAATTAACTTCCAAGATTTGATTATAGACACCGCCGTGAAACTAAATAAAAGCGTGTAAAATGACTAGCTAAAGAGAGGTAAGTCATGTCGAGCCCGACCTAGCAAGTACCTCCACCTCACAGAAAGCCGCAGCCAATTAACAATACCCTTGGGGATTATTGTCGTCAATCCTTATTCATCCCACTGCTGGGATACGGGCCTCCCTTCAATCGATGGGGTTAAGAGCATACTCCACCACGCTGCTCAACTGTGGGTTGGCGGAGTCAGTGTTTTCAAGCCGCCTAAACGCCACTGACTTGGCTTAACGACTGTCGTCTAACGACAACAGCCGGGACCGACGGCTTAACGTGCCCTCCGAAACACGGAAGAGCTCGAGATACATAAACCCATCTATGGACAGGCTACGGTACAGGTGACATTACTTGACTTGCGTGATCGATCAGACTGAGAATTATTGTATTCCTACAATTGAGTGAGGTTACCAGACATTTGCGTGCTTATTGTACTTTCGGTGCGAATTTTTACACGTGCAGCCTGTGGGCTAGGTATACTCAAAAAGCTTACAGCTCTCTTCATATCCAGTATAATAACGCATTCAGGGTGCTGTTACGGCTACCTCGTTTCTGCAGTGCATCAGGGATGTTCGCCGAAGCAGGCGTAGACTGCTTCTACGCAACAATGCGTAAACGGTGCGCGTCCCTTGTACGCAGGGTGCGGGCGAGTGGTAACAGCATCCTGAATATGATTGCTGGCAGATTAGACTGCGTATATGTTAACCATTCCTGTGCCATTTCGGGGGAAGTGGTGCAGGAATGGCCACTTTAAATTTAATATATCAACTTAATATCTTTACTAACATAGTTTATAAGCATTACTAACAACATGAGTCTCTGTTACTTAATTCAATAAAAATATTCATTCATTCATTTGCAACAGGGGTAAGAGTGCTCGGCCTAACTCTGTATACCATCCTGGTATTATAAACATCAAATATTTTTTATCACATACAAGTCTTTTTACATTTCAAAAACAATATTAGTGATGGCCTTAGCATTTAGATTATTAAGCGATTAGATCTATTAATATAATTAGTATTTAAGGTGAATCAAGACAGGTTGCGTTGAGTATTATTTATATTAAATTTGGATATAAAATAACGACACGTTTATACCGTTGGAGCTAATATTAATGACTTGTTTGGACAAAACAAACTGCGTTTTAATGAATTTATAATGAACATATAGTTGCAATTATTAATATATTTTTAAACATCAATTTTGAACAAATATATTTCAGTTATGTTTTATTTTATTTATAAATCGAAACCGCTTTAATTTATCAGAATAATACACAATTTTTTGTAGATATTATTATGTGACATATTTCTTATTTCTTCTCCACATCGGCTTTTACATACATACCAAAATAATAAATTTTTTTTTTATTATTTTGGTATGTATGTATTTTGGTATAAACACCACACCATCCACACCATAAACATGTTTTAATATGTAAAAACAGAAAAAAATAAACAATAAAAACCCTACTGCAAAATTCAAATTATTTTTTTCGTGAACGCCATATTTAAATAATATACCATATTTCACACTTACAACTGAAACGAATCTAATGACATATATAAAAACATATAATATTACATTGCGCGTGTGTCAGTCTAATAGAACACGCAAGTTAAGCAACGTCTATAGATGGGTTTAGCAGCCTGTCTATAGATGGGTTTATTTATCTCGAGGACCGACGGCTTAACGTGCCCTCCGAAGCACGGAGGAGCTCGAGCTAAAGAAACCCATCCATGATCAGACTACGGTTGTTGTTGCTTAACTTGCGTGTTTGATTAGACTGACACGCGTAACGAAGCCACCGATCTCCTCAAAATATCTTCCAAAATATACGCCAATTTATTATTTAACCGCAAATTCTAATTGTTTCATTACGCATAACGCATACAATACGAAGAATAACAGTGTTGCCAGTAAGCGGAGTAATGGGGCGTCGCAAGTCAACAGGCAGACAGGTACTCGCCTTGTAAACAGGTACATTACTTTATATAGACACTATAGGCACAGTATAAGTAATAGTACTAACGTAAGGACTAAATTAATTAGATAAAACAGTGTTGTCAGATCGTAACCAAAATTAAATCAACGGATGACCTACAGAAATCTACTTATTACTAGGCTTTTATATACTACAAGACAAGGCAGACAAGCAAACGGCCCGCCTGTTGTGTGCGCAGCCATATTGACGCAACATGACATATCAATCGCGCGCCGCCACCCCCGCTACCGTCGCAGCAACTACTTCCTTTCTAGTGACCTCACTCACTCGCAGGAACACCAAAATCTATAAGGGAAATGTTATTTGGCTGCAGTAATCTATGAGGTGAATGTACTCCCACAGTCTGGCAGCTTACAAATACGCTGTACCCTACCTCTCCTTTGCCGGAACTCATTCACTACTCGGCAGGGTGCACCACATGCAGGCGAGGTTGGCTTTGGCTCCAAAAATAGTGGTGAGCCGCTTACATCCCAAAATAAATAAAATAAAATAGAAGACAAAAATTTTCACATCACAATGTAATCTTTCCAATAAAAGTTATTTGCTTTCATGTGTATGCATGTGTATGTAGCTCTTAAAATTTTGTGCACTAGAACCTTGTATAAAAGAACTCTTATGACCAGGATCAGTTGGAAACTAACAATTGTCTTTTTAACCGACTTCAAAAAAGGAGGAGGTTCTCAATTCGACTGAATTTTTTTTTTTTGTATGTATGTTATTTGATATCTTCGCGAATTTTTAAAATTCTTTTTTTATTTGAATGGGTATGATTGCAAGGTGGTCCGATATTCACCAAGTCAGGATCTGATTATGAGATCCCAGGAAAATCAAGGGAAACTCTTAAATTTTATAAGCACGTATGGTCAAATTTTTATTTTTTATTTGAAAGGGTATGATTGCGAGGTGGTCCCATATTCACCAAGTCAGGGTGTGGTGAGGGGATCCCAGAAAAATCGATGGAAACCCTTAAATTTGCCCCGTTGCCGGCTGAAGTCGGTTTTTATTTTTTCTTAAAAATCATTAGTATTATACTAAACGATTTGATAGAACTACAAAGAAATGTAATTTCTTATTAAAAACATAGCAAACCATCTCCCGTAAGACTCCTGTACAAACAAAAATTAATACCTAACAAAAAACATTTAACTAGCACTGAAACAACGCTGTTATTCAATTTGAAACAGTAAGAAAACGGCAAAGACAATTGAAAGATAAATCACGAAAATTTTAAAAGGAACGCACTACAAAAATGTGAGTTGAATTTCCATCTTTTTTGTGAATCATGTTTTTAAAATAATGGCGGGCGAAATACGGCGCAGCTTAAAAATCTTCCGCGCTATCTACTGGCGGCCGGCCAAACTACCTGCACAATAAATAATACAATCTGAGGTCACACTCGCACTCTGTACACACGAGCGACTCTCTGCAATAATAGAAATAACTTACGAAAATTATTATTAAATTGCAATGAAATATCTATTTTGTTATTTTCTATTCAAAAGGGGGTCATCCCTTTCGAGATCAGTCAGATGGCCTATTCCAAAATATAAATCCAAAGTTTCGGTCGGTAAGTTAGAACGTTGGGATTTTTTTAAACGTTCTACTATTATTATATATTATACGTCATTGGTTGTAGTTTAATATGTCATTTGGACAATCAATTAACCAACGCGAAACATGTGTCAGATAAAAACTCAGTTACTCAGTTCCATTGATTGATTTCTAACTTTCGTCCGTAACTTGGTGTTATAACTTTGGGAATATTATACTACTTTTGCGTGATTCTAATATACCTAACTATAAATTCAATGCACTTTGCTAAAAATTAAACTGAAATTGTTTCTTATTTGTTACTCAACTTGCCTTCATTTATACCAATAAATTGTCGCATAATCGTCTAAAATAGTCGTGAGTGTGCATCTTGCGACATGCGTATTGCCGCGAGGAACAACGATAACTGCCACTGTAATAGGTTCACGTATATTTTAGGATTGCCCCAAAATTATAATGTTTGTTGTAGATCTCACCCCGTATTTTTAGTTGTGTTTTTAGAATAACCTGAAATGGATTCATTTTTAGGGTTCCGTACCCAAAGGGTAAAAAGGAACCCTATTACTAAGGCTCCGCTGTCCGTCCGTCCGTCCGTCCGTCCGCCCATCCATCTGTCACCAGGCTCAAGAACCGCGATAGTTAGACAGTTGAAATTTTCACAAATGATGTATTTCTTTTGCCGCTTTATCGACAAATACTAAAAACCAGAATAAACTAAATATTTAAGGGGGTCCCAAACAACAAACATGATTTCTTTGCTCGTTTTTGCTCGCAATTGACAACGGCAATAGGTAGACGCTTGAAATACTCACATAATATTTAGTTATATATTCACTTCAGAAATAAAATAAATAAATAAAAATAAAACAAATATTTAAGGGGGACTCCCATAAAACAGACGTGATTTTTTTACCCTTTTTTGCGTGGTAATGGTACGGAACCCTTCGTACCGATTAACACTTGGCCGGTTTTGTTTTTATATATGAGAGGGGGCATGTGGGTCACCTGGTGGAAAAATTTTCACATTTTCTCATTGCATGCAATTTTCACGACATATTTGTAGGTTCTCAAAATTTGATGGGAATATTATAGTCATTTTACGGTGCTCTTACACAAATATGCGTTATTTTTTTTTTTTTAATCCTGTGGAATAAACCACTTCGTTTTTGGGAATCTAATCGGTATCGAATGATATTGCATTGCTCAGTCGTCATATACTAATTATATTATTGTATTATATGTGATAAAATAAAATTGTTTCCTGTTTCTTTGTTTTTTCGCACGCAAACTTAAACAATTATTTGCACAAAATACGGCAAATTAAAAAAATGCAGGTGAAAAAAGACAATGTAAGATCTTATTTATTTATTTATTTATTATTATGTATTTAATCATACAAAATAGCATGCAAATATAATTTACAACTTTTTTTATTTTTTATTGAATTTATTCGTGCATTGAATTTTGTTGAAGTTTTCGTAATCGTTTGGTGAAGAGAGTAAAACTTCTTTAAAACTTTTCTCTACTTCTATTATAATATATTTAACACTTCGACCCGTATTCATCGTACTACTGGCATACAGGTCTCCCTTTCAATCGACGGAATTTAGAACGTACTCCACCTCCAGCAGGGACCGACGGCTTAACATGTCCTCCAAAGCACGGAGAAGCTCGAGATAAACAAACCAATCCGTAAACAGGCTACTGTTGACGTTGCTTAAATTGCGTATTCTATTAATTATTTATATCAAGATAAATATATTATATAGGGGTATACGAAATTTTAAAACCTTTTATACTTGTATAAGTTAGTTAGTGTATATTTATCCTCCCCAACCCGTTTGGCCAGCTGCAGCGTGGGGAGTGTAGGCCAAATCCTCCTTCCGTCTAGGATGGACGAGAGAGGGTCGTGCTCCTGTAGTGGAGACTAAAATGGACCTGATGATGATGATGATAGACTGAAACTTAATTAGATCTTTTTATATCCAGACAAATGGTCCCCGGTTCGATTCTTGCTTGCTTATATCTTCAACCTTTTACTTTGGTGGTTGAAAAATTAATTAGGCTCCACTTCCTTTGACGAAAAACCGAAAAACTTAAAGTGCTTTTTTCTTTGAGAAGTTCAAAGTGAGGGCGAGCTTACGGCTTGAAAGTTTACGAGAAGGATTTAAAATAAGTACTTAATTTTATTAGTAAAAGAAACACTCATTTTTGAAACAATTACGAACTCCATGTTGATATTGAAACTATTTTTCTTTAAAACAACATATCCTTTTATTGCATAGACAAACACACTTTTCACCACTCCCCGGCCACTCCATACAAATGTCGCGTCGTTTAAGTACTACATGAACAATGACGTCTGTGCACAGCGTAAATTAGCGTGTGTGCGTGTGGCGCCATACAAACTGTTCCAGATTTATCTCAGAG
Source organism: Hypsopygia costalis (assembly GCA_937001555.2). Lineage (NCBI taxonomy): Eukaryota > Metazoa > Arthropoda > Insecta > Lepidoptera > Pyralidae > Hypsopygia > Hypsopygia costalis. The sequence goes on from OW443331.2 coordinate 1,557,279, forward strand.
CGAAGGTGAGGTCGACACGAGAAAGCGGCAGGGAGTGGTCATACTGTACGTAGTACTGTTACTTACACTGTTCTTTCACAATGACGCATAATATTAATCTAGCATGTTTATAACGTATTTATTAGTTATATTAACTTAATTATTAAACACTAAGTATATATTGGCCGTGTGGTTTCCGGCAGACTAGAATAGAATCACTCCGTCTCTTCCCGTGGATGTCGTACAAGGCGACTAAGGGATATACATTAACCAAACATCGATCAGGCCTCCCCAACCCGTCTGGCCAGCGTGGGGAGTGTAGGCCAAATCCTCCTTATGTCTGGGACGGACGAGTGGGTCGCGCTCCTGTAGTGGAGACTAAAATGACCTGATGATGAAATATATATAAATTTTAGTGCATTGCATCTAAAATTGCTAAAAACCAGTCAAAACAGAGTTGGACATAAAGATTTCGTACCAATCTCTTCATCAGCCTGTATTCACCCACCGCATGTAGGCCGTCCCCAATGCTTTCCACCAAATACGATCCTCAGCCCTCCGCATCCAGCCGCTTCATGCCTCTTTCTTAAGGTTATCAGACCATATAGAAGAGCCATCCAACAATTCGTCGTTGGGCAACGTGCAAATACGCTGGGCCTTACTCCACTTTTGCCAGAGCCCATTTCGGTAATCGGAAGGGTCCAGCACGTGCAGGTGAAGTTGATAGGTTGGCTATGACCCTAAAGATTATGATGAACCACTTACACACCAAAGTAATATTTTTATTGTATTTTAATTTTAATATAGAACCAATAATTTTAATATTTGCATGCTATTCAATATGGCTAAAAAGGTTAAACCACATTAGAACAGCACGAATGTATGTGACACAAGTAATGTGTATACCGTATTTAAGTTCATCATCATCATCATCATCAGCCTGTATCTATCCACTGCTGGATATAAGCCTTCCCCAATGCTTTCCACCAGATACGATCCTCCGCCTTCATCTCGTTTTCTTAAGGTCATCGGACCATCTAGAAGGAGGGCGTCCAACGCTTCGTCGTCCTACGCGCGGCCTCCACTCTAATACCTTCCTCCCCCATCTGCCATCACTTACTCGGCAGATGTGACCCGCCCATTGCCCCTTCAGCTTGCAAACTCGAAAGGCTATGTCGACAACTTTAGTTCTCCGTCGAATTTCTTCGTTCCGGATTCGATCCCTCAGAGAAACCCCGAGCATAGCCCTCTCCATCGCTCGCTGCACGACCTTTATCCTGTGGACCAGTCCAACGGTCAGTGTCCAAGTCTCTGCACCATAGGTCATTGCAGGGAGGACGCACTGGTTGAAGACTTTAGTCTTCAAACATTGGGGTATCTTTGCGGTGAAGATGTGCCGAAGTTTTCCAAAAGTATTTAAGTGCAAATAAATAATTACTTTAAACTGTACAATAAATTCATTACGTAAATATCAGAAAGACATAAATAACAATGCAATATTTACTCGAAAGAGCTTCTAAAAGCGTAAGACAAAAGGCATCGAGAGGGGAGTCAACATGTTAACAGTGTGATATATTTTGTTCTGCGGAGGTGAACGAGGTGGACTGATAGACCCTCCATTATTGCTGCCCGGGAGCACGCAGCTAGGAAATAAACTTACATTCGTCGTCCTACGCGCGGCCTCCACTCTAATACCTTCCTCCCCCATCTGCCATCACTTACTCGGCAGATGTGACCCGCCCATTGCCCCTTCAGCTTGCAAACTCGAAAGGCTATGTCGACAACTTTAGTTCTCCGTCGAATTTCTTCGTTCCGGATTCGATCCCTCAGAGAAACCCCGAGCATAGCCGTCTCCATCGCTCGCTGCGCGACCTTTATCCTGTGGACCAGTCCAACGGTCAGTGTCCAAGTCTCTGCACCATAGGTCATTGCAGGGAGGACGCACTGGTTGAAGACTTTAGTCTTCAAACATTGGGGTATCTTTGCGGTGAAGATGTGCCGAAGTTTTCCAAAAGTATTTAAGTGCAAATAAATAATTACTTTACTTTAAACTGTACAATAAATTCATTACGTAAATATCAGAAAGACATAAATAACAATGCAATGTTTACTCGAAAGAGCTTCTAAAAGCGTAAGACAAAAGGCATCGAGAGGGGAGTCAACATGTTAACAGTGTGATATATTTTGTTCTGCGGAGGTGAACGAGGTGGACTGATAGACCCTCCATTATTGCTGCCCGGGAGCACGCAGCTAGGAAATAAACTTACATTATATGGATGTGGCGCTGATACAGTACATTTCATTTCTACTTACCTTCGCTATTATCGCACAGTTGGGGGTGTAAGTGGTTCATCAACAACTTTGAAACAAAACAAACTCACCTGCACCCTGCTGACTGACAAACGAGGCTCTAGCGAAAAGAGATGTAGGGCGGTTTTTTTATGCTGCCCGACTGGGGAAGTACCTGCACCTCACAGAATACTGCATCCAAATAACCATCTCTTGAGGATTGTCGTGTTCCAGTGAGTGAGTGAGGTCACTAGAAAGAAAGAATGGAAGGAGTATAGGCTGGCAACGGATTATTGCAACAATTGTTGCAATAATCAGTGCAGCCAAACCAGGGAGAACTCTCACATAATCGGGAGTTTTAAGGTCCCAATCTCTCCATCTCCCAATCTCCCACACTAATTTCCAGCGTGTATTTTTTTCTATTTCGGAATGTAACTAGTTCATCAAAATAATTGAACCACAGCCAAATTCACCTGCACGCGGTGCACCCTACAGCGTTAATCAGGAGGCTTCACATCAGGAGGGCCGTATGCTTGTCAGCCACCCGACGTAGTATAAAAAAAAATAGCAGGGGCATGTACAAGTGTACATTTGTTGTTTTTATAAAGATTGAGGAAGTTTTAATAGTCGCAACAAATAACATGATTGCAGGCGTATTACGCAATTAGAAGGCACCAAATATCATCGTCGACTCTCGGGCGTAATGTCGGAAGATCAAGGCGAGGTGTCGAATACTTTACATATTTAAGACAACATCATTACTATTTAAATTACTGTAATATTTCTCACGTGTATTTATACGACTAGCTTGCCCCAGCGACATCCCGACTTCGCCAGTATCCCGTGGGAATTTTTGCAAAATCATTTTTTTTGCTATTTCTTTTTTATATTTCGTTATTTTTCATTGAGATAAATTAATCATAAACCAACAGACAAAAAATCCATGAAATGTTTCTTGTCTGCTATAGGGATAAACAAAACATGGTAAGTGATTCCCAAAAATTATTGCAAAAAAATTTCAATGTAATTATTGTCTGTCTGGTCGTAATAAATTATGCAAACTCAGTCGTGGGCTTTCGCCAGTAATCAATTTAATATGGAAATAATTCTGTTAAAATTATTATAAAACGAAGGTTGATGAGGATTTGAATACTGTGGGTTAGGTCATGTCTGATATTAATTTAAATTAAATACGTATGAATAAACTTAAAAAAAAAACAGCGAGGTGGAAGAAGAAGGAAAACATTTATCGCAATATGATATGCATAATAAAGTAGACGAACTTGATAGTAACGCAAATATTTTTATAAAAATATATTAAATAAATAAATATTCCTGGACAAATTACACACGAGCATCGAAGTCCCACCCAAACTAACCAAAGCTTGTACTATGGGTACTAGATAACTGATATAATATTTACTTAGAAAACACCCAGACCAAGACAAACAGACATGCACACAAATATTTGTCTTGTGTGGGTTTCGAACCCGCGACCTCGGAGTCAAAGTGACCATTCGACCACCGAGCTCGTCAAAAAAACAATATATACATTTTCTTATTTTCATTACAGTCAAAACCACTTTTGGCTGCAAAAATAGGTCAAAAATAACTTTGGCTTAGAACGTTTGTCAAAACCACTTTTAACTGACTTATGCAATCAAAAGTAGTTTTGGCAGAAAACGTTGGTTAGGTTTGGTTAAGTTTGTGATTATAGATGTTCAGCCGGCTAAAATCGTTTTAAACCAAGCGGTTTAAAACGGTTTTTTTTTTCACTAGAAACGGTTTTTAACCATTTTGGCTGGATAGAAACGGGTTTATTCGTTCGGACGTCGCTCAAAACCATTTTTGTCTGATATAAAATAATTTTCCCTGGTTTTGAGTTTTGACTGTAACATCTATATGTATAAGTCACGTGTTACGATGTTTGTCCTCGAATAACTCGGAAACTACTTAACAGATTTCCACAAAATAGGATCCTACGCTTCCCTCATCCAGCCACTTCCAATTATTCCACAATTCCTGCACCCAAATGGTATAAAAAAATGGGGTGTGTCTGTGCCATGGACACGGCCGTGTGTTGTACGTGAATACGTTATATGCACTAAAAATATCTCAAAATGTCAGCGCTTACTCCTCCCCCGCGCGCAATGTTCAATAGTCCTTACTTAGCGTAATAAATTCTTTGATCCTTCATCTATCCACTGGTGTGATTGAATTTTGGATGGTGATGATAGATACGAAACTACAACGCCAAACTGTATCCCCCGATTTTGTTATCATCCAATTTTTGTATTGCCCACGTATGGTAGCAAATTTACGTCAAAATACGTAAAATGCGCATTATATCCACTTTTTAATTTTTTTCGCACATCCCAGTCTCAAGGCATACAGGAACTAGAATGGGTCTAAGCACGCATGACTCAGGTACTTTAGATTAACCGTCTAGACTCACGAATGTCGCGCCTTATTTATTGCTCATACGTACATGCGTTTCCAATTTAGATGGTGCTTTTTAGTGCAAAAGATTTATACATGAGCCAAATTGTTTTACTACGAATACCTAGTGCTGGGCAAAATAATTCACATGCGCCCAAAACAAACAACTTTTTAAGGTATTTTCTTTGGGCCCATGTGAATTATTTTTAAGGTATTAATTGTATATTCAATGGATATTTAATTAAATGTATATTTTTAAAGTGTTGACAATTTTTGTAGTGGTTTTACTAAGCACCTAGACCGTCATCGAAAAGTTCCACCCTTCAGCTTCAGCAATAAGTTTTGTATGTATGTATTCTTGTATGTACGAATTGTACGAGTATATATTATTATATTAATTATTTTCTTGAAATTATTTTAGTACGCATTTTTATCGTTTCTCTCTGACCCACTCAATAGTGTCTTTGCACCCCCTTCCTCTGTTTATAACCAATATCCTAAAGGAAAATTAGTAGATAATGCATTAGCATTAAGTTAGCATTTTGTATATAAAATTGTGTGCAATAAAGTTTAAATAAATAAATAACTGAGTTGAACACATACATTTTCCCGAGACAAAACGTAACCTACATAGGTTCATACTGTACAAACACAGTACAGTATGTACTTACAGAACAGTATGTACTGTACAAACAGTACATACTGTTTGTACAGAACAGTATGTACTGTACAAACAGTACATACTGTTCTGTATGTACGTCGAGCCCAGTGGTCGCGGGTTCAAGACCCGCACGTTTGTGTGCATATGTGTTTGTCTTGCTACTGGTACATAACATATGTGTTTACAAAAAAATGTACCTATATTTATCAGTTATCTAGTACCCATAGTACAACTTTGCTTAGTTTGGGATAATATCTTGGTGTGTAATTTGCCCTAGTATATTTATTTATTGATTATTCCAGACCGCAATCTATCTCTGTGTCAAATTTCGTCCCAGTCCGTCCAATCGTTCTGGCTGTATTGAAAAACAAACATCCATCCATCTTTTCGCATGTACAAAAGTAGTAAGAGAATGGTTACGATTCCTACAAACATGAAATATGTGCAAATCGTTCATAACTATTATGTTAATAATCATTATTAATAACAATAAATATATTATTTAATTTCTAATGTAAGTAATAATACGCGTGTACTAGGCCAGCAGCAAACATAAAATTTATTACAAATCGTTAAAACACTAATATTAGTGTTCAAATTGTTGTTTCATCAACTACAATGACATTTTAAAATTATTTTACGAGAAAAATTAATTATTAAATTATTTATTGTTAACATTAAACATTACAAATGGCTATTTTTTTAATAATTATGATTTGCGTTGTAAAATACTCGTGTGTGGCGAGTTATGTTGATTAGGACACTATTGAAAAACGGGAGCTCACCACACATTCCCAACGATGTGAAGATACTTTCATCCACCGTAGTATAAAAATGAAATGACTATAATAAGTTTGCCCTTTGCGTATTCTACCAACTGTAAAATGGGTTATGTCAGAACGGAGGAGTTGTTTGATGTGATGCCCAAGGGAATTCTATATTCACACCGCTCGCCATTTGCAGATAATTCATCCTCACACATTAGAACCTAATTGGACGCGTACTGTACGGTTCCAGAGGAGGTTTCGACCTCGAACTCTTGAGTTGTGGAAAGAACTCCCTTCTTGAACCCCATGAAGTCTCCTGGAAGACCTTGCTTCCCATGAGACTTCATGGGGTACGAGAAAGACGTAAAGGGGTTTTTTACAGGGTCGGCAAAGGTTGTGTGAAGTCTCTGGTGTCGCAAGCGTTCATAGCCTGCGATGACTGCATAGGATCAGGCAGATCGTACACTTGTTTAACACCCTAGACGTATAAAAAAAAAATTACAACGAGTGCTCGTCATGATAGTAACCGTTGGAAATCCCTGTCTCTAACGATCTCTACATGATTTTGTCACAAAGAATTTGTTCATATAAAGTCCGACTTTTAAGGCTCCTCTTCACAATGGGACGTGTTGGCCCATCAAATGATCGTCCATAATCGCCGCCATGATCGGGCAGCTCTCCACACAATCGTGTCTATTCATTTACTGACTGTCTACTGTTATGATAAGACGTCTATCGATGATGGATATCAAAGTGATCACGGCTGCGGCAATATTTCTACTTAGCTCTTATAATCATTTACTTAATGTGCGCAAAAACAGAATTGTGAATTGTAAAATCCAATTCTCATTTTGATATGGCAGACAAGCATACGGCCCATATTAACGCTCGCAACATATAATATCGCTCGCGCGCCGCCACCCCCGCTGCCAACGCAGCTTTTTCTTCCTTTCTGGTGACCTCACTCACTCGCAGGAACACAACATCCCTCAAGGGAATTGTTATTTGACTGCGGTATTCTGTGAGGTGGAGGTTGTACTTCGGGGAATGTATTCCCCAGTCTGGTAGCTTACAATTACGCTTCCTACCTCTCTTTTGGCCAGAGCTTCGTTTGTCAGTCAGCAGGGTGCACCGCGTGCAGGTGAAGTTGGCTTTGGTTCAAAGATCTTGATGAACCACTTACACCCCAAATTTTTGATATAGTTCTATGAACCGAAAAGGTTTTTCATTCGTTCACGTCACCATATTGTGTTTGTAAATCGACAGAAAGAACTAGATACATAAGTACAGAACACTAAGAATATGTCCCTCTTTATTTTTTTACCGAGACGTCTACACGTCTACACTGTACCCGAGACAACTACGTACTGACTAATCGGCGATGTGTGGACGCGCACACAATCATGGGCCAACATTCCTTTGATGTACCGACAACTTACCGATTATCGGCGATGACGCCCGATCACAGACAAACACTCACGATCACGCCCTCTACACAATCGTGCTTGTCTGTAATCGTCCATCATGGGCCATTGTGAAGAGGGGCCATTAGATTATACGTAAAGGTCGTTTCACACCTGAGCAGACGTGCGATGTTCCGACTACGCCGCACCGAGCCGTGCCAAATGCGGTCCGTTTCCGGCCCTTCACGGCACTAGATAAAGTTTAATGTTCCTTTATTGTTAATAGCTAGCTTTGAGGTCGACATCTTACTCTTGAAAATATCTTTTTAGTTTAGAAAATGTATTAATGTAGAGTTAATGCGGTTATATGTTAGGAACAATAATTTGACACTACACATTTTCTTTATATTTTTAAAGGAAAGAAAAGAATGTTTTTATTGTAGATAAAATATTTAAACAATAACTCTCGAAAGTTGCAAGTGGTTGTAGCAACATTTAACACATGTTTGAATATAGGGAAATTTCGTTTTCATGCAAATAAACTACGATTGTGTAATGACTCTAGTCACTATATAATAAATATTTTAAAAAAGGAAAAATTCACCCGATAATTAGGCGGGGGCCTAGGTGGGATTTGAACCCACGACCTCTCGATTACCGGTCGAGAGCTCTTCCAGGTGAGCTACCAGGAAGGTTTGTGATGGTGGCGAATTTTTACATTTTATATTTTACTGCTGTGAACTCACAGTGTGGCGCCATCTACTTATTTCTCAGTTTTTTTTATAACACCAAACTTATTAAGTTTATTATTTAAATACTACATCCTCACCACTATATTTTTAAAATTAAATAATGATACCAAGTGTGTGAGCACATTACTGCTGGACAGGTCTCCTTTCAACCGAAGGGGTTTATAGCATACTGCACCACGCTGCTCAACTACGGATTGGCGGAGACCAGTGTTTTCAAGCCGCCCAAAGGCCACTGACTTGGCTTAACGACTGACGTCTAAAGGCAACAACCGTGACCACGTCAGAGGGCTCTGAACTACGGAGGAGCTCGAGATAAAAAAGCCATCCATAGACAGGCTACGCTCGACGTTGCTTAACTTGCGTGATTGATTAGACTGATATGCGCAACGACGCCATCGAACTTCTCTTAATAGTTATTGTGACATAAATATATACAGTAACATTCAAATAAATTATTCGTTTCAACATCAACATTTACCATTTATTTATCATGAAAACCAATACTGCGATCCTTCATACATATTTAACCACTTCAGTGACTTTTCAGGAAAACCTTAAGATCTCACACTCGAGTGCAGGTCACATTCGTTCAACATTCAGTTGCAAGGAGGTGAGGAACGACCGGAAGCGACTGCCATTTCCGCTCGCCACCTGTCGCCTTACAGACTTCCGGTTCGATCCTTGACCGCTGAAATCTTTTATTGACCGTTTAAAAGTACTTTAACCTTAGCGTCCAAGGGTAAAAAGTGAAATCAATTAGAGTGGTTTTGAAATATTGTTTATCTAATCTCATACTGAAATTTAGAGATAAGTTAAGTGTAAGTTAAGTTATAATAAGTTATAAATAATAATAATAATAAATCTTTATTGAAAAAACATAAGTAACAAAAACTTAAGTCTAAATTAACATAATGGAGTAATTTGCCATGTGCCTGAACTAGGAATATTCCTGTGTTTCAGGCGTAATAGTTCTTAAATAATTTACCTTAAATAATCACATTACTATTCTAAACTAAGTACAGATTGTATAAAATATTGTTAAAGGCATCAGTACTCTGATGAACTTAAATCTATTAGGTACGCTAGTCTATTATATATAATACCTACAACGATGTTTACTGACTTCCAATATCCATGTTAAACCAATGCTCTTAATAATTCCTCCGTATCTTCATAAGACATGCTTTGTAGGGCCTGCTGGAGATTCTTTTTACAATTTCTGTAGGTCAGAGGATATATATAACACTTTGCATTTATTCTATTATAAAGTAGTGGTCCAAGAAACAAAAAGAACCTGGATGAGAAGGCCCGATACGTAGCAGTATGTTGAGTGCAAACAATGTCTTTACGTCGTTTGTTAGTGAATTCAGTGCGGTATGGTAGTGCAGTGTGTTGTTTCAGTACTATGTTTAATATGAATAATTGACGAACTGTTAATACGTTGCAGGATTGATATAAGAGGTCTGTAGGATAGAGAAATGAGCGGAAGGTTGACACTTTTAATATTGCTCTCTGGGCTCGCTCGATTTTTAGCATAGCCGTTTTAGCTGCTCCGCCCCATGACGTGATGCAATACGTTACTATTGACTGGCATAGGGCAAAGTAAACTTGTTTGATTAATTTATAATCTGCAATGGAACGGAGTTTTTTGAAAATAAATATTAACTTGCGCATTCTACTATATAGAGCCTCGATATGATGTCTGAAAGTAAAAGTTTCATCAATTATAATACCCAGATACTTTACGAGTATGTAACTTGTTTTAGTTATACAGGGACACTGGCACAGATCATCTTCGGGGTTTTTACATTGATGGGCATACAATGTTGGCGAAGCCGAATTTGTATTGCGCATAGAGAATTTAATAAAGTTTGACTTCTCAGCATTTAATGTAAGTAGGTTTTGCTGTAGCCAGACATTTACAATATTGAAGCCTCGTTGTGCGTATTCAAAGACCTCAATTTCGGTATTTGCCGAAAATAGTAGCGCGGTGTCGTCAGCGTATGATATGATTTTTCCTCCGACTAATTGAAGATTGCAGAGGTCATTAATATATATTAAGAACAGGGAAGATGATAAACTGCTTCCCTGCGGGATACCGAAAGAAGTATTTCTCAGATCATCGCTGACGACATTGCCTATCTTCACACACTGGGTTCGCTCATCTAAATAGTTTGCCAGTAACTTATATTGAGTACCTCTTATACCTATCGCTTCCAGCTTGTTTAATAGGATAGGAATGGAAACTGTGTCAAAGGCTTTGGAAAGGTCAAGGAAAACTCCTATCGTCTGGTTACCCTTGTCTAGTTCCTGCACTATGAAGTCAGTCAGTTGATGCACTGCATCGGCAGTTGATAGTTTAGGCCTAAAACCGAATTGTGTTTTCGACAAAATTGACTGTTTTTCTAAGTAATCTACCAGTCTCTTGTTTATAATTTTTTCTAATATCTTAGATATCGAGGGTAGTAAAGAAATCGGTCTGTAATTAGTAACATCGATTTTGTTGCCAGACTTGTATACAGGAACGACGAGGGCTTTTTTCAGACATTTAGGAAAAAATCCTTCAGATAAGCATTTTTGGAAAATATGAGTTAGCGGCGGTATTAGAATATGTTTGAATTTTTTCAATATTTTGTTAGTTATATGATCCCAACTACTAGCACAGTCATCCTTCAAACCCATAACTATTCTTTCTATTTCGTCAGAATCTGTTCCTAACAACATAAATGACTTTAATGAAGTGTTTGTGTGGCTAGTGCCATTTTGGGGTATTGGAATTGTGCTTTGTACTTTATTCGCTAGTTTTTTCCCGATATTTACAAAGAATTTATTTACACTATTTGCCGCTGCAAGCTGAGATGAATGCATTTGCAATAAACCTGAAGACGTTTCGCGTTGGTTAGATGTGTATGTGACATTCTTGACGCATCTCCATACTTTTTTCTGACGTATTTTTCTGAATTGCTTGCTGGACGTTTTTTATTAAGTATGACATACTTGTGTCCGCGTCAACAGAATTGTAAACTATGTCAAAGTCGATTTTGCACAAATCGTTTTCAAGTTTATTTATATTTAATTTCGAAATTGTTTGCATTGCATTATTTACCTTACGTGTTTTTAGGTTAAGGGTTAGTAGGACAGCGCTATGATCGGTAATTGTGGAGTTTGTTACTAACGTGATTGATGGATATTTGGTTCTGAGCATGACATGATCCAAACAGGATCCAGTGGTACATGTAGGCATTGTATGCGCGGGCAGTAAGCCACGAAAAGCACATAGATTAAGGTATTCCTGTGCCATGGTATCACAGTCTTCTGGAAGAATGTTAATATTTAAGTCTCCCATCAATATCATACTATTAAATGTTGTTAAAGTTTGAAGTGTATTGTTTAGTGACTTACAAAAACTATTCAAATTTTTATAAGAAGGAGACCGATATACAGCTAGTATTGCAATATTTGACCCAATTTTAACCAAGAGCCGACTACAGTCTTCCATATTAGGTTCCTCGACGGTAATATCTAGCGAATTTCGTGCATAAACCACTACCCCATCATTTTGATTGCAGTTTACCGTAGTGCTGTACACATTATAGCCCGGTATTTTCGGCAAATTCTGTCTATTTTTACCTAGCCAACACTCTGTTAAGATAAGGATATCACAATCCGTGTTCAATCTGTGCTGTAGGGTATTAAAACTATCAAAGTTCTTAAAAATACTTCGAATATTTTGCGTTAGTATAGTTAGTGAGTTGTTATTGTAAGGGACTAGATATTGTTTGCAGTCCTCGACGTCACACATTTTTGACTCGGATACCGAGAAATTATCTAGGTCATTGATTATAGAGTCAGCCATACTTATTTTTGATAAATGGATAGAGTTCTTAAATATAGTTAATTAAGGGCGCTCTAGGCGCCTTCATAATCTACTGAATTAATGTACCTTTTTTCAGCCATGATTTTTGCTGGACAGTCAAGATCACCAGTCTTGTGATTAGACGGTTTTTTGTAGTGCAGGCATGTGGCACATTTAGGCGGTTCTTCTTTCTTCGTACATTCGTTTGTTGAGTGCCCTGATATTCCACAGTGTCCACAAGTGTGTATAGGCTCTCGACACGTCTTGGCCGCATGTCCATATTGTTGACACTTGAAACACCTTGTGACGAGTGTAAAGTCTCGTACAGGGCAAGAAGACCAATTTATAAAGACCCTCTCCTGTGTTATTAGGGCCTTGCGGTAATGTGCGGGCACTTCAATAATATAATTACATGTCTCTGTTTCTTTCTTCCCTGACTTATGACTTAGCCTTATGTTTGATAAAAATAGGTCAAGAGACGTACCTTGCAACTTTTCAGCCAAGTTCTGGTGATAGATACACTTAAGGACCTCCTCTTCTTGCATATTCGTGGGCACTCCTATGATCACAATTCTAGGCTTGCGTTTTTGAGGCTCGTCAATGGTAAGGCCAGAGGTCGTCAGCTGCTCTGATTGTTTCAGCTTCATAATATCGTCTTTGCTGTCGGTGCTAATTATCACTCCACCGTTCCTGGTTTTACGCAAACCTCTCACGTGCAGCTTCATCTGCTCAGGGCTTATAATTTTTTGAACGAGGGTTTTAGTCTCCTCGCTCGACTTCATCTTATCGTTCGGATAGATAGCCACAGCACTTAAATTACTCGGGCGGATGAATTTGTCCGATGTTTTTCTGACCATGTCGGCAAAAGAGATAGGTTCTGTGCTAGGTTTCGATGATTCCTTTATGCTTTCTTTTAGGTCCTGTAGTCGTTGGGACAATTCCTGCTTCTCAGTCAAGGCTCGTATATTTTGGTGTGCTAGTAGGGTTCGTGCTTTTAACGACTGGTACTGGACAGCCATTTGGGAGACTTTACGGCAAAGATTATTTATCCGGATCTTTTGTTCCGAATTAAGCTTCCCTTCTGCCGAGATAGCGCAGACCTCTGATAGGCATTGTTCTATGGAAGTCATCCAACCGGAGATCTCCGAAGTCGACACTATTTCAACCCCATCGTCTGCTTGGTTTGTCACTGGGGGTGGACGCTTGGGCGTGGGCGGAGGGCTACGTTGCGTTATGCTGCTCCGGTTGAAGGGGCTGCTTCCGTCCATCATATTTTTATTTGTAAATCAATCACTATAAATTATAATGTCACTTATTAGTAATCAATAAAAGTACACAACACATTTACTGCTTACTCGATATCTAGGTCGAGAATTTTGCGAGTGATTATTATTCTTTAAAATGATTATGTAGACACGTCTGCACTCATTGATTAAAAAACTAAACACAGAATCTTAATGTCAGTCTTTTACGCACAAGACATCAAAATAAATTTAAAAAGTTACTTTTCGATACGGCTCTTCTATGGACAACTGTATCGAAAAATAACTTTTTCTCCATTTCGATACAGCTTCAGCCCTGGATACAGGTATTTTAAACAGGTTGCAATGCAAATGCATTGCAACGTTGCAAAATTTTTCTATATAATCTACGAACGCGGCGCCGCGCGGCGCGTCGCGCATGCGCACCACGCATGCTCCATCTGCAAATGGATTTATAAGTAAGAAATAAAGCTGTGAAATTAATTTCATAGTTTTATTTAAAATATTATTGTCATGGTTTTATTTAAAATATAAACATTTGGGGTGTAAGTGGTTCATCAACATCTTTGAACCAAAGCCAACTTCACCTGCACGCGGTGCTGATGCACCCTGCTGACTGACAAACAAAGCTCTGGCGAAAAGAGAGATACGGAGCGTAATTGTTAGTTACCCGACTAGGGAATGTACCTCCACCTCACAGAATACCGCAGCTAAATAACGATTACCTTCAGGGTTGTTGTGTTCCTACGAGTGAGTGAGGTCACCAGAACGGAAGGAGACGCTGCGTTGGCAGCGGGGGTGGCGGCGCGCAAGCGATATTTTTAATGTTGCGAGCGTTGATATGGCTACGGTAACCGCTTCACATCAGGCGGGCCGTATACTTGTCTTCCACCCGACGTAGAATAAAAAAAGGGATATAACGAATATGCTAAATACATATGTACATACATATAATAAATAATACAATATTACAGCCATTTGACAGTGATGACGACCAAAAAAAAATTGTTAGGCAAAACGCTACATAGACCAATTGCGTTTTAAGCATACAGAGAACAAAGGGAATAAATAACATGCTTGTGGATTGTTGTAGTTTGTGAGCAATATGACCTGAGGAGATGCTGTGTTAGTAGGGGAGATGCAATCGCGGGAACCGTACTCCCACTCACTGCTGGGATATGGGTCTCCCCTCAGTCTAAGGAGTTTAGAGCATACTCCACCACGCTGCTCAACTACGGGTTGGCGGAGGCCAGTATTTTCAAGCTGCCTAAAGTACACTGATATACCTTAACGACTGTCATCTAACAACCCACAACCGAGACTGACGGCTTAACGTACCCTCCGAAACACGGAGGAATTTGAGATAAATAAAACCATTCATGGACTGGATATGGCCGACTTTGCTTAACTTGCGTGTTCGATCAGAGAGACCATCGAACTCTTCACTCCTTGTATTGCAAGCATATACGCTACTATAAATGCTTCACATCAGGTGGGTCGCACGTTTGTTTGGTGTCTAACGTGGTATAAAAACATATTAGATAATGTTTACCTTTGAGATAAAAATTACATATAAATAACTTTATACGGAACATTTTAACAATTTGTAAATACAAGAGACAGAAAGCTCAACTTTCACCCTTCGACCGAACTAAGCCCGTTACTCTGAAAGATCGTATTGTACTAAATTTTTAAAATAAACCTGTACTAAAATTTTAAAATAAAACAGCAACACATTTGGCACAAAACTTAGAATTAAAATTTCCAATAGAATTGTAACGATTCCGTATACTATCTCGTTTTAAGTTTTTCAGAACGGTTTCAGAGATACTTTTCTTCCACGCACTGTCACTATTACTTATTATCAGGGTCGGGAGCGTCGTTTGAGGTTTTTACTAATAGAGTATAAGCATGCGGTTCTTCAAAAATGCTGTAAAAAGGCTTTTACAGTTTGGCTTTGCTTGAATGATATTGCAATCACTCTTCACGGCAGTTACCGAGTACCATCAGCTAAGACGTATTTTATTGTTCTCTATGATAAAACTCCGTAGAAAAATATTATGCTACTATATTATGCTATAAATAATTATGCCACTTTATTTATGTCACATTGTGTGCGAAACAAGCATACAGCCCGCCTTATTATTATAACGATTACCGTAACCTATAGATACCTGTCATACAAAGAATTTTACGCGCTTGCCGGCACTCTTACTCTCTTCATGCACACAAGAATCCTCAAGGGTTTTGGTACATGCCCGAGGTACTTCCCCAGTGGTAGTCACTCTCTTTCGCTTGAGCTTCATTTGCCTATCAGCAGGTTACGCCAGACGCGAGTGCTTAATTTATCTTAAGTCTCTCTTTTTGTCTTTATCCCACTTTAAGTAAGGTCGGCTCTCCTTATCCTACGGCGCCAAGATACCCTATCTTGGATGATCGAGTTAGGTAATCGGGCTTTATCTATAAGTTTTCCATGCTAGTCCACTACGTCAAATGGGGCCGACCTCTTGCTTTCCTGCCCTCTGGGAGAGCCATCGCCTTTTGCACCATGTGATCGTTGTCCCTTTGCATAACATGGGCAAAATAACATTTCTTAATTTATCTTAAGTATATTATTATATTTAGTATCTCATCTTATGAAGTATATAATATAGTAGAGTATAGGTTAGTGAAAATAGGAGCGCCATAATAAAAATGTAAAGCACGTAGGCCAAGTTCCCGCTGGCGGCGAGCCAGGCGGGCTGTTGTCTACCTGTTATTGTGTTTTTAATTTGTACATTTCTTTGTTTTCACGTGAATAATGGATTTCTGTTTTATTTCATTGATAAAAAATATGGAAGTGTATATTTACGTCTTAGATTCTTAACTTAATTTAATCAAAGATTTAGTTTTTAAAAATGTCTCTAGATAGGACCAAATTTTTTTGTAACTTCGTAAAAAAATGCTCTTAAAAATTGTATGAAGTTTCAGAAAGGAGCACTACAACCTTTCTGAACGCTCAAGATATCTCTGTGTCCACTCCCATCTAAATTAATTTAGCTGACAAAATCATACAAACAAAGCAAACATACTTCGCTTTTATAATATCACTAACTTTCAGCCAGGCAGCTTCACTTGCTTGCTTTTTTTACAAACACGTTTCTTTTGTGTTTTATTCTATCTCCCTTTTTCCCGGAATATCTTCTACCAAGTTGTTTGAATTTCATGTTTTTTGATTCTCATTTTCTATTCTCATCTTTCTTTTTCTTTTATTTTGCCTCCTAATCCTTATCGTCTTCTCCTTAAATTTAGACATTCATTTGATACCGGCATTATGGTTAAGCATATTTCTAAGTTAAGTAGTTTTGATGTTAACATAGTAACTTATTAATTTGATCTCCCCTTTATCTAATCTCACCAACTATCGATGAATAGAGTTCAAAGGTATTAATTAGGCACAGACATATTTGCTCTTTTATCATTCGCAACAATCCTTCCACCATATGTGAGATTACTGGCATAATAACTACTAAATAAATTCATTTTTTTCTATATAATTTCGATTAGTCTAACAATTCAAATTACGCGTAATTGAAACTCATACAACAAACCGCGGACATTGTGCAGTTTAACGTTTAATTATGCTAAAATTATTAATGAAACACCTCAGCCGAGCCGGCGCTTCTCCCGCCCGGTAGTAACTCAAACATAGTGCGTGCGAGTGACACGCCGCACACAGATCGTTTCACTGATTTACTGACTCTACTCTGTCAAAGACTAATCAAACTATACAATAAAATGCTACGCAGAAACAACACTCGTTTGATAAGTTGATTATAAGTTTTGGGGTGTAAGTGGTTCATCAACATCTTTGAACCAAAGCCAACTTCACCTGCACGCGGTGCACCCTGCTGACTGACAAACGAAGCTCTGGCGAAAAGAGAGGTAGGGAGCGTAATTGTAAGCTACCCGACTGGGGAATGTGCCTCCACCTCACAGAATACCGCAGCCAAATAACGGTTCCCTTGAGGGCTGTTGTGTTCCTGCGAGTGAGTGAGGTCACCAGAAAGGAAGATGCTGCGATGGCAGCGGGGGTGGCGGCGCGCGAGCGATATTTTATGTTGCGAGCGTTAATATGGCTACGGTAACCGCTTCACATCAGGCGGACCGTATGCTTGTCTGCCACCCAACGTAGTATACAAAAAAAAAAAAAAAAAAAAGTACCTATCCATTATTCTTAGAGCATTCGTGTACAATAATTTCTGAACAACCAAATGCATTGTCATTAAGTACAGATTAGATTATCATTAAAAATTTTGCACAAAATTATCTAAATTTACCGGTTTTTCAAAGTTTTTACAAAAACTAACCCTATTAATGTATTTATTTTTTGTATTCTGAGAATACATTTTGAGATTATCTACAAATTATGTTATAATATTATGTTATTATATTATAACCGATTCAGCTGGCTGGAAACTACTACGGACATGAACGAGACAGCGAGCCAAATAACGGTGGTAAGACACGAAGTCGACAAAATGCACTTTGGACGACAGCTTAAAGCTAAAGAAGCTAAGCTCTTAGTGAGACTCTGGCTGTTTATGAAGAGACGACGAGAGGTGACAGCATCTACAAGAGCACAGAGACACAGAACTAGAAAAACTCTTAGTCTTGTTAAAGTCGATATAATCACATGGCTAAATTTGTACAAAATAAAACATGTGAATGTAAGTTTGTTTGTTACAATTTCACGCCAAAACTACTCAACAAATCACCATGGACCTTTGTACACATATTTTCAAAGGTGTTAATATTTAGGAAGGACATAGGATACTTTTTATTGAAAAAAAAACTAAACGCGGTCGAAGCCGCGGGTGGAAGCTAGTATACAATAAAGTAATGATTTACTAGACGGTACTCGCTATTATGCTATATATCTTATCTCCGTTATTATCTTATTATACATATATATAGTTGTTTGATGCATTTGAATCTATTTAAGAATAATTTATAACTTTATCAACGTCAAATGAGGCATCATTATATCCTTATTATTTAAATAGTTGATGTCGACCAACTTGCCGGATCATTATATGCTAATGGAATCGTTACTTTTTACTCTGTTCTGCATTCTTATCAGATCACCTATGTCAGAACATTCGAACGATCGTTTTAGATAAGCAGACATCAAAACATATCGTAAATATTTCTGAGACCTTCCTTGACTTTGAGGAGGTAAGGTAAGGTTTCCAACTAGTACAAAGCTATAATATCCCAAATTTACAACTTACCCAAAATTGACTTCGTCAAGAAATAAAAATTAAATGATATAAATATTCCTGAACAAATTACACAGCGCCATCTCAACCCAAAATAAGCAATGCCTGCACTATGTTGCTACTGGTGATTGTTGGCACTTGGTGGACCTTTTTGAATATTTTGATGTAATAAAATCACTTGTACATCCATTTAATTAAATTTATTATATATTTGCCGACCGGTTTCATTTAAGCAACATTTTCAAGGTATTTTAATGGTATTCTCGTTTCTACAAAATATTCAGTTGCCATGCAGTCAATGACAATTGCCTAATTAAATTTATATTATTTTTGATAAACAGTTGTCATTGATTCGGTCAAACCGTTTGGTTTTAAACGAAACAAACAACTAAATAAAACTAAAAAAAAAAAACAATAAAAATTTTTTTTCATCACTGCGAATATTGTATAAGTTCAAAGAAAATATACTCGTAATATTATGGTACTGAATGAAGCAGGCAGTTTATTCAGACCGCTGAGTAGCAGGAACCTCGCTACGAGAAGCTTGTTCAATTACCAGTTGACACACGAAGATAAGACTGGCTCTGCATGGTAAGATTACGTATATCGCAAAATCTGTGTATAATATTAAAGAAATAATATTTTATCTAATAAAAAACAACGCCTTATATTATTCTGTAACAAAATAAGTAACTAGGGTGAATTCCTTCAGCCTACTTTCTTATTTTGTTACAGAAACTATTCTGTAGCTGACGTAGCTATGTCACGGTAGTCAACTGGCTTTAGATCTTATATTCAACATTTTTTTCTCACACTAGCCAGAGGTCAGGTCTTATTGACTAGGTTGAGGCGGCAGACTAGACGTGGGCATAATTAAATCTAGGCCAAATTTAATAATACGTTTATTATTTGTTTTCGTGAATACATTATAATACAATCCCAAGCAATATTTCATTTACTGTAATGAATGTAAAAAATTACTTATGTATTTTTTATTTTTTTGAAATAGGTATCTCAATGCTTTATTTACTTTAAAAAATTACATAATTATACGTAACTCATAGAAATAGTAATTTGTTTAGGCACAATATGCCTTCATAGACATTACATAAATGGACGAAATAAAAAAGCTGCTTTAATCACACTTGAAGTGAAAACTATGCCTATTTACTTCATTTGTGCATTTTTTTAAGCTCTAATGTTTATGTGATATTTAAGTAACCAACAAGAACGATTATTGGCTGAGATTATTATTATCATTCTTTCGATCATGGGTCAAACCCGGTCATTTGGTAGGCGTGCGCGGAGATATGGATCCAACACGTAGAAACCCCTTTCAGAAGTTTGATGTACTGTTGTACACCCGCCGAGATATATCAATGGAAAGATGTACCCATGAGCAGGTCTCAGTAAGCGTTGAGACTATTGCAAAGTGTAATTGAAAGTAAATGGACTATGGACATGAGATCTGGGTGGACTAGATACTATTACAAACTACTAAATTACGATAGATAGAGACTATTACAAAAGAGGAACGGACGCCTGCCATTAACTACCGTTATCATTCGTTATTTGCGGCAGGCGATTGCTGGCCACTTACGAGATGGTCTCTCGAAATGTCAAGAAATATCGGCCGGTGCAACACCAATGTGAGTGACTCGGTGGTGTCGAAACGTGTACTACGCTTCTCCGTAGTTACTAGCGGTACTACACATATACTATACATACTACACGTACACGTACGAATAGGACGAACTAACGTCAAACGACACAGCGACATAAAGTGATTTTTTGATTGGGGTATTCCATGTCAAATGTTACAATTCAAATATAAGTACCTAGATGTAATAGAGTTAAAGTAGAGATCCGAACCTATAGAGAAACTAGCTGACACCGCAAACGTTGTTTTGCCTTAAAAAATAGATAACAACCTATTCTCAGACCTACCGAAAATACGTATAAAATTTCATAAAAATCGGTCAAGCCATTTCGGAGGAGTATGGTAACTAACATTGTGACACGAGAATTTTATGTATATTAGGTACTCATACATCCACTAAATCACTTGTTTATTTTTTTTTTAAGATTCTGTATAATAAATTAAAAATAAAAAATACAAAATAATCGGTACAAGAAGTGTACCATCTGCGCGTTGCTCTATGTCGCGGGTCAACAAATCAGCGGTGCATATTGGCGCGGCCACCGGTAGCTGCCGTTTCACGCATCACGCCATTTCACGTAATCTGTTTATGGCCGCAGTTCATAACGTTGGGCCTGCCCGACCGTTTCTGATACTCAATAGTTGCAACAAATCGATCATTAATAACACAAAGATAAAAGTTAACTACTTTAACAAATATTTGTATACAATAAATAAATATTAATGGACAAATTGTCCATTAACACACACCTAGCCCCAAACTAAACAAAGTTATGGGTACTAGGTAACTTAAATCAATACATATTATAAAACAAAGTCCCCCGCCGCGTCTGTCTGTCTGTCTGTTCTCAATAAACTGAAAAACTACTACACCGATTTTCAAGCGGGTTTCAACACTCGATAGCGAGATTCTCGAGGAAGGTATATAATTTGTTAAGTTTTTGTATTTATTTCTGTGTACATTAACGATATTTGTTGAAGATGTCGGGAAAAAATAAGCCCACTGGGAGCTTTCAACGAAAACGCTGCATAAGCCCCTTTGAGATATAAGAAAATAATGTATGGTGGAATCACAATTCCATAATAAGAATAATAAGATACACATATCTTATCTCACATGTCTACAGAAAAGTCCGCGGTGGCATATGTATGTATCACTTAAGGTTAATATACTATATCCATTTTACTACTTTTAAAAATTGGCATTCATGAAGCGTTTATTGGAAAGCTATTTACATAATTACGGTATTAATTCTTATCAAAATAAATTACTTCGCGTTCAACACTATATCAGTATCTGTAAATTACTTTTTGAATCATTTAAATCGGACGTGCCATTTGGAAGTTATCATAAGTTTAATAATTCTCAAAATTAAATCCGCAATGTCACGCGAGCGAAGCCGCGGGCAAAAGCTAGTTATAAGATAAATTCAAGGTATCCACATAAAAAACGACGACGGTACGGAATCTTTCGTGTACTAGTCTGAATCTCGCTTAGTCAATTTTATTTTTTACTTGGTGAGACCCGACGGACGTCGTGTCTTCTTAACAACGAGTATTGAATTCTAATTAGTTTCGCGCAATCTGTCAAATGACTGACAATTCTGTCAAATGACACAAAGTTACTTTGCAAAGTTTGCATGGTCGTTTAATTTTCTTAAATTTTCTAATTTTCCGCGCACCTTTTTAAAATTTTTCTTACATAAGAACCTTCTTCTCACAATCACGAATACAACATAAAAATAATTAGCGTAATTGTCCCGTCCGTTCACGCGTGATCCGATGATCAAGGGAAATAGACATTCATTAATATATACAAAGCTAAAAAATAAGTGAAGTAAACCAGACCCATCTCGATACTTATCTGGTCTAATGTTCTCGGCCACAACTTCAAGAGTTTATATTTGATCAGACACTAAGTCTACGTAGTCTAGACCGAGGTAATTCTCTAAATACCTGCGCACAATGGCCTGGCCTTCAGTAAAAACATCGCTTTATTCCTGACAATGGCGGCGAGTGTGAGCCAAGAGGTATTTAAGTTATTGCTTTTATAGAGCAGGTGAACTTTAGGATTGTAAGGTATTTTGAAAGGTACTAAAGGTATTTTAATCTTTTCATCTCCTTTTTATTGTATTCAACAAAAGGAAAAATACTGTGAAATTGTGGAATCAACTTCCCTCAGCAGTATTCCCTAATAAATACGACATGGGAGCCTTGAAGAACCAAGTCAATGTTTCCTTAAAAGGCTGGCAACGGATCGGCGACTCCTTGGTATTCCTAGTTTCTATGGGCAGTGGTGATTGCTTTCCATCAGGTAACCCACATGCTCGATTGCCCCCCTCATATAAAAAAAGGATAGGATGAACTAACGTCAAACAACGCAGCGAATTAAGTGACTTTTTGTTTGGGGTATTCCATCCAAAGTGAATTTAAAAATCATATTTTGTTTACGCCTTTAATTACGTCCTACGTCATATAAAACTGGAAGGTGGTTCCAATATTGACGTAAACATTGCTTGCCCGCAAGCATTTGAGCGATTGATACTATAGTCCTAACAGCCCGTGGTGACAAACCCTTAGACCCACGAGCACGTGATGATGGCTCTGCTCAAAGAAGGTGAGGAACCATTTACACCCCAAAATTTTTTTGATGGCGTTCCCACAGTAAAAGTTATTCATATTGATAGGTAGAGTACCTTTCGTCTTGATACACCATTCTGACTTATTCTCTACCATAACTCTAACAACTTTCTTAAAGTATAATAGGTATCGGTATGTCAAATTTCAACTACGTGCGCATATTAGGTCTAATGATTTGTGCTATGCGTTGATAGATCAGTCAGTAACGGTTACCATATTTACAAATACAGATTTAAATAGTTAATTGTTATACAAGAGTTGCTTTTTAACCGCGTGCTCAATTTTGATGACCGAGCAAGCGAAGGATTCAAAAATTGAATCACGAGCGCAGCGAGTTATTCGAAAATTAGAATCCTGATCATTAGCGAGGGAATCAAAAAAGCACGAGGTGAAAAATCATTGCACTCGAGTGCAACACATAACTTTTCATCCCACCTCAGCGAGGAAATGACTAAATGAAAAAAAAATCATTTACAATCACAAGATTGTTGAGGGAAGCTCATTTAGGTATTATTAACAGTTTCAGTCAATTCTGTTGGGCGTAGAATCACTCATTTTAAGTTTTTCACTTGTTTTCAAGTTTCTTGTTTTTAACCTAAGGTTTTAACAATATAACGTGAAAAGAAAATTGCGCGCGCAGAGCAAATTAAAAAAAAAGTACAGCAAGGAGGTTCCGAGTCTGAGTTTTTAACAAATTAAAAAAGTTATATGATAAATTCGGCACTATGGAGGTAGAAGTAAATAGGTTTATTGATGGTTTGAATTCACAAACTCAGTGCACACGATGTCCTAAATTCAAATTTACTTTATCCTCTAGCGGATAAAAACGACTTTTGCACTCAGATATTGAAGAGCAAAAACACTATTTCCGAGATGGGGGATGAAAAATAAAGATACTTGTGTAGAAAGTAAATTATAATACGTTAAATTAAATTGTACTTGAAAGAAACTAGAGAATTCCAAGCAGACAACGCACACAAACATTGGAAACTGTCGAATAGTTTGCCGTAAAACGGCTGCAACGCGAAGGTGGATTTAATTGTCCGGTTCACAGTAATGGTGTCTTAAACTTCGCTGCCATTTGACCTGAGCGTGTGGTTTTCCAATGTACCCCGCATTGAACGACACAGTCAGACTTTTTCACGTGAAACGTCTTTAAAATCCCTCTAACATATACGGGTACCATGTCAGAAACCTGGACTGTAACGAATTGGTCTATAACGTCTTAACTCAATTACAAAATTGTAACTTACTTAATACATGTAGATAATATAATTCATAAATATAGCTAGTGATAATTACAAAACTTTAAGTCATAGAAATATATATTATTATTTAATTATCTAAATATTATATTATTATTTAGCGTATATAGTCAGCTCGATTCTTAGACCTTAAGTTTGCATCGAGGCATAAGTTTGCATAAAGCTAACTTTACCTGCACGTGATGCATCCAGCTGACTGACAAACGAGGCTCAGATGGAAAACAGGGGTAGGGCGTGCGTAATTGTAAGCTGCCGGACCGGAGCAGTACCTCCACTCTACAGAAGACCGCAGCCAAATAACAATTCCCTTGAATAGGTACGTGTGTAATTTGAATTGTATAGGGGTCGATTATACTATTATGTACTTGCCTGTATAATATAGTCTAAGAAGGTGGTTGTAAAAACTTATTACTTGTTTGTGGATTCAATAAAGAATTTATTTATTTATTTAATGTAGTAAAATTCATTTCCGATCCAATCTCACGAATCTCACGAATGTCACATATCGTATACCCGTATCACAATATGAAATTTTAAAGTTTTATTAGTGATATCGAATTGTAGCCAAAAATTAAAAATCAAGTAAATCATTATTATTCAATTGAAAATTCAATTACTTACAGCGATCGTAAAATAATCAAGAATCAGCCTTCTGATCTACAGCTCACATAAATTGACTGAGTTACTCGTACACATATCTTACTGCGACTGATCGCAATAAGTGCCCAAAAAGCCAGCCAGCCAGTCGATCTATTTGCAAAAACGCTAAAATTGCTGTATACAATGGAGGATTTTAGGTCTAGGGCCCTACTAGTCCATGACAATCATCTTTTGTATAGTCGGTAGAGCTCTATGGATTCTACCAATCAAGTCAAGTCAAGTCAAGTCAAGTCAAAATTCTTTATTCTGTGGGCCCTCGCGGGCACTTAGACACGTCTTTTACAAATAGGTATATTTTTTTATCTACCAGCATTTCGGAATGACCATTGACGAGAAGAAATGCCGAAAGAAACTCTGTCAATATAGGTCTTTTTTTAAATAGCCA
Organism: Hypsopygia costalis; assembly: GCA_937001555.2. NCBI lineage: Eukaryota > Metazoa > Arthropoda > Insecta > Lepidoptera > Pyralidae > Hypsopygia > Hypsopygia costalis. Next base: position 1,582,558 of record OW443331.2, read on the forward strand.
TACAATATTATCATTATACATAATACAATAAAAAAAATGGTATTCAACCAAAATCAGAGAATAAAAAATTTAAGTAAAATAAAATAGTAAAAAAATTAAAATATAAAAAATCATAGTATAGAGTGTATATACATATTGTATAGAAGATAAACACAATTACCACCTATCTAAGCTAAAGATCGATTTTCGTAGTCAAAAAATCCGATGGCAATCGGCTTCAGCTTCAGCGGTAGGAGTCAAAAGAACTGATGCCCTACCGCGTAAGCTGATGTCAATTCCGATGGAATATTTTAATTCCAAAAATAGGCTTTAAGTTTAAGTTAATAACAAAATCTTCCGCTAACAACTGATCGCAAATTAGTGTCACTAGTACCATTGATGGTACTAGAGATACAAAGTTGGGTCACTTGTACCATCAATGGTACTAGTCAATGGTACTACTGATCCTAAGGGGATAGATCTATAGTTCTACCAGCTAAGCTAAACACAATTACCACCTATATAAGCCGAAGTATGATATTGACAATCAAAAAATCAGGTGGTAAGCGGCTTCAGCTTCGGCGATAAGGCCCCTGATCCTGATACTTGATACTGAACTTGATAGGTGACCTATCCTATCAAGAACTAGTATATGTCCCCATTAGTTCATTAATGAGTAATATTTCAGTACTTCCAAGCCCTTCAGTGTCTTGTCCTATGGAAAAGCGTCGTACAGACCGGCGCGCGACGTGTGGCGTGCTAGTGGCGCGACTAATAAAGTCGTCTCATCGTTACTTTGCAGCTAATCTCGCGCCTGAGCCACTTCCGCTCGGGATCGTACACCTCGAGGATGTGCCCCAAGTCACCAGAGACAACCTTGATTTTTTTTTCTAAATAATCCTTTTTTTTATGCTACGTCGAGTGGAAACAAGCATACGGCCCGGCTGATGTGAAGCAGTTGCCGTAACCATATAAACGTTCGCAACATGAAATTTCGCTCAAATTTCGCTGCCAAAGCAGCAACTCCTTCCATTTTAAGTAAATAAATAAATAAATATTGTCAGACAAATTACACAGCGCCATCTAGCCCCAAAGTAAGCGAAGCTTGTGTTATGGGTACTAGACAACTGATAAACATACGTAAATACATTTTTTTTTTGTAAATACATACATATGATACATAGAAAACACCCAGACTAAGACAAACAGACATGTTCATGCACACAAATGTTTGTCCTATGTGGGAATCGAACCCACGAGCGTTGGTGTCGAAGCCGCGTCATTGACCGCTACGCCACCAAGCTCGTCAATGTTGTCAATGCTCGAAAATTTTGATGATATCATTCACTCACCGAAACAACATTTCTCTTTAGGCGGAACGTATACTTGTTTTCCACCCGACGATGCATAAAAAAATCTTGACTGAAAGACTTGAATCCTCGGCCAGGTACAAAGATTGCTTTATTCCTGGTAATATGTGAGGTCACCAAGTGAAGAAGAATGTTAACAGCGGGGGAGCCAACCCGCAGGCTATACTACACAGCCCGCCTGAGTCTGGCTCGCCTCAGGTGGGTTGTATGCTTGTTTGGCACCCGGCACGATATAAAAAAGTCAGATTAACGTAGCGAATTCTCAGTTCCTAGGCCAAGGCTAATTTTGGATCACTGACTAACTAGCCCATAGACTACTACACGGTGTCAAGTAAATTTATTGTGACGCTTATCGCTTATGACTTGTTCACCTCTGGATATCAATAGGGCCAGCCAGACGGACGGTTTAAACTAATCTTATTAGAGTTAAGTGCGTTTAAAGGCTCGTTGTGGGCGCGGGATGGAGCGAGGCCACGGAAGCAGGTGTCTTACTGAGGATCTGGCCCGTCTTATTGAGAGCGCTGGAATTAGTACACGACCAATTCATCTTATTAAATTGCTCAACCTGCAGAGGTAGCGACCGTAAAGGGGATGGCGAGTATAAATATAAATAAACTAGCTAGTTTATTTATATTTAGATAGATAGATTTGATGTCTCTTATTAGAACGTGATATAATAATAATATTCAGCTGATTAGGCAGAACGTTTGCCTAATCAGCTGATTAGGCAAACGTTCTGCCATATAATTTATTTCACCGGTATGACCTGACGAGTAAATACTCGTATATAGGTCATACCGGTACCGGTCATACCGTATATACATAAAAAAATCAAGAAAAATTACATTTGGCAATTAAAAAGATTTAAATGTGTTCTTAAATAATAATAGAGGTAATGTTTTTTAAATATTATTATTATATCACGTTCTAACAAGAGACATCAAATCTATGAAGCCTAAATGTCATGTGCAAGAAGCCTGCTATTGCCTGTCCGACAGAGAAAGCGCCTCCGTTTCAGAAAAAAGCTCAATCATATTTTTTCATGCTACTAAGTGGCAAATAAAGAAAGGAAAGCCGTTAGCGAACATATCGAAGCGTGTAACACCTGAGGCGTTACATTTTACGTCTTTTTTGAAGAAATAACGATTATCCAAACTAGAGATTATCATGTTCCTGATTAAGGTCACCAAATAGGCAGTTACATGCAATTTTTGTTTTTTTTTATACTACGTCGGGTGGCAGACAAGCATATTAACGCTCGCAACATAATATATCACTTGCGGGCCGCCACCCCCGCTGCCAACGCAGCATCTCCTTCTTTACACAATTTATGTCAATGTGGATTAAGAGAGACTGGCGGCTGCAATCTCCTCACTTGATGTGATTATGGACAGGAGCAGTTTGCAATTTAGAGGAATGTGAAGATGGAGAAATATTAAGAAGGAGTCGCAACGTTACTCTGCATGGCAAGCATCTATAAGCTACGCTTAACGCTTCCATCAGGCCTGATATAAAAACAAATAACAACTACGTAATTAACATATTAGTTATATCCCACAAATGTTTCGTACTCCACTTGCCTAGATCCCTGAGAGGGATAAGTCAGCCTTTAAACTTTTCCTTTAACTTAACTACTATGTTGTAAATTTATTTTATGTACAATAAAGATATTGTAGACAGAATATAAATCTTTTTAATTATAAAACTTATAAAAGTTTCATATTCTGTCTACAATTTTAAATACCTATATTATATACTATGTTGTAAATTTATTTTATGTACAATAAAGATATTGTAGACAGAATATAAAACTTTTAATTATAAAACTTATAAAAGTTTCATATTCTGTCTACAATTTTAAATACCTATATTTATTTATAAATCTCACCCACTGAGCTGCCTGCAATCCGTCCCACGTGTCTTATCTGGGGCACGCGCCCCTGCCGGTTCGATTGCATCAAAAGATGGCAATCAATTTGCCAATTTTATTTTATGAGTAGCTCCGAGGTAATGCGGATATTGCGAGGAAAGATCCATGTTTCAATCTATTATTTCTTTCTTAATCTTGAGTCGATTTTAATATTGTTATTTTACAATCTTGAACGGTTCTAAAAAATTTTAAAAAGGTTAATAGTTACCCCCCCGAGGATAGGAGAATTATTAACGTCAAGTTGTTTATTCATTATAGGAATTTTAGAATTTTTATGTTTAATTATTTCTATTTGCTCCCTAATATTAAGTTAGCCAAATAACAATTCCCTTGTTGTGTTCCTGCGAGAGTGTGAGGTCACCAGAAAGGAAGATGCTGCGTTGGCAGCGGGGGTGGCGGCGCGCGATCGATATTTTATGTGGCGAGCGTTAATATGGCTACGGTAACCGCTTCACATCAGGCGGCCGTATGCTGGTCTGCCACCCGACGTAGGTAGTATAAAAAAAAGTTTTAGTCATTAAGCAGAGACCACGGCAGTTGGGGCGGCAGCAGTCGCATGTTTCTTTTGTTTCAGATGTTGGAGATTCGCAGAGACGACCGCAGCAGTTGGAACAGAACCGACCAAAGCAGCCACGGCAGTCGCATGCATCTACTAACGGTAGTAGTTCCGTTCGGAAGTAGTTTGCATGAACTAATTGGTGGTGGTGGAAGCACGCAAAGTAGTGTAGATCAAATTGCCTGTAATTTCAATTCAATCGATATTAGTGTCACAGTTAATACACGGCTTTTTATTTAAAAGTCACAGTATTTTTTTTTTATTCTGGGTATCCGATGCCCGTAGAAATTAGAACAATGACTTAAATGTGATCCTGTGGATAGTTATTAGTTTCCGAATGTATACTGCAGGACACTCGAACAACGCAGTGCACATTGCGAACAGATATATTATCATTAGTGCATCCGCGACAGATGCAGCTACATTCAGCCACGCTGCCTTGGATGAGGCATATCTAACTACGCACAAAATGTCCCACTAAGGGTGAAAGGAGCTCAAGATTACCTTAGTGGTTCCAACTAAAAATCAGCGATTTGGCAATGCTTCAGCTATGTTGAGTTGGAACCGTTACTTAACTTATTTGCTTTTATATTATTTTTTTTTAGTTTCACTAGAGGCGAAGGTAGGTTCCTATTTGTAGTTGATTAACGACAAATAGGAACCTACCTTCTTGTTGATTAAGATTGCTTTGCGATTGCAAAGCAATCTTAATCAACTAGACGTTAATCCGCCGCATTACAAAATTACAACTCCAAAAATATGGAAGCATTTTTAAAGAGAGGTAGAGCAAATCGTCTTTTTTAAGTTGCCCTAAATAAGACTGGGAAAGGGCCTCCATCTCACAGAATACCACAGTCAAATATCCTTGAAGGTTGTTGTGTTCATGGAGTGAGTGAGATCACCATAAAGAAAGAAAGGAAGGATTGTATAGGCTGGCAACAGATCGGCGACCCCTTGGTGTACTAACACCAAGATCCCATGGAGATCAGTAGATCTCCATGGGCGGTAGTGATTGCTTTCCATCAGATGACACACATGCTCGTTTGCCCCTCTCTAATATAAAAAAAAACAGCTAGCCATTATGTAATGCGACGGTGGTTCTACGAATTGACTAGAATTAAAACTATCTCAAAACTTAAAATGTTTAGAGAATCTTCGTAGATCATACAGGAATGACGTGGAAGTACACGGAGGCTGCACTTACGTGAGACAGCACAAATTGAAAACGCAGCCGACGGTAAGGGACGTTGATTTGTCGTCCGTTTCTCGCGGCAATTTACTGTTGTTTTAACATAAAATACCTAGCTCAAAATAGTTATAGTTTCCTAGTTGTAAGATTTGCTACATTTTATATGATCGTTCATTTTAAACGGACGAACCCGGTGGTCAAATGGCCTAGCAGTGGCTACTTTGACTGCGAGATCGCGGGTTCGATCCCCGCACAAGACAAACATTTGTGTGCATGAACATGTCTGTTTGTCTTGGTCTGGGTGTTTTCTATGTATTATAAGTATGTCTTTACAAAAAAAATGTATTTAAGTACATTTCACAGTTGTCTAGTACCCATAGTACAAGCTTTGCGCTTAATTTGAGAATAGATGGCGCTGTGTAAATATTTACTTATTTAATTTAATGATATAGTTATTACCGAAAATATATAAATATAATGAGAATATGACGGGTATATACATATGCAGAGGAGCTTGATGGCGTCGCTGCGAGTGTCAACACGACCACTGTAATAACGTGATGAGAGGGTTGCTGGTAGAGGAGGGTGCTTCGAGGAGCACCAATGATGTACACTTGTTGTTGAATATCAATAGAGCCTTTATTATAATGCCTTAATGCTATTTATACTACTGGGTTGTCGCTGACCAAGCAATATGCGCCTATGTCGCAGTAAACCATTAAGTTACGGTAAAACATACAAATTTGCCATTGTGCTATACATACTACAGCTCCCCCGAAAAGTTCCTTTCACCACGCAAGTTAGACATTGTTTAACTTGCGTGGTGAAAGGAACTTTTCGGGGTTTTCGCAAGTTAGACATTGTTTAACTTGCGTGGTGAAAGGAACTTTTCGGGGTTTTCGCAAGTTAGACATTGTTTAACTTGCGTGATGAAAAGAACGTTTCGACCGTAACCGGTTCATGGATGGGTTTATTTATTCGAGCTCCTCCGTACTTCGGAAGGCACGTTAAGCCGTCGGTCCCGCCTGTTGTCATTAGATGACAGTCGTTAAGTCAAGTAAGTGGCCTTTAGACGGCTTGATAACACTGATCTCCGCCAACCCGCAGTTGAGCACCGTGGTGAAGTACGCTCTAAACTACTTCGAATAAGGGGATATCCTTATCCCAGTAAGTGGGATGAATAAGGGTTGACCACGATTGCACAATTTATAAATTTATGAATGTAATCATGAACAATAATTGTTATGTAGTGTATTAAATTAATTATTAAGTTACGACAATTTAAATGTAGATTTTTATAATATAAATATTAATTTAGTGATGACATTGTATGTACCTACATGTAATTTCAATTTATATGTGAATGTTAATAATGTTGTGCGCCAAAACGGCAAGTTGCAGCGGAATAATCATTAATTTTTTGATAGATCTTAACGGACATTATCTATACTTACTTCTACAATGACCCCAAATAATAGGAAAAACAAATGTAATTAGGTCTTAAAAATATTCAAAATTTATTAGAAACGTATATTTTTTTTATCATTTTTAAGAATAGCAATTAATTTGTAAGCCGTGTGAGCTGCACTGCAAATTAGTCAGTGACGATAGAGGATGAACGCAGAGAGGACGTGCGTCTCAGGATTGTGGTTTCATATAGAGGTTGTATAACTTCCTAACGCGGTATTATTTAGAAAACTATGGTAATATCCAACTTCATATTACGTAATAAAGGACAGTTATGTTACGAAATATTCATATTTCCTAACATAACTGTCACTAACTTGTTGTTCCTATCATAAAGTTACTTCAGTAAGTCGATGGATAGGGTAAACTGCTAGATACAGTCGAAGAATATAAGAGTCCGGCATCAACCCATAATCATCCCACTGTTGGGATACGGGTCTCCCCTCAATCGAAGGGTTTTAGAGCATACTCCACCACGCTGCTGAACTACGGGTTGGTGGAGTTATAAGAGTACCTACTTATAACGCAGTCACATGAAATTTGTAACAAAATTCAGAAAAACACCATATCGTCTAATTTCTTCACAAACTTTTTAAGCAAAATGCCTGTCGTATAAAGCTCCCTGCCAATAACTTAATAGAGGGGAATAAAGGTGAACGGCAGTTTGATAATGTCGTAAAAGATCTGCAGCCATCTTGAGATCGCGTAAACCTTTCTACGAGAGCCGCTCAAATAATCCGGACAATAAAGAAAAATTCCTACCCTCTTTATGAAGAGGTAAGTCCTCGGCAAATTGTAGCACAGAGATGGAGTCGACTCTATGTTGCATTAAAGAAATTCATGTTTTTTATCTTATTTTTTTTTCTCACTAATTATAGGTCTGACCCTCCCCTACTCAATCTTAATCATCAATGTCATAATCATTTGCTTGAATTCATTTTAAATTATTTAAATAAACTAGTGTAAATAAGATCCTTTTGTTTACCGATGATATGTAGAACTAGTTAATGACTACAATGATTTTCAAAGTAAATTAAAGGAGAAATAATAAAAAATATACATTGTTTTTTTTTTGCAACATATGCATATATATATATTTTTCTGTTGCCCTTCAGCTTGGAGTTTGGATAGCAGTAGTTTTACATTATTTAGCTGTTGGTAAGCTGGAAGAAGCATTGTAACTCAAACGCGAATATTATGAAGCTCTTCACGGTTAGATTATTGTTATTCATGATACCATGAAACAAGCTATGTTTCTCCCGTGACACATAGATCACAACATTGGAACTAGTCTAAGTCATCATCCGTATTTTGCTCAAGTATTTTAAGTGGAAAATGACAGATTTTGACGACCAATCCCTTAATATAATCTTGGCAATATATTGACTTCCTTGTTTTATCGTACCATGGGATTATTGTAATGAGTACATACGTCGTCAATTCTTATTCATCCCACTGCTTGGACGCGGATCTCTCTCAATATAATATAAAAAGTTTAGAGCATACTCCACCACGCTACACGCCTGAAGCTTAGCTGAGGCCAGTGTATTCAAGCCGCCTAAAGGCCACTGACTTTATCTTAATGACTGTCATCTAATGACAACAGATCGACGTCTTAAAGTTCCCTCCGTGGCACGTAGGACCTCGTGATAAATAAACCCATCCATGGACAGGCTACGGCTGACGTTGCTTAACTTGTGTATTCGATTAGACAGACACGTGCAACGACGCCATCGAGCTCCTCACACACTCACACACAATGAGTACATATTTTTATTTTATTAAATCAAGTTCCATAGCCGTCTCCACATACGCGCCTGTTCCACTCGTAGAATGAAGCGTGTAACGGACGAGGTTCGTGCAGGTAAGAGACGGTATAAGTGGATTGCTTTTCTGCTTTACATACAAATATTTTGTGCAAACGTCGTATTGGGATGCAAACGGGACATCACAGTACCCGCACAGCCATGGACTATGTAATGAATGGATTTATGCCGCTTTGTTCTTTGGCCGTGTTTTGTAAAGCCTTTTGACCTATCCATTTCACAGAGTATTTTCTTCAGTACTTCGTAATGTAGAGTTATTAACTCTTATGAGAATGATATATTAACAAGACATTTTCCTTTCTATCACGAACGGTAAAATTGTGGAATCAACTTCCCACAACAGTAATGCCGGACAAATCAAATTCGGAATCATCAAGAAAAGAGCCTATATTTCCCTAAAAAGGCTGGCAACAGATCAATGCCCTTTTGGTGTTGCTAATGTCCATGGGCTGTGATTATTGCTTACCATCAAGTTCCTCATATGCTCGCTTGCCCCCTTTTCTATATAAAAAATAAAAACTACTTTATAACGGGTAATAGTCTTCTTGCTAAATTTTAAATGCAAAAGTTTAGGACTCTTGCACTTCAAAGTCCAATGGACAGGTTTGTGACCCAATCACGCCAGAACAGCTCAACGCATCTGGATGAAATTTAGCAGGAAGGTAGATTATAGTTCGTAATATCACATAAACAACATTTTATTTTGAAAAAAATGTACAGTTCCCGTGGATTGGATTTGCTTTTAGTATGGTTGCTACGAGATAGCGTAACAAATTGTATCCTACAGGAAAGGAACCGCGTATTTAAAACAAGGTTCGTTAAAGTTCGTAGAATAGAATTTAGCGCATTTTCCTCAAGAAGGCTTGACCAATTTACACAGTAACGAAAGAAACCTCTAGAAAGTTTACAAGACAATTAAGTTAAAAATAAAAAAACCTCCGACCTTCAAGTCTAGTCAAGCCCTTTCATTTGATACTCATATTGAGGGAGTTCTGAAACAAATATTTAATTCGCCATTTTGTACCTTTATTTTGTGATCAATAAAGTTTAAAGAAATAAATAAATAAACAACTAAGATAATCATTTACAAATCTTATCGCAAGCTAAGACATTACAACCACTTTGATCACATCCATTTAATATTAAACGTCTTCATATGTACATACTAAGTTAGAAATTCCCTCAAAGGAGCTCGCTACATTTTTTGTAAAGCCCAGGTTTAGGAGGTATATTCCATTGAATGGGAGAGCCAATAATCTTGACGGATGAGGTGGACGGTACCTCGGCAGGAGGACGGGCACACGCCAATTTATCACCGCTGGATGCCGAATGACGGGTGAATGAGACACTCTTATTGATTTATTAATACGACACGTGTTTTTGTGGGACACGTTTTATTTCTTTTTAAACAGGACACGAAAAAGGTTGTATTAATCCCTATTAATATTACAGCTTGAATTAATCCCTATATTATTATTTTTTTCTGTGTAAATTATTATAGTTTTAGTTTTTAATTTAATTAATATGTAATTTTAGTTTATTTAGATATTTTTTTTGACATACATAATATTAAGTCATTTGTTATTTGGTAATATAATTATATAATTAATCCCTACTAATATTATAAATGTTTATGTGAGTTTGTTTGTTACGCTTTCACGCTGAAACTACTAAACCGATCATCATGAAACTTTGTACACATATGCTCGAAGGTATTAGAAAGACATATAATACTTTTTATTAGAGAAAAAGAAGTGAACGCGGGCGTAGCGGCGGGTGGAAGTCAGTAAATAATAAATAAATATTCTAGAACAAATTACATATGCTATCTAGTTCAAAACTAAGTAAAGGCTGTACTATGGATGCTAGATAACTAATATTATACTTAAATACATTTTTTTTTAAACATGCATATAATGCGTATAGAATTATATGCATGTTTTTTTAAACAATGTATTTAAGTATAATACCCACCACTCAAGACAAACAGACATGTTAAAGCACACAAATTATTGTTTTGTGTTGGGATTGAACCCGCGACCTCGGAGTCAAAGCAGCCATTGCTACCCATTCGATCGCCGGGCCACGCCACCCAATTATCCTTCTATCAATGTATGTCTATCTGTGTCTATCGTAACTCACAAACTAATAAACGGAATATGGGTACGGGTTTTATTATTGGTAATCTGTCTTCATCAAAATGGTTTTTAGCTATGATAGATAAAAATCTTCTAACTACCGTGAAGATTATCAGCTCCTTTTTGGTTTATAAAGGATTGTGAGCAATTTACACAGGCCTGATAGATTGGTGATCCAAGATTTTTATATATTACTAGCAAAGTACCCGTGCTTCGCTACGGGAACACTCCTGATTTGCGTCTATTTTTGTTTCTTATTGACCATTATCACAAAACATACACTATTTAGGTTAAGACGTCCCGGTAAACAATATTTTTGGCATTCGCACCAGGAGCCAAAATTGCAATGCTTCCAGGAGAACTTACTCCTGAGCAAACTACATACAACTGATCATGAGAGAAGCAGTCCTGTCTCAAGTCAACCCCAGCGACCTTTAGAGACTGCCCCTGAGCTTTGTTAATGGTCATAGCGAAACACCTGTATGGGAAATTGAAGTGAAGTCTCTTAAATTGAACTGGGTGGTCTTATGGAATAATGGGAATGCGGGTTATCAAGAGAGATTCCTCAACAGCGCATCCTTTACTGTCCTCACTCAACAACTTATCGTTCCAGTTGTTTAATACGTGAACAATGGTGGCTCGAACCTCCTGATGATACACCTCCGTTCCATGCAAATGGTAGGAGATGGAGCGGAACAGGTCAGCTCCATCACCTTCCAAAGCTATAATGGTATGGGGCATCATCACACCTTCCACAAATATAAATTTAGTGAATCTTGACTTCATTGTTTGAAAAATACCGAAATTCTTATATTATGTAGGTATATCCCATAAAGTCGGTACTTAGAATAGGTTTTTCAATTAGTTTTCGACACCAGATGTAGCTACATTTGAAGGACGCAGTTTCTTTTACGCGCGATGGATTACCTCCGGGGGTAACTACTGGAATGAGGTGAGCGATAAACCGTCATGGATAACCCCATGGTTTGAAATAATCTCTCGTATATACCCTTTCCTTAATAACGAAACCATAGCGCGCTGTACAAATGCTAGGTATAGCGCCATTTAGTGATAAGTTAATTCAAATATAAATATAACATTTTTTGACATTTCTTGGCTGGGCGCTGGTCAAAAGTTAAAAACAACTATTCCACCAAGTCTCAAAATCGTAGGTGAATCGGTTTCCAAGAGGGTTTTTTTTCAACCCCCTATTTTAACCTCTTAAGAGTGAAATTTCGGAAAATCCCGTCTTAGTGCGCGCTTACATTGTACAAGGAACACATATCCAAAGTTTCAGGTTTCTAGCTTCAGGGGTCTGGGCTGTGCGTTGATTAGTGAGTCAGTCAGTCAAGTCAGTGAGGACAAAGCCTTTTACTATCTAGCTTTTGCCTGCGGCTTCGCTCGCGTGAAGTTCGCGCTTTTTAGATTATCCAAGTCAAGTCTAACACGCAACGCAACCACCCTCATGTAGCACCTATAATTGTACTCAATACGGATACAAGAACTTTCCAGATAACTACTACTACACCCGTCCCGTCCTCGCGATCGTATAACCACTGATTGACGCCAAATACAAATTTAAAAACCTATTAGGATAACACTTCAGTCAACACACAAGTCTCATTCCATCAGCTTAAAAAGGTTAAATCAAAGTTTAAAAAAATTACATGATGATGGTCACGTTAGCCACGTGTGAATTTTAAAATCGTTGTACCCGTCCCGTCCTCGCGATCGTATAAGCACTGATTGACGCCAAATACAAATTTAAAAACCTATTAGGATAACACTTCAGTCAACACACAAGTCTCATTCCATCAGCTTAAAAAGGTTAAATCAAAGTTTAAAAAAATTACATGATGATGGTCACGTTAGCCACGTGTGAATTTTAAAATCGTTGTTGTTTTCGTAATCAGCGACCCGATAAGATTTAAAAACAATAATATCCTTCATGATTTTCAGACTTTTTGAACCCATTTTACTACTTTTTTTTGGGTTGAATTTCGAAAAATCCTGAAACACGTGTTCACTCATTTATCTATAGTCAAACTAATCTCGTTTCCCTACACAAACTTTGGACCTCCGTTTCACCCTTTTAGGGGAAAAATTTGAAAAATCCTTTTAAGTTATTTCGTGTCCACTGTGATATATTTTCAAATCGATGCGATTTTCGTAATTGACGTCCCAGAAAACCATAGAATCAACACCCATATTGATATTATGACATTTCAACCCCATCGCACCCCCATAGGGGGATGATGATGATGAGGGGGGGATTTTATGTCACGTCGGTTATGTTGGTTTATAAAATAGTTGTTGTTTTCGTAATCAGCGACCCGATAAACCATAAAAACAATACCCATGACGATTTTCAGACTTTTTCACTCCATTTTACCCCATTAGGGGTTGAATTTTGAAAAATCCTGAAACACGTGTTTACTCATTTATCTATAGAAGTACTCGTGTAAAGTTTCGGATAAAATAGTCCAACTAATCTTGTTTCCCCATACAAACTTTGGACCCCCGTTTCACCCCCTTAGGGGATGAATATTGAAAAATCCTTTCTTAGTGCACCCCTAGACGTCATAAGGAACCTACTTGCCAAATTTGGAATCTCTAGACCCAGCGGTTTGGGCTGTGCGTTGATTAGTGAGTCAGTGAGGACAAAGCCTTTTATTAATATAGATTGGTATATATGAGGAGCTCGGTGGCATCGTTGCTCGTGTCAGACCAATCGAACACGTAAGTTAAGCAACGTCGACCGCAGCCTGTCTACGGTTTATATAACTTGTGCTCCTCCGTGCTTCAGAGGGTACATTAAGCCATCTGTCCCGGCTGTTGTCATTAGATGACAGTCGTTACGCCAAGTCAGTGGCCTTAGAGCGGCTTGAAAACACTGGCCTCCGCCAACCCGCAGTTGAGCAGCGTGGTGGAGTATACTCAAAACCCCTTTGATTGAGGGGATACTCGTATCCCAACAGTGGGATGATTATGGGTTGATGCCGAAAGGAAAATATATATATGTGTATGTTACAATTATAACCTAATTCCCGTAAGAACGCGTTTTCCCTAGTTAAAACTAGTTTTTACTAAGGGATCTTGTTACAACTAGAAATAACTAGTAAAAACTATAACATGCCAGTAGTATCCTTGATTTTCAGATAAAACTACTTGTCACTCCGAGCTTTAACAAATATATCGAATCTAAGAGATATACATACATATTTATATTTACTAATGTGTCTATTACTAATCGAACTCTAGCAGTACGGTTCATCGACATAGATACCAACAAGAACCACCAATTTCACCCGGCAGCCGTCACTCCCGGTCATTAGTCCCAAGTTTCAGGTACATTTTTTATCTGCCCCCGAATGCGGAAACTCAGAAATCGACACTCGAATTAATGTGGCGTCACTAACTCGCCCCCTCGCAGCTCTTAAAAATCACGCTCTTTCTTAATTTTTACATCATTGCAAGGTGTTACGGGTTTAGTGATGTACCATTTAATTTAAAAGTTGGTTATGTATCGATTTTTTTTTTTATTACACGTACCTGCTTGCTTTTGTTCGTGTTCCGGATTTCGCAGTTTGTCGATGACAGTCACTGGTATACACCTTCGACTTCGACAACCTGTAGAAGTAATTTGGTGAAGGACGTGAAATCCCAAACGATTAACGCGAAACTAATATCCCGACAAAAATGTGAATGGGTACGGATTGATATAATAAAATAATAAAATAAAAATACTTTATTTCAAGCATTATAGCTCATATGTATAGTGTTAGTAACAATTTTCTTTTGTATATTAGTAACAATTTTCACTTATAACTATATTAGTAGTGTTAGTATCTATAATTAGTGGTACATTTTTATTTTTATTTTGCCGTGCCTATAACAACTCCCACCCAGTGCTTCTGTATGGGACAATCGAACCTAGCCGCTATTGTTTTCAGGATGCTGTTGTTGCTGCCGCGAACACGGTTCAGTAGTGAGGCTGTTTTCTTCCTTATAATTGCGTGGAAGCCATCAGTGCGTGAATCCGCAAACATCCCGGATGCACTACAGAACCTCGGGAGCCTCAACAGCATCCTGAATGCATTATTATATTGCACGCGCAGGGCATTGTAGATGCGCTGCGTGTAGTCCACCCATAGGCCACTCGAGTAAAAGGATTGACAGTACGCTTTAAAAAGCGTAACCTTCACTTCACTCGTACATCGAGTGAACCTACGAGCGAGCATATTGCTTCGCACCGCCAACGCCCTGCGCTCCCTCTCTATGTCTTCGTTATCCTTGAGATCACCCGTCACTATGTGGCCCAAGTACTTAAATCTATCGACAAGTTTCAGGGGAACACCGTTCAGGAGTAGAGGCGGTACCTGGGTGGGTTGGTGTTTTCCCGCTTTAAATATGAGTATTTGGCTCTTTTCCGAGTTGTATCGAAGCCCATGTACCTCCGCATACTCCTGACATATAGACAGTAGTGTCCTTAACCCGTTGATCGAGGGGCTCAGCAGCACCATATCGTCTGCATAGCTTATATTATTAAAACTTATATCGTCTATAAAGCAGCCGACATGTGTGGCACTAAGCCTCTCGATCAGCTGGTTTACATATAAATTAAACAGTAGAGGTGAACTTAACCCCCCCTGTCTCACCCCACACTCCGCGATATACTCGTCTGAGTACGTACCGGCCCATTTCACCCGATTTCTCTGATTAGTGTACCAGTATTTTAGGAGTGATATATACTCTGGCGGCGCGCCCGTACTACCAAGTTTGTCCCACAAAAGGTCATAATTTACAAGGTCAAATGCTTTTGACAAATCGAGAAAGCACGCGTACACCGGTGTTCTCCTACTCGTATAATAATTGACAGCGTGCTTTAAGCTCAGGATAGCAGCCTCAGTCGACAGCCCCGCTCTAAACCCAAATTGGGCATCATGCAAATCGATACATTTTGTGAGACTGCTATTAAGCAGGCTGTCAAGTACCTTGGCGGCTATGGTCGCTAGTGAAATGGGTCGATAATTTGTTTTGCACGACGTATCGCCTGACTTGTTTTTTACAATAGGTACCACAGTAGTACGCATCAGTTCAACTGGTAAGTAGGAGTGCACCAGACACAGATTAAAAAGCATAGCGAGCACTCTAGGCAAATGCACCCCCGCGTGTTTAAAGTGTTCGATGCTGAGACCATCATGACCTGGTGATTTTCCAGTTTGCATATTTATTATCACCCTTGAGATACTCTTAGCTGTGAAAGACGTTTTGCAATCGGTCACAACGGTCACAGCACCGCTCACCTCTCCAGATGATGACCTCAAGGACGAGTGCACGGCAAAATGTTCCCTAAACAGGTTGGCAATCATTTTTTGATCCTGTACACCGTCGACGCTCACAGGTAGGCCTGATTTCTTATTTAATTTATTCGTATTTTTCCAAAACGTTTTGAAGTCTTTAGCCAAGTGATTTGAGCTCAGTTGATCCATCTTTAACTGTTCTTGTCTGTTTTGGCACCATTTTAATTTAGATTTAAATACTTTACGACTCTCTGACATTTCAATAAAAGTTTGACCACTGGTAGGTTTCCCAGCCCATACCCAACTATGAAACTTTTCTCTGGCTGCCCTGTGAGCGCCGGCCACGTACTTATTCCATCCTGTCACATAGCCTTTGTGTCTAGGACATTTCTTTACTTTACTAGTATTTATAGCCGCTCCCGATAGCACTTTGATAACATCGCTATATAATTTGTCTATAATTAAATGATGTTCTGCGTTATTACAATAAGAATCACAACATCGGCTTAGTTCGTGCGGGAAATCAAGTTCACGGAGACCAGCATGGCATCTCCTGTGATACTCATCTATTTGAGCCGCCTGCCTATCCCCCCAGACTACACGATTCTTACATGTATTTTCAAACACACAAGCTTCAGCTTTCATATTTAACTTGTTTAAATTGCATTCAATGATAAGAGGGAAGTGGTCAGACCAGTACACGTCATGCTTTATTGATACATTTTTAATTGACTTTAATGCTGACTGGCTTACTATGCAGTGATCCAACCACCTCTCACAACCATGCGCCTCGCTGCGAAAAGTGTATGCATTGACATTTCCCAGTCCCAGTACATCAACATCTGCGCACGACCATAAGTGATCACTACAAAAATTCATGAGCTCCGAATAAAACAACTCAGTCGGGTGGGCATTAAAGTCTCCAATCATATAAAAAGCCTCAACGCCGTCGTTTTGTTGAACTTCAATAATAGACTGTATCGCACTTAGGCAGTCCGTAAACAATGGAATATTGTCACTACAGTTTGTGGGCATATACACACTAAAAATGACTACATGTCTATTTATAGATATGATTTAGTTTTGTGAAACACAAATTATTATCTCTCATACACACATTATTGCCGAATATAATCCGAAGAACCATAGAAAATTAAAATTGTACCCTTACTAAAGGTTCGGAGCTGTATCTTTTTCATCAGTTATCTATAGGTAATCATAGTTAAATGGTTTCATTTATTTTAGTGGAGTTAGCTTTGTTCCACGATATATTTCATTTTATTCTTATTTTTGCTCCGTCTTTCATAGTTGCCATTTCCAAAGTAATGTATCTCCATAGCAGCGTTGCCAGATTTTTTTTTGCCAAGTCGGGATTTTGGAACTTTTTGAGTGAAAAAAGCGGGATTCTTTCGTCGAAAGCGGGACATAGTAAAAAAACGTATACAATCAGAAGTTTTTAAATATTTATATTTTTATTTGAGTTCAAATTACGTTTACCTGACAATAGATAGCAAAAACAGTAAAAAAAATGTATTTTAATAAAAATATGATATTTTAAATCAGATTTACCCTATCGTTAAATAGTTGTCTGTTATAGACTTCTGAATAAAAAAAAAAATCAAAATCAAAATCAAGAAAGTTTTCTTCGTTTCGTATTAGAAAAATATGGCGTTTCAAACAGTATTCTGAGGAGAGAGTGTTACAAATTGCAACCTACAATAAGAGAATAATTGGTACTTATTCATGATATTTCTGTGAAGATTTAACTTCTTTTAAAGTTTCCTTTTTTCTTTAATAAAAATGAAAAACACAGGATAGCTGTAGGTTAATTTTTTTTCGCTTTCTCAGCACGCTGCACGCACGGTCGAGTTATACCCGAAAAGCGGGACTGAGACTGTCCCGCGAGGGACATTAAATTTTGATTTAAAAATCGGGACGTCCCGCCAAAATCGGGACGTCTGGCAACGCTGCTCCATAGGCACATTATATGTAATGTGCCTATGGAGATGCATTGTAATAAATGTCCACACATTACTCTAAACGAAATACGCCTCTAATTGTTTTCAATACCACGATCGCTTATAAAAAATATATCGATATATTTTTAACCACCGATACATCCCTATGAGCTCTGGAACCTATTAATAATTCTCGGATGGGAAAGTTTTAAAAGTGTTTCCTCCACCTTAGCGGGAGGTGTCGGCGTGTCGGCATCATTAATTACTGACCTCTTGTTGATGATATTGTTGAATTTTTTATGAGGACCTGGGGCCTGGGGGATGTTGTTGGCATCCTGATTTAACCGAGGTTTAATGAAAAATACGGGGAAGTATGTACTGTTTTGTAATATTTTTATTCTTCTTTTTATACAGACATTGCATTGATATATTTGTTATGTATTTGCGAGTATTTAACTTTATTAGCTAGCTGTTACCCGCGGTTTCACCATCATTGTCATTATTTTATAAAACTTATTTTTTCAGTATGAATGTTCTTTCGAAATAATGTATGGTCGCCTATGCCACTCTCCATATATAGGTTCCTTTCCACCCAAGTGCCTCAACATACGCAAGCTACATGCATCGTGTACAAGCACCATTAATCTATGTATTTTTCTATATTTTTTAAGGGATGGGCCATAGCCACACTTTACCGCAGTAAAAATTAGCTACAAATCACTCAATACCTACTCATTTATTCATGCACTACGCATAGAAAGAAAAAAACATCAATACACTGAAGGCACTTTATAACTTTTCAATAATTGTTTTTGAGTAGCGGTAACGTCTTGCCGCGACGGCGACGGTAAATGGCGCGGGACTGAGTGAATGCCGGACAATTTGCTTTCTTCTCAACTTAATGGAGCAAGTAAAACTCATCTGTACATAATAACATCTTATGTTTCGATGTTGGAGAGTCGCAGAACCGACTGCATCAGCTGGAGCAGAGACTACCAAAGCTGCCACAGCAGTCGCATGCATCTACTAACTGGTGGGTGTTTCTATGTAGCACGCAAAGCAGTGTAGATCATACTCAAAGCAGATAAATGGTGCTCCATGGCGTCGTTGCGCGTATCAGTCTAATCGATCACGCAAGTTAAGCAATGTCGACCGTTGCCTGTCTATGGATGGGTTTATTTATCTCGAACTCCTTTGTGCTTCGGAGGGCACGTTAAGCCATCGTTCCCGGTTGTTGTCTTTAGACGACAGTCATTAAGCCAAGTCAAGCGGCCTTTGCGCAGCTTGAAAACCTGGCCTCCGCCAACCCGCAGTTGAGTAGCGTGGTGGAGTATGCTCTAAACCCCTTCGATTGAGGGGGACCCGTATCTCAATAGTGCGATGATTATTTGTTGATGCCACACGCAAAGCAGTGTAGATCAAATTGCCTGTAAAACCATCTTAGCTGATCGTCTTGTATCTTTTTACAATGGCGACGTATATTCTTAACGCTCTTTATGATACTTGATGCCGCAGCCTGATTCAATAACGTCATCCAAACTTCCTCAAGAAGTTATTAAGTCCTCGCAACACCCCACTCCTGAGTCGCTCCTTCATTTATGTCACAAACATTCCACTAATTTTCTTTAGCAAAAATTTAATAACACCACCGCACCACCTGGGCGGGACGTTTATAGCAATTTGAATCTTATTACCTTACGTTACGACTGAATTAACATGTGGGGTAAGTTGGCTCGTGGCTGAAAATAATAGAGCTGCCTGTGACAGGTTGGAGAGTGCTTCTAAGGTGTCGCGTGAAAATTCAAAGAAAATTAACTGAAATTATTTTGGAAGATCAAGTTAAATTAGGTTCTTATTATACTTTTTCTTTACCTACTTTACTTACTTTTATATACCATTTTTACATAGGTACCATTCATACGAAAAAAGTACACTCTCTCTGATGAGAACCAGTCTCGGCAGCCCATAAACGTGCAAACAAAGTAAAAGTACTTTATAGCTAGCGCTACGGATTTTTTTGTGTCCGTAACTGTAATTTTTTGTACTACGTAATGTGGAAAATAGGCTTATACATCACCTGATGGTAAAATTCACTTGGACACAAGCCCACCGCTGAATGTCCTGTGAAGCCAGAATTAACAACGGCGAACACCAAAAAAGCAATGTACAATGAAGTCCACTGCAGTCCCGGGGGTAATCCTACGGCTGCCTTTGAACTTACTACGAATTGGCTTAGACGCGTTTTTTTTATTTCATTATCATTTAAATATTTTAAGAAGAGATACAAATATATTTTTAATTTTTGAAGCGAGTATATGCAACGCCTGTCAACTAATCACAAATCCATCCAAGAAGAAAACAAAATATCCCTAATGCCTCTACCCAACCACATCGCGCAGCATCACTGCTTCATTCGCAACAACACGCGATGCCCAAAAAAACAATAAGTGACCAAATAAATATGACATGGGAGCCTTCAAGAACAGAGTTATTTTTTCCTTTAAAAGGCTGGCAAGGGATCTGCGATCGAGCGAATCCCATGGGCTTGCTGATTTCTATAAGCGGTGGTGGGGCGCTTGCCCCCCTCTCGTATAAAAAAATAAAAAGCGGGCAAGTGGGTCTAAAATTTGGACCCACAACACTCATTGCTAAAGCAGCGACTTTAATAACGAGCGTCACGGGTTGGATTCTCGAACAAGATGATCACATAAACAATTGAACATGGCTAATTGTTCTAGTTTATTGTGTCCGAAAGCAGCTACCTCAACCTATGAATAAGTCAACATATAACGTTTACGAATTTACGAAATATATACTCGTATATAACTATTTTCACTGTTATTTATCTAAATATACATTATTTATTCATAGTATATTCTTTGCTTAGTTCGGGCGCAGTAATTTGTCCTGGAAAATTTATTAGTTATTATTACTTCTTTACTTCATTGTTACCTCCATATTACAAAAATATTTTTTATACGACTAAAGTGGCAAACAAGCCCGCCTGATGGAAGCAGTTACCGTAGCCTATGAAGGCCAGTAACACCAGGGACATCACACGCGCGTTAAAAAAAATGATATATTACTTTTGTAACTACAGTAACAGGCGTGTAAGTATACACTTTCAAACATTTTCATTTGACAAGTTGAATAAGTAAGTCTGGCTCACCTTACTTACTGAAAAATGGCTACGCGCACTTCCGGAGTGACGTGTACGATAAAAGTTTTAAATCCGCTCTATTCGCCCGGGGGCGAGCACACGAGGCTGAAACATACAGGAGCGCGAGAAATGATGATGTGACGAACAGATGCAGAAAATACTGAAAGACTCTGAATAAGAGTTATCGGAAATTATTTTGAAAAGAAATATAATATATTCCTTAGTGTGAACGAGATAATTGTCTTGATAAAAATATTGGGGGTTCTTTGAATAATAACATACTGAAAAACATCGTTAAGTCTCGCTTAAGTTTATTTGTTCATAAAAACTAGTGAGATCTAAGAGACATATTTAGGTAAAAAAAGAAAATATATAATTAAACTATAAAAAAATAATGTTAGTTGAAACATTTTTGGTCCTGGCTTAGAAAAATCAAAATTTATAAATTAATATAACACCTATTTCTTACTTTATTGTTAACCCCAACCATTTGAACACGTTTAAAACATTAAAGCACCATCAAATTATACAAAACGCGAACTAATCCAATAGCAGCCTTAAAAACATTAATTTTTCAAGTTTAAAACTGAACGAAGATTCTACGTTTTTTCACGTCCGTCAAAACAGGAAGTCGCCTAAAGCGCTTCCGGCCGATAACAACATCCGGCGCGAAGTTTTAGCGAAGTTGAGAAACTTCGGCAAGTTTCGGAGAGCAGGTGCTGCTTCGGATAAAAATTTCCACCTTTTGTTAGTTGGAATCTTTTTATGAGAGTAAGTTTGAGACAGATACACTTTTATGCGGGGATTATTGTTCGTAAGTTTTAAATGAACGGGGGAATACAGAATAAAAAACATGTTTAGGGTATTATTTTCACCTGCCGTTTAGATCGCAACTCGAACAATAGAGATATTGCGTCTCTTTGCGAACTATGCAAATCATACCACAGGGAGTGTTCGCATGAGCTATTTGATTTAACACCACTGATGGCACTAAGTTCCACTATCGTACAACTCGCCACATATTAAATTTCCATCCAAATCAACTTGATAATTGATATTTTCTACGACGAACTGTGAAATTGAAGAATGAACTTCCCTCAGCAGCTTTCGAGAACCTTCCTGAACAGAGTCAATATTTCCCTTTTAGCGTAGTTATTACTTCCATCAGGTGATCCACATGTTCGCTTGCCCCCTGTCAAAAAAACACGTGATATTAATAAAAAAAATAAATGACGATTTCAGGACACCGGCGATCCACTCAAGAACCTATAGGTACTTATTTTTTTGTATTGTATTATTTGGACTAGATACGTTAGAGAGAGTTGGGCATTGGTATATAAAGGGCCATAGTGAAGCCATATTGGATACGCTGCCTTATTTAACTGATAAGGTTTTTTTTAAAAAAAAATCTATAATAAATATAATAAAATACGCAGTAAAAAACCTTCTAGTGTGTAAATTTGGAAATTTTTAATATCATAATAGATACAGGTTTTATTCAAAATTAAAGGTAAGGTAAGTGGTACTGAACCTCGACTGTACATATTTATTTATATACATTTTGGCTTTGGCTGTCGCGGCTTATTGATCACTTTTTATGTCTCTCTCAATTAGAATGGAACTAGAACGAACCAAAAACAATAATGTAGGTTGTGTAATGTTAAAAATATTGCTAAATATTCCAAAACGTAACGCCGCAGGATTGCAGTCGACCAATTTTAGATTATTTACTACGCTACGCTAAATTACTAGGTACCATCTAATTCCAATCTATACAATCACTCACATCAAAATGAATGTAACCCGTGCATCAGCCCCATTAATACCAGCTGGACGGGTAATCTCATAACTCTCATTAAACAACATTTAAACAACACTCAGGTATTATAATAAATCTTCACAATTGCCCCGGGATCTAACCCACTCTATATATCACAAAACCTACATTCACTAACACATTATCATGCGATTTTAAACTCTAGAAACTTGTAATAAGCTTGTAACAATGTGCAGTTGGTGTTTGTGTAATGGAGTGCAAAATGGCCGATGGATTTAGTCAGGTACGAGGGATACCGTCAGATATTAATCCGTCAGATTCTGATTAGATTCAGTGGCACGGAGTAATATATTCGCTAAGGTGCCGTTGCAGCAGGGACAGTTTCTAAAGTCATCGATGTCGATATGGCGTGTAAAAACAAACTTTTTGCTATCGATATTACCTAATATCGAAGGATTATATAAGAACATTATGTTAATGAAAAGACATAAAAAGTATTACCTATAAATAGTTTACTTAATTCATAATTACATTGAAATGCAAATACGGTACTTTAGTGAAAGCAAATACTCGTTCGTTCTAACCTAAGACTGCTTCACAGTTTACAATGAACATTATTTACAAATTGGTTTTTAAAGTAACATTATTGCTACAAAAATAATTTCGTCTTCCTATTCCACTAGACGACAGCTGCGCACGATGTATTTACTGGTTTTTGGAACATGGAGCGCTCAAGAGTGCCCCGTAGTAAACCCAGCTGAATACGCCTTCAAAAAGACAGACGTACTGCTTCATAAATCTTGGCATCAAATAAAATATTGGAAGTTGAATCCATTTCTATTTAGCCTGCATCGTGTACGAAGTTTTAAAACGTACTCAAAATATAGAAATCGACTAGCTTATGGTGCTTCATAAAATAAAATATCGACAATTCCTCATCACTACACCGCCTGCATCGTGTCGATAGACGGACGCGCGTGCTTCGACATCCGACGACCGTCTTAACGTGAGCGCACCTTCCAATATCGACAACTTAAACACACCACTAATACACTTCCATATTATTATCGAACTCTTGGAAAATTCTTGGGTTTCATTTCACTTCACAATAATACGGCCCTGAAATGAAAATACTTACGTGAACAACTTCAACTGGCAGTGATATATGATACTAAATATGCAAACCAACATACGGTCTGCTTAATAAGCAGATACTGTTGACTAAAGGAAGGAACGTGAAATATAAAGAAGATCACTCGCGCATTGCCTCCAATCCAACATTGAAATTGAAATAAGTAATTTCATTTACTGGCAATTTTAAGTTGTGATAAGACATTACAAAAAACTTTTATTAAGGGGGCAACTTTGAATGTGATACAAAATCAGCGTCAATCAGGTTTTGCGTGTTGTATGGAAAGCTCAAATATTTTTTTCTCTTGTAAGCGTGTATTTACAATGAGTTCAATTATATCCTGCATAATATATGACAAGCCCGGTGATCTAATGGATAGTAATGTTTACTTTGACTCCCGAGGTCGCGGCTTCGATCCCCTCACAAGAAAAACATTAAAATTTGTGTGCATGAAAATGTGTGTTTGTCTTGGACTTGTCCTGGGCTAATACTTCCGATCAAAGATAAAGTCCGATTCTGCAGAACTCGCGCGTGGACCTGATTTCTCTCATAGCTTGGATACATAGCTATAAAACTTAAGCGCCTGCCGAAACATCGAAGGCAAAGTAGCCTGAAATCATAATCGGCTCAGACAGGTACCAAAGGCGTATTTTAATTTGCAACTAATTTGGGCGCTTACAGTTAAAGCGGATTGCAAAGTTGGTAATTACGCGACAGCGAAGTTACGTGCGGTGGAGCGTGGACGTTGGGCGCCGATCCACTCGTCACTTTCACAACATTTAAATTAGGCTTAAATATCCATTCAATGTCAATGGCGATCTCTACCTATTATTAAGCTAGTTATTATAATATAAAGAAACTTTATTAGTCATTTTTGGGCTCTGTATCGAAAAACGGATCTATTCTGAGTTCATTCAAGTTAAGTATACTTGAATGAACTCAGAATAGATCCGTTTGTCCGTCTGTCTATCTATCATTGGTATTTATCGCAGTAAATATTCAAATTTCAGAAGAAAATTATGTAACATATTGAATTTTAAGAGCCATATTACATATCGACTGTGATTTTTGCATAAAATGGCCAATTTTGGCGTTCTTGGTCTCGAAAACAAAAATACATTAACAATGTTGACTTATTGAATAGTACAGAATAGCTATTGGCTTAGTTCATAGCTGCCTCGCTTTTTGTAAATTTTGCTTAACTTTTTAATTAAACCCAAAATTGCAGAGAAAGATTTTCATAAAATGCGCATATTCACTTTTTTGAGCACCTGGATTGTACTACTGTTCAAAACAAATGAAATAAAAAAAATATAATGTTATTTCTTATATAGTCGTATAGTTCATAGCGGCCTCAAAATTTTGAAATATCATTGATTTAATATAGAAAAAAAGCATTCTTTTAACCAAAAAAACTTCGAAAATCGCTTTAAGTAAACTGTTAATTCCTCGAATAAACGATAATATTATTGAGCAAAATTTATACGAGAATAATTGTTACATCATGATGAATAAACTTTGTAGCAAGTTATTAACTTATTTCAATAAAAATGATAAATATAACTTCAAAATTACTACAAAAAAACGATGCACCGGCGGTCTTCGCGGGTTTAGTACTGCGCGAGAGCTCGTCAGCGTGCAAATGTAATAGGGCTCTTAATTCACAATCGCATTCAGATTTATGTTTGTGATATGCGTAAGTACCGTCATAGGGAAAAATAAGACTTGAGAGTAGTCAAGAAAAGTCTCTTTGAGTCTTCCCTATCTTTACCTAAAAAGGCTAGTAACGGAACAGTGACCTATTGGTTTTACTCATGTGTATAGACTGTGGTGTGATGCGTATGCGTAAGGAGGCAAACGAGCATTTCACTTCATGGTCATATGCGTGACCATGAAGTGAAATGCTCGTTTGCCTCCTTCTTTTATAAAAAAAAGAAGATTAACCTATAAGGACCCTGGAACTGTGCCTATTGACTGATGATTGCCACAAACGTAGTCCAAATTTGTGAATCAATAAACCAGTCTAATCTGAAAGCCAACCCTGAATCTTTGTAGTGTAAGTGGTTGATAAACATCTTTGAACCAAAGTGAACCTCGCCTGCACGTGGGGCACCCTGCTGACTAACAAACGAGGCTCTGGCGAAAAGAAATGTAGGGCATTGCGTATTTTATAAATTGCCCGACTGGGGAAGTACCTCCACCTCACAGAATACGATACGCAGCCAGATAACAATTCCCTTGAGGGTTGTTGTCTTCCCGCGAGTGAGTGAGGTCACCAGAAAGAAACGAAGGCGTTGCTGCGTTGCCAGCGGGGGTGGCGGCGCGCGAGCGATATTTCGTGTTGCGAGCGTTAATATGGCTACGGTAACCGCTTCACATCAGGTGGGCTGTATGCTTGCCTTCCACCCGACCTATTATAAAAAAGAAAATCTTTCTTCAAATTTTTCAACTACATGAGAAGGTGCGATAACTAGAAATGTATCAAAACAGTGCCTCAAATGAAGCACGCTCTGTCAATCACACAAATCCACAATGCAGTGCATTCACTTAATAATTTAGTTGCTCCTGATCAAAGCGCCAAACACCGCACCGCCGTGATTACAGAGGTGTCTGCATCGTGTTGATTGACTGATTGTGATGCTGCACCTTCTAATCTTCGGATAATTTGTATGATTATCTTGTTATTGAAATGTATTGGTAGGTAAGGCAGAAATTTCAGATATTTAATGGTTAAACCCGAGCATTATTAATTGATAGGCCAGGGAGAATAAAAAATAACACTGCCTTCGCTAACCCGCAGTTGAGCTGAGGAGAGTTGTTAAATACTTACGCTTCTAGCGTATTCCTTCGATTGAGGGAAGACCCATATCCTTCAGGCGGGCCGTATGTTTGTTTGCCACCTGACGTAGAAAAGTAAAATGTGTAACATTTTCGGTACATCGATCCGTCTTCGGCGTGTTTCCGTCCGCGAATGTCGCAGTCTATTTTTTTCAGTAAAAATTTTATATTTGCCATTTTTTTTATTTATGAAAGGGGAGGCATGCAATTAAAGTTCATTATATATTTCACCCACAAAATCTCCTCCACAAAAACTCCTCTGACCTACAGAAATTGTAAAAAGAATCTCCAGGTCCTACAAAGCATGTCTTATGAAGATACGGAGGAATTATTAAGAGCATTGGTTTAAAATGTATATTGAAAGTCAGTAAACATCGTTGTAGGTATTATAATATAATAGACAAGCATAATAGATTTAAGTTCATCAGAGTGTTGATGCCTTTAACAATACAATCTGTACTTAGTTTAGAATAGTAATGTGATTATTTAAGGTAAATTATATAAGAACTACTTATTACGCCTGAAACACAGGAATAATCCGAGTTCAGGCACGTGGTAAATTACTCCATTGTGTTAATTTGGACTTAAGTTAAGTTTTTGTTACTTATGTTTTTTTTTTCAATAAAAGATTTATATTTATTATTATTTTACAAACAGGTATGCATGTATGTAAAATTTTTAAAAAAATAATAAAGATGGCACATACATGAATAACCAAAACCCTTTGTTTGCCTACAAGGCCCTGAAAATAACCCTCGAAGTTCTGAAAGGAGTGTGCCTACAAACTGCTAGTTAACATTTTAACAGAATTCTATGAAACCCTCTCTGAATGCACTCCTGAGGGCCGTACACCAGTGTCAGGTGTCGGGCAGGTGTCGTAAACACGGTGCAATCAGTTTTTATCACTATTACTCTCCCAGGGACCAGGGGACGGTTGAAGGTGGCTTGTTGTAGGTTTATTGTGCGATTTACTACCGGTAGTTTGTGTTGAATATTTTGTTTATTTCAAAATACGAGAAATAATACGTCATAAATGGAATAAATTTTGGCTACAATATTTGTTGTGTATTTATGATCTCAACTATACAATTTTACGTAGGCAATAGAGAAGTTTTAATGCATTTGAGACTTTCTGTTGTAGATTAAAATCCTCTCTAGAAATAATCTAAGCTCAATTGGAAGAGCAGTCGATCGGTAGTCGAGAAGAGTCGTGGGTTCAAATCCCACTTGGAGGAGACGAGGAGGTGAATTTTCCATTTTTTTATATTTATAATATTCTGCCAAGTTGGCCGAATTCAACTATTTAAATAATAAATAATCCAAATTTTTCTAACTACTACAAAATTCTAAATTTCGGTAGACAGACTTTTCATTCCCCACGATTTAATCCCTATGATTTAATTAATACCTCAACAGACATCAATTTGGTATTTATTTTACCAAAAAAATCCTAATTTTAAGCCGAAACATCGAATTTTTGTACTGAATTTGATTCACTATCATCTTTGAACCAAAGTTAACCTCACTTGTACGTGGTGCATCATGCTAATTCACTAATGCCAACCCAACTAACAAATCGACGGTCCCTACGTATAAAGCGACATGTCAAAAATGGCAATTTTTTTATTGCATAAATTGCTATAGAATTGTCCGTAAAAAAAATATTTTCTTTTTTTTTATTGATTGTATATATAATTAAAAAGTAAGAAATTAACTCGTTTGTCCAATAATAATGTTCTTTAATTACTATATCGTAGTATAAGCAGACATGTCTGAAATGACATGTCGCTTTATACGTAGGGACCGTCGAAATTATCACCACCTCACAGAAGACCGCAGCCTAATAACAATTCCTAAAAGTCTAAAGGATTCCAGAGAATAATGTTGCCAGGGAGAGACAAGTTGCGTTAGCAGCGGTAGTGGTGGCGTGCAAACAATATCTTATGTTGCAAGCATCTATGGGCTACGGTGACGCTCCCAGACTTCAGTAGGCACCACGTTTAATTTGGCTAATTTCGTTATTGCCTCACGAGCACGACGTAAGCAGCTCATTTCCATTGAGGATACATTTTCTTATTCTTTATACCACTAAAGTGACAAACGAAGTGCTGATGGTAAGTAAATCACTATCATAGCCTATAGACGCTAGAGCACATGAATAAAGAAAAATATAAAAACGAATTCCTTTTCTTAAGAAAAGTGTATCGCATGATGTGACCAACCAGAGGAATCACTCACGCGTCGCACTCTGTAAAAAACACATTTACGCCATTCATATAAAAGCAAATGATATAGTCTCCTGGGGAAAATGCGTGGTGTTGTGTTTCTACCAACTGAACGTTAGGTGGTGTCTCCTCTTTTATTTATAATTATCATCATCATCATCATCAGCCTGTATCTACCCACTGCTGAATATAGGCCTTTCCCAATGCTTTCCACTATATGCTATCCTCCGCTTTCTGCATCCAACCACTACCAGCCACTTTTTCCATCCATCAGTCTTTTTCAGTCCATCGTCGGTCTAAAGAGCTACGCTTCGTCGCCCCATGCGTGGCCTCGAATCTAAGATTTTCCTCCTCCATCTGCCATCGCTAACTCGGCAGATGTGGCCAGCCCACTCCCAGGACCCAACGGCCCTACAATCAGCGTCCAAGTCTCTGCATTGGTCATAGCGGGAAGGATGTACTGATTGAACATTTTGGTCTCCAAGCATTGGGGTATATCTCCGGTGAGGATGTGCCGAAGCTTTCCAAAAGCTGCCCAGCGTAGTCGAATGCATCTATCAATCTCTTTGAAATTGCCCCGGCCCATCTGTACTGGCTGTCCCGAGGTAGACGGTAGTCTTTAACCACTTCAATAGCCGCATTCTCTACCATAACCGGGCTAGGGATGGTGAGGTCGTAAGTACATAGCTTTCGTTTTGATAAAATTTTTCACTAATATTTATACTTAGATACTAAACAACAAGAAATATGCAGTAAGTATAATGTAAGTAGAGATGAGTATATCACGTCGTGTCATTCATCACCCACGTGACAAAAAGTTTCCTCTAAATATATTGTGTGCCAAATATATTATATACGCGTGATTGTGTTCAACGAACATCCATAACCAAAAATTTTCTTAGCATTTATGATATTTAAGGGATTGTCAACTTCATCCTTTCTATTGGTGGGATCGGTGATGGAGTATTGATTACTTTAATTCCAAATGCTAATGCCATGCCAAGCTTCCTTTTAGGATACCTTTTGCTGCTAGGTATAGTTAATTAAGTATTTTACTGTTCGGTTTATGTTAGGCTGTCACAATCCAGCTAAGCACCTGGTTAGCACTCAACCCGTTTGCAAAATGCTGACTGCTACCTCCTCAACCTTCTATGAACGGCCGCTAATGCATGCAGGGCTGGATTCACGTTTGTCGACTATCGATAAATCCTTTATCGACATACTTAGGTACCGACATAGCTACAATAATGTATAAAAAAAGTAAAATATCAATAGCTCACTAGTTTTTTTGTTTCAATTTTAGGTACAGCAACAGAGCGCAACTGGGCTAAACTTGATACCTACTTTGACTTTTGTACCCAGGGCTGTCAAGGCACGGCCCTCGGCTTATATTTGTGCGACCCGTGACGTTTTCATTTACCGGTTTTTATACAGTTTTTTACCGCTACATTGACTGAAAATTATATATTTCTAACTAGATAGAACTAAGCTTAAACTTTCAACGTAGGTAGTAAAAATGTCAACTAAGTATTTTGTTTCTGCGGCCCGCTAATCTATTTAGTAATTTGTAATGGCCCGGTTTTGTATATGGTTTGAACAGCCCTGCCTTAAGTAATAAGAATAAGCATAGGTAGGCCGCTTACAGAGAACATCCAAATTTCGTTTTGCCTAAATGTATAAAATAATGACGTCATTATAAAAGTTCTTTTAGAAAATAAGTATATCTCATTTTCTGAACATTGGTATGTGATTCTCCCATAAAGAGCCCATATAAAATGGACGGACAGAGAGAGACGTCGCGATACAGTACAGATTGCGAAGGCGAAGTGGACTATTGGGACGATATACCTACAAGGACGTGTCGGCTGTGCCACCTGGATGGGAAAGTACCTACTTTAAATAATGTAAATAGCAAACTTTACTGAAAGACTTCACTTTATTTTATACTAGCTTTTATTTAGTTTCACCGCAATGTCTGTAATAAATAATCAAATCTTGCAAGTTACCACTACACGCGGCCTAATTAAGCTGAAATTTGGAACTCTCGTTTGGTTCTCGTGACAACGCTCCATTAATTAAATGACACCAATATGGCGGGCGAGTCCGGGCGACACACAATGGTACGTTATAACTTCCTCATTATCGCCTATAACATGGATATCGCTCGCGCGCCGGCGCGCCTCTATTCTATGAATATGACTCATAATATAAAATATCGCTCGCGCGTTGCAACTCCAGCTACCAACGCAGCAACTCCTTCCTGTTGACCTTACTCACTCGCAGGAACAACAACCCTCACGGAAATTGTATTTGGCTGTGGTATGTTGTGAGGTAAAGGTACTTCTCCAACCGGGCAGCTTACAACGTAGGTAGGTCGTAGTAGTAGGTCTCCTAGTGCGTAGGTCGCACAGCGAGAGCAGAGGCGAACACAGTCATAGTACAGCCCCCTTACCACCATCTCTTATTGCGATTCAATAATTAAATAGATTCCATGGAATAGAGTCGCTTATTCATTGGTATGAATAAGCAATCTATTCAATTATTGAATCGCAATAAGAGATGGTGGTAAGGGGGCAGTACTCGACTCACACAGATGCATTTCAATCTGCGCAAGTAACACGGCGCGCACACTCTTTCTCACTTGTACACATTGAAATGAGTCTAAATTATGCCAGTGTATCTTCTCTTTTCACCAGAGCCTCTTGCAGGGTGCACGTATAGGGTTTGATTCAAAGATGTTGATGAACCACTCACATCCCAAAATTACATTAAAAACTCAAGGTTAAAAATTGTATCGATGAACAACATGCATGTCCCGTCCCTAGGTTGGCGCGCACCTCCGAGTGGCCGTTTGACCTGAAACGCCGATACATCGCCATCGAGCACGCGTCGCCACTTGTCACCTTTTAGCGCTCTTTAGAACCGCCTACTAGGTCACTGGAGCAGGTGACGAAGGCCTACAATCTGTTCCTTGTTTATAAACATCTTTATATAGGACAACGAGCGTGCATACAGTTCGTATATTGTGGTGGTGACTTTGTTTATTCCCAGGTTCCCTTCACAAGAATGCCACTCCACTTTGGGGTGTAACTGACAAATGAGACTCTGACGAAAAGAGAGGTAGGCTATAACGTATCTTTTGTAAGCTGCCTAACTGGGGAAGTATGTATCTCACAGAATACCGCAGCCAACGAACATTAGGGTTGTTGTATTCCTGCGAGTGAGTGAGGTCACCAGAAAGAAAGGAAGAAGTATATGCTAGCAACGGATCGGCGGCGATCCCTTGGAGTGGCTGATCTTCATGAGCGGTGGTGATTCCTTTCCATCAGATGACCCACATGCTCGTTTGCCCATCTCATATAAAAGAAAAAAATACTTATTCACCTTTTGACAAAATTAGACGCGATTTTACGACTTGGAACTGCTCCCATATGGAAAGTCGTATGTTTTAATAACTAAAAACCATCCCTTTCAGCTTTGATATTATTTATTGCATTCGTTATAAGTAATACATAATATAATATACAGAGTAACGTGACTGAATAATATCAATGCCAAACCACTGATTATACTCGTAATAACATAACATTATAAATTTTACATGCGAGTTTCCTTGCTGGGTGTGGAGGATTGTTTTAACATTATACTTACCGGGTTACGCTCCGCGACAAATTCAGCTTGTCTACTAAAAATACTTATATACAAAATTGTCAATTTTGTGACAGATTTTTTACATATGTGTACAATCAAGACATCACATATACCATTCATATTATGCTACCTAGCCTATACGATACTAATATATCGCGAACATCAGTCTTCACGGGATCGCTGCAGGCAATGAAACAAGTTTTGTGCACTATGGGACCAGTCAGAAAGTTCAAATGTCTAGAAGTGCCGCGGGCTAGCGCACTTCGGACCTAGTTCATATAGCAAATAGCAGAGCAGATCGTATTGTACGTTGTACCTACTAAATAATGGCCAAGTAGATAAACGTGTAGAAGTGCCAAGTAGATAAATTAGGGTGTAAGTGGTTCATCAACATCTTTGAATCAAAGCCACCCTCACCTGCATGTGGTGCACCCTGCTGACTGGCAAACGAGGCTCTGGCGAAAAGAGAGGTAGGGCATTGCATTGTGTATTTTTAAGCTGTCCGACTTGGGAAGTACCTCCACCTCACAGAATACCGCAGCCAAATAACAATTCCCTTGAGGGTTGTTGTATCCCTGCGAGTGACCGAGGTCACCAGAAAGAAAGGAAGGAGTTGCTACGTTGGCAGCAAGGGTGGCGGCGAGCGATATTTCATGTTTCGAGCGTCAATATGGCTACGGTAACCGCTTCACAACAGGTGGGCTGCTTGTCTGCCACCCGGCGTAGTATAAAAAAAGTGATCCTTTGACGCGCACCTTATTTTGTAGTGTATTTTCTTGAACATCAAGAAACAATGCAATCTTCTTTCTTTTCTGAGATTTTTAATACAGTCGCCAATGCGTGAGTGATGCCTATTGTTGTAACTTGTAAACGTTAATATTCTACCGATGGCTAACCATGACGCTGATCGTATACTTATTTTCCACTTTTGTGGAAAAAGGAAATTCTTCTTCTGTAAAAGGAATTCTCTTTGGATACGTAGTGAGCAAAATGAATCCCCTTCCGACCCATGGTTACACTGATTTGTTACACTGGTGTAACCACTGAGCACACTCAGTGCTGTCAGAATAGAAATAGTTTATAGTTAAAAAGATCCTAATCACGTTCAGTTTAACCGTTTGGGTCTACGAGAGGAATATTCTAGGCCGACTTTAGCACAAAACTCACTAACACCACAGCATAAGTAATAATACTACGTACAGTATGGCCACTCCCTGCCGCTCCGAATCCGAAGGTTCGTGCGAAAACTAGAAATTAATTCTATTTCATTCCAGTGTCGGCGAGGTGGGCTTTTTGTGGACTTTTCATCCACCCATTCATATCCGATCTATAGTCACACTAGTATGACTACGGATAATTAAATAACAAATAATTTATGTTATGAAATGAAATGAAATGAAATGAAAATTTATTATATCTCTTAATCACTATATTACAAATGGCCGGAGACTCCTTTTAAGCTAACAATTGCTTGTGTTAGGAGTCTCCACTCTCCCGAGGTTCTATTTCATGGAGTGATTAATTTATTATTAAATAATTTTCTAAATAATTTGAAAAAAATAAAATAAAAAGAGAAAACAATGAACAAAATCAATATGTTATGTACTTATAGTATATAATTGTGTTTTCTTCGCCGCCAATTCACAGCTTCCTTTCAGGAACTCAAAGGTTGACTGGAAGAGATCCCTTATAGGGATAAGTCCGCCCTTGTACACTATGTTTTATCACTACAATCTGTGTTATGTAATATTTAATGCAATAAAGATTTTACAAACAAACAAAATAAATATTGTCACACAAATTACACAGCGCCATCTAGCCCCAAAGTAAGCGAAGCTTGTGTTATGGGTACTAGAAAACTGATAAACATACGTAAATACATTTTTTTTTTGTAAATACATACTTATGATACATAGAAAACACCCAGACCAAGACAAACAGACATGTTCATGCACACAAATGTTTGTCCCGTGTGGGAATCGAACCCACGAGCGTTGGTGTCGAAGCCGCGTCATTGACCGCTACGCCACCGAGCTCGTCAATTAATTTTATTGTGCGACTATGGAGCCTATTTAATATTTAAAAAATCTGTTGTCTGTAAAGTCGGTTTACTGACGATAGTTGAACGTGACAACGTCATAAGAAAATACTGATGGAATGTTTGCATTTTTCAAAAGAAAATTTTAATGGAACGCCTCAGAGCGAGGTAACGCCGCATGAGTCATGTTTTTTCGTGCGTGCAGCCGGCTCCATCGAATTATAAGACGTTGTCACGTCAAAAATATTATTTATAGTCACTCTGATGAGTTATTTTGGTTATTTTGATGACATTATTTGGAATGCATTGTGAACGATTCAAGAATATATTTGGGATGGTTAAGTTACTTACTACTTAGTATTGTTTTTTAAATGTATTTTAAGAAATTTGAACTTTCGGCCGAAACATCTGATTTTCATTACAGAGTAGGCGTCCTGAGTATGATTCATTCACAATTTAAAAGTCAATAATAAATCTTCTTAATTCTGTGGGAGGTAAGAATAAAACGAAACATATATTTGTGGAAAATTTATTCGTGATATCGAAGTAGTAAAATAAAAACTCTACTCTCAACACACTACGTGTCCGTGAATTTTACTCTACGTGCCGCCGTACGGAGTTAAGGCACCGACCTCACATTACAACATATACGACGACGCGCACGCCGCTACGGACATGTCTTTTAAACGTTTCATGAGACTCGTATTTCACATAATATCATTTTACTAATCTACTTGCAAACGCCAAAACTAAGTACCTACAATAAAACCAAATACTGGGTCTATTAAACTACGTGGTATTCAATTCAAACTATCTCCACGACAGACTGTCTGAATACCTCGTAATGTAACAGGCCCTTATATTCTTTCCCGTGAAAATTAAGTCACGTGATTGGAACCACAGTACGTCATCAACTGTATTTTGCATGGAAGGCGTCAAATGTTGACAATACAGTACCCTTGGCAGTAGGAGGAAGAGAACGCTTTGATTTATTGTACCATGGCAATCCGGCCGCTCTGCTGTTTTAATGAAACTCTTCGCAACAGCTGTAGAATTCATAATATAATTTTGCAGAAGAGTGGACGGTCCCGCGGACGTATGTATAAAGACCATATTTTTTTTAAGTGATGTAACGCGAGTGATCTACTACTTGTCTTGTACAAGATATCTTGTATGAAATTCCCAAACAAATGCATAAAGTAAAAGTTGTTTGGCACTAATACACAGATAACATTTTTCACATAGATAAAATATTTGTTATCATCGTATGTATTAATAAGATCTCTTCATTTACATAGATTTTACAACTGCTTTTGGGAGACTTAAACGTCTCATTATACAAAATTCATCATTACAGTACTATACAAAATCATAAAATGGTATGAAATATCAGCAATAGGTACTTCATTGTCACAGAGAGTCTTCCGTAGCGGCGTACTATTTTTTTTTTACAATTTGTAAAACATAAGTGGACCTCTGTGACTCTGGCTCTCAGGCACAAACCTCTCAAGGTACGCGTTTCACATTATACATGTACAAATTATATTGAAGTAGCCACATAGTCACAGAGCCCATTAAATTATAAAAACTAATTACAATAAAAATCTGTATATTTTGAATACATTAAAAAAATACATCGCTATTTCTGATTATGTATCTGTATATACAGGGCAGCGAGATCGGCCACGTACCCTATACCTAACTGCTAATGCGTCCCTGTGTGCCAACCTTCAAGTTATATCACAGGATTGCGAGTCTCCCGTCCAGTAAACCAACCTGACGAGAGGACCTTTACCCGCTCCGCTCTTGCGCTCGGGAAACCAACCGAGCACGCAAGTGAAAATCGGCCTGTTTGGGGAAGTCAGAAAACTATAATGGTTATCCACACATGTCGCCAGCTTGCAGACTGCCTTGCTAGCATACCGCGCGTGGCCGCCGGCCGGGCCTCCAGGCATGTGTGGATACACCATAAGAGATAACGGACCTATTAGACGACAAGGTATTTTGGACTGTTATTTGTAGTGTCGTCTGGCTTACACCTCTCTAATGTGTTTTATGTTACATGTATTATATGTCTATATATTAATATACACATATAATACATAAAACTCAGTCAAATTTAAACGAAAGTCCCTGGTATGCTCAAAAACACACGCAGGTACAACACTAGGGTATTAAGAACGCAAGTGTTGCGCGTTCATTACGCGAATTTTGTGAACTTTCATTGCGTATCGCTTTTATATTATACTTATACAGATACATAATCAAAACTGTTTACAAATGAGATTGCATATTGAATATAACTTAAAAAAACCATGATCGCATCATTAAGTAACATAAATGTTTTGGACGGAAAATAATAATTAAAAAAAACGCACTCGAATGTCTTAAATTAGCAGTCTAAGTAAATAATAATTATAACATACTATTTGCATTTTACAAGATTAGTAACGAAAAAATAATAATACGTATCACTGTACATACTTTTTTATATTGTGATAATCTTTTTTTTTTTTTATGTTGAACCGTATCTATAGTACATAAATTTTCCATTGCATGTGACATAAGCATAATTGGAGCGCATTAGGTGTGAGCATCTTTTTGATTTTGTAACATTCTATATTATCTTTATGATGATGTTTTTGATGTGATAATAACATCTTATAAATCGATGAACGCCGGCTGCACGCACGAAAAAGCATGACTCATAGTCACGATCCGCCTGAGCCGAGCGTGTAAGTGAGAACGCGGAACAAGCGATAGAGAGGCACAATCGGCCTAAGCGTTCGGCTTATGACGCATCTATCTCTCTTCCAGTCCATCGGCCGAGTTTTCTTATGACATTATCACATAAAATTATCATCCGTAAACCTACTTTACAGACAATTAATTTATTGTTCAAAACATTGCGTTTTGTTTGTTGTTATTGGCGCTACAGTGAATGTTTCAAAATGTTAAATATAAATAACACGAGTGTGGGAGCACTACTAAACGTTGTTTTTGTCATTTATTACCTATTATTCACAACCATGCAAAAAGCAAAGACTGGTAGTTATTTCTAAGTATTATTTTCTCAGTAACATAATAATTTTAATGTAACAATCGTCACCATCTTGTAAAATATAAATACATGTAGTAAGAATACATCAGTAATATGTCATCAAATCATATTAACCTACCTTACAAACTATTTGTGTCAGCAATTACTTCACGCTCCAATAAATGGTACTTATTCAATTTATGTACACCCTTGGTGATGGGGGAATATCCTCCGCCTTCAGGCGGTATCGTAAGAAGGCCTTACATTCATAGGCCTTAGATATTTAAACGGCAATCGCTCGTAGTAAACATTAATGTGAAGAATAGAATAAAAAGTATTTAAAGCTGAAGGCGGCGCTCAGCGATGCCGGGGTGATATTTTTATTATACGAATTTTCCAGCCGATTTTACAATAGATGTGGTATGTATAGATGTGGTAATATTTTTTTATATTTCAATTTTAGCGAATGAGATTCGACTTCAAATTTTAATCAATAGTTTCTAGAATGGTAAAGTAATGTACTTATACTACGTTAATTATTTTTGATTCAAATTTGTGTCTTAATTATTTTTAGTTCAACTACATTGAAATAAAGCAGTGAATGAATTTAAAAGGCGTTATGACAGCCAAACACGAACGATTCTTCATTCACAATATTTAAATAAAAATAGACAGCTATGTTAGCACACCGTAATTAGATTATGATCGTGTTCTTGTTAATAAAATTAATGAATATTGTTAATATCATTTATTATTAGCACAAACTTTTAATGATTTAAAAAAATTGCATCATAAATGAGTTACGTATGTAACGTTATATTTAAAATGTTATATGTCATTGTGTATAGTATCATCATATCATAATTTTAATTAAATGTATCTTTCTTTTTTATTTACTAACTATGTGACGTTTCTTGTAACCGATTTCATGTACCATCATCTTAGTATCGATTTCACAGCCTACTTATCAAAATATTAATTTATATTATTAACAAAAACACTACATCTGTCTTTTTTTACTGAATTGTTTGTGTTTTTAACTTTAAGCAGTAAAGAAGAAGCCGTATGGCACTCTTGGGAGAAATATTTTGAATGATGATAAGCGAATTTCACTTACGAACGATGAATGAAAAAATATATTTCATTATTCACCTATATATACCTGTTTCTAATCCGACATGATATAACGCAGCAAGTTAGTTATCTATTATGGCTCGGCATATGGACATAGTGCAAAAATTAGTATAGATAGTTATGGACAAAACATCACTATATTTTTGTCGCTAATCTACAAAACTTGTCGATTTGATACTTGATGTACTCCTATCCTTTTCTAAGAGAATGTGAATTCTATATATTTATTACAGTATTATAAATTTTATCATACATGTATTAGGCGATGAGATGGGTTGTTTAATATATAAAGGCAAGTGTTTAAGGCCTGACACTAGCTGTAGTTATGAATAAATAGAATAAATAATAATTCAGTATAATAAATTAAGTAGTCATGTTATTTTTCTAATTTATGTTCCATTTAGGAAGACATTTTTGGCGCCCGTATTGTTTCTTTTTTTCTTTAATGAGACGTGTGACATGTTCGTACATTAATTTGTACTTATCGATAAAAAAAACTGATATGTCGATATATATAAACATACAAAGGTACTTTTAAATAATTATAAGTAGGGTATATATTATTTGTGTCATTAGCAGTATAAATTATATTAATGGAAAAACTATTTTTCTATTAGTGAAATTTATTATACTGTAAATCCTTACGATTGAAGAGAGACCCGTAAATTAGCAGTGGAATGAATATGGTAGACGAAAAGAAGAAGAAGTATTGATTGGAAAACATTAAATTAAAAAGCCGACTAGTATAATGTCTCACGTGAGTTTGAATATATTATTGGTGAAGTAAATAACATAATATTTTTTTTAAGTCAAGTTAGTTGAGTTTGAATACATTATGCATGCAATAAAAAAGTGAAACAAGATCACGTATGATTTAAAAGTACAATTAAAATGATATAGCAAAGTTTGAAAGAATAGAAACACACCGTTTACAAATTACGCGGCCAATGTTCGGCGTGAATAGAATGCGTGAATAGCTATGTAAAAAAATCCAATGTAACTTTCGGTAAACGCGTAGCAAGTAATTGAAATAAGCAGGCGTAATTACATGGGTTTCAGTACAGTGTGTATACTTACGGTAGGTGTGAATTGTTCCAGTGTCGTTTGTGTAATAGCCTTATATAAACGTTTCTTAGAAACGAATGCAGTGGACATCTTAATAAATCAAGTAGTTACATCATTTAAGTTCATTTCTAAGTCTATTTATGAATGACATTGGTCTATCATATCATAATGGTTGTTTTTAATAAAAAAACAATAAAAAAGACAATTTGATACTTGATTTATCTTATGTACTAAGATTTTTTTTAAACAAATAATAATCAATTTTTGAATCGAGATTCATCAATTACTTACGATTCGTACTTATGTAATTAATTACGATTCGTAATTAGGCTACGATTTATCAGATACATTTTAAAGCATATTTGAACTTTTCAGCCTATAGGGTGGAGATTCTATCGTCGGTATTTATTATTTTACTTCAATAATATTCTGGTTTCAACGAAGAAATAAGAAATATTTCTAGTATTTGTGAAATTTAGAGATTATACTATATTTCTTAAATATCACAATCTCGAAGTGTCGCGAAAATTACAAAATGTATCGAGTGACAAGTTGTCGAATACTCCTTATTTTTTCGTGGAATATGTATCGTCGGCCGGTGGTGGTGATGGTGGTGGTGGCGGTCTATATGAAGAACTCCCTCCTCTTGTGCACGCGGGGCCCGGTGGCGGCGGCCAGCGCGGCCGCGTCGGGGCCGGCCGCGCCCTCCGCGCCGCGCTCCTCCTGCACACGACCGGCGTCAACATTGTCGGCCAACACCGCTTACATCACGTCACGTCGACATACGACGACGGCCGCTCTCGTCCGTCCGTCGTGTCGTACTAACTGTATAGTTTTGACGTGACGACGTCTTACAATTCGATGGAGCCGGCTGCACGCACGAAAAAACATGACGTATGCGGCGTTACCTCACTCTGAGGCGTTCCATTATTATTATTTTTTTTTAAATACAAACATTCCATCAGTATTTTCTTATGACGTTGTCACGTTCAACTATCGTCAGTAAACCGACTTTACAGACAAAAAATTTTTTTTAAAATTTTGGGTTGTAATGGCTCATCAACATCTTTGAACCGAAGCCAACTTCACCTGCACAAGGTGCACTCTGCTGACTGACAAACGACGCTCTGGCGAAGAGAGATAGGGAGCGTAATTGTAAGCTACCCGACTGGGAAAGTACCTCCACCTCACGGAATACCCCAGCCAAATAACAAATCCCTTGAGGGTAGTTGTGTTCCTGCGAGTGAGTGAGGTCACCAGAAAGGAAGGAGATGCTGGGTTGACAGCGGGGGCGGCGGCGCGCGAGTGATATTTTATGTTGCTAACGTTAATATGGCTACGGTAACCTCTTCACATCAGGCGGGCCGTATGCTTGTCTGCCACCCGACGTACCGTCGCGGACGGTAGCTAGCTGTCTGACGACCATTACAGTAGGCGTACGGAGCGCGTTGAGAAGTGAGCGAACGACGCTCTTTAAGAGAACGCGCTCCGACACCCATCATGGAGCTCGAGGAGCGGTGGTAGGGCCGCGATACTTAGTAAAAAGAGTGTCGGTCGCCACAAGATACTCAGCTTAAGAGTGCCCGAGTAATCTGCTCGCAGACGAGCGGACGAAAGGGAAGTCAGACCTGGTACTGAACTGTTTGGACGCCCGTTCGGTTTATTGAATGCGACAGGTAAAGGTGCTCTCGCCTAATCGGTTTACGAGACTCTCAATT
Organism: Hypsopygia costalis; assembly: GCA_937001555.2. Classification (NCBI taxonomy): domain Eukaryota; kingdom Metazoa; phylum Arthropoda; class Insecta; order Lepidoptera; family Pyralidae; genus Hypsopygia; species Hypsopygia costalis. The sequence continues at coordinate 1,624,052 of OW443331.2, forward strand.
CTATGATATGGCCAGACGGTCCCTGCTTCCAATCAGACGAATCATACGCTTGTTTATCACCCGATCCCTTTTCTCTAGTTAAATACAACGCCTATATTGGCTACAGCGTATTCCTTCGTTACATTTTTTTTTCCATAAAGTGTAGAGTTCCACCGGTAATTACCTGTGTGAGGTACTCTCCCTTGTGCCGCGACAGAGCCCGCACCAGCACGACGGCGACCACGATCAGCAGCAAGAAGATGAACGCCAGCACCGCTGCAACACAACACGTACGTTTTAATATAACAATATGTTCATTCGTCGTCAACCCTCACTCATTACACTGCTGGGATACGGGTCTCCTCTCAATTGAAGGGGTTTGGACCAAACTCCACTGACTTAGCTTAACGGCTGTCATCTAATGACATTAGCCGGGACCGACGACTTAACTGGCTCTCCGATGCACGGGAGAAACGAGCATGTGGCTCACCTGATGGAAAGCAATCACCACCGCCCATGGAGATCAGCAACACCGACGGGCCGTCCTCGTACTCCATCCTTTCTTAGTTAAAGCTACGAATTGCTAGAATTTATCCATTCAAACGTATATAATAATAAGACGGAAAGGCGTACACGTCTCTCTGACAAGTGTGCGTAATGCCACTGCTGACTGGTCCCCCTTTAATGCAAGGAGTTTAAAACATACCCCACCACACTCCTCAACAACGGGTTGGCGGAGGTGACATATTTCTACATACAGCGAAGTAATAGTATTAAGATGATACTGACTGCCGAGGATGGCCTCGTCCGTCTTGTGGTAGTCCAGCTCGTGCTGCAGGTCCACGGCGGGCGGCGGCCTGGTCTCCACGGGCTCGGGGGGTGAGTCTTATATAGTATTAAGATGATACTGACTGCCGAGGATGGCCTCGTCCGTCTTGTGGTAGTCCAGCTCGTGCTGCAGGTCCACGGCGGGCGGCGGCCTGGTCTCCACGGGCTCGGGGGGTGAGTCTTATATAGTATTAAGATGATACTGACTGCCGAGGATGGCCTCGTCCGTCTTGTGGTAGTCCAGCTCGTGCTGCAGGTCCACGGCGGGCGGCGGCCTGGTCTCCGCGGGCTCGGGCGGGTGCGTCACCGGCTCCACGCCGCAGAAGTCCTCGTGCAGCACCACGCCTGCACACACACATACACACACACGTTGGGAATTAAATTAAAGTGGTATGCCACCGAACGTGACAAACTTACACGACGACAAGCGATTGATGTGAGTATACTCCTAATAACTTCATAGTGAAATTGGTTGAATTTGGTAGTACAGTATTGTGTTATAAGAGCATAAAGCAGATTAAAGAGCATAAAATCCATTCACCTCAATTTATTACATATGCGACTGATAGAAATCCATTCTAAGCTAAGCATTCAGCCGAGAGGCTGAGTAAGATACTGTAACCCGCGCCACGCATACGTCCCACGATAAGAATAAGCATTGTGGTGTGTTATGCCGACACAACGCACCAATAGGTAGTATATTTATCGAGGGGGGAGGTCACAAAATTACATACGAATGTGCATTTGGAAATCAAACCGTCAGACGTTATCTCTAAACGACCACGAGTGATGTAATTCGAGCTTACCTCTGAGTAATATATACTAAACCTACAAGAAAATTAATGTATATATTATACAGTCCCATGCAGAAGTGTATATAAAACTTGCAAAAGAAATTACTAGCAGCTGTCGAGTAATAATGAAAATTTTAAGCCTTACGTTGTTACATACTGTGATGTTACATTAAAGTTTATATTACTTTTAATATTTAACCTAAATTAAGATTAAATCAATTAAGATAAAATAAATTAAGATCAGGAACAGCTGCACAATCGCCTCTATTTGACCAGTCTTTAAAATTAGTCTGTATATAGACTTTTGTACGTGACTATACATTCTCAATAATTTAACTCGATGATATATTTGGCGTCTACTATTTTCAGAAGTACCTATTGAACATAATTTGCATCACTGTATAAACGAAATATGACATAAATCATTTCAATAAAAGTAATTACTATTTTAATGCAATTCGTATGCATTGTAAGCGCGCGACAATATTTAGTTATTTGATATTTAGTTATTCGTTAATTGATTCAGGTGTTATTTTGCGAAAATCTAATTTACAGGCAAATTGATCTGTACTACTTTGCGATTTTACTAGTCGCAGAATCACAAAAAGTATAGTAGAGAAAATTGCCATTATGAATATTTTAATATTTAGCGCTAAAACAAAGTAGCCTAATGAAGAGGAGGTAGAGGCTGATGTGACAATCATTAGAAATAAGCGCCATCTATAGAAACACAATTATAGTTTCCATAAGTGTTCAATAAGTGTATTATTCAGTATTTTTCTTGATCCTGCATCGCGTTTATCAAAATAAGAAGTAAAAATCAGGACAACAATGGACTTTCATACATCACACTATCAATTTTAAGGTGTGTAATGGATTCCATACAACTTACCCTCCCAAGAAATTTAGAGAGGGAATAATTAACGACTTTCTATTCTATTATTGATGTTTTAAGTATAGATTACAAAGCAAGTGTAGTATATAATAAATTGAATGATTGATTGTTTGATTGGATGGTTATATTAATGACTAGCTGTGCCCGCACCTTCGTCCGCACGGGATAGTTATTTTTTTATTATATATTTATAATAATAAAAATAAATAAAATTTCTAAAATATAAGTAGCCTAAGTTGCTTCTTATTACATCAGCTATCTGCCAGTGAAAGTCCTGTCAAAATCGGTCCAGCCGTTTCAGAGAATAGCCGGAACAAACAGCAAGACAAAAATTGTAATTGTAATCCATATGCATTTAGTAAGGTTATTTTAATATTCCAAACAGACACTCGTATTTTATTTATCTGTATAGATAGAATGGTACGTACCGTCCTGTCCCCTGACATTCGGTGGGGGGTCCTGCTGGAACAGTAACTTGAGGGGGTAGATGTCGTCGAACTCCACTCGACTGACACAGCCTACAAAACCTTCGTTCATGGTCTCGTTCCGACCTATGTACATGTACTGGATGTTGTTGAACTGTGCGTCCGCCGACTCCTTTATGTTGAAGTGATACTCTTGGGTCTCGTAGTTGTCCACCTAAACAATTAACAAAATAAATTGGTTGTCTGTAAAGTCGGTTTACGGACGATAATTTTACGTGATAAAGTCATAAGAAAACATTGGCCGATGGAGTGGAAGAGAGATAGATGTGTCACAAGCCGTACGCTTAGGTCGATCGTGCCTCTCTATTGCATATTCCGCACTCTCGCTTGCACGCTTGGCTCAGGCGGAACGTGACAATGAGTCATGCTTTTTCGTGTATGCAGCCGGCGTTCTTCGTCTAAACAATTACTACAGTATCTGTCCAAAGATTCCGGCAATGCTGAGAACAAATCAAAGACTGATATTAAAACCAAATTTATGACCGAAGTGGTGTAAACACTTCATGTTATAATTAAACAGAGAATTATAGTCACTAAAGCTATAGATAATCCAATATTATTGTAAGTCTGTCAGTCGCTGACATGTGTTTACAAAATTTACGAATTATATTCAAATATACTGTAAATATTTCAGGACACATTACATAGCACCAATTAGTCTAAAACTATGCTAAGATTGCATCAAGGGTACTAAATTAACATAGTGATAAACAAACATACCATATTTTTTGATGTGATAATGTTTCATAACGTCTTATAAAGCAATGAACGCCGGCTGCACGCAGAAAAAGCATGTCTCATTGTCACGTTCCGCCTGAGCCGAGCGAGCGTGCGCGGAACAAGCGATAGAGAGGCACGATCAGCCTATGTTTCTTATGACGTTATCACAAAAATAAAATAGTAAAAATATCGTAAAAAAATAGTAAAATTATCGTCCGTAAACTGACTTCACAGACAACCAATTTTTTGAAGTTACATAGAAAATACCCAGGCAAGACAAAAAAAACATGTTCACGCACATAATAAGTACCTATGTAAGCTATGTACAGATTTCAAACCCTCTATCGATGCCGAGACAATCTTTTAAAAAATGTGACGGACAGACGGACATATAGACAAGTGCTCACTCGCGTTTCTGTCTATGAGTCAATGGATGCTTGATGTAAAGCGACAGGTGACCGGTCCCAGTTCTCGGTATGATAAAATAAGTGTATGAAATAATGTACAGTTTACTTTGTATTTATACGTACCGACTACCTGTAAGCAGGTAATCAGGCTCTTTATGTAAGCACCCTATCTAAAAGTAAAACAATATATAATAATATGACCAGGTCCGGTTTCATTCGTATTTCATTCTCCCATCATCATCATCAGCCTGCATCAACTCACTGTTGGATATAGGCCTTTCCCAATGCTTTCCACCATATGCGATCCTCCGCTTTCCGCATCCAACCGCTTCCAGCCACCTTTTTGAGATCGTCGGTCCATCTAGAGAGGGGGCGCCCTACGCTTCGTCGCCCCACACGTGGCCTCCACTCTAGGACTTTCCTCCCCCATCTGCCATCGCTGACTCGGCAGATGTGGCCAGCCCACCGCCACTTCAACTCGCTGACTTTGAGAGCTATGTCGACCACTTTGGTTCTCCGTCGAATGTCTTCGTTTCGGATTCTATTCCTTAGAGAAACTCCAAGCATTGCTCTCTCCATCGCTCGCTGTGCGACTTTTAGTGAACCAGCCCAACGGTCAGCGTCCAAGTCTCTGCACCGTAGGTCATAGCGGGGAGGACGCATTGATTGAACACTTTGGTCTTCAAGCATTGGGGTATATCTGCGGTGAGGATGTGCCGAAGCTTCCCAAAAGCTGCCCAGCTCAGTCGAATGCGTCTATCGATCTCTTACAGCTGGGCCGGGGTAATTTCAACATTCTGCCATACGAACCCAAAATTATTTAAAAAAGACCTTATAAAATACAGGTATTCAACCACAGCAACCTAGATGTTATTCATACCTGAAGTACCATGGTGGCGCCACTGTCTTTCCTCGAGAGCCTCACATCATGGTACTGGCCGAGGCCGAAGTGCTTGCCTTGGAATATTATCTCCTGTCGCTCGAAGCCAAAGTCGAACACTACACGCAAGTGACCTGACAAAAAAAGCAATACACTCTATTTAGCAATTAAAATAAATAGTCAGTTCGTTGCAATCTTTTATCACAACGAATTTACTATCAATACTCTTGCTGATCTCCTTTTGTCTGGTGACCTTACTCACTCGCAGAAACTCAACAATCCTCTAGCTAGGACACTGCTATTTGGTTGCGGTCTTTTGTACCGTGGACGTATTTCACAGCCGCGCTTGATATGCTCCTACCTCTTTTTAACATGATGCACCACGTGACGACACTTTATTTTACAGCCAGTACATTGGTACTGGCTACACGTGCTGGATATTTTGCAACCAGTATCAATATACTGGCTACACGTGCTGGATATTTTGCAACCAGTATCAATATACTGGTTGCAAAATATCCAGCACGTGTAGCCAGTACCAATGTACTGGCTGTAAAATAAAGTGTCGTCAGAGTAAAAAAAAATATATAACCAACTCATACACATTAAACAGTTATGTCTATGTATCCCATTACATATAACATAATTATCACCTGAGTTGGAGACCATGAGCGTGAGGTACTCTCCCGAGATGTTGGAGTAGAAGCCGAGCAGGAAGCCCTTGGGGTTGGTGGTGGTGAAGCCCACGCGGATCTTCTCCGCGATGGTGGAGCGCCACGAGCCCAGGAAGTCGTACTTCACCATCGAGTTGGGGCGCAGGTTCACGCCGATCTCTAGAAATAACATGCGCTTCAGCCTCTGTCACTAACAAGATAGACTAAATTGGCGACTCCTCGATGTCGCCGCCACAACGGCGTCGCATAGAAATCAGTCTTATTCTCATAAATTTGCAGAAGTCAATTTAATAGTTAATACTGCTAACAATCTAGGTCGCGGAGTGAACAAGATTGGATCTGATACGTTAAGGAACCAAGTATATTAATATTTCGGTTAGGTTAGGTTAGGTTAGGCAAAAGTAGTATCACCCACGGTGGCGGGTGTAGCAGGTGCAGGAGCACTCACCGTCGGCGCAGATGGGGCCCTTGAAGGAGGTCCAGCGGCAGTCGCAGGAGTAGGAGTCGTAGCCCTCGAGGCACGTGCCGTTGTTGAGGCAGGGCGCCGACTGGCACTTGCCCACGCAGCCCTCCGCCACGCCGTACAGACCTGCGCCACGGACCCAGTGTTATGCCTAGGCGGCACTAATCGCGATAACATTCGAACGATAAACTTCGTCTTCGGTCTACGGCGAATCTTCGCGGCCACATTATGCGCGTATTGCGTGAATGTAAAGTTTATCGCGATGACAAACGCAAAAAAACAATATGGACGCCGCGGTTACTCTGTATCTATTTTATGGCAGCAAATAATATTTTTTACATTTATGTCATCTAAAAAACAAATTAAAAGCAAGAAAAAAGAGAAAAATAGATATAGTTACTTCAACCCACTTCAGCTGTTACACTTCAGCTATATTCTACACTGTAGTTACATCTAATACGTCCGCTAGGAACGATGGTTGCGGGCCGACTGAAGCGTGGCCGCGCAAGCCAAGTTCATCGCGATAAAACCCTTTGATGTGCGAGAGTTTACCGACAGCGGAGCGATGTGCCCGAAGCTTCGCCCGAAGTGTCGAAGTATTCGCGAATATTTGGCTACATGCATTGCGATAACCCGAATATTCGCGTTATCGCGATGAGTGCGGCCTAGGCATTAGAGAGCCGTCGTGTCCACACGTTGTGTAGGCGGCCACTCACCCCTCCTGGCGTGCGCGCGCAGGTCGACGGGCCGGCCGTTGAGCAGCAGCGCCCTGACGCAGCCCACGAAGCCGTCCTTGCGGTCGAGCGCGGCGCCCAGCACCAGCGCCGTGCTGAGCTGCAGCGCGCGCACCGGCTCCTTGGCCGTGCGGATCTCGTTCTTCAGCGCGCCGTCCACCACCACGCGGGCCTCCTTCCTGGGGGCCGGTGCACTAGCGTTATATTGTCTGCTTCGTTCTTAGCGAGACGACGGCGGGGCCTCCCGGAGGCCGCGGGCAGGCGTCTCGGGCGTCGGGAAATGAGCGCGCGATACGGCTCTGCTACCTGCCGCGAGCATCAGGTAGCCGGCTATCTAGCGCCCGAGGATGGGTACCGTTACAGTAAATAGACAGAGCACGTCGGGAAGTGAGCGAGCGATCCTCATTAGGGGAGCGCGCCTCCCAGCTTCGGTACGCATCATGACGATTGGGAAGTGCCGGTAAGGCCCCGATGCTCGGGAAACCGAGCGTCGATCACCACGAGTTACTCGAGCCTAAGTAGTCACTAACGTGAAATGTCCAGTGGAGTTCATCCAAAGCGAAAAAAAAACCAGATTGGTCATGTGTAACTTACCTCATACAAAATAATATTAAACATCAAAGTGATCCAAATACATTCCCTTGTGAAACACCATAGATATTGTGTGTGTAATTGAAGGAAATAAAACCATTATTTCTATTACGTTATTTCTGTATTTTTGCCAAAAGGTTTTAATATTGCAAGTTGTTCCCATAATTCACAACTATTTTCGCGTTGTTCAGCTTGCACTGTGTGGTCAACAAAATCAAAAGCCTTAGACATGTCCGAAGAAATAGACCTTCGGTTCCTCTTGTCAATATTTTCCATAACTTTGAAACATTAAATTCCGTTAACACTAGCTGAATTGCCACTTCTAATTACGCAGGAAAAAAACAAGTATTTGAACACTCGCATTTCTCAATTAGATACACAAAGTATAATTCCACAGATAGACGCTTTTAATACTGACCTGTTCCTCTCGATGGAGACGGAGTGCCAGTGGTTGTCAGCCAGCCGGTTGCTGGTCTCCACGGAGACCCCGAGCGGGGTGTCGCCCACCTGGAACTGGAACTGAAGCTGGTCGCCGCCGATGATCGACAGTTTGATGTAATCTTGGGGACCCTGGACAATACACCATATTTTACTAATCCCCAAGTTATAAATTTCCCAAGTGATATGGATCCACTCAAAGGGCACGATTTCGACATATTAGTCTAATAAAATTTTAATATTATATATATGTAGTTAGGTGCAGATAGCAATGCATTCCTAATGCTAAATTCGGCCGTACTTAAAAAGAAAAACCGGTAACCCTTATAATACTCTTATGTCTGTCCATTTATTCCTGCGTTTGTGTGTTACAGACATCAATATCAGAAGGTACATATGGAACATATATAAACGTAAAATTTGGCATGGCTGAAGCCGTATCGAGGACTATGAATTAGTTTAAACTAATGTTAACCTCCAAGAGTACGAAGCAAATTATAATGTATTGCAACCTCTTATACTTACTTTAGAATGTAACAGTACGGCATTCTCTTTAGTGGTTTTAAACTCGAAGTAGATGTCGCCGCTGTGGCCGAGGTCGAATGTGGGTAAAGAGATCACCGCGTCCGAGATGCGGAACGTTACTGCGTTGCTGAATAAATCTGAAATAATGCAAAGACGAAATACTTAGTGAATTTGACTGGCCAATTTCCTTGGTTACGCATTGTATAGAAAGTACATTTTTAACCCTTAATTTGGTCATGGTCGGTGGGACGGACATTCAGATTTTGAAAATCCTGTACTTTATAGAAACAAAAAAAAGTATATTTTATTTAATGCTACAGTTTCAACAAATCCTACTAAGCATGTAAAAAATATTTTATGTATATTGCAACACCGTTTCGTTCATTCCGATACAAAATATCAGCTAGCCGCAAGGCATCTGTTTTGCTCAAGATATAATTATATATTATACTATAATTATGTTTATTAGTATTTTTCGACAAATTGACTATGTTTTCAGTAACTTTATTAAATGATATATTGATAAAAGCCATGGAATATTTTTTAGTTAATAAAGTTATTTTATCTTATTGTGTTTTATTTATTTAGGTAATAGTCCTCTTACCATCTCCTTCGCACAACAGCGGCCCCAGCGTGAACTTTCCCTCTTTCTCGTCGAGATGGCTGCCCGTGTCGCCGAAGCGGAGTTGTTTGACAGGCAAAAATTCCTTCTCTGTGATCTCACCGCCGTCCCTTTGGAATTCTGTGAACGTAAATAAAATTTACAACTGCCGCTCGCCTTCGTTCGTTATGTTTAGGAGTTTCTAGAACCTTCTCCAGCGTTAGAACTATTACTACTCTCCCTTACTTTATATTATAAATGACAATGTGAGTTTGTTTGTTACGATTTCACGCCGAAATTACTCAACCGATCATCATGAAACTGTAAACATATTCTCAAAGGTATTAGGACGGGCACAGCTTCACTAGCTTCCAACCGCGGCTTCACTAGCTTCAAGCCGCGATGGAGGCTAGTATTATATAAAATTCGACTACCACTGACTCATTCATTGAGACAATCATTCGCCTACTTCTTGTAGAAGTGGAACAACCAAACTTGTGACCATATAGGTTGTGGCCTACACCCTGTTCGTCTTCATAAATAATATAAATGTTCGAAATTTGGAAAAACAAGATGGCCGCCATATTTAAAGGTTTATATCTCGTAAACTAATAAAGCTAGCTAGAAGGTGCTTAGGTAATATTATAGAGGGCGACGGGGGACACCTGACTATGATAAAAAAACATTCAAGATGGCGGAGTGAAAATGACGTCTAAAATGAAACTTGCGCCGATCTGGTTCAAATTTAGCAATCATCAGTTCAACAGAAGAAGGTTGGTTACCTGCCCATATAAACGGTTTTAATTAGTGCCATACTTCCAAAACTAAAGTTATAGTATATCCTAAGCCATTATCAGAGTCCGTCATATTTTTTTAAAATGGTCAATATTTGACCGATTGTCAAGATCACCACAATATAATATACAAGTGTTGCACTGCAAAATTGTTCCGTTCTGATGAAAATTTATATCTAGGGGATTTTGGGGTCTGTGATCACAATTTGAGGTCAGTGTTTTTTCAAGATTTCAGGTTTTTCAAAATGACGGCTGTTGAGTAATTGCCAAATCAATCCTAATAACTATAATCTAACTTCCATACTAAACTTACCCTATTCCGAGGCCGTAATCCAGACGGGTTCACGCAGACAGGAATAAGGGTTTAAGGACAGGAATATATATATAATAATAATAGGAATTCGTTCACCACAACCAGTTCAGTGTTCCGAGGTCGCCCAGCGATCAATCACTCATTGTTAACACTGTCTAAACTTTCGACGCGTCCCGCACGGTTCCAGAAGTGTTCCGCGAACTCCAGGTCGCGAATTCACGTATCACACAGCAACAAAACCCCGGCGTTCCAGAAGCGCCCCGCACACGCCACGTTGCTTAGGTTATATTGTTGTCAGCCCCGCGAGTCCATCCAGCGAACTACGGGCGACCACTATCGACTGCTACGCGAACTCCAGGTCGCGAGACTACCGTATGTGCTACGAAGCCTATCCCGAAGCAACACAACACAACAACCGCTTTCCAGAACGGGGAGTCTATGCAGCGGCCTACCAGCGGCCATTAGCGACTATGTGAGTCTGCCGCGCGCGCGCCCCCTGACGGCGCGCACCGGCGAAACGAGTGCTGTCAACCAACACGCTCGATTACGCCCTAACTAACAATCGATTGATTTCCAGAATCGATTCTAAATCCAACAACGGCCATTCGAAAAATTCCTTAGATAGCCACCAAACTCGGTATTTGGGGGCATGTTATATTTATGAAATACAATTTGCCAAGCATTACAACTATAAACTAACAGACAACGACAACTCGCGGGCTGCTAATAGCAATTATTTTATGAATTTTATGAAAAAAAGATTGATAAAAGTGATCAGTGTTAAAATATTCGAAATTTCAACTTTACTCAACATGTGCGAGCTAAACGGCCATGAGTCAGCTAAGGCAACAGTTAAATGGAGAGAGGACGCGGTTTGTGGATTAACATAGTGTAAAACAACCTCCCATCGTATTTCATTTATGCTTGGGCCGCACTCATCGCGATAACACTCGGGCGATAAACTTCGTATTCGGTCTACGAATCTTCGCGGCCAACGCGCATTAGCGTTGTAAAGTTTATCGTGATGTACGAACACAAAAAACAACATGGACGCCGCGGTTACTCTGTACCTATTTTATGGCAGCAAATAATTATTTTCACATTTATGTATTAAAAGCAAGAAAAAGGAGAAAATAATTATCGTTACTCCGATCCATGTTACACTTTAGCTATATTATACACTGTAATTACATTTAACACGTCCGCTAGGAACGATAGGTGCGGGCCGAGCCGACTGAAGTGTGGCCGCGCAAGCGAAGTTCATCGCGATAAAACCCTTTGATATGCAAGAGTTTACCGACAGCGGAGCGATGTGCCTGAAGCTTCGCCCGAAGTGTCAAGTATTGGTTACATACATCGCGATAATCCGAATATTCGCGTTATCGCGATGAGTGCGGCCTAAGCATTAGATAAGTATCGTAGTTTTCGACAGACTAGAACAGAATCACTCCGTTTCTTCCCGTGGATGTCGTACAAGGCGACTCCCCCAGCCGTCCGGCCAGCGCGGGGAGATGACGGCTCGGCGTACCTTCGGGCCGGAGGTGCGGGTACTCGGCGTCGCAGTTGCACCACTTGGTGGGGTCGAGGCAGGCGCCCAGCACGCCGCATTGGCACATGAGCTGACGATGACGCGAGGCGTACCTTCGGGCCGGAGGTGCGGGTACTCGGCGTCGCAGTTGCACCACTTGGTGGGGTCGAGGCAGTTGCCCAGCACGCCGCACTGGCACATGCGGCTGCCGCGCGGCGCGCCGGCCCAGTGGTCCATGGCCTGGCCGGCGCGCGACACCCACCACGCGAACGGCCGGAAGCCCGCCTCGTCGCTGGGCGAGTTGAGCAGGCGCGAGTGCCGGCACTCGTACTCCAGCCGCTGCGAGCACGCGCGCGAGCGGTTCAGCAGCGCCTCGAGCTGCGCGCGCGACGCCGCGTACTGCACGTCCTGCCGGAACGAGCCCGGCTCCTGGTGCCCGTCCACGGGCGAGCCGGCGCGCGCGCCGTGCGCCACCGCCGTCAGCACGCGCCCGTCGGCTGCGGACACACACGGACACAGTCAGCACACGGCCGGACACGAGCGGCGGGGGCGCGGCACACACTCACAGTAGAAGTGGCACGTCACCAGGAACGCCGCCAGCGGGCCCGAGCCGTCCACGTCGATCTGAATGTCCGCGGCGCGGGACACGGCCTGCACGTTCTTGTACGCCTGGCACGACAGCGGGTGCACCGCTGCGGGACACAAATGACAAAAATAATTACACACTTCATACATCAAATCTCATTACACAAACGTGACTATAAAATTGCACAAGTGACGCCCTGGGTGATTTTATGCAAGCGCAGCGTTTCCGTCGCATTGCATCAGGCCAGCCGGTCGCCTCATATCATCCCTCCGAACAGGCACCTATATACGTTCATGAAGTAATTGTGAATTAAGTGAGATGGGCTTATTTGGTGAAAGTATTAATAAACCACATCAGTGACTTTGGGACATCCTTCAGACTCCCACTGCCTACCTGAACACAGTGTATACACGTCAGTGGCTCTAAACGTATCGAAGTGAAACTTCGAAAAAACGTATACCGTCGCAAACGTTTACGCCGTCGCACGAGAACTCCTCGGCCGACTGTACCTCCAGTCCGTACCTGTGTGGCACACGGCGCCCGCGTACCCCGTGTCGTGACACTCGCACGAGAACTCCTCGGCCGACTGTACCTCCAGTCCGTACCTGTGTGGCACACGGCGCCCGCGTACCCCGTGTCGTGACACTCGCACGAGAACTCCTCGGCCGACTGTACCTCCAGTCCGTACCTGTGTGGCACACGGCGCCCGCGTACCCCGTGTCGTGACACTCGCACGAGAACTCCTCGGCCGACTGTACCTCCAGTCCGTACCTGTGTGGCACACGGCGCCCGCGTACCCCGTGTCGTGACACTCGCACGAGAACTCCTCGGCCGACTGTACCTCCAGTCCGTACCTGTGTGGCACACGGCGCCCGCGTACCCCGTGTCGTGACACTCGCACGAGAACTCCTCGGCCGACTGTACCTCCAGTCCGTACCTGTGTGGCACACGGCGCCCGCGTACCCCGTGTCGTGACACTCGCACGAGAACTCCTCGGCCGACTGTACCTCCAGTCCGTACCTGTGTGGCACACGGCGCCCGCGTACCCCGTGTCGTGACACTCGCACGAGAACTCCTCGGCCGACTGTACCTCCAGTCCGTACCTGTGTGGCACACGGCGCCCGCGTACCCCGTGTCGTGACACTCGCACGAGAACTCCTCGGCCGACTGTACCTCCAGTCCGTACCTGTGTGGCACACGGCGCCCGCGTACCCCGTGTCGTGACACTCGCACGAGAACTCCTCGGCCGACTGTACCTCCAGTCCGTACCTGTGTGGCACACGGCGCCCGCGTACCCCGTGTCGTGACACTCGCACGAGAACTCCTCGGCCGACTGTACCTCCAGTCCGTACCTGTGTGGCACACGGCGCCCGCGTACCCCGTGTCGTGACACTCGCACGAGAACTCCTCGGCCGACTGTACCTCCAGTCCGTACCTGTGTGGCACACGGCGCCCGCGTACCCCGTGTCGTGACACTCGCACGAGAACTCCTCGGCCGACTGCGAGCACGTGCCGCCGTGCTCGCACGGGTTCGGGTTGCATCTGCAACATTGTCGCACTGTAGCACCGCCCACTGGCCGACTGGACCTCGTTTAATACTGTTACTGCTTCGACAAGTATAGAAACTATACAGATAACACTATTGTTACATGTTGTACAACGTTGAAAAAGCTAAAAAGCTTAAAAGAATTTGACATTAAATAATCGATCTGGGCCCGGTGTAGACCGCCTAACAAATATCATTATCACTACAGCGACTTTCATTTACAAGCTCATTGTTCTCTGTTTTTTTTTTTTTTTTTTTTGAGCGTTCCAATTTCTGATATATTTGACGTCTTGTATGAAAATTCAGACAAAGTAAGACCCAATACTATACATAAAATTATGACCACGTAAAATTGAAAGCACTAGCGAAAGCGATAGTACAGTAGAATACGCGGAAGAGGTGCGGATCGAATCAGTCAAATGGCTTACTACAAAGTCAAAATCCGAAATTTCGGCCGAAAGTTCGGATTTAAAAAAATACATTTTATAGTGTCTTGGGAAAAAAAAAGTCAATTTCATATTTGACTGACCCGACAGGCGGTGTCCTGTCTTCTCCATAATGAATATTGAATTCGAACTGATTTCGCGCAATCTGTCAAATGACTGACAGTTCTGTCAAACGACATAAAGTTACATTAGAAAAGTTAGAAGAAAAAAAAAACAAATACAACATAAAAATAAATAGCGAAATTGTTGTTGTTGTATGTATATACCTCCTCTCCGAACGACAATTACCCACTCAATCGCATAAAATCCGAACTTTGGCCAGAACTTAAGTTTTCTCGTCGCAGTAGACCCTCAGAACCAGGAATCAAAGGAAAACACTTTCTTTTTATATCTGAATTGGTTGACCTCGGCAAAGCTTAATTTTTGAAGGAAACACACCTGTCTATCATCTGGCAAGCTTCAAAGATGACCTCGTTGGGGCAGCAGTACTCCTCCTTCTTCCAGTCGGTGGGCACTCGGTAGTTGCCGTCCACTGCGATCTTGCGCATGCAGCCGATGAACCCGCGGAGAGGCGCCTTGCCACCTGGCGTATGTCGGTTACTAGCATTAATCGGCTGGGGTCTCTACACGCAGAGATGTTGCATCTCTTTGCGTTCTATATAAATTATACCACGGGGAGTGCTCGGATGAGCTAATTGATTTGATACCTACCGCTGAGTTCCACTATCGTACAACTCGCCATAAATTAAAATTCCATCCACATCATCTTGATATTTGGCGATCTACTACAGTAGGCTTTTAAGACATTTTCTACCACGAACTGTGAAATTATGGAATAAACTTCCCTCAACGGTATTCCCAAATAAATAAGACTAAAAAAAAAATTAAAGACCCTCGTAGAATTTGTCTAACATTACTCTCAGAAACCAATGCTCGATAAGAAGCAGGAAATTCCACCAATATATTGGGTTCTTAACAAAAATTTTGGCACATCTGGAGCATACGAAAATTGAGTATACGAAAACTTTTACTATACAGTTAATTATAAAATCACAAAAAGAAAATCTACATATTTGTAACTAATGAATACAATGTATGACATTTGTTTTGATTTTGTGTAATGTGCCCGCTCCTAAAGAGAATGCAATAACTGTTTTGTATTTTAGATATGTTTTATAAAAAATATAGGCTATGTTGACGTTAATAAATGACGTGGAAACTCATGTAGAATCGTCAAGGAGAGGAGAGATTTAAAGTGGTTTTTCTAAATTCTAATATAAGTAGAATTGGTAAAAAAGAATCGATAACTGGAGACAATAGGAAGAAAGTAAATGGAAGCAAAGGAAAAAAAATATTGAATCGTATGTAACATTGCGATATAATTAAAGAAGAGAAGACGACAGGGAGGAGGACGTGAAGCTGGATGGCGCAGCGGGTCTCACCGGCGATGTAGTAGGTGGATCCGGTGAAGAAGCGCAGCTTCTTGACGGTCTTGACGGGGCGGCGGTCCAGCGCCAGCACGAGGCTGTCGGCGGCCATGGTCAGCATCAGCGCGTGCCAGCGCCCGTCGTTGAACTCCTCCGCGTAGTTGTCCAGCTTCACGCGCGGCGAGCCCGCGAACTCCAGCTCCACCTTGACCTTGCCTTCTTCCAGGAACACCTGTTCAGAGCGTAGTCTAAGCTTGACGGAAATAAAGAAATGCTACGAAAACGAAGTAAACTGACTGAAGACCTTACGGAAAACCTTTGCCATGAAACATCGCCAGCCATTAAATCCGGACATAAAATACGAAAATTATCTCTATGCAAGCATCTTGTCCCATATTATAAAGGAGTTATATTGTCACATCAAGTTACTTATCTCAAATTACCAGCATTGGTTGATGCAACAACGTTTTATAGTACTCAATTTTAAAAATTATATTTGACAGAGCTTTTGACAAAGTCAACCAAGATAAATTGAGTAACGTGCTATAATTATATCTATATTTAACTATCGACATTTCGCATTCATGGTGGATAAGTGTTTCTTAGTAAACAAAGGCAAATAGTTATTATAAAACATTTAAAGTTTACTCCTATCGTAGATCCATCTGGCATACCACAGGGCTCCCATTTAGGGCCACTCTTCTTCATATACATCAATTATCTCATTCAAGTTCTTAAATGTAAGTGTGTGATATTCAAGCAGCCTACGGATGCTTGCCAGGACCATGAAAAGGAAAAGCCTCTTCACACACTTTTTGAAAAAGCGTAGTTAATTTTACAATTTGTTAGTGCGCGGGGGAAAATTACTGTTTTCCCCTTTTTTTGTACAGCACCATTTCTGTTCAAATGTTTGCGGATGAATTACCTAAGGTGAGCATTTGTAGGAGGAGGCCGCGGTCATTATGTCAAACGATACCTCTGAACACAACCCATTGTACAATCGGTAGAACATACAAAGAGAGACTATCTCTCCTCAAATTTAATTGCTCAATGCAGTTTGTAAACTTGGGATCAAAGATATAAAAAAAACCACTTGCCTTAACATCTCCGTCGTTCTTAAACTGGTGATATATCAGTAAGCCGTGATTTTCATACGTTCTGAATTCCAGGGATATATTCATAGTATTCCCCCCAGAATACCCTCGCAGCTTTGCAAAAGACCCTTCTTTTAAGAATGTTACTGGTATTATTGGGGGCTCCTGTGTGGAAAAAATAAGATTTAAAAATTTTAAAGTAAAAGTATTTGGAATATCCAAAAGTGCAAACATCTAGAATATACAAGAAGTTAGTAAAGGCTTTGTTTGACGGAACTGTTTTTAAAAATATAGGAATATACCTACCTGTGCAATTTAATTGAAAAGTATAGAATTTCTTGACAACAGTGATGTGAAAAAAAACTTCCTGTCAGTTTTTTTTTTCTTTTTTTCTTAGTCAATGGTCACTCCGGAAAGTACCGTAAGCGGTTTCCGTAGCCATATTAACGCTCGTAACATAAAATATAACCCAATGGGGTAACACCCCAATGGAAATGTTAGTGGATTAAAACTAAAACAATAATGAATAAGTATATCACATCAAGAAAAGTAAAAATTAAATTAAGTCGTCACTGTGTGCTTACAAAGTAAAGTAGCTTCTGATTTTGTCAATCATATAATGAAGGTAAGCCTTATCTGATTCACGAACTTATGTTCCATCACCCCGGCGTTATCAAGTCTTGTTTTTCGATTTAAAAAGACGGGACCTATATAAATACTTACAGGGCAAGAAAACTGCGTATTTATCTTGTCGAATCTGAAGTGCTCCCCGGACGCATACCCAGCCTTCACGTCCTGGATGACGTTGGTCGCGTTCAGGTACAAGTTCTCCACGCACCCAGTGAAGTTCTGGTTCACCACCAAACCCTCTTGGAAGTTTGGCACGCCCCCTATGTAAATCTGTATACAAAAAAATGTTGATACTGTTGATTGTTGGCACTTGGTGGAACATTATTATCATAATGTTATAATAAAACACTTTACTATTCCACGTTATTATATTAAATATTACCGACCGGTTTTACCGGTAAACAGATGGTGTTGACAAACACCATCTGTTTACCTTGATAATGCCTTAGCGGCGAAACCGGTCGGTAATATTTAATATAATAATATGGAATAGTAAAAGTGCTTTATTATAACATTATGACAAAAAAAAAATGTCTTTTAAATTTTGAAATTTAACGACTCTGTCTGTATTGTTTGTAATAAAAATAAACAAAATATTTTTTTGTAGGGTTCCGTACCCGAAGGGTAAAAAGAAACCCTATTACTAAGGCTCCGCTGTCCGTACGTCCGTCCGTCCGTCCATACGTCCGTCCGTCTGTCACCAGGCTGTATATCTCATGAACCGTTACAGTTAGACAGTTGAAATTTTCACAGTATTTGTTGTTATAGCGGCAACAGAAATATCGCTCGCGCGCCGCCGCCCCCGCTGCCAACGCAGCAACTCCTTCCTTTCTGGTGACCTCATTCACTCACAGTAACACAACAATCCTCAAGAGAATTGTTATTTGGCTGCGGTATTCTATGAGGTGGATGTATTCCTCCAGTCCTACCTCTCTTTTCGCCACTGCCTCGTTTGTCCGTCAGCAGGGTGCACCACGTGCAGGTGAGGTTGCCTTTGGTTCGAAGATGTTGATGAACTACCTACACCCCAAAACGATTTTCAATTCATTCCAAAACATAGACGGACAAAGAGAAAGAAACACAATGTACTTCTTTATTTCTTTATTTTATATTAAAACTTGTTATTGATGCTATGTTCAATTACTTTGTATAACTTACCTGTGTTGTCCAAAAAAATATTGTAATTCATTAACGAGGCCTGCCTGGGAACAATCTTTTGGAGACACCTTGGGTCTATAAGAACCAGTCATTATCGCCAGATTAAAATCCGTGTAACAAAAATGTGTATCAGTACTCTATTCAGTAATTAAAGTAAACAGAAAAATGTAAGATGTTTCTATGGCCCTCACGTTATAAAAAAAACCGGTCAAGTGCGAGTCGGACTCGCGTACGTAGGGTTCCGTACCACTATCACGCAAAAAACGGCAAAAAATCACGTTTATACAATAAACGTGATTTTTTGCTGTTTTTTGTATAAACGTTTTTTATTAATATAATTAATAAAATATAAATATTAAACCCTCTTAAATATTTGTTTCATTTTAATTTAATTATTTATTTTTAAAGTGAGTATATAATTAAATATTCTGTGTATATTTCAAGCGTCTACCTGTTGCCGTTATCAATATCGAGCAAAAACAAGCAAAAAAAAAAAAAAAAAACGTTTTTTGTATGGGAGCCCCCTTAAATATTCATTTTGTACTGGTTTTTAGTACTTGTTGTTATAACGGCAACAGAAATACATCATCTGTGAAAATTTCAACTGTCTAACTATGACGGTTCATGAGATACAATCTGGTGACAGACGGACGGACGGACAGCGGAGCCTTAGTAATAGGGTCCGTTTTACCGTTTGGGATAGGGTACGGAACCCTAAAAAAGACATCTCTTTCTACATTGCCATCAATTATCCGATTCATCTCTCACCGCTCTGTTGAGGTTGAGTCTCGAGAACTCCCCCTTGATCCGGTCCTGCACCACGACCCGGTCCACCGAGAACAGGATGTCGCGGCGGCTGCGGGAGATCACCACGTCGTGCCAGATGTTGTCGTCCAGGAGACTGCCCACTGCCAGAGACGTCGCTGTGCCGGACCCTGGGGGGAATACAAGTAACATTTGTTTTCAGTTCAAATAAATTAAATAAATAAATATTTCTGGACAATTTTACACAGCGTAGGTTCTGGCGGTAGCGGTTCTGGCGACAGATTGGTGCAATGGTGTCATGGAGCACTTGGTTTTGTACCATTGTGTACCCTTCAACGGCCAAGTCACCCAACATTAACTATAATAAGGAAGAATTCGCAGTAAGGAACCTTAGACTTGGCACGACTTTGTCTAGATTTCATTACTTTTCAGAGATAAACAAGCAGCTTCATCGAGACTTGGCTAGTTTTTTACAGAATGTTTTTGGTGGGATTTACTTTATACATTTTTATACAAACTTGAGTAGCGGCTACCTGTAAGCAAATAACCATATTTTACCCTAAGAATCTGCAGCTTAGTTGGTAGAAGTCCTTAGTTTCGCAATCAAAAAGCCCGATGATAATCGGCTTCAGCTTCGGCGGTAGAGTCCCTGACCAGGGCACATGGTTGAAATCGTCGTTCAATAACTACTTTTTACCTTTACAAGAGAGAGTTCATCCTCTCCCTCACTCTCCAAAAGTAAGTGGAGCCTCGCTCGCTCGGCTTTTATTAATCACAACATTCACAACCATAACCTATTTTTAGCATACGGCCCGCCTGATGTGAAGCGGTTACCGTAGCCATATTCGCAACATAAAATATCGCTCGTGCGCCGCCACCCCCGCTACCAACGCATCTCCTTCCTTTCTAGTGACCTCACTCACTCGCAGGAACACAACAACCCTCAAGAGAATTGTTATATGGCTGCGGTATTCTGTGAGATGGAGGTAATGTACCTCCATCTCACAGAATACCGCACGGCGCCCAGGGAATAATCACAATTCCCCAGTTGCGTAGCCTACACTCCCTACCTCTCTTATCGCCAGAGTTTCGTTTATCAGTCAGCAGAGTGCACCGCGTGCAGATGAAGTTGGCTTTGGTTCAAAGATGTGTTCAAAGATGAACCACTTACACCCCGAACCTAATCTTGACTTGTTTTTGGAGAGGGTAGTGAGGTACCTTGATTATAAGTACAATAAATATAATCCTTTCGCATGTTCAACAGCCTGAAATTAAACTCCCCTTAATCGAAGAGGTTTAGAGCATATTCCACCACGCTGCTCAACTGGGGGGTGGCGGAGGACAGTGTTTTCAAGAAGCCTAAAAGCCACTGACTTGGCTTAAGCCGGGACCGGCGACTTAACGGACCCTCCAAAGCACGGGTGGGGTCGAGATAAGTAACCTTGCGTGTTCGATTACAATGACACGCCCATGGAAGTCATCGAGCTGCTCAAGAGCTGACTTTTTAATCAGTATTTTCTAATGTACTCCAGTTTTTTGTACCTTTCAGTAATTTCTTGATTCTGTTCGATATCTATATATTAATACGTGAAGAAAAAACTTTGTACTCATTTTTGATAAAATGGCGCGGACGGAGGTGTATGAAATGAAGTGTATGAAGTGCGTGAGTAAGTAGTAGTAGTAGTAGTGTAACCATTATTTTACCTATGGTCCCACTTACCCAAGTCAATATTGAAAACCAGTCGATTGTCCCTCAGCTGCAGAGCAATATAGTCCCCCTGAGTTCCTCGCGAGTATATCAGGACACCTGATGCAGTGCTCGTCTTGAATCTGAACCTGATGACTTCGCGTGAGGCCGACACTGGGTCGCGGAGCAGATCCATCTTCACCAGGGAACTGCCGTTGAAGTATAAAGTGTCCGCGACTGAGGAAAAAAATTAACAAAAATATTAGGTATTCTCGAATCAGGCGATTATTTAGTTCGTTATGCACGTTTTTATTTAACTTTTGCGGTGTAAGTAGCTCACCACGATCTTTGGAGCCAAAGACAACCTAACATGCACGTGGTGAACCCTGCCGACTAGCGAAAGAGACACGGGCAAAAGAAAGGCAACGCACAGCGTATTTGTAAGCTGTCAGACTGGGGCCTCACAAGACCTCACAAAATATCGCAGCCAAATAGCAATTCCTTTGAGGGTTGTTGTGTTCCTGCAACTTCAATGACCACAAAACTTTCTCAGTTTGGACTTTTACAAACGGCCATTCAGTCAATAGAATTATGTTATATATCACAAACGGTGAAACTGTGGAATCAACTTCCCTCAGCGGTATTTCCGAGCAATTACGACATGGGAACCTTCAACAACAGAGTATTTATTTCCCTTAAAAGGCTAGCAACGGATCGGCGACCCCTTGGTGTAATCTCCATAGGCGGTGATGATTGCTTGCCACCAGGTTGACCCACATTCTCGTTTGCCCCCCTTTCATATAAAAAATGTAATATCTCTTCTGATCTTTGGTTAAAAAACTATATGAAACTCACATGACCCCGTCCACTATACTATAATATACCAACCATTTTAATAATGAAACCTATAGCGTAGTTCGTACAATAGGTGACCATATAAATAACCAATATACGTTACCTAATTATAAGCCTTACTGCGAACGTGTTACGTACCATAATCGCACCCGTACACCTCGACCCTCATGGATATCTTGTCGCGCCATCTCATCGGGTTGATCCTGATGTACTGCGCTATGATGGGCACCTCGAATTCGTTCCGGTATACCGTGTTACCGTCTTGATTACCGTGGAACATCTGTTGAAAACATTGGCTACAGTCGAGAACATCTACTATATAAAATTCTCGTGTCACAATGTTAGTTACCATACTCTTCCGAAATGGCTTGACCGATTTTTATGAAACTTTGTGTGCATATCGGGTAGGTCTGAGAATAGGTTGTTATCTATTTTTTATGGCAAAACGTTTACCGGGTCAGCTAGTCTAAATATATAAAAGAAACTGACTGACTGATATATATATCAACGCACAGCCCAAACCGCTGGGTCTAGAGATTCCAAATTTGGCAAGTAGGTTCCTTATGATATCTAGGGGTGCGCTAAGAAAGGATTTTTCAAAATTCATCCCCTAAGGAGGTGAAACGGGGGTCCAAAGTTTGTATGGGGAAAGAAGATTAGTTGGACTATTTTATCCGAAACTTTACATGAGTACTTCTATAGATAAATGAGTAAACACGTGTTTCAGGATTTTTCAAAATTCAACCCCTAAAGGGGTAAAATGGGGCGTAAGAGTCTGAAAATCGTCATATATATTGTTTTTATGGTTTATCGGGTCGCTGATTACCAAAACCACAACTATTTTATAATCCAACATAGCCGACGTGTCATCAAATCACCTTTGTGATACATCACTGTATATTCCTGGACAATTACACATAGCCATCTAGTCCCAAACTTAGCAAAGTTTGTAGTATGGGTACTAGATAACTGAAAAAAACATACATTCATTATTTAATTTTTTTTGTTAAATACATAGAAAACACCCAGACAAACAGACATGTTCATGCACACAAATATTAGTCTTGTGCGGGGATCGAACCCGTGACCTAGGAGTCAAAGTGACCATTGCTAGCCGTTCGACCACCGAGCTCGTCAACTACTAGACTGATATTCCTTGAAGGAGGTCGTGTGTGTCTTATAACTTGTTACAAACCACATAAATGTAATAAAGATTTGATTTTGACATACAAGAGACAAGATTTTTTTTATATGACAACTATAATAATATTATATAACTGCAGAGTCTACTTGGTTGGCTGAAAGCACTAATCTCAAGAACTAGTGGTTTGAGTTGAAAAAATATTTTAGTGTTGGATAGAAGGCTATCTATATAAAATCACGCAACAACAAATAGGAACAAAGTACCAATAGAATATTATGCAAATACAGGAAAAAATATACCCTTTGAAAGCTTCCGTTGCGTGCGCTGCGTAAACAGTTAAAATTACGCAACAATCACGTATGCCGAAATTAATCCTCTTAAAAACTTCTAAAAAAAAACTCCACGATAACATATACCCGCGAAGAAAGGAATATTATTTTACACTAAACTTACACATCCAAACACACTAAGAAAGAAGTGTTGTTGTAGAGATACGTAATGTTAATAACTACAACAAAATCATGCAAGATTATGTACATAGCAACAAGCTAACGTTTGTTGAAAATGAGAAAAGCTAAAACGACGTATATTTGCTAAATTACATCTTAATATATTTTATTGTGATACATCAATGTATTGAGAAAATTAAGCGACCTTTTAGCGGAAATTATAGTAGTAGAAGAGCTGGTACCAATTTTTGGGTAGGTACTTGAGGCAAGATGAAAACTTGTCTCATACCTCTCCTATTATACCCCAACACGTAACTGCAGACCTAGCTGGTGAGAAGCGGGGCTAAATCAACCCCTAAATTTAAAAAAATAAATTTATCCATAAATATTTTTGAGGCAATGCATTTTTTATATCATATCGTCATAATCAGGTCATTTTAGTCTCCACTACAGGAGCAAGACCCTCTCTCGTCCGTCCCAGACAGAAGGAGGATTTGGCCTACACTCCCCACGCTGGCCAAACGGGTTGGGGAGGCCTGATCGAGGTTTCATAATGTATTTCCCTTAGTCGCCTTGTACGACATCCATGGGAAGAGACGGAGTGATTCTATTCTAGTCTGCCGGAAAACACACGGCCAAATTTTTATATGTTGTAGTTTAATGTTAAAAAAAAAAATAAGGCAGGCGATTTAGTCGGGGTTTTAACATTGCCAGGCGCATGCAAAGATATTTTTCAAAAAAATATAAAAAAGGTATTTGAGGCAATTTGAGATTTTAATAGGGTGTTATTTATAACTAAAAAATAAAATTCTCAAAAAGACAGGTCATTTTAGTGGGACTTTCTACCTGCCAGGTGATCTAACAGATATAATCTCTCGCATCTATACATAATTTGTTAGATCACCTGTCAGGTAGAAAGTCCCACTAAAATGCCCCGGCTTTTTGACAATCTAAAAAAGCCTAAGCTTTTAATGCCTTATTTGCTATATCACTGTCTATCACATTGCCAAGAGGGGAAGTCAAATTCCAAAAGCTTCCTACTATTACTAATTTCTTCTGATTAAAATCTTTGTGAGTTCCAAGTACTTCCAAGGCAGCCGTAGCCCCCGGGACTGCAGAGAACTTCGTTGTTCATTGCTTTTTTTGGTGGTCGCCGCTGTTAATCCTGGCTAAATAGGGGACACAGTGGTGGCAATAGTGTTCCCCGCTCCGCTCCCCTCCAATCTTGTTTTTTCCCTTTACCCTGTCATATAATTCCTAACAATTACCTGCGTGTTGCCATCAGCAGTCGTCATAACCCTCCAGCTCTCTCCATCGTCAGAGTACAGCACGGTATACTCCGTGACGTATTCGTTGGTGGCGTACCGCCCCCTGGTGGCGATGCCGCGCAACTCCATGCGCTTCCCCAGATTCACCGTCAGGTGCTGGTAATATGACGCCTCGAGCGACGTCCACGCTGATGGCCCTTCACCGTTATTAGCATAGTTAGTAGTGCTGTACAATTAGAGTTCAATTTCGCTTGCATATCGTAGTTCAATATTTTTACCTCCAGACGGATCCAGAGGTCAAATGACTACTTTTAGACGGGTTCGATTTTCACACAAGACAAACATGTGTATGCGTAAAAGTGTCTGTTTGTCTTGACTCGTCTGTTTTCTGTACTGTATATACATTTCTCTTAATTTGGGACTAGACGAGACGACGTAATTTTTCCAGAAATCTTATTATTTTTATTATTGACTTTTTTATCTGCCGTCTTTTCAAAAACGAGTATTTAATCGAAAGTTAGCAGCTTTATTACTTATAGTTTAATAATTTTGTACTATGATAATATTAATCAATTAAACTGCGACATATTTGCGGAATTGAACAATACCAGTGCAATGGAGTAGTAAATCGGTTGTTACCATGCTAATGTTCGTAATCAAATTCATGAATACTTAATAGGGTGGAGTTGGCACGCGCGAATGGGTTTCATCTCCGCAATGCGAAATAAGGGTAACAGCAACAATAATCCTGCATTAGTATAGGTATACTTATACAGATTTTATTGAGACGTATTAGAACGAAAGTATAGAATATCTAGGCTAAATAGATTGTGAAATAGTTAAAACGCGTTTGTCCCTAGAACGCGTTTTCCCTAGTTAAAACTAGTTTTAATAACGGCGTTTAGTAAAAACTAGTTTTAACTAGGGATAACGCGTTCTAGGGACAAACGCGTTTTAACTGTTTCACTAACTATTAAAACCCGTTTGCCGTTAGAACTCGTTTTCCCTAGTTAAAACTAGTTTTTACTAAACGCCGTATTTCTAGTTTTAACAACGGCGTTTAGTGAAAACTAGTTTTAACTAGGGAAAACGCGTTCTAACGGCAAACGGGTTTTAACGGTAACATATATAAAATAATGAATTACATGTATGTTAGGTACATTTTAGGAAAGTCATTGTAGTCCTGACGTTGTACATATATCACCTAATAAAAAATAATGTGAAGGGTGTTTTTAAAAACAATAGAGAATTTTATCTGTCTGTCTATACGTTTATTCGCACATCACGCAAAATCTACTAGATACCTATAATAATTAAGAAACCTATAATAATTAAGAATTATTATTAGTAACTACTAATAATTATTATTTAATATTAATTATTATAAGTATAGATAATAAACTGCGGTAAACGCTTATCTATCAGGTGTGCCCTACGTTTGTTTGCCACATTAGTAGTATAAAAGACATATTAAGTCCACGCGGACGCAGTCGCGAGTGAACTCTATTTTAGCAAGAAAAGGACGGAGTGAATGCGGACAAAGACCGGCTATATTTAGGTAAACAAATGAGTAAGGTGGGCAGCGCTGTGCGATTTGAATTGACCTTTATTAATTCGTACATAGAGTCGCTATTTGTTTAACGAATTTATTAAGTGCAATTTCTATGCTTGTACTAATAATACTTATTCTGTGACATTACCATGGTAACAAGGAAAGTAAATTAGTTCATAAGAAAGTATCAACTACATAGAATTCACTACAAACACAAAAAAATAAGCTTTGTTAGATTTTCAAAAAACAAAACATGCAAACCGGGACATGCAAACCACCAAATCACTTTTTAATGAGATATATGTATTTATTTATATGTTAATTTTCCTTTCCTCTGACCCACATTACCTTAACTTCACCGCCTGCTGCTTTGTACTGAGCGTAGTCAAGGCCGTTGGTACCATAACTGATGTGGTACTCTTGGACGAACTCTTGGGAATGCGCTCGGCCTTGTGTGGCGACCCTCGTTATGTTCTTCACTGCTCCTAGGTCTATAACCAGCTGTTGGTCGAAATCGTTCTCCGATGCCGTCCACGCGTTCAAACCTTTTTTGTTGAGGAAGACGAAAATTTATTCCTGGCAATTCTGATAGCTCAGAATAAAGACTTATAGTAGTTTTACAGCATATCCAAAGAGCTTATAATCCTTTACTTATGCCCTCTTTTTATACTGGGCTTTTTCACTGGGCTGCTTCTGCATTTATCTTTAACTTTAATTGTACCACTGTGCGTGTTAAGTGTGGCTTTACGCCAACCAGCCCATTTTGTAAACAAGCTATATTGCTAACCCATATTTCAAACAAGCTACTATTATAGCTTATTTCTTAATCTTTTCAAATGTTAGTATTTTTGGTGTGTTAGTTTTAAATAAATAATTACTTATTTGATTATATGTTTTAATGATTAATTATCAACATGCACCACATATATTTTTTAAAGATTCTTTAAACTAAATATTTTTATAAGTAATATTTTACTGTACCCATAAAATTACCCCTTATTATTACACACAAAAGTTCACTGAACTAAAAAATACCCACTTCATAAAAACTATTTATTTAATTATGTATAAGATCTTCTAGCAGATTTAAAGGCCCCCTTTAAAAATATTTTAGTTCTTTCTTCATAAAGTCATCCCTGAACTTCTTGTCTGTAGAACACAATGGTTTAGCTTCTTTAACTAGATCTTCAAATGTTAAGAATGTGTATGGTACTGGGGAATATTCAAACTGGTCCCCGACTTGTATGGAAACGGCCGCAGCATGCTTTTCATCCAAAAGAGTCTCTTCAAACATCCAATCTTGCTTCAAAACACCCTTTTCATACAAAACTGTATCGATATTATACTCTCCTACTTGTAACTTTGGTGTTTTTATAGAAAAGCTTATCTCCTGAAGTGGTATGGTTATTCCAACACCTACATTTTTCACGTAACTTTCTTTCAGACACCACAAACGATAAAAGCAGGATATCTGCTCCATTTCTGTAGGATAACTATATACTGTAGTCCATTCGTGGTCAGAAAACTGCCGCCTCATAAGTCGGAAGAACTCAGGTATATTTTTATTTGTGGGAGGTTCAATTTTCATTGTGTCAATGCCAATGTTTCCCTTAGTGTTACCAGCTAAAACTACATAATCTCCCTGATGGGAGATGTTGAAGCTAGTGGGAGTATCTCCTGTACCTAACAAGTATGGTTTACCTCGGTCATCTCTCGTGAGCTTTATTTCATTATAAGGAATTGAACAGAACAAATGAACAAACTTTCGCATCAGTAACCTTCCAATAAGAGACGACTTAGCATCATCTTGGAAGACAAATCTGGAGATTCTGTCTCTTTCCTCAGATTGTATGTAACTTGAAACAGCTAGTGCTTCTTCTTCCTTAGGCTTCCAGGCTTTGGCATTAAAGGCCCATCTAGCATTGGAATTGTCGGCCATTTTACTTGTACAGAATCTATGTACCCAAAGCAAGCCCACTGTCCGATATTTGAGGTTTTTATAGTGCTTGTGGACCTGCAGACCAATTTAATCCCTGTTATTTGTATTATCCCACTATCGGCAGTTTATGACTCTTCAAGTTCAACACTTTTAGCAAACAAATATAATAACTACTAACAACTAAAACTCAACCGCACACTCAAATTAAAAATTATACACACATGCAAGGTATAAATGGAATCAAAAACTATTTTTGAAGGAAAACAATTCTAACTATACACAAGTGGCACAACTGTTTGATTATAATTAAAAAATAATACTCCGCATTCTGAAAGTACTCCATTAATTTGTTCCAAAAAAATAAAATTCCAGATTATTCCAAATATTTAATTATTAACATTGAGTACATTAATTTTCAAATACCCCAAAAAAATTTGATTCAATTAAAAAAAAAAGTATTTCAATATGTTTTATCATATCTCATGGATTTTCAATTTTTTATTACTGATCTTTGAAACTACCCAAAATTAAATGATGTATGGAAAAGCTTACAAAATACTTTTATGATATTTTATTTGCAGAACTTTTCATGGAATACTTTGAGAACAACCCATTCCGAATGAAGCGTGGTGGAGAATGGGCAAAAAGCTTGCTATTACTTGTTAAATGGATAACTTATAAAATATTTTAATATACTATATTTGGGGGCAGTACAGTACTATTATATGGTATATAATTGGCAAAATAGCACAGAATTTTTGAAATTATTAGCAGCTATTTAAAATTTATGTTTCTGTTGCAACTGTAGCAAAGTAAGAGCACCATGTATATATTTTTAACATCTGAATTTTCTATAAATATAAGGCAACTTCCTAAATATGTAGATGTCATATTGCTGCGTCATCGTTTATAATGACTGAATCTGTATACTAACCGAATCAGGAAATGTTCTAAATCATCAATACTCGACTACAAAACTGTAGACTATTTTCATCTATATTACTTTAAAACATACATGAACACAGTGCAAGCAAGCAAGCAAGGTTTACCTTGCTTGCTTGCTTGCACTGTGTTCATGTTTTGCACTGTGTTTCTTGCAGTCGAAGCAAGCAAGGTTTACCTTGCTTGCTTCGACTGTGTCAATAAGTTACAAAGTCAATTTTATAACTTATTACTTATTATTGTTATTTCGTAGAAGTCATATCTACAAAATAACAACTGCAAAATAGACTTCTACAAAATAACAACTCAAAAATGTGTATATCGATTAAAAAATATAAAATTGACTTTGTTGATTGCTACAGCCAAAATTAAGCTAAAACATATCCTTTTGGGTAAAACAAAGGGAACATATTGGCCACATTATTCTTATCAAATATTTTTTTTAAGTTACTTACCATACAGCTTTGCATTCTCTGGCCCTCGGTCCCTCAAACTGGAAGTAGCTGTCAGTTTAGCTGTGGCTACAAGTGGCTCATTACATTCATAGTCGTAATAATAACGTACAGACTCTGAAAAAAAAAAACAAAATTAAATTAAACAGATTATAAAATGAAAACGAAACCGTGTAAAACTCCCACAACACACCACAGGTTCGATGTTCGATTGAATTCCTTCTAGATAAGTTTTAATGATATATATCCCATCCCGGTGTGCGTAGGCCTAAAAAGTTAATGATGATGTTGTGATATGATGTAGGAAAAAAACGTAGATTATGAGATGGATGACATCCACGAAATGGTGCTATTATTTGTGGTCTACAACTGCAGTTGTTGCTTTTAATGGTGCATGGTGGTAGACTAATATACGGCCCGCCTGATGTGAAGCGGTTACCGTAGCCATATTAATGCTTGCAACATAAAATATCGCTCTTGCACCGCCATCCCTGTTGCCAATGCAGCATCTCCTTCCTTTCTGGTGACCTCACTCACTCACAGGAACACAACAACTCTCAAGGAAATTGTTATTTGGCTGCAGTATTCTGTGAGGTGGAGGTACATTCCCCAGTGGGGTAGCTTACAATTGCGATCCCTACCTCTCTTTTCACCAGAGCTTCGTTTGTTAGTCAGCAGGGTATACCATGTGCAGGTGAAGTTGGCTTAGGTTCAAACATGTGATGAATCGATTTATTCCGTTCTAATACCAACAACTAATACCACTGGTATTTGTTTGAACTGATATATATTTTCTATTCCAAACGGATACCACTCTTTAAATAATTAAAATTTATGTGCGAACGAATACCAACTTCTTGAATTTGGTACAGTCAGTACAGTAAATCCTAATCAAATTTATCATTTACACCCCAAAATTTGCTCATCTCAGAATCTTATTTACCCACAATACAGACCTAGCATAGTATGGGGACTAATTATAATGCATGTATGTCTATTTTTTTAATACTATGTCAGGTGGCAGAGAAGCATACAGCCCGTCTGATGTAAAGCGGTTGCAATTAACGCTTGCAAAATGAAATATCGCTCGCGCGCCAGTACCCCCTCTGCCAACGTAGCAACTCCTTCCTCTCTGGGTACCTCACTC
The DNA here is from genome assembly GCA_937001555.2 of Hypsopygia costalis. Taxonomy (NCBI): domain Eukaryota; kingdom Metazoa; phylum Arthropoda; class Insecta; order Lepidoptera; family Pyralidae; genus Hypsopygia; species Hypsopygia costalis. The sequence continues at coordinate 1,654,788 of OW443331.2, forward strand.
ACTCGCAGCAACACTATTTAATACATGTTTTCAGTTAATATATATATCACGTCATTTCATGTTTAGACTTTGGTTTGTAGTGTGTTTCCAGCCACACTGTAAATAATCAAGTTTAGAACATCATCTTACTGATCAAACAATACATAGCAACGCACTTTCTTTTGAGTCTCCATTATGGCTGTATGGTTGGCCGGCAAGGTATGGTATGGTATAAAAATAACGGCAAAGAAACTCTATCGAGTAAAGAAAACGAGTGTTTTTTTTAACTCCAGACATTTGTAAATGTATCACAGCTGTAATTTATTGCAAATTAATTGAAAAAAGTTCCATAACCGGAAAATGGTATGATTTATGTAGCTAAGATTTGAACATCAGACAAACAGATATTCTCTACAATAAAAATAAATGATATAGAAAGATATAACATTCATTTACTGTAGAATTGAGTTAAAAAATATCGTCAAAATCGCAGTTAACGCGATTAAAGTATAACTGTACGATTGAAGATAGACTAACCTGCATCCGATTTTGCAATGCTACAGCAAACCAACACAAATAAATAACACGCAAAACTACTCATCATAATTTCATTATTATATTAAATCACAAACTACAGAAAGAAAACGAGTGTATCAATCACAAAAACGAATAAAATTGTTTGATCATTACGCTACCGTTGTCATTCTAAAAAAGCCGGACAACACCCAAGTATGTTTTCATTGTTAAAAATTCTACAAATAGGTAATTAAAGTTGATGTTATAGAGGAGGACGTTACAACAGCAACGACAACGTTCAAGCCCTAAAATATTTTTTTATTTTTTGATTGGCTAAATTTGAAATTAAAACGATTCATAGTCCAATCAAATGGAAGGAATGAAATGTCAAACGAATAATACTGTACAAAGAGAACGAAGTAACGAACCCTTGCGACGTTTTATTTGACAAATTATTGAAACGTCGTCGACGAATGAAAGAAAATAAGATATTTTTGTAAACATCTACCAAATTCTAAGTACATAGAGGATAGAAAAGAGAAGGGACTCCCATAGAATAATATATCAGGGGCAGACTCAGGGGCGTCGAGAGGTGTGCTGCGCTTTCTCCGAAGTTACACGCGGCGTGATACTCTTTAACACTTCCACCCCTGGCGCATATAGCTCTAACGGCTCCTCTTTGGACGGCCAATGAAGGCAAGCCAGAGCTGAGAGTCCTGCGGGCCTTCTTGTGTTTACACTCCGACCGACGAAGACACGCCGGAGACGAAGGCCCTGACCGACTCTCTGGAGACTCGGTACCCGTGGTGTCGTTACTCACCAACAGCTCGCCACAAGCTGCCCTGCGGGCTAATTAATTATTATTATTATAATATTTAATTAATTATCTATTTGTAATTATAGTATATAAGTATAATTTCAACGGCACAGGCGCGCGATCGCGAGCGGACTGAGTGAGCCAGACTAAGCGTGTTGTACGATGACGTCACACAGCCCGCGTCGTACGGTTACAACTTGTTTTAGTTATAAATCGGAAACTAATTGACATATCGAAGTAATTCTTTCACTAGTATTTTTTATTTTTGACAGAGAATATGGAGTGCTAATAATCAAAATTAGTTAACATTCTCCATTAAAATAGCTCGAAAACTACTACATAGAATACGATGTGTATTGAATATGTGAATTTCTACTTACAAACCGAGTTTCATCAAAATAGGAATAGCAATTAAAGTATTTTTTCCATGGAGAAGGTTTTATGCTGCTATTTTACTACATAGAAATACACGCGAGCGAAGCCATGGTTGAGAAGCTCCATAAAATCTCTCGTTCCCAGGTCAATGTATACGCTTCTACAATAAACTTCCAAATGACGCGTTTAAATTATCCATGGGTAAATTTAAAAGATTTATCAAAACTAGACTATGTCAAAAGGCTTACTATTGTATCTCAGATTACTTAGATGATAAAAGTATTTGGAAATGAATTGCTCTTGTTATGTTAATGATTGTATTTGTAAGTAGATAGTAATGATTTAGATAAATGTCTTATATTTAATTTGTATGACGTTTCTAAGTGCTTTATAAAGTCCAAGGAATAAAGATATTTTGACTTTGACTTTGACTTTATTTTTTAATCATTTTAGTACATTTTTGATTTTGAGAAAGGTAACATTGCGTAGTTTTTTGGTGATGGTGATGGTGATTATTTTACCTCTTGTGTCTATTGATTGATTTTTTGATTTTCTCCCTGCAAATACAAATACCATTAATTTTTATAGTAGTGAAGTGTGATTTAAATTAATTTTTGAGACTAAACTGTTCATTACTGCACGGTACTGATGCTAATTGAAATTTGCATTATTTCATGGCGTATTGAAGATCCCGTTACCCATATTTTACAGCCACGTTCTGCTGCTATTTAGTACTGTTTGCCAGTTTTTGCAAAATGTTTCACTAATTCAGTTCAGTCACTCGTGATTATACCAGGTAAGTCTAATATTTCATCAATTTGAATATGAATCACTGACGTTGCGATGACATCAACTTGTACCCAATATTTCATTCTATCACTAATAGGGACCTCTTGAGATGGTATGAACATATGAAAGGTATTCCTTGCGAGGGTGTGAACATATCCTTATTGCATGGAGCGATCGGAACGCATAAAAACGCCGAAAAGTCACTTTAGGAAATGAATGGAGGCTCCAAAACCACTGAACCGATTTTGATGAAACTTCTCACAATTAAAGATCTCGACATACTTGAGGTTTCTGTCGAAAAAAAATTGAGATCGATCATATCTTTGAGGAATAATCATCAAATACATTTTCCATTGAAGTCAATGGTAAACAGACATAACAGACACTCGGCGTATTTACTCACTCCACTCAACCTAGATTTCGGCCCCGTGGGCTAGAATCCGGTCTAATTTATTATGTTTTTTATTTATGTGTGCAGTTACACATTTATTTTAATAGTCTCAATCCAACTGCTTCATATAATTTGAGAGAGTTATGTTTTTATATAATGTTATAATAAAGCACTTGTACTGTTCCACGTAATTCCATTGATTTTTACCGACCGGTTTCGCCGCTAAGGCATTATCAAGGTAAGCAGGTGGTGTTTGTGTTTTTAGTCAAAGTTAGTTTTAGTGAGTAAAAACAAACAGCAGCGAAACCGGTGGGTAAAAATAAATGTTTAAATTTAAAAATTACGTGGAACAATACAGTGCTTGGATTTCTCTCTCTGCCACACGATGGACCCGGCACCCGCACGGTGAATCCATGGAAGCTAAGAAGTTCGTCTCATAACATTATGATTATGTTCCACCAAGTGCCAACAATCAACAGTATCAACTTTATGTTTTATAGTTATTTATTGTTCTCGGAGAAAGGTGTGAAGAGGCCAACAGTTTATATACCACTAAAAAGTTAGGTTGGCTTTTGAATGGTATTGCTGGCATTTTTGAAGGGTTGTTCTCGAGTAAAAAATATCACAAAAATATTTTACTAGATAAATTTCATTGTACCTACTTCATTGTCAGTAATCAGTTTCCAAGAGCTGTAATGAAAAAAAATATATATGTGGAGTAGGATGTGACAAAAATATCAATATATTAATATCTAATTATAATTCTAAATAATTTGCGAATTTAATGATAATCTTATTGGAATCTTACTATTTCTATCACAAAAAAATGGAGTTCTTTGGTAACCACCCTTTTAGAAAATCTGTCAGAAACAAAAATACAATAATTTGTACCAACTATTACCAATCTAACAAACCTGTCTAATAGGCCTCTCTTTTCCATCAACCCATATTCATCCCACTCCTAGTACATTGGTCCCCGATCAAGGGAAGGGGATTTGTAGTGTACTCACCATGCTGCTGAACTGCGAATTGGAGAAGGCTTCCCTCTTACTTTTCCACAATTGCAGCAACAATTTTAATGCAATCAGCATTAAATAAATAAAGTGAGAATTAGTACTTATATTTTAATCTATTTTTGTTTTTCCCATAGCAACAATGTCCAGCATGTCAGATAGAAAGGCGGAGTTGGAGAGGAAGAAGGCAAAGCTCCAGGCTCTTCGTGAGGAGAAGGACCGTCGGCGAAGAGAAAAGGAACAGAAAGATGCTGAAGAAGCAGTGGTAATGAAATCTGTCATTTTTTTAAATATTTTCATTCATGGCAACTGGAGCCGCAGGTGGAAGCCAGTACCCACTGGCTTCCATCTATTCCACCGCCAGTCCGCCTTCCGATAACCGGTACATTGTAAATGGTAAAAACATTTCATGTTCACTTTTTACTAACCATATAACTGCATGCATAATGTAATTCATATTCACATTCACATAAACGTAATTTAAAACTAACAGTAATCACACAAAAACAATGACATGAAAACAAACAATTGTAAAAACTCGAGCAGCAATGTCGCATTCGCGCTTGCGCGCTCACGCGCTCTTTGCCACATACGAATCTCTTATAATGCTATCCTGTTCACATCTGATATTAATTGTATCTTGTATCCTACTCTGACAGTCATGAATTAAAGTCAAAGTCAAAATTCTTTATTCTGTGGGCCCTCGCGGGCACTTAGACACGTCTTTTACAATTAGGTATATTTTTATCTACCAGCATTTCGGAATGACCATTGACGAGAAGAAATGCCGAAAGAAACTCTGTCAATATAGGTCTTTTTTTAAATAGCCATACAATATTATCATAATACAATAAAAAAAAAATGGTATTCAACCAAAATAAGAGAAGAAAAAAAAAATTAAGTAAAATATAATAGTCATAAAAAAAAAAAAAACATAGTATATACATATTGTATAAAAGTCTAAATATGTATATCCACAATACTACTTGTAAAGATAAGACGCCTGTGCTTCACATCCTGTGCCGAGAATTTGCCATACACTTTTATCATTAAGGTAATCGTCGGTCCTGTAGTAAGCCTTTTTACATAAGGTGGTCTTAATAAGCTGTTTGAATTTAGTGTCGGGTAAAATCAGTACCGACTCCGGCAGCTTATTGTAGTAGCGGATGCAATTTACGACAAACGAATTATTGACCTTCCCCAGTCTATGTTTTGGATTAGTTATGATGAAACTTGGCTGCCACATGCTTTTAGGTAATTTATAAAATGTAAAAATATTTGTAAAAACTTTGACTTCTTTCATCCAAAGGGAACAAATAAAATTTTCTTTTTGACTTTCCATGTGTTGAGACATCTGTCCACTGCATAAGTAACTCTCATCTTTTATTATAAACTGAATGGGTAATAAAATACGAGCGACATCAATTCGTACGTTGTGGCATACCTAGTGAACGGTTCCACATTGGTCTCAGAAGGAAGGTGAGGTCGACTAGTGAGAGCGGCAGAGAGTGGCCGTACTGTACGTAGTACTATTACTTATACTGTAGTTTAACAAAAAAATTGAAAGGGAAAGTATAAACCTACTTGCTACAAATACCTTTATTTGCATAACATACAAGTAAAATATGAGCTGAAAACCATTTTTGCATTAAGATTTTAAAACATATTCCAGGTAAGAGCATCGACAGCGTCTAGCCTGGACAGTCGCCGAGACCTGGACGAAATACTCTCATCCCTGGGAGTGGCGCCTGTGAAGGATGTTTTGTCATCGTTGTCATCCATGACTTCACTGACACCTCCACAGACAGCGTCGCCTGATGCCAGCCTCCCGCACACTGATAAAACTAGCTTACCTTCTCATGGGTGAGTGGAATCCTACTAATATTATAAACTTCAGGGTGTATATAATTCAATATCATCAATGCGTTCATTGTTAATTGCCGTGTGGTTTCCGGCAGACTAGAATAAAATCACTCTGTCTCTTCCCGTGGATGTCGTACAAGGCGACTAAGGGAAATACATTATAAAACATCGATCAGGCCTCCCCAACCCGTCTGGCCAGCGTGGGGAGTGAAGGCCAAATCCTTCTGTCAGGTACGGACGAGAGAGGGTCGTGCTCCTGTAGTGGCGACTAAAATGACCTGATGATGAATGAACGAATGCCAACCTCACCTGTAAGTGGTGTACCCTGTGGACTGACAAACGAGGCTCTGGTCAAAAAGAACACAGCATTTTTATAGCAGCGGTGTGGAGTGTTTGGTTGCTGTATCTAGCTTCCGAAAGCTAAATTGTTGGTTGCCGATACTAAAAGTAACAATGTGGTGTGTTCAGAGGAGTTTTTTGACATGAAACCCATGTCCTCCTTCTACAGTCGCACCGCTCGCCGTTGAAAGGGCATTCATCCTCACACAATAGAACCAAAGTCGTCACATCCTGTCTTATTCCAGGGAGGTTTTCTCTCATGTACTATCAAGCCCCTGTTGTGTCAGGCGTCCATAGGCTGCGGTAATTGCTTTCCATCAGGCAGGCCACATACTTGTTTGCCACCTTAATGGTATAAAAATAATTGATTATAAAGTCGGTTTAAAGACGATAATTTTACGTGATTACGTCATAAGAAACAGGCCGATCGCGCCTCTATCGCTTGTTCCGCGCTCTCACTTGCACGTTCGGCTCATGGGAAACGTGACAATGGGTCATGCTTTTCATCGATCTATAAGACGTTATCACCTCAAAATCATGTCAACTCGACGTTTCTAATAACTGACTGAGCACTTCATGTGTATCATTCGACGCTTTTCGGTTTATTTTCCTATATCGGTCTAGGTATATAAAACAATATTGTAAATTACTTGACGCAGTGGACTCAAGAAGCCACCACAGCTGCAAGTGGTGTCTGTGCAATCAACCGACATTCCTCCCAAGGAGAACGTCACTTATGCCAAGCAGACACAGACTACTACCTCCGGAGTCACTGAGCTACGAGATGGTAAGTTGTCCAACTGGAATTTAAATAATAAATTAATTTAAGATAATATGAGCATAGAAGTGAGTAACTTGTGTTTTGTGATAACAGTTATGTTATATAACAGTATATTGGCCGTGTGGTTTCTTTCCGGCAGCCTAGAATAGAATCACTCCGTCTCTTCCTATGGATGTCGTACAAGGCGACTAAGGGAAACAATATAAAACATCGATCAGGCCTCCCCAATCCGTCTGGCCAGCGTGGGGAGTGTAGGCCAAATCCTCCTCTCTGTGACGGACGAGAGAGGGTCGTGCTCCTGTAGTGGAGACTAAAATGACCTGATGATGATGAATAACAGTTATGACTAGGGATGGAAACTATGTTCATTAAATAAATAAAGAAATAAACTAGCTGGCCCGGCGAACTTCGTATCGCCTTTAAATATTTTTACGTAAATTTTTCCGAATTTTTAATAGTTATTCTGCTGTTCGTGGCGGAAACAAATCCAACAAATCATCAATTATTATCAATTAATCTTTATGATTACACCAGTATAGGGTCGACATGTCCTATTTCTCTTTCACCAAAGCCCTTTTTGCTAACCGATGGGATGCACCATGTGCAAGTGAGGTTGGTTTTGGCTCTAAATATACCCTCACTCAATCAATCAATCTGAACCTCAGGCAATAATAAAAAAATGAGCCACACTCAATTAAAAATAACTTTATGTTGAAGAGACTTTATGAGAGAGAATTATAAGTGTTTTTGTTTTATAATTGAGTTAAAAACTGTCCCATATCTCAAGTTGGATCAAACTGCACACATGTGCAAAATTTGATTTAAATCGGTTCTTTATTATGGTTTGCCATAAAAACAGGCTTTATTATAATAATACAAAACAAATCACTGCTATGCTCATATTATATATATATATATATATATATATATATATATATATATATGTATATTGTAAAAGTAGTAATTTTCCGTGTTTTCTACTTCCTAGTAATATAAAATATTTTTAATCTAGTAAAGTAAAATAGTAATCTATAATATTTTTAATATCAGTTTTTTTGTTATCAATTTAAGTAATTTTGAAAGCAAATTTACATAATTTTAACAAAATTCAAAGTAACCACGACGTGGATAAAAAAACCACAAAAATTAAATTGTGGGAAAATTTTGAGAAATTCACACAAAGTTGTAATATTAAATGCATGTTGAGTTTTAAAAATGTTTGTGTGTTTTTTAATTCTACTTGATTTTGTGTTTTTAATTTAAATTGATAAGAATGTATAGTTTTGATTTTTGTGTAACATAATGATTTTTATGCAGGGTGCTCATTTAAACTATCTGCAAGATAAAGGCTTATTCCCATATACAAATAAAAGTTTTTTTTAAATATAGATCACTATGTAATAAATACATTTTACATACATTTTGTGTGTATGCTGTAGACAGCTTAATAATCATTTCCTGTCTTTTAGTATAGAAAAGCTGTTTTAAAGCTTGGTCCAGTAGTCCAGTGCTTCTTTATTACTGAAATTTACTTTTAAAATTTCTTCAAATATTCATAACATATATATTTTTTTAATTTTAACATTTTTTGAAACACGTCTTGCGGCTTTTTATATCAGCCCCCTGTACATGCAAATTCTCGAAATATATCATTATTACTCTCTTTTATGTATTGTGTCTTTTATGAAAATTGTATTAAATTCCATAACTCCTTTTCGGACAGTAAAAATTGACATTGCATATAATTTCATGATGTCTTTTTTCCATAATGCGTTTAAGTTTAATTGTTGACCCATGTCTATCAGCACGGAATCGCATTTTATCATGCTCTTTTCGTTTCTTTCATGAATGCTCAGAGACATTATTTGCTACAGCGAGAAAGATAGCGTCAGTGCTATCGCGTGCGGAAGCACTTCGATGCGAAGATTCTTCTCCTTTTTTTCTCGTTCTAGTAAATGATGATCCTGAGCATTGGATAAGGATAGAACATGAAAAAATATGTTTTCGTACTGACATGTGGTTCAACACTAAAGATGATTTTGTTCTGTGTTCAATCTATTCCACTTTTTTGGCTGCGTTTGTTGCGCGTATAATCTCTTAACATCTGTATCTGTATAATAATTTCCTGTCATCTCTTTTTGTTATTAGTTTAAAGAGAGTGACAGCTGATTACTATCTCTGCCGTGAATCCCATTTAAATGCGTCACAGAACTATAATATTTTACCCAATCATGTTTTTTCTAGAATTACATATTTGAGAATTTGCATACGTTAAAACAATCTAATAATTTATTTAACTGTGATGTCCAGGTGTGGGTTTTAACAAAATCATTTGCAAATATAATAAATGCACTAAACAATAACATCAATAACTTAATCTAATTAAACAACTAAGTAACTAACTTTATGGTGACTTGGACTTGGTCAAACTGAAAAATCTTCCTGGGTTGATGTATTATAATTAATTTTCATTACTTTACTGTTTTCAAACCTGTAATGGATCTAGAAAAGTTATATGTTTTAAATTATACGTTTTAAAACGAGTGTGTGGTATAACATATATTAGGTGCATTTATAAAAAAATATATTTGCAAATGATTGGATTCCATGTAACCAACGGCATCTCCAGTAATTGTAACAGTATTTACTTTTTGTTTGTTTGGTTGCCCTTTCGCCTGCTTCCTGGATTTACTTTAGTCTCTTTTTTCTTAAGAGAAGTTGAATACGTGTTTATTGTTGTCTATTCGTGTCGTGTGAAATTGCTCCATTGTGACGGTGGTTAACTTAGTTAAAGAGTACATTTTATTGAGTATGTTTAAATATATAAGGTCCTAACTTATTAATTGACAATACTGAATTGAGGATGCGTATTGCTTAAATACATCACATTACTAATGGAATTTCACGGCTAGCAATTATTATTTTTTTATTTTAAGAAAAAATAAATTATCATTTTAATCAAATAAATACCATATACTGAACGCTTTAGTGAAGAAAAGTGTTTGTATAACAAAATTTATTTATCAGTAAAACATGTTTAAAATGTTCTTTTTTATCTTTACATAAAACCGTCCTTGTTCACGAGTTCATACCAGTGCAAATGTTGGTAGTATCATGTGCGCATGTGCAGTCTACCTACCATTCATGCTTGCGCGCTGCGCGAACGGCGAAAGACAATCAGTCGCCGCTAAACTGAGTTTGTGAGCGCACGCGTGTTTTCTGCATTACCGGCCGGCGCCGCTACCGCCCGACAACGTAGTGCTCTTGCTCGTACGTTTTAGTTTTAGTGTGATTTGTTCAAATTTGCCATGCCAAACCGACGTTACACCAACCAGGAATTCCTGGCAATGGTAATTGCGTACCGTGATAGTGAAGTGATAGTGGGGAGATTGTTCTGCAAGCGTAGAATCTACTAGAGCGAAGGCTCGGAACACGTGTCAGCAGGAACACGATTCTCACAGCTGTTTACCCTTCCGAGAACATGGACGGTTCGACCAACCTGCGGTGGACGCTGGTAGGACTCGATATCCTGCTGTCTTGAGGAGGAAATATTGGACTTTTTTAGTCAGCATCCGATGGCAAGTACCTCTGACGTATCTACATATCAGCTGCGATTGCGAGTTCTCGACATTTCAATCTACGCTATTGAATTGAGACCTCATTAGATCGAAAGAAAAAATAAATACTGTACCGTTGGTCTCGATATACCCTACATCTTGCCAAAACCGCGTCTGTTTATCAGCTGGCTGCACCACGTGCACTAAAGATCAGCTTTAACCCTAGTAGGTAATTGGTAGTGCATTGATAATAATGATACTAATGGCCGTTCGCTTATGAAAGACAGCTGTGAGGGCGATGACCTTGTGCTTCCGAGAAATCAACAGACATCGACTTCCGAGAAATCAACAGATTTGACGAGCTCGGTGGCGTAGTGGTCAATAACGCGGCTTCGACACCAACGCTCGCGGGTTCGATTCCCACATAGGACAAACATTTGTGTGCATGAACATGTCTGTTTGTCTTAGTCAGGGTGTTTTCTATGTATCATAAGTATGTATTTACAAAAAAAAAAATGTATTTACGTATGTTTATCAGTTGTCTAGTACCCATAACACAAGCTTCGCTTACTTTGGGGCTAGATGGCGCTGTGTAGTTTGTCTGACAATATTTATTTATTTATTATTTATTTATTTATCGGCCGTTACGGCTGGCCCTCTACTTTACTTATTGGGGTATGTACGGAAGTTAGAAAGCTAGCTACATACCTATGCCGTCAACTCGTATATGGGCGATGACTTCTTTTATTTAAATACGGCGCGATTGAGTTTAGATGAAATTTTAGGTACCTAACTAATTTTTTGACAAAGTTGTTATTATGATTTTAATGTTATTGAATGTTTCTTTTGAATCTTTTGCAACAATGAGTCTTGCGGCCCTATAAAAAAGTAAAGGGGTATGTTTGGCTTACCGCGATCTTTAGATCCAAAGCCTGCACGTGGTGCATCCTGCCGACTAGCGAAAGAGACTCTGGCGAAAGAGAGGTAGGGTAAAACGTATTTGTAAGTTGCCTGAGTGGGGAATACCTCTACATCACAGAACATCGCAGCTAATTTACAATTCCATTGAGGGTCTTGTGTTCCAGCGAGTGAGTGAGGTCACAAAAATGAAAGGAGTTGCTGCGTTGGTAGCGGGGTTGGCGGGGGCGCGCGAGCGTTGTTACCGTCGCGACCGTTAATACGACTACGGTAACTACTTCACATGGAACATGTCTCCAGACAAGCAGGGGAGAGTGACTAAAGGATTAGGGAGAACACAAAAGATCCATGAGGGTCGACGTGTCACCGGTGCTGCAGCACTGGACCCACTCTAAGATAACTACTTCACATCAGGCGGACTGTATACTTGTCTGCCACGCGACGTGGTATAAAAAAGTTAAAAAGAGAGGGAAAAACAGAGTTCAACGCTCGCACGCGTCACCGTAGCTGTCATATGTGGCAGGTACTTGGTCGTATACGTATCGTCGTACCTAACTAGTCATTATTACAATTTCATTCTTACGCGTGATGGTAAATGCGTAAGGGAGCACGTTAGAATATTTTTTCTTGGTATACAGAAAAATAATATCATTTTAAAAACATTTTTATTTATGCAAAATTTCATTCACAATACGATGTATACAAGCTATAGATGCCAACCATATAGTATTGTCAATTAAAAGGTTAGGACCTTATATATGTTTAACTTTAAAAGTTTAAAAACTTGTGCTACTGCACCTTTCATCTTTTAAATAAACATTGACTTATGGGATGAAAGTGATGAAAGTTTCATCCCATAAGTGAATGTTTAGTTATAAGTTCATATTCATTTTTATAAGTTGTAAATCGCCGTCACTATTAGCGAGGTATAGCTCAATATGGCTTCTTAAAATAAATGTTGTCAAGCTACATGACAGTGTATTGTAGTAAATTATAAAAAAATATTTATCAATATCGCAACGAACACAAATTTAGAACGATCTGCGAAGTTTCATATTAATAACTTGCGTCCAATTTAATATATAGTCGATCAAAGTTTGGTAGGAGTATCCATTTTCAAAGAATGAAATTATTTAGAAAATGTATTTCCATTCAAGAAACAATAAAATACTCTTATAACTTTTCTTAGGGTACTACCTACAAAAACGCAATGTTTAACAGAGCTGTCGTACAGATTTCTGATTTAATGCATACAAAATACATAAGGTAATAGATAGCTTACGAAGGAGTCTTTTAGGTGGAGCGTTTTCGGGAAAGTCCAAAATTGTGATTTTCAAGAATCATACCTCGAGAAGTTTTTATGTTATCGAAGTAATTCTTTCACTATAGTAGTTCTGTTGTTATAACAAATAAAAAATATATAATGTTCTATTAGCCTATAGTTTGATACAGAATATTGATTAGTTCACTTCAAACTATATGTGTGTTTCTTGTGGAGTTGTATTATGTCAAAAAATATATATTCTACCTAAGTAGGTAGAATTTAAGTAATAATATCACGGAAATCTATCTATCGATAAACAGTAAGGATCTATTACAAATGAAGAGCGGAGTCAACACTGTTTATAATTTGTTGTACATGTAAAAATGTCCATGAAAAACTTTATTTTTTGATAGTTCTTAAAGTTCAGGGAGCAGATTAATAATTTCTCTCAGCCCACAATATCATTGTATGGTGTCTACATTTTGTACTGGCGTTAAAAGTAAATACTGTTTGAGTCCTTGGTGCAATGTTTGTGTTTGTGCTCCCATAAAAAAAGGCTGCTCTTCCAATGCATCACCGCTTGCAGGATACATGGAGGACTGGTGGCGGCCGCGCAAAGGTAAACTTGACCTTATTAACATTATTAAAGTAAGAGTTTGTGAGCAAACGCATTTGTTTGTTGTTGATTTCGTGAAAGATACAGTTTTCATTGATTAATATATTGTCGTTTATTAGCTGTGGTCATACACATACACATAGAAAACAAAAAGGAGGAGAAGACACAAAATCACTTTCTGTTCGTTATGTAATTGTCTAATATTTTTATAATATTTGTAACGACAAGTTAATAGAGATGTGTAAGTACTGCGAGTAATGCATGACGCGTAATATAACTCGACCGCATACTGTAACAGTACCCAGTACCTGGCAACATATAGCATGACTCTAAACAGTACACAGTACGCAGGACGTCACACGGTCGGACGGCGGCCGCTCGGCGCGGGCACGTTCGAGTACGAGTAATGGTGCGAGCGAGAGTTTTCCGTCTCTGTCACGCCCACGTTTTTTTACTGGAATTTTGATATGGAACTGTAATCAACCTTGCATAAGGTTTATATTTCTTTACTTTGGCGCTGCCCCTTACGTCGTAAAAAAGACTTGCGCGCATTCTTTTCTTTAGTCTGTTATTGTTTTGAATAATTTGCAACTCGGAAAAGAAAAAATCGTTATACATAGTTGATTTTTAAATACGCCAGTAATCATCGTCGTTTTATCAATCATATAGATATAATCATTAGAAGACAGTGCAGCTCACTCATTGTTGACAAGTTTTCGCGGTGCGTCTAAAATTATTTAGATTATGAATTAAATTACTGCTGTTTATAGATTATATTTTGTTAATTCATTAGAAAGTATGAACGGAAATCAACTTTGTCAAATACTAAACTTGCGTACATTACAGGGCAGGGCAGTACGTAACGTTCTTCGGCATGTTTAAAATAACCAAAGGTCTATTTATTACATTCAGTACAATACGACATAGGTAATAGAGAGCGTTCGCAACAGTACGCATAGCGCGCCATGTCATGAGTCATGTTCGGAGTATCTATTACATTCAGTACAAAACGACATAGGTAATACAGAACGTTCGTAACAGTACGCATAGCGCGCCATGTCATGTGTCATGTTCGGAGTACTGCTATAATGCCATATGACGCGGTACGATATGTCATGCCATATGGCAGTACTTTTCAATGTCTGCTCCAATATGCTAATAGACCATACCACAGTGTTGACTGTGCAGGCTGTGCAGTGACACTGGGTTTTAAGGAAACGGTCAAAGCAATAACTAATATTATAATTATTGATAAATGTTTTGAAATAATTTCAGAAATGTGAAGACTGTATCTTTTGTTAATGTATGGCCAATCTAATCATTGCGTTTTATAAAGATTTACGATAATACTACATTACTTTGATACTAACATTTTTTATGGAACTCTGGGTTTCGATATAGAACATTATCCATACAAAGTATCGAACATAAATGCGAACGTAGTAATGATGTAAATATTTGTAAAATTCAGTTTATTAATTTCATACTCTGATCCGACCACTTAACATATTTAGCCACTAGGTAGCTTGGCACTGACCATTCTTGGCTCAGCTCACGTCCCTTTCGGTTCTTGTAGCTAGCTGTCATTGGTTCTTGTAGCTAGCTGTTAACGATTCTTGAAGCTAGCTGTCAACGGTTCTTGTAACTAGCTGTCAACGGTTCTTGAAGCTAGCTGTCAACGGTTCTTGTAGCTAGCTGTCAACGGATCTTGAAGCTAGCTGTCAACGGTTCTTGTAGCTAGCTGTCAACGGTTCTTGTAGCTAGCTGTCAACGGTTCTTGTAGCTAGCTGTTAACGATTCTTGAAGCTAGCTGTCAACGGTTCTTGTAGCTAGCTGTCAACGGTTCTTGAAGCTAGCTGTCAACGGTTCTTGTAGCTAGCTGTCAACGGTTCTTGAAGCTAGCTGTCAACGGTTCTTTTAGCTAGCTGTCAACGGTTCTTGAAGCTAGCTGTCAACGGTTCTTGTAGCTAGCTGTCAACGGTTCTTGTGTCGAGTAGCTAGATATATCTAAGCGTGATTAAATACTCGAAACCAGCAGTCTGGTTCACTCGCCATTTAAGGCATCGGTAAACAAGATACGTAACTTATTGAACACCGACTTTAAACGTGTGCTTAACTCGTACATCTTCAAATGTAGTATAAGGAAGGCGACGGGCACCCGCTGTTCAACACAGTCGCCTTATGCTTCAAGGTTGCACTCCATGACAACCAATATGCGCATATCCGCTATCTTAACTCACTCCGGCCATTGTGATCGATGTCTCGTGAGCACACAAAGGGTGAACATGCCACCGAGACTTCTACGAAGCCTTGGACCTATCATAAGATAAAATCTTATTTTAGGAATATTTTATTTTCCCTCCTTCCACTTGGATCCACATCTTCGATTCACATGTGGATGGATAGAATACTTTTATCTCCTCTTCAATTCCGACCATTAGGGGGATTCAAGGATAATATTATTTTCTGGATAAAATTACTCTTCTTATTTATTAGTAGCATCCACTTACGGCTTCGCCCGCGTTGACTTTTTAAATTATAGTATCTTATGTCCTTCATAATACCTTTGAGAATATGTGTACATAGTTTCATGAAGATCGGTTGAGTAGTTTCGGCGTGAAGGCGTAACAAACAAACTCACATTCACATTTATAATATTAAGAGCCCTATCACACATTTGCACTATGCGAGATTCGGTATTGAAGCGTCCCGACGGTCACGTGGGTCACGAGTCCTCATAATTTCTATGTTGAAATTACGAATAAGCGATTTTGATACTTTCTCTCTAGTTTCGTATTTTTTTAGTATTTCTACTTAAGAAGTAATTTGTTATAGTTGTATCTACACATTTTTAGAGTGTCATGGATTTAGTATGGGAAGAAACAGATTATATGTACCATAAATGAGACAGATGATTTTTATTAAAAATAAAATTTATTTTATTACCTAATCCTTTATTTATCTAGGTACTTTTTGGTTTTAGATTAAAATTATGGATAAGAATAAAACTAGTAACAATTTACATGGGAGTGTAAAACAACTTTAATCAGAACTACTTATTTGCCAAATTTCTATCAAATCAATCCATGGTTTTGGTGTGAAAAAGCACCAAATGTTCCACCATGATCAAACAACTGTTTAAAAAAGAATGAAAATCAATTATTCTCCGTTCTTGAACTACGTAGTCTTTTACCTGAAACAATTATTATTATTAATAAAATCTGAAATGAATATAACAGCTTCAGCTTCTAAATGATTTTGTTCATACTTACAATCCCAGATTCTGTTTCTATTGTCCACGTATCTATCTCCTCAAGTGCTGGTATTGGTCGTTTCGTCTATATTAATGAAATTTTTCAAACAAAGAAGAACGTCGTGGCCTTTAGGTATCTAAAATAAAAATAAACTAAGTTAAATCACGCCAATTCACCAGTGATTTATGAATTTGACAGTTAGTATATCTATACTTTCATATAAAGAGAGAGTTTGGCTGACTGACTTATCATTGTAGAGTCGAAACCTCAGAACCTCGAATGATAAAATCTTCTATTAACTAAAAAAAGTATCTTTTATTAACTAGGTAAGTAAAAAGTCTTAAATTAAAATAATTAAAAATAACGTTAAGTCAAAAATGAAAATAATAAAAAAAACGTGGACTACACATCCCAAGTAACACAATCGGCATTTGAACTAACCAGTCGTGAACTTATGTAGAACTTAAGGTCTATATAAGCTCTTATAAAAGTTCATCAAACAGCCTGACGCTCTATATAAGCATATGAAAGCCATTATAATACTTTAGATTGTATAGCGGTTCGCTAAAGGTATCACAAAATGATTTTATAATGCCTTCAGTTTTAGTGCAGCATACCGCAATGCCGATGTACAGCTTTTAGCTAATTTTATTGCCTTTGGATCTACAATAGCATTTTTAAATGCCTAACGCTGCTTAATAGCATAAACTTGAACCATTATAATGCACCGTAAGTCCGCTATACAGCTTTTAGCTGTTTTCAGTACTTTTGGTTATATAATTGCATTTTTGGTAGTAAGTAAATGCCTATTGCTGCTTAATAGCATAAACCTGAACTATTATAATGCTAAAATTCTACTGTACAGCTTTTAGCTGTTTTCAGTACCTTTGGTTTTATGATAGCATTTTTAAATGGTAAGTAAAAGCCTAGAGCTGCTGAACAGCGTAAACTTATATCATTGTAGTGCTTGCATTTTGAAAGATCAATTGAGTTCTATTGTACACCTAGGAGTTCTTTAATAGAATACATGGGTCAAAATCACCAAGGTGGAGAATTTGCATTTCCAGCAAATAAATGTTTAAATTTAGTTTATTTCAACAAATCGTTATAGTAAATATTACTTAACTCTGTTCATATTAACTGTACATAATATTTTATACTTAAAAAGTAAATCACATTTATTATTATTTGAAGAGATAACTACAAAAAATCATTTCGAGAACGTGTCCTATGTAGCAATCATCAGAAACAAACTTTAGAAATATTCAAAAAATAAAATAAATTTTAAAGTTTCTTTAGGCCGTTAAGGCCTATAATTTTATCTTATATCAATTAATTATTGTTATTACTAAAGAAAGAAAAGAAATTAAAGAAAATCAAGTCAACATATTGTGTCCGACAATGTAAGCGTCATTTTAGTGAACGCAATTTTGATTATCAGTAAAAATTCAGTTTTTGAACGCAACCTTTAGTTGTCTATGGTACAGTGATGTGAACGATCTAAGCAAACGGTTATCGTCTCTCGTTTTCGCCAAAACAATTGAAATTAAGTAGTAAGTATCTTTCATTTCAATATTTATAGAGCGTACATCAATACGTCATCATACCGGGAATGCGTTTCACAACTTGGAATATTGAAAAATAAGTTTCGTAGTGTTTTATAGCAAATAGTAACCTCAAATATTTTACAATAACAAAGCCGAACATGATGTCAAAGATGGCTGCCGTCTAAAAAGGCCACGTGTAGTTACAAAAGTCATTTCGGGAACGGTCATTTCGGGACCGATCCCGGACTTGACGGAGCGTTCTCGAAATGATGATGCCGTTTCCGAAATGACTTTTTTAAAATAAACACTCCTTGTTATTATAACTATTGGTTAATTAATTAAGTGTATGTTGTGCTAACATATTTTTTAATATAATGTTTAATATATACTATTATTTAATTAGTATTTATTATACAACGAGAGAAAGCTAATGCCAGGAAAAGGAAATTATTAGATAAGATGACGGAGGAAGAGAGAAATAAAAAGGGCTAAGGATAGAGCGTACTATCAGAAAAAAAAACTGAAAAGAAAGTTACAAACATTAATGAGATGACTGAGGAAGAAAAGCGAAAGCAGAAAAAAAAATTGGAAAGAAGTAAACAACAAGAGAAAACAATTGCTAACATAAAACGTAAATATGAAAATTTAAAGAAAATATTAAGAAAAAAACAAAAATGAGAACAATAAAAAAGTTCAGGTACCAACAACTCCTAACAGCAAAGTTGACGCATTGATTAAAAATGTCGACATGCCTCCTGAAGTGCGCAAAAATCTCTTAGTCAACGAAGTACTGACTGCTAAAAAAAACTAAAAGAAAAGGCCTGTACTTTAAGAAAAAAATCCAAAGAGAGAGAAGTTTTCCAAAAATGTGTTAGCGGTAACATCATACGGAATTATAAATTGCTTCATATGACTTTTTTGCCAAAAGAGAGAACCGGTACATCGATTCTGAAGTCTGATACCAAAATTCGTGAGGTTGTTTTGAAGGAGGAAGTTCGTAAAAAACTAAAAGATTTCTTCGAAAGAAATGAACTTTAAAACATGGGAATACCTTCAAGAAAGTCAAGAGAACCTATGGATACAATTGATGGACAAAATTTGCTGCAATTGAAGAAACGGAACATTTACACCATTTACTCATCATCATTCGATGATGAGGAGAATCTATTACTGTTGAAGCTGTTACATCTTACAATCAAGACAAGGAAAACCTACACTCAAATTTAATAACCCCTGGAACCTTTATTTTAATGAAAGTAGGTACATAAAAGAAAACTGTCAATTACAGATAAGTTGCCACCTGTAAGACAGGTGTCGATAAAGATGATGGAGAAATCCTAGTCACATTCTTGGATTCGGTGCGTAATAATGCAAAAAATATTAAATTAGATCCGAGTGATGTATCTGCTGCATTTGAACAAATAATAAGTGTTATTTCAACGCCATTGCTGAAAAAAGAAAATCATTGAGAGTATTATTACTTTGATACTGATATTGACGTTTATGAAAAATTCTAATGTTTGTTTCTTTTTATGTAATATTAAATTAATATGTTTAATTAATATGATTAGAAACTAAACAATATTAATTCTAACTACAAAATAATTAGTATAATGTTCAGATGGTTTGATTATGACCATCATAATAAAAGTTTAATATGATTATTAAGAATTTCTAATCGGCTGTGTACAGCAATTAAAAGACTGTAAAGTGATTTAAGTTACGTTTTTGTTAATTAAGAACCTTATGCAAAAACAAATAAATAAGTACGACGTACAAAAACATTGCTTATGATTTTATAAACCTAAATTGTATCTATATCGTCATTTAGGGAACACACGCATCATTTCGCGAACACCTCATAATTTCCGGGAACATCACTAAACTCACAGATAACACATTATTATTTTAGATATTTAAAAAAAGGCCCTGGTAATATTAAAATATGGCGAACTTCTTATACCTATAGCATGTTAATTTACATATAAGACAGCGATATTTCTCATATTTAGATAATTTAGCCAAAAAAAATAGTCATATTAGCTTCATTTGCACTATATTTTGCTTTTTAACGTCTTTACTGGCAATTTCATTACATTTCTTTAGTTTCTATTTATAAATAACATATATCCACTATTGAACAAGGAAAAAAAATAAATACTTATGTTATATTTTAATATTACTATAAGCCGCACAAAAACGTTCCCGAAATGATATTTTTCAGCGATAGCTCTCTTTAAAAATAAAATTACAAGAGCAGTAATCCATTCCATGCTCTGCCAACATAAATATTGTTTAAACGTAAGTTTAGTGATCATTTAGGCTGATCATCAAAGTAATAGCTGCTAGGTAAATTCATCATAAAACAGAATTTGGAATTTGCCACCTTGGTGATTTTGACCCACATGTGAGTTATAGTAATGCTTAAAGCTGTACATACATCCACTTAGTAGTAATTAATCCGTTTAGAAGACCTTTTTATCAACTCTTGGCGAACAGACTTAAGCTGTACAAAAATCTGGTTAAATAAAAGAAAATGGGTTTTGTCGTTCAAGGATCACTAAAATTGCATTTTGTAACGGAACTAAATCAGTTCACATGAAGTCTACTGGTATATAAGTGAACATATATAAAACCACTTTGCAGACGATGACACTATGGTGGTTTATCAAAAGTCTTCTCTCTGGCCTCTGGCTTAATAAATATGTACATGTGAGTATTTATACAGCTGATGGTATTAATAAGCCCTTTTTATGGTTCACCAAGCTGTTTAGAACGACACCATTTTGTAAATATTCCATAACCAAAAAAATATTATTATTTCGACTTATGTAAGAAACTAATAGACCTATAATAAAGTGATAGCTCAAGTTAATTCATAACTATTAAGTTAATCAAGCAAAAATTTCGTTCTACACAAAAATATGCAATTGTTTTTTTATTACACCCATATCTTTTTATAACATTTTTAACAAAGGCTCTATAAACTGAAGGCGCGTAAAAATTTTCAATGAAACCTATATAGACATTGACAGTAAACTACATTTCGCAGTAATATTTGAAGGCAAGTAATAGAACAAGAGTAAAAAAGTTACCCAGAATATAATGTCAAACAACAAACTTATTCAATTTCGTCACCATCAGTCATATCGCTAGACGATAATTAAATTACAACGTTTATTCTATTAAAGCATTTGTACCGCGGCATTAAGGATGTTTTTTCAAAAATATAGGACTTACTTGAGTTCTATATGTGAACACTTGAAAGACTCCAATAATTCTTTTGCTTAAATTGTAATGCTAGTTTAATGCTTCTGTAATGCGATTAGCAACTTCAATAACAGTAATAGTGCTAGTATAATGCTTCTGTAATGCGGTTACAACTTTTTTTGACCATAGTAATGTTGGTATAATGCTTCTGTCATGCGACAAAAAAACCAATTAAGAACCTAAAGCTGTTTAATTTGTGCCCAAATTAGCATTATATTAGCATTATAAACGTATATAAAACTAATATAGAACTTGGGTTTTAATGCTAAAACGATACATTAAAACCATAAGTCGGCCATTATACGGCTACACTGTGTTACTTGGGATGGTGCACCCTGCCAATAAGCTAATGAGGCTGCGGCAAAAGTTTTGGGGTGTAAGTGGTTCATCAACATCTTTGAACCAAAGCCAACTTCACCTGCACGTGGTGCACCCTGGCTGAGTGACAAACGAAGCTCTGGCGAAAAGAGAGGTAGGGAGCGTAATTGTAAGCTACCCGACTGGGGAATGTACCTCCACCTCACAGAATACCGCAGCCAAATAACAATTCCCTTGAGGATTGTTGTGTTTCTGCGAGTGAGTGAGGTCACCAGAAAGAAAGGAAGGAGATGCTGCGTTGGCAGCGGGGGTGGCGGCGCGCGAGCAACATTTTATGTTGCAAGCGTTAATATGGCTACGGTAACCGCTTCACATCAGGCAGGCCGCATGCTTGTCTGCCACCCGACGTAGTATAAAAAAAAAAAAAAAAAAAAAAAAAAAGTGGCACATCAGATTAGGTTAAGTGGCAATCGTACATCAAAACCCACCCCGGAGTTAAATCACACAAATCAATGAGATATGTGAATCCCAGACTCGAATGCCGAAGCCTGGGATGCAACCAGGATAACTATATAAAGAAAAAAAAAATTCTGTTTTTCGTCGTGGGATCCCCGACGAAAACAAAGTTCCTTACGCTTTTTCATCAGTCAGAATGTTATTCGAACTATGTAGTGTGAATTAGCCACTATTGATTGTAGAAAATGATGATGAGATGAACAGATGTGTTCAAAATCTTGTCATCTCATTACCGAAACGAATTGAGCTCATTCTCGTGATCTGCACCCCAAATTACCTCGAAAACGATTCCCATGTCGATAGATGGTAAGAGAAAAGAAAATCATACCTCGTAATGTTTTCTTGGCAGTGAAGTTATTAATTCTGAAACAGTTCCATTATTGTTATTAATGCCGAATAAAAATATAAATGAGTATTATATTAAACTAGCTGTTACCCGCGGCTTCGCCCGCGTGGTCCAGGGAAGCCTGCTGCCATTGATTTGTGTATATTTTTCTTTTGTTGTATTTTTTTTTACTTCGTGGGATAAAAAGTAGTACCAGTATGTACACATTTTAATGATGATTGGCTGCATAGTTAAGGCATGAAGAAATAACAAACAAACGAATTTACTTTAACACTTATAATATTTGTATGGATGGAACGCCCAAACTCAAGAGAAAATAATTGTTCATCACATAAATGTTGCCCTCTTTATTTTTCTTTGGAATAAAATATTTTTCCTGGATAAAAAGTAACCTATGTCACTCTCCAGACCGGAAACTATCCCCTGTTAAAACATCAGTCAGTACTTACGTTCCTTTCGACGTGATAGAAGGACAAATGATTACAAAGTTTATTTTTTCCCATGGGATTAAATTGTTTTTCCGGGATAAAAAGTAGCTTATGTCTCTCTCTAGATTACCCTATTAAAAATTCATGTCTGTACTTAGGTTTCTTTTGACGTGAAAGAAGGACAAATGAACTTTATTTTTTAATAACGTACGTTTACGGTATGGAGAGTGGCATAGGCTACTTTTTATCCAGGAAAAACATCTTATTTCTACGGGAAAATACATACTTTGTAATCATTCGCCCTTCTTTTAAGTCGAAAAGAACCTAAGTACCGACATGTTTTTTTTTAACGGGATAGTTACGTAGTAGAGTACGGACATGACTTTTTAAAATGGGGATAGTTTACTGTTTGGAAAGTGACATAGGCTACCTTTTATCCCGCAAAATCATCTTAATCCCATGGGAAAAAATGTACTTTGTAATCATTTGGCATTCTATCATGTCGAAAGGAACGTAAGTAGCGACATGATTTTTTTAACAGGGGATAGTTTCCGGTCTGGATAGTAACATAGGCTACTTTTTATCCGGAAAAAAACATTTTATTCCCACGGAAAAAATAATTCGATCTCCGCAGAGGGCAATCTACGTGGTGAACAATTTTTTTTGTCTTGATCCATACTAATACTGTAAGTGTTAAAGTAAGTATTCGTTTGTTTGTTACTTCTTAACGCTCTATGTAGCCGATCATCATTAAACTTTGTACCTATTTTTCTTTTGTTGTATTTTTTTACTTCGTGAGATATTACTATTTATATAATATTGATAATACTATTTAAGGAACGTTTGTTATTACTATTTATATATTTTTCCTGGATAAAAAGTAGCCTATGTTACTATCCAGACCGGAAACTATCCCCTGTTAAAAAAATCATGTCGCTACTTACGTTCCTTTCGACATGATAGAATGCCAAATGATTACAAAGTACATTTTTTCCCATGGGATTAAGATGATTTTGCGGGATAAAAGGTAGCCTATGTCACTTTCCAAACAGTAAACTATCCCCATTTTAAAAAGTCATGTCCGTACTCTACTACGTAACTATCCCGTTAAAAAAAACATGTCGGTACTTAGGTTCTTTTCGACTTATAAGAAGGGCGAATGATTACAAAGTATGTATTTTCCCGTAGAAATAAGATGTTTTTCCTGGATAAAAAGTAGCCTATGCCACTCTCCATACCGTAAACGTACGTTATTAAAAAATAAAGTTCATTTGTCCTTCTTTCACGACAAAAGAAACCTAAGTACAGACATGAATTTTTAATAGGGTAATCTAGAGAGAGACATAAGCTACTTTTTATCCCGGAAAAACAATTTAATCCCATGGGAAAAAATAAACTTCGTAATCATTTGTCCTTCTATCACGTCGAAAGGAACGTAAGTACTGACGTGATGTTTTAACAGGGGATAGTTTCCGGTCTGGAGAGTGACATAGGTTACTTTTTATCCAGGAAAAATATTTTATTCCAAAGAAAAATAAAGAGGGCAAACATTTATGTGGTGAACAATTATTTTCTCTTGAGTGTGGGCGTTCCATCCATACAAATATTATAAGTGTTAAAGTAAATTCGTTTGTTTGTTATTTCTTCATGCCTTAACTATGCAGCCAATCATCATTAAAATGTGTACATACTGGTACTACTTTTTATCCCACGAAGTAAAAAAAATACAACAAAAGAAAAATATACACAAATCAATGGCAGCAGGCTTCCCTGGACCACGCGGGCGAAGCCGCGGGTAACAGCTAGTTAAAAAATAAAGTTCATTTGTCCTTCTTTCACGTCAAAAGAAACCTAAGTACAGACATGAATTTTTAATAGGGTAATCTAGAGAGAGACATAAGCTACTTTTTATCCCGGAAAAACAATTTAATCCCATGGGAAAAAATAAACTTTGTAATCATTTGTCCTTCTATCACGTCGAAAGGAACGTAAGTACTGACTGATGTTTTAACAGGGGATAGTTTCCGGTCTGGAGAGTGACTTATGTTACTTTTTATCCAGGAAAAATATTTTATTCCAAAGAAAAATAAAGAGGGCAACATTTATGTGATGAACAATTATTTTCTCTTGAGTGTGGGCGTTCCATCCATACAAATATTATAAGTGTTAAAGTAAATTCGTTTGTTTGTTATTTCTTCATGCCTTAACTATGCAGCCAATCATCATTAAAATGTGTACATACTGGTACTACTTTTTATCCCACGAAGTAAAAAAAAATACAACAAAAGAAAAATATACACAAATCAATGGCAGCAGGCTTCCCTGGACCACGCGGGCGAAGCCGCGGGTAACAGCTAGTTGTATATATAAAATTAATCTATACTATCTAATTCTATACTAATATTATAAAGCTGAAGAGTGTGTTTGGTTGAACGCGCTAATCTCAGGAACTACTCTTGAAAAAATATTTTAGTGTTAGATACTTAGCCTATATTTCAAGGAAGACTATAGGCTATATAACATCACGCTACGACCAATAGGAGCGGAGCACCGGTGAAAAATAGGAAAAAAATATTCCTTTTGAGGGCTTATGTCGCGTGCGCTGCGTAAACGGTTGAAGTTACGCAAAAATCATGTATGACGGAATTGTTCCTATTTAAAAGTTCTAAAAAAAAGTCCGCGACAGTATATGTCTATCTTTTAAAGTTGACACACTATAACGTTTTTTCATGGTAATCAATAGGAGAAAGTAGGTAAAAAAAGGTTATAGTGAGTTAATCTTAAAAGATAGACATATGCTGTCGCGGACTTTTTTTTAGAACTTTTAAAGAGGAACAATTCCGTCATACATGATTTTTGCGTAACTTCAACCGTTTACGCAGCGCACGCGACGTAAGCCCTCAAAAGGAATATTTTTTTCCTATTTTTCACTGGTGCTCCGCTCCTATGAGTCGTAGCGTGATGCTATATAGCCTATAGCCTTCCTTGAAATATAGGCTACCTAACACAAAAAGAATTTTTCAATTCGAACCAGTAGTTCCTGAGATTAGCGCGTTCAAACAAACAAACAAACAAACAAACTCTTCAGCTTTATAATATTAGTATAGATAGGTGTATTGAGGAAAGAAAATGGCTGAATCGCTGGAGGATCTTAGTCGAATGTTAAACGATCTCAATGCGGCTTCTCGATCCGTGGGGTTGAGGATGAATTTTGACAAAACTGTATTTACGTATGTATCAGTTGTCTAGTACCCATAACACAAGCTTCGCTTACTTTGGGGCTAGATGGCGCTGTGTAATTTGTCTGACAATATTTATTTATTATATAATCTTATATTATATTTAATATAATTTATATTAAATATAATATAAGAAGCATCACACGCGCGTTGCGTGTGATGCCTCTTATATTATCTCTGGTGTTACAGGCGTTCATAGGCTACGGTAACTGCTTTCCATCAGGCGGGCCTTATGCTTGTTTACCACGCTGGTGGTATAAAAAAAAGCAAGCGAAGCTTGTGTTATGGGTGCTAGGCAACAGATATACATACGGAAATACATTTTTTCTTTTTGTAAATATATACTTATGATACATAGAAAACACCCAGACTTAGACAATATGGTGGAAAGTATTGGGAAAGGCCTATATCCAACAGTGGGTTGATGCAGGCTGATGATAATGATGATTGAGGAAAGAAGTACCTTGCTTTATTTTATACACATTATGTACATCTTTACTTTCATGCACATTGATACCTACGAGCTTTTCGACCCATGCTGAAAATAATGAAATGAATATTAAGAATAATTCAACAATATGTTGTTGCTAAGCTATGTAGATTCCATAGAAAACAAACACTAGAAAGAATTGTACTTACGTGATCAAAACTTGGTAGTCGTACTATACTCTGACGCCCGGTCGATATTGGCGCGAAGAAATTCGACATAGGTCTCACGCTGACGAGCTCTCGCGCCGTACTAAATTTGAACGGCCGGTGCATCGCATTTTGTAGTAATTTTGAAGTTATATTTATCGTTTGTATATACATAAGATAATAAATTCATGCTCCAAATTTATACATCGTTTATTCCTCATGAAGTAACAATTATTCTGGTATAAATTTTGCTCAATAATTTTATCACGAATTCGATAAATTCACAGTTTACCTAAAGCGATTTTCGAAGTTTTTTGGGCTTAAAGGAATGTTTTTTTTCTATATTAAATCAATGATATTTCAAAATTCCGAGGCCGCTATGTACTATACGACTATATAAGAAATAACATTCTATTTTTTTTATTTCATTTGTTTGGAACAGTAGTACAATCCAGGAGCTCAAAAAAGTGATTGCGCGCATTTTATCAAAATCTTTCTCTGCAATTTTGGGTTTATTTAAAAAGTTAAGCAAATTTTACAAAAAGCGAGGCCGCTATGTACTATGCCAATAGCTATTCTGTACTATTCAATAAGTCAACATTGTTAATGTATTTTTGTTTCCGAGATCGAGAACGCCAAAATTGGCCATTTTACGCAAAAATCACAGTCAAAATGTAATATGGCTCTTAAGTAGGGATGGTAGGGATAAACATTTATAAATAACATTATACCAGAGATAAGAATAACAGACTAAGTACTGCCGTGCCTAATGTGCCTATGGCCACCATTTTTTTTACGTCGTATATCACTTGCAGTACAAAGCGATACTGTTTTTATTTACTATGCGAGATATCGGGACTTGATACGGTGGCGCCACCAATTTGAATCAACTTCACGTTGCCTGTGCCAGCCCTATCGTTTTTTCCCGAGTTCACGAGGTGTATGGTTATCGAGCTACCCACAGGGTGGGTTGAAAAGTTACCACTTACTTTTAATTTCTTGGAGTGTCCTGTTAGGTAGTGCTGGCTATTTCTAACATGTAATAGGCGTCATATTTAAGACCGAGTTTCTTCATGCAATTTCAGTTAAATTATTATTATTATTAGACATTGAATTATTATTATAATTCAATGTCTGGCTGGGCAATTAACGGTCTTCCTTTTCTAGTACCTAGGTGTTGCCTGCTACATAATATGGAGAGCTGCTTTTTTTTTACGATATCGTAGTACGATTAGAAATGATTACAATATTGCCATCCTTTCTTCAAATGGCATAACTGTGGCGCCAAAACAAGTCTCAGTTCCGTTATCACGTATTTGAGTTCCTTCAAAATGTTCCTGTGTAAGTTCCCATTACCTCATCTTATACTTTTCACCTACTGTTCAGCTCATCCTCGAAGTCTTTGGATACTGTCACGTCTTTAAACTGGTAACATATTAATTATATTTTTCTCTAATTCAGCAGTAGTTGAAATTTCATTAAAACCAAGTAATTTTTACAATATCTAAATAAAACAAACAAGGCAAGGTGAAAGGCAACAGACCCCGTGGCCGCTCTCCAACCAGATGGGGAGATTTAATTAAGTCTTTCACAAAATCCTCCATGTCCGAATGCTCCCACAATGCTTCCAACAGAACCAAATGGAGAAATATAACAAGAGCCGCCATTTATAATGATCTACCCATGACCACGACCACTCAGAGCTAAAGACCGCTAAGAGTGTCCGACTGACAAGAAGAAACATTTCAATACCTGCATGCGATAATTAATTTGCTGCTATCTTACAAGTTGAAATTCAAAATTTATTAATCCCTTCGATCAAGAAAAAATCTTTTTCGTGCTCCATCACCAGCCTTATTTATAAGCACCACCATTTATCTATAATATGTTTACTGAGACCACTGCAACGAGTATCAACGAGCCCAAATACGAGACCTCTGCTGTAAGTTGTGAAGAGTTGGATTCCTCGCAGATTCCTGGGGATGCTGCAATATCAGATCAAGGTTACCATATTCCTTTTGCCAATTTCGAAATTGTCTTTATAAATTAAATAAAAAATCTGTTGATCTTAAAACGACTGGACAGATTTTCTTGAATCATAGCCAAAATAGTGTCGATGAAGTTACCTTAGAAACAAAAAAAAAACACAATTTGTTTATCTATCTGGTAGCTATCAAACTCGCGTTAAATTATCACACCTCACCTTCCTGATGGCGGATTGAAAGCAATGAAAAGGACGCTAGATTGGCCATCCATACAAAATAAAAGAAACTGCACGTCAAATATTTTGTCTACATAACTAATATACATACCATCATTTGTTTCACTTTGGGTACAAACGTGGGAAATTTACTGCATGTACCATCAATGCACAAGATGCATGGGCAGTGAATATAACAACAGCTAAAATCATTGTTGATACCACATTTCTTAACTCGGTGTAAATAAGGTTCATTAAAAATATATTCTTGGAAATAATATCGGTCGAATTTTAAGGTATAATTCTTTGGAATAGGTATATGAGTTTTCGAATGTAAACGTTTGCTGATGCTTAACGACATTTTTATGTAACTTGCTGCATATTAACTTCATAAATTAATATATGCCTTGTCCAAACATTTATTTTATTTCCAACATAGGCCACATTTATGAAGTACAGAATTATTAACAGGCAACCATATACAAAAAAAATGCAATACTTTATGGACGCTGCATATTTCCATGAAATATTAGATTTTGTTATCTATGGTTGCTTGATATTGATTATAGAACTTTATAGGCGTGGCGTATGTCAAAAGTAATATAAATGGTTAGAGAAGGTAGTTCCAGTTGATACTACGGATACCAATATTCTTCAGAATCAGCCCTTGAAATTTCCAATATAATTAACATATACAGGGTGTTTTAATCTAAGGAACTGGGGTTTTTAATCTAAGGAACTGTAGCACTTATTCTGTGTACATATATATATCTGGTTCACAGATTTTGACTGACAGTTTGTTTTTATTTTTTGTCCTTTTCTAGCACACGCAACCGACTACTACGGTAAGTCATTATTCCTCCCGGACGCTTACTGTCGATTTCCCTTAACATTACTTCTAGTTCATAACTCGGTGTCGGTTGTATGATATCCAATCCATTAAGATAGACCTGTATATAGTTTATCCTTTCTGTCACGCTTCTAGACACTAACACGGTATGAGGTGCGGTTTGTATCAGGTTACTTGATAAATTTCATTACAGAATACATAATCACTATTGTGAACCTATTCATTGCATTTTTTATCAAGAAATCTGGAGTAGGTAACCATGAACAGGGGTTGAGTGACTTAACATCGTTTGATGTGTATCCCAGTAAGAAACACTATAATGTGGCCTTCCAGAGTTCTCCACGTGGTTTCCATACAAATATATAAACACGGCCGCAATATATTTTAATAAAAGTATTATATTATGTATACGATTATGGTGGTAGTATGGGGGCGCCATATCATCTCACGCTGACTTACCCTTCCGATTCTACTAACAAACACTGCACAGTTCTTAACACAAGGTCTCGTGTCTTATTAAACTTTAGACTTGATAAAATTATTTGCGATTAAAACAATATATGAATATTAATCGACCGATTACATGTTCGTATATTGTTGAAATATTGACAAGCTCATGAAGTCGGATGAATTTTGTTTAGACAAGTGTTATTTCATCAAGTCTTGTTTTTAATAGACAGGACCCGATAGGTCAAGCTGTAAAATATAAAGCACTGTGGATATGCTAATATATGTATAGACTTTGAATATTTTTTATATATAATGGTCGAAAGATACTGACATTGTTTTTGTTTTTCCTCCCTTTTTCAAGATGAGTACAATCTAAACCCGGGTTTAGAGTGGGAGGACGAGTTTACAGGTAGGTTTCAATTCCGAAACATATAACAATCATTGAACTAAATTGCCCTGTAGAGCCTGTGCCACAGTCACTTAGCATGTTTTGTTTTGTTACTTACCTATATCTTCATATATGTAACGCTATTTATCAGTAAAGCTAACAAGAACATTTAACTTGAGCATATGAGGTTATAGTAGACATTATACAGGGTTCACGTATTTATACTCTATGTAATATATTTAATAACCTTTCATACTGACGAAGTTTAATAATAGTAAAATGGTATATGTTTTGAATACACCTGTATATTTGTCTATAGTTGTATTTCCTGGTGACAAGACTAATTTTGAAACAAAAATATTTTGAAGTCTATTTCATACGCTAGCCTTGTCATTGAAATATCCCGTAGAAGGAAAACTTGCATGTGACAGAAATAAAATTTCATGTTGTGTATGCATGAAGGCAAGTCATCATTTATTTTAGTTATTTGAGATGAGTTTATTATATTTATTTTTGAGTTTATTATGATTATGAGACATTTATCTCTCTAGTGGAGAGCTCGGGAAGTTTTATTTTTTATTTTTGCCTCATTTATATTTTGATAGCTTTCTGTCACTTTCGATTTTAACGCTTGTATTTTTTGTTAAAGAAAATGTTGCCTATTTACTTTGTGTGAATCATTTGCACATAATTTTGATTTTATTTTTAAACGAAATTTGTTGCCGAGAAGGTTATGTCAACCCAGATATGTAATAGTAATGCTTACTTTTAATAAGACGATTGAAGCGAATATTTCAGTTCCTCATAAAATATAATATACGTACTTACAAAATTTTCGCATAAAATATTTTGTGGGAAACTGAGCCTTTTAAGGAGGTTATAGTTACAGTAATGTGCTTTTTATTAAATTTCTTAACATGACGGTTGTGGTACTGGTATGCGAAAGAATTTTTTTTACTGCATGGTTGAATATTCTGGATTCATAATGTGTCATAGCTCCAAACCTAATTTCTATTTAATATGCAACTTAGTTTGTACAGTTTATTTACAAGTTAACTGAAAAAAAATATTGCTTATATTTTTTTTTGTATACTCAATTTTTTGCTACAACATAACTAAATACTGGGGTGTAAGTGGTTCCTCAACATGGGGTGTAAGTGGTTCCTCAACATGGGGTGTAAGTGGTTCCTCAACATCTATGAACCAAAGCCAACTTCACCTGCACGCGGTGCACCCTGCTGACTGACAAACGAAGCTCTGGCGAAAAGAGAGGTAGGGAGCGTAATTGTAAGCTACCCGACTGGGGAATGTACCTCCACCTCACAGAATACCGCAGCCAAATAACAATTCCCTTGAGGGTTGTTGTGTTCCTGCGAGTGAGTGAGGTCACCAGAAATTAAGGAGATGCTGCATTGGCAGCGGGGGTGGCGGCGTGCGAGCGATATTTTATGTTGCGAGCGTTAATATGGCTACGGTAACCGCTTCACATCAGGCGCGCCGTATGCTTGTCTGCCACCTGACGTAGTATAAAAAAAAAAAAAAAAAAAAAACATTCCCATGTTTCGGTACCTACTTTAAATTTAAAGTGTTGGTTTGATTTAATCCAGTTTATAAAAAAAGACCAGTTTATATCCGCGAGGCATATCAATAAGTACCTACATTTTTAGAAAATCTTAACAAACTTTATTATTTCACTTTAATTCTCAAGGTACGCGTGTTTTATATAATTTTTTTTAATTATAGTGATTACTGTAACTAGAGTCTCGAATTACATAAGTTTTAGTTGCATTATTCGGATTCAATACATGGATACTGACTGCGTTATATTCTGTCAAATTGTTGTTTGTTACGCTACCTAAAGAATTTATAAATGTAATAAAACTCTTGTTGCAATTACGTACTTATTCGTAAAATTGTGCTTATTAAACATATCGTATTCGTGTTACAGGCGATGTCAGTCGATGAAATAGGTTGATATCAAATAGTAATCAGCCCCCTTACCACCATCTCTTATTGCGACTCAATAACTGAATAGATTGCTAATTCACACCAATGAATAAGCGACTCTATTTCAAATAAATAATAATAAATAAATAAATAATAATAATAAATATTGTCAGACAAATTACACAGCGCCATCTAGCCCCAAAGTAAGCGAAGCTTGTGTTATGGGTACTAGACAACTCATAAACATACGTAAATACATTTTTTTTTGTATATACATACTTATGATACATACAAAACACCCAGACTAAGACAAACAGATATGTTCATGCACACAAATGTTTGTCCCGTGTGGGAATCGAACCCACGAGCGTTGGTGTCGAAGCCGCGTCATTGGCCGCTACGCCACCGAGCTCGTCATAATAAATGGAATAGAGTCGCTTATTCATTGGTATGAATAAGCAATCTATCCAATTATTGAATCGCAATAAGAGATGGTGGTAAGGGGGCTGGACTGTCACTTAGCCATTCACAAAATTAAAAAAACAAAAAACGGCGGTTTTTGCGTCGTGACACTAGAGTGGTTAGAAATTTATAAGTTTATGGAAAATCATATCTGTTTATATATATGAAAATCATATCTGTTTATGTATATGTTAAAAACCATGCAGGCAAAATAATTGCTTTATATTAAAAATTGGTATAAGGCTAACTCAGGAAGCCTCCTGAGATCATTTTTTCCGTGGAAGTGTCCATTAATAAGTCGTAACTTGGTGAAGATTTAAAGCCTAATTATTATTTATCGTTTATTATTAAATAATGTTAAATAAATAATTATGTAATTTAAATACCCAGTGGTGATGATTACAGGTCAACAAAATATATTCACTTATGTTGAAATACTCGTATAATAAATGAATTCAGCACTTTTACATTTTCATTTAAGGGTGCTTCATTCAATTAAACGGGTTATGTATACATTGTAACATCCTAACGTGTAATGACTATACTCGGGCTCGCTTTGACATTTGACAGAATATAACATTAAAACTCAGCGATCGTTACGATAAATGCTTTTGTGCTAATACGACATCTACAGTCATAGTCGAAGACTCGAAGTTAACAAAACAAACACTATGTAGTGAATGTAGAAGGTAACATCCTGCTATATAACCTGTAACGTATAAGCAGTGGGTAGTTTACTCAGTGGTTAGCATTTTTATTACCAAATCGCCATATATATCTATATGTCGCAGCCAATTCGTATAATCCGCCGCATTACATAACGTCTAGCTGTTTTAAAAAATGTCGGAGCCATTATTTCAACCCGCCTTTTTATCATATGATTACACGAGTGAATTGTTACCTGATGGTGCATCACCAAGAATACTATAACAATAGAATTAAATAGCTTGGCTATTTCTAATCAGAACACAAACCTATCCAAAAGATAATTTAAATAGAATCTGCCTGAAGTTAGCCGTTTTGTTGTGGCGGTTCTACCAATTGGCTGCGACATATATAATATGGTAAGAATTGGCTATTAGTTAATTCAAAATTTTTATTTCTAAAACTAAGAAAATGCGATTTATTTTCATTACTACCGAAATTATATGCCCTGCCGCGTGTTACATGTTTCCTAAACCCTTATTCAGAGTATGAAATTTAAAGTGTTTACACCCTGTATACATTTAAAATCTAAATATTCCATTTTAGTGACATAGTGCTTATTATTTTTTGTGATCTTAATCAGTGTGAGTAAATTGTTAAAAAATGGATTTTAAAATAGATATTATGTGAATCAAAATTCCCAGGAAAATCTGGTTCGGAGTCGTATATTTTCCAAATGAATATATTTTTTTAATTATTCAATCTGAACATTGCTGCATTTATTGCACTGGCTCGGTGAAGATATTTACGGCGCCTCAATAACCAGCTGGGTGATGTTTTGACAAAACATATTTTTGTTTTTAAATTATAGGAAAACAGACTTGAACCTAATTCCGTTATTTGACCACTGCTTACACGTTACTATTGTTCATCGTAGCTCGAACACCCGTAGTCGCATATAACGTAGTGCATACAACATTGTTCACATATATTGACATCATAGTTTTAGTTTCGTGAAGGTATTCCAATATACGATTATATTTGAGTAAAATGTTAACTACAAGAAAATTTATTAGTGCAACACTTGGTTTATTATATACCTTCATGAAAGTAAAAAAATATGTACGGCAGATTTATTTCATTATTACTTACACATGAGAAACAGACGTAAAAATAAAACGGTTGATTGAAGAATATGCTTTCAACGAATAAGTCCGCCATTGCAAATTATGTTTTTATATTTGTTGATTTCTGTGTCTGATTGCAACAAAATTTTATAAACAAGCAAAAAGGATAAGGTGACAAAAATAGTTATCTTTATTTACAAAAAAAAAACTGATGCTATGCGTGTAATGCTCGGTTTGGATGACAATTATCAGTCCAAACTGAAAGTAAAGATTGAAATACTGAAAGGTTTTACTATTTCAATTGTGAATTGTTTTGACTTTATTTAGGGCCATTTTCATTTTTGATATTCAAATATGAACAAATTTTTCATCTATAATTACATACCGTAGAATCATGCCCCATAACAATAGTATCAGACAAAAATATCGGAAACAAACCAATATCGTTAAATTATGGAAAACATTAAATAAACCTTTCAAGCACTCTTAGATACATATATACACTATTTTATAAAATGAAAATCAAATTAAAAAATATTGATTCAGTAACAGGTTATCATATAACTATTTCATGACATGACAGTCAATTGGTTATATTCCAATGGCGCATCTATCATAATCTATCTAGGTTTCTAGATAGCATTTGCAAATATACGTGTAAGTCTGCCGTACACGCGTCGACCCGCATGGCACACGCCCCGCGTCCCCGGCAAGGGCCATTCTTATTCACCGTCCAGTGCTTACATTCGACGGCGACGGCGCGCGGCAAGGCGACGAGGAGGAGGCGGCGTTCCACGGCAAGCTCCCGCCCGGCATCCTGCCGCACGGCCTGCCCACCGTCAAGGAGGTGCAGCCGGCCGTCACCGCCGCGCCGCAGGACAAGAAGGACGACGACAAGGAGAAGAAAGGTCCGGCCTCTTGATATCGTTAACGACTGCTCTTTAACGCGTCACACACGACGAACATACATATATTTAGAGCGAAACGCCGCTAAATGCTTGTAAAAGACGGTGATATTGGCTCTCTTGTCTCGCTCTAAATATATTTATTATCATCGCCGTGTGGGTGACGCTTTTTCTATGGCAATACTTATGCCATGACACCCGGTATCCCATCGAACGGTCTACGCACTGTCAAATGAATGAATGATAGGTTTGTCACAATGCTAGTATCATTAAAAACAACAGGTTTAACACTGAAAGTTCTATACGATTTCCTGCCACATAGTAAATTATTGAGCGGCCTTGGCCCCTCTTGGAACATCCAAGGATCACCATGAGATTTCCACAGCTATATTTTGTGTTGCCAGGATTAACAGTGGAAACTACCAAAATGGCATGTTAGCTAGTCCTTATTTAAAACTAAAATGGCTGTCTTGGAATTCACCACGAACCTATACACATACACAGGCAAGGCTGTGTTAGAGTTGGCGATCAATTTTACATAGAAAGTCGCCCCTTTTTTGTTTATTGGGCAGAGATAATAAAATTATCAATAACCGTTATTGATAATTTTATTATCTCTGCCCAATAAACAAAAAAGGGGCGACTTTCCACCACCCCGTTGCGCAATTTTTAACTGGACATGACAATTTTAAGGCTAAACTCTTTTCGTTTAAATTAGTGCCGTCGCCCTTATGCGAATGTTCTACTGCTAATTCTGAATTCGATCAAACAGCACACCATGTTCTCTGGGAGTGTGATCTTTGGCGGCGGGAGCGGGATGACATGTTGAATTAATTGCAAGTTGCATCCGGGGTAGTATACTATTCAGATTTGGTAGCAACAAGGGAGAATTACCAAGCGTTCAGACGATTTTGCAATTCATATTATTGGAATCGATGTGTTAGGTAACAACTCAATGTTTTAGGTCCCCAATAGTGTTAGGAACTTAAAATTCGTGGTGCACGGCAGTTGAGCTTCACTTGACTAGCCATCTCTTTAGGCTTTAATGCCTTATTTGCCATATTGCTGTCTCTCACATTGCTAAGAGGGGAAGTCAAATTCCAAAAGCTTCCAACTCCTACTAATTTCTTCTGATTAAATTCGTTGTGAGTTCCAAGGCAGCCGTAGTTTTTATCCCTGGGACTGCAATGGACTTCATTGTTCATTGCCTTTTTGGCGGTCGCCGCTGTTAATCCTGGCTACACAGGAGATACAGTGGTGGGAATGTGTGGTGGGCCCCCGTCCTTTAAACCGTTATAAACATATAAAAATACATTTCAAGATAAGTTTTGAAGAAAAGACCTGGCTCTATGATTAAGTGTAAATAATCTTATTTCTTCAGTCGATTTGTTTTTTATTTAAATTATACCTCGACTAAAACTAAATTCGTAGTAGGTACTTAATAGACGTCAGATTGTTTTTTTATTTTATTCAATGTCGTTCTGTAATAAAGATTGATGGTGTTTGTCGCAGTTCGCGAGCTTAGTGCGGATGAAAAACAGACTATCCTGCTGTCGACTGAGTTCCAGCGGTTCATGTCCCGCGCCGGCCGCGTTATAGAGCGCGCGCTGGCAGAGTCCGTGGATATCTACACAGATTACACCGGAGGCGGGGACAGCGAAAGCGCCACGTGAGACCCTCCACACTGTTACACCATAGTATAAGTAATAGTTGCGACAATAGATTTAGTTTTTTTATACGTACACAAAACTGCTTTAACTAATGTTTTCCATTAACAAGCGACTGAATGTTGGAATAACATTCCTCCACCAATTAAATCATAAAAAATAATAATAAGGTTTTTCAAAGTCATTTAGAAAGTGGTGGTTTTTCGTGCAGATTATTGATTTCCGTATCTGAGTACCAGTTTCCTTCATTTAATATACAATATTTATGTTGCTCTCCTATAGAGGTGTTTTAGATGTTTGGGTCATTAAGGTTCGTTTGTTAAGCGTGTGTGTGCCCGGTGCCCGCAGCGACGACAAGTCGGACGCGAAGCTGTCGCCGGTGCGCACGTTCGGCGACGAGCGCTGGTCGCGCGGGCGCTGCGTCACGTGCCTGGACTGGTCGGCCGCGCACCCCGAGCTGCTGCTGGCCTCCTACCACAACAGCGACGACGCGCCGCACGACCCCGACGGCGTGTGCCTCGTCTGGAACACCAAGTTCAAGAAGGCCACGCCCGAGGACATCTTCCACTGCCAGTCGCCCGTCATGAGCGCCACCTTCGCCAGGTATACTCGCTATGCTTCCCTACTCGATATAAACGAGTCATGTTCTCTACTGAACATACGTCACCTCTGACTACCGCAATTTGATATTTAAGTAATATTTTGTACTTGCAACGTAAGACGTGACACTACAATTTTATGGAGTTTTAAAGCTATGTTGAATCGTACCGTCGACTGTTGCAGGTTCCACCCGAACCTGATCCTAGGCGGCACGTACTCCGGGCAGATCGTGCTGTGGGACAACCGTATACAGAAACGGACGCCTGTCCAACGCACGCCGCTCTCTTCCACCGCGCATACGGTCAGTACTCCATACCTACTGCTGTTTAAGGAGGTAGTGGCTTTCCTCGTCTCCAGCCAAAGAGAGAATGTCAGGTTAAGCAGAGATTCAATAGCAACTTTAAGATAATAATATACAAAATATATGATAACAAATACCGTACTAAATAAGTAATGGCTAAATATTAAAATTTTAATGCAATGGAAATAAAGGGGAATTACATAATTAAATGATGTTCGACAGTTAGTGCGACCAAAAAGAATAGAAATTAATTTATACTCTTTTCGGTCGTATTACATTGAAATAAAAAAAAAAATCTAACTAATTTTTTTTTTCGCAAATTTATATAATCGTTGGAGACTCCTTTTAAGTATAAAAATACGAGTATTGGGAATCTTCCCTTTTTTTTAAACATATCAAAAGATGACTAACATTCTTTCCTTTGTTTGACTCAGCGCGATGATTTGTTTCATTATGCATACATGTATTGCATTGTGCAGCACCCGGTGTACTGTCTGTCGGTGGTGGGCAGCCAGAACGCGCACAACCTGATCTCTGTGTCGACGGACGGGCGGCTGTGCTCGTGGTCGCTGGACATGCTGTCGCAGCCGCAGGAGACGCTGGAGCTGCAGCACCGCCAGAGCAAGGCCGTGGCCGTCACCGCCATGGGCTTCCCGCACGGAGACGTCAACAACTTCGTGCTGGGCAGCGAGGACGGGAACGTCTACACAGGTACCGTGTCGGCCGAGGGCGGTCACGTAGTATATAATGAACGAGACCGACAGGGTGCCTGTACGGGCAGCGCGCGGGCGTGACGGAGGCGGTGGAGGCGCACGCCGGGCCCGTGACGGGCGTGGCGTGTGACGTCAGTATATAATGAACGTGACCGACTGGGTGCCTGTACGGGCAGCGCGCGGGCGTGACGGAGGCGGTGGAGGCGCACGCCGGGCCCGTGACGGGCGTGGCGTGTGACGTCAGTATATAATGAACGAGACCGACAGGGTGCCTGTACGGGCAGCGCGCGGGCGTGACGGAGGCGGTGGAGGCGCACGCCGGGCCCGTGACGGGCGTGGCGTGTGACGTCAGTATATAATGAACGAGACCGACTGGATGCCTGTACGGGCAGCGCGCGGGCGTGACGGAGGCGGTGGAGGCGCACGCCGGGCCCGTGACGGGCGTGGCGTGTGACGTCAGTATATAATGAACGTGACCGACTGGGTGCCTGTACGGGCAGCGCGCGGGCGTGACGGAGGCGGTGGAGGCGCACGCCGGGCCCGTGACGGGCGTGGCGTGTGACGTCAGTATATAATGAACGTGACCGACAGGGTGCCTGTACGGGCAGCGCGCGGGCGTGACGGAGGCGGTGGAGGCGCACGCCGGGCCCGTGACGGGCGTGGCGTGTGACGTCAGTATATAATGAACGTGACCGACAGGGTGCCTGTACGGGCAGCGCGCGGGCGTGACGGAGGCGGTGGAGGCGCACGCCGGGTCCGTGACGGGCGTGGCGTGTGACGTCAGTATATAATGAACGTGACCGACAGGGTGCCTGTACGGGCAGCGCGCGGGCGTGACGGAGGCGGTGGAGGCGCACGCCGGGCCCGTGACGGGCGTGGCGTGTGACGTCAGTATATAATGAACGTGACCGACAGGGTGCCTGTACGGGCAGCGCGCGGGCGTGACGGAGGCGGTGGAGGCGCACGCCGGGCCCGTGACGGGCGTGGCGTGCCACGCGGCGGCCGGCGCCGTGGACCTGGCGCACCTGTACCTCACGTGCTCCATGGACTGGTCCGTGAAGCTGTGGAGCCTGAAGGAGCCCAAGCCGCTGTACTCGTTCGAGGACAGCGGCGACTACGTGGTGGACGTGCGCTGGTCGCCGTCGCACCCCGCGCTGTTCGCGGCGGCCGACGCGGCCGGCCGGCTGGACCTGTGGAACCTCAACCGCGACACCGAGGTGCCGCTGGCCTCCGTGTGGGCGCCGGCCGGCGCGGCGCTCAACCGCGTCTCGTGGACGCCGGCCGGCTCGCACCTCACGGCCGGCGACGACGCGGGGAACATCACCGTCTACGAGCTGGCCGAGGTACGGGAGTAGTTGAATGAT
Source organism: Hypsopygia costalis (assembly GCA_937001555.2). Lineage (NCBI taxonomy): Eukaryota > Metazoa > Arthropoda > Insecta > Lepidoptera > Pyralidae > Hypsopygia > Hypsopygia costalis. The sequence goes on from OW443331.2 coordinate 1,695,179, forward strand.
TTCATAACTTTAATATAAATTATTAACTGTTTATCCCCCTTTATCCTGTTGCTCACGGGGGAGGTTCTGTAGATTTAGCTATTTTTTCCCTTCATCTTGCCGGAATTTCTTCTATTTTAGTAGGCCGTACACCAAATTCATTATACAAATTCACAAATTAAAAGCGGCCGAAATAAATTATTGAAATTCGACCAGAGCTTTCCAAATAATTTTATTAGACTGTATTTAACAAAAATATTATTTACCGCAGCACGTATCCCAACCGCGGCACGACGAGTGGACAAAGTTCGTGTACACGCTCCAAGAGCTGCGCAACAACCAGGCTGACGAGGAGACCGACAGACTGAGTCTGGCCGCCAGCGGGCCGCCCTCGCTGACCAGCCTCACGTCTCTGGCGAGCAACCCGCTCAGGTAACACTCCCGACGACCAGCCTGAGGAGGAGACTCGCAGACTGAGTCTGGCCGCCATGCGCTAGAGGACTACTCACTACTACGATGGTTCCACAAATAACTTCGACCAGACAAGACCTAGCCCTCGGAACTTACAGCAGACCACTCTTGCTGATTCAGCCTTACTTGCCACTTGTAGTATAAATAAAAGTACCTACTTGGTGCTATTATTCAAATCCAGCAATCTGATTGAATTTAAAACTTAATGGACTAGCTACGCTAATTTTATTTATTTATTTAAAATATATAGAATTACATCGTCTTTACAGGATTAACCCAATGCGACAACATAGTCAATTATTTTCATTAAAATCGTTAAACACAAACTTTATCATAAAATCAAATAACAGCTCTAAAAAAAATGTAAAAACAAAATAAAATAATGTCAAATAAAATCATCTAAAAAAAAAAAGAAGAAAATAACCATGTCAATTAAAATGTATCTCAAATATGAATATGATTTTGTCAAATAAAATACGAATAGTTATTTAGACGTATTATGAATGACTCTCAAACCAGTTTCATACTATCGAGGAATCTATAGGCTCCATCAAGTAGACGCAGTTGACTATCTGCAAAAAGGACTAAATCATCAAACTGAGCGAGCATGTCCCCGATCAGATGAAATGCTCGGATAGTAGGCGCTTGAGAACCGTGCCTAGTTCGTACAAGGGGCCGCTGCAGCAAGCGTGGTCGTCTTCGTGGTGCCACTGCTCCAGTGGCATCCTGTGGAATACGACTTGGCACTAAAAGACATAGTTTTTCTAGAATTTCTGGGCTATCGACTCTGTTATGCAAAACAGACAGATAATGTTTAACAAGATTCATTTGCCTTCTAAATGCCAGCGGTTCAATCTCAACCATGCCAGATACGAAAAGAGAGGGGTACATGAAAGGGTAATAGCCGTAATTCTTTTTGTATAGCCAGCGAGCGAATTTACGCTGTACTTTCTCCAACATAATGTTATACTTTGCTTCGTAAGGAGACCAGACTATAGCTCCGTATTCCAGCTTGCTGCGAACATAGGCATTATATAGCACCTTTGCTACCGTCATGTTGTCAAATTCAGAAGCAGTCCTTATAATAAAACCTAAGGTTCTGCTGGCTTTTTTGCATGTTTCTGTAATATGTTTATGAAATGTCTTTGCCGTGGTATGTTACGGTAATCAGTTTATGTTCTCCTCAGGTAACTGGCCGGACACACTGCCCACGCTCAGCTATACCGGCGGTGGGAGACGACGAACAACTTCTTCGGTACTAGTGCTTAAGCAGCATTGACACAGTCAATTTAAGCGGATAAAGTACTTTGTCACAATAGCGTTGATAACGTAAGTCCGAGATTAATTTGAATGTACTTAACATCTGAATGGTTCCAAGATCAAATCAGTTTGGGCAAAGTGTTGTGAGACTCATTGGGACACATCACTTTTTTGCCGACCGAGCTGATTTTGATTGTGTCAATGCAACTTTAGTATGGCCCACACATTCTATTCATGAGAACAGAATTGAAATCAGATAAGGCATAGGAGGCAAAACAAACTAAATGGCTCGGCATACTGCGCCGGTCGGTATGTACAGTGCGACACAAAAGAGTAGACAAAAATAGGGGCGCCACTTTCTTCGTAAGAACAGTTCTCACAAGGCAACCCTTGAGCACTTTTGTATGAAAAAAGACAACGTTGCTATTGTTAATAAATTTAATTCCCTTTCTACTCTTTTGTGTTCCACTATATATGACTTCATACAAATGCACTCTGAAGAACAAGATTAGTATGCCGTAAATGAGTGATCACCGTTACATTTAAACATCATTCTTCAAGTTGAAAGATATTGATTGAAAATGTAATGAAGTGTACGAATTAAATTTGTATGTGATCAGATGAGAGATAAAGATTATTGGATATGATACAGACTGCATAGGATACTTAAAATTTATATCTCTTGGCCGCTATCTAGCGCAATTCATTTTGATGTTTTAATGTGCAAATAATATAATCGTTCTCGTGCACAAGATAACATAATAGACAGCGTATGAGTAACATCCATTGCATGTTTAAGAAATTTTGCCTCAGGCAATCACTCTAAAGCGGTAGCGCCATTTTTATTTGTCGAATAAAATTGGTCGCTGAAAATAGAACTAAAGGGAAAAATAATGTATATCATACCATCATTCTTATTATGATCGTTAAGATATTCTGTTTTGTACCTACAAAACAGAATATCTTAACCATCATATATATAAGAAACTACCTAGTTTCTTATATATTTGCTCTAGATAAAATCATATGAATGCAATATGTAAAGCATTCCTAAATAATACTCTTTAATGCAGCTGTAAACAAATATGTGTAGGTACTTTGAAATCAATGTAAAGTATCGGATTTATCAAAATATTATAGATAAGTTGCTTAACGTCTGCTCAAAAATATAAAACGGGATGGCGTCCGCGTACTGTTTGCGACAGTTTTTGTATAGATATTGTTTTATATTTTTGATCAGACTGCTAATAAATAAAAATTGTTATAATATTTATAATTGTAGCGGCGTTAATGTTTTAGTTGATATTTCGTCGTATATTTATTAAAGACAGGTGTTACAGATATCTAACAATTTGCATGTAGTTATATCATGTGCTTTACTGTAACACTTCTATGAAATAAACAAATGCTTGAATTAATGATTTGTTTTTTCTTATTATTATATATTTCTTCGATTCCACTATAAAACTAATTTACCTAAAATTAAATAATACTAAAATAAAACTAAATTAAAAATAAAACTACATAATATTATCTAAAAAAGCCCCCCGTGGCATTGTACCGAAGATGCTGGCAGCGTTTCCTCGTTGTATGGCAATACTAATGCGTTGTATAAATTTTTCTTATTTATACTTTAATATTTATAAATAATCAAGATATAAGAATGTACAAAAAAATCTACATAAAAAACTTACTAATTTTGTCAGTTGAAATACCTAGTTTTTCTTTATTCTTAGGGCAAGTACCCTTATTATTTCTGGGACAAAATCCTTCTTCTGAAAATTCCATTATTAGAGTTAGCCTTATTATAAAAATTTTGTTCGAAATATTTATTTAGACGTAAAACTATCCCCAGAAACAGGTATGTTTACCTGTATAAGCCGAAGCATTAGAAAGGAATCTTAAATGGCGGCTTGTACTTGCGTTGACAGATAGTACGCGCGAGAGTGAGTATAGACGGCACTAGTGTGCGAGCGAGAGAACATGATGAGCGAAGCCATTTAAGATTCCTTTCTTTAATGAACCAGGTTATATGTTGTTTTGGTTTATTATTTGTAGCCTTTTTTTTTATGTATGTTATGGTATGCGTGAATATGTATGGCAGTAAGTGGTTCATCAACATCTTTGAACTAAAGCCAACCTCACCTGCACGTGGTCACCCTACTGACTGACAAACGAGGCTCTGGCGAAAAGAGAAGTACCTCCACCTCACAGAATACCGCAGCCAAATAGCAATTCCCTTGATGGTTATTGTGTTCCTGCAAGTGAGTGAGGTCACCAAAAAGAAAGGAAGGAGTATAGGCCGGCAACGGATCGGCAACCCCTTGGTATTGCTAATCTCCATGGGCGTTGGTGATTGCTTTCCATCAGGTGATTCGCAAGCTCGTTTGCCCCCCTCATAAAAAAAATGAATTGCTCCAAACTTAGAAAACTCTTTTAAGCATTTTATGGTCTACTGGAATAAGTAGTGTATTGATTTTTGTATATTATGTACTTATGTTTTATGTACATTAAATTTTATAAAAATATAAACCTGATAATACCTACCAACTTATTTCCGGACTTTACCAGCAGCATCAGTTTGTTAATAGGCAGTAGGGCCTGCTTAGGGCCTATGTGTGAGCCGTCATTGAAATGAAATTTATCATAGTGAAATGAAGGATACCCTCAAATAACAGTGGTGCAATGAAAATATATAAAATAACACTTTAGAATTATTATTTTTTATTTAGGGTAAAATGGTATTTCAACTTTGCCCTTAGCCAAGTTGACAGCTTCCCAGCATATACATTCCAGTGTCTTTTTGTCCATGCTATCTGTGAAGATGATACCGTCCAAGTGCTGCATTTCATGCTGAGCGATCCTGGCTGGCCAGTCTTTAAAGTTTACTGTTACTCGTTCTGCATTTTCATTGTAACCTAGAAATTAATTTCAAGGATGAGATTTACAATAACATTGTTGCCTTATTTATTACAGGATGAAATGAAATGAAATTATTGATTCTGCCACTGGTGGGTTCTTGGACACATCTTATACTTTTTATAGATAATGTTTTAATTGACAGGTTGCGGCAGTTGAGGTGTTAATTAACTCAAAATAATCGTGCAATTGCTCTGATAGGATTCACCATGCATACAGTTCACAGATAACATACCTATTACCATACAGATCTATCAGATCCACTATTTGTTTTGTACTGTTTTAGTGCAAGTGTTCTGTCAAAATAATTTTGTGATAAATCTTTTATACTTGAATCAACCTGTATCTACCCAATGCTAAGTATAAGCCTTCGTCTATGCTTTATATGCTCCTCTACGTAATATACTATGTTGGCTATGGTGAGCAGTGCAGCTGTACAATGACGCTGTATCTATTATACGATTGCACTGCTCGTCATCAACAGGGAGGTTAACCTCACATATTAGATACCTAAGTAGTCATGTACTGTGGGGTTTCTTTCATGTACAATCAAGTTATGGAAAGAGCTGCGTTTCAAGGTTTTCCCAGGAGACTACAGCATGAGGTTTTTCAAAAAGGGCGTGAAGAGGTTTTACAGGTTCGGCAACGCCGTGTAATGCCCCTGTGGTTGCAGGCATCTATAGGCCGCAGTAACTGCTTTATATTAATACTTGTTAACCACCTTAGCGGTACAAAAAAATATTTATACAACATAATTAATCCATACCTGTAACCTCTACCTCCTTATATCGAGGAACATCTGCTACATAACCTTGTACACTTTCACAACCTTCTGCGTGAACTACTTTTGTAAAATCAACCACTTTTAGCTTCGGATTGATGAATACCTGAAAGTAATGACACACATTACTATTAGGACTATACTGCGAGGCATTATTATACCTCGTTTCGTGTTTATTTACTCACACTGAATGGTACTATTTTCATACCCTTAGATTTAATAATTTCTTGAGGGACCGCAGCAATATTTCTCGCTGTATGTTTCATAACGAATATCCTTTTATTGACGCCTATCTGCGGGGCAGACATTCCAACACTTCCGTATTTATTGAGAACATAATGTAACTTCTTGATAACGTTCTGGACCTCTTCTGAATTTATTTTGTCCACAAGTACCGGCTCCGCAACTTTACGTAATATAGGGTCACCGATTTGTACGACATGTTCATACGGAGGGGATATTTTCCCATGACTAGGAGACATTCTAGCATACCAATTCAGCACTTTTCGCGTTAGCCCCATTTTGAATTTATCCCAAAGTTAAAGATTTTATAATTTTGTGAAATTGTGTGCGATGTAACTAATTGCGTTGAGTTGAGGTTTGAGGTTAGTTAAATGTAGAGTTGGAAAAAACGGCTTAAAATTAATAAACGTTTAAACGTTGTACTTTTTATCAAAAGCGCGCTTTTTAAGCGCGCTTTTTACTTAAACGCTTTTTTTGTCGTTGATGCTTCTTGAGGCGTCTACGCTTATGGAAAACGTTTAAACATTTAGTCGCAGCTTTAAGACAATGCAATGGTTAACGATCACAGACAGTATCTATTTGCATCCGATTTCTTTTCTATAAGTATTTACAATTATTTAAAGTTTCGTATACGCATGAACATACTTTACACAGCAAAGCAAAAAAAAATCGCATTAATCGACCGACGACAACAGCAAAAGCGTTGGCGCAAACATTCACACGCGTACTTACTAGTTGACAACAAAAAGCCTACTGCTTAAAAAAAATTGGTTGCCTGTAAAGTCGGTATACGGGCGAAAGTTTTACGTGACAACGACTTTGAGTGGTAAAATGTTTTCGTCTGTTTCTTTTTATGTCTGTCTCTCTCGCTCTTAGAAGGGACGCGTGCCTTTCACTCGCTCTCATTGTAGGCGCATAACGTGAGCCAGTTTCTTGAAGTGTCACCCGGCTAACCAATTTATAAGACGTTGTCACGTCAAAAGCGTAAGCGTTGTTCACTTAAACGAAAATCATTTTTGAAATTAAAGTGAAAGAAAATTAAACAACATTAATCCTAAGGCACCTGCGAATAAGGTACAATATTGAATGAGGATTACTGACGCTTTTTTTAACGAAACGCATTTGTTTAAACGAAAATGAAACGAACGTTAATCGATAGTAAACCTAAACTTGTTGACGGTAAGGTTTATTATTGCATATATGGCTAGCTAATACAGCACGACGCGACGTGGCTGTAATGTGTATAAATTATAGATGGCGCTATATTAAATTTGTCAAATTATCAGACAACATTGTAAAAAATTTAAACGAAAAAGGCTTATTTTTATAAGCGTGCTTATCTGCTTACGCTGATAAGCAGACTTTTTTAAGCGCTTTTCGTTTAAGCGCTCAACTCTAGTTAAATGTACTCTTTTTTTAAATGGTTTTGTTTTATGGCCGTCGATACGAGTTCTTTATGGTCACTGAAACACTTTGAGTAATAAGCCACTTGTGTCACAGTGGCTTAACACTCAAAGATGAAACACGACGAAGCGCCCGAACGTGGACGTCATCGTCCAAAAACTATCTGTGAAACTCGAAAACGCATGCAATTTTCAAAAACGCACTGCATAGTTTTGAAAATAGCATTCGTCTTCCACGCTGGACGTCTTCCACGGCAGCATTTTCTTTCATAGAGTATGACTGCATAGAATGTTAACAAAGAAGAAGAAAGTCAAACTGTCAATGTCAGTAGTTACTAATTACGACTATTAATCTATACCATTTGCAAGCCGGTTATATTTTATTTTTATTTTATCGTGTTTCCTGTTTTATGAAAATATGTTTTAAATCAGTTTTTTTTATACAATATTCCCTTAATTTTATAGGCCAGTTGTTTTGGCGGCTTGGTTTTTTTTGGCAAATATTGTACTCACATTTTGTTTTTGATAGGACTTGTGATAAGAATCAATTTGTTTGTACAGTACAAAGGTTCAAGGTAAGTTATTATGTAATTTTGGTAACAATTTAAAATAGAAGTTCGTATCTGAATACTTTGATATAATGAAATTATATTTAATATAACATATCATTGGGTTGATAAGCTTAGGTTATTTATGCGTAGATGAGTGGTGTGACACTTGCATGTCACAGCTGTTTATCTCAACAACAACTGCATTCAATTTTATAACCTCAATATATTGAAACATAACTGAAAATGATAAATTGACACACTTAAATTAATTACAAAATACTTTAAGTACTAAAGTATTTAACTCTCTGCCCTGTGATAATATAGGCAAGGGTACCGTCTGGCCTAGCGCTTGAAATATTGTTTTATTCTTTTTTATTTAGATACTTATTCTTTTTTTTTTTTTGGTCAAATGGATTGCTACCAACATCAGGCTGTTTTGCTTAATTCTTATTTTGAAAGAAAACACAGTCCTTGATTTCCTATGCCTCTCTATTACATACATTGTATGTAAATGGACATATAAACGTGCAAATTCAGTGTTGTTCTTTTTGACTTTTTTTTATGTCTATTGGAATCGGTGGGATTTTTCACAAGCCAAGGTGACAATTGGTTGGATTTGATTTCTTAACATGTTTACATTTAAAAATTAAGAAAAAAAAACATGTCACAAGTATGAGATGGCACTCAAAAAAAAGTAATGCCTTATTGTTGTCACTTTTGGTTGTTATCATCTGCACATGCCCTGAGGTTTTATCCCATTACATATGCAGAGACCTTTACTTGTTTGTTGTAATATGTCAATTAGATACATACGAGAGTCTTGTCATGTATCCCACTGACATTTAACACACAATGCATACTGTATAGTAGGTACATACAGAGGTCAGTCAAGTCTGCCAAGTTACATAATGAATCACTAATTTATTGAATATCAACTATTGAGTGTAATTAAAAAGCAAATGAATTATTTATAAGTAAAATGACTAAATGCTAATGAACATTGAAAAAAAAAAAACATTACAATTTCTATTAAATTTTTAATCTTTTCCAGATGTTCAAACTAGGTGTTAATTTAACTAGAAATAGCACAGTGGTACTCAGACGTACAATGTCTACTCAGGAGCCTGACGTCCTGTTTGAAACATTAAATAATGCTGGTGTAATAACATTGAATCGTCCGAAGGCATTAAACTCCCTTAACACGTCTATGGTTGTTAAGATATTACCTCAACTGATAGAATGGGAGAAAACCAAAACCATGATTATCATAAAAGGAGCGGGAGAAAAGGCTTTCTGTGCTGGTGGTGACGTTAAAGATGCTAAAGACAGAGTATTAGGACCTAAGTTTTTCTTCACAGAGTACAATGTTAATTACCTAATCGGAAAGTTAAAGATTCCATACATAGCATTGATTCATGGTATCACTATGGGCGGTGGAATGGGACTATCTGTACATGGACGTTACAGAATAGCTACAGAAAAGACAATGATTGCAATGCCTGAAACTAAAATTGGTCTGTTTCCTGATGTTGGCGGGTCCTACTTTTTGCCTCGTCTGCCTGTCAATCTCGGATTATACTTGGGTTTGACTGGTAAGTTGCAAAGTTTACTAATTACTTATAGCGTATGCATGGTATTGCTTTATTAGTATACTAATACTCAGTGGCGGATTAGGGTTAAAGCGGGCCCTAGGCAACATTGTATTTCTGGGCCTATTACAGAAGTTTTCACTGTGGAAGTAAAAATTTAAAATTTAATTTTCGGGCTCCAAAAATTACAGGCCCTAGGCACGTGCCTAGGTTGCCTAGGCCTTAGTGCGCCCCTACTAATACTAGACCAAAATCGAAGAAGAAAGTCATATTTTGGACTGTATGGTTACACCATACAGTCTACTAAATTATGGTTATAACTAGAAGTCAGCTAATGTTTTAGAGATACATATATAACATTATTGGCTCGCTGTTACACATTTCACTTAATCCAAGACAGTGGCAATTATTGCTTCTAAAGCAAAGCACTGATTTACAGCTTCCACCTCTAAAGAATTATTCACGGATTTGCAGATAGGGGCATAAAACAGCGCTAAACAAAGGGTAATTATCTGAAAGTGTGGGGTGTCCATGTTTATAAGTGTGTGTTATGATTAGAGGATGATTGTGTTGTACATATGTGTGCCGTTCGATATCTGGGTATTGACAACCGGCATACCACAGTATGCGCAGTAAGACACCATTTCTTGCTGACTCAGGAGTGTCATCTTATATTTAGATGTAAAGTTTCTCTTTGAGGTTTTGAGTTCAGTTTTCTTGGTCAGTGGGGAATATTGTTCCAGCACTTGGTGGCAAATGCCACTGTTCTATGTCTGTCCTACTAACAGTATTTGTATGCAGTAACGCATGCTGGATTGGGGAAATCTGAAAATTGTAATTTGGATGAGAGATATGTGGGCTTTTTACATTCACTAATGAGACCATGAGAGATAGACCCTTATGAACATACTGATTGCAGGTGACAGACTCAAAGGCAAAGATGTAGTTAAAGCTGGTATTGCAACACACTTCATTCCCAGCCGTCGCCTGTACGAGCTAGAGACCCTTCTCTCTAGATGCAGCAGTGATGGGGAAATCAGTTCCCTCCTCAATAAGTTCAATGAACCCCCAGAGGAGTTCTCCCTCGCGCCACACATCAAACACATTAACTACTGCTTTGCGGCCTCTACAATTGAGGAGATCATTGAAAGGCTGGAGAAGGTCAACAATGAATGGTCCGTGAAGACTTTAGAGGTAAATTTACTTTGACATTGTGTCTCGATTTCTAAGACATTGCAACCATGCTAGAACTAGCAGACCAGAGGGTGCCGGATTATTGGAAATTTCGGTTTATTAACGTGCCGGATTAGTGAGATTCTACTGTATTTATAATAACCACAAAAAATTGTTACAAAAAACATACACTTAGGTGTTTACAATTTAGTTCTAGATTAGAATTTTTTATAGATATCAGTTATCTACATAAATTGTTCAGACTTGTTATTGCTAAGCCAGATAATATGTTTGGGGTAAATGAATAATTATATGAAGGTACATGTTGTAAGCCCTATGCAACTATATGATGCATAGTAACTATTGTATTAACTATGGTATGGCAGACAATTAAATTAAATATGTATGAGAAAACCTACTCCAAAACGACACTTTGTTCAATAGCGATTATTATCCCGACATTGAAGTGCAATAGAATCTGGAACAGCACACTTAACCCTTCGACAGTTTATATGGAATGGCCGGAGTGTGATGTGATCAAGTCGAAGAATACAAATAAATGTTTCATTCATTCGTTCACTGGAGGGGATTGAAGACTTTGTCTTAAGCTCAATTTACACCGATGCAGGATGGAAGCTACTTTTTGCAACGAAATTGTTCAGGGCATAATGAACTTTATGTCAATTGTATAACATATAAACTTAAATAAGAGTCAAAAAAGGTCGCGCGTTTTCCGGGGAATCCTCGCGCATTCTCGACAATTCGCCTAGCTACTGTCGTTGCCGTCTGTGGAATCTGCCGAAAGTGGCGCGAACGGGGAGTCGGTCGGATCGGTCACAGGCGAAATCGACTCTTCTATTCCATTCCATTCCGCGGCGGTATAAATTGAGCCTTAGTAACGTGGCAATTACCCTATTGCAGACTATACATCAAATGTGTCCCGGTTCACTGAAGATCACGCTGCGCGCGCTGCAACGCGGCTCCGGGCTAGAGCTGCCGCAGTGCCTCAAGATGGAGTACCGCATCGCTTGCCGGTCCACAGAGACTCACGACTTCCCTGAAGGTACCATCATCAGTTACACGTCGCTATGTTTCCTGTCATCTATTGTTTGGAATAGGAACAGTGAAGCTCAAACCAGTTCTGCTTTTTTAATTATTTTAATGGTTGTTAACAAGCACGCGGCTTGCCTGGATTTTGGTATCGTATTTTTTTTTATCACTAGGGTGAAAAACAAGCATACGACCTGCCTATTGGTAAGCAATCATCACTGTCTATAAACGCTTGCGACACCAGAGGCATCACTCGCGTGTTCCGACCGTGTACTAATATCTTTACGCCTTTCTTGAAGAACTCCATACTGTAGTCTCCTGGGAAAACCTTGACCTTACGAGTTCATTCCACAACATGAGAGATCCGTAAATGGCGCGTACTGTGCACGGTGTGTGTTCTACCATGACTAGAACTGCATAGTACGCGCCATTTTGATTACAATGTATTAGGATCATCAGGTCATTTTAGTCTCCACTACAGGAGCACGACCCTCTCTCGTCCGTCCTAGACAGATGGAGGATTTGGCCTACACTCTCCCACGCTGGCCAAACGGGTTGGGGAGGCCTGATCGATGTTTGGTAATATCCCTTAGTCGCCTTGTACGATATCCACGGGAAGATTGTATTCTAGTCTATTCTAGTCTGCCGGAAATTACACGGCAGTAAAATATAAAATGCAAAAATTGGTCACCATCACAGACACACAAACCTTCCTGGAAGCTCAGCGGGAAGAGCACTCGAAGGGTAATCGAGAGGTCGTGGGTTCAAATCCCACCTAGACCGGGGAGGTGAATTTTTCCATTTTTTAAGTATTTATAATATAAAATATTAATTGTCATGTAGGAGTGCGCGCTCTCCTCATCGACAAGGACAACAAGCCTCAGTGGAATCCCAAGACGCTGGCTGAAGTGGACGACGACTACGTGGAGAGCTTCTTCAAGAAGCTGCCACAAGAGAAGGAGCTCGTGTTCTTCGACGCCAAACTGTAGATATTCATGTAATTATATCATATAATGCACATTTTTATACTACGTCGCGTGGCTAACAAGCATACTGCCCACCTGATATGAGCCAAATAACGATTCCCTTGAGGATTGTTGTGTTTCAGCGAGTGAGTGTGAACACCCCGAAAAAAGGATTAGCTGCGTTAGCAGCGGGGTAGCGGCGGACGAGTTACCCCGCTGCATAGTATTTCATGTTGCGAACGCTTATTTAGCTACGGACGCTACGGTAACCGCTTCACATCTGGCGGGCCATATACATGCCTGCCGTAGTAGAAAAAAAAAGTACTATAACTTCAACCCTGAAACCGCAAACACATGTGTTACCTACATAAGTTTTGATCAAGATTCAACCGATTTCAACTTTTATTATATGGTACAATTGTTATTTTATTGCATTTTCCGAGAAGGTCCTATACAAGTTGTTATTATTCATCAGTATACTCACTCACCTCCTTCGTACAGCAAGTGGTTAAATCACACCTCTATATATCCCTACTTCCCTACTATATATTATAATATTATAAATGTGAATTTGAGTTTGTTCGCTTTCACACCGAAACTACTCTACCGATCATCATGAAACTTTGTACACATATTCTCAAGGGTTTTAGAAAGGATATTATATATACTAGATATTATGATATAAGGATTAGATAGGATACTTTTTATAAAAAAGAATAAACGCGGGCGAACCCGCCGGTGGAAGTTAGTTCATTAATAAAACTACTCAATCAATGGTACATTATGTTCTGTACTTTTATTACAGGTCTGAGTGAAGATTTGGATACCTACAAAGACGTTCAATGTTAATAGTTAAATCTTATTGGTTGCCTATTAATTGTATCATTGGATTATGTTTTGGCCAAGATTATTAAAACTGTTTTTTCAGTAACGAAGTGCGAATTAAACGAGAAAAATAAATATTTTAATATTTGATGGTGTATTCACGATCGAGTATTACTACTACTCTATTATGACTGATGATGATGATGATGATGAGACTATTAACTCGATCGTGAATACACCATCAAATTTGACAGTTAAAAGTTAAAGATAATTGTTAATTTTCCGATAACTATTTGAACGATAATCATAAAACTACGAAAATCCTAATGCGGTTTCAAAATAAATTAAGATCAGCTTGTTAACCGCTAGAGGTGTGGTGGGTTTTAATGTGAATTGTTTACTATAGTCACTGTTCCTGAGCGCTCTTGTGGGTGGTGTTGATTATTAACAAAAAATCAACCTTAATCACAACTCGTAAAAGGTGATTATTGAATGGCAGCGATTAACATCACATAGGGTATTATTATATAGTATAATAGTATAATGTTGCATTTTATTAACCGAATTAAAAGTCTGCGTAACACTTCCATTGTTAGTTGTAAGTGAAATTGTAGATAGTGTAACTTTTTATGTACTTTATGTATATCTTTTTTATGTATTTTTCATGACTTTATGTCACATTTTTTAAGATTTTTTGATATGTTTATTGAGGAAATGTTGTTGTGTATAAATAAAAGTCATAACAGACGGTAAACGTAGCATTTATTTGCTTTTAGTACGTCATATTTCATGCAGTCTGTCGGCGCTGCGGCGACGGTGTATTCAAGTCTAAATAATTTATTTTTTCGTAAACATGCCTTCTGTAAGGTCACCAAAATAATTATTTTAATAATAATTCACTTCGGACCTCTAGTTGTATTTTGAACTATTTACATGACGCTTTGCGTAGGCGATCATGACGCGAAGCGGCGCGACGCGAAGACAACAGATAGTCGATGCCTATTGACGTGTAATATGTGACCAATCGGACGCGTCTCGATCAGTTTGGTAGATGTATTTTGCGCGAATGGTTGCGGCGGTGGCATTCGCGCACGTAGGACAAAGCCGCCGTGTCGCATCGCTTTGCGTTGTAATGTCATGTTACCGCATCGGAATCGTTTCCCATTTGCGTTAACTTTGAAAAGCCTGCGCATTACATAGTCTTAGCCGTTCAGCTTTGCGAATCGAACATTAGTATTCGACGACATATTCATGTTTTGTCGCGGTCGCCACCGTCTCCGTTATAATTAATTATGCTTTGCTTAGTCCATTTCACATTTTGAGGGTATGCGGCAGCGAAGTACTCAAGAACAACACCCTTTAGAATAGAATCCTTTATTGGCTTAAATGTGGATAGACTGGTGAACAAATAACATTTGCAGTTTGATCCATCACATTTGCCAGAAATGTTTAGGCATGCGATGCTTTCGAAGCCTAGCCAACACAAACTTCCAGACGGTCGAAAGCTCAGTTTTATCATCATTGCTTTATTTCTAATGGAAATTGTGTTATGACCACAAACTTACGATTGTTGGCGTTATAACAGAGTAATTCGCCGACAGACTGCATAGAGCCTTATGTATAACAAATATAATTTGTTTGCGCGTGCATGTAGCCGGTGCCTTCGTATGAATTGTTATGTAAATAATTAATAGTCTAGTTTGTTAACTACGAATTTTATATAAATAAAATAGGTGTACAATTATGAAACCTTAATTACGTATGTTTGTTATACAAAAATAAAATACTTATTGGACGTTTGTGTTTTCTTTACAGTTTGTTCCGTGGACATACATTGTCTGTATAGGTCAAAACTACGCTACAGTTCTATAACGTCAGTGGGTGGGTGGACAGTAGATTAATTTAATGTTCGTGAGATACTCAATATGAACAAGCAATACGCATGTACCCATTTGTCACTTCACATCACCTGGAGTATTATATTGACACTTGCCATTACCTAATGGTAAATTGGCACACATTTCCCACTATAACCACTACGCTTTATTTATCATTTTCGTGAATTCCTAAAAAAATGATATAAAGTGTCGTCCCCGAATGACCACTGCAATGGTAAATGGTAATAGTTGGACCGATTTATCCACGGTTTTAGTGTAGTTATTTACATTCCTATATGCATTACGAGAGCCTATGGCTTAGGGGGCGTCCATTAATTGACTTCTAAAGTTTTCTAAAGCCGCTTCGTCGCCAATACGAGATCATTCGTGTACTTAACTCTTAGAACACAATGGACTTTCATCCATGATGTTCATTTAAAAGCGGTGAACATGAAAGTCAAAGTCAAATCTATAAAGATTTAGCATTAGCAAGTGAAAAATCTTCTGCCTACACAGCCTGCTTTATCCTTGTAGTTTCTATTGAATCTTGTTTTGGAAGGAACTGCAGACAACTTCAGAATAGCACGGAGAATACAGAATATGACGACTTCAGTATCTGGAAATTAGAAAATAAAAATATTGCATTTATTTAGGTCTCATTCTTAAAAATGAAGTTGTAAATATTTAGACTAAATATAGAACAAATACTATTTCCTTCAGGATTTTTTTATACTCGCTGGGCGACAAACATGCATATGGCCCGCCTAATGTGAAGTGGTTACGGTTTCCTACGAGGGAATTCATCAGTCGGGCTCAATTTGTCCTACATCTCTTTCGACAAAGTCATCCCCGTTGTTATCATTATTCGACCGTCAAGTCAGTGGCCTTTAGGTGGCTTGAAAACACTGGCCTCCGCCAATCCGCAATCGAGCAGCGTGGTGGAGTATTCTCTAAATGTAAACCCCTTCGATTGAGTATCCCTCGACTCGTATCCCAACAGTGGGCTGATTATGAGTTGATGCCGATGCCGAACAGATTCCATTCCATTTCGTTTCGAATTTATTAACTCTGGGTGCAGAATTTTTAACTCTGGGTGCAGTACTTATTAACTCTGGGTGCAGAATTATTAACTCTAGGTGCAGAATTTGTAACTAATGGAATTATTTGTTGTAGATACTACGGTGGTGCTGTGTGTCAGGTTAGTCTTGCATTCTTAATCTTATTTGTTGGAGTTTAATTGAATTTTACCTTTACAAAAGATTCATATGAGAGCGGTACCACGCCGAGCGCCCAAAGAATTTCTGGTTGCTGAAAAATTATATTTTTCACAAATATGAGTTAAAAGTCGCTAGTTTCATTATTTACAAGAAATCGATGAATTTCTTGTATTAAAATTAAAAAATGCTCTTTTCCTTCCTTCCTTGAGTTGTATACAATGTCACTTTGGCGTTTAACAGAACTGTCAGTCATTTGACAGCGTGCGTGAAACAAATTTGAATTCATTATTATTATATAGGAAGGAAGACGGGACAACGTCAGTCAGTATAGGAGCTAAATGCGGCGCCGTCGTCGTCACGTAGACTCACTGGCCGCACGAGGAGCTGCATCAGCAGTTTAGTTGGGTCACCTGTAGTACTCACCTGCCCCTGCCTCATTACAGAGACCACAAGGTGCTTGATCCGCGTTGATGACTTGTAGCAGTTCTGCCAGCCTGAGCAGTAGATAGCCGTTGGTATCTCGGCCGCCTGTAGCAGAAATAAACTTATTAATTAATTTCAAAAAGGCGCTCGACAGGGTGAGGCGAGGATATGGTAGGTCAACGACGATAATATCATCTAAATATTAATAGCCCGCCTATCTAGAAGGTTTGTTATTGTGACGAATTTATGGGTCCAATTGGCTCACCACGATCTTTAGAGCTGGTTAGAGGGTGCGCCACGTGCTTTTGAAGATGTTCACATGCACGTGGTGCACCCGCCAACGCGAAACTGGCTCTGGCAAAAGAGGTAAGGTACAGTGTATTCGTAAGCTGCACGACTGAGGAAGTACATACCTCCACCTCACAGAATACCGCAGCCAAATAACAATTTCTTTGAGTGTTGTTGTGTTCCTGCGAGTGAGTAAGGTCACCAGAAAAGAAAGCGTTTGCTGGGGTGGCTGCGTACGAGCGATATATCATGTTGCGAGCGTTAATATGCTTACGGTAACTGCTTCATATCAGGCAGGCCGTATACTTGTCTGCCACTCGACGTACGTTTACTGTTGTAAACTCGAAGTGTATCTTCCTGTCTACACGAGTAAACAGGTAGAGTAGGTTTCTACTCTCAGGTTAAAAATTGAAAATTGGAAATGATTTCATGTGGAGGAGACACATTAGCCTACCATAATGGAAATATTGAGAATATTACTACAGAATATTTTGGGGTGTAAGTGGTTCATCAACATCTTTGAACCAAAACCAACTTCACCTGCACGCGGTGCACCCTGCTGACTGACAAACGAAGCTCTGGCGAAAAAAGAGGTAGGGAGCGTAATTGTAAGCTACCCATTTTCATTATAAGACTGGAGAATTACCTTCACCTCACAGAATACCGCAGTCAAACAACAATTCCCTTGAGGGTTGTTGTGTTCCTGAGAGTGAGTGAGGTCACCAGAAGGGAAGGAGATGCTGCGTTGGCAGTGGGGGCGGCGCGCGAGCGATATCTTATGTTTCGAGCGTTAATATGGCCACGGTAACCGCTTCACATCAGGCGGGCCGTATGCTTCTCTACCACCCGACGTAGTATAAAAAAAAACTCAACACCACCACATCCATCTTCGAGCAGCCAACGCAAATGAAGCTGTTATGATATATGATGAGGATGCAAAACAATGCTTGCCTGAACGGTGACTTCCCCAGCGTTCATCATGATCAGGCCGGTGCTGGACAGCACGAAGAAACCCATGAATATGATGGCGAACACATTCACTGGCGTGCGCTCACTATTCTGCAAGGAAACGCAGCAATTAACTTAACCACTCTGCTAGTGTAGGCACCACTAAGTTCATTCATCGAATCAAGTGCATCATATGGCGTATAAGTGACTCGTCATCTGCACATGGTGCACCCCTTCTGACGGACAAAGAGGCTGGCAAAAGAGGTGGAGCGGCTCAGTGTATTTAATAATGCTCGACTGGAGAAATACATACCGCAGTCAAATAATAATACCCTTGAGGAGGATTATTGATGTAACAATAATTCTGTTCAGAATAATTCACACAAAATGGTTACGTATGAAGTACCAAATGTTTATCAATAGATGGCGCTGGCAGAGAATAGCCTCATACTAGGGTTGCGTCTCACAACTCTATATATATATATATTTAAGTTAGTACAAAATAAACCAAAGTAGGTACTAACCACCATCTTAGACATGCTCAAAACCAAAACTAGTATGTTGAGAACCACTTGCGAACTAAACAATAGGTTGAACGTAGTCTGACACTGCCCTACACACCTGAAAAAATGAAATAATGAGTAACAGGTAATATAATATAAAGTTATTGTAAACGACGCACGGTATATCACTATAACGTTTTATATAAGGACGGGCCATTGGCGAACATCGCAGCAGTAAAAATTGATTACAAAGCGGATACTGAATATTTACAACCTATTTACGCATGTATTATTCGTACATGCAGTACCTACGCAAAGATAGGAAAAGATGTGACCTCACAGGAAGGCCTTTTATCTACAACTTTTGTAATAAGTAATTGTTATTGATTAGCGTTAACGTCTTGCCACTTAAGTGCTGCGGGACTGAGCTAATGCCGGGCAATTGCCTTGCTTTCTTCTTGGATAATCTTGGAAATTTTTTGAGACATTTGCCTTTGTGCGTGATTCCGTAACACTTACGTAACACTTGGATGGTATTCCGTACTACAAAGTCCGCTATGATTTTAGTCTAGCAATTAAATTACATTTTCATCCCTCATCTCTGAAAGAGTATTTTTGCTCTTCGATATCTGAGTGCAAAAGTAGTTTTTACCCGCTAGAGGATAAAGTAAATTTGAATTTTGAACATCGTGTGCACTAAGTTTATGAATTCAAAACATCATTAAACCTATTTAATTCTACCTCCATGAATGAAAAGTTACGTGTTCCACTCGAGTGCAAAATTGCTTTTTAACCGCGTGCTCAATTTTGATGACCGAGCAAGCGAAGGATTCAAATTTTTGAGTGATTCAATTTTAGAATCCTTCGCTTGCTCGGTCATCAAAATTGAGCACGCGGTTAAAATGCAACTTTGCACTCTTGTATAACAAATAACTATATTTTTCTAACAGTCAATATCTTTGCGAGCTTTTTTTGCATGCATGGAATGCAGCCTGCCAGGCTGCATTCCATTGCATGCATGCAGCCTGCCAGGCTGCATTCCATTGCATGCAATCCAGAGTATTATTAAAATAATATTCAGAATCTCCAGAGAGTCGGTCATAGTCAGGTGTCCAGCGTGTCTTCGTTGATTGGAGTGGAAACTTAAGAATTGGCCGTCCAGAGAGGAAACGTTAGAACTATATGCTCCAGAGGTGGAAGTGTTAAAGGGCATAACGCCTCGAGTAACTACCCAACTACCAACCCTACCAAAATCATCCCCATAACCCCTTTATTCATTAACACACTTTGCAATAGTTACAATGCCTAACGCATCTAATGAGACCTGCTCATGGGTATATTGTTTCATTGATATATCCTGGAGCGGGTCACGGCGGCTGTACAATATTACATCAAACTTCTCAAAGAGCCCTCTACGCGAAATAACCCGTGATTAAAAAGAGATAAATAAAGGTAAAATAGTGAGCTACAGAATTTGTTTTAATTTGGTTAGATGATAAAATTTGTCCCTTTGTCCATTAAAATTCCTTAGCTCTTTTAATCAACATATTGGAATTGTATCTTTCAAGTCAATTGGATATTTATTCTGCGCTCTGGGTTTAAATATAACCCTTTACGTTGAACTCTTTGCCAATGAGGATTTTTCTTTCTCTATTTATTAATTATAATCACTACTTTACAATTAATTACAGTCACTACTCACCATCGTGTATGTGAATGTAGCTTCACACCAACTTTGAGAGAACTTTCAAACTTTTGTTCTTTTTCAACTTGGCTCATTTGCTCATCAAAAATATCGTTGAGGCTACGAAAGTAGCTTTGGAGATTTTTATACTGGTGACTGAGGCAAATGGTCGTCGGGATTACGAGGAGGTATACGCCGCACAAGCGCACTATAAAAAGCCAACAGACCAAGTAGATGATGATTCTGGCAAAGCTGGCTGCAGTAGACCGGTCCTCTACGTCGGGCCAGAATGTGATGAGAGTGGTGAAAGTCGCACCTGCAAGTTAATAATCTACAAGTAACGAATTCACACCTTCCAGACCCACAGCACAGAATTCACATACTTCAGACGCAGGAGCTGCATTGGAAAATCATATTCTTTCTTAACGCATGCGAGTGATCGCAGGAAGCTATCGTGTTTTCTGTGATCTAAGAAAGGAGAAAATGAAAAGAGCGCCCCCTAGCTACGTGGTGGACAATCGTATCCAAAGACCTGGAACGGGCTCAGCTGGGATTGGCAAGTTTCATTGAGCATTTCTTCTTCGTCGATGGTAAATACCGAAATGCTAGTGGATAAAAGAAATACAAAAAAATAACAATATTATTTATAAAAAGTGTAACACGTATCTAAGTGGCCCAATGGCTGAATAATTTCATGTCATTTCATTTCCATGATCACCCTAAACTTCGTTTTGGCGCTCTCGTTGATCTCGTATTTGACTTCGGTTAAAAGCGGTTTTGCTCTATTATGAGTTTTGACTACAATAACGTTAATATAGAAGATTATGTACACAATACGTGGATGGTAAGGTAGGTAATTGACGATCATTGGCGATTTATTTTCCTCAATTATTAGGTCGTCTCGTTAACGTGCTAAGATTATCGATTGTAGCATAAAACTTTTTGTAAAGCATAATAAAAGAAACTATTACCAGTAAATAACAAAATTTGGGTAAAATTACATGACAGAATACAACAATTACATAATGCAAAATTTTCAACAAACCATTTCTGATCATCTGTATTACCACATCCACTCCATAAGTACCGAGTGCCGACATTGAAATGCCCAAATACGCTGTGGTGTAAATCTTCGTTTTCCTGATCATTTCTACCTCTACTTCTGGGTCATTGTAAGTTTCTTTGAGGACCACCACCAAGTTGTGCAGCAGATTTGTTATTTCGTTCTTATAGTAGAACATACTCATTATTAAACTGAAGAAGATCGGGTGAGCGAGTGAAAATATATATCTATCTGATTTTTGTTTCTCCGTCAAATTCGGTTGTGTGAAGTGCGCCCCCAGCTCCATCAGAACAAACACGCATATGACGATGTTTGTGATTATTTTATACAATTTGATGACTTTCGAAATCTTTGTCACCGATGGCGGTTCTTTCTCAATAGAGATGTAGGGCAGCCCAAAGTAGTAAGCAAGTTTTGTTATTTTGATGAAGAACTGAGTTGCTCTCTTTAGAGGGTTTCTTTCACTGTCCATTGTTTTATGAGTGCTTCTGTTATTCATCAGTTAGTAGTAGGCTTCAGTTTCTAAAATTACAAGTTTCATATATGGTCATTACGCCGCCGCTATTTCCATTCGAACATTATTTTTCATACTGAGAGCTCATATTAAATATTCAAAACTCATGTGCATTTGATAAACATAGTAAAAATATATTTAGTGAAATATAATCAATAATTGGCCGTGTGGTTTCCGGCAGACTAGAATAGAATCACTCCGTCTCTTCCCGTGGATCGACTAAGGGAACTATTATAAAACATCGATCAGGCCTCCCCAGCCCGTCTGGCCAGCGTGGGGAGTGTAGGCCAAATTCTCCTTCTGTCTAGGACGGACGAGAGAGGGTCGTGCTAAATTTCGTCAGAAAACGGTTCCTGCTGTTGTATGGATAGCTGCTAGCTATAATTAGTTACGTAGATTGGGACGGTTGGGAATTGTGACTAGCTACTCAGAGGAAGATCCTCTAAATGAAAACCTGACCTGTATCCCAAAAATTCCAGCAAATAGCACCTCTTATTTTATGTCTCTGTTGATATTTTTTTATAATTGAATAATAGTTTGATTTCTCAAAAATGCAATAGGATCGAAAAAAAAGGATGCAACAGCACGGTTGATACCTATTCGTTGAATGAATTTATGTTAAAAAGTTTGCACCTAACTATTTATTTTGCAGGGACGTACCTACGTAATGTTTTGCCATCGAGCGGATATTACACACACATTACGTGAAATAAACCGTAGTCACGTATATAATTTGCATAATTATGTACAAAACTAAAATTATGGACAACCACGTACTGCTATACAGTGTTACTTTTTTGTATTCAAGGGGCGGCCAACATAATTTATTTTAATAGAAAATAATTTTAACACCGTTGCTACGGTATCGGTGCTGCTGCTTGATAGTTTTTTGACTGACGCAATTTAATGCTTTTGATAAGATGCAGAACAAGCTAACCGCCTCTTGTAACAAGAGGCGGTTAGCTTGTTCTGCATAGGAATGCAATAAAAGATTCCAAAGCAGGTGTAACAAGAGTCTTGTTACACCTGCTTTGGAATCTTTTATTGCATTCCTTATTAAAATTCAGTAGAGAACTTAAATCAACAAATCGTATTAAACAATAGATTCTTTATATTTAAACTCTCCTCTTACAGAGACATTTATTAGCAAAGATTTCTCAAAACATTGCTGTTCATATCTCATGAATCACCAGGAATTACAGTTAGAATGAAATCTGTTGATTTTTGTAGGTAACCACAGGTCCATTTTATTTTCACAGAAAACAAACCATATACAGAAGCCTTACGTATTCACCATCCATAGTAAGTTTTCCATATCCAGAATCTTATTGTATGGTTGTGTAACTTGTGTACCTACTTATTCTTAATTCCTTTCAGCCACGTGTCCGTATGATACAAATCGGTTCTTATGCACTTTGTTTCTCCGGGGGTATGGAGTTCAGTAGATCATAAAAAACAAAGAAAATGTACGTATGCTATATATAAGATTTAGCGGTGATTCCTTCCTCTGCTATCCTATTTTGCTCAAGGAAACGATTTGTAGACTAAAAATTTTGAACAAAAAGTGTACTGCCGATGTTTCTAATAGATTAATATTGACACAATTACTGTACACTATTACATAACTTAAAGCATTCTCCATAACAGATCCAAACTACGAATAATCACCTGATAGGGGTCTATCTATACGCATATTAACATGACTATAATTCAAAAGTATATGAAACTTCTTTGCGTGCTCTACTTTTTAAGTAGTCTCTTGTATATTTAGATGAGAGAACCTCGGTGAACGAAGGCAATACGTATGTACGCACTAGATAGACTATATTTATTTTTAAGTTAATTAACTTGCGGGATTTTAACCTGTATTCTGTGACATACTGGACATTAACGTGCAATCCCACGTATTTTTTTAAATATTAATTTAGCTTCTAATTCAACCCAGGCCTTGTTTATTTTGAAGTAAAAGATTCAGTCGAACCTTGGCTGTTGAGTGAAGATTCAATCTAGTGCCTATACTACCTACTGGTAGCTCTGAACCATTTATGCATTTATTAGGGGCAATTGGTACAATTGAAAATATACTGTATTATTAAAGAATAATTGACATTTTATGTCCTATGTCACTAAACTTAATATTTACAAATAGTTACAAAGAGATAGAAAGAAAAGAAACAAAACAAAAATTATAAATAACACCCTCCAAATCTTTGCTCGTCGGTAGGTAGCGTCTTACTCGTATTGTAAATTATAAGCTACAAATGTTGCTAATAATAAATAAATAAAATAAATAAATATTTCTGGACAATTTACACAGCGCCATGTAATCCCAAATTATACGCAAAGCTTGTGTTATGGGTACTAGACAACTGTAAAATGTACTTAAATCCTTTTTTTTTTTGTAAATACATACTCATAATACATAGAAAACACCCAGACCACCACCATTAATATGATGTCAGGTCCGTTACTTGTTAACCTCCAACTAATGATAAGGGGTGTTATAAGTTTCGGTTTGTAGATCTGAGTTTTAGGTAATATTTATGTATTTGTATTTGTACTCAAGGGCGGCCAACATAATTTGTAAGTAAGTTCTTATATTATATGTTAAGAGCAGCAGCAATACTATATTTTTATAAAATATATACTGCATGTTTGTAAATATAAAGCTCCATATGTCCGACTGTTAGAAGAATGAACGCTTCCATCTTGAGTTACTCAAGATTTGGGGTTACTTCTATCTCTTAACTTGCAACGCATACCTATTAGGTAATAGGTATGCGTTGCGTTGGAGATAGCAGTAACCCAAAATTATAATTAACTTCATGTTTCCAGGCAAATTAAATGAAGCTGGTAATATTTGTACTTGGCAACAGGTAAACTTACTTTTATTATTTAAGCTTTACAATATTTTTTTAATTGTCACTTATTTACTAACGTCTAATGCAGTCGCCATTACAGAACTTTTCTGCCTTAACGGTCGTTGTTTCTAGGTGCTGTGGCGCTTGCCCACTACCATTTCAGTCTGCTGATCCTGGAAGACTTTCCACTAAAACATTTGTTATTTAGTCTGGAGGAAATCTTAACACCGTAGTTAGCAGCATGATTATTTTTTGACTAACACAATTAAATTTGATAAATTGCCGAATAAGCTAACCGCATCTTGTTACATCTGCTTTGGAATCTTCTATTGCATTTCTTATCAGAATTCTCATTAGAGAACTTAAACCGACATTTTCTACGAAACAACAGATTTTTTATGCTTAAACTCTATCGTCTCACAGAGATAACTTAATTGACTTAGTAAAGATTTCTCAAAACATTGCTACAGCAAATTCCTACAGGAACATGAACCACCACTTTCTATAAAATTTTTGAGAATAGTTCTAATGAAATCTGTTTATTTGATTTTAATAGCTAACCAAAAGTTTCATTGTATTCTCATAGAAAATAATCACATACGTATTCACCATCCTTAGTAAGCTTTCCTTATCTAGAATCTTATTGTATGGTTGTGTACTTATTCTAAATGCCTTTCAGCCACGTGTCCGTATAATACAAATCGTTTCTTAAGCACTTTGTTTATCCGGGGGTATGGAGTTCAGTAGATAATCAAAAACAAATAAAATGTCTGTGTTAGTGTCTGTATTCAAACCAATTTGTGGTGCGTATGCTGATAAGATTTAGCGGTGATTCCTTCAGCTCTTGCTATCCTGTTTAGCTCACAAAAACTAAAAATTTTCAACAAAAATTGAACTGATGTTTCTAATATATAGTATTGTAATCACTGTACACTATTACAGATTGGAATTACAAATATTCATCTGATAGGGGTCAATCTATATGCGTATTAACATCACTAAAAATAATTCAAAAGTATATGAAACTTCTTTGCGTGGGACGCACTAGATAGACTATGCTTATTTCTATGTTAACTTGTGGGATTTTAATCTGTGTTGACACACTACATTTATGTTCAATCCATTGTAATCTTTTAATATTAATTCAATTTATAATTCAACCCTTGGCCTGGCAAGGCCTTTTGCCTGAAGATTCAATTTAATGCCTACATACTGGTAGCACTGAATCATTAATGCATTTATCAAGGGCAATTAAATTCGTATTATTTAAAATGACCTATTATTGGTATTAAATTTAGTATTTATTGATTTAGTATTGAAATAACAGTGTATCGTAAATTATAAGCTGCTCATGTTACTAATTATCGTACCTATTCTTTTTTGGTGACATATCTCGAACACGAATGCTCCTTTGTCAGTGTCGAGTTAGTTCTCGAGTTGGTACACGTTGGCTTTGGTTCCAAAGAAGATTACCAGTTCACCATTAATATGATGTCAGGTCCGTTAATTTTTACCCCCCTAACTAATGAGGAGGGGTGTTATAAGTTTCATGTGTAGACCTGAGTTTCGGTAATACATATTTATGTATTTTTATTTCTGCGCCATTGTAACACCCAAGCGAGTAAATGAATATTGTTTTAATTTGTTTGAAAGTTGTCTCATTCAATAGTGTTTTTATCTGTGATTTTAAAAAATCTATCTAACCATTTGAAAATTATCAGCTTTTTTCTATTTTTTAAAGGGATATGCGCTGCTTCTTCGGGTTAATTGATATGAAATTGCAGATTCCTGGTAATGCTGGAATCCATAACATATACCAACAGCCTATATTATATAATTATAGATAACTATAGTAATAATGTGTTTGTCATCAGAAGTTACAATAAATATTGGTTACAAATAAGCAGTTGCAGTCTAGAACTATAAATTGCATATAATCAGTATCTAAGTGTGTAAGCATTTGCATACCGAATAATTAGCGAACAATTGCACTATATTCCTAGAAAAGTCGATTATTTAGATGAATGTAGGTAATATATAAATAGATATAATACGTAATAATTATCAAAGCCGCATTACAATTACATAAGATTGATAACCTTGTTTATATATTTTGTTATAATAGTTTAGTTTAAACATATTAGTATTAGTCCTTAATACTAATATGTTTAAACTAAACTATTGAATTTTAAAGAAATTAGCGTCCTTATCTTTTCCTTGACTGATATCAAAAGAATAAATTATAATAATGTAAGTATAGATAAGGGCTTGTAGACCGTGACAGACGTGGCATACGCTGTTACCGCGTACTGCTACGATGTAAGTGCTACGTACGTCTCTCGGCTACGCTGCGCAGGACCGGTCTATAAGCTTGTATAGATAGAGGCTTGTAGACCGTATATTTTCAGGATACGGGTGTCCCGCGTAGTGCTACGACATTGATGCTAAGTAGGTGGTAAAATATTCATTCATTCATTCATTTCTCGGCTAAACTACGCAGGACCATTTCATACTGGAAGTGTTACGACGGTCTCTAAGCCTATTATAGCCCTGCCATACACTCGTCGAGTGGCGAGGGAAGTAGCGAGGGAAGTAGGCAGGAACGTAGTGTGGCCACGTTACTCGTCTTGCCGCTCGTCTTGCTCCTCGCCTTGCCCATCATTCCCTGTTTTGTCGGTTTTTTGGGCGCGAGTCAAAAGGACCGGCAACGTGAATGCGAGTGACCGGCCACATAATCGCCTCGGACGCATTCCGCATCGAGCGCTCGGGCGCGTAACACGCGTCATATTTTTTAAATCATTTTTAGGGTTCCGAACCTCAAAAGGAAAAACGGAACCCTTATAAGATCACTTTGTTGTCCGTCTGTCTGTCTGTCTGTCTGTCTGTCTGTCTGTCTGTCTGTCTGTCTGTCTGTCTGTCTGTCTGTCTGTCTGTCAAGAATTTCTATGTCGAGAATGCGTGGAGGTATCAAGCTGAAATTTGAACTGTATACTCAGGTCTACGGTCCCATGAAGTTAAAAAAAAATCAAACTGCTAAGTTTACGTAGAAAAAAGTTACGGCCGTTTATTCAGCAAAAAACGCATATTTCGATACACTCAAGGGAATCAAAACCTATAGGGTACTTCCCGTTGACCTAGAACTATGAAATTTGGCAAGTAACATCGTTATAGACTACAAGTACAGGAATAAATCTCAAAACTATACATTTGTAAATAGATCTTAAAAAATAGGGGGTCTATATTTTTATAGGGTGTCGAAATTTCAAATTGAAACTACTAGTTCAAATAGGGTATCATATGAAAGGGCTTGATGTACACAAATTGTTTAATGCGACTTTTTTCGCGCTTAAGGTTCTGATTGAAAATCAGTGTTGCTGGTATGGCAGCAACTTATACTGAATCAGAATCCTTTTTCACTTCCACAGCATTAAGGTGCATAGTGATATGATTATAGGTACTGTAATAATTAATAGATATCTACGACTTATGTGTATATTACACCATTTTTACCACCTGTTACTATTATCATAGAGAAAATAAATTAATATAGAGTTTTCATCCCATACAAAATATCGTGCACCGAACGAAAGTCAAAATTCCGTATTATTTCTAGATGGTGCGGGCAATAAGACATGAAAAAATTTAATACCGAATATTTCTCAACGAAATTTTATACATAATCATAAAATAATTTTAAAAATTACACAAAATAGTTTTTGTATGATATTTAACACTAATAATAAAGTTAACAAATGATGCTTTTCACTAAAAAATAATCTTCAATTTTACCCTTACCAATAGATGTCGCTCTGATAATGCTTTTATGATGCTATGTTTTTTTTAGTTACTTTTGGCGCTAGTAGCTGCAGATTTTTTGTACAACGTACAAACTAGCGCCGCGGTCGAAGAAAAATAGCAACTTGTGAACGAAATCTTTGTTGATAAAAAGTAGGTAAATATTATTCTTATCGTATCTCAGGCTGACTTATTTTTTGTCATACAGTCACCATATTCTTTTAGTTAAGTTGCACAATATTGTGAACTCCGTGAATGACGGGACTTAAGATTTTTAACTGTTTGCTCGAGGGACGCTATATTTAATATTTTGTATGGGATTACCACTCTACTTTTGTCTAATTTAGTGCATATGTTTTAAAAATGTTTTTTTATTATTAAAATTAAGGCTTGCTTTTAAAAAAAACATAATGAATACGACTTCACAGTAATAAACTATAATACAAAAATTCGCCAATCTCACAAATCAGTCTCATAGCTAATTTGGAATAGCGCTCTACTCGTAATACGTAGGTCCCGAGTTCAAATCCACCATTTTCATCCTTTGATTTTATCATTTTTAAAATATTTTTTATAACTAATTAATGTTTTTTAGGAATATTTTGTACCTATTTTTAATATGTTGTAGATATTTTTTTTAAATATTATTCATAACGTATCTCAGGCTGACTTATTGTCAGCTTAAAGGATGATAAAAATATTTGTTTGTCATACAGTCATCATAATCTTTTAGTTAAATTGCACAATATTGTGATTTCAGTGAATGGTGGGACTTAAGATTTTGCAACTGTTCTCTCGAGGGACGCTATATTTAATATTTTGTATGGGATTACCACTCTACTTTTGTCTAATTTCGTGCATATGTTTTAAAAATGTTTTTTAAAAGCAAATTAAGGTTTGCTTTTAAAAAAAACATAATGAATACGAATTAACAGTAATACAGTATAATACAAAAATTCGCCAATGTTACAAATTAACCTCATAGGTCATTTGGAAAAGCACTCTACTCGTAATACTTATGTCCCGAGTTCAAATCCCACCATTGTCCTTTGATTTTGTCATTTTTAAAATATTTTTTATAACAAATTAAGGTTTTTTAGGAATATTTTGTAGTAGACTACTTAGCAATGTACTTAATAGAAACATTACTAAAAAACCGTAACTTGCTTTTTTGTGCAATGTTGGATGAAAACAAGCATACCACCCGCCTGGTGTGGAGCAGTTACCGTAGCTGTATAAATGCAAATCGCAACATGAAGTATTGTAGCCCACGGTCGCCTTCGCTGCCAACGCAGAACTCCTGGATTTTCTTCTTGGTGACCTCACTCACTCGCAGTAACACGACCCTATAGGGATGTTTGGCTGCCGTATTCTGTCAGGTGATGATACATCCCCAGCCGGGCAGCTAATGAGTAAACCTTTATAGGATGGAAGATAGGAATAAAAATGGTCGCAGAAATAGAGAAATATCACGTAAAAGAAAAACCACAAACAATACAGTCGATTCGATGTGAGAAAAGTTGAAAAAAATTCCGCGCCGTGTCAATAAAGTCCATTTTACGCCACAGAACTTTCGATAAAATATCGTTGTTATTAATAATATAACTATTAGCATACTACGATTTTAATTGATAATGCATATTAAAATTTTATGCCTATGTTGAAAACAATAATTGTCGTATGAAACTTTTTTTCATTTTAAATCATTCTATTTACAGCACATGACTTGTTGTGTCAAGCGATTGGTACGTAAAACGGAACGGTTTTAAAAACTCTCGGTTATCGGCGCGCGGCCATCCCATTTTTGATACAACGGTACGTAGGTGCTATGGTAGGTAGGTACCTACGTACCTACTTAAGCAGTGATAGAGTGCTAGTAGTTTGCGCGCCATCTAGCCATTTTTGATTAAAACAGAAAAGCATAATTAAACAAATTGAACCTTCGTGTACTGATTTTGTTACTAATCAAATTACCTATATCTAATTTGTGTCTCTTAGTGACCTCTGTTGCTCTTTAGAGTAACTAAATTCCGGTGTACGCAATTTACTATGAACATGGTTCGTCCTTTATCTCTCGTCCCTGCTATTATGTACTGATATGTTGTGGATCGTTGAAATAAATATTTTTCTTCTTCTTCTTCTTCTTCTTCACATTGCAAAATATATTTTATTTATTTTTTTCGACGCATTATTTCTTATTTATAATGAAAAATATCAAATTTAATAATGATACTACGTACCTACGGAACCCTCGGTGGGAGAGTCCGACTCGCACTTGTCCGGTTTTTTTTAAAATCATGTCTGTCATGAACATTTCCATATAAGAGTTGGTAGCAAAAAAGAAATGTTTGATGGCATCTTTTAGACCGTTAGTCCATAAAAAAAAGCTTCGTTTCGCTATAATAAAAATGCATATCGCGGACGCTGCCACAGCTTCAACGTCCATTGTATAGCAAAGGCGAATGTCCATGTGCGGAGCGTCGCGAATAATTGCGCGAGTAGAGCAGTGTGTGGGCAGTGAGGGAAACATCGCCGCAGCGCGAGGAGCAAGGCGATGAGCAGCGCGAGGAGCATAGTGTGGCGGCGGGGTTACAGACAGAGGCGTGTAGACCATACACTTTCAGCTTATATGGTTCCGCTATCGTGCTACGATATGAATTCTAAGTACATATCTTTGCAATGCTACGCAGCACCATTTCTTACTGGAAGTGTTACAGTCTATACGTGGTTGTCTATACCATTACATAATTTTGCCACAAAATCGATAATAGTACTAATCTAATTCAGCTGATATTTTCTTTTTTGTTGGAACAAAACTAATATTGATTAGAAGAATAATAGTAGATTATTGCATCGAGCACAAAGTAATTTATTATTGCACCGAGTGCCTGATTTAGAGCCCGAGCGTTAGCGAGGGCTCTAATCATAATCTGCTTTTCTTTCAACTAATACCTATAGGAATAGTAGATAAAAGAAACTCATATCAAACAGTTAAAATAGAAGTTTCTATAATACTGTCGGCTTCATTTAGAATGTTTTCCGGAGTTAATGTGTCGCTAGATGATTCCATTTTAATTCGAAGCCGAAGCACTCAAAATCAGATAGTATCACACTTTTATCGTTTCCAAAAATATTGTCAAGCAAAATTAACAAAGTTCCCGCCAAATCACCAAATCACTTTTTTAAATTTCTTTCATTTTTAACTCAGAGTTAGCAGCAATTATTTTTTAAATTTGGAACAAGTAGGATAGAAACGAATAATACGTACGAAAAAAAAAGTATTCATATCGGCTGGCTGAATAGAGCTAATCCATTGAGATTGGCACCTTTTGGTGCGATTAAAAAAAACTGTGCAATAAAGAAATTTCATACATTTTTATTGCTCTAGAGCAGGGTTTCCCAACCAGGGGGACGCGCGCCCCTAGTGGGGCGTAGAGGGATGTCAAGGGGGGCTTGAGACGTTTGTGTTTTCAATAGAAAAAATATTTCAATGCGTTAATGAAGTAAAGACTGTAGGGAGAATGCAAGCTCAAGTATCTCACTAGTATTGTCACTATACTCCCTAGTACTCTTATAGATTGGTTGATAAAAACGTTTTAATTTAGTCAAAGTTCATTTTGTGATTCTTTTTGTACAAATTACATAAAAATAAATGTTGTTAAAATAATGCGATTTTTATTGTAGGTACTTACTTACTGAAAGAAATATTTGGGAGGGGGGCATGAAAATATTATTTGTGATCCGGGGAGCCTTGATGTAAAAAAGGTTGGGAAACCCTGCTCTAGAGCATTAAAGACTCGTTTTGTACTGAGTTTTTAGTGTGATTGTGATGAAATTAAAGCATAGTTGGAAGATAAACAAATTACTTACTTGATTACAACTTTATTTATTTCCAGAATCTGATATTTGTGACTAAAATGACTAAATCTTTATTTGGTTTTTATGTGCAAAACAATTCATACTCGTACGTACACTTGGGTCTATAGATATATACATATAATAATAAATTGTTCTTCTTGATATCCATTTCTAATATAATACTTAAAATACGGTATACGATGATTTCACAATCTGGAAACAAGAGAGCAATAGTTTTTTTTTTTATACTACGTCAGGTGGCAGACAAGCATACGGCCCGCCTGATGTGAAGCGGTTGCCGTAGCCATATTAACGCTCGCAACTTATAATATCGCTCGCGCGCCGCCACCCCCGCTGCCAACGCAGCATCTCCTTCCTTTCTGGTGACCTCACTCACTCGCAGGAACACAACAACCCTCAAGGGAATTGCTATTTGGCTGCGGTATTCTGTAAGGTGGAGGTACATTCTCCAGTCGGGTAGCTTACAATTACGCTCCCTACCTCTCTTTTCGCCAGAGCTTCGTTTGTCAGTCAGCAGGATGCACCGCGTGCAGGTGAAGTTGGCTTTGATTCAAAGGTGTTGATGAACCACTTACACCCCATAGTTATCGCAGATGTGTCAATATATATGTAAATGGTCAAACTTTGTTAATTAAATCAATTATTTATGAATATGGTGATACTAGTGACTGTTCGCCTTCTTCTAGCTTTGATGATAATGGTGCATAATAAGTACGAAAGGATTTTATCGCTTACATCCATTCAATCGTTTCGCTTACTCGGCTACTATTGGTAATCCTCATGGACAAGACACAAGACCTTCAAAATAAAACTTACCAGTTTGAAATAGAGCTGTTTACAGTATAGTTAGTCTCTATAGTTCCATCTTAACCTCTTTAAATAATGATTATGTGACCGCTTTAGACACGCCACGTGGTGCACACTACGTCATTTTATATACCTAGCGTTTGTATTCTATATATTCATCCCACCATCCCACTGCTGGGTATGGGTCTCCCCACAATCGTAGGGTTTTAGAGCATACTTCCCCACGCTGCTCAACTGCGGGTTGGCGGTTTGTACGGAGTAACCGGGGTGTATTATGGTACTTACCGACAAATATGACTCATATGACAAGTGTATGGTACCCCAAGCCCTTATGTGTATCGGTTTCTGGAAACAAACATTCATTTCGACACATTCACTTGTAAATCAATAAAGCAAAAAGGAGAGAGACTGCTGGATGTCTTTCATAAATTTTTTGATGAACTCCCTAAAGAACTCCCTAAAAAAACTCCCTAAGGCGCGCTGAGCACAAATTTTGTGGCTAGAGAATTAGACTGGGCCGTAGACGTGGGGACGCTCAGCTCAGTAACGCTCGTTCGGGTAAAGACGGCAGGGAGGGACCGAGACGGAGCGAGAGATAAAGTTTTCACTTCTACCGTGTACTATACAGTAAAACTAATTACTGTGGTCAAGCACACGTCGTTTTACTTATCATATTCCAGCAAGATTCGTAGTTTTCCGAAAACCTAATATTGTGACATGCAAAAGACACAGAGACATAAGTTGAATGACTTCAAGAGACCGCCGTAGATAGCCTGGCTGCAAGAACCTCTTATGGTCTAGTAGGTCATTAGAATCTCCTAATCTCCTATTCATTCAGACCAGGACCAGGTATACCAATATCTCTAGTGCTAACACAGAGCGAAGGTTTGAGATCGTCCTCAACCTTTATTTATCCCACGGCTGGGATACGGGTCTCTCCTCAATCGAAAGGATTTAGAGCATACTCTACCACGCTATGCAACTGCGGGTTGGTGGAGGTCAGTGTTTTCAAGCCGCCGAAATGTCATTGACTTGGCTTAACGATTGTCATCTAACGACAACAGTCGGGACCGACGGGTTAACGTGGCCTCCGAAGTCCGGAAGTTTTGACATATGTGTAAATCTGATTGAGTTAGGGATAGAAAGACTGCTGGATGTCTTTCCGTAGAGTTTTTTTTACATACTTCAAGACATCACCGGAAATAACTTACCGCACGGTAGCGTACGGTAGCGAGTAGTGTAAATTTTGCAGCCAGTGACAGGCCGATGATGATGAAGTTGCTTTTTTATTTCAGTAAAGTGGCAAACAAGCGTACGGCCCAGTTGATGGGTTCTATACCTATTATCGATAGAACACATGGAGACAAAGCCAGATGGCTTCAGCTTAAAACAGTAGTTTACCTGTGCCTGTGCCATGGAAATGGCCAGCAGCTTCCTGATACGCACTGATGCTTCAGTCTGGCAGTTGTGCCAGCCTGAGTGGAACATTGCCACGGCCAGATGAGAAGCCTGCAAATAAGTCTTAAGTCATCGAAATTTTGACACAGAGCTCGAAGTTGTCGGATTTTTAGCGATTATTACAATTAGTTTGTTTTCAAATAAATTACTTTCAATACCTAAAAAACTACATAATGGATTACAATATTATACTATTTTTATACGACATGGGGGCCTTTAAGAACAGAGTCAAATAATTCCATTAAAAGGCTGGCAACGGATTGACGACCCCTAGTCATTGCTGATTTCTAAGGGCGGTGATGATCACTTTCCATCAGCTGACCCACATGCTCGCTTGCCCCCCTCACATATAAAAAAAATCTCGCTTGCTGATACTAATCCTACATATTGTTATGTAGGTATTGTAATATCCACATATTCCACGCCCTATGTCTCCCATGTGACCACACATTTTCCACGCCACATTCTTTCTTTGTAGCCACACAAGAAATAACTAGGTTCCTGGAGATCAGCAGATCCTGTAAGTCCTGGTAGTACTTACCTAACACTCAAAGACTAATTCATCAGCTGACTGAATTACTTATATTATAAGTAGACTTACTGATATTATGAGTGCGAAACTTTGGATGGATTTAACAAATGTGGGTGAAATTTGACACAGATATAGATTATGGTCTGAAATACCACATAGTCTTATCCGGGAAAAATGTACTGTTCCCGTGGGATAAATTTGGTTTTAATTTTCGTAGAGTACGATCGATCTATCGAGATTCGAATCTACATATATTTTTTTGCATAGGGTAGTTTTCTGCAAACTTTTTGGGTTTAATGTCATCTTGGAAAACGAAAATTTTTGGAGGTAAACCATAAATGAAAAATCACTTTTTATTTGTGTAAGTATTTTTCTTCTGTCCGTCTATTTAGCTTTATGAGTTAACCATATTTTTCCGAGGCACACCAACTAATGACCACGGTACACCAGTGTGCCGCGGCACACGCTTTGCGGAACACTGGTTTAGGGCTCAGAGAATGGCATAAGTAAATATACGCGGTTGCTACGGGACAGCGTAACAAATAGCGTTAAATTAACAGGACAGGAACTGCATATATAAGAGAACGTTCGTAGAAGAAAGGGAAGCTTTTTATATTCTTATAGTTTACATTGATGACATTTTGATTAAATCGTCAATATACACATTAAAATTTCGACGTGAACGAAGTCGCGGCCATCATCTAGTGTTAAATATAAGTAATTGACGATAATTCAACAGTAATGTCTCCAGCACTCCACATAATAAACCCTGTGCTGATGAGCACCCCTATCATCGTGGTCACCGTAGAGATGACGTTCACTAGAGTTCGTTCTGAATTCTGAGGAAAAAATACATCTATTTTATTGTTAGCTGTCTAGTTCTAGTATTCATGATCGAAGGTTCTTGAAATTATATCATTTGTCTGCCTTCATACTTTCTGATTAAAATTAAATCTACCCTAAAATAAAACAAGGTATAACATCGTGATTAAGAGTTAATTAGATTTCTAGTCCAAATATGGCTCCTGCGGCTCCTAGAAAACATCAGATGTATCTGGTATGCTAGAATACTATGATGTCTAAGTGCTAACAAATCCCTTGTCTTGGGGCTTATTTTGTTTTAGGTCTAATCCGGCATTGGCCATATGTGGCCTGACGTTTCGATCAGGTTGCACCGGCTGTGGTTACAGGCTGACAATAATAATGGTATGTAAATACCATTATGCATGTTCGCGTTAATTCCCGTTGTTATTCTTCATAAATCATGCAACGGGAAAGTTTTGATAAATCAATTTATTATACTTAAAATAAGTTGGGGTGTTTAAGGTTTTTCGTACTTGGATTAAAACGTTGCAAATATAGCGATCCGTCGAATTTCTTCCGGTCGAGGATTCAAACCCTTATAAAAAACCTAAGCACAGCTCTCTTCATCACTTGCTTTGCGATTTTTAGTTTGGAGGTTGCAGTTGTGTGTCATCTTATGCGGGGATTGAACCCGCAACCCGTGATGCTAAAATTGCCATTTAAATAGCTATCACTGGGCTCATTAAACAGTACCTATACCACGGAGTTACGAGTACTGTACCTTTATCTATTGACATTTGATTGATTTGATGAGACCCGTATCACATAAGTGACAAGAGAGTGATAAAGGGGCTCTTATTATCATTTGCGACATCAGCACGATAATAAGGTTTATGTTAAGAACTATCTGACCGCCGAACATTATGTTGCATATCAGCTGATATTGGTGAGTGCACCTGAAACGGACATTCATTTATTATGCTATCGATATATCTGGAAAAACAGCGTTGAATATTTAAAAAAAAACTGACTGGGGAAGTATCTCTATCTTACAGAATACCGTAGACAAATAACTCCCTTGAGTGTTGTTGTGGTCCTGCGAGTGAGTGAAATCACCAGAATTAAAGAAAGGAAGGATTAGAGGCTTGATGTCGCTGATCTTCATGGATGGTGGTGATTGCTTTCCATCGGGTGATCCACATGCTTGTTTGCCTCCCTCCCACTCATATAAAAAAATATATATTTTAAAAAGCCTTACAAAGTTTTATTAAGTGGCTGACAACAGCGTTCCCAAGTTGAGTTTACGCATAAAGTTAATATACCAATGTAACTTTAGGGTATACGATTTCCAACTTCCGTTCTTTCTTTTGGACCATAAAGCAGAAATTAAATTGTTATTGGCAATAACATTATCAACTATATGCCTGCATATACATATTGACGAGCTCCGTGGTCGAATGGTTAACAATGGCCACTTTGACTCCGAGGTTCCGGGTTCGATCCCCGCACAAGACAAATATTTGTGTGAATGAACATGTCTGTATGTCGTCTTTTTTATATACTTACTAGTGTAATAGACGAAGCAGAAATACTGATAAACTTGTTTCAGGTAAATTCAATGGTTCTTGTTTCAGGTAAATTCAAATATCTTTATTTGCTATTGGGCACTTGCGGGCTCTTAGATTTTTACGTCCTCTATTTCTTGAAGATAGATTTAATTTTTTTTGAAGAAGGTAATATTTATGCAGCACCCACACCACTATAAGAAGAAGAATTCGAAAACGTAGCCAAGACAGAAAATAATGTCCTACTCCCAAGAGTTAATAGTAGTAAGTAGTAGGTGTCGTTGATTGTTGATTTTGTTTTGTTTATCAACTCTATAAAGCCTTTTTACTATGTATATTTTTTTAACATATTTTCAAAGAAAGTAAGCTGTTTCAGGCAGTTATTATAGAATTCAATGCAATTCGGATGGGGCATTATCGAAAACTATGCTTAATTCATCCAGGTGGATAATACGTGGCGTACCTACTATCATATTCAATCTTCTTTCCTATCATTTTTCTACGTCTGTACCTTCTTCTTTCTTAATTGCTTGCGATTGACTAGACAAACTCGAGCTTTTTGAATCTCTATCTTATTCTTGTATGACTCTCCCTCCTCTTTTTTAATTTTATATTCTTAATTTCCTTTCATCTTTGTTCTCTTCTCTCTACTATCCTATTTTTTTTTCTCTAAGTGAAGTATTTTCCTCTCTCGTTACGTGCGGTTACTCTAATGGAAAGGAAGCTTAAGACAAACCATGGATAGGACAGTAACGTGGAGGAATTATATCGCCGTTCAAGAGAAAAATAGGCAGAAAAATAGACAGAGAAGAAATGGTTGTTAAAACCTCAAGTAGGTTGCTCTTGCAATTGGGTAGATTTGGAGGTAAAAGGAATGATAGAAAAGAGAAGGCGATGTCACACTGATGACTTCGGAACTATTAATATTTCCTTTGAATCAGCTAAGAATAAAATTTTGAAGTTTGTCATGGGATATCTTACTTTTTTGAGCATTCTCATGAAATATCGACATTTACCCTGAGAAGCTGAGCTCGAGATGACATTAACATAATTTGTATGAGCACAACAGTATATTTCCTTAGCGGATTCGGAATATATCGTGAAGAACAGGAATAATTATATCATTATTAGAACTGAAATTATTGACATAGTTCTAAGTATCTGCAGGCATAGATAGGTTCTGGAAGGACCACCGTAGAATCGGATGATCACCAAACCGATCATAGCGGAAGTAAAATGGGAACTTCAATATTTAGCAGTGGAGATCCTTAAACTGAAATGACAAGAGTGAGCTCCTTTTTGAGTTTAAATACTTTTTATTATACTACTTATTATTCGAGATATTTTAGCATTTTTTTAATCTTCTCCCTCATATATCGAATAATCGCATCGGTAGTTTAGCTAAAAGCTAAAAAGTCATAAAATTTACTGATTAAAAATACGACAGAGATATTTAAAACATAATATCTCTGTGAGAAATACATACCTGCACGAATACCTTGCAGCACCCCGTCAAAGCCCTAAAAAAGAATCGACGAACAACACTGTCCCATGAGCGCCAAAGCATAGAGACGAAATTTTTTGATAGCATCCCGTTCTATCTTCTCAATATTGTAGCCATTCTTTAGTTCTATGGACAGAGTTTTGACTATAATCCTGAAGGTCTCTTTGTAATACGTTAAAATTATTCTAAAGCTACAAACAATTGGATGAGCAACATTGAAGAGCGTGCTATCTGATTTTTGCTTTTCAGTTAAGTTTTTCTGAGTAATGCCAGAGAATATTTCTGTTATGATGAAAATCCAGGTGGCTATGGGACGGGGGCCCACCACACATTCCCACCACTGTATCTCCTGTGTAGCCAGGATTAACAGCGGCGACCGCCAAAAAAGGCAATGAACAATGAAATCCATTGCAGTCCCAGGGGTAAAACTACGGCTGCCTTGGAACTCACAACGAATTTAATCAGAAGAAATTAGTAGGAGAGGAGAGCTTTTGGAATTTGACTTCCCCTCTTAGCAATGTGAGAGACAGCAATATGGCAAATAAGGCATTAAAAGCCTAAAGAGATGGCTAGTCAAGTGAAGCTCAACTGCCGTGCACCACGGATTTTAAGTTTCTAACACTATTAGGGACCTAAAACATTGAGTTGTTACCTAACACATCGATTCCAATAATATGAATTGCAAAATCGTCTGAACGCTTGGTAATTCTCCCTTGTTGCTACCAAATCTGAATAGTATACTACCCCGGATGCAACTTGCAATGAATTCAACATGTCATCCCGCTCCCGCTGCCAAAGATCACACTCCCAGAGAACATGGTGTGCTGTTTGATCGAATTCAGAATTAGCAGTAGAACATTCGCATAAGGGCGACGGCACTAATTTAAACGAAAAGAGTTTAGCTTTAAAATTGCCATGTCCAGTTAAAAATTGCGCAACGGGGTGGTCGACTTCTAACCACTTTTTCTTTAATCTATCTCTTACCGATTGAAAGAACAGATACAAGTGGCGTCCTTTGGTAGAAGTTTCCCACCTTTCCTGCCATTCAGACAGCAATGTTTCAAATACTTCATTAATAGGTTTGAACAGTCTAACTATTTTTTCACGATCACGCGTTTTCAAGAAATCAGGGACCATATTTTTAGATGTATAGTACATTGAAGCGCGGCGTTGTACTTCTAAGTCTACCGGTAACACACCTGCTAGCACGGGTAGTGCCTCGGTGCTTACAGTTCTATACGACTTACATAAAAATATCAGAGCAAGGCGCTGGCTTTGAAGCAATTTACGACGTGCTGCACCTATAGTAGCCCTATCTGCCCACGCAGGTGAACCGTATGTAACACAACCCAAGTATGTGGCGGTATAAATAGTTTTTAACGTTTTGAAAGTTAATCCCCACGTAGAGGTAGAAATTCGTGTTAAGGCATAGAAATTCTTTTTTGCTTTTTCACCTACTTGCTTCATGTGCTCAATATAATTAAAATTTCTATCCAAAAGCAAACCTAAGTAACAAACCGAACTTCTATTAGCAACAGATACTCCATTAAAATGAAATCGCGGTGAAACCTGTAAATTTCCCTTAAGCAAGAGTTGATATGTTTTATGTGGCGCAAAATCGAGACGATTACGATAACCCCAATCTGAAATTAAGCCTAGGCTAGTGTTGGCTAGTTTCTCTATGCTAGATCTTGAATTAGCATTGATTAATAAGAGACCATCGTCAGCGTAACCAGTTAACGAGCACCCTTCCGGTAAGGGTAGGCTAAAAAAATCATCAAAACCGATATTCCAGAGATACGGTCCCAACACTGAACCCTGGGGGCAGCCCTGCGTGAGCACCTTTGAAGCAACATAATGGCCAAGTTTTAATTTAGTTGTTCCATTCAAAAAGTACGATCGAATGAGAGAGTAGATATTGCTAGGGCAACCTCTCACCTTAAGTTTCAGCAACAACATTGGCCACCAAGCATTATCAAAGGCACCTGAGATATCTAAGAAAATAGCTACAACATACTTGCTCTCCGAGAGTTCAACAACTTTGCGCACTGCGAGCGCAGCATCAACAGTAGACTTGCCAATGGTGAAGCCGTACTGATTTTTATGAAATTGCGGGCCACCGGGCAGCAACCGTGGCACAACCAAGCGCTCAAGCAGCTTACCCAACGACGGTAGCAGAGTAATAGGACGGTGGGACTTCGGATCGTCCGGTGGTTTATCACCGCCTTTTGGTATTATTTTTATAACACCACTTCGCAAAATGCCAGGGAAATGACCTTCTACAATACACCGAGTAAGTATTGTTAAGATAGGTTCAGCGGCTACTTTACAAGCTTCTTTAATCATTCTATTCGAAATCTTATCATCACCAGAGGCTTTATTTGTAGGCAAAGCTTTAACAATAGACATAAATTCATCCATCGACGGTACATTTGATATTGGAGTGGAAGGGCACATATCCGCCGCGCTCCTAACCTCACGATGGTAGTCACTGTCACTATCGGCGCAATCATCAGGAATTAACGCATGCAGAATTGTCTCAGCGGTCTCTTCTACACCAAGGGTATGTGAATTATTAAATTTTATATTGGATACGTATGCCTGATCAATCCGCCTATTTGCTTTAAATTCGTTATATAGGGGAGACCACGGGCCCTCACTATTTAATCTTTCTACAATACGTTTTAATAAATTACCTTTGGATTTTTCAACAGCAGCGCGATAATGAGATCTAGCAATACGCAAGTCACTTAGAGCTGTTTGATAAATTTCTCCCTCGATGTTACGTTTCTTTAATTTTGAAATCTTACGTCTAGCGGCACGGAAATTCCTACGCAACCTAACAAGGGTATCATTCCACCAATCGCATCGTCTGTTATTAACTATAGGTTTTCGGCCTAATGCAACGTCAGCGCAATACACGAATGTGTCAGACATAATTTCAACACTTTCTGTGACTGTAAGTTCACTACGAGTAAAATCTTTAGCGCGGGAAGCGAAAAGTGAAGCAAAGCTTGCCCAGTCGGCATTCTTAGTTTTATATTGAAAACCTATTAACTGTTGCCGATGTAAGCTTTCAACAACTGGGGAGAATTCACATACGATCAGACGGTGATCACTACAAGAAGCTTCAGGAAGAACGCGCCAGTTTTGTATTCGGACGTCTGCACTAGAAAGTGTGACGTCAATAAAAGACTCGCCCATGAAGCACCACCCACTAAAAGTAGGTGGTGCTTCAGGGGTATTGTAACCTCCCCCCCCCCCCCTATTTAACTCTCTCCTCTCCTCTTTTATATTATATTATTTTTTTCGACCTACCTAATTGCGTGTGTATACCTATCTCTCATCTTACATCTTCCTATTCATCTTACATCATCATCATCATCATCATTTCCTTACTACTATTTTCTCACTACCTTTCTTCTTCTTTCGCTCACATTAGTACGTCAAATCTATCACACCACATATACCTAATTAAATGACATTAATCTGATATACATCTCCCTATAATTTACACTCTTACACCTTAAATTTAAACCAAACCTTATGTTGTTGTTGTTGGAATCGGATGAATCAACCTGATGGTAAGCTAACTACTACATAATGGCCATGTGATCGTGTCTAGTGTCCTACATTGTACCGTAATTTCCCCAGATACTTTTACGCGCAGAATAATGACTGATTAATCTCCTAACACCCTAATATATATATATATACTCATTGAATTAGTTAAATTGCCTAATGCCCACTGTAAAATAAACCTATGTGGTTGAAAATATATTAACTAATGACCTAAATATTAACTAGTCTTTCTTATATCGATAATGACCTTTTTAGTTATTATTTCCAGTATCAACTTTGTTATAATAGTAAACCAATATTGAACTTAAATTAATGAGAAACACTTTGCCATAATGGTAAGACTTTAGACATTATGTTTTAGTGATAAAGACAATATGACATTAGACACTTATGTTAACTAATTAACATACTCAAGGTTAAAGCTTTTAAACATTATTTCTTTAGTAGAAAATGGATAATATGATATGAAACTAAATAAGGCATTTTATTGGATTATGGAAATGTATACTTTCAAACATTATTTCTTTGTGGTAAAGACAATGTGATGATATTAAATTACATAAGGCATTTTATAAGATTATGGAAATGTATTCCTTCAAACATTATTTCTTTGTGGTAAAGATAAGGCCCCATCCACGCCTTATCCATAGGGTACATTCCATTTCAAAACCCTTCTGCCACAGTCTGAGCAGATTCTACTGTAAGAGGCATCTCTTCCTCATGAAATTCAAAAACCAAAGGACGTTCCTTCCTTTAGCCTGCCTTAACTACAAAACTCAATAACTATTTGAGATGTTCCTATCCTTAAATTATCTCTAAATGCTCAGACTTATTTACTGATTCTACATATTTACTACATTATATTATTTACTTGGAACGTTTATAGATAATTCTCAAAAGATATTTAGGAAACTTATAAATTCCTTCGGCAATTAAATTCATTAACTGGCAAAATTAATTTCTGCATTGATTCTAGATATGAAACCAATAACTCTCTTTAGTCTATCTTTCAAACTAAATTAATTCATTCTTATTTAAACTCAAATCATTTGAATTTAGATTATCTACTGTAATCACTGAATCCTTACAAACAATCCTAATCTAGTGTGCGACTGTTTAGTAATCTTGTTACTTCATAAATCACAACACTCATATATTTATACACATATAGCTATAATCAAACTTTGTATGTCTTGATAAAAGTAACACATGCAAATTATTTAGCAATAATCTTTACTAGATATAGATTCTCATCTATTGGAATATACTCTAATTTCAACATTCTTTGCTCAGCTGAAATTTCAAGAAACCTATTTCCTGTAATGTATCACCATTCACTATTTTGAAATAG
The DNA here is from genome assembly GCA_937001555.2 of Hypsopygia costalis. Lineage (NCBI taxonomy): Eukaryota > Metazoa > Arthropoda > Insecta > Lepidoptera > Pyralidae > Hypsopygia > Hypsopygia costalis. The sequence continues at coordinate 1,739,043 of OW443331.2, forward strand.
GAGAAGTCATTATAATACAGTCAATAAAAGATGTTTTGATCACTCACCGAGAAAATCTTCAAATTTACTGGATAGAAGACCTTACCTTTCTACTCTGCTAATTCACACAAATTAATCACTTTCGCGATAAGTTACTATGAGATTCTTACAAATCAGTGAAACGCCCAATTAGTCTAATAAAAATAATTTCATTCCTTATTTATAGGAAACGAAAGAGGCAGGTTATGTTGTAACTTTAACATTTTGAAGATTGGATGTCCGATGTTTTTTATTCACATTGAAATCATCCATAAGTACGTATTGTTACTTTTGATGTCAAGCTTCAACATTCGCCTTGTAATTTCAAAGTGATTTTAAATATGATTGTTCAAATTGGGCACTTCTACTTTTCAATCTAACAATCTCACAAACCTTTTTGTATAATTAAGGCATCTATCAAACGTAAATCAATTTGATTATTTAAATAAATAATATCTCTCAAACCTTTCTCAGCAATATTTAAACAAGTGAAAATCTAATTTTAAAATACTAAAATAAATTTAACACTGTCCCGGTATTATAATACATATTTACGGAAATATGCTAATTATTATCTCCTTACTCGCGAATGCTAATAAATCGAATCATCCCGCTTAAAACTCGCGTTTTTCCTTTTATAGTCCTAAGCCCCGCCCACTTTTGAATTTAGTGAAGTGACATACCTAATTTTTAACCATAAAATCTAATTCTCCTAGTTTAATCGAGTAATCTATTTGTATCAATTTATCTAACTAATTTTTACCATATAAATTGTTTCATGTTTAATCTTAAGTACATTGAAAATACTTGATTCTTGCCAAAATTATTCGAATCTTTCTAAAAAGATAATTAAATCATTTTAGTTTCACATTTTTACCTTTATTTCACATAAATTTTATCTTCAAACCTCAAATTAATCTAATTTTGTACTTATATTGATCACACTACAACTTCCATTCACTAATTTTAATAGTTATAAAGAAAATATAAGATTTTCAATCTTAAACTTTATCCGTGTTTTTCTTACAATTCACTCCTTGAATCAATTCACCCGATTAATTATGAACGCCACTAATATCAACCAACGCTTATTATATCTAAATTCCCTTAAATATTGTATACAATATCATTGCATACTAATATATTATCAAATTAATCGATATTAGTACCATCGATTCCCATCTATTTATCATAAATTTTCCCGCCAACCTTTGCCTAGCAACATAACCTCTTGTGTCTATCCCTATCAATGCTATATTACTCAACCAATCAGAAATCCCCATTTGTCCAATTTTGTCCACGGCTTTTTCTGAGAATTACTATGCACACCTGCGCATAAGGTCGCCCTATAGACTTTTATTTGATGAATTAGGTCACTCACAAACTGATCTTAGATATTTTATCTAAATTTCAAAGTTCTCATGTTAACTAACGCTATTACTCGTATGGGTTAGTTACAATTCGCCTCCAGATTAAATTATAGAGTAATCCTGCATTACGGTGAATTTAATCTCACCAATTACCTAACTTATTATATAATTCTAACATCCTAATCATAGATCAAAAAAAAAATAATGACTCAATTATGTTCCGATTTATCGATTCAAATATCCAATGATGTCCCTTCACTAGTACCTTCGCATTAAACATCTTCCGAATGACAATTCGTCTTTATGGCTTCGTAAAACCTTTCTTATATATATCCTTTTAAAAAGACACAACAAAAAAACATATATTTAACCCCAATCATTCAAGTGATTAGTGTCTATTGTTTTATTCAACAACCCAATTGGTATGCAAATAAGTACTAAAACAAAAGTGATCAAATTATACTCAAGTTCCCTATCTTATAATCATTTTCATCACCTATTCAACTTAAATATTCAACGTGAATCCGCTTAAATAATGCTTTCATTATAATAATCATCTGTTTATTAAGGTGCAACCTAGCTATGTAATTTCTATACCCTCAAAATCCCTCTACTTAATAACAAACCTCATTATACTGGAAAATTTCGATTTCCTTTTAAAAGTTGGCATTTCTGTACATATTTCAATTATATGTCATTGCAATGACTTTTTGTTCTACTAATACCCTTTACAAATATAAAGATTGTCTTTTACACAAATAGCCAAGTTATAATTCATTGTCAAATTTCCCCAAAGATCTGATCTTGTAATTAACTATCGTTTAATACAACTAAATTAATGAACTCTATCACTATAGGTAGACGCTCCCTAAAACTATAAAACAACGCTAGCTATATAAAATATATAACGTGGTATTTTAGAGAAAAAACACCTAGGCATTTGCGTATACCCTACCCGTAAACTAAATTAGTAAATAAGTTCACCTAACCTAACCCTAAATCGAGCTGGAAGATCAATCATAAAAATCTGAGTGCATCGTATCCTTCAGAGTATGATAATTTTGCAATCTTGGTAGGCGAATCTACGTTTCTTCGATTACATGACGGTAGCTACCATTTATATGTATAGACTACTTGGTCTTGCAACCAACATTGAAGTTATTATATCCGACAGAATACCATATTCACAGATTCTTAGGTCAATTCCGCCACCTGTTCCAGATTCTTATCCAATTGCGGTAGACTTCTATTTTAATGTGTACGAAACCTTTCGAACCCAATTCTCCGGATACAAACTTGGAACTTCTCATGTGTAACAATTTAAAATTACATCCTCCCCTCTGTTTCCTAGATTATACGAACATCCCTGTTTATTAGCAATGTCCTAGGGTTTAGTCACATTAAACACCACTAATACGAGTAAAACTTTTGACAGATTCACTCAACTAATGTATATCATTTAATTAATGTTCCAAATTTGACCCCAATTGAAGCCGATTTCCGGTTTTTCGGTCCCAATTGCATTGGATCAACCTTGGAACTATTCAACAGGATTCAATCCCTTTAACAACTAAACTAATAAGTGTTAAATTAATATTTTTAAATAGTTAACCTTGCTGATACGCGATCAGCTGAACAAATGGAGCGTCTTCCTTTAAGCAATTTCCCCTTACTACTCAAAACTGAATCTCTATTAATGTTTTCTTATCCTTTCTACTTCATATTTATGAATCAGATCAACATTACATCAAAAGAATCTTTTCAATACTGTAAATATCTCTTTGTAATCTTATCCTTACTCTCATTACAGATACTGCCTACCTAACATTTAGCATCTTATTCACCATTCTACTAACAAAATTCTGAAGCCAACTGTCTGCAGTTTGTTTGCAATGAACAATCTTAATGTAGGTAGTAACCTACAGATTTAAGAAAATATTTGCTATTTACTATCTTAAAGTACTTCATCATAGTCCTTGTCAACTACTAGTTAATCCGCCTAACCTCTTACTACCTAATAAACTATTGTTAATACGTTATTTTGCCTACACAAATACCTCCCACCAGTCCTCGTACATCATGACATGGTAATAAACTTCCACTCACTAAGTACTTATTGTAAATAGCCTGTCTAAATTATAATAAAGTTAAGAAATTCTTAAATTTCACGTAACATAAAATCAAACTCACTCTTCAAAGAATATTTGAAAATTATTAACAAAATTGGTCCATCCATATATGAAATTCACCCTTCGCAATCTTTCTTTCTTAACTATGAACTTATGCCCCGAAATTTCTCAATTAATAATCTTTACTAAACTATGTTACCATGCCCCAGAATTTACTCTTAATTTTCTTTATACTAACAATTTGTTTACTCGCTTTCAGTTCCGTGGTTCTAAATAAACATCCACTGCTCAATGGTTTCCTACCATGCATCAGTACAGACCCTCGCCCCAACTACTTAAGACATTATCACTGTTAAAGATCTCTATAGACTACGCGTGAATTTTAAACTTATTATTTAAAAAACTTATTTCCCTAATATCCTCACAATTTAAATATCACTACAAAATCACCCTTATTAAACTATTCGTTGTTCAACATTAGCTGCTTGTACTTATGTAAAAGATTTTCTTAATAAGTACCTATATACTAAAAAGACAGATCACATTCATTTGTAATTTATATCCAAAACTTAAATTTCTACATATATAGAACTGTAATATATGTCAAAATATAATATTTCATATTTTCTCCACATAATACCACTCTTTACCTACCTTAACTTAAGTAAAGTGCTCTGAATTTTCCGAACCATATATACTTCCCTTCTAACCTTCTATTAACAAGTCCGCAGGGCAGCTTGTGTGGCCAGCTGTTGTGTGAGTAGCGACACCACGGACCCGAGTCTCCAGAGAGTCGGTCAGGGCCTTCGTCTCCGGCGTGTCTTCATCGGTCGGAGTGTAAACACAAGAAGGCCCGCAGGACTCTCAGCTCTGGCTTGCCTTCATTGGCCGTCCAGAGAGGAGCCGCTAGAGCTATATGCTCCAGGGGTGGAAGTGTTAAAGGGCATCACGCCGCGAGTAACTTCGGAGAAAGCGCAGCACACCTCTCGACACCCCTGAGTCACTCACACCGGTGTTGCCTCCGGCCGATTTCCTGGCATTTCGGAGGCCCATCTAGTGAGTGGCAAGCCACCGCCTGCCGCAAATAACTAGCAATAAAAGCAGTTATGGCAGGCGTCCGTCCCTCTTCTGTAATAGCCCGGTATTAAGTTCACCCAGATCTCATCTCCATAGCCCATTTATTTTCCATCACACTTCGCAATAGTCTCAACGCCTGCCGAGACCTGCTCATGGGTATATCGTTCCATTGATATATCCTGGAGCGGGTCACGGCGGGCGTACAACATTACATCAAACTTCTCAAAGGGGCCTCTACGTGTTGGATCAATATCCCCGCGTATGCCTATCAAATGACCGGGCTTGACCCGTGAATTAAGAGAGAAATAATATAATAACCCTAATTAACAATGTCAGCCAACTCACACATCGTCAACCAGTTCCACTACACTCGAAATCTGTGTTTTATACGCCAATCTAATTACACATCTCGGTCGGTACACACTAATGTCACTTCCTACACCACCACATAAACAAGATGTCTATATGAAATGCAACTTAGCATGTGTGCATGCAACGCCACACAAACCATTCCAGACCTTTCCCAAAGATCAGCTGGATCGATACGAATGAACGGCCGGTAGTGAGTACACTGTACTAAGTACTACTAATTTTACTATGTTCCTAATAACATAACATACATAAATAAGTTCCTTCCTGTTTCACAAATATTCACACTCACAGGAAATACCCCGACCCATTCAAACAGCCACGTCCATGCAAAAATCCGCCCATGTAGGAATCGAACCCACGAACGTCGATAATAGTTTCGCATCTCCGACCGCTGTCCCACTGAGCTTAACTTATTTTTCTAAAATCTACCTATCTCACCTTATCTCCTCAATTTATTTCATTGCTTACTAAAATTATTTTTAAACTAATTTCAGTGTTCCTGTACCCCACCTCAATGCAGCCGTATGCTCACTCCTTAATCAACAACCCGCTTCCAATCTGGATCTAAATCTCCGCTCATCTCTCTACTCATCTATCGTTATGGAAAATGAAGATCGATCTTAATTTTAATTTAATATTACTACACAATATACTCATTACCCCCCCTCAATTAGTCACTCCTTCTATCAATATACTGGTTATTTATATCATCTATCCATCCTACACTCATCAACATAGCCCAGTATTTCATCAAGTAATACCTCTAACTAGGTCACCTTCCCTACCACTTAAGAATGTTATAGAATGTTACATCTCTTTGTCGCTAAATCTAGGTTTTCCTATTTTCCTTATTGGTCACTTATTAAATCCTCTAATCACATTATCGCCAAAAATTCCTCTCATCATTCTATAATTAATATATATATTTATATATATTTATATTCGCCTCCCAATGTCTAGCATAGCTGACGACCTTTCGTACTCACTTATCTACTATTTACAATTCTCTTGTAATTACTACCTTCGAACATAAACGAAACCACATTATAAAAATAAGTTTCATCCGCCTCCAGTTTTCTTGCAAGACAATCATCTAACAGAATGTTGACAACCAACGAGGTCAGAAGTGAGCCTATAAACCACTCAACCAACATCTCCACTCACTTCACAGAATTAAATCAATTATATTACAATAAGAGCTGTTGTGTTCCTGCGAGTGAACGAATTCACTAACCAAATGGACCACCATACCAGCAATGCGATCGACCACACGCAAAGGCTGTAATGGGAGAGCCCATTATAAACGCTAAACACGGCCATCATAATTGATTCCCATCAGGCGGGCTCCACGCCAGTCTGCCACCCTACATAGTATATAAGAAATATACATAAACCTTTTCATGCTTAGACCCTATGAATTGTTATTACCTAAATCTAATTACGAGAGAAAATACGAAACATAAATATTCTCATTTCAAATAAAAATTATACGTTAAACTTAATTAGTGTCCTTTGTGTCATCGTAATAAATAAATTCTAGAATTAAACTCAGTATAAAACATTAGTAATATTCATCATTAATAAATAAATCGAATTTAAATTTTAACTCATAGTTTATTATTTACTTCTAAAATATTTTGTATCTGACTGTACTTGTATCATGTAAAAACTATTTCTTAAAAAAGTAATACTTCCTAACTCTCATTAGTCAATAACCAACCTATTTATACGTATAACATTATGGAAGTCTTATCAATATATATATAAAAAAAATTGCATATTTTAATATATTCATAAAGTCCTATTTCCCAAACGATCCCTAATTAATATGACAAACGTCACATACTACCCTATAACCATCTAGTTATATTAAACTATTAATGTTTCATCTTCTCGTAAAATCTTAAAATTCAAATAAAATTTACCTTTCACCTTAATGAACTTATTACGTATCTATTTTATATTTCCTTCCAATAAAATTGATTGCTATCTCCAAATCACTATACCCTACAACGTTTTCTAATATACATATATTTATTTTCATTATTTCTTTTAAGCTGACTGTAAATTAAATAGAAATTAATAAAACCGAATTAAGTGTCTTTATAAATTTTAATTAATAATAATAATAATGAATATACTCAGGAAAAGACTATAATAAAACTCTATTAAAAAAATAAAATCGCAAAAACAAATGTTAGTCTTGAGATTCGAACCAGGAATCTTAGATGCAATAGCTCTATTTTCTACCGACGCGCCACTGACTCGATAATGTAAGCGACAAAATTCGCATATGTATTTTAGAGTACCACGACTTTGTCAACATCAATTATTCATTACTAATTATGTAACTATCTTTTTGTTAAATAATAATTGTTGCTAACATTTTTATTCGCATTTTCTACCGCATTACCCTAGTTTAGTTCAAAGTTTCACCAATGCTTCTACATGAAAATTTTAATTAACTGAATATTTAGACGCCTCCCCATTCATAAAATTTAAGAACCATTCAAATAAAGAAAGCAACTATATAAATGTAATTTTTAAACTACTATTGAATTAAAATATCAATTCTCAATAAAACTTGTACACCCGCGCCATCTGTGACCCAAACCCCGAACTAATTCCTCTTTCGTCCATCATGCTATTTTGATCGAACCATTTTTTTTTTATAATTATCAATAACTTTACACGGAAAGTATATTACAATATGGAAATATGAATATATATATTAAATGCAATAATCATATTGGTTCACGTTCAAAGATCAATACATCTCTTCGCAATTAAAATCTCATTGATGCTAATTGTACGCGCTCTTACCGCCCTCCTACGATACTTGCATTAACTATTTCCATTCGAGTTAGACATACACCTAAAATATAGGTAATTTTTTCGTCTCTAATTTTGCACAAAATAAATACTGCTACATTAAATAAATATGTTAACATTATTGAGAAAATTCCTACATGTTGTGTACCAAATTGTAAAGAAACTGGAGGCCACCAGTTTCCTCGAGATGAGAAACTTAAAAAATTGTGGTTCAAAGCGATAAATATTATTAACCATTTTATTTATTATTATTAACCATTTTAATTATTTACTCGCATATTTTCCAATTGAAATACATGTTTTAAATCGTAAAATTGTCAAGATATCAACGCAACAAACAAATCCGAAACGTTTATTGATAAATGACAAAGGTTCGTACAGTGGTGGCGCCATCTGAGATCAGCTTTAGCTTGCCAACCCCATTCTAACCGTAAACCCCATGTAAACGTCTTTATTTTGTCCTTTTCTTTCTTTTTTAAGTATGTAATTGAAATAAAGTTATCTTATTAATCTATAACAAAAATTTCATTTACTTTAACTATTCATAATGTAATTCTATATCGAATTTAGATTCATAATTCCGACAAAAGAAATGAATCTCTTAGTAAATCTTAGTGTTGCCACTTCTTTGCAAATTTACCATATAAAGGTATTTCAAACTTTCAGGGATTACTAAAACTCAATTATCAATATGACAATTTCATAACCTCTCAATTACTCTAGTCGCCTCCACAACCTTTCGTCCGAAAATCTCACACATAATTTAATCTTAATTTACCTATTACCCCATATTTGCGTCAGATACCCGGAAATAGTTATTTAAATGTATTTATTACTACGTTATCGTTTATTTTATGAAATTAAAGTATTATTTTATATACAATTATGTTAATAGCTCATTGTTATTTTGCCCATTTTTTTTTTCATATTAATCCTTTCTTTATTATCATTCTAACAGAACTATATCTAGATATTTTTCATATTTTATTATTAATATGAATGAACCAATTAAGTTATTCTTGCTTAAATTATTAATGATGTTATGATTAATAATGTACCGAAAAGTCAAAAATGCTTATTTTATATCAAGATTCCTAAAATTTCCCTTTCAAAATTTTGAACTTATATCTTATAGGAATGTTGGTAAGCCGACGATGGCAACCCTATTTCTGTTCTAACTCATGTCAATAATATCAACAACGCGTAAAAAACATAACAATAAATCCTATTCGTATTAAAATTCCAATTGCTTGTTATAAACCCCAATTTCACCACAAAAAAGAAATTATATATATACTAAATTACTTGGAGTTTATAAAATGTCACCAAGCTAACCTAATTGTTTCTAAAACAAATTTGTAAGTATAACTTTTCATTATATGACTGCTAACTATTCTACCTAAACCACATATCTCAAAATTAATCTTTAATTTATTTGTTTCAGTTGATTTTTTTTTTAGGGGGTTATATGTAAAATTCACTAACACAAATTCCTGAACAGAGGTTATCAAACGTTATCATTTACCATTTAAATATTGAAAGTCTACAAGTAATCTCATGTAAGTATGATGTATCTTATTACATTTCTTAATTACTTTCCCTTTTTATCATAAATTTTCCTAATACATACCTACTAGGCAAGCTTTCCTATTACAAAGGAAAGTCTGATATGTGATTTTATTAATGTAATTACATATTACTTTCAGATTCCTGTCCAATTAATATCAACTGTGAATGGGCATATCGCACCCCCATATGGACTAATTAGTTCAATCTGTCAACGCTGAAATACTATATTTGATTTTACTCAAGAAGTAAAAGTGAATTTTTCAATACTTAGTAAGTATAACCTGAAATTCTTATGTTTTTAATTATTTATCTCTCTTTAGTACTGGCAAAATCTCTATGAATGCTTTATTTATAGTGAACTATAAGTTTTTGAAATCAATTATTACATTTACCCCGCTCTCAAGTGCATATGGCTAACTAAACTAATTTATAACCTTTTTACTTTGTTTTATACCAAATTTATACTCGGTAATATTTCAAATTTACATATTTTCAATTATAATCCTACTTTTAATTAACTTTAGATAATTCTAATATTCCGTTATCCCATAATTATGTATTCACCATTTGTAACTCTATTTTAATTTTAATTTTAACTTATTTTCCAGGATCATAACTCATCTTGGATCCAAACTGAAACCCGTTCATGAAAATAATTGAAGAATTTCATAACTCAAGTCCTGTGTTATTTAATTATATTTAAACCTTAGTTGTAAATATGTGAAATTAATTATATACTATTAATCTGCTTTAGGAATCCAGGAGGATTCCTTCTTCTGAGTTAATTTACTTACAAATCCTATCTGAGTTAAAACAGTCATATATCCTTTGTGTTTCCATTTCACGTACAGCAATTGTGGGTTCCTAAAAAGAAAACCCAGACAACTAATTTATACCACAATTAGATTCACTCCATTCCAACAACATTTGTATATTTGTAAAATTACTAATACATATACATATATTTTAGCTTATATATAATCCTGGTCATGCGCTACCTAATTGTAACCTCCCCCCCCCCTATTTAACTCTCTCCTCTCCTCTTTTATATTATATTATTTTTTTCGACCTACCTAATTGCGTGTGTATACCTATCTCTCATCTTACATCTTCCTATTCATCTTACATCATCATCATCATCATCATTTCCTTACTACTATTTTCTCACTACCTTTCTTCTTCTTTCGCTCACATTAGTACGTCAAATCTATCACACCACATATACCTAATTAAATGACATTAATCTGATATACATCTCCCTATAATTTACACTCTTACACCTTAAATTTAAACCAAACCTTATGTTGTTGTTGTTGGAATCGGATGAATCAACCTGATGGTAAGCTAACTACTACATAATGGCCATGTGATCGTGTCTAGTGTCCTACATTGTACCGTAATTTCCCCAGATACTTTTACGCGCAGAATAATGACTGATTAATCTCCTAACACCCTAATATATATATATATACTCATTGAATTAGTTAAATTGCCTAATGCCCACTGTAAAATAAACCTATGTGGTTGAAAATATATTAACTAATGACCTAAATATTAACTAGTCTTTCTTATATCGATAATGACCTTTTTAGTTATTATTTCCAGTATCAACTTTGTTATAATAGTAAACCAATATTGAACTTAAATTAATGAGAAACACTTTGCCATAATGGTAAGACTTTAGACATTATGTTTTAGTGATAAAGACAATATGACATTAGACACTTATGTTAACTAATTAACATACTCAAGGTTAAAGCTTTTAAACATTATTTCTTTAGTAGAAAATGGATAATATGATATGAAACTAAATAAGGCATTTTATTGGATTATGGAAATGTATACTTTCAAACATTATTTCTTTGTGGTAAAGACAATGTGATGATATTAAATTACATAAGGCATTTTATAAGATTATGGAAATGTATTCCTTCAAACATTATTTCTTTGTGGTAAAGATAAGGCCCCATCCACGCCTTATCCATAGGGTACATTCCATTTCAAAACCCTTCTGCCACAGTCTGAGCAGATTCTACTGTAAGAGGCATCTCTTCCTCATGAAATTCAAAAACCAAAGGACGTTCCTTCCTTTAGCCTGCCTTAACTACAAAACTCAATAACTATTTGAGATGTTCCTATCCTTAAATTATCTCTAAATGCTCAGACTTATTTACTGATTCTACATATTTACTACATTATATTATTTACTTGGAACGTTTATAGATAATTCTCAAAAGATATTTAGGAAACTTATAAATTCCTTCGGCAATTAAATTCATTAACTGGCAAAATTAATTTCTGCATTGATTCTAGATATGAAACCAATAACTCTCTTTAGTCTATCTTTCAAACTAAATTAATTCATTCTTATTTAAACTCAAATCATTTGAATTTAGATTATCTACTGTAATCACTGAATCCTTACAAACAATCCTAATCTAGTGTGCGACTGTTTAGTAATCTTGTTACTTCATAAATCACAACACTCATATATTTATACACATATAGCTATAATCAAACTTTGTATGTCTTGATAAAAGTAACACATGCAAATTATTTAGCAATAATCTTTACTAGATATAGATTCTCATCTATTGGAATATACTCTAATTTCAACATTCTTTGCTCAGCTGAAATTTCAAGAAACCTATTTCCTGTAATGTATTACCATTCACTATTTTGAAATAGGAGAAGTCATTATAATACAGTCAATAAAAGATGTTTTGATCACTCACCGAGAAAATCTTCAAATTTACTGGATAGAAGACCTTACCTTTCTACTCTGCTAATTCACACAAATTAATCACTTTCGCGATAAGTTACTATGAGATTCTTACAAATCAGTGAAACGCCCAATTAGTCTAATAAAAATAATTTCATTCCTTATTTATAGGAAACGAAAGAGGCAGGTTATGTTGTAACTTTAACATTTTGAAGATTGGATGTCCGATGTTTTTTTATTCACATTGAAATCATCCATAAGTACGTATTGTTACTTTTGATGTCAAGCTTCAACATTCGCCTTGTAATTTCAAAGTGATTTTAAATATGATTGTTCAAATTGGGCACTTCTACTTTTCAATCTAACAATCTCACAAACCTTTTTGTATAATTAAGGCATCTATCAAACGTAAATCAATTTGATTATTTAAATAAATAATATCTCTCAAACCTTTCTCAGCAATATTTAAACAAGTGAAAATCTAATTTTAAAATACTAAAATAAATTTAACACTGTCCCGGTATTATAATACATATTTACGGAAATATGCTAATTATTATCTCCTTACTCGCGAATGCTAATAAATCGAATCATCCCGCTTAAAACTCGCGTTTTTCCTTTTATAGTCCTAAGCCCCGCCCACTTTTGAATTTAGTGAAGTGACATACCTAATTTTTAACCATAAAATCTAATTCTCCTAGTTTAATCGAGTAATCTATTTGTATCAATTTATCTAACTAATTTTTACCATATAAATTGTTTCATGTTTAATCTTAAGTACATTGAAAATACTTGATTCTTGCCAAAATTATTCGAATCTTTCTAAAAAGATAATTAAATCATTTTAGTTTCACATTTTTACCTTTATTTCACATAAATTTTATCTTCAAACCTCAAATTAATCTAATTTTGTACTTATATTGATCACACTACAACTTCCATTCACTAATTTTAATAGTTATAAAGAAAATATAAGATTTTCAATCTTAAACTTTATCCGTGTTTTTCTTACAATTCACTCCTTGAATCAATTCACCCGATTAATTATGAACGCCACTAATATCAACCAACGCTTATTATATCTAAATTCCCTTAAATATTGTATACAATATCATTGCATACTAATATATTATCAAATTAATCGATATTAGTACCATCGATTCCCATCTATTTATCATAAATTTTCCCGCCAACCTTTGCCTAGCAACATAACCTCTTGTGTCTATCCCTATCAATGCTATATTACTCAACCAATCAGAAATCCCCATTTGTCCAATTTTGTCCACGGCTTTTTCTGAGAATTACTATGCACACCTGCGCATAAGGTCGCCCTATAGACTTTTATTTGATGAATTAGGTCACTCACAAACTGATCTTAGATATTTTATCTAAATTTCAAAGTTCTCATGTTAACTAACGCTATTACTCGTATGGGTTAGTTACAGTATTGTGAATATGAAGATGCATTTCAGCAATGAACTCTTCAACAGCAGAGCGTCTGTCGGCATCGGTCGCTCTCAACTTGCCGTGCCATAATGGTGATGATGCATTTACGTCTGCCCCTATAATAACCTTATGACCGGTAAGAGCATGCAACACTCTTCGTAGGTGATACAAATGCGTATCCACAGGGTCAGAAAATTGAAAATAACAACTGACTACAAATACTCTCAAATATGGAGATGTTACTTCAGCTACCGCACAGTGAGTGGACATTAGGTGATTGATTGATGTTATAGTAAATCCGCCTCTTGGCGCATATATACCCGCGCGCGACTTGTTATTAAGTTGTATAAATTTACTGTTTAATTGCGATCTTTGGTACTGCTCTTGAACTAAAACAAGGTCGAGCTTATAGTCCGCAACGAGCTTATCTAACTCGGACGTTGCAATTTTGTCGTTGTGTAGATTTAGTTGTGCAATTACGACGTTATCCATAGGTAGTATTTAAAATATTGAACTCTAACCGTGCTGCGTATGTGGGGCAAGACTCTGACCCGATCTTGTGGTCAGCAGTCTTTTTTTGACGCCTACAAGCTGCGCATGTAGGTTTGAAGTCTGCTTCAGACTTCTTCAGACATTCCCGTGAGTCGTGTGCTTCGCCGCAATGAGCGCAGGTGGGGTTATTCGCAGAGCAGTATTTACTGACATGCCCATATTGCTGGCATTTTAAGCAACGCACGACTTCTATATCGTCCACGAATCTACATGTGGCAAAATCTATAAAAATCTTATCTTTTGTCGAAATAAGGTGTTTGCGTATTTCCGGGGAGATTTCGACTCCCATCCACTTCCTGCCGTAGGCAGTAGGACGACGACGCACGATTTTTATGTCTTTTAGGTAATCCGTAAATGTAATTTTTAATTCGTCCTTTATATTCTGATTATATAACGCGGCTAAAAATTTTGTGTCGTCGTATAATAATACGCGGGCGGCGTCCTTTGGGCTTTTCGAGCTTAAGTCCAACCGATTTTATGCTTTCAATTGACTGCAGCTTTTTAATTTGAGCGTCATTGGAAACGCGTACTACTACACCGGATTTCGCAGTTTTCTTGACCCCTACAATTTGAAAGCCATCATCGGATGGCTTAATAGCTTTCATAAGTGCCTCCTTAGTCGCTTCGGATGTTGTGAATTCCGCCGATCGTTCTTCAGTTGGATAGGTTACGACGCAGGGCACTGGCTCGCGAGTTTGAACCGGCTTAATTTGTTTTGGCAAGCGAAGTTTCAGTTTTTCGGCGTACGACTCGCTAGCCTTAGTTATAGGCGCAACGGGGTTATTTTTTGCATCTAATTTTAGTGCTAATAAATCTCGTTCGACAAGAGCGAGCTTTTTTTCCGAAATAGCGAGGTGTTTTTCCGCCGTGGCTGACTTTATGGCTAGCATAGATATCAGTGAGGTAACTCGTTGGGTCATGCCCATTATTGTCGATTTATTTGCAACGCCAATTCGCGAGGTCTGCCCGATAATTATTTCATTAATTTTTGCCAGACATTCAGAGGATTCGCGAACAAATTCTACATAATCAATATTTGGATCAACAATTTCAGCTGAGGTGCTAAGGCTTAAATTGTGTAAGTTGTCTATATTATCTGTGCTTGCTGACCGCTGTAATCGCTTTTCATCGGGTGATAAATGGCTTGGCGATATATCACCTAATGTTCTCTTAGCATTAGTTGCCGGCGGAGATCGCGGCGTCAAATTACTACGGCCAAAAATTGGTGTCGTGCCACCAGGATCATCGGTATTACTAGACATTTTATTTATGTTACGAGTTAGCAGGAATAAAACTATTACCTATCAAAATAAAATTTTCCCCGATTCAGGGGTAAATTTATAAAGTGACAACACTGAGAGACTTTGTTGTACTAATATTAATACCAATAAAAAACACTAATAGAATAACAAAATATGAAATTATTACGTACCTTTTACGGGCCAAACCTGTTTTACGATTGATGCAGCTGCAGTCAAGAAGCACAAAAATATTTTTTTTAGTATACCTACTAGTTTGCGAATAATAATCACTGTATTTACTTATTTCCAAATAAAACCTAAATAAGATCGAAATTTAAAGCGAAAATGATAAATTCAGATGAGATCACCAAAATTCACCGAAATGCCCACACACTTTACGAAACAAATTAATAAAATTATTTAATTTGCAATATTAAATCGCACAGACAGTTTAGTTCGACCGTCTCGCAGAAGCACGGGAGGGGGAAGATCCAGGTGGCTATATTAAATAATTTTGATAGAACATTATAAATCTTGGTGAACCATATAGGCGTCTCTAGATTCGAGACCCAAAAGTTAGGCCAGCCTCCGAGGTACACGAGTCGGTACAGACTTCGGTAGTATTCGGTAGTTTTATTAGGTTTAAAATCAACGGTCTCGATAGGTTGGGCCATATTCGGCTGTTGGTTTGATCAGCATTGGATAATGAATAGAATATCGGAAGCGTAGGCAGGCAGTTCCTTCCTATGTTGTGTTAGGTAAATAACAAGTATAATTATTGGTATCACAGATAAATAATAACAATTATATTAAACGGTATGTAATTGGCGTTATTATTTTGATTACAAAGAAATAGCTCCAATTATACACCGTAAACGTATCCAAAACTGCATATAAAATGCAGCTTTAGACAATCACAAGGATGGATTGGCCGAAGGTTTTAAGTAGTGAACTTTGGTTGATAGCTTTACAACCGTAATATAACATTTAACATTGATTACTGATTGTCTAAAAAACTATGTCTATTTTATGCAATATGATAGTACACTTCATGACATTTGTAAGAGACTGTATAACATGATAGAAACTCTAGAATTATTCTGACTTCGCGCCAGGAGAACCGAGACCGTGCATATTGCCAGGAATGCCAGTATACTTACAACAATGACAGTCCATTTATATTTACTAATAATATTTATATCTATTAGTGGCATTAATGGCAGCATGCTTGATCTTGGCTATCCTATCTCACCTCACAGAGTCCATTTACAATTTTATAATGATGAGACAACATAAAGGAGACCGATGCCCCTTTTAGAATTCTGTTGAGAGCTACAATCCTCACAAGTATTCTTTGTGACCACGCATACCTATTATATGAAAGGCTGTGAAAAGCACGCATGGGATGAAAATGCTGTAGCGATCAGGCATAGTGTATAAGAGTTCAATAAAATCAGACGCGAACATAAGAGTGGTAGAAATATGTAGATATTACGGCAAAACGCTTTAGCGCCTGAGATAGTAGAGACGTGAAGTATGGAGAGACAATGACTATAATTCGCTGAAGTCACTCTATAAAAGTCAACGTGATGGGATTGGTCTGTGAGTACATTTATAGATTAGGTACAGTACAATTGTACCAACAATACAGGACTGAATGTCCAGGCGAAAAAGAATTTGGAAAACCGACCGCAACTAAAGTAGGACAGCGAAGAAGGTATGGTGGTTCGCATATTTGCACTGGGGGAAGCTGCCCGACTGGGGAAGACGGTCCTCCACATCACTGTATAACGCAGCCAAATAACAATTTTCTTGAGGTCTGTTGTGTTCCTGCGTGTGAGTGAGGTTACCAGAGAGGAAGGAGTTGCTGCGTTGGCAGCGGGGTTGGCAGCGCGCGATCGATATTTCTTGTTGCTAGCGCTAGTATGGCCATGGTAACCGCTTCACATCAGGCGGGCCGTATGCTTGTTCGCTACCCGACGTGGTATAAAGAAAACGAAAAGAGGAAGGAATAGACTCCAGAAGACCTCTAGTGTACAAACAAAATAGGTATAGTTTCCTCCCCATAATCACTTTATTACAGATTAGACAAGTGCCTAGATTTCCACAGGAAGATGACAGTTTTTCAAATAGGCCTCTGTGATATTTCTAAAGTCCAAATTTGTCCGTAGTATTTGTTTTTACGATTTAAGAGTTAATTTCTTTCATTAAAATCAACCCATAGAATCAAAAGATTAACTTTGATATCTAATTGCACGAGAACGAAGTCATAAGCACAGTTATTTTCAAATAAAATAGTCTTCTAAATAAAAATGTTTCAGTATGTGTCTCTCCTTTTTTAAATTTGATTAAATCTTAATTGGTTTAATTCATTCGATATTTGCCTAACAATCATCGAGTTATTTAACAGAATTTATAAGTAGTTCAGCAATTTTAATTATTGGGTGCTTTAAATATTCCTCCTATTATATTCTTTAGTCCTTCTTGAATATATATATACAATAAATGAATTTGATTGATTGATTGAATTCTTGATGTTTAGCTGTATTGGAAATAAAGACTCTCTTTAAGCCAGACTTTGATGAGCCAGCTGCCATGAAGATTTCACAAATAGCATTTCGAAGGATGCTTTCGTAATCGGCTCAATTTTACGCTCAAAGCAATAAATTACATCTTGAGTATTAACTTTAGTTTAATTATATTATTGGAATCATTATGTTAAGTGACGACTCACAGTTGTATTTATATATAGGTTTCCAATATTGTAAAGATCTATAATAAGTCGGGGTACACTCGCGGCAACTGAGATTCTAGCCATCTCTTTAAGCTAGATTAAAGAGATGCTTTTTTGGTCCTACTGTTGTCTTTACCCCCTTTGGACACATAAGAGACAGGACAGCTAATATGTATCATATAATACTTGTCCTATCTATCTATAAGGTGTTAATATTCGGCTAAATTCCAAAACTCCCTTACCTGCTAATTTATTCTGATAAAAATTGTTGTGAGTTATAAGGTCGTAGGTGTTCTTGGGACTGCTATGAACTACATTATCAATTACCATTTTGGTGGTTGCCTCTGTGAATCCTCTGACTATACATAAGACACTGCGGTGGGCATGATGGAGTCTATCCAAATATAACAATGGATCCCGGATGCGATTAAAGCCACTTTGTACCCTTAAGTCATTAAATCGAGAGATGTCATGGCCGCAAGTGAAATAATTTCAATGCACAAGAGTTAACGGATATGCGAAAACCCGTGAATGACGAGTTTCTAAAAGCAACAACGCGATAAAATTGGCTCCATTAATAATATATAATAATATGAATACTTTAGATTTTCACAATGATCGAATTGATTCCCTGCGACCTCATCATCATCTTGTGACATCGTCGGTTCATGCTGCACTTTTTGGTCAATGGTTGTTATTATAGAACTTTTTTTGCTCTTAGAATTGAGGAAAAAAGTTCTGCAATGGGACCGTGGACCAGAAAGTGAACCATGAACTTTGGTTCGAACGAACACAGGTTCGACGAGTCCATTGCTACTTTAGCTTGCTGTTCCTAAGAACTATGTAGATCGGTAACTTTAGTTCTACTGCGGATATGAATCATTCCTAACTGCGACTTGCGACTACCAGGAAGAAATACTCCGAGTATAGCTTTCTCTTGCTAAGCTAGTAGTTATACTCTTTAACATACATTTATCTGTATTTAAAGATTCTGTTTTAGTTACTCGCAAATTGAAACTGGGTCGGAAAATAAAAACAATTTCAATATTGTCTTATATTTATTTTTAAATGCATAATGATATTTTGTCCGAGAGCTACAGAATGATCTCATCTATCCACTACTATATATTTGAATTCTATGATATTCGTATTTAGTATAATACGGAAAACACTGAGTACGATGATTTGACAATCTGAAAACAACAATGCAGATATTATAAAGTAGAAAACAGACAAACTTTACATCAAGACTATATTCACAGGTCCAGGACCACAGGTTATTCTAAATGCAGTCAGTATATTTTACAACAAAGGCATTTTATAAATACTTAAGTTGGAGAAATAGATAGATAGATACGTTTATTACAGAGACATAACAGGGAGAGAACTTATACACTAGGAAACAGAACGCAGAATAATAAGATGCATGTGTGTGCTGCAGCAAGCAAATGGCTACAGCTCAGTGAGACTTTTTTGCACATCGCGCAAATCAACACTGATTTTCAGCTGTCGCCCATTATAACAAGCCACGTGCGTACAAAACAGAGATGGTGATGACTGATAAGGATTCCATCCTGACCATCGAATACCGTTACTTATTCTGTGACGATACGTTACTTACCGACAAATAGGAATCATAAGATAGTTTAATGATACCCACAGCCCTAATATGGACTGGTTTCTGAAAGGAACAGTTATTTTAGATATTTTATATTATAGTTCATTCTAATTAATCACATTAGCGACAATCCTGTTGAGAAGACGATAAAAATGAACGATATATAATTGATCATGTTTACACTGTAATTATCTATACAAATGTTTTATTAAATTACGTATTACAATTTACAACGTACCTACATGTCATAATTAGGTTACTGGCTAGTGTTGCTACTACCTTTAACTATATCTTTCCCTATAAATAAAATAAATGAAGGTACGCAAACATAATCCTTTACGATAATTAGGAGCTTTTTAAATATTTCTATATTTGTTATAACATCGGTAAGGTCGATTTAAATTATTGAGCGTTTCATGGTGTGACGATCATCATAGAGTCAAATTTGCGAGCGGCCATTGAATCAACTGCACGGGCGGTAGTAAGTCAGATCGGCGACTAGGGAGCCCGCTATAGGCTGGGTTTCTCCTCCACGAAGTCAGTCATAAAGATGGGCTAGGATTCTGTGAGGAGCGTGACATCGGCAACAGTCCTCGGCGTGAAGTTGGACGGGACGCTGTTTCATAAGCACATGCTTTTTTCATTAGCATAGGGGAGCGCGCCACTGCGTGTTTTGGAAATATGTCGAGAATTTTTGGGTATTAGGTATCTATTGAAATGAAATTAATTTTACGAACAATTTCAATCAATTCATTCATTATCAAACGATCGAGCTATGACATAACGCGGTCTCAGTTTCAATAGTACTTTACCTGTGCCTGTGCCATGGAAATGGCAAGTAGCTTCCTGATTCGCACTGATGTGTCAGTCTGGCAGTTGTGCCAGCCTGAGTGGAACATAGCCATGGGCAGATGAGAAGCCTGCAAATTAAGACAGAATCACAGAAAGACGTTTTATTAATCTAATACTCTTTTTAAGAGAAGCGCGCAGTATTCGAGTTGCTACAAATACCAGCCCCCCTAGCCAAGTGTAATTCGTAGCGTAACGAACGTTAGATAGATCACGTGACATTTGTCAATTCTCATACTAAAATGTTCGATTTTGACAAATGTCACGTGATCTATCTAACGTTCGTTACGCTACGAATTACACTTGGCTAGGGGGGCAGGTTAGTCGATGAGGTCGTTCCAGTAAACGCAGTCAATTGCAGTACATTAATCTCTATTCATGCCACTGACGCAGCGTCCAGCTGACGGCTTACATCAGTGATCTGTGCAGTCGTCACAAAGGCACAGTGTACGTAGTAGGTATTTTGGAACAGAGATGAATGCATTAATTTGCTCTTAGTCTTTGAGTCGTCCCGCACAAGCAATTGAAAACTTAGTTAAACTGCTGTATTCAAGAAAACACTCAAGTATTTTAGTAGTAACTGAATGCTTCTTTTGAAATACTAATAATAAATAAATATTCCAAGACAAATTACACATTGCCATGTAGTCTCAAATTAAGCAAAGCTTGTACTATTGGTACTTGATAACTTAAATTCATTGTTTTTCTAATACATGGTACATAGAATACATAGAAAACACCCACACTAAGACAAGCAGACATACAAAGTTTTCAATTTATTACATAAGACATTAGCCGTGTGGTTTCCGGCAGACTAGAATAGAATCACTCCGTCTTTTTCCGTGGATGTCGTACAAGGCGACTAAAGGAAATACATTATAAAACATCGATCAGGCCTCCCCAACCCGTCTGGCCAGCGTGGGGAGTGTAGGCCAAATCCTCCTTCTGTCTAGGACGGACGAGAGAGGGTCGTGCTCCTGTAGTGGAGGCTAAAATGACCTGATAATGATGATGATGACATAAGACATTGGGGTTCGTACCTCGACAGTAAGGTCTCCAGCATTCCACATGATAAACCCTGTACTGATAAGCATCGATATCATCGTAGTCACTGTGGAAATCACGTTCACCAGAGTACGCTCTGAATTCTGCCAAAAAAATATAATTGAGGAACGCTTATAAACGTCAATTAGTAATTACTTTTGAAAATTAATAGGCTCCAAGATTTTGATGAAACTTGACAAATTGTGTCAAGTCAAGATCTCGACACCATTTTATTTGTGTCGAAAAAAAGATGAAAACGATCATGTCCTTGATCATCAAATACATTTTCCATTGAAATCAATGGAAACATACACTCAGCGTAACTACTCCCTCCACTCAACCTCCATTTTGGCCCCTTGGATTAGAATCCGGCCTGGTATAGTTGTGGATACCACATAACTATCCAGAAATTGTCTATATTTGCCACCATCCCTACTCAGAAAATGAATGAAAGCCAAAAGATTATCGACAGAGTGTCTTTTTCAACTGTAGTACGAAGAATGTTGTGATGGTGGTCTATGTCACCCTACCCTATCTCACGACCATTGTGAACTGGCATTGCGTGTCTTCATAGGAGTGTGGCACTTTGTAAAAGCCCCTTTGTCATCATCGTAAACAATCTGTATATTTCCACTGTTAGATAAAGGCATTCGTAATGCCGTTCATCAATATGAACAATCATTTTTAGGGTTCCGCACCCAAAGGGTAAAACGGAACCCTATTACTAAGACTCCGCTGTCCGTCCGTCCGTCCGTCTGTCACCAGGCTGTATCTCATGAACCGTGATAGTTAGACAGTTGAAATTTTCACAGATGATGTATTTCTGTTGCCGCTATAACAACAAATACTAAAACACAGAATAAAACAAATATTTAAGGGGGCTTCCATACAACAAACGTGATTTTTTTGCTCGCAATTGATAACGGCAATAGGTAGACACTTGAAATACTCACATAATATTTAGTTAAACAAAAATAAATAGTTAAACAAAAATAAAACAAATATTTAAAGGGGACTCCCATATAACAAACGTGTTTTTTTTGCCGTTTTTATAGATAGTACGGAACCCTTCGTGCGTGAGTCCGACTTGCACTTGGCCGGTTTAATTAACAATTCCTGTGACGGCGTCAAACATGCGATGCAACCGAGCTAATGCTAGGTTAGTTTGCTTAAATGCTAATTGAATATTTTTTCGTTGATTATTTTAAATCTCCAATTCTGCACCTGAGCATAGCTCCACTCCAGTATATCACAGATGTATAGAACCTTAAATGATAATATAATTTGCTTCTTACGAGCATTTGTGACATCAACACGATTATGACAATTATGTTGAGGAATATATGGCCGCTGAACATTATGTTACACGTCAGTTGACATTGGCTAGTGCACCTGAAACCAATTATAATAAATTATTTAGACAGACAGAAAAGGTAATGTTTAGAATGCAAAAAAATGTTCAAGTGTAGCATAGCTGGTTATACAAGCTGTTGTTATTTTGTGAACATATAAGTTGACAGACAGATATTTCCGTGTGATCACAACAAGTTCTCGATTCACAAACGCGGGGCACATTTTGCTAAAATTTCTTTTTCATCCCCCCATCTCGGAAAGAGTATTTTTGGTCTTCGATATCTGAGTGCAAAAGTAGTTTTTATCCGCTAGAGGAAAAGTAAATTTGAAGAACATCGTGTGCACTAAGTTTGTGAATTCAAAACATCATTAAACCTATTTACTTCTACCTCCATGGTGCCGAATTTATCATACAACTTTTTTAAATTTGTTAATAACTCAGACTCGGAACACCCTTGGTGTTCTTTTTTTAAATTTGCTTTGCGCGTGCAAGTTTCTTTTCACGTTATATTATACCTAAATATTATTTGTTATAATTTAAAGATTATTCTGTATTTATTCCGACTTTTCCAGAAAAATGTTTCGTATATGGCACCTAAACTCTTCAATAAATTGCCATTTGCGTTTACTTTCACCACAATTCTTTTAATAGTGTAAACGATTATCTGAATTATAAATTTTAAAAATACCTGATATCGAGAGAGAAAATAAATCTAAACTTAACATTGATATCCATTATTAAGTACATTCAATTCTTTTATTTTATTGATTATTTTTTAATTTTCCTAAATATGCTTTATGTAAGGTGATTGCGGTGTTTTAGTTTTTATAATTGACATTGAAAAAATCTGACTTCTATTATCATCATTATTATTATTATTTATCTTATTTGTGTAGGTGGTCTCTAGTTTAACTTGACCAGAGAATTAGTTATTTGTTATACAAGAGTGCAAAGTTGCTATTTAACCGCGTGCTCAATTTTGATGACCGAAAAAGATTCTAAAATTTTAGATTTTAGACGAGGAGAAAAATCATTGCACAAGATCTTTGTTTGCCCGTTGTCTAATCTTAACATTGGATTGGAAATAAAGTTGATTTTATATACCTACTAGCCGACTCGCGCAACTTTGTCTGCGTGAGACAGAGCGTTAAGAGTGAAGCGTCCATTTGAAAGGTTTTATATTTCGCCAATCTTAAAAGATAGAATGCTGTCACGAACTTTTTTCTAAAATTTTTTAAGATGAATAATTCCGTCGTAAATAATTGTTTCGTAACTTGAACCGTTTACGCAGCGCACGCAACGGAAGCTCTGAAAAGAAATATTTTTTCCCTATTTTTCATTGGTGCTCCGCTACCACCAATAGGTGGTAGCGTGATGTTATATAGCGTTCCTCGAAAATAAGCTATCTAACTCTAAAATATTTTTTCAATTCGAATGAGTAGTTCCTGAGATTAGCGCATTTAACCAAGCAAACAAATTCTTCAGCTTTATAATATTAGTATAGATAATGTTTTATTTTTTATAAATTACCTATATTAAGTATGTACAATGATACTTGATTCACTTACTAACGGTTCGTTTTGAATCGAAAAGCAAAAATCACTCTGATCCAGCTGGATTGATCAACAATCCGGCTGGATCCGGTATGATCCGGCCGGATCGATGGAAACCCGGTTAGATCCGGCCAGACGGAAAGTGATGCCGGATTGCAATCGCTATTTACATTTAGTAAAAAAAAAACTTTGTACGAGTAATTGGTTAAATCTAAGCAAATCCGTCAGAAAGGTCTGGGGCATTTTGTATAAAAATTATTAAATAAAGATTTATTATCAATTCATAAATAATATAATGCAGACAATAAAAACTAAACTAAACTGTGTAAACCTATCTTAACAAAAACTATCTAAAGTAGGTCCGTGAGGCAGCGTGCCTAAAACGCTAGCAGCGTTACCCCTTTGGATGGCGATGCTTAGCCTCTGACCCAAGTAAGCGCCGGCTCTTGGGTCCCCGGTGGCTTGAAAAAGTCTCTTTGAAATGTCTTCAAAAAGACTCAAGGCACAGGGGCCCCAAGGACCGAGGGTTTCGACTCCGAAAGGGCTGAATAGGTATTGGGAGCCGATACCTCGGTATTTTAAGATTTTGTTCTTCTCCGCCAGCTCAGCCGCCGCTCCAGCTCTCACCGTGGAAACCTGAAGATGTGACGGGGCAAGGGTGTCCACGCAAGTGGCGTCCCAAACCAGGCACCTTCCAGTCTTCCACGGCATGAGAGACATTCCGTCCGGCCTCTTGCCATCGTCACGCACGATACCATTCGGCTCTAAAATAGCCGGTACGTTGACGCTGGCAAGAGAACGGCGCAAAATGTCATTCAGAGCGGCGTGGCGGGAGAAACGTCCGGCGCTCCTTTGACAGGAAAGGCCGTGGTGGCCCAGGCGGTCGACAATAGCACCGCAAGGACAACTGTGGGTGGAATAGACATCGAGTCCCAAACGCAACGAAATTGATATGCGTAGAGTATCTGGTTCCAGAAAAGTACCCGTATTTACTGATGGGTATGCATGAAGCCAAAACCCAGATTCTTTTCTCGCGACCGCCTGCAACCTCGCACGGTCTTGTGAACCACCGTTATTCAGGAGTTTCTTATAAATATGTTCACAATTTATATTATCCCAGCTCCTTTGAATAGATAAATCGGTAGGGAAAACCGCGTTTGGAAATGCCTCCAGCCAAGCATTTCTGGCCTCTTCAAGCCCAGTGATACAATAATTGCTAAGAGACGGAGTCAGCATTTCCTGTGTGAGCTTAGCTGTGCTATAAATAGAGGATAGAAAGGCAGGCAAAGACACATCCGAAATTTTGCGGATACCCAAACCACCAAATCTAATTGGCAGTGATGCTTGAGTCCAAGAATCATCCCCAAGATTTACATTTAAAATAACTTCCACCTGGTTCTTAAGTAATACGTCTACAGAATTCATTATATTATTAAACTTCCACAGGGGACAAGAACGGAGCAAATAGGTGAATTTAGGCAGAAATAGGCAAAATTTTAAAATAAATATTGCATAATGTGAATTAATTTTTTGTAGCCTATCCGAATATTGATTGAATTTTGAAATTGAATTTTGTACAAAAAGAGGAATACCGTCATCAAAAATAGGTGATCCGAGGATATTGAGAGAATCTTTAGAAAGTAAATTTATACCCGGAGCTAAATTATTAAAGTTGTTGATTATTTTTAATTTATCAGAACTTGATACATTTTCTGATATAAAAAGCTCACATTTGTTTAAGTTAAGGTCAAGACCAATGGAATTGAACTTAGTAATTATATTGCTCAAGTCTGACAACACAACGTCAGCGTTACCACCTAGTGTTCCGTCGTCAAGGTACCAAATATTAAATTTTGAAAAAAGGTTCTGAATTACTGCATTGATTCCTAAACTGAAAATGGCTGGACCAAGAGATCACCCTGTTGACAGCCAACGGTGGAAAGTATAACATTTTCTTTGTACATCAATTTTGACGGGCTGGAGTAACACTGAGATAAATAATTGTATACCTCAGGAATATTGCACCTGGTTTCTGTCAACATGGTGTTCCTACTTATCGAGTTAAAGGCATTCTTGACGTCAATTTTAAGCAGCACCTCGCAATTGACGCTGCCAACAAAAGTACGTACGGCGTGAATAGCGGCCTCACACCCACCTTTCGTACCAAACCCTAATTGTTTCGGTTCAAAAATTGGTTGCAATTTTGAAATTATATGTTTCACACAAACCTTGGAGGCAATGCGCCTGAATGTAGACCCAACAGCGATTGGCCTAACACCACCATCTTTTTTCGACAAGGCAATTAGGTTTGCTCCATATAAAATTGGGGCTATCTCCTCGGTTACCCTGCCAGCAAGCATAAAGTTGATTAGAAGAGTTATTGATGTAATTAGGCGTTTGCCTGAATCACCAACAGATAACGAAGTCAAATCTTTTAAATGTTGTGGAGAAATACCATCTAAACCAGCCGCTGAACCAGGTTTGAATGAGAAGATAGCAGCCAAAACGTCTTTTTCTGAAATATGAAGGCACATTCCAGGGTCAACTGGAGGTTCTGAATTACGAGGTGCTGCAGGAGCTGAGGGGTGTTTACTCTTAAGAGCTGCTAATGTGTCCGGAGAATCTGGTGATAGGACGTCGCTTGAAAAAAGGAGCCTAGCAGCACCTTTAAGGTCCCCGTCGCTAATCTTGCATTCAACATTTCTGAATATATTGTGGTCCTTTTTGGGCCTTCTAGAAGACGGTATTATGTTCAGAGGTGACCGACAATTATTTTTTATTTTTTGTGTCAGAGAGAGATTGGAATGGTCAGAGTTAACGTGAAGTATACCGAATGAAAAAGTAAAGAGCTTCTGCCAATCGGACACAGCATTTGATTCGACACATTTTGAAATTGTGGATGCAAGGGCTAAAGCGACAGAGGATCTAGCACTGCGAGGAATCCTCTTGATAAGGGGCGTCGAGTTTTTTAGTAAATAAATATAATAAATAAATAAATATTGTCAAACAAATTACTCAGCGCCATCTAGCCCCAAAGTAAGCGAAGCTTGTGTTATGGGTACTAGACAACTGATAAACATACGTAAATACATTTTTTTTTTTGTAAATACATACTTATGATACATAGAAAACACCCAGACTAAGACAAACTAACATGTTCATGCACACAAATGTTTGTCCTATGTGGGAATCGAACCCACGAGCGTTGGTGTCGAAGCCGCGTTATTGACCGCTACGCCACCGAGCTCGTCATAATATTTATTATTTAATATTTTTTATACAAAACATTTTTATACTACGAAGGGACTAAAATTCTTACCACAGAGTCCGCGAATGCATATTGATGCCAACCTTGAAGGATTCTTCGTATCTTTTCTCCATTACATCCAGAGGTTCATCCTTTTTAAAAATATCATCGAGACTATAAAAGTAGCTCCGTAGTTGTTTGTACTGGTGTTCGAGACAAATGATGGTGGTGATGAGGATGATGAGAATCAAAAAGGCTCTGATCATGGATACCCACCACATGATGTAGTTTATTATCCTCACGATACCAGCTAATAGAGAATGGTCATTCACATCCGGCCACACTGTGACCACTGTGACAAAACTAGCACCTAAAAAGAATGAAATCTAAAAAGAAATCTCTTCAGAATTAGATTAACTTTGACTTATTAAAAAAACTGATACATGTTTGGTTGATTTTGGCGAGTGAGGTAAGATAAGTATTTGTGTGTTTGTTTATAAACTTTATTGCAATAATAACAGTGGAAGTAATTTATTTTTGAGCAAACAATCATTTACAAAAATATATTATTATACAAAAAGATAATCATCGTGAATCGGAGATGAAGGAGATATATATTTTTTGAAAAATGGAAAAATTCGCCTGCCACCCCTGGGTGGGGGCAGGCGAATTTTTCCATTTTTCAAAAAATATTTATCTGGCAAGTTGGCCAAGACAACTATTTAAATAATAATAATGAAGGAGATATGACTCTAATGCGTGATATGACCTTAAAAACTTTTATCAATAAAAACAGCATCAAATCTTGCCATGAAAAAAAATATTTGACCATTTGTTCACAAAAATATTAGATACCTGTGTGAATATACTGCACCAATCCATCAATACCGTAAGTAACAATAGCAAACCCACAAGTACCAAAAAGTGCCAGACCATAGAACCGAGATTTTTTTATACTATCCTGTTCTATCTTTTCATCATTATAGTTCTCTTTCAGCTCTATGACCAATGTTTTGAGTATCTCCCTAAAAGTATCCTGGTAGTATGTTAAAATGAGCCCAAAGCTGCAAAGTATTGGATGAGAGACATTGAAAATCTTGCTATCAGATTTTTGTTTTTCATTAAAATTTTCCTGATTAAAGACGGATGCTATTTCTGCCCCGATAAAAATCCAGATTGTTATGTTAAGGAACATTGATAGTACACTATGACATTTCATGAACCATACAGGAACTGCTAATTTCCTGACCCAGAAGTTCGGCCAGCCGACAATATACACGAATCTATAAAGTTTCTTGTAATATTCGACTGTCTTATTTGATTTAAAATCAGTGGTTTCATATTGTCGACTCATGTTGGATAGTTGATTTGACCAGAAATGGATTTAATTTGAGAAACATAAGGTTTTATAGTCTATTCTACATATATTGAGAAATATATATTTACTAGAATCATAGGGTTAATTATTATATTAATCGGTGTATGATTACAGTTACCTATTAATTGGATACTTGATTGACATACTTACGCACGCTGCTATTTGGGTAACAGAGCAGAGATGGATTAGCTTGTATTTTTTTTTCTCATTTTTGTCATTGTGCTCTACGACGCATACTTACTATTTAGTACTATATTGTACATCAATGTATATTACTCATGCGGTGGTGTAGGTGACCAAGTATAACTGTCTCCTTCACACGCGATGTAACCAAAGAGTAATATAATGCGGGGGAATGTGTAACCTGTGGTGTGTGTAACATTGAGCTTTCGTATGAGACTCATAGTCGAAGGAACTATGTGTCTGAGCCATAACTGACTCCTGGGTACACATACTGGCCGAAAACATTCGGCATGAGATACATCGAACGAGAAGATCTTTCTCAATTTCGCTAACTACCGCTACCGCCTAAGACTCTTACGCCTATGCTTTTAAAATAAGCGATAGAGCAATAATGTGCCAATACACACAGGGAGGTGAAGGAATCTAGGGGAATTAGGGAACAGAGTGACTGTTAGATAGAGAGATGGATCGAAATATCAGTGCACCCATCTGCTGCATCAGAGAGGCACTCAGTCTGCATCTTGTTTGGCTTTAATCTTTTGAATCAGTTGTTTTGCAACTAAAAATTCTAAATCTGTGTCTGTTCGATATTTCATGAAATTATTATTAGCCTGGAACATTATTATTTTAATTGAGCCATTGTATAACAATCATAGGATTATTTAATTATCAGAATTTCTGATTAGGTACTTCAGGAATTTTGATTATCTCGTACAAATATCACAAGTGGATTTATGTTATTTATAAATTATAATTTGTTCTTGCGTTGTATTTTATGTAGGTACGCGGATTTTCAAACATGCGCGTAAAAATAAATCATTTGAATTGATTACTAATAAGGATTTTGTATATTTTTCACCTATACCACACCCTGGCTACTCCATACAAAAAACTGCAGCATAAGCTATGATAATTACTTTCATTAATTATCATAGCCTAATTAAAATAAAAAAAATTAAATATTTCTGGACAATTTACACAGCGCCATCTAGTCCCAAATTAAGCTCAAAGCTTGTACTATGGGTACTAGATAACTGATATTATACTTAAAAAAATTGTTTTTGTAAATACATACCTACATATAATACATAGAAAACACCCAGACCAAGACAAACAGACATGTTCATGCACACAAATATTGGTCTTGTGCGGGAATCGAACCCGCGATCTCGGAGTCAAACTGGCCATTGCTAACCATTCGACCACCGAGCTCGTCGTAGCTCGTCGCTCGTCTAATTATATTAGCTATGATAATTACTTTCATTAGACGGGCCGTATCCTCGTTTATCACCTAGTGGTACAAAAAAGGTGCATATATAATCTCTAACTTGATTGTTTGGCACTGGAACCTTGTGATATCGAGATACCAAGTTGAGACCATTTATAAGCAATATCCAATTTAAAGGTGCTTGCATAAAGCGTCAGGTTACTGGTCTCTCGGAATGACAAAATAAGCGTATGGAATAAAGTACAGTTTGCTTTGAATTCACACGTACCGGCTACTAATATGGCTAGTAATCGGGCTCCGTATCTAACCCTTTTTATATGGGGCATCGCGACCAAGCTTGATCTTTTGTGCAATATGCATTGTATAATATCATCATGGCCGTGTGGTTTCCGGCAGACTAGAATAGAATCACTCCGTTTCTTCCCGTGGATGTCGTACAAGGCGACTAAGGGAAATACATTATCAAATATCGATCAGGCCTCCCCAACCCGTTTGGCCAGCGGGGGGAGTGTAGGCCAAACCTCCTTCCGTCTAGGACGGACGAGAAAGGCTCGTGCTCCTGTAGTGGAGACTAAAATGGACCTGATGATGATGAATGATGATGATGCCCCAGGCAAGTCCGATCTTTGTTCATAGAAAAAAAGACGCTTTTGCTTTATTTCACAAATATTTATTTCTAAGTAACAATAAATATATAGTCACATGCTAATTGAAACATATTTTCAGCTATCACCATTTCAGAAAGAGGGAAATGGCGAAAGTAAACCCTGTAACGGCCATTGTAATTAATAGAATACTGAGAATACTGAATACGATGACTTCACAATCTGAAAATAAAAACAAGAATAAACAAAAAAAAAATTCTAGATTTTTTTATATGTGAGGGGGGCAAACGAGTATGTGGGTCACCTAATGGAAAGCAATCACCACCGCCCATGGAGATCAGCAACAACAAGGGGTCGCCAATCTGTTGCTAGCCTATACTCCTTCCTTACTTTCTGGTGACCTCACTCAATCGCAGGAACACAACAGTTCTCAAGGGAATTGTTATTTGGCTGCGGTATTCTGTGTGGTGGAGGTACTTCCGCAGTCGGGTAGTTTAAGAATGCTTGCCCTACCTCTTTACATTACATTTACACACAACCCTCAAGGGAATTGATATCAGTCAGCGGTATTCTGTGAGGTGGAGGAACCTACCCAGTCGGGCAGCTTACAAAATACGGTATATCCTACCTCCCTATTCGCCAGAGCCTTGTTTGCCAGTCAGCAGGTTGCACTTGGCTTTGTTTCAAAGATGTTGATGCATGACCTCTTCCACTCCATACATACGTACGGCATACGAACAGTACAAAGGTCGAAGGTCGTGTGTTTGACGTGCTCGTTGTACTAGCTATACTTAGATTGGGACTAGATGGCGATGTGTAATTTGTCCAGGAATATTTTAGTTATTTAATGTCCAAATTTTAATCTTACCGTCACATAGGTTTGATATGATACTTCAATGATACCAAGACTCCGAATGGCGACTCGCCTCTAAAACAAATCAAAATACAATAGTGGTACTCTAAGATGTTGTTATATATAGATGCGTTTTACCTGCCTCCATTGAGTCAAGAAGAAAGCTAATTGCCCGGCATTCACTCAGTCCCGCGTCATTTACCGTCGCAGTCGCGGTAAGACGATACCGCTACTCAAAAACAATGATTGAAAAGTTGTTGTAGTTGTAAATAAAATGCCTTTCTGTGTTTTTAACAGACTCCAAAAAAGGAGGTTCTCAATTGAGAAAAAGAAATACTATTTTTTTTAATGATTGCTACTTCATTACTCCGTCATTTATAAACCGATTTGAAAAAAACTTTTTTTATTTGAAAGCGTATACTTCCAGATTGGTCCCATTTTTTATTTCATATTATAAAATTCAGTTCGGTTAGTGTTTTTAACTTTTTAGTGGTGCATACGATTAAAGAGTAATTTGTGGAGTCGGTTTATTTGCATTGCCGACCTTGTGTTCACGTTCTTTTCCTTTCTTTGTGTACTGCATGTACAATTGAGTAAGCATTTTGTAGTAAATTTTTACAGCCGTGATGTTCGCCTATGGCTTCGTGACATCTTCGAGTTTGTTGAGATTTATTTATATATCAGAAACATTTTTGAGCAGGCAGTGATTTTTCGCGACTTTTAAAATCTAACACAGAATACTCATGAATAGAATACATACCTGTGCTCGCATCATAGCCAAAACAGCAAGTTTCCTGGCGCGGAGACCTTCCTTCCCGTAACAGTTCTCCCATCCTGAACCGTACATAGCTAGGTCTAGATTTATCGCCTGCAATATGATTCATAAATATTTTAATGCAGGTTACAAACAAGTATACAGCTCGGCGGATGACCCTGCCTATGAACACGTGCAATACCAGAGGCGGAGGTAAAATGTCCTTCACGATCTCTTTGAAGGACCCCATTTGCAGGGTTTGCTGGGAAAACTTCGACAGGGTGTTTATTCACAAATTAATAGTATACAGAAGAACTAGGTACCCTTTATTGTATTACAACAAATACCGATTCATGATCTTGAAAGTACTTAAAAAACTTCTATAAAATTGTAACAATAATCCCTATTAATATCCATCGTCTTCATCATCATCAGCCTGTATCTACCCACTGCCGGATATAAACCTTCTCCAATGCTCTCCATCAAATAAGATCCTCCGCCTTTCGCATCCAGCCGCTTTTAGCCGCTTTTTATATTCACCGGACCATCAAGAAGGAGGGCGGCCTCCACACCTTCGTCCCCATCTGCCATCACTTACTCGGCAGTTGTGACCGGCCCATTGCCGCTTCAGCTTGCAAACTCTGAAGGCTATATCGACAACTTTGGTTCTCCGTCGAGTTTCTTCGTTCCGGATTCGATCCCTCAGAGAAGTTTAATATCCTTACTATTGTGCTAATATTATAAATGGAATAATGAGTTTCTTCCGCTTTCACGCCATAAGTACCAAACATCATACATCATATTAGAAGTCTAGAATAAATAATTGGATACTTTTTATCTCAATAAAATTAACTGATCCCGATAGATGACTAAAAGCAACTATTACTTAAACTGTGCTAAAAGTTTGCACGATAACTGACATTTGAGCGGGCGAAGATGCGGGCGGTGCTAGTAGTATATGAAACTAAATCTATCGCATATAAAAATAGACCTATCCGAAAATTCGATGATTGCATCAAATTTCAGTTTTATTATGGATACTAATTGGCTTGTTTGTTGCACTTTCAGGACCAGTTTTCAATATCATTATTTAGATGTAGTAAATAGGTCGTACGTTCTCCTGCCTATAAACTACCTACCTGTTCAATTCCAGCTTCATCATCATCATCATCAGATCATGTATAGTTTTCGAGATTTTGTGTTTAATCAGTAAGTGAGTGACTGACCTTTCGTATTTATACATGTATATAGATAGAATAAAAAACGTTTTTAAGTTCTGAGCAGGTTCATATACTTGCCTCTGTTGTAATATCTCCAGCAGACAACATGAACAGTCCGGTGCAGATCAGAAACCCTACGGAGGTCCACACGGTGACTATCACACTGCCTATGGTATGCTCGGTCATCTGCAAAAAAGTTCAAATGCTCCAAAATGTTCTGTGCCATGCTTCAAACCAATTTCTACGCTTCAAACCATATCTTTTAAACATATCGTACACATTTTGCTGCGTTATAAAATAGCCACCACCTGTAAACAAGAATATTTTTTTTCTTCAAAGAATCTTTTCTGTTGTTGATAGAACAAAAAAAAATTGTTACTATGTTTCACTCATCAAGCCCTTTCATTTGATAACCATATCATATGGAGTACTTACGACAGTCACAGCCTGGAAGAATACATTTTTTGGGAGATAAGATTATGTCGGACGTGAAACAAGCATACGGCCCCCTTGTTGTACTGGTAAAGCGGTTAACATAACGTATAGACAAAGGCTGCTCAATTATTATTGAATGACGGCCATAATTTCAATTTCTTATCAGCTGGGAGTGAGTTTAAAATCGCATCGAAACGTCGAAAAACCCTATCGCGTGTCGTCGACCATGCTGTTGGTCAGTGGCCCGCGTGCCCAGGATAGAGCAGCCATGCTTTAGATGCTTGCAATACATTTGGACAGACTACCGTCGGTAAGTTGGTTTGTGGGTTCGCAAGTTGAAATAACGCTCGCGCGTCGTCGCCACCGCCACTGCCAACGCAGCAACTTCTTCCTCCCTAGTGACCTCGCTTACTCGCAGGAACACAACAAGTCTCAAGGCCAATTGCCTTGAGACTTGTTGTATTCCTACGAGTAATTATTTGGTTGCGGTATTCTGTCAAGCGGAGGTATTTCCCTAGTCGGGCTGCTTATAAACACGTTATGCCCTACATCTCTTTCACCGAAGCCTATCGGCATTGTTGGTCTGGTGCACTACGTGCAGGAAGAGTTCGCTTTGACTCAAACGATGTTGGTAATCACTTACACCCCAAAATTTTTTTTCACGCTTTACAGTAATTTACAGTTAGTTTGAAACGTGACAGCGATCCAGTTTCAGCTGTACATCCTGAGACTGTTATTATACTGACCACCATCTGGAATAAGCCGACCGCCAGCATGGAGGTGTTCAGAAGCATCTGGCCGGTGTACACAGTGCTGCACGCCTCTTGGATCAATGGTATACACCTGGATGAAGATGCAATGCAGATTTTGTAAGAATAAAAGAAAAAAAACATTTACACAGCGCCATCTAGTCAAAAAATAAGCCCAAAGCTTGTTCTATGGGTACCTACTAGACAACTAATAAATGTACTTAAATACATTATTTTTTTGTAAATACGTACTTATAATACATAGAAAACACCCAGACCAAGACAAACAGTAACAAGAATATTGTAAATATTCTATAGCTCCCGCTTGTAAAACTCCGGTCGAGTGGTTTCCAATTAAATTCGTCGGCAACCTTATTCATCCCTCTGCTGGGATACGAGTCTCCCCTCAATCGAAGGGGGTTAAAGTACTAGTTTGTTACTGCATACTAATTCTTTATTATTGGGGGTCAAGGTCTCCAAATATTTTTGTCTCTGATTCAGCCCCATACAACCATTTCAGTTGTAGTGTAGAAACTGTTACTTTTTGATGTTACTACACAGGTAACAAAAATAGTAGCTGTGTCTACCTTGTTTTGACACCTCGACAAAAAGTGGGGAATTTAAGAAACATAAAAGTGGTTACATTTTAGAAAAGATGTTTCGTAAAATTATAGTAACATTGTTAACAGATTGTTACAGTTTTGAATGAACGATAATCGAATGATTGAACGTTTAATGCAACTTAAATCTGACATCATTTTACTTTTATGTCAAAGTCATCGGCCATTACAAGTTAATATAATTATTCATTGTTTGTTACGGTAAATTTTAAATTCATTATAGTTATTTACAAAATGCGCAAGTTCGTTTGTCGAGGGAATTTGGAATATAATTCCAAATAATAAAGGCGCCGGCGATTTATAAAGACTTAAGATAAAACATTTACTTTTTTGTTAATTTTGTGATAATAAAAATTAATTTCCAAAGGCGTTATTATTGCTAATTAGAGAGTTTAAATTATTTAGATCTAATATTTATTTTAGGATACAATATTTTTTGCAAAAACATGCATTTATTTTGTTTTGATTTCAATTTAATTGATTTTGTAAGGCTATCACAATGTTCAGTTACTAAGTCGACACAAAGTGTACTTATTGCTCAATTCAGTAACAAAATCTATTATGGCCGACGGAATAATCCGTTGTCAGTGGTTCCCAACATGTATCCAAGTACCTATCTACTCGTATATGCTGTCGTCATGCAGATTCAGCAAGTGACTGACCATGAGCGTAGATAGATTGATAAATTCTGTACTGGACACAATATTAGAAAATAAGTTAAACAGAACAGTATTAGTTCACATTAATAATCACAACAATTCAGATTAATGATCGCCAATATGGCTTTCGCCAAGGTTTCGGCTGGTGATCTTCTGGTATATTTGACTCACCGTTGGGCGGAGACAGCAGAAAGCAAGGGCGAGGCTTTGGCTGCTAGCCTAGATATAGCAAAAGCCTTTGATCGGGTGTGGCATAAAGCGCTACTATCCAAGCTTCCTTCTTTTGGGTTACCCGAGAGACTGCACATGGATTGCCAGCTTTCTCACTGGGCGGATCATTAAAGTTGTGATTGACGGTGCACGTTCCGATCCATTACCCCTGAACGCTGGTGTGCCACAAGGCTGCGTATTGTCCCCCACATTGTTTCTTCTGCATATCAATGACTTGCTGCATGTATGCAGCATCCATTGCTATGCAGATGACAGTACCTTGGACGCAAAATAGAGTCTATGCAATGTTTCTCGGGATTGCGTCGATGAGTACCGAACAAAACTTGTGTCTGAGATTGAGACGTCTCTTGGACACGTCTCTGACTGGTGTAGACTGAACTTAGTCCAGCTGAATCCCTCAAAGACACAAGTTTGTGCGTTTACCTCAAAAATGTCCCCATTTGACGTATCTCCCAGATTGGAAGGTACTCCCCTCACTATTAGCTCCAGCATTGGTATCTTGGGTGTTGACATATGATGGTGATGTTCAGTTCCGTGGTCACTTGGAGTGCAAAGCCAAATTGGCCTCTAGGAAAATTAGCATCATCTGTAAAGCCAGACGGTATTTTACACCACAACATCGCCTTCAACTTTATAAAGCCCAAATTAGGCCTCATATGGAATACTGTTCACATCTCTGGGCTGGTGCGCCCCACTTTGCTCCTTTTGACCGCATACAACGAAGAGCTGTTCGAATCGTCGGTGACCCAATGATTTCTGATCGGCTGGAGTCTCTCTCTACACGCAGAGATGTTGCATCTCTTTGCGTTCTATATAAATTATACAACGGGGAGTGCTCGGATGAGCTATTTGAATTGATACCTGCCGCTGAGTTCCACTATCGTACAACTCGCCATAAATTAAAATTCCATCCTCATCATCTCGATATTTGGCGATCGACTACAGTACGCTTTTTAAGACATTTTCTACTACGAACTGTGAAGTTGTGGCATCAACTTCCTCCAGCGGTATTCCCAAATAAATACGACATGGGCTGATTTCTATGAGCGGTGGTGATTGCTTTCCATCAGGTGACCCACATGCTCTGCTTGCATGCTTATGCATTAATATGCTTGCCCCGCTCTCATATAAAACAAAAACATTTTGTCGGCTCCGTAGCCTAGTGGGTAGTGCACCTGCCTGCGAAGCTCGCGGTTGTGGGTTCGGTTCCCACCCAAGGCAAACATTTATGTGGTGAGCATTTGTATTTGCCTTGTGTCTGGATGTAAATTATCTATAACGGTATGTATTTATATTTGTAAATATATCAGCTGGCTGTTACCCATAGCACAAGTTTACTAGAAGCTTAATTTGGGATCATATGGCCCTGTGTGAAATATCCCCACATTATATTATTATTACATTAAAGGTGTGCAAAGACGAAAGATAGTACGAAGTGTAGATGTAAGGTGAAGATGTCGGAGTTCCATGATTCTCTTTCCTCCTTTGAGCTGAATGAAGCTCCTTTTCTTTAACTGCGTGGAGTCGTCGGTAATAAGTAGTTGTATGTCTAAAATAGCACTCAATTATCAGATAAAATGTTTGAGAACATACTGAACTTTTTTAATAGGAATCGAATATTCTAGAACTGTGTACTAGTTTCGACTATGTTACAAAACTAAGTTAATTAATGTGCACATTTATTTGTATCTCTTTATACACAAAGTTTAATAACATTCTAGGAACAAAAATGTAGTCACAGTGTAAACACTTTTGGGTAGTTTTGTTCTTGATATCATAACGTAGTAACAGTGTGGATATATTTACGAAACATTGTTATCAAAAGTTAGTCTGACACATTTAAGTCGCGAAGTGTATACTCTGTTACAATATTTTGAGGCTAAACCTCACGCAGGCACAAAGCGTAGTAACAATTACGACATTGCAACCAGTCGATTATTTTGTTACCGAAATTTTAGTCACCACGACCGGATTTGGTTGTATGGGGCCCCTTTAAGTAGAGACCACAATAAGGAAAATTATCTACTAAAGTAATAATAGTTCTGTTAACTCTATATTTTTTAATGTGAATACGTCTTTAAAATTGCTGCCATTGGGAGGTGATTAAAGAAAAACCGGCCAAGTGCGAATCGGACTCGCGCACGAAGGGTTCCGTACCATTATCTAGAAAAACGGGAAAAAAATCAAGTTTGTTGTATGGGAGCCCCCCCTTAAATATTTGTATTATTTTTATTTAATTATTTATTTTTAAAGTGAATATATAACTATATATTATGTGAGTATTTCAAGCGTCTACTTATTGCCGATATCAATTGCGAGCAAAAACGAGCAAAAATATCACGTTTGTTGTATGGGAGCCCCCTTAAATATTTATTTTATTCTGTGTTTTAGTATTTTTTGTTATAGCGGCAAGAGAAATACATCATCTGTGAAAATTTCAACTGTCATGAGAACAGCCTGGTGACAGACGGACGGACGGACGGACGGACAGCGGAGCCTTAGTAATAGGGTTCCTTTGTACCCTTTCGGTACGGAACCCTTAAAATGATAACAAAATCGGAGTATACAGCTACAAATCTATCATCTCCATCCAAAATTGACTGACCACTGGATAGATAGATGAAGGATCAAATAATTTATTACCTACGCTAAGTAAGGACTATGGAAAATCGCGTGCGGGGGACGGAGAAGCGCTGCCTTTTAAGATAATTTTAGTGCATATATACAGCCTCATCCCATTTTTATTTATTTATTTGTTATTATATCTACTTTATATTTGGCGTTGTAGTTTCCGGCAGACTAGACTACAAGGCGACTAAGGGAAATACATTATCAAATATCGATCAGGCCTCCCCAACCCGTTTGGCCAGCGTGGGGAGTGTAGGCCAAATCCTCCTTCCGTCTAGGACGGACAAGAGAGGGTCGTGCTCCTGTAGTGGAGACAAAATTTTACTTACCATACTCCTCCGAAACGGCTTGACCGATTCTTATGAAATTTTATATACATATTCAGTAGGTCTGAGAATCTGCTACTATCTCTTTTTCATACGCCTAAGTGATAAGAGTTGTCAACTCCTAACATTTATTTTTTAATTTTTTGGACAATTTTTTTTTATATTTATAATGTGGCTTTAAAAATACATACAACCCTTCTACCATCAACCCCTTCTATGGTAAAATAACGTTTGTCCGGTCAGCTAGTTTTTACATAATATCTCCTCGTATATGGCATACTACTGCAATCTTACCCTAAAGTCACCACATGCATTTTGATCCCAGTCTTAAACCCAGTTTCATACTTCATTTCTTTTTCCTCTTGAGTCAATTTATTGTCTTCAAATATAGCATTTAAGCTATAGAAGTAACTGCAGAGGTTCCGATACTGCATGCCGACGGAGATGGCTAGCAGCATGACAATTATGAAAGCCGCGTACACGCGGGCCATGGTGCACCACCACAGGCAGTAGCTGATGATCCTGACCACGCAGGCCGACGTCCGCTTGTCGGTCACGTCAGGCCACGCAGTTATTACTGGGGCAAATGTGGCGCCTAGAATTAACATCAACAATCAACGTGTAGTTATTATATGTTTATGTTATATTCAGTGGAACTGAGCTAGCTAAATTTTAAGTTTTCTAGTGCTTATATTTTATATGAAACACTACAGGACGTTTTATGGTTCTCAACGGTGATTGTTTAACAAAAGATGGGCCCAGCCGAATCACTGATCGATCATCAAGGTATTAATGATGTCAAAATTTCCTCCATTCTGAGCAGGGGCGCCGGCTTTTAGAAAACCTCATGGGTGCTCATGCTCATTTGATGACTCGAAAAAAACGAAGTGTGAAACCCACAAACACCCAGACCCAACACAACTATCTGTTTCATCCGCAAACATTTGTGTTGGTGCGGGAATCGAACCCGCGACCCTTGCGTCTCAACCGGTGCTCTAAACCACTGTGCTAAACGGGTCGTCGGGTAATAAAAAAGCGCCCATCCCTAAAAGGCCATTACTGATCTGTTTCTTGATGTCTATTCTCAGGGGGTGCTCGGCACCCACTGTTCATTTCTCATGGGTGCTCGAGCCCCCGAGCACCCACGGAGTCGGCGCCCCTGATTCTGAGAGTACCGACAATAAATGCGGAGATCTCTAGAAAGGTTATGATCACATTACCATTGTATAAAATGTTGCAATAATCTTAATGTTATATTTTGGCTGGAAATAAGATGAATGATCCAAGTAGCTTGCTCATACATCTCTGGGAGGATCTTTCCTTGAACAAATATTCCTGGCTATCTAAGTAAATATAGTATATTTCTAATTTAGATTTTTTTAAATCTATGTCGGGTGGCAAACAAGTATAGTGCCCGCCTGATGTGAATCATTTACTTTAGCCATATTATGCTCGCAACATGAAATATCGCGCGCGCTCCGCCACCTCTGCCACAAGAGCGGATCCACCGTTGTGGGCACGGAGGGCATGCCCACAAAAAACCCTTAGGAAAAAAGGACAATCAAATTCAAAAGTCCTTCATAAATCATGATTAACTTTTCATGATTTTTATGAATGAAAAATGAGCAAATTCGTACTCCGATTCGTCTTGGTCGATTTTTAGGTGGCTGTGATCTGAACCTCTTTTGAGGGCTGGATCAGCGCCTGCTCTGCCAACGCAACAACTCCTTTCTGGTAGAGCAATTGTTGTCGCAAAATAACAATTAAATAAATTATTAACCCAATTGTTACTACTGAACTTTATTATTACTTACATAAGTGTACTTTTGCGACAAGAATTCGTTTATATAAAAAATAAGTTCATTTGAATTTTTAATGAAAGATCTTTCCAAACATAATGTATTAGCAAGCTACTAGTAGCTTATTGATTGTAGTTTCTGACATCAATCACCTTAAATAATACCTTGCAGTCTTACAAGTCGTCGCCGTTTTTTTTTTTTTTATTATTATACTACGTTGGGTGGCAGACAAGCATACGGCCCGCCTGATTTGAAGCGGTTGCCGTAGCCATATTAACGCTCGCAACATAAAATATCGCTCGCGCGCCGCCACCTCCCGCTGCCAGCACAGCATCTCCTTCCTTTCTGGTGACCTACTCAGTCACTCGCAGGAACACAACAACCCTCAAGAGAATTGTTATTTGGCTGCGGTATTCTGTGAGGTGGAGGTACATTACATACCCAGTCGGGTAGCTTACAATTAGACTCCCTACCTCTCTTTTCGCCAGAGCTTCGTTTGTCAGTCAGCAGGGTGCACCGCGTGCAGTTGAAGTTGGCTTAGGTTCAAAGATGTCGATGATCCACATACACCCCATTTTTTTTATTAATACGAAATGTGTCTCGGAGGACGACAACATATTTACCTGTTTCGAAATGTTGTACAGTGGCTTCAATACCGAACCACACAAGAGTCGAGTTGCACACCACTACTATGGCTGTGCCGTATGCCTTCACTTTCTTGATCATAGCTTTTTCGACCTCCTCGTCGTTATAGATCATCTTCAAATCTCGGCCCAATGTACGCATCAAGTACCTCACTTTCTCCATATTCTTGTCTATAAATGAGAAGTAGAAGTAAAGCAGAAAAAGAGAGCAAGCGAGTAAAAATCTGTCCCCTTCCTGTTTAGGAGTCAAGTTTGGTTGAGTGAAGAATGACGCCAATTGGAACAAAATGTTTAAGAGAGTTGCGATGCCATTAAATCTCACAAGAGGCCTGTGGATTTTTACAAAAGTTTTGGACAATTTTATGTCTTCTACCCAGAAATTAGACATGCCAGCTAGATATGTCAGCATGTTAATTTTGGAGAATAATTCCTCAGTTTTAGTCGGCATTTTCGTGACTGACGACGTAACAACTAAGGCAGGATTAAAGTGAGAGAATTAACACATTCATTTTTAAACTAATTACTATTAAATTATACTTTCCGTAGGTGTTAATTTAGGACTTTTACGATACTGAATATTTAAACGTCTACTCCTTCCAATGAAAGTGTTTCTAATTATCTCATTGTAATGCAATAGCCTCAGAGTTGTATTAAGTATATCATTATCAATTATTATGCAGGAAATAAAGCTCTCAGAAGGTAAACTACCGTACCCTGAAAAGAGTTGCATCCGTCTCTTTGTCAAAAGTATCCATACACGCAGCTGCCTTCGCTGCCAAAACAACAACATGAGCTGTATTATTTGACTCGGATCTCGAAGTAAGGAGAAGTGATGGTAAAAATACTCTTAGTACAACGGCTTATTATGGGGTCGATGAATATCTCAACGACATCGAGGTCTGGAAATAATTCAGCAGGAACACATAATATTAAAATTTAATAGATTTAAATCATAAATTGTGAATTTACATGTTAACTTTAAATTATTTTATGTAATTGATGATCTAAAAAAAAATTTGAAAAAAAGAAAAATACATTCTTAAACACTACACAAAATACAAAAGTATAATAAGATTTTGATTTATATAAATGTAAGACGTGTCAAAGGGACCATCGTACCTACGTCTATCGTACGTATCGGACATACGTTTGAGTTTACGGATACGGCGTGTTTCTTTGCGTATACAACAATACTGGCGGAAATCTGCCATTTTCTCATCTTTGCATGACAGTAGCCACACACGCACAGTCATCTTTAGAGCCAAAGCCAACATTATATCTACTATTTCAATAAGTCCAGCTCTGTAAAAATGTGTAGGTACAAGTTAATTAATGTTAATGATATATTCTTGTCACCTTCGCATTAAATTCTTCTTCAATTCTTTTAATGTCTTCGTAATGTATGAATAATAATCATTTATTAAAAAGTATTGGAATAATAATTAGGAACCCTTTCGTAAGTACAGTGCAGTATATAGAACAGTACCTAACCTACTTCAACTTCCTACCTACGTTCGAAATTAGACAGATGAAGTAATTTATAATAACATTGGATACGCCAATGATATTATAAATCATTCGCTCACTGCTGGATTGTAAAACTGGCATCAAAAATGTTGCGTTACGTATCTCGTGAACGAGGCACACATAAAGCTTTTAAAACAAAAAATACGATGCGTTTTGTCGAAATACCTATGATAAAAAAAATTTAGACTGCTATAAACTCTAGCTAGAGTCGATTTCTGGTGAGAACTATTTGCGATGGTCGAAAAACTGTCTATATATTTACATGATAATTGAAAAAGCAAAAATAGCTATATTTTAGTAAAGTTCCTTTAGCACAAGGCCGGATTATCGTCAATGGCAACGTTAGTGTAGTTTTGGACGTATATCGTTCTTATTATAATTAAAGTGTATTTTAACGTAGGTGTGTGTTTTTAAATCTGAGAACTTATAGTCCGCAAACAGCGTACTCTGTAACGGTATAGTTTTGGGGAGTAAGTGGCTCACC
This sequence comes from Hypsopygia costalis, assembly GCA_937001555.2. Classification (NCBI taxonomy): domain Eukaryota; kingdom Metazoa; phylum Arthropoda; class Insecta; order Lepidoptera; family Pyralidae; genus Hypsopygia; species Hypsopygia costalis. The sequence goes on from OW443331.2 coordinate 1,783,093, forward strand.
ACGATTTTAGAGCCAAAGCTAACCTCACCTTCTACCGACTAGCAAAAGAGGCTCTGACAAAATAGAGGTAGGGTACTGCACAGCGTATTTGTAAGCTGTACGACTGGAGAAGTACCTCCACCTCACAGAATGCCGCAGCCAAACAACAATTTCCTTTAGGGTTGTTGTATACCTGCGAGTGAGTGAAGTCATCTGAAAGAAAGGAGTTGCTGCATTGGCAATGGAAGTTCCAGCGCGCGAGCGATGTTTCATGTTTCGAGCGTTAGTTTGGCTAAAGTCACCACTTCACATCGTTGGTCGTATGCTTGTCTGCCACACAATGTAGTATAAAAAATACAGCATATTGTGCTTATTGCGGAGCTCTCGTACTGTTATAACCTAGGTATGTACAGAATAGTGCTAGCGTCATATCATCTATGTCAGCAATTCTATCAGAGTCCGTTTGATTAATATATTTTAGTTAGTCAGTCTGGTTCAGAGCTCCCGCGAGATAGGTTGCAAAAAGGTCTCCTCATTATATACCGAAATATAATGTCCTTCAGTTCATTTAGTCTTTTTTTAAAAAGCCTTCGAGGAGACCTCCTATAACATTTGGTGGCAGCGGTGGGATGCCGAAAATATTCCAGTGCCGTGTCCGTATAATCCGCCGACCAGACTCACCATAAACTATTTTCCAAAACTTTTTCGTTTTAAATAAGTGAAAGTGCTAAAGTGAAATAAGTGCGTGAAACTCACCTTCAAGCAACACTGTTGCTCTCTGGTTCATATACCTACTTACCTGCGCTGCACATCCAGCCTGATATCCTGAGGAAGTATCCTGTGTTCACTTACCTCAAGGCATCGCTGCAGTGTCGTATCCTGGTATTCTGGAAGGTCAAACTTACCTTCGTCGCACACACCTGCCGTTCTATCTCCGTGTCCAGCCAAGCTGCTATTGTCCTGTGAAGTTGTGAATCCTGGGAAAGAAATTATTCAAGGCCATCCCGCACCCTGTGGAAAGAAAACATTCGTGTGTGTTATCCGTGTTTACATTAACATTTCCCGTGTGACTCTGACTATCTGAGAATACAGTTCGTGCCTACGTCAGTGTTCTACGTTATTGCCGCCTACGCAGTATTACTGTGAGTCTTTGGTTATTGTATTACATTGTTTATTAATTATTTTCATTAATCAATTCTTGTTAACTGCATTAACTAAATTAAGTGATAATTTTTTGCATAGATTTTATACGTCCTTGAAACTTAATTAGTGATGTCTAAAGGTTTAAAATCCGAGGACGCCAAACTCAGAATCGAAATCCCAGAGGGTACACTCCCCCAAACTGAGGACAATAAATCACCAGTCAGTCCTTCAGTTACCACTTCTAGAGTGACTAGGGCCCGCTCCGCTTCATCCGCCAAGATGGATTTGAACACTCTGTTTCAATTCGTTAAGCCATATGATGGCAGTCGCGATACTTTAAATTCTTTTATCACCAATTGTAATAATGCTTACGAGGAAGCATCCGAAACACAGAAACCTGTGTTATTCAAATATATCTTGTGCCAGCTGCAAGGCAAGGCAGCTGCTGCTTGTTCAATTAAGGAATTTACATCATGGGAACAATTAAAGGACTTCCTAAGGAATCCATCCATCAGGTGACCCACATGCTCGCTTGCCACCCTCTGTTATAAAAAAAAAAAAAAAAAAAAAAAAAAAAAAAAAAAAAATCAGTTTAGCGAGAGGAAGCATTTCGCGCATCTTCTCATGGATCTGCAGGAGAGCAAACAATTACTGACAGAAGATGTCGGTAAATTCGCTTTAAGGGTTGAGACATACTTATCGCAAATTTTAACAGAAATAACTCTCACGTCAAATAAACCAAAGGAGCTTCCCGGCAGAATAGCTGCCATGGAGGATTTAGCTCTCCATCATTTTCAAATGGGTTTAAAGCCCCGAATTTCTAGCATAGTCCGGTGTAGGGGCCCAAAAACCCTCAATGAAGCTATAAATCTGGCTATTTCGGAGGAAAGGATTCAGGAAAGCCTTTATAGAGGTAATCAACAGCCTGTGAACAGACCAAATGGTGGTAATAACCAAAACCATTCTTCGAAATTTCAAGGTCAAAATCTAAATAAATTCAAGGCCCCTTTCAAACCTTCCCCGGGCCCTTCAGCACCTTTCTGTCGGTACTGCAAAGCTGTTGGTCACGACATAAAGGACTGTAAAAAACGCGAATACAATAATAGCCGTAATCGCGATCAGAAAATAGGTTCCAGGCCTGCTGCCCAAAGTTTTAACAACGTTCCACGTATTAACTATACTCAAAACTCCTCTCATGAGGACAATCCTTATGAGGAAGGTCACGATGAAGTCGACCTCCTAGCTGACGATCATTTAAACGAGTAGTCGTCTCGTCCCGATGTCGCACGAGTCGTCAACCTAAAGCCGACATCACACTCAATTCCAACACGATTACACAACAGGGTAACCAGCCCCAAATAGGAAATCGTAGTTCTAATAAATTTTCCAAGTCTACCACAATTACACGACAGGGTAGTCAGCCCCAAATAGGAAATTGTGTCTCAAAAACCACTGAATCTGATATGATTATACGACAGGGTAACCAGCCCCAAATAGGAAATCGTGTCTCAAAAACCACTGAATCTGATATGATTATACGACAGGGTAACCAGCCCCAAATAGGAAATTATATCTCAAAAACTACTGAATCAGATGTGATTACACAGCAGGGTAACCAGCCCCAAATCGGAAGTCCCATCTCAAATAGAAACCTTGATAAACATCCAGAATTAGACGTTTATGAAATCAGCATAGACGCAACCAACAGGTTGTTGCCCCATATCCTTGTTTATACACAAGTATCCGATATTCCGCTAACTCTCTTGGTGGACTCAGGTTCTGCCATATGTTTACTAAAACAATCTTGTGTTCAGAAGTCTCCTGCTCTAAAGAAAGAGCCAATCAAATTGAAGGGCATTGACCCAGGCGAAGAAACAACGCCAACCCTAGGCCATTTTCAGCTGAAACTACAGCTATCCGAACAAAAACGGATTTCCCATAAATTTCATCTCATACAAAATATAAATCTGCCTTATGATGGCATAATTGGGTCAGATTTCCTCACTTATTTCGGATGTAACATAGATTACATCCATGACATTATCAGAGTTGGAAAAACATCTGTGAAACTCCATTTCTTTGAACCATTTTATGTCATTCCTCCACGCTCTGAAACAGTCATCGAATGTACTGTTCAAAACCCTGAGTTGAAGGAAGGTACAATCACCGACCAACACTTATCAGACTCTCTTTTGGTCTCAAACTGTATCGTAAGAGTAAAGCAGAATAAGCGAATTAATATAACCATCGCTAATACATCAGAGAGTCCGGTAAATGTTCATGCCAACCTGAAACTCAAACTAGATCCATTACCAATAAATTCCATCCAGATCCCTGATAATCCAATGGATGCGACCTCACGTGCTAACCAAGTAGTAAGCTCGTTACGAATCTCTCACCTTAATAAAGAAGAATCAGACGCACTCATCGACCTCTGTATTCAATACTCCGATATCTTCCATTTGGCTGATGATAAATTAACTTTTACCACAGCATTAAAACACCAAATCAAAACCAGTACGGATATCCCTATCAATACAAAATCCTATCGTTTCCCTGAATGTCATAAAAACGAAGTTCAAAGTCAAGTCCAAGAGATGTTGGATCAAGGCATCATTGAGCCCTCGTTATCCCCCTGGAGCTCACCTATATGGGTGGTCCCCAAAAGGGCCAATTCCCAAGGTCGCCCTCAGTGGCGAATAGTCATCGACTATAGGAAACTTAATGACATCACCATCGGGGAGGTTTATCCAATTCCCCAAATTTCTGAAATCCTTGATCAGCTGGGCCAGAGTAAATACTTCTCCACGCTAGATCTAAAATCCGGTTTTCACCAAATTTTGGTTTCTCCAGATGACGCAGAGAAAACTGCGTTTTCCATCCCTCAGGGTCATTTCCAGTTCAATAGAATGCCTTTCGGACTAAAGAATAGTCCCGCAACTTTCCAAAGGTTAATGAACACTTGCCTTACTGGGTTACAAGGTTCACGTTGCTTCGTATATCTTGACGATATAGTCCTATATTCACATGACCTAAAATCTCATATCCAAAATTTGGGATCAGTCTTCGAAAGACTTCGACAGTTTAACCTGAAACTCCAACCAGATAAGTGTGAGTTTCTCCGAAAAGAGGTCACCTATCTAGGCCACATCATTGGTGAAGATGGTGTGAAACCAAATCCTGAAAAGGTAAAAGCAGTTACCGAATTCCCTACTCCTAAGTGCGCAAAGGATATAAAATCCTTTCTGGGATTAGTCTCTTATTACAGGCGTTTTATCCATGGGTTCTCGAAAATCTCGAAACCATTAACCTCTCTGCTGAAAAAAGATGTCACTTTCAGTTGGCTCAATGAGCAACAATTAGCATTCGAAACATTAAAAGACAAATTAGTAAATGCTCCTATCCTTGCCTATCCTGACTTTAGCCAACCATTCATACTTACCTGTGATGCTTCTAATTACGCGATATCCGCTATCCTGTCCCAAGGTCCTATTGGGCAAGATCGCCCCATAGCATATGCTTCGCGCACACTCAACAGGGCCGAGTGTAATTATAGTGTCACGGAAAAGGAATGCCTAGCCATTGTTTTCGGGACCAGCACCTACCGGCCGTACTTGTATGGTCACAAGTTCACGATAGTGACAGATCATAAACCACTCCAGTGGCTCTTTAACTGTAAGGATCCCGGCTCGAGATTAGTTAGGTGGCGACTCAAACTCGAAGAGTACGAGTACAATATCCAATATAAAAAAGGCAAAATTAACGCCAACGCTGATGCTCTGTCAAGGTCAAGTGTCAATCCTATTCAGCTGACCGTTTCCGATCCTATTCCAGGTCCAAGCAATGTCCCGGATAATTCCGACCTACCATCTACACTCCTAGGTCCAAATGTCCTTGCTGATGGTACACCCCAAGAGGATAGCCAGTCACCAGCGTTTAGCCCTTTAACGTTAACCGATCTTGATGTCCAACTACCTTGTATCCCGTTAGACCCAAGCAACAATGACTTGCCTTTAGTCGAATTACTTGACGGTATTGATCTAGAGGAGGTACCGCTTATTTCAGGTGAACCCGAAATCACTGATCCTTTAAGCCCCGATCCTTTTGTAGATTTGAATCCATCTCCAAGTGTTCCTTCTTGTGATTATAAATCCTTCTTAAAATCCTTAAATAACAAGGATACCTTCAATTCTGCCATAGAAGAACATAACTCAAATATCCTAAGAAGTCCCGTAAAAACCATTCTTATCCCAGTTCCAATAGATTTAGATGAATCTAACCCTTACTCTAATGATATCCTTCAAAAACTGGAAAACCAAGATATCCTTGACAAGGAGAGGCAATTGCACTCCTTCTTAAAGTTTGAATCAACCGGAAAAACCTTTTATTTCCTCTTCATCAAAGTACACCACTTCGACGAAGCATCATATCCTGACATTTTCCAAACTATACAACGAGTACGCGATGAGCTTGTCGTTATCGGAGATACCAATGAAATTGGTATTACCGACTTCAAAGATCCCTTCCAACGTCACTCCTTCCCTAAGATATATAACATCTTGGCATACCTGTTCCATAACACTAATATCAAGGTAAATATCTATCATGATAGTATCATATATCCTACCCCGACGGAGATCAAAAAGATACTCCGAGATAACCATGACATTCCTATAGCTGGCCACTTAGGCGTCTCCCGTATGCTCAGTAGAGTGAAAGAATCCTACTACTGGAAAGGCATGCAAACAGATATAGAGACTTATGTCAAACAATGTAAGTCGTGCCAGGAAAATAAAGCGCTGAGGAAAATTAATCGCGCTCCAATGCAAATCACTAGTACTTCTACAGTGCCCGGCCAACGCGTTGCCCTAGACATCGTTGGACCCCTCCCTGAAGCTGGTCCTGCAAAGCTTAAATACGTACTTACCATCCAAGATGACCTTACAATGTTTTCATCCGCATATCCCATACGTAGTACCACAGCCGAAGAGACAAGCGAGTGTCTACTTCATTACATATCTATTTTTGGAATCCCCAAAATTATCTTGACGGACCAAGGTACCAATTTCACTGCCGACTTGTTTAAAAGTACCTGTGAATTTTTAAAAATCAAACAATTATGGTCTTCGCCTTATCATCCACAAACCCAAGGCGCCCTTGAGAGAAGCCATTCCACTCTCAAGGAGTACCTAAAATCCTACGTAAATAAAGACCAAACAAATTGGCCCCGTTATATATATACAGCCATGCTAGCCTATAACACGGCAGTCCATTCCACAACTCATTACACTCCTCATGAGTTAATGTTCGGTTCTAAACCCTTCATGCCGAATTCTGTGTTTGAGGATAACTTAGGCACAACTTACCCTGACTATGTAAAGATGTTACAGAACCGACTCAGATATTCTCGGGATAAAGCTCTCGAATTCATCCGCCGATCTAAAGAATCCGCTAAAACATATTACGATAGCCGCACGCGCCCAGTGCGATACAAAGTAGGGGATTTTGTCTACATCAAAAATCATCTAAGATTGCGCAAAGCCCTATCACCAATATGGAAGGGACCTTTCAAGGTGGTTAAAATCCACGGTAACAACACCCTCTCCGTATTGATGAATAGAAGACACGTGCGGCATCACTACGACGAAATAAAGCGTGCTGAAGTAAACAGTACTTCCCAGTAACCTGTAACTTATGGAAAATATAGATTAGTACATACATTAAATTTAATCATAAATATATTAAAAAAAAAAACTTACCTTGATTAAACACTAGTTTGAATTAGTTTAGTATTAACTATTAGTAATTATGAAATAGGTTAGTTTTGTTAGCTATGTGTAATAGCTATAAAAAATATAACAAAATATTAGGATTAGGATTATATCAAACCTATAAACTAGCTCGGGCGTCTATTTTGGTTATCTAGGAAACCTGAAAATAACAAAAGGCCGTTTGAGTGTGCTCATACCTAAAAATATAGGTAATTTTACAGCACACATAGATAACATTAATACCGCCCTGGATACCGCCAGGTTCCTATGCAAACAGGCCGGAGTAGTGGAGGAGATACGCTGTCATAATATACTGGAACCACTTACGACTAGATACCGCGACATGGTATCCCAGTTCGATGCTATCGCCCATCTGTCGGACAATAGGTCAAAACGAGCATGGATAGGTGGTATAGGTACCATGTTAAAAACTGTGTTTGGCACCCTCGACGAAAACGACGCCATAAAATATAACGATGCTATAGAATCTATGCATAACAACCAGGTTAAATTAAGTTCCCTAGTTAAAAATAATATACTTGTAACTCAATCTGTAATTTCTGCATATAACAACTCAATACAGAAAATACAAGTTAACGAAGCTGTACTCAGCCAAGCTATCGACGATCTCTCATCAAATATTAAAAACCTAACTTTCATTTCAAACCGTGTGGAAGTTCAGAATCATTTAAATTTCATACTTAATAACATTGAGACTTCTATACTTGCCTTATCATTTCAATTGGAAGACATCGTTAACGCTGTCCTAGGCAGTAGTCAAAACATCCTGCACCCAGGTGTGATTACGCCGCTACAGCTATACCGAGAGCTCGCTGATAACTATAGGCACCTACCTGATTTCTCGGAACTGCCTGTGGAGCTAGACTTAAGTTTAATTCATGTTTTATTAAAGGTATCAAATGTCGTGTGTTACTGTGTGGGTAGTACTGTTGTTTTTGTATTACAGATTCCTCTAGTGCAAACCAGGGAATATGTACTATTTCGCAGTATAGCACTGCCAATGCCTCATGATGTTAATAGATTGGATAGTTTTAGTTTGATAGTACCCGGAACTAATTTCATAGCAATAACCAAAGACAAAACCAACTACTGTAATGTGGAAAACTTAAATAAGTGTACTGCCATAGTTTCCCAAGTATATATGTGCCACGTCAGCAATGTATTCTCTACGGACTCCAGACCGACCTGTGAAAGTGAATTGATATCAAAGGTGGTCTCTAAATTACCGGATCAGTGCGTTACAAAGTCGATTGTTGGAAAGTTAGACATTTGGGAACCATTAGCAAATAATAGATGGCTTTTTGTACTATCCGAAAGTAATAAGATTACGATAGAATGCATTAAATCAAATTTGTATGAAACTAATATTCAAGGTGTGGGAATGGTGACTTTGCCACCCCACTGCACAGCTTATTGTAAAAATACGAAATTAATACCGCAGTATAACAACTTATTCAATATTGTAAGTCCTATAAACGTTTCAGATTTTAGTTTAATAAATAATAGTTGCTGTAAACCCGTCGATGTCGACAATGTAAAACCTAATAATATGTCCCATATCCATCTACAACATTTGCAATTAAATCAGTTAACTTTAGAAAATAATATTTTAGACAGTCTCTTAAAAGACACTAACGATATACAACCTACTCCGCACATAGTGAGGTACGGGACACATTATTCTATCTTAGTTCATTTAATTGTTCTTGTTATAATATCGTATATATGTTTAAGGTTATACTGTAAATTTAAACCTGGCCGCAACCTCGTTAATATTCAGAAAACACCAAATATCAAAGTTATTGAAAATTATTCAGGCTCTGATAGTATAGAGGATATACCACTTCCAACAGTTAGGAGTATAGTTTAAAATCTAAATTTTACTACCTACTGTTTATAAATTTCAACATTTTTTTTCCTTTGCCAAACTTCGGAGTAAAAATTTTCCGAAGTTTTCCCTATGGGGGGAGGTGTTATAACCTAGGTATGTACAGAATAGTGCTAGCGTCATATCATCTATGTCAGCAATTCTATCAGAGTCCGTTTGATTAATATATTTTAGTTAGTCAGTCTGGTTCAGAGCTCCCGCGAGATAGGTTGCAAAAAGGTCTCCTCATTATATACCGAAATATAATGTCCTTCAGTTCATTTAGTCTTTTTTTAAAAAGCCTTCGAGGAGACCTCCTATAACAGTACTGTAAAGTCTGTGAGACTGTGTCGAATTCGGGCGTTTGTATGGAATTGGCGTACTGCTCTGTTCTATAATGTGTACTGTTCTTTCGTATCGTCATAGTAATTATCAGTGGGTGGTTTTTAAATTCACCTCACATGAACGACTTTCCTGTGACCATTATTTTTTAAATTATGATCTAGTTCTGTCTTTTCCAATTGGCATCAGGCGTTCCCCGGGGGTATATGAAGTTACATCAAGGGATATGGGTGCGGCTAAGTTAATGAGTAAAAACAAATGCACAAACAACGACACAAAGACGCGAACTTTAGCTCTTTCATGAAGTGGTACGCGGAAAATCTAATTGGGAATAACTAATCTATAATCCATTCTGAATGGCGTGAGACAAAATACCAATTTTATTAGCAACTAGCTTTCGCCCGCGGCTTCGCTCGCGTGACATTCGGGGCAAACACGTGTTTACTCATTAATCAATAGAAGTACTCGTGTAAAATTTAGGATAAAATAGTCCAACTAATCTCGTTTTCCCATATAAACCAACTAATCTCATCTTCCCATACAAACTTTGGACCTCCGTTTTACCCTCTTAGAGGTAAAATTTGAAAAATCTTTTTAAGTAATTCGTGTCTACTACGTTATATTTTCAAATCGATGCCATTGTCCTAACTAACGTCCCAGAAAACCATAGAATCGACACCCATATTGATATTATGACATTTCAACCCCATTGCACCCCTACAGAGTTGTCACGTCTGCTATGTTGGATTATTAAATAGTTGTTTTTTTCGTAATCAGCGACCCGATATACCATAAAACCGACCAAGTGCGAGTCGGACTCGTGCACGAAGGGTTCCGTACCATTATCTATAAAAACACATTTATTGTATGGGAGCCCCCCTTAAATATTTGTTTTATTTTTATTTAATTATTTATTTTTAAAGTGAATATATAACTAAATATTATGACTGAGTATTTCAGGCGTTTACGTTGTATGGGAGCCCCCATAAATATTTATTTTATTCTGTTTTTTAGTATTTGTTGTTAGAGCGGCAACAGATATACATCATCTGTGAAAATTTCAACTGTCTAACTGCGCGGTGCTAGGTAAGTTTCTGACTCAACCATAAAAGATAGACATATGCTGTCGTGGGATAATTTTTATATAATTTTAAGGAGAACATTTCCGTCATACATGATTTCTGTGTAGCTTTAACCATTAAGGCTGAACACGCGACGTAAGCTTAAGAAATGGAGTAACTTGTCTCGTTTTCCCAACATTTCCCTTCACTGCTCTGCTCCTATTGATCGTAGCGTGATGAAAAGTATACTATAACCTGCCCAGGAGTATGAAGAATAATTGTACCAAGTTTCGTTAAAATCCGTCGAGTAGTTTTTGTTTCTATAACGAACATACAGACAGACAGACAGACAGACAGACAAAAATTTTACTGATTGCATTTTTGGTATCAGTATCGATCACTAATCACCCCCAGATAGTTATTTTGGAAATATATTTCATGTACAGAATTGACCTCCCTACAGATTTATTATAAGTATAGAGTATAGATTAAGCGGACGCTATATTCGCCATACGCCCAATTTTTAATGGGAATTACTTAAGACGCGAGTCGCTTGCAAAAATTGCAAGAAATGGCTCTTAATTCGTAAATTTTAGCGAATTAAAAAATAAATCAATCATGTTACATTCCTATAAATATGCCACTAAGCGTCAAAATCTATTTTTTTTTTTCGGGATAAAAGGCATTCGCGATATAAGATCTATTAATATTCTATTCGTGGTTGGGTTCCTCCACAACCAACCATGCAGGAAGAGCCGCTCATGCGTTCGCTCTGTCCCACAGCCTGACGCAATTGGTAGACCAACCTACCAGAATACCCGACATTGCTGATCAGGCGCCCTCTCTGCTCGACCTACTGCTGAACACCCACCCTGAGGGATACCGGGTTTCTGTTGAGGCACCCCTGGGCTCCTCTGATCACTGCCTGGTGTCCACAATGGTGCCAAGCGCAGTCCTGCCGCAACCCGCGGCAGTCAAGCGCCGTGTATGGCACTACTCGTCAGCAGATTGGGACGGTATGCGCGACTACTTTGCTTCCGTCCCATGGGGGCAGCGCTGTTTCAGTGAGAAGGATGCTACAGCGAGTGCTGCGGCTATTGTTGGAGAGATTGGCATTGCGATGGAGTATCAAACCGAAAAAAATGTTGGTCAAATAGCCTATTGTCCAGAGTCTACAAAACCAGGAAGTGTATACATCATAAAATGGAAACCAATGTTTATTTTAAAGGTACTCGTAGATTGGCTCCATAAAAAGTACTTGATCTCAAATTGAGTGTATTGTTCGGAATCGTGGGCTCAAAGAAATTCGATCAAATGTAAGGCAAGTTCACATTTTCAGTTAGCCAATTGGTACGTGACAGCTTTGGGCTTAAGCAGTGGCGGATTAAGACTTTCTGAGGCCCTAAGCATAGAGCTCATGTGGGCCCTCTGTAGCTTGAATTTGGAAGATAGGAATCCTTACTAATATTATAAATGCGAAAGTGTGTTTGTTTTTGTCCGTCGCATTTCTCATTTGTTCATGGCTCAATTTTTTAATTAGTATTATATAACCTGGAAACCAGAGGCCCCAATCACGTGCCTATAATGCTTATACGTTGATCCGCCACTGCATAGGGACTTAAAACCTTTTTGTTTCTACAATGTTAGTACAGTAGTATACTCTACGTTTGAAGATACAACGCATCTTTTTGAAACACGCGAGTGACTGCTTAATATAATGGGTACTTAGGTATTAATGAATGTTCATGTTTTGTTTATTAATAAATTTTATCATATAAAAGTGTTTTCAATTGTATCTACACGCAGCCATTTTTATACTTAACACATCCCAAAACCATCCTTAACACATCCCAAAACAATCCTTATCATATCCCAAAACCATCCTAAACACATCCCAAAACCATCCATAATATATCCCAACAACATCCATAGAATATTCCAAAAACATCCATAACACATCCCAAAATACATCCCAAAACCATCCCTATCACATCTTAAAACAATCCTTATCATATCCTAAAACCATCCTTAATACATCCTTAATACATCCCAAAACCATCCTTAATACATACCAAAACCATTCATAACACATCCCAAAACAATCCTTACACTTCCCAAAACAATCCTTATCACATCCCAAAACAATTCATAGCACATCCCAAAACAATCCCTAACATAGATATAAACTAATATCTCTGGTTACAAAATCTGGTTACATAAGAGGAAGAAGGGGATTCGAGTAAGTATAGTAAGGTGGAAGCTATTATTTGGGTGCTCTCGTCCAGAGATGAAAAAAAATTACAAAGAGGTTTTCCGGGAGACTATAGTAAAGTTGGATTCTTCAAAAAGGGCCTGAAGAGGTTTTTACAGAGTCGGTAACGTGCCTGTGATCACCTGGTGTTACAGGCGTTCATAAGCTGCGGTAACTGCTTCACCAGGCGATATGTATGTTTTTTTGAGTGGTATTTAAAAATTTGTATCCATAGCCGTAAAACATGGATAAAAAAAATATTCTATCAAGTGTTGCTTATCAGTTACATTTCTTACACTTTTCGTAACTTTTGCTGCTTCAAGTACGTACCATCCACTTGCTCATGTGTGAAAACTCTCTTTAATTGATGAAGAATTCCCCGATCAACTAAATCTTTCTATTGTAAAGCCAGTTCAAAAAGTACGACAAATTGGATCTTAACTACTATAGGCCAATAACTTTAGTCGTTATACTGTCAAAGGTTTACAAGAAAGCAATTCGTATTAGATTATGTAAGAGAAACGTAGGTAATCAAATTATTTTTATTAATTTGACATTTGTTGTAATATTAATTTTTACTTACGAATCTTATTTAATTTTATTATATACTTTATTATATTAGCCTGGGTACGGATTATTACTTTAAAATAGGATACACGCTACTTCTACGAGCGTATCCTATTTTGTTTTCGATTTTTTTTTCTCATATTTTCATAAGTATTCTGAAATATAAATATATTTATTTCAACTTCACATACATAGCGCAAAAATACAACACACATGTACCCTAGTTGAGTTTCCCTAGTGGTTGAATCAAACACGATGGAGACGTATATTGTTCCATTCTTAGTTATATGTTGTGTCTACTGTGTGTATAATATTCAGTTAATGTATTTTATACTTAATTAGTTGCTGCAGTACGCTTGAATAAAGATGCTATCTAATCACAAATTTATACATTATATATGTTACGGTTGAGACCGTATATTACACAATATTACATAATAATACATGACATTTGTTGTAATATTAGTTACGACATACGAAACTTATTTAATTTTATTATATACTTTATTATACTAGCTTAGATACGGATTATTACTATAAAATACGAAGTACGAAGTAGCGTGTATCCTACACGCTACTTCGTGCGAGCGTATCTAATTTTTTTTTCGCTTCTTTTTCTCATGTTTTTATAGTTATTCTGAAATATAAATATATTTTTTTCAACTTCCCATAGGTACATAGTGCAAAAGTACAACAAACACGACATTCTAAAATAATATATAGGATGTGATGTTGAAATTTTCGCCCACCCTCAGGGACCATTGCTGGGATCAAAGAGTGATCTCAGCCCTGTTTTTCAGTGCAGGCTAAAAGAAACAACAACGATGTTGACATAAGGAAATAATTTCAACTATATATACAAATAAAAATATAATTATATAAAACAGACAGTATATACACAAGGCTATAGAATCTTTTCTTTTGTTGAAGCGTATATTACTCTTGCACTGCTTGTAAACATTATTCTGCTATATAAACTTTCACGAGTGGTCACATCACTATTGGAAAATATCTTATCAGATTATAAATCGTTTTTCCTAAACTACGTCGGGTGGCAGATAAGCATACGGCCCGCCTGATGTGAATCGGTTACCGTAGCCATAATAACGCTCGCAACAGTATCGGCCGTGCGCCGCCACCCCCGCTGCCAATACAGCATCTCCTTCCTTTCTGGTGACCTCACTCACTCGCAGGAATACAACAACCCTCATGGAAATTGTTATTTGGCTGCGGTATTCTGTGAGGCGGAGGTACATTCCTCAGTTGGGTAGCTTACCATTACGCTCCCTACCTCTCTTTTCGCCAGAGCTTTGTTTATCAGTCAGTAGTGTGCACCGCGTGCAGGTGAAGTTGGCTTTGGTTCAAAGATGTTGATCAACCACTTACACTCGATTTTGTTTTTGGCGTAAAATCGATTTACAATAGTTATGTATATCCTATTTAATTTTGATATATAAATTATATTTGTATGCCTGATAACAGGCTGAATACATACACAAGAAAAATTAAGATCTGTTACAAACTATTTTCCACAAATAAATGATTCTGATTCTGACCTCTCAGAGTAGGACCCATAGCTTTTGCAGCATAAATGTAACTTTTTAACAAATGTCACTTTCACATCAAGGGTCATGGCAACACTGGTCCAGTCAAAAAAAAAAATACGCAAATATATCAAAATAAAATCAAATGAAGAAAAAAAAGGGCGGGAAACTTCGAACGCGTCGGTGGCATTTTGCACTTTAGGAAAATTGAAATTAATTTTCTCTGTAAATATAGTGATCAGTTGAGTCCATTTCTTCTAATTAGCATATATCTTTGTATATAATTCTATTTGTGTATATTTTTCCTGTGAGTTGGTAAGTTTTATAAATATATCTTATGGTGTAGGGTCAGAGTAACTATACCCGGGTATAGTTACTCTGATGAACGATCCCCCGGACATTTGTGAGGGGGATTTAAGCCAGGGCTTAAATCCCCCGGTCGCAAATTATGTTACGATTCCGGACGAGGAAACCTGTACAGACGGTTCCCAAACCGACAGCAGTCGGAAAAGAAAATGTTTGCATAAGGTATGCAAGCATTGTAACAAGAGAAGGAGGAGAAAACAAAAGAATTCAGATACTTTATTAAAACCTATTGATACTGAATTAGATTGCATATGTGATGCAATGAACACTTCCACAGAAGGGTCAGGGCCCCAAATAACAACTACAGAAGTACCATCGGTCCCACAGCAAACAGGTCGTAGGGAATATGTTAGTACTGATGTTGCTCCATATGTCGTCCATGTACAGCGCATTCAAATGTCTCCTAATGACGGTACTGTACTGCATCCTATCAGCTTCGGAAATTTCCTAAAAAAACAAAATTTTAAAAATATTGTAACTGGTAGTGTTAAAAGAATTGGCAGGAACAGATGCACAGTTTCATTTTCTTTCTTTCAAAGTGCAAATGACTTCATAAATAACTCAAATTTAGAAAAAAACAATTTGAAAGCTTTCATTCCTTCTTTCAATGTCACTCGATTAGGTCTAATTCGTGGTGTGCCTGCAGAGTGGCTCCCGGAAGAGGTAGTCGCTAACATAACTGTACCCATTGGATGTGGGAAAATTATAAAAGTAAGACGGTTAAATTATAAAGTGAATGTCAATGGTTCACCAACATGGAAACCATCTCAATCTGTAGTATTAACATTTGATGGGCAAGTACTACCAAAAAGGATTTTCATGTGTTATAACTCTCTTCCCGTCGATCTATACACATACCCAACAATTCAATGTTTTCAATGCTGTCGCTATGGGCATACCAAGACTTTGTGTAGATCTAAACCAAGGTGTTTCAAATGTGGCCAGGAACATACTGGTGACTCTTGCGATGTAGAAGAAGATTGCGCTTCCTGCATTATGTGTTCAGGCTACCACTATGCAATAAACAAAATCTGTCCTGAATTTAATCGTCAAAAGGACATTAAATTGACTATGGCCCGCAGCAGCATATCATATGCTGAAGCTAGTAAAATGCACCCACAAATCTCTAAGTCATATGCAGATGTGGTAAATTCAAATCCACCACCACCACTTCAGCAACCTATCTCGAGACCACAATTATCAAAATCAAATACAAGTTCATATAAGAAGACGGTATTCCTGAAACCTCGTTCTCCTCCTAAACCATCCAAGGGTTATGATCGTGCAGGTCATAACGCCATTATAGCAGGCTTTCAAGCACCATTTGCTCAAGAGAATGGGTGCGCCCTCACACACGCACAGACACAAATCTCTAAGGAAACAGATTCAGTTGCTAATGTCAATATTAATAATATCATTGTAGCCCTAATTAACTGTTTATTATCTAATAATAACACTTTGAAACCGACCCACGTCGCCGCGATCAATGATCTTATTGCCAATCTTAACAATAATAATGGGCTCGAAGGTAATTCAATGGAATTGCCGAAGCATTCTTTCTAAAAAATCTGATGTAATACATTTAATTAATAAATATAGTCCAATAATAGTTGCTCTTTCTGAAACCTGGTTAAAACCAGGATTCAATTTTAAAATTCGAGGTTATACTTGTATCAGAGATGACAGATGTGATGGCTACGGCGGTGTGGCCATATTAATTAAAAATTCTACCCCGTTTTCTCGTGTAAACTTACCTTCTCGCAATATTAATTGTAATTTAAATATTATAGGAATACGGGTAGAAAATATTACAATAGTTTCAATTTATGTACCTCGCCCTTCTCCTTCTGTTTTTAATGAAATCGACAACCTATTCAACAATTTGCCGGAGCCGTTTTTGGTGTTAGGTGATTTTAATTCTCATCATCAATCTTGGGGTAGTTCAATCTCCAATAGTGATGGCGAGAATTTATTAGAAATATTAGATTCACATAATTTATGCTTACTAAATGTTGGTGTTCCAACTCGCCGCACTAACCCAAATGAAAACAGGAGTGCGGTAGATCTTTCAATTTGTTCACCTAGATTAGCTTCGATTATGCAGTGGTCACCTCTCGAGTCAACATATGGTAGTGACCATTTTCCCATTATTATTTCTACTCCTATTACTTCTCCTCCTACTGTTAAAAAAATACCTCGACTAAAATATAACTTAAATAACGCTGATTGGCAAAAGTTTAAAAGTACAGTTGATGCCAAAATTACACATTTGCCTCAAGTTGTTCAAGGCAGTGAAAACGATTCCTCCTTGGCACTTGCTAAGCTATTGACCGAAGTTGCAGATCAATTATTTCCTGTCAAAAATTCAGTTTCTGGTAAAATTCCTTCTCCGCCTTGGTGGGATAGAGAATGCACGGAGGCTGTAAAAAAGAGAAAAGATATGGAACACAAATACAATCAAAATATGAGTACTGAGAATTTAAACACACTTAAAAATGTAATTGCATCAACGAAACGTTTACTTAAACAGAAGAAACAAGAAGGTTGGAGATCATTTTGTGCTTCTCTCTCGCCGGACACGTGTCCATCAGAAGTATGGCGGAATATCAGGCGATTTAGATCTGCCTTTAGCAACACCTCTTTCTCATCTATATCTTCCTCTTTAGTCGACGAATTTGTAGACCGTTTAGCACCTCCTACTGTACCCGAACATCTTGTCTCCATACCGCCTACTATTAATAATGTAAACCCCATCATAAATTTTCCTTTCACTCTATCTGAACTCAGAGGTGTTTTATCCACTGTGAAGGATAGTGCTCCAGGTGAGGATGGCTTGCCTTATTCTTTTTTATGTAACTTAGATGATACGGCTCTTGAATATTATTTAAAAGTTATAAATACTACTGTCCTCTCCGGGAATGTTCCATCGTCATGGAAGGCACAAGAAGTAATACCAGTCCTTAAACCCAATAAGCCGTCATGCGATCCGTCTTCATTCAGGCCAATTGCTTTGTCAACAGTACTAGCTAAAGGTGCTGAACAGTTGGTAAAAAATCGTTTAGAATGGCACATCGAAAGTGAGCGGTTGCTATCTGAAAGCCAATATGGATTTAGGCGAGGAAAAAGCACACTAGATAGTATTGGTATATTTACTACAGACATACATTTAGCTCTTACAGATAAAAAAATAGTAATTGGAGCCTTTTTGGATATATCTGCGGCGTATGATAATGTAGTTCTAACGATTTTGCGCGAAAAACTATTGCTTCTAAAAGTTCCTGATATCTTGGTCAATTTTATAATTAACCTATTCACTGATAGACGTATTACTGTAGTTTTAGATGATAGTACTAAAGTCACACGGTCTGTTTCAAATGGTTTACCGCAGGGTTCAGTACTTAGCCCGATTTTGTACAATATTTATTCATATGACCTAGAGTCTTCACTAAAAGGAACGGTAAATGTTTTACAATATGCTGATGATTTGCTCCTGTATAAAACCGATAAAACAATAGAAAGAGCATCTGAATCAATGAACAATGCTCTTGAATGTTTGAAAATGTGGCTTGATCAGAACGGTTTAGATCTTTCCGTCTCAAAAAGCCGCGTGGTACTTTTTTCAAAAATGCGCACTACACCCAATGTTAATATTACATATAACAATTGTTCCTTGCCCATTCAAAATCAAGCTAAATTCTTAGGTGTAGTGTTAGATAGTAAACTCACAGGACTAGCCCATTGTGAACATGTTATTGCTAAATGTGAAAAGATGTTAAATATGATGCGGTGTTTGTCAGGAGTATGGTGGGGCGCCCATCCATATTCCTTGAAGCTTCTTTACAATGCTATTATCAGAAGCGTATTGGAATATGGCTCTTTTCTGATAGTTGGAGGAAGTGTAGCTGGAAGTAAAAAACTTGATGCTATTCAATCTAAGGCACTGAGGATAATAACTGGGGCTATGCGCTCCAGCCCTATTAACGTTCTACAAATTGAATGCTGTGATCCACCGTTAGATTTAAGACGACAATATTTATCGGACAGATTTATATTCCGTAACATTCAGTTTTCTGAACACCCACTCTATGTAAAACTTAAAAGGTTGAATGAATATGTCATATCATCGCCCTTCTGGACACATAAACCATTACCGTATATCATTCAAAGTTATAGAAAACTAATTTCTATGACCACAACAATTCACAGTTCGCCCACATTACCATTATTTACTACAAATTTTGATTCATTGATTGAACATCCAGTCATACACTTTAATATTGGATTAAATAAAAATCATGTTGAGGCTAATACTATGTTCAAAAATAATATTGCAGATAATTACCCAAGTTACCATCATATTTTTACAGATGCCTCTAAATCATCTGAGTTTGAATGTGTTGGAGTAGGAGTTCTAATTTTTTCGACTACGTTATATTGTGAGTTATCACTCACAATATAACGTAGTCGAAAAAATTAAAATGCCACCTGAATCGTCAGTATTCACAGGAGAATGTTATGGATTGTTTAAAGCTTTAGAGTATATTTTAATTATGAGATTACATAAAACGGTTATTTTTACTGATTCCAAAAGCGCTCTGCAAACCATGGATAAGTACCCCTTCAAAATGAAACCGTGTTATCCCGTGATTGTTGATATAAGGAACAAATTGAGGCAATGCAAATTAAAAGGTTATTCAATAATTTTTACGTGGGTACCTAGTCATAGCGGTATCAAAGGAAATGAAAGAGCTGACTTATTAGCAAAGGATGCAGTTCAGTGCGGCGACATGTTTCCTTACAAAAATTATAGCCATGATTTAGTGACTCTGCCCAAAGCCTATCTACATGACTCATGGAGTGGGCGTTGGACAGAGAGTAGTAAAACCAAAGGGAGACATTATTATAATATTCAACCGAACATTCCATCTAAACCATGGTTCTTCAAAGTTAAATGTAATAAAACAGTTACTTCTATCATATCACGTATGCGAATTGGTCATGCTTGTATTCCTGTCCACCTTGCGAAACTACGTATCGTGGACAGTGATACCTGTGAATGTGGGACTGATGTTGGCGATTTTAATCACATTTTCTTCTCCTGTCCTTTGTTTGATCATACAACCTTATTCGATTCCCTAGTAACACACAAAGTTCCTTTACCTACCAACATTACTTACCTACTCATGTATCCTATATTGTACTATAAATTATTATCCAATTTTATTACAAGCAATGATATCAAACTTTAAATTATTTTATTCTATATTATAGTAAATAACTCTACTGATCCTTTTCCAAAATCCGTTTTCGTCCAATTTATTATATCCTTCCTTGTTTCCCAAACTTTGACACTGGCAAAAAGTAGCAACACTATTGCCATAAGAAGAAAAAAAAAAAAAAAAAAAAATCAAATGAATTTTATGAATTATTGCAAAGAGAATGTAACCACTACGTTTTAAGAGACGGATGTGCCATACAAATAGCGTAAATTCTAAATGTATGAAATGGGAGCGAAAACAATCAGAATTTGTACCAAATTCGCTTCCGATTCATAGAGTCGTTTTTTTACCTTGAGTTGCGCCAGGCTGAATTATTGGTTTAATTTGAATGAAATATTTACCAGATTAGTTTATAAAACTGTATATTAGACTTTAAATTGACCACCTTATGTTATGGTGTAAAATAATTGAAAAATATAAATAATTTTAGTGGTGTGGTTATGTTTGTATTTGATAGAACATGAAAGGTTTTGTAGATATCGTTTAGTGTTCTGAATAAAAGACATAATTGGACAGGTAGTGGTAGGTAGTAGCTTTGAGGTCCTTGAAAGTTGTGGTTGACTTGCTAAAATAATGCAAACTTACTCCCGAAAGCGGCCGGAATACCAAGCGATTGAAGGTGTGAAGGACTTGTGCCGATTGTGTCTGGAGAAGTGTGATGTAGCCGTACCAATTTTCACCGACGATACTGATGTATGCAGTTCACTGCCCATGAGAATCATGATCTGTGTCGGATTAGAGGTATTAAATATTATTTTATCTGAATTTGAAACTTTACAAAATTATGCCTAATGATAAATAAATGAATTTATTACTACAGTATAGTTTTTGAACTACCTTTAAGCCCAAGGCGGGACTGTCAAGACGTACCTTCTTGACAGTCTTTAAATTCCTAGAATGATCACTGAAAAATGTTTGTTATGGAACATCACCCATCCATATGTTTCGACCTGTAATGAAATTGGATTTTGTTTCTGTTAGTACATTGGGTTTAAAGTATGGATGGTGAGAGAGAGCTATGAGAATATTATTTTCAATTGAACTTTCTTCTTACAACCCTTCTACAGCTTGCTCTTGAGCAAAGACAGGACAGATTGTAGTAACCTGTATAATAATAATAATAATAATTCTTTATTGTGGTACATACGTATGTAAATGTTGTCATTTATACAAAAATTTTTTGATCGGCTATGACCTGCCACTGGGCTTACAATATAAATAGACATAAATACGTATTTAAGTCTCTGAAATATGCGAAACATTAAATTATATGTAGTTTGAACAAATTTTATTTGTCTGTAATAGTGTTTAACAATCAATTTTTAAAATGCAACATTGTATGTAATTAATACACAATCACAATCTTGCGCAACTTCGTCTGCGTGTGACAGAGCGTTGAGACTGAAGCATAAGCTTACCATTTGAAAGGTACCATTTGAATAGTGAGCCAATTTTAAAAGATAGTTTAAGATTGACACATGCTATTGTGCACTTTTTTTAGAAGTTTTTAAGATGAATAATCCGTTGTATATAATTGTTGCGTAATTTGAACCATTTACGCAGTGCACACAATGGAAGCTCTTAAAAGGATTTCTTTCCCATTATTGCAACATTTTTCATTGGTGCTCCGCTCCTTTTGGTGGTAGCGTGATGTTATATAGCCTATAGCCTTCCTCGAAAAATAAGCTATCTAACACTAAAATAATTTTTCCATTCAAATGAGTAGTTCGTTAGATTAGCATGTTCTACCAAACTCTTCAGCTTTATAGATGAAATGTATTTAAAATCACATGGGTACAAGCATATGGCTATATGGGCACTGTTTTAGAAAGGTGGACCATAACCAAACGTCTTAGAGACATAAATGTAGTGTCACTTTTTAGCTTGTCTAGTCAGTTCGCTGTTACAATCTTGACTTTGTATCGGGATGAGAAGTTGGCAGGGATGAGGCATCACGCAAACCTCGAATATAGATTTTGCATTATACCAATGGCTGTGGGCCCCGACTCAGCCTCATCCATTTTTGTTCCGGTGTGATGGCACTCGTTCTTAACACCGTTAGCATTTCAGATGTTTTACTAATCTTTCTACTTTTATGTTGATCATCCTACGAAGGTATTTTGGTTGATTATCCTTCTGATATTTTGTCCATTTTTGGTCATGCTTCAGAAACAACTCTTTTTTTCATGATAAAAGGGATCCTATTATTTATTCTGGACTTCCAATATGATCTACCTATGCAAATTTTATGGCCATCGATTCAATAGCTGAGGAAAACGGAACAAATAAACAAACTCATTTTCACATTTAGTACATTAGGTATGGCTACATAGTTGATAGTTTAATTATTACATAATGTTAACATTGTGGCAAATTGAACTCTCTTATTGAATATTTCTACTGTAAGATTTCCTTAGACAACTTCTCATATTATGTAAGTAATTTCTGTAATTTCAGATGTCACGTGAGGAATGTCTACCAAATATAATTTGTAAAGAATGTTATATGGAACTAGAACGGTACTACAGTTTCAGAAAAAAATGTGTCGTCTCGTATCAGAAACTCAAGTCACATATTCTAGCTACGAGACAGAGGGACGCCAGCCAATATAAAACAGAACAAGTTGAAAAGAACACAGTTCAAGAACATAGTGAAAAGGATCCGGTTTTAGTAAACGGTGACAAAGATGGCCAACAACTGATATTATCATATAATGAAGAACAACTGGAAATTGTAGATGTTGTTAATTTAAATGGTGTCATACAAATTGGGGATGATACCAAGGTGATTGCTTATATTTTGCTATGTTCTGCTGACACACTTCATTAGTTTTTTTTTTTTTATTTCAATGCCATCACACAACCTGGCTGATGTTAAGCATTTACTTATATCCTGTAGATACTTGCAGCACATTACCATCCATTCTGCTAATGCAGTATCTTCTCAGGAACTTCCTAATTACCTTATAGGAATACATCAAACTTCTAAGAAATTATATGCAGTCAGAAATGTGTCTGCAGGCTTCAAAAGTGGAGGTAGGTACTTCCCTAGTTTGGTAGTTCCTAAAAATTATTACTCTGAAATCCCTATCCACCAAATAGGAAAGACACTGGGCCACTGGGCTCCAAGAGTCTCTTGCATGAAACACACTAGTCTGTTTGAGAATAATACTACTCTGGAGAGGCCAGCCCAAGTATTAATTAATATCATTCAATTTGCTGGCTCAACCTACTTGTGACCATCAACAACATGCCACTAGCTTGCTTCTACTTGCCTACATATCCACTACCTATCTACTGGTACCCTAGTTCTGTTGGTACCTGGGGGTCACATGCAGGGATACTAGAGTAAATGTGAGTACCATCAACCATAACTTGGGTTGGCAGAATATTAAAATTTAGGAACTATTTAAATAATACTCAATTTGATACCTCTGTTTCTGGCGCCAGTTTTAATATAGTATTTTAAAATTTATTTCAGAAGCTAGCAGATCTAACAAATGCCACTCATGTTACTCAGGAATTGGAGGAGAGACAGGTAAACAAACAAAAATCAAAAAACAGTTATGTACTTCAAGATTTCATTCCTATGGACATATTTCTTAATGAAAATGTTTAAAGAACTTAGTGATAAGTCTTTGGAGAGGTTAAATCATGTTGAAACGAATGGAAACAACCATGGATGGAGAAAACAATTGTGTAAATGTATCCTTCCAGATTCCAGAGTTAACAACACATACAAGCTTGCCAACTATTGAGATCACAAACGAAACAGACATGCCAAGTTTGTTGACGACACTGCTTTTGGAGTTAGGTGTGGTAACACAGCAGGATGACCGACTGAAAGTCATGCAAAACGTGAGATCTTTGGAGCTTCAAGGAGAAGATGGCAGCATGGTTCTGTTGGAGCTGGCTGAGGAAGACGAGTTACAGGTATGTTGCTGAATAAATTTTCCATTTCAAAACATGTACTTTGGGTTGGATTTATGAGTTGCTTTTCTATGAAATGATGTATGGTACTTGATCACAATAACTATTATTTCAATACTATTGTTTATATCGTAAATTTCGCTTGTCGCCAATAGGCTTGTATACCATTTTTTTTTTCGATTTGTTATTTGAAGACGTCACAATAATAGAAATATAGGTGAAATAATTACTTCGATTGCATAAAAACTTCTCGAGATATGATAACTTGAAGATCACAATTTTGGACTATCCCGAAAACGCTCCATACAAAGGGCCTCGTTATGACGTCACACCTTGCTATTTCATATGCATTAAATCATAAATTTGTACGACAGCTATGTTAAATATTGCGTTTATGTAGCCAGTGCCGTAACAAAAGTTATAGTATTTTTTATTGTTTCTACAATGGTAATATTTATTTTTTATAATTTCATTTCCTTAAAATGGACTTTCCCACAAAACTTTAATCGAACATAAAACACGTCGGACATAAGTTATTAAAATTTTAAGATCGCAGATCGTTCTAGTTTTATGTATTTTACGTTACTGATAGAGAGTTTTTATAATTTTGTGACATTGGCAACTAGCCTATTGATCGTTTTAACAAATTCAGCTTCTGTAAAAATCTACACTGTACGGAAAGCACTCTGTTTTACATTTGTCATTTGCTGACAATTTCTTATTTTAGGCTGAGCCGGATAAAAGCGAAACTGTAGATTACCAAAATATCCAGGAATCAAACATAGATACTGCTACCTTGGAAGAGGTACCCACAGAGCCGGTGAAGACTCAGACCACGCTCGTAACATTGTGCCCGGTGAAGAGTGACCAATCTCAAAAAGCCAAAAAGACGAAAGAGTAAGTGTCCTTCTTTCTTCTTTTCAATATTTTTTTCACGAGAGAAAATGTACACTAATTATAACGTTGCGAAGAACTTGATTCATCGAGTCTTATTTTGGAGTATGCAAGTTTTCGTGTGCTGGCTGGTGAGTTGTAGAATCTTTAGTATAAACTTCTAAAGGTATCTTTGAGAACTCATGAGTTTCCAAAGGCTTCAAGTAATGTCTATATATGTATAATGTGTATAGGTAAATGATTATTGCAATGTGTTTAAAATCATTGCTTTTATCTCGAGTTCTTACGTTACTTACATAAGCAATGACTTTACTTTAAGTCTTCGAGTCCCGTTGTTACACCACGGCCTCTACATACAAATGCCGCATCGTTAACTACTTCATAAACAATGACGTCTATGCAGAGCGAAAATGTGCGTGGGTGCGGTCGGCGCCACACAAACCGTTCCAGATTTGTCTCAGAGGGGAGGTGAGGTCGACACGAGAGAGCGGCAGTGAGCGGCCATACGTTACATAATACTATTATTATCTATACTGTGCCGTTGTAACGAGTCTGGTAATTGGTCAATCGAGACCGAGTAAATTGGAATATTGTCGCAATACTAATCGAAATACTTTGTACGAGTATGAGCGAACGTTACGTTAAGCGGTGTCGTGTGTGTGCGTGCGGCAGCGCTCGCGCGTGGTGCAGCGTGTGCGACAAGCGGTTCTCGTCGCGCTCGGTGCTGGCGCGGCACGCGCTCGTGCACTCGGCCGAGCGGCCGCACACGTGCGCGCGCTGCGGCCGCGGGTTCGCGCAGCGCGCCGTGCTGCGCCGGCACGAGCTCGTGCACCAAGGTACCGAGCTACGGTTACGTTCGACGACAGCCTCGGACACGATACGGTTGCAAGCATAAAACATTTATATTCTTTTGATTTAATGTTTAAGATAAATCCTTCGCCAGGGCGAATACTGCCTTCTAATGGAACTGTTCGGATAGTGCTTAATAAATGAAATGCATAGGTAATATCGTCTTCTAAAGTCACTTTATGTCAGGCGGGATCTTTATTTACAAGTTTTTATTTAGCAGTGTCTGTAATCAAATCTTGCAAATTAAATATGACTGAATATCAGATTGAGCTGCAATTTAGCACATTTCTCGTGACAATGCACGATCGTTACCATTTTTAATGGAATGTGTCGGCCGGCACAAAGTGAGGTTTTATAATTTCCACAACCCCTGATATGGGTATCAAATGAAAGGGCTTGATGAGCGAAATACATTAAGTAAACTTTTAAGATTTCCCTTTTTTTTATAAACAACTATTAATATTTTTTAAATAAAATTAAAAAAAATTAACTTTTTGTTTATTCTTGTTTGCAATCGATTTTATAGCTAGCTAGAATTAGATCAGCATTGTAACATATCTAACAGCAATAATAATTTTAAGATACAAAGAGTATTGTAGTACTTTATTGTGATAGAAATCACAATAAAGAATATTCTTTCATGCGGGATAAAGCCGCAGGCGGAATCTAGTTATGATATTTCAGCTAAAAGATGATTTCTGGACGTTTTATGTATAGTGTACGATAATACGTGTTAGGTACGTTTACGATTAGGTATACATATAACACCCATCTACTGTGCACACTACATAAACCCATCCACTGCCCGAGATGTGCAGAGGATGGGTTTATGTAGAGGGTGTTCCCGAGATGCGCAGTGGACGAGTAAAATGTAGGTAGGTGGTATGTCATACTGTGGTGTGGTGTGGTGTGCAGAGCGGCGGCCGTTCTCGTGCTCGGTGTGCGGCAAGAGCTACACGCAGCGCGGCGCGCTGGCGGCGCACGCGCGCGCGCACAAGCGCACGCTCGCGCTGCACCGCTGCGCGCACTGCCCCAAGGTGTTCCTCTACCCCTCCGGTGAGACTCTTGTTACATGAGCTACACGCTGGCGGCGCACGCGCGCGCGCACAAGCGCACGCTCGCGCTGCACCGCTGCGCGCACTGCCCCAAGGTGTTCCTCTACCCCTCCGGTGAGACTCTTGTTACATGAGCTACACGCTGGCGGCGCACGCGCGCGCGCACAAGCGCACGCTCGCGCTGCACCGCTGCGCGCACTGCCCCAAGGTGTTCCTCTACCCCTCCGGTGAGACTCTTGTTACATGAGCTACACGCTGGCGGCGCACGCTGGCGGCGCACGCGCGCGCGCACAAGCGCACGCTCGCGCTGCACCGCTGCGCGCACTGCCCCAAGGTGTTCCTCTACCCCTCCGGTGAGACTCTTGTTACATGAGCTACACGCTGGCGGCGCACGCGCGCGCGCACAAGCGCACGCTCGCGCTGCACCGCTGCGCGCACTGCCCCAAGGTGTTCCTCTACCCCTCCGGTGAGACTCTTGTTACATGAGCTACACGCTGGCGGCGCACGCGCGCGCGCACAAGCGCACGCTCGCGCTGCACCGCTGCGCGCACTGCCCCAAGGTGTTCCTCTACCCCTCCGGTGAGACCCTTGTTACATGAGCTACACGCTGGCGGGAGTACTGTTTTTGACATTTATGTACTAGCGGTCGCTCGTGATTTTCTCAACAGATACGAAATAGGTCGAGTAAAATTACCAAAAGTAGATTATGTGTACAGCAGTATGGAACTGTGAAACTACAAATTAGACGTTGAACATTAGGGTCGTGTGTATCATCATACCTAATTTTATAATACTGGAGACTTACCTACTGTATTTTCTATAACGTCGGCCACACGGGGGTGGAATGCAAATTATACTATTTGGTGGATTTCACAGCTATTTAACTGTTTGATAGTTATTTAACTTTAGATAACTTGTGCGGCAGGTCTGAGTCGGCACGTGAAGATGCACGAAGGCCGCGTGTACACGTGCGGCGACTGCTCGCGCCAGTTCCGCGACAAGAGCGCGCTCATGCGCCACGTGCGCACCGCCAACCACCACGCCGCCTAGACCAGTCGTGACGGCGCCCTGAGGAGGATCTCTTTTCCAATTAAATCATTGACAGCTTAGTCCATCATGCTAATTCCCGGGAATTATTAGAGGTCAATTGTATTCGAGTCATCCAAAGATCTGACTTGGCTTAAATGATGATGCGGAACTGTTTCCCAGGATCTCACAAGTACTTACATACTGTAGAAACGTTTTTCTATTTGTCTCATTTATTTATTTATCTTAATTTCATTTGTAATGTTTTTCTGTAAAATTATGCTTCTTGCATTTAATCAAAATATTTATTTATTTATTTATCCAAGTTAGTTGCCTAGGGTCGGGCCCCCTTGTACAACGGCGCCAGAGCTTTGTCCCGGATTATCACCGATATCAAGGTCTACTTCTTCAAATCCCTGTCTACATTGGACCACCATTCCTGTGATCTACCCCGTTTTTTGGATTGCGTGGGGATGGCCAGAACGGTTTTGACGGAATAGTCTGCATTCCTTCTCCTTTTATTCTACTTTGCCTCAAGCTTGTCTTCAAATGTTCTTTGCGGATTCTGTCCAAGCGTGTTACGCAATCCAGGAGTGTACATTAAAAATGTTTTAAAGCCCCAAAACAAGAAAATCGTCTCCTTGCCCCATCACATCAGACCAGATTACCGTCTAACTATAACCATAGCCCTACCGCCTAAACTGAAGCCGATTTAGATGAAATATTTTGATTCCAAAAATAAGTCTTAGGTGTAAGTTAGTGACAAACATCTTCAGCTTAGTCGGTAAAGCTCCAGGGTCCAAGTCCAACCAATGATATGCCAATGATCTAATCTGAAGATCTGATTTTTGCAATGAAAAATCCAATGGGAATCTACTTCAGATTAGACAGTAGGATAAGGTTTCTGATAAGCCGGCAGGAGCCCTGGTAATTGAGGTCATTACAATGACCCCAAAGATATCTCTGCTGCAAGTTGATGGAGAATTGGGTGTCCTGCAGATTTCTAGCGATGCTACAGTATCTGATCGGGCTTTCCGTATTCATTTTCCCGATTTCGAATTAATCAGACCCGTTGAAGGTACTCATATGTCTTGACAAAATAGAAGAGCTGATGATCTACAATCGGTTGGATAATATTCTTGGATGATGGCTAAAAACCACCTCGATCACGTCTATATTTGCAAATTCAAAATAGGTTCATTTGTTCAAGGCGCGTTTCCATTATGCAAGTACTTGCATGCAGGTATGACGTCACACTTGCAAGCAAGTTACTCGAATAGTAAACATGATTGCTAGAATTTGCACCTCGCATGCAAGGTAGCATAACACTTGTATAAAAACGTCAGTTGCACGTTTTGTTACAAGTTCGAAACTACCCGCATGCAACCGCATGCGTCTTGCATGCATGTTTACGTTTCCATTAGTCAAGTTGTATGCAACTTGCTTGCATGCAGGCGACTTGCATAATAGGAACGCGCTTTTAAGAGCTACCATGATGACACACACCTCAGACATTAAATGTATAATAACCTTCTTGAGTCGGGGGTTGACAATACTGTGCCAAGCGAGTGATGTACTCTCAGACTCAATGTACACCGCCGCGGAATGGAATGGAAGCGACGTTTTGCAACGAAATTGTACATAGCATAATGAACTTAATGTCAATAATATAAATTTAAATACGCGCCAAAACTAGGGAAATTCTCGAGAATGCGCGAGGGTACCCGGAAAACGCGCGACCTCTTTTATAGTCGCTTCCATTCCATGACGCGGCGGTGAAAATTGAGCCTTAGCTATACTGAGCCGGTGTTTATAGTTTTTTTTTTTGCCAAGAGATGTCTTTACGTCAAAAGATTATATTATTATAAAATATTTTTTTAAATTTATTATGTGACTTGTGATCCTGTATTGTGATTAGGTATATATTTATTAATCACCTTCCTGAATTATTCCAATGAAATGACAATATTTGTAAATATATGAATAAAACTCAATTTGTAATTACTTAAACGTTTTATTGGAAAAAAATTTCGTCCTAGATTGAAAGGCAACATGGTAATGTATAGTTTTAGAAAATAATGACAAGATACATAGCTCGATACGATACTATTGTAAGGTCTGGCGGCGGACGGGCCCTGTCAGGGCCCGTCCGCCGGACTTGCGTCGGATGGCACTATGTTTAAAACAAACACGACACAAACTGCTTCTATTTTTTATTTTCATCAAAATCAAGTAAACGCCACCGCATTGTAACTTATGGAATGCCTTTTATTCACTTAAAAATTAAATTATACACTTCCTATAAGCATACAATTAAACATTTTAGTAGCTATTTCGAATTTTGTTCAGGAATTAATCGGGGACAGATAGGCCGATGGTTCGCGCGACCCGCGATATATAGCTCGTATATAATATATATAACATAATATCAGCATAAATTTACAGAACATCAGTATGAGTAGCTCTAGCTCGACTCCTATATCTAAAATATAAATGATTATAAAAATAAATAAGGGGCGACGCGGCGCCCCCTCCCTTTCACCCCCACTTTTCGCTCAGACAAGACACTTCGGACATCGTTTTATTCTTTTCGTTTTTTGAGCAAAACTCACAAAATGTATGTATCAACAAAATATAGGTGTTCCACGCGTGACGCGATGCATGAACATCGGGCATCGCTGCCCGCTCCACACTAACACTAGATAAATCAACAGGCGAACTAAACGTAACGAATCTACGCACAGAGTACTCGACACGTGAAGCACAGCGCTCTATGTATGACTATCGAGACGTCCTCCCGATGCGAACACATAGTACTATCGATATTATTGAATAAAATCCGAATTACTTAAAAATAAATTATATCATAATTATAAATATAAAAAGAATCCAATCGTGTGCTTAATTATTTCGATTTTGCGAACGTTAAAATATATATGACATGATTCTTCGAGTGTAATGCGTACAGTTTTCGGTTATAGCACATTATGGTCTAAAATAAAATTACTATTAAGTAATAATCAATATTTACATTAGTCCCTACTGCGTCCGACCGCTCGAGGAACACGAAGCACCGGCTGCGGCCGCGGCGAGCTGCGGAAATATCAACGGTCGGCTCTGTACGACGGCGTCTCGGAATAAGGCTTGGCACCACGCGACTCGCCGGGGCGGGCCGCGCGCCCCGTGCTACACGACTACGAGCTTTACGCGGAGTCCGATAAAGAGTATAATCGCTGGCGTTTCCTCGAGACGGCGGCGCGGCCCGGGGCCGATTACATGTTCTCGAACTGGTCGACGCGCCGCTTGGTGTTGCCCTTGCGGATCTCGCGCAGGGTCTTGTACTTGTCCCGGCCCTGGCGCACGTTCTCGCGGTGGATCTTGTCCATGGCCGTCTCCTTGGTCTCGTCGCGGGACTGCGCGAGGTCTTGCTTCAGCGCCTGCCCGGGGAGAGAACGCATTCAACACATCGTTTGTGAAAAGTGGAACAAGTGTAATTTCCCAATATATTTAATTATGTATTAGAATTAATAAATGTGAAAGTTTGTGGAGATCGAACAAATTATTTCGTCATTTAAACAATAAATCAAGATATGCTGTATCAAATATTCGTAAACGATGTTCGTAATTGATATCTGAATTTTTTCAGATTTTTGTTTGAAAAACACTTAATTTTAACTTGAGAGTAGGCCGTAGGTGGTCCGCCACGGTCGCAAGGTGGTCAGTGGCGTGTTCGTCACCTTGAGCTGGTCGTGCAGCCCCTCGTTCCTCAGTCAGTCAGGACCCCCATGAGCTTGCGGCCGCCCTCGTCCCCGGCCGTGTGTAGTACCTTGAGCTGGTCGTGCAGCCCCTCGTTCCTCAGTCAGTCAGGACCCCCGTGAGCTTGCGGCCGCCCTCGTCCCCGGCCGTGTGTAGTACCTTGAGCTGGTCGTGCAGCCCCTCGTTCCTCAGTCAGTCAGGACCCCCGTGAGCTTGCGGCCGCCCTCGTCCCCGGCCGTGTGTAGTACCTTGAGCTGGTCGTGCAGCCCCTCGTTCCTCAGTCAGTCAGGACCCCCGTGAGCTTGCGGCCGCCCTCGTCCCCGGCCGTGTGTAGTACCTTGAGCTGGTCGTGCAGCCCCTCGTTCCTCAGTCAGTCAGGACCCCCGTGAGCTTGCGGCCGCCCTCGTCCCCGGCCGTGTGTAGTACCTTGAGCTGGTCGTGCAGCCCCTCGTTCCTCAGTCAGTCAGGACCCCCGTGAGCTTGCGGCCGCCCTTGTCCCCGGCCGTGTGTAGTACCTTGAGCTGGTCGTGCAGCCCCTCGTTCCTCAGTCAGTCAGGATCCCCGTGAGCTTACGGCCGCCCTCGTCCCCGGCCGTGTCGTACCTTGAGCTGGTTGTGCAGGCGCTCGTTCCGCTCGGCCAGCGTGCGGCGGTGGCCAGGCGTGGTACCTTGAGCTGGTTGTGCAGGCGCTCGTTCCGCTCGGCCAGCGTGCGGCGGTGGCCAGGCGTGGTACCTTGAGCTGGTTGTGCAGGCGCTCGTTCCGCTCGGCCAGCGTGCGGCGGTGGCCAGGTGTGGTACCTTGAGCTGGTTGTGCAGGCGCTCGTTCCGCTCGGCCAGCGTGCGGCGGTGGCCAGGTGTGGTACCTTGAGCTGGTTGTGCAGGCGCTCGTTCCGCTCGGCCAGCGTGCGGCGGTGGCCAGGTGTGGTACCTTGAGCTGGTTGTGCAGGCGCTCGTTCCGCTCGGCCAGCGTGCGGCGGTGGCCAGGTGTGGTACCTTGAGCTGGTTGTGCAGGCGCTCGTTCCGCTCGGCCAGCGTGCGGCGGTGGCCAGGTGTGGTACCTTGAGCTGGTTGTGCAGGCGCTCGTTCCGCTCGGCCAGCGTGCGGCGGTGGCCAGGTGTGGTACCTTGAGCTGGTTGTGCAGGCGCTCGTTCCGCTCGGCCAGCGTGCGGCGGTGGCCAGGTGTGGTACCTTGAGCTGGTTGTGCAGGCGCTCGTTCCGCTCGGCCAGCGTGCGGCGGTGGCCAGGTGTGGTACCTTGAGCTGGTTGTGCAGGCGCTCGTTCCGCTCGGCCAGCGTGCGGCGGTGGCCAGGTGTGGTACCTTGAGCTGGTTGTGCAGGCGCTCGTTCCGCTCGGCCAGCGTGCGGCGGTGGCCAGGTGTGGTACCTTGAGCTGGTTGTGCAGGCGCTCGTTCCGCTCGGCCAGCGTGCGGCGGTGGCCAGGTGTGGTACCTTGAGCTGGTTGTGCAGGCGCTCGTTCCGCTCGGCCAGCGTGCGGCGGTGGCCAGGTGTGGTACCTTGAGCTGGTTGTGCAGGCGCTCGTTCCGCTCGGCCAGCGTGCGGCGGTGGCCAGGTGTGGTACCTTGAGCTGGTTGTGCAGGCGCTCGTTCCGCTCGGCCAGCGTGCGGCGGTGGCCAGGTGTGGTACCTTGAGCTGGTTGTGCAGGCGCTCGTTCCGCTCGGCCAGCGTGCGGCGGTGGCCAGGTGTGGTACCTTGAGCTGGTTGTGCAGGCGCTCGTTCCGCTCGGCCAGCGTGCGGCGGTGGCCAGGTGTGGTACCTTGAGCTGGTTGTGCAGGCGCTCGTTCCGCTCGGCCAGCGTGCGGCGGTGGCCAGGTGTGGTACCTTGAGCTGGTTGTGCAGGCGCTCGTTCCGCTCGGCCAGCGTGCGGCGGTGGCCAGGCGTGGTACCTTGAGCTGGTTGTGCAGGCGCTCGTTCCGCTCGGCCAGCGTGCGGCGGTGGCCAGGTGTGGTACCTTGAGCTGGTTGTGCAGGCGCTCGTTCCGCTCGGCCAGCGTGCGGCGGTGGCCAGGCGTGGTACCTTGAGCTGGTTGTGCAGGCGCTCGTTCCGCTCGGCCAGCGTGCGGCGGTGGCCAGGCGTGGTACCTTGAGCTGGTTGTGCAGGCGCTCGTTCCGCTCGGCCAGCGTGCGGCGGTCGGCCACGGGGTCGACCAGGTCGTCGGGCGCCCCGGTGAGCTCGCCGCCGCCCGAGTCGGAGCCGCCGTCGGAGCCGGCGTCGTCGCGCGCCAGCGCCGACTCGCCCTCCGACACGTGGTGGTGCGGGGGCGTCGTGGCCGCCGCCAGCGCCGCCGCCGCCTCGTCCTGCCGACCGACGGACGCCGTATAATGTCACGTTCGCAAAACGTCACATTTGTATGAAGTAAGCTAATGGTTTGGTTGTGTTCAAAAATGATTTTGAGATGTGATAGGAATGGTTTAGAGATTATAATACGGATAATTTTGAATTATGTTAAGTGTGACTGAAATGTATTACGTATATGATTTTAGAATGTGCAAAGAATAATTTTAGGATGCGTTAGCGATGTTTATAAACGTATTACGTTCAATTTTAGGATGTGATAATAGTACATTACTGTAGCGGCCAGCAAAAGAGGCATTGATGGACGAACGTGTAAATGTGGGTCGAGGCGAAGCCGAGGCACACATACGTAAGTCCATCAATGCCTAGTTGTGACCGAGGCTTGTATAGTCATCATGATCATCATCAGGTCATTTTAGTCTCCACTACAGAAACACGACCCTGTCTCGTCCGTCCCAGACAGAAGGAAGATTTGGCCTACACTCCCCACGCTAGCCATACGGGTTGGGGAGGCAAAAAGGCTTGTTTAATACTTTTCTCAAATAATACGCGGAAATTAAAACATTTTCGGATAAGGATTTCGATTTTCTTTCATTCTTCCATTGAACAAAATTTTCAAATATTTTTCGAATTTGGCGGCAACGAGTTTTCTATTACATATAGCTCTTGCCGCCTCTTGAATTTCAGGTGGCGTTAAAGTAAGTTCATTACACTCACTGTCTTCATTTGAACCCATTTTATGTCAAATACAATTACTTTTCAATATCAATGACGAACAACGAAAAACATTTTTCACGCATCAAAGCGTTAAATTGTTTTTTTTTTTTTTTTCAATTTTCAAACAGGTTTCTTTTTGCAAGCCAGTTCGAAATTTAAATAAAACTGTGATAAGTTGCCTCCTTGGTTGCAATGTTTTGGAGCAACAAATCGTTCCATTTTTAAAATACTCGATAGATATCAATTTTCATTTGGCCGCTAAAATACGACAGATATGGATTTTCTTACATTTTTTGCCGGCCGCTGCTCGCATGTATTTGGTAAGTACAGCAATTCCGTTTTATCTCGAAAAAGGTTGTCAAAATAATGCTCAAATTTCCAAGCATGTTTGAGAAAAAATGATTTTATTATGTATTAGTGATGATTGTGAAATGTCTTATTGATTTTAGAATATGTTAATTTTTAAATCATATAGTCTTTAACTTTTTTGTACACTGATACAAAGAAGAAAGTCTAAATTTACTAATAATGCAACTTTTATGGACCTGACTTTATACAATTCTTTTTCGGGCGCTTTGGAAAATATCTTTCCTAATAGCTTTTTGTAATATATTAAAGTTGTGTTTTACTCATCAATAGTGTAATGAAAACTCTTATATAATTAAATTTTGCATTAATTTATGCAAAAACGTGGAATATTTAATACTACTTTTTAAGCAGTGATGACTACAAAAAACCATCGTTAGCTTGTTGCTTCCGCGAACCAAAAGTTCGTTTTTCTCGCAAAATTAAAGTTTCATGGTTATGAAACTTTTCAAAAGAAAAGAAAAAAACAAAAGCAAACTTAATTACAATTAAGAGTGTGTGATTAATTGAATTGAAATAAACATTGACTGAAATCGGTTGCACCCGTGATTGTAATATTAGGATATAATTATATTGTAATATTAGCTTAATATTGTGGTGTCAATTATAACGTTGTAATCGATTATTACGATTTGTTTAGTAATATAGACTTTGTATGATTGGTAATATATATCAGACAGGTATTTAGATGTATAAATATCTTTCTCTATATACAATATTTTTTTTTGTTTGGGACGTGTATTATGAAGTTATTTATTTAGAATTTTAGAACAATCAATTAATGAAATAATATAAATAACTTATAAATAAAATACCTACTTAAATATAACTTAGAAATAAATAACTATAAATAATGAAGCCCCGCCAAATCGTTACCCACTTGAAAAGTGCCCAAAAGGCTGGCAGCATTGCCACGTTGAATGGCAATGCTAATCCTCTGGCCGAGATATTGGCCAGCCCTTTGGTCATTTGATACATCGATCAATCTTTTTGAAAACTGTTGAAACAGTTTATGTGCTGATGGTCCCCACGGACCTAGCGTCTCTACCCCAAACGGCTGAAATATGTAGCTCTGATCCAAGCAACTATATTTTTTGGCGGGGCTTCATTATTTATAGTTATTTATTTCTAAGTTATATACAATATTATATTGAATATATTGAAATATTAAATGCGTCTAAATGTTGCACCCGCGATAATGGGATTCCATTATCGTTGCATTCTTAAGTAGAACTACCAAAGCCAAGCTAGATAGAGTGTAGTTCTACGGTGTATATGTGAATATTACCTGCAAGCTAATATATGGGCGATTGCCCATATAATAAAAATTTAAGTTTAAAATGGTTATGGGATATCTTCAGAATGGTTTTAGGATTATTTAGGGATAATTTTGGGGTGTATCAGATAAGAATGATTTTACAATGTGTTCCAAAAAGCATCCCTATTTTTGGAATATATTAAATCGATTTTGGGACATAACAGCTACAAAATTTGTTTAGCTAGCTTAGTCTGTTCAGCAGGCGACAGCAAACACCGTGAAACCAAATCCTAAGTGAGCTATTTTTTTTTCTATAAACCATGATGCTTTAAAATATTACAATCTAGCTTATGGGCTAATAAGTAACTTAACTTTAACATAAACTTCTAAATATTATAGTCTAAGAATAATGTCCATTGACTTTTCTTAGTGTAGTGAAACACTTTCTTGTTTTGTTATATTTAATGCACTATCACTAACATTGTCTCACTTATTACTACACTAACTCAAAAGGTTTTGTTCTTTTGAGTCTTCTCACTAGGTCTGTGTTATCGAGAAGTTTGACTACCTCTGGATTCACACGGTGATGAAGTCTAAGTTCATGAGCTTCTGCATAAGTGAGCTAATAAAGGTATATATTATATATTGTGAGGCAGACCGACCTGTTTGCGGCGCGCCTCCTCGACCTCGTCCTGCAGCCGCCTGGTCTCCGTGTCCTTGAGCTCCACCTCCTGCTGGATGCGGGACACCTCCTCCTGCTTGGCCAGGATCTCCTCCTCCAGCTTGGCGCGCTCCGCCGCCTCCATGTTCTGCACGCACACACAACGCATTAAAACTATTATTACCCATTTTATTGTTAGTAACTAGATGAACGACCTTCGCTCGGCATTTTTTTAGGTAACGATTTTTTCCCAGAATTAAAACCTAGTTAAGATAGATTTCTCGTCGGTCTATTCTATATTGTAAATTTCATCGAAATCGGTAGAGCCGTTTACGAGATCGTCGAGGCATATACGTTTACATATGTATTTAGTTCGTTTATCACTATACGATATTTTGTGAGTGACATCACCAGACACGATATGATGCGTTTCCTTTTTTTTTATTATGTTATTATCCTGGATACAAATTTTTATACCCTCTCTTACAACATACCCTTCTCTTTCTTTCAAGTAAATTCTAAATTCATAAAAGATTACAATAAGTTTCTTTTACAAACTGTTATAAATATAACGTTTCAGAGTTCTGTAAAATCAGACTATTTTCTTCGCCTGTTCCTCGGCTTTAGGGGTTTCACATTTAGCAGCAGGGGTTAAAGCGAGCACACGTATGTACTCCATAAATTACAAGCGTTTACAGGCTACGGTAGCTACTTAACTGAGGGCAAGCTTGGCACCCGATGTGGTATAAAAAATACCAACACAACTACATATAATAAATCTGTACTCCAGTTGCTAGAAGAGTTACGAGAGAGATGAGCACGGACCTTGGTCTCCTCGAGCCGCTGCATCATGGCTTGCAGCTCGTTCTGGCGCTGCTCGAGGTCCTCCTTAGCGGCCTGCAACAACCGCAGCTGCTCCTCCAGCCGCCGGATCATGTCCTGCGCTTCTTGCAGATTCGCCTGCACACACAAACACACATTTTGCTATATAAGTATTTATAAGTTTTTTTATTTATAGTTTTATGGTCCTGGATACGAGTATTTTAGACATTTGTATCATTTATTCACGTCCATCCCAACTTTTTAAACTTAAATGTTCTTACGAAAGGTCACAAATACCGCCAGGAATCTTTTAGTTCTTCAAGATAACTTAACAACAAAACCTATCTTCAGCCAACGAGCTTCTGTTAGAGTTCTATCGACTCAAAACGATTACCTCCATCGAATATAAAATTTCGAAAGAAAAAATAATAAAATAATTTAGCGTTGCATTCTTAAGTAGAACTACCAAAGCCAAGCTAAATAGAGTGTAGCTCTACGGTGAATGTGTGAATGTTACCTGCGAGCGTTCCATCTCCTCCTGCATCTGCCGGAGTCGGTCCTCGTACTCCTGCTGTTTCTTCTCTGCGCGCTCGCGGGCCGCGATTTCCAGCTGCAACTTCTCCCTGAAAGGTCATAGACACTTCAGGATAGACCATTGCTTTGTATAATTTGTTATTTACCATCTTTTTCTATATTCGAAATTGTAGATTGTAAAAACTTTTTCCAGTTTAAGTATTTTAGTACCGAAAATGTTTATTATTTTTAAAATAATCAGGTTACGACTATATTGATATTTATAGTTAATTATTTTATAGTTTTGACGTATTTACGTCTTTAAAATTGCTTCCATGGGGAGGCAATTCAAAAAATCCATCGCGTGCGGGGCTGGGGGAAGCGCTGCCATTTGTAGATAATTTTAGTGCATATAACGTATTCACGTACGACATACGGTCGTGTGGATGACACAGCCACACCCTATTTTTTTTAGTAAAGACGGATAAATTTAAAGACGTATTCATGATGTTGCGACGCAAGGGAACGATCTGTGTCGTTGATGTTTGCCAAGTATATAGCGGTGTTACCTTTGCGCCTGCTTGGCGAGTTTCTCCTCCCGCGCCTGCGCCTTCATCTGCTGCACGTCGATGGTGTCGGGCTTGCGCCGCCGCATGTACAGCTCGTGGTTGCCCATGCACAGCGCCAGGATGCGCTTGTTGACGCGGACGCGCGGCGCGAAGAACACGAAGTCCGGCGCCTTCTTGTCGATCGGCTTGATGATGAACTTGCGGTCGTTGAACGATATGTTCCGGATTTCAGACCACGGGAACCCGATCTTGGGGGTCAGCCTGGAAGGTGCAAGGTGCTTTATTGCTGTGTAATTTGTAAAGCTTTCGCTTATAAAGCTAATGAACGCGCTCAATGTTGACTTAGTGGCATGAGCATACTTTGCATTTGTGACCATTTGGAGAATGATAATGATCAAATTCGGAAGAAATAGGTCCATATAAGCTAATTACTAGACTACTCTATCCGTACAATAAAGTCCGATCTTGTTGGTTCACTTTGGAGTTCACTTTGGAGCGTTTTTATAAGGAGCTAATGTCAGATTATAATGCCACATAGCTCGGAAGCAGCCAGATAGCCTAGATATATATATAAACTGGTTATTGTGGGCAAGGTGGATGGGAAAAGACCTCGAGGACGATCACCAATCCGCTAGTCTGATTCCATTAAACAGGTTATGGGTCTCACGGTAACTACGGCCTTCAGACAGGCTGAAGACAGGATGATGTGGAAACAGCTTGTCAAATCTTCTACCAAGGCATATCAGAACGGGCACGACCTTCAGTAATGAAGAATACGACGAAGAAGAAGAATGTCAGATTGAACGAAATTTGATTCTAAATATTCGAAAGATTACGAAATAAGAAGATAAATAAAATAATAAACGAACTGAGAACGTATGTCTGAAGAATTCATATTCCTTATCTCGTCTAGCTAGCTTAACTTGTTTTTGTTCCATGATCACATCAGACTCTGTTCTACGGATGAGTTGTTTTTGGAAAAACTTTTTCCTTGTGGGAATAAGATGTTTTTCCTATGACACTATAGTCATAGGAAAAATATCTTTTTTCTATGTTGTTTTGTTATGTTGATTATTTTACTATTCCCGTAAAATAATCAACACATTGCTATCCATCGACGCGAAAGAAGGACACACAAACAAACACGTTTTTCACATTTTATAAGTAGGTATGGTTTGCAAAAAGTACATTTTCCAGAGACGGAAACCTAAGTAAATTTTTAAATTACTCGTGTTTTGCACGAAGTAGTGGTGCACGTGAGTGTAATAAAGTATAAAATTGATGCGGTGGCCGCCAACCGCAGTCGCCGTG
Source organism: Hypsopygia costalis (assembly GCA_937001555.2). Lineage (NCBI taxonomy): Eukaryota > Metazoa > Arthropoda > Insecta > Lepidoptera > Pyralidae > Hypsopygia > Hypsopygia costalis. The sequence goes on from OW443331.2 coordinate 1,823,321, forward strand.
CCAGCGTTCACCATTACTTGTATGCTTTACGATACACAGAGCTAGGTTTTTACCATAACAACCTAACAACAGCAGGAAAATATTGCTACAGTGTGTCTAACTCGATATTGAATCTCTATCGATCTAAGTCGACGCTACAAGATTGAAACAGTTGATTCATATTCACATTACAAGTTTTTATTTCCAATGCACATAACCTAGTCTCCTTGAAGTTCCACAAGAGTGATTATTTCGAATTATCATGTAAAATTATCGTCCGTAAATAACTCTACAGACAGCCAATTTTTAATGTCGGCAAAAATTTCTCGACTGTGCCTTATGGAAAGTCCAGGTGACTAACTATGAGGACTGTCATCACTGCGATTAGCGACATTGCGGCAATGCTCCCGGTGAGGGAGCACCTTTAAGGTTCACTTCCATAGGAATATAATTTGTGACACTTATGACCGTCTATTATTTGATTATATAACACTACTTACTTGTCATCTTTCTCGTATATGTTGAGACCGAGCGCGTCGACGCCGAGCCAGAGCTCGGTGTTCTTCTTGTTCCTGATCTCGAAGTAGTTGACGCCGTACATCTCGAGGTCTTGCGCGATCTTGAGGTACTCCATCATGGCGTCCTCGCGCAGCATGCCGCGGTGCTCCTGCCACCAGTTCGTGATGCTCTGCTCCCACTCTTCGCGGGACATCTGGCCACAAAGTTGATATCATTACAACGTTCAACACCTGTGACTACCGGTGGAACCCACACGCACCCGGTGCACCGTGCAAATTGGTGAGAAACACTGGCGAAGGAGATTAATTAAGAGTAGTTTGACTTGAGAATTACGTCCGTCTTATATAACAACTAACCAGCAATAAAATTCTCTGAAAAGGTGTTGTGGTAACTTATAACCTCTGTTTTCCGTAGACAGACTGGATTGGACAGACGAAATTTCCCTTTAGAGTGCGGCAGCGCTGAGATTGTACCATCGCGTTACAGCACGCGATTTTCTTATGTGTACGACCAGAGTAACGGATGCGTACTCGGTATGAGTATTGTTCTCGCATATATCTCACCTTGTGCTGGTCGGTGACCCTCTGCGGCAGCAGGCGGTCGTTGGCGAGGAAGCCCTGCGCGTGCAGGCTGGGGTTGTGGTCGCCGTGGCGCGCCTGCACCGCGTACGACGCCAGCAGCACCGACGTCTCCGGCGGGCAGTAGATCTCGTCCGAGAGGATGGCATTCTTCACCTGTACACCACATTATTTATTTATAAAGCAGTATAAAAACGGAGTTTATTTACGTTAACGTGATATATGTAGTGTAAACTGTAAACTGGAGGATGAGGAGTCCTGGTCCTAAAACGCATATGTCTATGTATATAAGCCGTGTGGTTTCCGGCAGACTAGAATAGAATCACTCCGTTTCTTCCCGTGGATATCGTACAAGGCGACTAAGCGAAATACATTATCAAATATCGATCAGGCCTCCCCAAGCCGTTTGGCCAGCGTGGGGAGTGTAGGCCAAATCCTCCTTCCGTCTAGGACGGACGAGAGAGGGTCGTGCTCCTGTGGTGGAGACTAAAATGAACCTGATGATGATGATATGATATGCTAGGTACTGGCACAGTATAAATAATAGTACTACGCACAGTATGGCCCCTGCCGCTCCCTCGTGTCGACCTCACCTCCCCTCTGAGATAAACCTGGACAGTTTGTATGGCGCCGTACGTTCATACGCATATTCACGCTCTGCACAGACGTTATTGTTTATGTAGTAGAAAACGACGCGACATTTGTATGGAGTGGCCGGGGTGTGATACTGATGAGTTGGCATGTCCGATTCAGATACTGGCATTCTCTGGCGGAATGATACACATACCAGAACTAGCATGCTAGTTTCTAGAACGTGCATGCGAATCTCTCTTCCAACTTCTCAAGGGAGAAAAAAAAATGGAATGCGATGCAGAATGCCTTGTACTGACACACGAGCTACTAGTTCAATCTCGATATACATGCTCAGAAACGGATTTAATTTCTCAAGTATAAGCTTTTAAATAGTTTGCCGTTCTTAGTCTTTGTAGTTCTTAAAATTATTTATAAAATTTGGTTCAATCTGCATAAAAATTGCTTTTTGATATATTTCTGAGCTAATTGCAGCTCAACACAAAGTGTGGGCAGAGGACGAATACTGATCGTGGGCCGAAAACTGCGGAATATCATAAAAAATATATCATGCTTGTAAAAGTCTTGCTGCAAGACAAAACTATAACTATTTTACAAAGAGATTTTTGTAGGGCGGCTAAAAAAATTCGGTACCGAAATTTATCGTACTAGGTTCAAGCTTACTCACTTCACTGATAAATCTGCCACTGCACATGCCACTAGCTCATTCCCTGATTCTAAAATATGTTATCGGTTTTTAAAAGGCTAACGCCTTTTGATATCGATCGCTCACAAAACAAACTATTCTTATTGTATGAGACATGGGGCCCTACCGCCGAAGCTGAAGCGATATTGATTCCAAAAATTGGTCTTAGTACAAACCTTCAGTTTACTTGGTAGAGCTCTAGAGTTTCTACCAGCTGTGCCAAACATAATTAGCAACAATTGCATTGTGGTATTGTCTCGGTACTCTATGCCTGTTAATGTTAAGATTTCTGTGAACTTTGCTAGTGTCATGGCTGTATGTACCAAAATAAAATATATAAAAAATAAAAACAATCTAAGCAGTAGTTTCATTATTTTCGCATTCCAAAATTCTTATGGTAATCGGCTTCAGCTTCGGCGGTAAGGCCCCTGATGACAGTCGTGATGATGGTCGTATGCGTCATATCCCTTTTTATCGCTAATCTAGAACAAGAGCTGAAGACGTTCTAATCTAAGCCCCAAAGTCAACATTTAACGTTTGTCACATTTCACGTACCTGCAGGTAGAACAGCTTGAGTGTGATCTCCTGGATGAGTTCGTCTGCAACATCCTCAGGGTAGAATTTGGCTCGGAACTTGAACTGTAGTGGATTTTCTTTCTTGACGTCCTGTTGCATCACCTGTAAGTAGAAAAGATAACATTGAGCGCGAGCCTCTTAACATACAAACTCCCTACGAGTCCTTAAATTTTAACGTATAAAAATAAAACCGCCTTATAAGGTTTTCAATTTGTCAAATCCACATGTGGCATGTAAGCTGTCTATGTACAGTCAAGAATTACATACAACCATGAAAGCTCAAGGACCTTTAATATCAAGGAAAATAAAATATTTTTCTTATAACAAACAGGTGGTTTATGGTTGCTTTAATAGAAAGAGATGAATAATACATTTCTTTCGTTCCCGCTTGCATTGTTTGTTCTAGTGAACTAGGTGACTTTTCTTACTTCAATTACTTATTTATTAATTCAATGTGTACTACACACATTGAAAACACAAAATGTCACGTTATAAAATCACTATTTTTCATAGTGGCATTTTGAAAGTTTTAACACAGTTCTACATTTAATATCTCTGGCAATAATTTGGTATCGATAATGTAATCAAAATCAAGTAAATATGTATGATGATTTCTATAGATATTGGAACTGATGATTAGGAACCGGTTTAATACTTGGGTTTTTTATAAAGTTTATATTCGCGCGATATGTTGATATAATATGTTACGTTGACCTTGAGATTCCGTTACTTGTACAAAATTATATCGCTGATATTGCCGCTGTCTTACCCATCTGGAGAACGGTAGCGACCCTGACTTCGTTGAGTGCCCACGGAGTGGTCCAGGGTAGCGTTAAAAAGGCAACAATTAATTACAATTCAGCGCCAGTTCCTGGCTAACGCACATATAAATAAATAAATATACATTCATCTCGACATTTCGGAAGCGAAATGGTTGCGTACACTACGGTTCTGAAGAGCACCTCTCCTAGATACTGGGGTTCACCGTAACTTTTTGCTCTAAAGTGTATATACGAGTACAATAATAAAGTAATCTAGCACCATACCTTACATACGTACACATACAAAATAATGAAAATAACAACACAGAAGTCAAATACAGGTATTACAGGAGCGTGAAGTATGGTTGTATTGTGCTATGTAGCCATATAGCCAGTCTTATATATACACACAATGCAGATAGTACCTGACTTAATTAGTCAGCCTTAAATATCAGAAATACGTTACCAAATTTACATCACAGCATGAGATTTAAAAACGGATATATTAATACAACATGCAAAAAAAATGTATTGCATTAATATTGTATTCCATTAATTCCATTAGGGGCATGTTCAGTACAAGAGAACAAACAACTTACACTATGGACACCATTGTCAAATCGTGTACAAAAAATTGCTATTCCATACACATTGGTCACGTAAACATATTATATGAAACAGCTGATTTACTTCCAAATTTGACAATGATTTTCATAGCAAAATTTATTTGTTTTCTGAGTGCTATTAAAGATAATGTAGTGTTCTTTAAACCCTAATATATATCTATAGGAATTTCAAGATTTTAGCGAGGACCGTTAAGCCCACAGGGGCTTCTTCTGCAACAATTCTCAACAAAGCAACAATTCTCGTAATTATAATGTAGTGTAAATTCAGTTCCGATCCAGTCTCCATCTCACAAATGTTACATTTGGTATTCTCGTATCACGATATGAAACTTTAAAGTTTATTTTAAGTGAGATTATATCGAAATATGACCGAAAATTAAACTAACTAAGAAGTTATTTTGGCAACAAAAATAATTGACAAATATTTAATCAATGAAATATATTTTTTAGTCAATTCACAATTCAATCTCCATTCGGTTAACTGCGATCTTAAAATAATTAGGAGAATTGCCCTTCTGGTAATTTGTCATGGACACTGAGATGATGATACAAGTGATTCGTATTCTCCAATTTTAATCCAGAACAAAAAAGATATACATATATATATGATAATGCAGCAACAATACAGTCCATTGAGTCTACATTTCCGTGTATTTCCATATTTTTTTTGTCTGCCATTGTGGCCGGTGTCACAAAAACTGTTACTATGCATACTGAGATGATGTCATGATGTCACACGAGCCGAGCCGTGTGAACGCCCGTTCGTTAGCTGAAATCATAACCTCATGAAGTAGCCCGTTGCCAGTGGGGCGACAATTAAAGTCATCTGGCAAATTAAATATTATTACGTTCTCAACATTAAGTGTTGGTCTTCTCGGTCGTAATATAACGTTTTTAACATGGTGATCGAGTGACTCTATGCTCGCGTAAGAAAAAAAATTGTAAGCGTGATATAAAAATATTTTAATTAAAAAACAATATTTTTATACAAATAAATACATTTTTGTTTTATTTTATTCGTCTAGAAACCCATATAAAATTTTATTAATACATATGTACTAAATGACGCTGGGTAATCGTTCAGAAATATTATTGAGTGAAAAATAATTTAATACATCCTCTTTAAATGCAAATGAAAATGTGTTTTTATTGTGTTGTGTGTAAATTTAAAAGAAAATGGGTTTAGTATACGTACACGTTGTCCGTAGGCTGATCTGTGCGAGCTTGATGTCAACAACTGGCAAGAGCTTGCACAAGACGGGGACATGTGGAGGGTTCTTATGTCGGAGGTTAAGACTCATTTTGGGTCGCTGCGCCAAAGGAGTAAGTAAGTAAAGTACGAATAGTGGTCTTTGTAGCTAATTTTTTTTTTTCGATTATACTATTTATATATAAATAATTATAGGTGTACAAACAGTTTTACAACAAATATAACAATTTTCATTTAAGTAGTATAAGGTCTAGTTGTAAGACCAAAATTGAAGTACACACAGCATGACAAACATATCACGTGCGAGAGGTTTTCATAACCTAGACATGCCCTATGACTATGCCCACAAGTACTTTCAAATGGAAAAACAGGTACAGTCTGGATAAGTACATTAATTACCCTTTATTGTAGTGAGAGACTAGTACGTGAATGATGAAAATAAAAATTACAAATACACCGAACACGTGTTAGTATACTATTGGCATCAAATACAAATTATAATTCAAGTGAATCCATTGTTGGGAGAAAAATATAATTTACAGAATTACTTGGTGTATTCAGTTAAAACCGTCACGGTTGGCTGAAGGCGTAGTCAAATACAACGTTTGACATCGCGATCGAGACCTCCTACATGAGTTTGGGAATTGTTTTTTAGTCTCTTTAGACGGTTTTCATATAAGTTCACGCCTCAAATGGATTTCAGTCTTTTATTTTATATATTATATACAATCAAAGATTGAAATAAAAAAAACAATCCCATATCATCGTCTTACGTCATTTTGAGAGAGCCATGCATACAGCATATTTGGCAAATAAATGAAGTACTTTTAGGATCCATATGTGATTACATACACACCCGACACTGTACATAATATGTATTTAACTAATCAGTTACATATGTATTAGTTTCGGGTGTACGTGGCTCACCATGAGCTTTAGAGCTAAATTCAAACTCATCTGTACGTGGCGCACCGTGCCGACTAGCGATAGAGGCTGTGGCAAAAGAGAGGTAAGGTTCGTTATTATTAGCGTTAATAGCGTTATTCTAAGCTGCCGGACTGGGGAAGTACCTCCACCTCACAGAATACCGCAGCCAAATAACAATTCCCTTGAGGGTTGTTGTGTTCTTGCGGGTGAATGAGGTCGACAGAAAGGAAAGAGTTGTTGCGTTTAATATGGCTACGGCAACCGATTCACATCAGGCGGGCCGTATACTTGATCACATATCGTTACCACCCTGTATACTGACTATATTTACTTGGTACTTTGATCTAAGACCTCGTATGCCAGATACACGACGGAGTTTCTATTTGCGTATCTATTTCGGAGTTGTTTATTCTACCCATTAGCCTATCGCACTATCCAAAAACTTGACTAGTTAATCAGAATCAATTATACGATAACAGAAAATAACCTTAATGATGAACATTGAGCTAGCAGTTAAATACGGTTTAAACACAATTTATAGAACGTAGTATGTAACTCAAGAAATCAATCAAATCGATGCATATTCTTCTAGACTGGTCATAGGCTTTTGTAAGTTGTTTTATTGACAAAGTTACTTTAACACATTTTTTGTCTACAGGACAAGCTCTCAGCTTTCTGTTTAGATTTTTCTAGCTCTAGATTTTTGATCGACAATTCTCTTCCGATGGTCGTTTTCATAATTTTCCAACTCCACGTTAATTGCAGTGTGCAGGATAAACCGTCTCAATAGTGTACAATTGAGACACTGTCGATACAAATGCCGCATGGATACGATACGCGAGTAGTTCGACAGTGTAATTGTAGCGAAGATCATGTGATAAGATAGCTAGTCTTAGGTACATGACGACAATGATAACATTTTACGTGTTATCCAAAAATATTTGTTACTTTTCGCAATAACCTGTGGCGAATTGTTTGGGCTTCTAAGTATATAGACTATGTTGTAAGAGAGTGGAGTCAAAATATTTCCATCGCTATACAGCGTGGAAATGCGGCCGGCCTTTTGGCCACAATACCCGAAAATTCTGGACATTTAATATAATGATTTTTTTTTCTGCGTATTTTTAGTTTTCAATTTAGTTATATTTTATTTAAAATTTTAAGTTATTTATATATATTTTAGTTTATTGACTTTTTTTTTATAATATAGCTTAGGCTAAATCAATTTCCGACTTGAGCCTTGTGGCTGCAACTAATTTTCCAAAAGAGATATTTTAATCTTTTTGAAAATGGGACTTAGTACAGACAAAGCTATAGTATAGACTGAATCTCCCTGCCAAGGTTATCCCAGAAAACTACAGTATAGGGTTCGTCAAGAAAGGCGTAAAGGGGTTTTTACAGGGCCGGATGGATACGCATGTGTGATGCCTCTGGCGTCGCAAGTGTCCATAGGATGCGATGACTGCTTACCATCAGGCAGGTCACTTGTTTCTCACCCTAGTGGTATAAAAAATCATTACTTTCTAATAATGACTAACCTACTCTTATGTCATAGAAATTTACAGAAAGAAATACACAAGGAAACACACGAGGAAAACGGAAATCAATTTAGTCATTAAAAATTACTGGGAAAAGAGGTATTTTAAAATAGCTATTTACTACGAAGGAAACAGAAATACCTAGCAATAACATCATTCGATCAGACTCTGTATCAGTCGTAGCTGTAGCACTAAGAATTACCAAGCGACATACACTTGACATAACAGGTTTCTAACACCGTTGCTCGTGTTACTTCGCGCGGAGTTACTTAGCCTACACATACGCCTAGCTCAGCTACGACCAGCTATGTAACCTTACCAGGTCGTCACCCCTGTCGTACGCCGCTTCCTCGTCATCCTGCTCCGGCGTCATTACTTTCTTCACGGCCGTCGTGACGAGTCGAGCGGACTTCTCCAAAATCGTATCAGGCTTGTAATGAGAATATTACGATGTCTAAAACGTCGCTTATCTCATACTAACATTCTTAAAGAGTCATTTTAAGCCTCCAGGGATTCTAAGGAAGTCTAAAATGTTCCTTTAGATATGATTTATCTATTAGAGGCCTCATGAGAGACAGGTCCAGTTAGGACCATCCAAAACACTAAGTTAGGTTAGGCTTTTTAGACACCCAGTTGCTAAACAATCATTTACGTGTGAACATAACCTATACGTGATTAATCTCCAGCATCTACATTCATGGAATTAAAGATACGATCGATAGTAACAGGTGTTGCATTGAGCGCAGGTGGTAGTGGCCGCAGCGCGTAGGGGGGGCCGCTAAAACATGCACGCGTCAGCCTCGTCGAGCGTGCAAGCACAAGATGTGAGACGTTAATTGGCGAAGTCTTAGAGGCCCGCAAGCGAGGATTGAGCAACGCAGCAGTCTGCCGTGGGAGCGGCGAAAGTACGGTCGATGACCCCGCGCCCGCGATACCTGCAAAATCAGCTGTTCTTACGCGCATACTTGCATTTGTCCTGATCGATTTATTGTCACTACTTTGATATCTTATCTTAGTGATACCTTGGAAGTAGGAAATGATTGAAAACATTTCCCGTTGAAAAATTCTTCACTTATGATGTACGTGATTACATCAGTTTCGAATTACTTTCGATTGAAAATTGCACGTCATCGTATTTCTCATCAGCAATCAATCTGCCCACCTATGCAATGGATTGCGGCGGACAGCGGACAGTTACGACGGAGCGAGACGATGCGCTGTCTTGTCTCATTCGGCAACCTAGTTCTCGGACATCGCCATGGCACCTTGCGACCCTTCCAAGTGATACTTAAGCACAATTACGTTAATTACCAACAAAAATGGCACATAGTTACAACATAGACGAAGATTATACCTAAGTAACATAATGCTCATGAGTATTTTTCAATATGCAGCCTTTTTCCTCAATGAGTGACTCAAAGTGCAACCTGTGTGCGTTTCAATCGATTGGTCGACACGTACCTACACGCTGGGTTTTACTGAGAACCAGTTGTACGTGTGGGTCACGGATCGCATTGTGCCCGACAACCTGTACCTAGTTCGGTTGGGAGGGCATGGAATGCCACTGGCCTAAATACAATCTAAGGTTGAAGTCTACATGGCTACGAAATCTTGCATGAATTATTACAAAATATTTAATGTAGATATGTACCTATATCAGTTTATGTTTATTGATTAATAGAATTTGCTACCTCTGAAATAGCACATATAGCACAAGCATTCACATACAAATACACAGACAGATCAATATTGGCCTACTGATTTATTTCTAATGATTATAAATATCAAACCTTTATTTAAAGGTAGACATTTGTCTAAATTATTGTTTATATATTTAACAAATTTTATGGTCAACAAACTATCAAAACTACAATAAATGAACATGAACTTAAATAATAGTAATTCGTAATAACATCGTTTAAACTGCCAATGTTTTTTTAGGCCTCACACGCCATGATTGCAAAATGGCGGACTCATGTTCAGCATTACGACGGAGGGAAAATGGTTGCGTACGAGTGCCGAACATAGTCCTTATACGCAAGTATTTAGGACGTTGAATTATGTGATGTTTGATATGCAAGGTCGTCTCTAGGCGGTCGTCACGCCACTTTCACCGTCTGCCTCTCGCCGACGTTGCTCGGCTGCGGGCTGCGGCTTACGGCACATCCGCACTTCGGCCACTACGATTGACCCACTAACACCTAAATTGTACTTCTAACCACGCACTTCATTCACATGAAGCAACACAAAATGTCAATAGTGATTCCGCTCAAGTTTTTCTTAAAGTCATCAAATTATATTGAACAATATTGATTGAACAAAAACCGCCAATGCAATGATAAATTATCGCCGGGACAGAGTTTCTATCTACATAATGTTTACCTTCCGTCGATAATGCTCAGCTTTTTATAAGCCATTAGATCTACGATGACTATAAAATCACATCCAGTTAGGTCTACTTCTCAGACAGCCATCTGAAGTTAATTAATGATTAATTAAATTCCAAATGTAACGGCACATCAATTTGTTATTCATAAACTACCATATCGAAATGTTAACACAATAATGTTTCTAATTCGATTTTCATTTCAAATGATCGTTCTTAACGCACAATTAGGTAGAGCGTCAATAACACGAATATTATATATACTTATTGTAAATTATATTTCTTATATTTCCAAGCTGACTTTGCATCGATTCACCTTTGAACAACCTTCGTAACCCCGCAATACGTGAGGTAAGTAAAAAATAATTAAAGATAGATGTTTCTATAGGCACGGTTTGCGTGCAAAACATACAAGGCGGTTTGTAATTCAAGAATTCTAATTGTCCTTTGGCAATATACTATAACTATGAGGTAGAAATCGAGGTGAAAACTGGGAAATTATAAAAGATATAACTCAGAAGAATTAAAAACAGTTCTTTATGTAAATTCCAAGCAATGGTATACATACTACATTCACACTAATATCATTAGCGTCTACCAACGAACCATGAAACTATGATATGCAAATCACCACAAACATTTGAAATAATACTAATTTCTAAATACAAGTGTATCGTACGCGTAGATAATAAATAAAGTCAATATAATACGCAATATCGACGACGCCGTTAAGAATATGGTGATTTGAGAGAGGTAAAGATTCTTATTACGATAAGCCCGCTATTTTGTAGTTTCCATTTCTTTAGCTATTACGATTTGTGTTTCATATCAATAAAATTTCACAAACAAACAATGAGTTCACAAAGAAAACCCTGAGCTATGGTGCAACAATGATAACACTAATACCGCACCCAGACTCAACAAATATTAGTCCTGATGTCGTAATCTTCAGCAATAGAAGCAACAAAAACGTAGGAAATTGTGAATCAAATATTTATGTTCGATTTTGGAACTGATAACTGGATACCGGATTAGCATTTTGACGCAGGTGTTTTGGTGGGTCTGTCAAGGACGCTGGTGGCATTGTTCGTCGGAGCGCGAGCGGCACGGAGGTCGCGGAGCTGCGCCGGTGGGGTCGCATTCGGCGTGAGAATAGGGTCACGCGGGCGGGGAGTCGCGCTTCGACGAACGCGCTTCGTACAAACTCTGGCACCACGGAAATACCATCACCATGATAAAATCTTTGCAAACATCGTCAGATGGTACCGATAACGACACGTAGATTAGATGACACATTTTTGCAAATTCTGAAGTCTGCACAGAATCTAAGTAAGGTTTGTCGAAACTATGCATCTTATTAAACAGACCCTGAAATATGATATTAAATTATAAATATTTTACAAATGGAAAAATTCACCTCTCCCGCTTAGGTGGGATTTGAACTGGCCTCTCGAAGACCGGTCGAGTGCTCTTCCAACTGAGCTACCATTTTTTGCATTTTTAAAATATTTATAATATTCTGACAAGTTGCCCGAAATCAACTACATATTTAAAAAAAAATATTATATGATTATTAAATAAATACACTTTATTTGTTCAATGAAAATACGTGAGAGAAACTGTTGACATTCAGTATTACTGTTAATTAGCAAGGATTAGTAATAATCTCAGAATAAATAACTTATGTAAATTATCTGAATACACTATCCTATGCAGCAGTTTCATAATAAAATGTTTCACTAAAGCCAATAAAGTGTACAATAACATGACACACAAAATTTCACAAATAGTGCTAAATTGTCCTGCACGCTGTACGCAATCGGACGCAAAGTTACAAACGGCCCATGAAGCATGTGGCCCGCTATTTGTATGAGTAGTTAGATTACTGTTAGAGTTAAAGATGGCCGTTTTGACCGATTGCTTAACATCTACGATTAGAGTAACGTAAAGGTAATTTTGAGTAAAATTGCAGACTCATTTGTTAGATTGTAAAGATAATAGAGACATCATTCACACTAACATGCGATTCGCAGGCGTCGCTACACGGAAACATACGAATTACTAATTTGTCAGCATCATGTCAGAATAATCTTTCGAAATACACAGGAATTATTGACGTCGATAATGACGCATTGCTATTTGGTACTATCATCTATTATAGTAATGTCTGGCCGAACTATGATCGGAAAATAAGGTCTCCAAAAATTTGATCTGTGTTTGCTCGCATAATAGTTTCTTTAATATTTGCAAACACAATACGATTAAATGGTTGGTTACAATTTAGTCACATTATTAATTTGTCGTTTTGTTTTCGATCTACTTAATCACTATTGTTATCTTGAACACACCTTCCTGGATGCATTTCTAATTATTACTTTCCATAACATTTAAAAACAAAAGAGATATTGTTCCTTATTAAGGACAAGTTACAAATACTCCGCTATTTTTGTAAACACTCCTGTAGTAGATTTTGTTTTAAATTATATGTTGAGTCTTCCATTTTCGCCACTTCTTAATTTACCTCGTCCAATATTTTATCTCTGGCATAGGTCTTATCTCAAAAGCGATCATGATAGCCTATCATGATTGTGTTTAAGACCGACATAGTAACAAGTGCATTTTGTTTGAAGACGTTATTACATAGATTAAGATCTTCGTCTTACAGAGCAACATGATCCTTGACTTTTGATTATGCAATTTAAAATGTGCAGGACTCATCATTACGTTACATCATACCATCCATCAACTAAACGAAGTTTGGTGAAAATATGATTTAGGTTTAAAACAGTTAGACATAATTACACGAAATTAAATCTGACATGAGCAATCAGACATGTCTCACGCTGATTGCCGTTTTTGTTATCTAGCAATGATAAAAGCAAATCTGGTGAGACTATCGCAATTTGGTAAATAGTATGTATACACAGATTACGCGGGAGTTTCTGAGAAAACGTAATTTCTGAATCCATGATTTCTCAGAGATCGCGCCTGGTAACATTATCTCAAAGAGTAACAGTAAGTAAAACTGCGAAAAAACCATGGCCAATACATTTTCTTTGTCGTTTCACGACAAACTATGTAGGTTTGTCGTGAAACGATAAAGAAAATGTATTATTTATATATTGTTGTCAGCAGTACTGTAATGTAACTGACTTTTTCAATGCTCATGTTTCCAACCAGGCATTACTTTGAGATATAGATACCAGTTAACATGTTTACAATGATGCAACGCTGTCACCGTCGCCGCCTGTATCGAGGCCGTACCCCATGTACCAGCACCATACCGATAATCAGGCGCGGCAAAAACCGGCATTCCGCGAACGTTTGCGGCCCGGATCGCGTGCGAACTGCACAATACGACAAACGCACACCAATCTACAATCACGCCAATTCATCATCTCTATTACGATTCACATAAGAGTGAAAATCGTGCATTAGTAGCACATAATAGCGGAACCAATTGCTTAGATAATGTTTTGCTAGACGATCTATTGTTTTTCCATTGTGTAGAATTGCTATAGTCTTTATGAATGGAGCAAGGTGTACTTCATGTCTTCGTATTTCAGGTAATAGGTACTGGTTTGAGTAACAAGATACACTAATCAATGGCTGGCACTGGCTGGATGAGGAAAGCGGAACATCACATAATTATGGTGGAAGGCATTAAGAAAGAACTATATCCAGTGATACCTTACTAACCAAACACTTTACGTATAATATTATAGCGTATAATTCAAATTAAATTGATTAACAGCTAATTGGACTTGACGAAATGATTATTGTCAAGCCTTGGCACTTTGATTGGAAAATATCAGATACCGTAAAGCTCTTAAACTGTTTTAATCTTATACGGAGTACTATCCATTCATACCGTGTCTTAAATCAGTATTCGTGGGGCTATTATTGGTAGCATCGCGACAAGGCTTGATATTTTGTACTGTACTCCCCATTTCTATAGTTTGGGCCAACTCCTATGACAAATCGTATGGTGGTTAGAACAGCCAGTTGCTTAGCTATCTCTAGCCACAGAAAGTGTCTCAGTGTGTGTGAAAGATATGGCTACGTTACGCTTTCAGAGGGGAAATTCTCGTAATTAAAATGTAGTCAAAATTCAGTTTCGATCCAGTCTCGATCTCACAAATACCAAATTGGTATTCTCGTATCACAATATGAAACTTCAAAGGTTATAAAAAAGTGCGATTATATCGAATTATGACCAAACATTAAACAAACTTAAAATGGCATTCTGCCAGCAATAAGAATTTGTACTAATTAATTATTAAATAATCTTTTGTCAATTCACAATTCAATCTCGATTCGGTCAAATTTCGCACTATGATCGCAGAAAAATTACGAGAATTGGCATTCAGATCTCTTCAGCGTTGTTATAGAACTTGCAACAGTTTCAGTTTGCACATACGCCTGTAGAGACAGCAGTGTCTCTAGCGCTAGCGCCCTCACTACAATCTGTAGGTTAATCCTACTTGGATTCAAAGTCTTCCAACTCTTTTTGGAGTCTATTTCAGTTAACTGATAGATACAGCGACACAATCGTTCTTCAGAGACGGACGAGTGAGGCTAGTAAGAATGGCACATGTAGGCACTAAACCTACAATGAAACTTGCATCACCAGCTCTGTCTAATTCATCAGCAAGTTGTGCCTGTGGTCTTCATCTCTCGCCATTGTTATATTTCGTTCAATTTCCAATTAAACATTTGCCTTTATGGATTTTTCTATGCTAAATGAAGATGCAAAAACAACGTTGATTGCTCAATATACACAAGTTTTGATATCAAAGGTCATCAGTCTCGAGAACGAAACGCTTCTTGCAATATTTGATTGACCTTTAGTAGTTGATTTTTATGAGGAATTAGCACTTACACTTTCAGAGATATTATAACGCAGTTACACGCTCAAAACAAATATATTCTGGTTTAAATGATGACGTTTTTGTTTATGTCGTTAACGTCTGTTGAAAACAGTCCTGGAGAGCAGCCAGCGCCATAAGTGGCGTAAACACAAGTATTACAGAAAATCTAGTAATATTTAGGTAGGTAATAAAATCAAGTCAAGTGTTCAGAACACAGAACAGGTTATTCGCGGAAACAATCCACCTTAAGCTAGAATGAGCAATAACGTATGAAATGGGCGGACGAAATGATAAAGATGTCAGTGTGAGTATTCTGGAGTTTAGTGAATCCATTTAATAGAAAGAACATAAAAAAGAACATAATGTCAAAATTAGATTTCACAAATTATTTGTTTTAAAATATTTAATTGTTATGGTTTGAGGAACTTTGTAAAACATAATTTGCTCGTACCTGCAGACCACAATGGTCTGTGGTTATAGCAGTGCGGCAATCAGGATGTATCTTACGTCCATTACGCACGCATTTATTTCCACATTGTAATTCAATTTGTAATATTATTACAGAGATAGGTCTACACCGAATCTAGTCTTGTGTATATTAATACACTTGCCTATATTATGCCTATAATATTACATGCCTATACACATGAATGTACTATATTATGCCTATATGTAATTTGCAAAATACAATTGTATAAAGTAACGAATGAAGAATATATGATAGAGCCGACAACGTATCTATATAGTATCATGACCATAATGTAAGTTTTTAGTTCTTATTAAACCAAAACGGAACTTATTAACGTAGTGGAGTAATTTAGGATAAGTTATAGAACAATAAAAATATACTAAGTACCGTATGAAAATCTATATTTAAATAAAATGTAATGTTTAAAGCTTACTTGCTATATTAATATAATAGTTGTTTAATTAACATTCTTAAAATAGTGACGTAACGTAATAACTCAATCACAAGCACAGTTTTCCTGCTATTAATCGATATTTGTTCAACTAATTTCTTGGATGATGTTAAAGGGTGTATTTAAATTATTTATAATTAAACTAGACGGTAGTTTATTAATTAACACTCGCTCGATAATATTCTGATGTAATGTTAAGTGAATCATGATGAACCACATGTTTGGACCACAGCTTTTCCGCGACATATTCCTGGTATTAAAATGTATTTGTTCAAGTCGTTACTTGGTTGTGATGATAAAACATTGCTCATCTCCAGCCCACATGTACAATGACATCACTATCCAAATACACTGAACGCATTGTTCTGGATTATACTACATTTAATTATTAATAATATATACTACGTCGGGTGGCAGACCAGCATACGGCCCGCCTGATGTGAAGCGGCCATGTTAACGTTCGCAACATGTTATTATTTGGTTTTGTGATTTTATACTTTTTGTTCTAGGATATATTTTAGTCGTACGCCGTGAACTGAGACTTTTACAAATCAATTTCGATATGTCAAAAACTATTTAACCGGTTGTTGTCCAACGAACTTAAAAGTTATGTTAATGTACCTACATACTCAGTAAATTTCTTCAAAATCGGAACATGGGTTCAAGAGTTATCGCGGTTCAAACGTATAAAAAATGTTTTTTCTATCGCTCGCTTTGCTTGGTCAGTCAACTCGCTTCGTTTGGTGTCATAGTACGTAAATGATAGAATAAAACTAGTCACACACTAAGCAGATATCACATTATATTGATATCGAGACACTGCTGGATACATGAGACAAGAGAGGTTATGTCACCGTCTCTTACACGCACATGACATCTCGCTCTTATTTAGAGCACGTCAAAATCTGACTCACATACGATATATTTTATCGTATGTGAGTCAGATTTTGACGAAGATTTTACGATATATTTTATCGTATGTGTCAGATTTTGACGTGAATTCGTCTTTAAAATTGCTTCCATAGGGAGGCAATTCTTAAAAACGTATGATAAAAAAATTCGGGGGATACAGTTTGGTGTTACAGCTACATCTATCACCTCGACATAGCCTTTCGAGTTTGCAAGCTGAAGTGGCAATGGGCGGGTCACATTTGCCGTGTAAGTGATAGCAGATGGGGGAGGAAGGTATTAGAGTGGAGGCCGCGCGTAGGACGAAGAAGCGTTGGACGCCCTCCTTCTAGATGGTCCGATGACCTTAAGAAAGCGACTGGAAGCGGCTGGATTCGGAAGGCGGAGGATCGTATTTGGTGGAAAGCATTGGGTAAGGCTTATATCCAGCAGTGGATCGATACAGGCTGATGATGATGATCTATCATCTCCAACCAAAATTCAATCACACCACTGGATAGATGAAGGATCACAGAATTTATTACGGTAAGTAAGGACTATGGAACATCGCGTGCGGGGCAGGGGGAAGCGCTGCCATTTTGAGATAATTTTGTATATAACTTATTCACATATAACCAAGGCCGAGTGTCCTTGTTCATGACACTGCCGCACCTCATTTTGTAATGTAATTTTGGGATGAGTTAACTTAGTATTTTTTTCAGTTTAATAGCAAACAATTTTAAAATCAAATTTTACTAGCGCCTTCATAATTACTTTAATCCGTAATCTTGCTCCCATTTCGTTATCTCATGACATTTGCTAATTATCTACAAGAAAGACCAACTATATAAACAGATGGTGTCATAATATTCCTTATTTATTTTAATGGCGCATAATCACAGCAAATTTGTTTGTTTCGTGGAAAGTTCTCTAGCCATTTCCACACATAATGACATATACAGTCATTACCGAGAGAGTTTAATTATTCAAATCCGCTGCGCTTAGAAAGTAATCGTGAAACGATAAATTTGTCGACTCAAATGACTGGGAGACGTGACCATATAAATGACTTTACGTGTAAATACGTAGTAGAGTGACATACGATCATACAAAATTAGGATTTTAGTCCCAACTTCATATATGTATAGACATGTATGAAGTTGTATTTTGCAAATTACAATTAAATTCAATTGTATTTTGCAAATTAAAATTTAGTTCAATTGTATTTTGCAAATTACAATTTAATTCAATTGTATTTTGCAAATTTACAATTTAATTCAATTGTATTTTGCAATTTACAATTAAATAACAATTTGAAACAGCTGCCGCTATCTAGTATATTGACAGCTAGATCGTTGAATCAAAACATTCTAAATGATTTCTACAATTTACATTAATATTGTAATTAATCATTGCAAAAAAGTGTTTCTACTATATATAAATAAATATTCATTGATAATAAAGTATTTATGATTATTGATTACAGAATGACATTATTGTATATTCTTTTAACAATCTACTGCAATTTTATTCCTGCATTTTTGACAACGTCAATTGTATGGCAATAAGCAATTCTACTAATTAATTTGTAGTTAATTATATTTCACATTATCTATCGACACAGAAAATACCTGTTTTTTTTATCAACGAAGGTGAACCTGTAATAATGGCATATTATTGAAGCAAAAAACAAATGAGGCAATATTTGTAGGTAATTACTTCGAAACGATATAAAAATGGTTTTTCTAAACTTCTTAATTAATAGAAAACACATAAGGAATTCCAAGGATTTCTAAATGATATAAAATGTCTATCAGCAGAACATGTTTCATTCACAGCGTCTACGGCAAACATTTGTATATAAAAATATCTTTGTTGATTTCCGTATAACATATTCTATAAAAGGCCTATATTCTATAAAAGGTATATATCCATAATTTTAGTGATTCTGATATTTCATTTTGTGTTGTTTACATTCAGTCAATCAAGAAAGTGGCCTGTTAGTTACCACCTTATGGTTATGACAAAACTTCCTAACTAACGTAAATGTTACTAAGACTGATCTTCTAGTAATAGAATAGCTTTTTGCTCCCAAAATTATTTGAAAGCGAAAGCTTTTCTAACTTCAAACTTATTTAAGCATAGAACCAATACAAGTTTTCGCATAAACGGACGTTAGAGTAATCCAGTTTTTTTATTAATACTTAGATACTTTATCTAATATATATAAAATTCTCGTATCACAATGTTAAGTTACCATACTCCTCCGAAACGGCTTGTCCGATTTTAATGAAATTTTATATACATATTCAGTAGGTCTGAGAATAGGTTGCTATCTATTTTTTATGGCAATACAACGTTTGCCGGGTCAGCTACTATATTATATATTATAGATACCGCGGATATAGAACAAGAGTACCAAGAAATATTTTTTCTGTTACATTTGTTCATTTACATGCGTGATATCTTCACACTGATCTTGCTAATTAAAAAATCGTCATCAATGATTAGTCTATAACTATGAGAATATTCACCAGCGTGGGTGTAGGTTCGATCGCAGATGCAAAAAGAATGCGAATAACAAGTAGTTCAGGCCAATGACACTGCCCACTACATTGCGTATATGGATGTTTATTATACACAGCATTACTCATTGCTCTTATTGCTTCTCAGCTATTGTAGAGTGTACTCAATTAGTGACAAGGTAAAAAAGACCAGTGCTTATTATAGCTTGCTTATTATTATTTGCTCTATTATTAGATTTATTATTTGCTCTGCCACTAAGTTAGCGATATTTTTACATATCGCTCATTAGCTGCAATATGGCCCACCACGTACATTTATGTCTTTGTTGCACTTAGATCACTTTTGTGATTGTCCAATTAAATAACATTTATTAATTGCAACTATAATAAAATAAAAGATTAATTAGATACTTCTAAAATGTTATAATATAATCCTATTAAGAAGAATCTGAAAGTAAAGTATCAAAATAAATACCAAAATGACGTTCGGAAAATGCATGTTGACTTTAATTATGACGTTGTTGTTGCACCCAATGAGCGATATATATTTATAGATGTTGAATTATATTAAGTATGAGACAATAATAAGATATTTTATTATTGTCTCATACTTAAAATATAACCTAATATTCGGCGTTATGGAAGGAGAGATACCATAAATAGTATGATGAATAACTACATAGAAAAATATGCAAAACCACAACGCTGGAATCTCAGTGAAATTTATGTTCATTCAACGAGTTGTAATTTAGTAACAAAACATTTAGTAAGTGGCAAGTTATGTGACACGTGATAATAGCCACAAGTGAGTTAAACCGCAGATTACCTAACGGTTATAGTCAAAAGTACTAGGCTCGCATGACGGTGGAGAAATCTCGCGCAGTAACTTTCCCGACCCACGCTAAACAGCCTCGGACGGAGAGTTAACGACGCTGTCATAATTAAAATTTGCTTCCCGTTCTCTCCTGCTGTTCAACGCCTTCTGACTCATGATGCTCTGGTAATTAAATGATAATGGAGAATTGGGAGTACCACGTGTAAATTAACCACTAGGGCTAGGCGCACGAGTATCACGAGTGGTAATGTATTTAATTTGTAATCAATCATCCATCATCGAGTAAATATTTTTTAACAAAAAAAACCGACTCCATTTCTGACTCTACATTTATGTATGTAGATACAGGCTGATGATGAAAAAAATATGGGATCAATCTGGAATAATCTTTCAAATAAAAAAAAGTTCAAATCGGTTTATAAATGACAGAGTAATGAAATAACAAACCTAACAGTGGTTAGATACAGGCTAACGATGATGATAATGATGAAAAAAATATTTTTTTTATTTTTTATTTTATTGAACAACACATCTTACTTCATACATTAACATCATATTATAATCCACAAAACAAAAACCTCGCAGGGTTTACCCGTTTTGTGGGGAGTCGCTATGTGTATATATATAACTAAAACATTATTATTTAATTATCTTGTTTTAAAAGATTTGGATTTCTTAAGTAAAATTTTTTAAATTTGCCTTTATAATGTATAGAGTTCGAGTATAGATTTTGTAATTCTTTTGGCAGTTCATTTAGGTAGTATGGTATCACATAATTTAGTTTTCTGTTTCCATACACATTAGTAGCTTTAGGAAGGATATATTTCAAATTGTTGCGATTTAATTTTCTCAAATTTTTTGGTCTTTGGTATTCCTTGCAAGATTCCAAATTAAATTCCACCAAGTTACTAAATTTAATTTTGTCAAATACGTTTACTACATTACAATATTGAAATAGTCCCTGATCATCTTTCTTATATTTAATTTTAATATACTTTGGGACTATGATTTTTAATAATTTACGTTGCAACTTATAAATGTCCTCGATGTAAGTTTTATATGTTTTACCATAGCTGCTTATACCGTAGCCGATAACAGACTCTGCAAGTGACATATAAAGTAATCTTAGGGTTTTATATGGGAGTTTGTATTTTAATATTTTAAGTTTGCTTATAACCGACCTGAGTTTAGCGCATACATGGTCTTTATGTGGTCCCCAACAGAGTCTGTCATCGATCACGAGACCAACATATTTATGTTCTTTGACATTATCTATTGGCGGACAATAGCACGATGTAGATGGTCCATGCATGCATTGGTGTTGATGGGCCACGATATGGGGTGTGAAGGGAGCCCTGTTATGTGAAGAATGTATATGTATCATCTTAGTTTTTTGTGCATTTATGACTAGACCCATATCGTGTGCCCATTTACACAATTTATCGAAGCTACTTTGCATTTTTTGTTCAGCCACAGACAAGTCCGCATCAGCGGTCAATAAACATGTGTCGTCTGCAAATTGGTACACAGAACTGTTGCCTAATACGTTACACATGTCATTTACATACAACAAGTATTCTAATGGCCCCCATATTGAGCCCTGTGCTGTACCTTTTTGAGTCAATGTCATGTCACTATAACACTTTTGAATTTTAACAGTAGTGTAGCGGTTTCTGTGATAATTTTTAACAAGTTCCAGAAGCGGCCCCTGAATTCCACAACTATGTAACTTAGTGTAAAGTGTATCATAACGAAGCATATCAAAAGCGCGGCTGAAATCTATGAAAACAACTAATACATGCAGTTTCTCATTTAATTGTGAATTTATCTCATCTGTAAACTTCAATAGGAGTTGACTGGTACTTTTATTTTTTTGAAAACCATATTGATTTGGATTAATTATATTATTCATATGGGACCAATCTGGAAGTATATACTCTTTCTCTCTAAAATGGTTGGTTACAAATATATTTTTTTCACCAAAACGTAAACTGACGATTAAATAGTAATTATATGTACATCGTGACAATATAAATACTCGTGACTATCAGTCACAAACAATATCAAGCTGACTGAATTATTTACCGATATTATTATATTTTGTTGCAGGACATTTAATTACTACTTTTTAATTAATTATAATTAAATAAATAAATATTCATGGACAAATTACACACTGTCATCTAGTCTCAAACTAAGCAAAGCTTGTATTAAGGGTACTATACACTGCATAATATTATGAAATAAAACAGCGTTTTCAGTTGAAAGCGTAACGACATACTACCAAGGATTAATTTTAAATCGCAATTGGAAGGTAGAATACACCAGAGACTATATGAATTATAGACAATACTAGTTTATTTGATGTCTCTATAATGAAAATTATATAATAAAACATGAAATTCCAACACATAAATATGATACATAGAAAAAACCCAGACCAAGACAAACAGACATGTTCATGCACTCAAATATTTGTCTTGTACGGGGATCGAACCCACGACCCTGGAGTCAAAGTGGATAATTGATAGCCATTCGACCACCGGGAGCGTCAAAACCGGCTTTGATTAAATTGTCGCTAAAACATTTTATACTCTCTTTAGAGAATGATTTAGAATTTTTATCATTGACAACAAATTTCATTTTTCTTTGAATAATTACAGTTTAAATTTTTATTAGGTACCTACTTAAAAGTTAATCACTATTACCGAAAACAGAATTACATGTAAAATTAAGTATTGTCAAAATTAGGACAAGGTTGGAACTAATTATGATTACCTCACCTGACATTTAATGAATCATGTTAAGGAATTTCATTCAGTCGATCGATTACTATTCGCTTACTCATACCGGACACCATTAGCTTAGTGATACATTTGGCTGTTTGTTAACACATAGTTTAACGTTACGTTAACTCTGTAATAAGATTTTTCACTTAGCGAGTTCCGTTTAAAACAAACATGGTTACAAAAACGATTTTTAACCTGTGGTGAACATAGTATATAAGTATAGATATATAAATTAATCCCTATTTCCCTTGGTCACAGCGTCACGCGTGAACGGCTGGACCGATTCCACTGATTCTTTTTTCGTTGTCTTCGTTATTACCAGGAGAAGGTTCTTATGAAAGAACAAAATAAGAAAGTTGCGCGGAAAATTACAAGATTTAAGAAAACTGTAAGACCTTATTAACGTAACTTTATGGCGTTTAACAGAAATGTCAGTCATTTGACAAATAGCGTGACACCAATTTAATATCTATTGATAAGAACCAGGACGACGTCAGTCAGGTCAGCTAGTTTAACATAAATACCATAAAATATGTAACTCTATGGAAGTACTAAAAGTATTGTTCAAAGAAAACTGACATACAAATTGTGTATTATCATGGCTTATTTATGACTAGCTCCTACCCGCGGTTTCGCCCCGCGTGAACGTGTGTTAATCCAGAACATATGCTAGATCATGTTCAGACTTTACCCGTGAAAGAATAACAAACATCCTTACATCCACACATCCTCACAAACTTTCATATTTGTAATATTAGTAGGAAGTGGATAGGATATGCCTACATTTGCTCCGTTTGCATTATCATGGAAATCAAATGAGAACACACCTTGAGCACCACATCGTACCATGGGTACATAAAACAAGGTATTCTCTTGCCATATATTGTCAAGATTACGTCACGAATTTGGTTGTGGAAATCTGTCATAATATTATATGACATGACATCGGCAGCATATACGCGCTGTCGTTTTCACAAAAAATCCTTGCGGCTCTATGCATTGATACATTATACGTTGCGTGAGCTAGAAGAATTTATAAAAAAAAACATCAACTATCAACTCATTAATCAACACATAACAACAGTTGTTCCCCCAATTATGCCATAAATTGTCATTAGTTAATAAAATAATAATTCATAAAGATTAGTATAATAACACTTAAAAGCTTAAAGCGATGATCTTAATTGCACTAACAAGTTCATAACTTATAAAGGGGACAAGTGACCGTAGTCATAAATTGAACATCGACAGGTGCAGGGTTAAGAGACCGCCATTATTGGTCATGTATGTTGACCGGTCAACCTGCTATAATGTAGGTTGACCCATGGTACAATAACACAAGGTACGTTCTTTTGTGACAGATGTGGTCACGTGATTTGAACTTGCCTACACCATAACCAACCATTTAATTTACTTTTGACATAAGCCACGCTTATAAGGTTCCATAATCAGTAACAGACAACCATAGACAACAAAATGTAATACTTCATGGAAGTATTCAGCGTCCATAACGTATTGCATTTTTTGTCTATGCTTGCCTGTTAATATGTAATTCATAGACGTGGCTTATGCCAAAAATAAAATAAATGATTGGACAAGGTATACATCATTACCTGTATTTTGTATGGAAAATGACTGACAAACAGCCAAACTCGTGGTAATATGCGAGAAAAATAGCTTACACCATGGTTAGCTCGTGAATCTCTCTTGAGAGCCCAATAGGATCAAAAAATAAATATGTTAGGGCGGTGTACCGACACGCTAAACACGTAGACGACACGATGCTGTTCGAGGCCACGTTGAATGGCAATGCTAATCCTCTGGCCGAGATATTGGCCAGCCCTTTGGTCATGTGATACTTCGATCAATCTTTTTGACAACTGTTGAAACAGTTTATGTGCTGATGGTCCCCACGGACCTAGCGTCTCTACCCCAAACGGCTCAAATATGTAGCTCTGATCCAAGCAACTATATTTTCGCCGTTTGAGGTTTCCAGCAAAAGCTGCAGCCGCACCAGCCCTAACTTCAGTGACCCGAAGATGCGACGGCGCATGGGTGTCGACGCAAGTAGCGTCCCACACCAAAGGTCGCCCCCACCCTCCAGGCCACAAGTGTCATTCCATTCGGTCTCTTCCCATCATCACGTGCAAACCCGTTCGGTTCTAAAACCGCGGGTGTACGGATGCTGGCAAGAGCCCGGTGGATGATATTATTAAGGCTTATATATTGATGATATTATATACTCGTATATATACTTTGTAATGCAACTTAATGTCGTTTGACAGAACTGTTAGTCATTTAATAACAGGTAGGGCGAAACCAATTGGAAATCAATATTGTTAAGGCAGGACAACGTCTGTCTGTCAGCTAGTGTATCGTAAAAAGTATTGTGACGTATGTAATGTATAATATGGCATTGCTACATTTGCTGCATGATAATTATCATACGTATCACGAGGTCGATTACGTAAGTGTCGTACTGCGTGACATGAAGCGTGACATGCGCAAGCCCTTATACGACCCTCGACGTAGCCTACGAGCTCTTGGCACATTTGTGTTACAAATTAGGTGTCACAAATGTGTTATGTAATAATAATACTTTTATTTTTATACTACGTCAGGTGGAATACAAGCATAAGGCCCGTCTGATGTGAAGCGGTTACCATATTAAGCGGTAGCCATATTCACGCTCGAAACATGACATATCGCTCGTGCGGCGCCGTCACCACTGCCAATGCAGCAACTCCTTCCTTTCTAGTGCCCTCACTCACTCACAGGAACACAACAATCCTCAAGGGAATTATTATTTGGCTGCGGTATTCTATGAGGTGGATGTCAGTCCCCAGTCGGACAGCTTACAAATACCCTACCACTCTTTTGCCAGAGCCTCCTTCGTTAGTCGGCAGGGTGCACCACGTGCAGGTGAGTTTACTTGCTGAATGCAAAAGTGTCCAAATAACGTATTGAACACTACTATGGAGTTCTTCCTTTTATCCGTTGGCATCCAAATCTCTCTCAATTTTTTTTTATCGTATAGAATAGAATATTTTGATAAATACAGGACTTCGACGAAGAAAGATGGCTGTGAAATATTCGGAACAACCGAAAGCCATGAAATATCTGGAAACAGGAGAAATATTGGGGCGCGTTCTCTCATCCCTATGCATGTCAATATCTGTACTGGGTAATTATTTTGATAAGAATGTTAATTACAGCACATTATGTATTCTGTACGTATTATTATTATCTCCATGCTATGTTCTTCCGTGTCTTAGCTTTAATCGAGTCATGACGACTTTCAATTTCACATATCTAATCTACTGTGATAATTGAACTAAGGATAGGCAATAAATATTTTAATATCGCTTTATTAAAATATGGTATATCGATATTCGAGGGTGTACAGTATTACCAAACCCCGGCCACTCCATACAAAAATGGCGCTTTTGCATGTAGTAACCAAATGACGTCTGTACACGTGCCTATGTTTGAGTGACGTTCTCTAGGGCTGACATTATTCAATTATTAGTCGGACATGTAAGGGGGTGTAAGTGGTTCATCAACATCTTTGAACCAAAGTCAATCTTACCTGCACGGGGTACACCCTGCTGACTGATAGACGAGGCTCTGACGAAAAGAGAGGTAGGACATAGCGTATTTTTTAAGCAGCCCGACTGACGAAGTACCACCACCTCACAGAATACCGCAGTCAAATAACAATTTCCTTGAGGGTTGTTGTGTTCCTGCGAGTGAGTGAGGTCACCAGAGAGGAGGGAGTTGCTGCGTTGGCAGCGAGGATGGCAGCGCGCGAGCGATATTTAATGTTGCGACCGTTAATATGGTTACGGTAACCGCTTCACATCAGGTGGGCATAGTGAAGAAAAAAAAAACATAGCAAATACACTACACTGACTTCAGCCAATATTTACAAACGCCTTGTATAATTGCCATTGCTAATTTACCCAAAATTTTGTATTTTGTAATCACCACTAAATCGAACATTCTCGCCTTCCGAACACCGTCAAACCATTTCATTCTCACTAATTGTAGCTTTTTACTATTCATATAAATGCATGCGCAATGATTTGATTAATTTTCATATTCACATGGAACAAACGTAAATTAAAACTAATACCACACATGACATCACTCACAATAAACATTGAAATGTAAATAAGAAAATTGTAAACATTAACAATAAACCACCATAACTCAAGTGACAGCAATGTCAATTCCGCGTCTGCGCACTCACTTGCTCTTTGAGACATATAAATCTGCTATCCTTTTCTCATCTCGTATTAATTGTATCTTGTATCCTACTTTGACAGACATGAATTAGTTATGATGAAACTATGGCTGCCGCATGCTTTTAGGTAATTTATAAAAAAATCAGTACTTTATTTCATCCAAAGGGGTCGAATAAATTTCTTTTTTTTACTTTCCATGTGTGGAGACATCCATCCACTGCACAAATAACGCCCATCTTTTAAACTGAATGGAGAATAAAATACGAGCGACGTCAATTTGTAGGACGTTGCATCCATTGCGAACGGTTCCAAATCGGTCTCATAGGGGAGGTGAGGTCGACTAGTGAGAGCGGCAGAGAGTGTCCATACTGTACGTTAGTACTATTACTTATACTGTGGTATTACACTACTCATCTACACGTACAGAAATGCTCTCTTCCATACCCCCTGCTGCTACTTGGTACCGACCTCACCTCCCTTCTGAGACGAATCGGGAACAGTTTGTATGACGCCGCACGCACACATGCTCATTCTCGCTCTGCACAGATGTCTATGTTTATGTAGTAGTTACTGATGCGACATTTGTATGGAGTGGCCGGGGTGTGATTAAACTTAAACCATCTAATTATTATTATTTAAATAGTTGTCTTGGCCAACTTGCCAGATAAATATATTTATAAAAAATGGAAAAATTCACCTGCCCCCCTAGTTTAGCAGTGTAATTACTTAATAGGTTGATGACGCCACACTGTGACTCACACAGTAGAAATATAAGATGCAAAAATTCGTCAACAACACAAACTTTCCTGGTAGCTCAGTAGGAAGAGCACTCGACCGGTCATCGAGAGGTCGTGGGTTCAAATCCCACCTTGGGGGTGATTTTTTCTATTTTTCAAAATATATCTTGCTATATAGTTTGGTATGACTGGTATTAAACTAAAGCAGTATTATATTGTAACCATAATGTAGCAAAAACACCAAGCCGTTAACGGCTTGTGCTGATAGTAACGGACACATGCCGGCTTCCGACGTCCGTTTAGTTGTCCATTTGGCTGCCGATGACTCATTGCTTCCCGCGGAACGTCTACAATGCTGCTATTGTGTCTGTATTGTACACTTTGTAATGATCCTTTGTCATATTAGCTGCTCAATGACAAATAATTATTTGTTTTCTTCGCCGCCAATTCACAGTTTTAGGGACTCAAAGGTTGACTGGAAGAGATCACTTATAGGGATAAGTCCGCCCTTGTACACTATATCTTATCACTACAATCTGTGTTATGTAATATTTAATGCAATAAAGATTTTACAAACAAACAAATAAGCCATACAAGTAACATGTACTTTTAATCGTTACTTTGTTGGATATCGTTTCCAGTTACTTCAGTTTACGCAAAGCACAAACAGACAACTCTCAATAATATCGGTCTCTGAATTTACACGGCGTACGGCATCAATCCATAATCATCCCATTGTTGGGATACGGGTCTCCCCTCAAACGAAAGGGTTTTGTGCATAACTGCTGCTCAACTGCGGGTTGGCGGAGGCCAGTGTTATCAAACCGCCCAAAAGCCACTGAATTGGCTTAACGACTGTCATCTAAAGACCACAACCGAGACCGACAGTTTAACGTGCCCTTCGAAGCACGGGGGAGCTCGAGATAAATAAACCCATCTATAGACAGGCTACGATCGACGTTGATTAACTTGGGTGATCGATTAGACTAATACGCGCAACAACGCCATCGAGCTCCTCTAATTAATTACTCAATTTACACTCTTCTATATAAAAAAAAATTATTGATAAAAATCGTTACAACTCAAAACCATCTGGTAATAAAACTGTAATATAATTCAACATAATAATTAAGCACAAAGTTATAAAAATCGCAATAAATCATGATTAAAATTTACATGGTAAGCTAAATTATTAATTGCTAACTGGACACTGTGATGTTGTCATATAGCGCATCATCGACAAATCTAGGCTAGTGTTTTTGACGACATAGTTTTGAACAATAATATGTCGTGTCGCAGTTGTTGGGCATACCCTCACGTACCGCTGACTCATACACGCATTGCTAAGAAACCCAGGAGACGAGAAAATACGAAGATTCGCTATCTAATAATTCTAATGGTTTGTTGTAGGCTCAAGTTGTAGCTATCTGTATATACGTTGGGTGGCAGACAAGCAAGCATACGGCCGGCCTGATGTAAAGCGATTACAGTAGCCATATTAACGCTCGCAACATAAAATATCGCCCCCGCTGCTAACGCAGCATCTCCTTCCTTTGTGGTGACCTCACTGACTCTTAGGAACACAGCGACCCTCAAGGGAATTGTTATTTTGCTGCGGTATTCTGTGAGGTGAGGTACATAAATTTATGGCGTAATTCAGACTAAATTAGGCCGAACGTTGAATTATATCTGAAAACATCCGAATTATTGCCTGAAATTTAGATTTAGGGTAGGTGTTCTGGGCGTAATGATCAAGCATTTTTATCAACAGTGATGCTAATACTTATTCTGTGATAATAGGCGCATATATAACGAGCTCGGTGGTCGAATGGTTA
This sequence comes from Hypsopygia costalis, assembly GCA_937001555.2. NCBI lineage: Eukaryota > Metazoa > Arthropoda > Insecta > Lepidoptera > Pyralidae > Hypsopygia > Hypsopygia costalis. The sequence continues at coordinate 1,853,344 of OW443331.2, forward strand.
GCAATGGCCACTTTGACTCGCGGGTTCGATCCTCGATCAAGACACATTTTTGTGTGCATAATGAACATGTCTTGTTTGTCTTGGTATGGGTGTTTTCTATGTATTATATGTATTTACAAAAATAATATTTAAGTATTATGTACATCAGTTAGCTAGTACCCAAACATAGTACAAGCTTTACCCAGTTTGGGGCCGTTCATTAATCACGTGAGGTTTATTTTTGCATTTTTAACACCCCCGCACCCCCTTGGTGATACTTGGTGAGGTGTAAGGCTACCCCCCCCCCCCCTCAAATCACGTGTATTTTTGTATTTACAAAGAATCTTAAAATTTTCAGAATATTAAGGTGACGTGAGTCCAGGGCTTGGCCGTTTTCGAGGGGGTGAGGTGCGGGGCTTGAGAGGAGCCGGCGCGGGGTACCCGCTTACAAGCGCGCGATCGCTGCCGAGACGCCACAGTATAGCGAAGCGACTATCTACACCCGTGTAGTATTACACCCGTCAATACAATAGTTAAAAGTACTGGAAATATAATTATATGAAAATAAATAAACCACATGTAAAAATACATTTTTTTTATTAATGAAGTATATTATATTCAACATGCAAACAAGTGATGTTTTGGTATATTATGAAAAAGTAAAGAATTCAAAATAAAAAATAAAAAAATCAATAATTCTTTTATATTCAATTATATTTAATATTGGTCAAACTAAAATAGGTACATACTTAGACTAACTAGCTATCACGCGCCAGCATACACTATTCTTCATCCTTCTAGGAATCGATATGTGCCGTACAGCACGCGTCTGTCCCTAGCTACTATGCCCGAGCATACAGCGGTATTGATATTAACAGTATTTATATTTGACAACCCCGGTGGTCCAATGGCTAACCATGTCCAGTTTGATTCCGAGGTCGTGGGTTCGATCCCCGCACAAGATACGAGTAAATATTTGTGTGCATGAACATGTCTGTTTATCTTGGTCTGGGTGTTTTCTATGTATTATCTATACTAATATTATAAAGCTGAAGATTTTGTTCGTTTCTTTGTTCGAATTGAAAAAATATTTTAGTGTTAGCCTATATTTCAAGGAAGGCTATAGGCTATATAACATCACGCTAACACCAATAGGAGCGGAGCACCGATAAAAAACGGGGAAAAAATATTCCTTTTGAGTGCTTACGTTGCGTGCGCTGCGTAAATTTGCGCATATGCCTATCTTTTAAGATTAAATCACTATAGCATAATATAGGTAAAAGGTTGTTTGTCCTTCTTTCACGTCAAAAGTAACAAACGGATTTACATGTTTTTTTTTTGGATATAGTTTAAGGCCTGGAGAGTGACATAGGCTCTCTTTATCCCGGAAAAACATTTTATTCCCACGGGAAAAAATAAAGTTAATCATTTGTCCTTCTTTCACGTCAAACACGAACCTAAGTACGGACGTGATTTTATTAATGGGGATAGTTTACGATCTGGAGAGTGACATAAGCTACTTTTTATCACGGAAAAACATCTTAATCCAATGGGAAAAATAAACTTTGTAACCATTTGTCCTTCTTTTACATCGAAAGTAACCTAAGTACCGACATGATTTTTGTTAACGAGGATAGTTTACGGTCTGGAGAGTGTCATAAGCTACTTTTTATCCCATAAAGTAAAAAAATTACAACAAGAAAAAAATATACACAAATTAATGGCAGCTTCCCTGGACCACGCGGGCGAAGCCACGGGTAACAGTTAGTATGTATGTATTTACAAAAAAATATATTGATTTGATTTCATGATTGATTGAGAGAATTGTTATTTGGCTGCGGTATTCTGTGAGGTGGATGTAATTCCCCAGTCGGGTAGCTTACAATTACGCTCCCTACCTCTCTTTTCGCCAGAGCTTCGTTTGTCAGTCAGCAGGGTACACAGCGCGCAGGTGAAGTTGGCTTTTGTTTAAAGATGTTGATGAACCACTTACACCCTAAAATATTAATGATCCAACGTCCTAGCTCCTACACCAAAAAAATATTAAGCGTAAGTCGTGTCCTACACCAAAAACGTTGGTGGCGGAAGCACGCAAAGTAGTGTAGATCAAATTGCCTGTAAATTTGACTTCCGCAAAATAACACCTGAATCAATTAACTATCTACCTACTAATATTATAAATGCGAAAGTATGGATGTCTGTTTGTTCCACTATCTTTGGGGTTATCACTATATCTGGGCTGTAAGTGGTTCATCAACATCTTTGAACCAAAGCCAATTTTACCTGCACCCCGTGTACCCTGCTGACTGACAAACGAAGCGCTGGCAAAGGGAGGTAGGGAGCGTAATTGTAAGCTACCCGACTGGGGAATTTACCTCCACCTCACAGAATACCGCAGCCAAATAACAATTCCCTTGAGAGTTGTTGTGTTCCTGCGAGTGAGTGAGGTCACCAGAAAGGAATGAGTTGCTGTGTTGGTAGCGGGAGTGGCGGTGCGCGAGCAATATTTTAAGTTGCGAGCGTTATTATAACTACGGTAACCATTTCACATCAGGCGGGCCGTATGTTTTTACGGCCCGACGAAGTATAAAAAATAAAAATTATGACGCCTAAACGGCCAAACCGATTTCGATGATCGCGTACCTACATGTATGCGATAAACTCAATCGCTACTGAACGAATTTCAATGTGGGTTTACAGATATTCCAAGAAAGATTTATAATAAAGTTTTCCAAAGAAACATCTAGCATGAGAAAAAAAACCGGGTCTCAGTAAAAAAATAAATGTATCATCATCATCGTTGTTTTGTTGTCTTACTGATATTCCTACACTGTGTTTATTTCAACGTGTTTATTGACAACGCGTTGAACGGACGCGCGGCACAGGTCCTACCTCGAACGCAGCTCCTAGAGCACTGACGTTGAGAGCGATCGAGAATCGGGGAGGGTGCGCGACCGCAAATCGTTATTCTTTTAATAATTTTATTTAAATTATTTTATTTTTAAAAGTAATAGCATAGTGCTCTCGTAATTAAAATTATGAAAATTTTGGTATAATTTCCTTATAAAAAAATTGTATTAAATAGTTACAATTTTTACTTAGTGCAAATTTAGAGAGTAAGTTCGCGATTTTTTTCTATCGAGCCAAAAATTATTAATTGTGTTTTCAATAGCTTTGTGCCCTGCAGAAAGGACTTAAGATTTCATAGTTAAATTTCTAGGACCCAAATTGAAATAGTTTAATAGAACTATTCTTTCAATAAGCGTGTTTCCTGGACTCACTTCACCTTAATAAGGATTTTTGTTACACCACTAAGGTGATAAACAAGCATACGGTCCGCCTGATGAAAAGCACTTAAAAAAATAAATACACGTGATATCTTACTACACCCCCCCTCCCCCCTTGTGATGTTTCGTGATTTTTGCCGAACCCCCTCCCCCCTCTTTCGAGCCTCACGTGATTAATGGACGGTCCCTTTGGGACTAGATGGCCATGAGTAATTTGTCCAGGAATATTTATTTATTTTAATTTATTAATACTACACACCGCGTCTAGTTAATTTCGATGGATAATACCTTGGATTAAGATTTAAACCACGTTTAATTATAAGAATAGTTTCCCGTAACTTACTAGGTAATTTGATATATGTATTTCTTCTTGCAAATAAACCTAATTTTTATGGTATTTTAAAACCTATCCATGGCCCTATCACAGCCTATCATCATGAAATATTTTAACTGTATTAATTTACCAATTTTCTTTATGACGCTACGATATGTATTTATTTATATAACTAACTTGAGATATGGATTATTGCGTTTATGGTAATCTATCATGGTCACGCCACAAAGCTAAAAAATAAACGTCCGAACACCCATTTGTGAAATGCACCAAAAGTACTCCATGAAAAAACAGTAGAATTGCGATTGATCAAACCCGTTAACAAGTAGTTAAAATTCGCCAGTGGGTTTATTAGTAGTCAGCGCGTGATTGTGTAGGGTTGGTGTATTTATCAACACGTGGCCGTTAACCGGCAGTCGTTTATCAACACCCCTGACGCTCGTGTTTATATGGGGACACGTGGCCACAGACGTTACTGACACTATTGTGGGAGCGAAGTTCGCGAGTTGAGCTAGTTTTCATCACTTAAATTTTTGTTCCAAAGAAAAAAAAAGTCATGCGTACCTGTTGGCCAATTTGCCAACACTATGAATCATCCTCATATTCATATGTTAACTTTATATATATATATTGTTATTTCTGTAATGTGTATGTATGTATATTTTCTGTTGTAATATCGTTATTAATTTAATTTTGTATGCCGCATTCGTGTATCGGTCTTCCCAAAGGTTCTGGTAGAGAATGCTAGTAGCATTAAGACCTATGTACCCTTGCCTATGTACCCTTAAATTGTGGTAAATATTTTTTTTACAAATAAATGAATAAAACATCTGCGCGCTAAGGGAGACTTATTTACACATTCGCGACAGTTTCTTGTGAGAATATAAAAAAATCTTTTGGGAATACACTAAAGGAATCTGACACGGATTTTTGCTATATAGGTACAATAGTTTAACTTATTTACTCAGTCAGATTTAACTGACAGATTAATGGCATAATTCCTTAACCCATCACACATTTTTCCATTAAGATTTTTTTATGTACCTATATTTTTTATTAAGTAGAAACTTATATGTTTTGAGACTTTATTTATACTTATGAATTGTCTATTTTTTATCACTATGTACAGATCCTGTTGCACCGACATTATAACGAAATGAAACTACAGTTTATTAACTATACGTGAGTTTCTTATTTTGTTTCACAAAAACTCAATGATAGCACGTAGCTAATATGCGAAAACACTACAAATTCCAATGATACAAAAAAAATGCTGTAACAAACATTATTTATACTTGTAAATTAGCTCTCTTTTTGTTAGCTCTATGCTCCTTATAAATAATTTAAACAAAACAAACAATTGCAATTCCTAAACGACAGACATTGAACTTTTAGTTTCAAACGGATTCGTTGATGACATAAAAATATCAGAAAAAGACTTCAGAGGCACCACAATGTTTAACGATTGTGGCCACTTCCACTTTGTTACATTCACGTGTGAAAGATATGTCTATTTTGTTATTTACCTACTACAGTTGTACGCAGATTTCGACAGAGTGTCGGCATGCTTCTATTATCTTATCAAAGGAATGTTAATACACGATACATGTAATACTAGAAATACAATGACGTTCCCAAATCCGGTTACGCCTGTGTCCGATTTATTTGTTTTAAATGATATTTGGAATAAAAAAAAACCTATTACTATTATCGGGTTACCCCGACAGACGTTGTCCTGTCTTAACAATGAATATTGAGTTCAATATGGCTTCGCGCAATTTGTCAAATGACTGTCAGTTCTGTCAAACAACATAAAGTTACATTAGAAAAGTTAATATGGTCGTTCAATTTCTTAAATTTTCAAATTTTCCGCATAACTTTCTTATTTTTTTCTTTCATTAGAACCTTTTCCTGACAGTAACAAATACAACATAAGAAGAAATAACGAAATCGGCCCAGCCGTTCATACGTGATGACATGACGAAGCGAATTCAATAACGTCATAAGAGCCAATTACATGATCACAAAACTAGAAACTAGAAAATGTATATAAAAACACCAGATTTAAAAAATAATACATAATATATTTAATTTATAGACCGGACTCGACATGAATTTGAAATGAACCAACTAAATACATGCGCAATAAATAGATTCCCATCGAAGCTAGTAACTAAAATGTCACAAAAATGAGTCATGATCATGAGCCTGTGTAATATTCGGTCATATTTTGTACAAGTAACATCAATTTTATTAAAATTAATGTCCTCAATGGCCGTTATATGTCGCAGGCCGTTATAAGGCTCAATTTACACCGTCGCGGAATGGAATGAAAGCAACTTTTTGCAACGAAATTGTACATAGCATAATATACTTTATATCAATTGTAAAACATATAAACTTAAATATGATCAGTAGCTAGGGGAATTCTTGAGAATGCGCGAGGATTCCCCGGAAGACGCGCGACCTTTTTTGGCTCGTATTTAAATTTATATGACAATTGGCATAAAGTTATGAACAATTTCGTTGCAAAAAGTCGCTTCAATCCCATTCTACGGCGGTATAAATAGAGCTTTACTTTGGAAAGAAAGCCAACTACGGCCTCATAAATATTTATAAACATAATATTCATGCGTCGAGTTTTTTTATGCAGTCGTCCTCGTCGCAAAGTCGATTGTATCGACTAGTTCGGCACACGTTGACATTGCTTTACCGGGTCAATGCCGAAGAATGAGGAAAACAATTTCACAGGACCATCAATTCTGGTGTAACAAAACGGACGGAAATACGCGACGATTTGCGAACCGAATGTTTGTCAAGGCGAGGATGTTATCTTTATTGGCTATTTAGAAATACTACCGTAATTTGTGATGTCCTCATTAAGTAGTCGTGTCAGGGTTTTTGATTCACCATTTATTATATACAATTCCGTGGAAATTAATTTATCTCAAATTGGAAACAGATAAAAATTGAAGTAATGAATCTTAGGTTGTATTTTTGTTTTTTTTATTCACCACGAGACGATAATACGTATCTGCATCAACCCACACTCATACACCGAGTCTCCACTCAATCGAACTTAATTTCTACTACTTGTTAATGCTTACCGGGGAGCACTGATGCTATAAATACAGGCACTAAACTAGTTATGGCATCAGCGTCCGTATTTATATACTTATTGTGTCGCTCTTACGATTTAACTAACTAAGAATATAATAAATAATAATAATAAATATTGTCAGACAAATTACACAGCGCCATCTAGCCCCAAAGTAAGCGAAGCTTGTGTTATGGGTACTAGACAACTGATAAACATACGTAAATACATTTTTTTTTTGTAAATACATACTTATGATACATAGAAAACACCCAGACTAAGACAAACAGACATGTTCATGCACACAAATGTTTGTCCTATGTGGGAATCGAACCCACGAGCGTTGGTGTCGAAGCCGCGTCATTGACCGCTACGCCACCGAGCTCGTCAATATGTCTAATATGTGTCAGGTAAACGATGATTTCGAAAAGTTGTATACTCGGATTTCCTTCACAAAAACTCGTAATAAGGTCAAAGAGATATTACCCAAAATTACAAAGGCCTTGGCCCTGAGATGACAGGGTTGATAAGTGCGTTTACATTGAAATATTATGTATGCACGCTGTATATTATCGTATGCATTATATATAAAACACCGCTTATCTGGACGTGACTCACATCCATCACTTCAGTTAACGCAGTGGTTAAATCATATATATTTCAGGTTTACATGTTTATGAAGGAAAATAAGTGGATTGACATTTTCCTATAGCAGTTCTTGTGTTCAGAAAGTTGGAGTGGTGTAAATGGATGATGATAAGGTGGAAGTAAGGGGTGTAACTGAGTCATCAACATCTTTGAACCAAAGCCGACCTCACCTGCATGTGGTGCACCCTGCTGACTGACAAACGAGGCTCTGGCGAAAAGAGAGGTAGCATATTTTTAAGCTTCCCGACTGGGGAAATACGTCCACCTCACAGAATACCGCAGCCAAATAATAATTCCCTTGAGGATTGTTGTGTTCCTGCGAGTGAGTTAGGTATCCAGAAAGAAAGAAAGGAAGGAGTATAGGCAGGTAACGGATCGGCGACCCCTTGGTGTTTTGCTGATCTCCATGGGCGGTGGTGATTGCTTTCCATCAGGTGACGCACATGCTCGTTTCCCCTATCTGATAAAAAAAAGATGAACTGCCTTCTGATGTAGTTTCCATTCAATCTTTCTGATGTTAAACTTAATGATACGATTGTTATTTTCCATTTGGTACTAACACTTTCCCTATATTTGTATTTGCTCATCTTTTAGAACAGCATGCGTAAAGCCGTCCGAACAACTAGTTTGAGCGAAACGCAACGCCGAGAGGTAATAAATTTGAAGTGAAGAGAAACAAGTGGGAATTATTACTAGCCGCAAAGCCGCCAAGCCATAACGTGTAACTCATAAACGCACAAATTGGCTAACAAAGCAAATAAACTTGAACTTGTCGGCGCATCGGTTCCGCTAAAAATAATCGCAATACCACATTTTGTCCGTACGTTGGTCGGCGGCCGCCCCCGCAGACAACACGAGTAAACAACTGACTTCATGATTTAAGTCCGTTCAATGATTGTATGTAGTTATTCTTTATGATGATGATATCTCTGGCAAAGACAGTAATTTAATACGATTTCGATCTACGATACACTATATACATGGCAAACTTAAGGCTAAACTCTTTTCGTTTAAATTAGTGCCGTCGCCCTTATGCGAATGTTCTACTGCTAATTCTGAATTCGATCAAATAGCACACTATGTTCTCTGGAAGTGTGATCTTTGGCAGCGGGAGCGGGATGACATGTTGAATTCATTGCAAGTTGCATCCGGGGTAGTATGCTATTCAGATTTGGTAGCAACAAGGGATAATTACCAAGCGTTCAGACGATTTTGCAATTCATATTATTGGAATCGATGTGTTAGGTAACATCTCAATGTTTTAGGTCCCCAATAGTGTTAGAAACTTAAAATCCGTGGTGCACGGCAGTTGAGCTTCACTTGACTAGCCATCTCTTTAGGCTTTTAATGGCTTATTTGCCATATTGCTGTCTCTCACACTGCTAAGAGGGGAAGTCAAATTCCAAAAGCTTCCAACTACTACTAATTTCTTCTGATTTAATTCGTTGTGAGTTCCAAGTCTGCCGTAGTTTTACCCCCGGGACTGCAATGGACTTCACTGTTCATTGCCTTTTTTGGTGGTGGCCGCTGTTAATCCTGGCTACACAGGAGACACAGTGGTGGGAATGTTTGGTCGGCCCCCGTCCCTTTTTAAGCTTGGTTACATTTGTATTTTGTACATTTTAAGTCGTGTAGACTTTGATCATCTTATTATTTTTTATACGAGAGGTGGACGAGGGCACAAACGAGCATGTGATGTGTGTCACCTAATGGAAAGCAATCACCCCCGCCCATACAGATAAGCAACACCAAGGCGTCGTCGATCCGTTGCCAGCCATTTAAGGGAAATATAGAGGTAAGTTAATTTCACAGTTTATGGTATAAAATTTATTAAATATACAGGACTAAAGCCGAGCAACTAAAATTGTAAAACTAGGTGGTTATAAGACTAACTTGGCGACATAAAACATAACAAACATTTTAGTCAGATCCAAGACTTCAAAACATGGTTAAGATACTAAAATCCTGTCCTACTCATGTAATAATGACATATTATAAAAGTCAATTAAAAATACTCCAATAAGGGTAGTAAATAAACGGCGCAACTAAAATTGTAAAACTGGGCGACTATTATACTAACTTAGATAAAAAAACACTTAACGTGGTAGTCGCTCAATTAATTATTTTCTTTTGAATGATACAGGAGCTGCAACATTACATGTCTCTCTCCGTCATCTTGTTACCGTGCGCACGCAGCATACGAGGCCAATTTAAAAGTGTATCACTTTCTATGAAGTGGCATCACTAACGCGTGACTATTTTAGTTCACTTGAGAGATTTATTGTCGAAATGACTTGTCAAATCTATTTATATCGGTAATAGCCTTCCTATTTTGGTATTCAGTTGTAAGGAACGGGGGAAAATAAGCTGCACATTAGACTGCATGTTGTTTGAAAACAACAGTTAAGTGTACCGTTCCACATGAAACGAATCCCTACTTTTTTTCTGACAATGGGAAAATTACATATTTTTTAATAAATAATTGCTGGCCACTCATGTAGGTATATTTATCGGAAAAGCCGTTTTATTTAATTAATTATAAGGCCTTATGTGAGTTTATTTATTATATTTCTTTAAATTAATTGGAACTCAGATCATAGGTTTTTTTTTTTTCATGAATTTTTTAAATATCATAAGTTCGTTCCATGCAGGACAAATGTCCCATTAAGTCGAAGCACTGCCCCCTTACCACCATGTCTTATTGCGATTCAATAATTGAATTGATTACTTATTCATACCAATGAATAAGCGACTCTATTCCATTTGAAATAGAGTCGCTTATTCATTGGTATGAATAAGCATTCTATTCAGTTATTGAATCGCAATAAGAGGTGGTGGTAAGGGGGCTGATCTCTCGTTTAGAATAAACAAATTAAAATAAATGCATTATTTTCGCATATCACTGGGCCTTTTGGATATTAATGTGATGTATTAATTTTTTTTATTTGATTTTCTAATTCTCTTCTCATCCATTGTTGACATTGAAACTTTTTTTTAAATAATTTGAGAACATTTGCGAAGTAAAATAAAATTGACAATGTCGGATCTTTTATCAGATCTCCAATTTAACAATATTAATTTGTAACGCCTGGCAGTGAAGCCATATTGGCGCCTGCGCTTGAATGATTTCCCGATATTATTTGTAATAGTTTATCTTTGACAAAATATTTATTTAATCAAAACAATAACAAGAGGTACTTATTTATTTACAAATGAAACTGATTAACAACCAAAACTATTTCAATTATTCATCGATTTGATAATTTACTAGGAGTGTTTTCGGCGTGGTTCTTGAACCTACTTTCATATCAGAAGTAGATTTAAAAATATACATAAGATTGCAATCTTTATATAATCTTCAAAATATAAAAGATAAATAAAATGCTAACAATGTAATACAAGTACCGCAACATGAAACATAATCAACAACAACTTACAGATCTTCATTACTTTATGTTATTAATAAGTACGCACATATTGTAATTATCAGTCAATTGTCAACTTTTTCTCTTACTGCCTACAGGGTCGACTATATGCATGCGGAGACTCCTCCAATATTTCGGCCACATTGCCCAAAAAGAACCTGACAACTTTCAAAAGCTTATAGTCGTAGGGCAAGTAGAAGGAAAGAGGAGTAGGGGAAGATCGGACCATCAGGATCTACCAGGTGGACTGACGCCATCAAGAAAATCACTCATTGCAGCATTCCTATGGCCCTGAAACAAGCTGCATGCCGGGAGGCTTGGAGGAAACTGGTCCAGCAAGCTGATTGTGATGGTCACGACCCTCAGTCATGGGGAATCGACCAAGAAATATCACCTTTATACACTTTTGATGTAACTATGTTATAATAATATATGCACAATACAGAATATATATTTATGTCCACCTAAGTATATCAGAGTCAAGGTAAATTAGTCGTAAGTCCTAAAGATTCTTCAACTTCATAAACATATACTATGACTATTGTAATTACGGGTATTTATGCAATTTAGGTTTATATTTTCCCGATATATGTATTGCTGTACAAACGTAGTATGCGGACCTAAAATAAAAATTCCCAAAAAAACTTTGTGAGTGCATTGTGCAAAATGACTAACAATAAACGATTCAGAAAAAGGGTAGATACGTAGATATGTTTGCCCGTAACGAGCTACTATCAACTCATTGTCTTCAGTCATCTCGTGACGATGACGTCTGCAACATCGCCAAAGTATCGGGAAAATATAAAAATATATCGTGGTAAGTCCCTTATTTACAAAATAGTGATGTCAACAACCGGGAAAGTTCAAAAGTATACATGTTGACACGAAAATCGCAAAAAAGAAATCGCCTTTCCCATATAATAACATAGTTATTATATGGGAAAGGCGTTTTCTCACGTAGTTTGGTTGATAAATCAAGTCATAAACATTCACCCCCTAATATCTTACTGAAATCTCTTTTCTGATTCTACTGCTATAATTAAAATAGTAGGTGTCTAAAAACGTCCACTAACCTTCTTATACAGCTTTATCCAAGTGAGGTCTCCCTTGGAGTCAGTGTACTGGAGGCCGAAGAACCAGACCTCTCGGAGGCCGATGGTCTTGACCACCTGGTCGAACAACTGTTTGCCGGTGGTCGTCTGCTGGATGGCGAACTCCAGCTCCGCGTCCATCGTCGTCACGCGGACGTTCATCTGGAATACAAAACATGGTCAAATTCGAGGTAGTTAAAGGGTTTTAAAGGCGTTTTATAGGATCAGCTACGCGTGAGTGATGACTCTGGTGTCGCGAGTGTCCATAGGCTGCAATGACTGCTTACCGTCAGGCAGATCGTACGCTTATATTTATATAAATATTTTTTTTGTTGAAGAACTGTTTAAACAGTCAACAACGACTGATCAGTCGACCACGTACAGTCGACTAATCAATATTTATTGATTAGTCGACTGTACGTGGAAACATATAATAAAAAAAAATGTTAGAATAAAAAAATGTGCTTTTTTATTGTGCGTTAGCTTCGTAAATACAAGATGGAAAATGGGTCGGGGCGGAAGACAATGAAGTCCATTGCACACCTGGGGGTTCTTACAGTAGCCGTAGAAGACTACGTTGGAACTCACAACAAATTGAATTAGAAGTAATTAGTAGTAGTAGGAAGCTTTTGGAATTTGAATTCCCCTCATGGCAATGTGAGAGACAGCTACGAGTATATGTTAAATAAAGCATTAGAAGCCTACATACAAAATGGGATGTGAAATTTAAGCCTTCAAATGTGGTAACGTCAACAGTTGTTTTGAAATAGGATAGTGTTACCATGCAAGGCATTTACAAGCATCACTCTTAACTTAATACCACTCATTAGCATGTAAAAACACAAAAATAAAAATAACTTTTAACAGACTCCAAAAAAGGAAGAGGTTCTCAATTCGGCTATATATTTTTTATGTTTGTTACTTAATTACTCCGTGATTTATAAACCGATTTGAAAAAAAGTTTCTTTATTTGAAAGAGTATACATCCAGATTGGTCCCATATTTTTTTCATCATCATCATCATTGTCAGCCTGTATCTACATACATAAATGTAGAGTAATGTTTGCAGTCGGTTTTTTTTTGTTAAAATTATTCAACTACATAACGAATGATGCTTGCATAAGTAACAGATAACTTTTTGTTCGAAGAAACGATGGTTTCGGTAAGTACAAGGCTGCTGAAGATCAAGGAAAAGTTCATTGCTAACGACCTCATGTGTTTACGCACGATACTCGAATTAGTAGTTTTAGTGCATGAGGAGCCTGCGTAACTACGTCCAATTTGTATAATTGTATAACCTACCCTAGGTTATACAAATTGGACGTAGTTACGCAATAAAGATTCAGCAATCCAGTTCGTAATAGCAAACATTAACCCCCCCCCCCTTCCCACCCCGTTTGGCCAGCGTGGGGAGTGTACGCCAAATCGTCCTTCTGTCTGGGACGGACGAGAGAGGGTCGCGCTCCTGTAGGGGAGACTAAAATGACCTGATGATGATGAATCCAGTTGGCATGACTTTCATGACATGATGTTCCATTTAGCAATGTATTCACTAAAACAATTTTTTTTCGGATGCATAGTTTTTAAATATCTATGTAGATGTTTCAAAAACAAGTTTGCAAATACAGGATCAGTGTTTCAAATATACTCCACGCTTGTATCCGACATCTGAAACTAATGTTTGTCTGGAAATAGGCAAAACTATTGCATAAAACCAAATGTTTTTGACACTATGGGATGGATCCTTATTATTATTTATTACCTAACTACGTTCCATTACATAGAATCTAAATAACATAGATACACGTAGCAACAATGATGTTAAAATACTATAGAATGGCATACCCATACTAAATTGCGTCAGAAAACGGTTCCCGGTTCCCGAACGGAAACTCGTGAAATAATAAAATATGAAAACTAAATCAATACAGATAGCTACTTTAGCTTTAAATATAAATCGTATTTATTATCGGAAGAGACTCATCAGTTGTCAATTAGATATTTTATTAGTTACTCCGTCAACACTTAGTTAAACTAGTTTTAAGCTTACTTTACCCCGCTGGTAAAGTAAGCTTAAAACCCCTTCAATTGAGGGGAGACCCTTAGTAGCAGTGAGATGAAAATGGGTCAATGTGGTTAAATTAGTTATAGCGAGAATCTTATAATTTTTTGCCGTGTTCTATTAGTATATTAGCGGTATCTAGTCGAAGTTCATATTATTTGGCATCAATCCATAATTATCCCATTGTTGGGATCCCCTCAATCGAAGGGATTTAGAGTATACTCCACCACACTGCTTTACTGCGGGTTGGCGGAAGCCAATATTTTGAAGCCGCCAATGCCATTGACTTGGCTAAACGACTATCGTCTAATGACAACAACCGGCGCCGACGGCTTAACGTGCAATCCTAAGCACGGAGAGCTCAAGATAAATAAACCCATCCATAGACAGGCTACGGTCGACGTAGCTTAACTTGCGTGATCGACACGCGCAACGACGCCATCGAGCTCCTCGAACTATTATTAATCTACTACGGTAATAGGTGCACTAGGATGATTTTTGACGTTTGTACCGTTTTTATGCTGTACGTAATAAGAGTTACAATGCATTGTCACTAGAGATGGGAAAAATGCCAGGCATCTAAGATAAATGCCCAATAAGCATACATAAATGTCCAATAAATGCTTTATTTTAGCCCTAATTCAATGGCCGTCGAAATATTTAACAAATTGCCAAAAAAATAAAAGATATTGACCAATGAGCAAGCTTCATTAAAAAATTAAAGACCTTACTGGAAGCCAAATGATATTATATTCTTGACGAATTTTTAAGTGATAAATTAGATGACATATAATAAACCGTTGCGTACACTTCAGACTGTTGCCATACCCTTATAGGGTCATAATATGTAATAACTTGAAACTAACATGTATTTTAAGATCGACATGTACCTACATATTATATGCAATAACGATATTGAGTATTGAGTATTTTTGGGCACTTATTTATTAGGCATTTATCGTATATGCCCGGCATTTTGCCCATCTCTAATTGTGACTGTCAATCACGTTCTGCTATTAGCTGTACCTATACAGTAAAAGTTTTCATTAGGTTGAGTGTACTTTGTCTGGAAACACTTAGACATGTCTACCTACATAGTTTTACAAATACTTATGTATAAAGATAAGCGTGTTAAAATGTACTAAATGCTAATACGGCAAAACAAACTACACAATGGCTATGGTAATGGGATTTTATCGAGAAATGTAGAGCACAGCCGATTGTTTCCAGTCGTTTAGTGCACCTATTTGCAATTTGCTGATACGGCAACACGAACCTTTGTAAAATAACTGCTAATATGTCTTACAGATAACAAATTGTTCTTTGTGCAACGTGTAAAATAATAAACACAACAATATTTTGTGTTTCTCGTTTAAGGTGTATTTCACCGGTATCTTTAGAGTCATACCCGAGCTCACCTACACGTGGTCATACATTTTTGAATAGCGCCCCGTTTACCGATCGCAATTGGGGCATTATATCAACACTCCACCTCTCAGAAAACCAAAGGTAAATTTAATACCCTAGAGCAGTGATTTATAAAATGTAGGACCCCTCCGGGGGTCACCAATTTATATTCGGGGGGTCGCGGGGGAAAAACTCAATTGCTTGTAGGTATATATAAATACGCTATAATAAAAAAACGTAAGAAGGTCTGATTTATTGTTCAATTCATCAACGCAAATCTTTTTGCAGTGGAGGAAGCCTATTTCTCTTGGTAATTTTTATGTCAAAAAAATCGAAAGCACTAACAATTTTAAAGCTTTCATAGCCAGCTGAATTGTTGAAGTTTAGAGGAGGAGGAGGAGGGACGAGGGGGTCGCCAGAAATTTTTAACTTGTAAAGGGGTCCCGTATTCAAACTGATTGTAAAACACTAGCCTAGAGGATTGTTGAGTTCCTATGAATATTACAAGAGTGGGGAGCTGCTGCGTTAGCAGTGTGCTAGCACGTTAAAAATAAGCGTCTACAGGCCGTGTGCTTGTACAAAATTATTCGTATACAAGTATTTGCGTGTCGTTTAGTACACGTCTACTAGATTGTAATATTCCAATAGCATACATTTTCACTAGTTCTTAGAAAATTCTAAAGTCTTACATAAAATATCGCTCGAAACGTCGACGGATCGTTACGTTACACGTCGATGAAGATAAATACCCTGTAATCGGTAGTTTTTATGCTGCTCTTAATCATCAGACTTGAAGACAATAAAAACCTGGCTAGACGTGTCATGGTACACGTTTACAGCTAGTTTTAGTCCTAAATAAGGCTCCTGAGTTATTTTCAAACTTGACTAGTAGACTTTCAAAAAGCCAGAGCCATGAAATAAAAAAAAAGAATAGGGAACAAAATAGAAGCTGGAAGAATAATGTCCTCTTCACATTTTAAAGTGGTTGAACTGACTTAATTTAATTTCTAGAAGAATTACCTGGATTTGAATCTAGTTTCATTCCTACAAACTCGTATTCTTAAATCTGTACGACTCTTTAAAAAACCTAGTTTTTT
This sequence comes from Hypsopygia costalis, assembly GCA_937001555.2. Lineage (NCBI taxonomy): Eukaryota > Metazoa > Arthropoda > Insecta > Lepidoptera > Pyralidae > Hypsopygia > Hypsopygia costalis. The sequence continues at coordinate 1,869,771 of OW443331.2, forward strand.
AAAACTTGAATATTAAAAGATTTTAGTATTTGTGCATTACAGCTAACTAAGAGCACGTCGAAGTTGTCACAGTGATTTCTATAATTTTTATGCCGCACGGAATAAGATCCAAAATCCAACTTCAACGTCAAGCCTTTAAGTTACTATTTTGTGTAAGTTGACGAGCTCGGTATTTGAATGGTTAGCAATAGCCACTTAAACTCGAATTAAAACGAGGTCGTGGGTTCGATTCCCGCATAAGACAAATATTTGTGTACATGAACATGTCTGTTTGTCTTCGTCTGTGTGTTTTCTGTGTATATACGTATGTATTTACAATAAAAATTATATTAAGTATAATATCAGTTACCTAGTACCCATAGTACAAGCTTTGCTTAGTTAGTTTGGCTAGATGGCAGTTTGTAATTTGTCCAGGAATACCTGGTATTACAAACTGATATGATTATATTATTACTATTGAGATATCATTATAATATTATTACTATAGTAAATAAATAAATATTTCTGGACAATTTACACAGCGCCATCTAGTCCCAAATTAAGCGCAAAGCTTGTGTTATGGGTACTAGACAACTGATAAATGTACTTAAAAAGATTTTTTTTGTAAATACATACTTATAATACATAGAAAACACCCAGACCAAGACAAACAGACATGTTCATGCACACAAATGTTTGTCTTGTGCGGGAATCGAACCCGCGACCTCGGAGTCAAAGTGGCCATTGCTAGTCTGTCTGTCAAGAATTTCTATGTCGAGAATGCGTGGAGGTATAAAGCTGAAATTTGAACTGTATACTCAGGTCTACGGTCCCATGAAGTTGTAAAATAATCAAACTGCTAAGTTTACGTAGAAAAAAGTTACGGCCGTTTATTCAGCAAAAAACGCATATTTCGACACACTCAAGGGAATCAAAACCTATAGGGTACTTCCCGTTGACCTAGAACTATGAAATTTGGCAAGTAACATCGTTATAGACTACAAGTACAGGAATAAATCTCAAAACTATACATTTGTAAATAGATCTTAAAAAATAGGGGGTCTATATTTTTTATAGGGTGTCGAAATTTCAAATAGAAACTACTAGTTCAAATGGGTTATCATATGAAAGGGCTTGATGTACACATTGCAAAATATATTTTATTAATTTTTTCCGACGCATTATTTCTTATTTATAATGAAAAATATCAAATTTAATAATGATACTACGTACCAACGGAACCCTCGGTGGGCGAGTCCGACTCGCACTTGTCCGGTTTTTTTACTTTTGTCACACTATTGTCATTATTATGGGTACGGACCCGTGCTTCACCTAAGTTCTCCACCTGGGTGAAGCACAGGGACTTCTAAGGTCCCGTACTCCAACTGATGACGTTATTGTACATTGAATCAGTAAATAGTTTTCCCTATATGATTCAAAAGATCTAAATAATTCTTTAATAGGGGTTAATTTGTATTTTATGACAATCAACATAATGTAATGATTATTACGAATGAACGTATTGCATGTAATGGCATGTCCTATAAACACAACGTGATCGGTAAACAGTAATTACTGACCACAATGAATTCATACGACTTACGCGCCCTTGCAGCAACCGCAGCAGCCGACCTTAAACCTCAAAACGTTCATGACAGAGATAATAAAGGACATACACTATCGTAAAATAACCCACGTACATTTACGGTACAGAATAATAAACCATCTGGCAATTGTAACATTACCGTATATAACATTCAAACTAGTCACCGTCTGTGCACAGGAAACATTTAAGAAAACAAGAAAAAATTTGGGGTGTAAGTGGTTCATCAACATCTTTGAACCAAAGCCAACTTCACCTTCATGCGGTGCACCCTGCTGACTGACAAACGAAGCTCTGGCGAAAAGAGAGGCAGGGAGCGTAATTGTAAGCTACCCGACTGGGGAATGTACCTCCACCTCACAGAATACCGCACACACAATTCCCTTGAGAGTTGTTGTGTTCCTGCGAGTGAGTGAGGTCACCAGAAAGGAAGGAGATGCTGCCTTGGCAGCGGGGGTGGCGGCGCGCGAGCGATATTTTATGTTGCGAGCGTTAATATGGCTACGGTAACCGCTTCACATCAGGCGGGCCGTATGCTTGTCTGCCACTCGACGTAGTACAAAAAAAAAAACATTTTTTTTACGAGAATACTTTTAAAATTGCTTCCATAGGGAGGCAGTTCAATAAAAAACGCTCGAATGCTTGGATCATCTTAATAGGCAGAGTAAAGTCGGAATGGTTCATGATTTTTTTATTTTTAGAAATCAATGCGTAGTCGGCGGCAGTCGCTAGTAAATTGTATAATAAATTAAATTCTATAGTTAAGAATTTTAGCACAAGAATATTCACATTTTAAGAGTCTCCACAATTTTTCTTTTCGAAATATAATCTTTAAATGTATTTTTTTGCCATCCGTGAAGTCATTATGTCTGCTTATCTGACCTTTGACAAGATATTCAAGGTTACTCGTAAGTACGAGAAGACAATTTACAATTATAATAACATTTATGTAAAAACTGAGAATGAACAATGAATAAATCGTACGTGGTATTTAAAAAGATGTATCGCTAACAGCGACAAGACAATAAGACTTAAGACAAGAAGATAAACGCCTCGCAACAAATATAACGAAACACACAATAAATTAAATTAACCCCCAAACCAAGAAACATACTTCCTTATTCACCTTCACCAGATGCTGATCACCATTGTACATCTGTATCTATAAGCTGATCATTGAGATCACTACAATGAAGCCAAATAATATAACTCTGCTGAAAGTTGATGAAGAGTTGGGTGTCTTACAGTATTCTGATGATACCGCAGCATCTGATCAAGTTTACTGTGTTAAAATTGCTCATATCCATAAAATAGGAAGACCTGACGATCATTAAACAGATGGACAGATTTTCATGGATGTTAGCTATCACACAAAAAAACGCATTAATTTCGGTCAATTCGTTTAGGGGCAACGATGCTACAGATACACAGACAGACACGTCAAACTTATAACACCCTTCCTTTTTGGGTCGAGGTTTAAAAATACTCTAATAGAAAGTGGAACGAAACCAATAAAAGGCTCAATAAATACGCAGCAAGCACGCATTGTTTGCGTCTAAATATACTTCACTTTGGGTCTCTGCCAAACGGATGTGATCTTCCGGGACGATAATATGGCTATTATATCATCATTCACTGACATTACGATAAATCCTTATTTATAACTTTTTAGCATTTATTTCCAGACATTTATTAGCGTCCAAAAATCAGAGATGTTTTAAACGTTATAATATATTTGCCAACAATAAATATAAGTTATCGTAGGGAATACAACTACTGAAGTGGTTAAAGACTATGTCTACCATGAGGTAATTTCAACAAATAGATCGATAGACGCATTCGATTGGGCAGGGCTTGTGGAAAGCTTCGGCACATCTTCCCCGCACAGATACCACAATGCTTGAAAGCTAAAGTCTTCAACCAGTGCATTCTCCCTGCAATGACCTATGGTGCAGAGACTTGAACACTGACTATCGGACTGCTCCACTTGCTGAAGGTAGCGCAGCGAACGATAGAGAGGGCTATGCTCGGGGTTTCTTTGAGAGATCGAATTCAGAACGAAGAAATTCGACGGAGACCCAAAGTTGTCGACATAGCCTTCAGAGTTTGCAAGCTGAAGTGGCAATGGGCCGGTCACATCTGCTGAGTAAGTGATGGCAGATGGGGGAGGAAAGTATTAGAGTGGAGACCGCGCATAGGACGATGAAGCATGTGACGCCCTCCTTCTAGATGTTGCGAATCTTAAGAAAGCGGCCGGATATGGAAAACGGAGGATCGTATTTGGTGGAATGCATTAGGGAAGGCTTATATCCAGCAGTGGGTAGGTACAGGCTGATGATGAATTATAGAGATATTATTAATATTCTCTACCTTTGCTACTACCACGGTTTCCACAAGATTACTCCTTCTCTACAACTTAATGAATTTAGGTAAATATTTTCATTTCTATCTTCAGCAACAAAGAAATATTGCCAGTCTATATACTCTTGAGTTTGTCAACTCACTGATACAAATTACATCGGAAATGGCTTGTATAATGTCATCTATCATCATTTCAACTGAAGGACGAGTACTGGAGAACGTAGAGATAAACAAGCAGGCACATACATTACATGTTAATTATACATCAATTTGCTTCTACAAGGTATAGCGAACGACGATGACTGTGGACTTACTAACAACAATAGTCGTCAAACCGCGATTTTATCTGTAGGATGGTATTAACAATGGATGGGTACTGAGGTGCGCGTTCATTCATACCATTATCGAGGCTAAAACCGGGCCTTGATTCTTCCCCTATCGTCGTTTTATCAACTTACAACCCGCATCAATTACCGAGTATACAATTGTTTCGTATCGGTATAAATAGACGAAGGCGAGATGTAATGCCTTCTAGATATGCGCATACATTACATTTCTATACATCAGTGAATAGTACAATAAAATTATGAATAATGATAGATTAATAATGATGTGTACTTTAAATGTTGAAATTAAAAACGCAGATTTTGCTCTTATTCAAATTAAATCTAAAGCAAAAACAGTTGAAATAGATATGAAAGCTAAATAATTCAATCAAAACGATATGGGCTTGACTGTATTCGGAAATGTGATATTTGTATAATTATTGAATGATAGCATAGTAGTTAATAAGGTGGACGATGAATCAGTGCAGATTGAGAAATATTAATTCGAGATAAGCGAGCGGTGCGGCGACAGTGAACATTATCGCTATAGTAAACTGCGGATGTTTGTGTGTGTATTAGCAATTTGCCTGCCTTGCCGAGCGAGCACACGCGATAGCATTGGCGGCATAGAAACAAGAGTTACACAACTTTAGAAGTTGAACTAATAGAACTTAGATGGTGTATTGACGTATATAACGTTACCACCATCTGTAAATGAAATTGCAGATTGGTTTAACAATTTATCCTTTTACATTATCTGTCAAAAAAAGGGGGCATAACAGTAAATGAAATGAGAAAATGTACCTAGAACTTAAAGACCTAAATATCTGCATGGTTTGGCAAATACATAATGATATTTGTATTTGTACAGCAATGTTTTTTGGGATAAATGTTGGTCATTAGATGAAACAGGATATGTACCTAATGGACGTGTATTGTGTAGCGCAAAAGAACACGAAAAGAAAAAAAAGAAACAAAAATCGAGCGCACCCAAAGTTGAGGTTTGCGCAATGCCCAAAACCAACATCATGATGTCACTCCCATAAGCATTAATGATGAATATTTTTTTAAACTGTAGCATAAAATGAGGAAATGGCATTTTGATGAGATTTGACGAAATCCTTACAACAGACCATGTTAGGCATAATCAACAGTAAAATAATTATATGCGGAACGATAGAATGAATCAATACGTTTCCAAATACATTTCTCTAGAAGGCCACCATTGAAATCGGAATTACAACATAAAATAAATTCGACTTAAATTGAAACGAATGTTAAGCATTGGAATGAAGATTTAACACAGCAATCTTTCGACTGTCCTCCTTCTAGGTGATGCAATGACATCAAGTAAGCGGCTGGATGCGAAAGGTGGAGGATCGTATTTGGTGGCAAGCATTAAGGAAGGCATATATAAACTGATGATGATGAGCAATATGGAAGTAATTACTTTAAGGAAGTTGTACTACTTCCGTGCAAACAGATAACATTATAGAGAAGCTTGAATCGTGTTCCTGGCGGAGCGATTATAGCTAATGTTATCAAAAACTAAACATACAATCCATAAGGTGAATCAGATCCATACACATCTAATAACTTTGAAAACCCTGTGGCTTAAATATTATTTGCATGATAACATGACTAAGCAAAAAATTACTATGACTCATTTTCATATGAATAATCAGAAAAGCATTCAATGACTGTGTTACACTACATTATATGTAGTAAATTTTATTGTGGTAACATAGCAACGTTACGCACGCAGAGAATGTTTGTGTAGTGCTTCTATATAATAACCAACAAACATAAGAGTGAGTTATGATGGTGACATCATTGGAGCCACCGCGGCACTGCACACTCACGGAGTACCGGCTGAAACACCGATGCGAATTACGTATGGCAACCATGTGAGCCTCTATTCTATTAATAGGATTATTACATCGACGTGGCAAGGTTTTCAAAGTTAAATGATGAGGTAAATTTGAATCGAGGCGAAGTGGTGACATTGCGTGCAGAAATATCTACATTTGACACTAAAAAGATAATTGCGTTGAAAATAACCATAAAATTAACGATAAATCAGATTAATAATAATTTACTTGACAATGGTGATGACGCTATTTTCAATGCGTCCTTAAAGATAAATAAGGAAGCCACTTTTGCAGCGGGCCCAAGGCGAATGTAAATTATAGTAGCCTTTTCTTAGACATATTATCTCAACGTATAATTAAAATGAATATTGCAATAATATTCTATTATTGTTGAAGTCGATGTAATTGTGAAACCAATGGAGATGAGCTAAGGATATTCTTTCAAGGTTTAAATATATCTCATCATCAGGTCATTTTAGTTTCCACTACACGAACACGACCCTCTCTCCTCCGTCACAGACAGATGGAGGAATTGGCCTACAATCCCCACGCTGGCCAGACGGGTTGGGAAGGCCTGATCGATGTTTGATAACGTATTTCTCTTAGTCGCCTTGTACGACATCCACGAGAAGAGACAGAGTGATTCTATTCTAGTCTGCCGGAACCACACGACCGAATAAATAATCTGTCATTAGAAATATAATAGGATAGATATATTATTAAATATATCTATCCTATTATATTTTATACTAATTATATTTCTAATGACAGATCCATTCCTCGATTAGTTCGCAAATGAAAAAAGGACTTCCCGCGACATATATCCATCCATATCCACGCGTCAAAAAAGAGTACAGAACAATGGTAGTTAAACAAAATTACGAATGATAACCGGGACATATACGAAAAATACAACAGTTTCGTTGCATCCAATGGTTTTTTATTAAAACTTAGGGGATGAAGCGGTTGGGTAGCAGGTGCGCAAACGCAGGTGGTTGAAACACGTGCCCGCATGAATCCTGCAACTGTCGACGATAATCTTTGACCCGATAAACGAAAACTATCAGTTGATGGGTTTCTTCGAGGATAATGACAGCAATGTAATTTAAGTATTTAAAAAATATATTCGATAATATTCAAAACGAAGCATTAGCCATTTGAAAAACCCCTGGCAGTGGTAAATTTACTGAAGACCGCGAAAGGCCACAAACTTGGCAGAACCACCTGACGCGAAAGTAAAACTTGGCAAATTTAAAAAGCTGATAGAAAAAGAAATGGGTCCAAGTGTAGAAATCGCAGTGGTGTGTAAGTGAAACGAAGTGAAACGGCGCTACATGGGCACAGAGCATATCGACCGTCAAATTAATATCAAGTACATGCAGAAATAATGTCATGAATGAGTGACGTGGTGGTGCGAACTGTGGTATCACGTTTGACGAATGAGCAGAACACGGAAATGAGAAGTTGATGGTACATTAACGTGATAATCATCGTATGGCTAATGAAACTAACGATCAGGTGTTAAGGAAGAAGTGTTATTTAAGGATGTTTTGAATTATACTGTGTTGTGTTTAAGTATAAGGGGAAATCATCGCAATTTATTTTAAAATAACTCGTTCACGAAACCACATGATGGAATTATTTTAAATTATAATAACTATTCAAAGAAATTATCATGACAGAAAAAACAGATGTTGACCAGGGGCCCTACCGCCGAAGCTGAAGCCGAACCATCGAATATTTTGTCTCGAAAAATATGTCTTACGTTTTAGTTATTAACAAACATCTTCAGCTTAGTCGGTAGAGCACCAGGTTTTCTAGCAGCTTAGCTACACAGAAATACCATAAATCTAAGCTGAACCTTGATATTCGCAGTGAAAAAACTCGAATTTTCGACTTCAGCATAGCCGGTAGGCCCCCAGGGCCCTTACCGCCTACGCTGAAGCCGATTCCCACCGGATTTTTTAATTGCGAAAATAAAACTTCAGCTTAGATTACTAATAATTGTGTTTAGTTTAGATCGTAGAAACTCTGAAGCTCTACGGACAAAGCTTGAAAATGAAATGATGGGGATCAGCTTAGGCGGTAGGGCCTCTTGAGTTTACCTGCGACTTCGTTCGTACACCGGCATCCTATAATCGATTGGCAATCTATCATTATGCGCTTTTTAAAGCATTTTCTACCGTGTATGGTATAGTTAGGGTTTAAACTTCACTCAACAGTTTAACTGATCAAATACGACATGCAACCTTTTTCCTTGCAGACAACAGATGTGCACTAATAATAGGGTAACATACCCTATTTTAGTGATCACGTTTTAAACATAAATAATGTCAAATTATTATACAGTGATTAATGAATAAATTATTGCCGGTCTTTAGTTCAATGGGACGTTCCCGTAAAAAGTATTAAAGCCTCAACAAGACATATTAGGTGCTCAATTATAACATAAAATTTTTTTGGTCATACATGTGGTTATCGAATAAACCTGGTTTAAAAACTCGTAATTACAAACTTACGACGCCTTAGGCATAGTAGAAATTAGTCTATCTAGGTTACGAATTTGAAGGGGCTGCTAAAAAGTTAAGACTCTATAGGTTTCTATGAAAAAAGGTCTAGCCCTAAAAAAGAACTAAAATGCACGAATGCCGTCTATCTTTTTGGGGCATACATAAGGCCGTCTTAAGGTTTTTTTTTCGACAAAGGATACTTATTTTGGGCAATAGTGGAAGGACGTTGAGATGTCAACCAGATAGTCTGTCCTTTTAACACGTCTTATACCAAAGAATGATTTTACGGATTTTTATCACAAGGATTTCTTTACAAAACTGTATGGTTACTACACAGTACTGTCATTAGTAGTATAATGCTTCGTCGTCGTCAACCTTTATTTATCCCACAGCTCGGATACGGGCTTCCCCTAAATCGAAGTGGTTTAGAGCATACTCCACCACGCTGCTCAATTGCGTGTTGACGGAGGCCAGTGTTTTCAAGCCGGCTAAAGGCCACAGACTTGGCTTAACGACAATCATCTACTAACATCGGTTTAAAGTGCCCTCCGAAGCATGAAAGAGCGCGAGATAAATAAACCCATCCAAGGGCAGGCTACCGTCGACGTTGCTGAACTTGCGTGTTCAATTAGATTGATCGAGCTCATCGAGAGTAGTAGTAATACATCGTACATAATTCGATTATTACTGACTAGTTAGTTTTGGCTCGGCAGACAAACTTTCAGGCAGATAAGGAAAACCTTGAAGAAGCCGCCACGTACGTCACCCGCCGGTCGAGGTAAATTAATTTGGTAAAGACACTGTTCTGTCAAATAACCATGAATTGATGTACGAGACATTCGCTTCATGCGCTATTGTTTTTGAGACTCTTAGCAGGTTATTAAAATTCATTTACATAGAGGCCACGACGAACACAATGAAGCATTTGTATTATACCTATTTTTTTTTATACTACGTCGGGTGGCAGACAAGCATACGGCCCGCCTGATCTGAAGCGATTACCGTAGCTATATTAACGCTCGCAACATAAAATATCGCTCACGCGCAGCCACCCCCGCCAACGCAACATCTCCTTTTTTGGTGACCTCACTCACTAGCAGGAACGACACAACAACCCTCAAGGGAATTGTTATTTTGCTGCGGTATTCTGTGAAGTGGATGTACATTCCCCAGTCAGGTAGCTCACAATTACGCTCCCTGCCTCTCTTTTCGCCAGAGCTTCGTTTGTCAGTCAGCAGGGTGCACCGCGTGCAGGCTTTGGTTCAAATATGTTGATGAACCACTTACACCCCAAACACACATAACTTTGCTCGCGGTTTTATCCGATATTCAATCCAGATATCAGTTTTTTTATATACTAGTTGGTTGGCAGACAAGCACACGGCCCGCCTGATGTGAACCGGCTACCGTAACCATAGTAACGATCGCAACATGAAATATCGCTCGCGTGCTGCCACCCCCGCTGCCAACGCAGCAACACCTTCCTTCCTTGTGACCTCACTCATTCGCCTGGCAACGGACTGGTCTGGCAGAATGCGAAGTTTCAATCTTTTTTTTTTTTTTTTTTTATTTTAATTACCATTTATACAAATTATTTTACATTGATTTCTCATTCACAAAGATCCACAGAGGTTCAGAATAGGAATGAGTGTTCGACGATCATTCACACACATATTTCTTACAAATAAATACGCTATCGGGTAATTAATACATTTCATAAAGCAAAAGAAGGTGGTTATATCACACAAGAAACAAGTCTACCCTAATTTTATTAATTCGTAGCCGCCCACAGCGAGCGCTGTACGACCGCAGCTAACTTCACAGTCAGGCAAATACAGGCTGTTATAATTTTACTAATAAGTGCTGTTTAAGTTTACGTTTTAAATTTGTTGGTGTAATATGTTTTTTAACCTCAATATCTAGGTCGTTAATTAATCGCGGAATTAAATATGAGTTAGATCGTTGACCGTATGTATTATTTATTTTAGGTATTCTAAGTGTATTTTTTGTTATTTGTCTGGTAACTGTTTTATGTTCTATCGGTTTTTGAAATTCCTTATTAAAAAAGTGTTCCTTCAGTACGCTATAGTTGACCTGAACATGGATGTGAAGTGTCTTACAGATTTTGAATAGCATGTCATAGTTTTTGTCACAGCTACGTTTTAAATTAGGAGTTACAATATGTTTTAGGATTCTTATTTGCAGTTGATGGATGCTGTTGAGGTAGGTGCGATAGGTGCGCCCGTAACTACTAAGCCCATAAGATATTATCGAGTCAGCAAAAGCATTGTAGATAACTAATCGCGTTTTATACGGTATGCGCTTTTTTATAACTACTATATTAGCTAAAAACGCTCTTAGCTTGCCACATACCCGTTCAATATGTGGTTGCCAGTTAAGGTGACTGTCTATTACGAGACCTAGGTAGGTGTGGCTGTCTACTATTTCGATGGGCTGGCAGTCGTTCGTACAGTTGCTATTGGGTTGGCTATGCAAGCAAGCGTGACTGTGGCATACTAGGTTCGCCTGTAGACTGTCTCTTTTATAAGGCGAGCTTATGTGAACCAGTTTTGTTTTTTTTGCGTTTAGCACTAACCCCGCGTCGTGACACCATTTGGAGACATTTTCAAAGTCAATTTGAAGTTTTTGTAGTGCAGTATCTGCAATGTCGTCTGCTATGATTAGGCACGTGTCATCTGCAAACTGATAGGAGGAGCAGTGTGTCAATATTTTATTGATGTCATTGACGTAGGCCAGAAAGTGCACGGGCCCCAATACCGAGCCCTGCGCCGTACCTTCGGTTACTCGCACCTGCTCACTTAAGCAATTATCTATCTTAACGCAATAAGATCTGTTTTGTAGATAGTCTTCGCACCATTCCAGTAGAGGTCCCTGTACTCCAGTATTTTTCAAGCTCTCAGAAATTCGTTTGTGATTTAATGTATCAAATGCGCGGGAGAAATCAATAAACAATGCAAGAACCTGTTTCTTATTATTTAAATTGCTATTAACATAGTCTGTAAATTGGGAGAGGAGGGATGTTGTATTTTTCCCTGGTTGAAATCCGTATTGATTTTTGTTAATAATGTCATTATCTTTATAGTAATTATGCATCTGATCACACAAGTATTTTTCTACAACTTTATCAAGAGTAGACAACAGCGTATTTGGACGATAGTTACCGACATCATCATGCTTCCCATTTTTAAAGACTGGTCGAACACATCCCTTTTTCAGCTCGTCTGGATATATTCTAGTCTTAATTGTTGTATTGATGAGATTAGTCAGTGCTATAGCAATTTTTTCACTTATGGATTTAATATCTTCAGCTCTAATACCATCTATGCCATCAAATCCATTATTAGTAGATATACGGGTATGTGTGTAGGTTATAAAAGGAGCATACAGTAAAAATGTTGTGTCCCTAATTTCCGTAGTTTCAGCTCTATGTCATGATGATCTATGACAAGATGAGTGAGCACTGTCTATTAAGTTATTATAGACATATATAAATATTATTCTATAGTAGACTCGCTTCCACTGATAGCTCCGATCACGCTCCGTCCGGACAAGAAGCCCATAAGCTCTTCCCTAGCGTTCAAACTGAAATAGTAAAAGATTAGCCAAGGCGCTCCGATTGCACTTAATATGTATGTATGTTCACCTTCATAATTCTAATATCAATTAATAGTTGTGTTACAGTTACAGCAATCTTGGTAACATACCAGAGATAAGATAAAATCACTTAAAAGGTAATGGTACGAATTTGATAAACAAAATCATGATTTTACTAAACTGTTGCTTACGTAGGTGATAATTCGTATGAAATAGTAATGATGCCATAAAAATGCCTAAGCGATAACGACTTAGGAACACAATATAAAATCGTGAATCGAGTTGTTACAGAACGGGTGAATCAAAACGAAACCAAACAGAACAGACCCCTGGCGAAACAGGAAAAGGCATCCTTCCCTTTCTAGTCAACTGAAAGGATAAGGATGGGGTATAAAATGACGGTTACGACCGTTTGCACAATGCAAAATAAATAATAAAGCTGAAGGTGAGATGGTCTCGCTCATTCCAAGTTGACACCGCGATGACATCACCGTAACTTATGATTCGAGTCAACACCGTACTGAGAAATCTATACAACTAATTTATTCGGCTGACGAAACGTTCGACAATGGTAGAACTTTGAAACCTGTTGCCATGTTGGCCACCTATTGACCGAAATCTTACAAGAATCAGTTTCAGTTACATAAGTAGGTGGGACAATATCGAATATTGACATGGTAGGAAAACCTCGTACTTTTAGGCGGCGAAAGTAGTCTCATAGACGAAGCCAGCAATTACCTGTAGCGGAAGTGAATAAGCGTCGGGTTGAAGCCTAATAACGAGCAGGGATTTTTATAAACCGCGAAGATGACGTACACGTACAAACATACGTGATGTGATTGATAGGCAGTTATCGCAGTCTATGGTAATGATACTTTCAGTAAAACGAATGGCAAGCCTTACATAAATATTACGATAATCAAATAGCATGGAAATGTGTTATCGATAATGACGATAGCCATATAATTTGTGTATTTGTTACGTAACTACCTGTTTTCCTCCTGCAACCATGGTGGATGTTTTATAGGAACACAGTCACTGGTAAAATGTCACAAACACAATCGTGTATAGGGTAGGGTGAGGGTTAGACGGCACTGAAGCCGCGTCTGCCGGACGCGGCGGTATTATTTGAACTGAACCGTCGCGGCCGCGGGGATGCGCCGGCGCACCGGTGCGCCCCGAACTCAAGGCCGTGCTCACTGCCCGCTTGCATGCTGGTCGAAGTTCGCCGGCACCGTCTCTTTCTTATAACACAGAAATGAAAAAGCAAACAATAACTAGCGAGGTGACGCCAGACAGAGCAACCCACGGTTTCGCTATCTTTTTTGTGTCGACTCTATATCGAATCGTGACCCAATCGGCGGGCCTACCTTTTGTCATACATACATGTTTTATGTTTTTGTTCATCCGTTTTAGATTTTGGTCTTTGATATAAGACTGCAACTTTTAATGTCTCATGGATTTGTTTCAGGTTTCGTATAAACTTTGAATGAAGAGAAGTTATTTATTTCTCACGGGCAACACGTGAATTATACCTCTAAGTTGTAAACAGGCTACTATCATACGATTCCAACTTGTTGCCATCTCAGTGGTGTTAAAAATAGTGATTGCTAACTAAGGAGTTCAGCCACTTTATCGAAAAGGATTTTCATCACGACGGCACGGGTGAATTACGCGTGCGACCGACACACGCACGATGCGAATAACGATATAAAAACGCATGACACTGCATCAACTTTAATGGTTTGCAAAAATGAATATTTTTTTAAGTTTTTCGTAAGATTATTATTACAAGAATCTATAACCGTTATTTTTATATTATAGAAGTTATCATCACCGCTATTTCGGCATATATTCTATATCCCTTGTTTTATATTCACTCGCGGGTAAGTTTATTGGATGTCCCTATAATACGACTAACGGTTTCAATCATAGCAATGCAAAAAATAACGTTTTGTGTAAATAAATCTTTCAAAAATTATCGTAAAAGTAATCAGACTATAATTTCAAAATATATAATGTACAATACTCTATTTGTGCCAAAGTTTAAAAAAAAACCTTTGAATGCTGTCAGAACCATTGATTGTTTTATTCACATTAAAGTAAGCACTTTACCCTACATTCTAGAAAATATACATAGAAAATACACAAAAAGATTGCACGACATCAGTGAACTATAAAATATTGTATGTGTTTAAAATCTTGCTACCAATACCATAATCTAACATACCACAGCGAAATGACCATCAAGATATTTATGTTAACTAAACGCTATAAAATCTCCTATCAGTTCTTATCACTTAACAGACTTTGCGAGCGTCCATACGTAAAAGTTTTACATGCGTGCACGCTGTAAGTTTGTTTATTCAAACACATCATTGACACAAGTCACTTCCATTCTATCCTACAAACTAGTCCTGACAGACGTTGTCATGTCTAAAAGAATATTGAATTCCATAAAGTTACATTAGAAAAATTGATATTGTCGTTCAGTTTTCTTAAATTTTCTATTTTTTATACTCCATAAATAAAGTCTGTCGGGATTTTGTCCTGTCTCCTTTTAACTGTGAATATTGAATTGATTTCGCGCTCGCTATCAAATAACTGACCGTTCTGTCAAACGGCATATAGTTACATATATTAAAGTTAAATTTGAAAAGTTAATATGGTCGTTCAGTTTTTTCCGCGCCACTTTCTTATGTTTTTCTTTCATAAGAACCTTTTCCTGACAATAACATAAATAAATATAACTTAAAAAGAAACAACGAAATCGATCCAGCCGTTCACGCGTGATGCCGTGACGAAGGGAAATAGGGGTTAATTTTTATGTATAATAGATTTCTAATATTATAAATAGGAAAGTGTTTTTTTTTGTTTATTTAACTTTAACGCCTTAACTACATAATCAATTACCAGGAAATTTTGCACACATAATACTAACAGTCCAGAATAAATAATAACATGCCTTTTATACGATCCATCCATCCATTTAAAAAATGAGCTGCTCCAGAAAAAAAATACGTACAGATGGATAAAAGTTTCCGCGATAACCGACATTTACTCTCCTCTACCCAAAGGTTGCCTGGAAGAGATTGCGTAGCGATAAGGCCGCCTGTTGTACTTTAATATGCTACTGTCCTTTGTAATAGAGTATTGTATTGTACATGGGGCACACAAAAAGCTTTGCACTTCAAGCTAATCGGAACTATTTTAATTTCGAATGTTATATTTTTTGAAACGACTTGCAACCTTCTTAGTAATAAAAAAAAATTGGCGGGAAATCATTTGTCAATTGTTTTTTATCACACATCAAAGTTCTACGTACGCAACGAAAATGGAATTAATTCGAAAAGATTTTAGATCGATGATTTTTTATGATTTTAAAAGTTCTCTCTCTCCGCAAGACCAAAAGACAAGTGCCGCTCGTCTTCAAAATGCTTTTGGAAGAGAAGCACCTTGTTTAAGCACCATGACGCGATGGTTTGCTGAATTTGAGAGAGGTCGGGTTTCTTTACATGACGAATTCCGTGAAGGGCGGCACGAAGAATTAAAAGTTCGGAAACTTTTTTGTCGTTGGATCCCTCATGAACTGACAGCGGAGCAGAAGCGGGCTCGCGTGGAATGGTGCTCACAGATGCTACTGAAGTACGACCACGGACATTCTAAAGCTGTTTATGACATTGTCACAGGAGACAAAATGTGGATTTATTGTTTTGAACCCGAAAAAAAACAGCAATCTTGTGAATAGGTGTTTGAAAATGAGAACATGCCAACAAAAGTGAGGCAGGCCAGAAACGTTGGTAAAAAAAATGATCGCGTTTTTTTTCTCAGCAACGGGTCCCATCTGCACAATTCCACTTGAAAATCAAAAGAGTGTTAATGCCGAGTGATATTCTACCATTTGTTTACCCAGAGTGTTAGAAAAAATTCGCGAAAGCCGCGTTCTCCTACATCATGACACTACTCCTAACATACTTCTTTACACACGGCCAACAAAACAAAGTCATTTTTAGCTTCCGAAAAAAGTACAACTCGTCACCCATCCTGCACATAGCCCCGACCTAGCACCCTGTTATTTCTGTATTTTCCCCAAAATCAAAGATTTGATGAGAGGTTTCACTTTTACCAACTCCGAAGAGGCAGTGATAGCGTTCAATCAGCACGTAGAAAACATGCCTTCAGATCTGTGGTCCTCCTGTTTTAAAAAATGGTTTGATCGCATGAAAAAATGTTTAAAATGTGAAGGAGAGATTTTGAAAAGCAATAAACATAATATTTTGGTTATAACATGATGTTTTTTTAAGTTACGCAAAACTTTTAGTGTGACCTACGTATATACACGGGTGATGCTTTGGTCGGAACCTAGTATTTTTTTTAATTTTAAAACATTGTCAAGTAGCCTATTACGTCTAACTCGTCGTGTCTATTCGGCAGTGTGTTTAGATACTTAGATGGGCGGCATGTCGGCGGGTGCAGTGTCCACTAACCAGATAAGTGCGGCCCACTTTCGCGTTTCCTTCCTATGACATACTTCCACGGGCTTTGCGAGGTTTTACTATCACCCAGTTTACGTTACATACACAAGTTTTACATTAGATTAGTAAATAGTAATTGAACAAGAAATTATTGAATGGAACTAAATATCCGACTGCTACAGGGCATATTACTGTGGCCTCTTTTTATAACAAAATGAAAAAAAAAAATTGTTCACAGCCTATAGAGACGAATGTAATAACGCCTCATATTATCATAAATCAACCCTTATATGTTATGTATAAATATATATATTAATACGTGAAGCAAAAACTTTGCACCCCTTTTTTAGAAAATGCGCGGACGGAGTATGAAATTTTGCACATAGTCTCCCTGAAGTGATTATAGAAGTATTATCTTTGACAACAGAACCTTAATAATTTTATAACTTATTGTTAAAACTTATAATTTAAATTAATTATGGTCGAATTTCGACCACAGCGCGACCACTAGTATATATAAATCAAAATCTCCGCCAACCCGCACTTGAGCACCGTGGTAGAGTATGCTCTAAACCCCATCGATTGAGGGGAGACCCATATACCAACAGTGGGATGATTATGGGTTGATGCCGAACCCTTATAGGAATTACTTCGTCGTGTATCTGTCGAGATATTTTTCTCAGGAATGCGTGGAGATGTCATGTTGAAATTAATATCAAATCTACATACTTAGGTCAGCAATCCCTTGGAACTGTGACAGAATCAACTTCTAGGTCAAAAGATACTGTCGTTTATGACGTTTTTGACACTCACAAGGGAATCATAACTTGAGGCACTTCCCGTTGACCTTTGGGGTGTCAGTGGTTCATCAACATTTTTGAACCAAAGCCAACTTCACCTACTCGCGGTGCACCCTGCTGACTGACAAACGAAGCTCTGGCGAAAAGAGAGGTAGGGAGCGTAATTGTAAGCTACCCGGCTGGGGAATGTACCTCCACCTCACAGAATACCGCAGCCAAATAACAATTCCCTTGAGGATTGTTGTGATCCTGCGAGTGAGTGAGGTCACCAGAAAGGAAGGAGATGCTGCGTTGGCAGCGGGGGTGGCGGCGCACGAGCGATATTTTATGTTGCGAGCGTTAATATGGCTACGGTAACCGCTTCACATCAGGCGGACAATATGCTTGTCTGCCACCCGACATAGTATATAAAAAAAAACCTAGATTCATGAAATTTGTTGAGAAGCAAGGTCTTACAGCACGAGTAATGGACCAGGAAGAATAAAACCATTTTTTTTATAATTTCAAATCTATATCTGTAAAAGAATAAACTGACTGAATGACTGACTGACATATCAATTCACAGCACAAACCACTAGTCCAATCTCTAAAACTCCAAATTTGGCACGTAAAGTCGGTTCGCTAAGATAAATGGTTCCTCTGCCATAAATTTCAGAATGACAAGGTCAGTTATCATAGGTAACCGACAATACGTTCCTTAACCATACAGGGGCGCCATCTCCGTGGGTGCTCAGGGTCTCGAGTACCCATGAGAAATAAACAGTGGTTGCCGAGCACCCCTGAGAATAGACATCAAGAAACAGATCAGTAATCGCTTTTTAGGAATGGGTTTTTTCATTAGCCGACGACCCGTTTAGCGCAGTGGTTTAGAGCGCCGATTGAGACGCAAGGGTCGCGGATTCGACTCCCGCACCAACACAAATGTTTTTTGATGAAACAGATATTTGTGTTGGGTCTGGGTGTTTGCGGTACCTTCGTTGTTCCTGGTCCATTTTTATATAATGGTTTCATTTTATATCTCTATCAAAAATAATTAGTAATTAAGTACGCCGTATGTAAGTAGGATATTTATTTATTTGTCGGTCGATCAGTGTGCATTTCTTTTCTCACACTTCGCTACTTTTTCGAGTCGTCAAATGACCATGAGCACCCATGAGGTTTTCTAAAAGCCGGCGCCCCTGTAATGTGTGCACTAAGAAAGGATTTTTGAAAATGCCCACGGGATACCGCGCGACAAAGTCGCGGGAATTAGCTAAGCTAGTTAATAATACTTACTACTTATTGGCATGTATAATTACGGCTATCATTTAATTAAACCACAAATAATTAGGCATATGTACTTATTATAACGAAAATAAATCCTGTACTGATAATGCCTATCACAGAATACGAGTAGAGCATACGTGTATGTATTTCAACAAATTAATTATTTTTGGTGTGATTATAATAGCAATAAGAATAATTATTGAATGAAAAAAAAAAAAAACAATTGTGTTCAAAATACAGTGTATACAAACAAAAGAATGTTTTTTCGCCTCAACATTATTTATTAGATCACGCTTGCTTCGCTCGCTCGTTCAAGAATATTGAGTTTTTTTTTGCAATCACGCGTCTAATATCGACTTGCAACACATCGATTATGAGTTACATAAAAATAGAATCAATAAGACATAAGCTACCCTACGCTCCTAACATACCGACAATTATGGGGCGAGCAACTCTCTTTAAAAAATCTAATTGCAAGCAATATATCGCATACATTTTTCCCTAAAAGTATTGCCAACAACATCTATTATAACATTATCTTCCTCTACTAGAATATCGCTTTTCAAGGTAATGCCTAAATCACAATTATCACATTCATTTTGTTATTAACAGTAGCGCAATTAATTGCTAAAATCAGCAGTCGCCGATCTGATATCAGAAAAGTTATTTAATTGATGCATCGGCGCTGTTAGTAATCATTTGCTATGTACACACACACATACACACACCTATACTAATATATATAAGGAGAGATTGTTTATTCTGTATGTTTGTATTGTGTGAAGTGTAATCTTCAAAGGCACTGCATTTATTTGACAAAAAATATCACGATTTAAAAATATCCCTACTAATATTATAAATATTTGGGGTGTAAGTGGTTCATCATGATCATTGAACTAAAGCCAACTTCACCTGCACGCGGTGCACCCTGCTGACTGACAAACGAAGCTCTGGCGAAAAGAGAGGTAGGGAGCGTAATTGTAAGCTACCCGACTGGGGAATGTACCTCCACCTCACAGAATACCGCAGCCAAATAACAATTCCCTTGAGGGTTGTTGTGTTCCTGCGAGTGAGTGAAGTCATCAGAAAGAAGGAGACGCAGCGTTGGCAGCGGGGGTGGCGGCGCGCGAGCGATATTTTATGTTGCGAGCGTTAATATGGCGGGAGGCGGGCCGTATGCTTGTCTGCCACCCAAAAGTAGTATAAAAAAAAAAAAATGTGAATGTGAGTTTGTTTGTTACGGTAGCACGCCGAAACTACTCAACCGGTCATTATTTATGCAAGTTGGTTGAAACATGTCGATGATAGTTTAAAAGAAAATCATAATGTTATAATACAACACTTGTACTGTTCCACTTATATATATTTAATTTTACCGACCGGTTTCGCCGCTAAGGCATTATCAAGGTAAACAGATGGTATTTGTGTTTCTACAAAACATTTTTATACCGTGCAATCAATATTATTTGGTTATTGATTGGTGGGTTATTGATTGCACGGTATAAAAATGTTTTGTAGAAACACAAATACCATGTGTTTACCTTGATAATGCCTTAGCGGCGAAACCGGTCGATAAAATTAAATATAGTTAAGTGGAACAGTACAAGTGTTTTATTATAACATTATGATAATAATGTTCCACCAAGTGCCAACAATCAACAATATCAACTTTAAAAGAAAACATATCGCCTGGGAGATTTACTGCCGTGTGCCGAAAACCAATACGATTATACCCATTCGAAGCCGGGGCGGGTCGCTTATTGAATAAAATTGCATAACGGCCAAGTTTTCATACTGTACGAATAACTATTAACGTTATGGAAATCGCTAAGGTGCCGTTTTCATATCGCTAAGGTGACAAACAAGGCTACCTGCCTGATGGTAAACCGTAGTTATAGCCTATGCTGTAATATTATTAAACATAGCTCAAGCCACTTGACGGATTGCGATACAATTTTGCATTAGTTACATACGTCGGGGCACTCGCCCTGATGAAGATCTCCGTTTCAGAAGAGCTATTTTGAGAATCAAAATATTCGATGAAAATCTGATTCAACTGTAGCGATAACGCCTCAGGTATTTCAAGACATTATTTTAAAAGGGAGTACACAGGAGTCTCGAGAATTTCGATTACATATATGAACTAAAACAAGATGTCGCCACATTCTCTAAAAGTGAAAAAGAAAACTACATAATTTCAAAATTCTAACATTTAAAATATGATGGGAACTTTGCGCGAATATATACAAAAAAAAATATATGATTAACTTTAGGAGAGAAAGTACAAAACACAAATAACTTTCGCTATAGGGATTAAACCAAACCTCAAATAAAACCTGTTTCATACAAAATCTTCATACGCACACGCACTGAACTAAAATGTATGAATATAGCAAACTTATATTCGGCATTAACCTTCATTTATTGCAAATGGGTTTATTTAACATCTTAAACGGGTCAGTGAATCTTCTTATTAATAAAAAGTGCAAGGTTAATAAAAGTTAGGAAAGCTGGCCTGAATCAAATGCAGCTAATTACATCGTAGCTTCATACAATGACACACAATCATAGCATGTTAAATTTTACACAAACTTTGAGCGTACTCATAAACAGGACATAACCAAATGTGCGATAAAACACAATATTCATAATCATGACTAACCATATCATTGTCACTGCCACCTAAATCAAGCGCGTTGCTTATATAACTAAATATCTGGAAAATAACAGTAAATATATAAATACACATTAAGATTAATATCCGAAGCTATAAATCATTATAAATAAACATGTTACCCTCCTTTGCGATGCACAGTCGGTTAATAAAGTCATAGGGCCAATGATCACAGAACCAGTAGAGTGCTAAATGCAGAACAATTAATATTCTGTCATCAATTACAATCATTAATAGATTTAATAAAGAAAAACTGTTTGCTGGGAAAGCGCATAACAAATACTGGACCTGTGGATATTCTTCAATCAATGGAAGCATTGTATCATCCAATTGATGTAAAGACAAGAATGAAACCACAGAAAAAAAAGGAATTAAGCACAATTACACACAGAAACAGATAATACATATTTGAAGTCAGATATTGTGATAAGTATGCAAAAGGCAGTAATATTGCCTCGCTTTCTCGCCTATAGCAAGGTCTCACTGTGTATATGTATATTATATTGCCATCACTACATGTGAAGTGCTTTACATATTCACTCTACTTGTTCTGTAGTCAATGGTGGCCACGATAATTACTATTAAATTAGGAGTTGCCTAATTAGTGAATTACAACTACTTTACCAACAACAGCCATGTAACAAATCCCTAATTTTATATTGTGTTCCTATGAGCTAGGGTTGCCACCCGACCGTATTTCCCGGGATTTGTCCTAGTTTGGAGGGCGTAGGAACGTACGGGCCAGGGTTAAAAGTTTTAAATTGTTACTGCCCACATCATGCTGTGAATAACTGTCTTGTCACAGAATAAAAAATTACTAATACTGATGACATCTCCGGGTTTTAAGATTCAAAATCCGGAGTTTTCACGCTTCTTGTCCTGGTTGCTAGCGTTTATAGATGGCAACCCTACTAGGAGTTAAAGTTATGCAGATGTGTACAAGTGGTACTCAAGTTTACATTCTATCGATGTTAGATTCTCATTTATTTTACAATACTAAACTTCTGTTAGCAATCTTATTTTCCATTAAAATCTCATAGATGTATCTATTTTATTTTATATGTACTCTGTAGAGTAACATATAAAAGTAAAATATACCTTCTTTAAAACCAATTATCATGTTTTCCAAGCCAAATATTACAAACAAGTATATCATAGCATATATTGTTAAACAGCCTAACAACAACCAACCTTACATAATGACAATTGGTAGTGATTAAGAGAAAATGTACGAGTAAAAAAACCTGTTATGCGCTATGACTCCTATGACACATGCAATATAAATTATAATGCATTAGTATGCAGAAATGCAGTAATGACACTGCTAATAGCAAATACACTCCATTGATATGTTATTTCTCAATCGTTTTTGTTTGCAATACACTACAATTTCTTTTGTTAGATACAGAACATATATACGGATCTCTCTGTTCATTGTTGGAAAGAACAGTTGGGAACTCCTCGTATACACTATGTAACTACACTAATGTAAGAAATGTAACTTTGACTGATCATAAAGAAAAAGGTCAGTACATGGCCTATACACCTGAGACAGAAATTATTCTATAACTCAAGTCTAGATCTCCAGAGTTACAAACAATCTGTATTTAGAAACAAAGATTGTTATAAAGTCCATTTACATGTTACACATAAACTTATAATAGATAACTAGAGATGTGTCACATATATATCAAGGGAGCATTGGCACATCTGTTATCGTGAGACATTTAATTTTATAACTTTTAAAGATGGAACAATCTTTAAAATAGGAATATTATCAGCATCTTATCTAGGTTGCTCTAACTGATAACCTATAATGTAATACATTTGATGCTACAAGATGGTGTTATCTGTATACACACAGAGTATAGAGAACAAGATATTTTAAAATCAATTACTATTATAACTGAAATAAGATCATTGGAGAAGAACACTTTCATTGGGAAGAATCAGTTGCCATGCAATGTTACAGAACACAATTAGAAATTTTCAATGTTTGTCCAATGACTTAATGTGATTTCTGAGCACATTGCGATGGTGAAATCAGTAAAATCACGCATACACGACGGATTACGACCGCCTACCCTAACAACGCGCGTAACCTACGCTCACGCACATAAACAAACAGACAGGAAACTTACCGATTTCGGCATTTTGGTGGTCGGGGATCACTATCTGTAAAGGAAAAACGTACAAATAAAAAAGTTGCACGAAATCCAACGCAGTCGACTGACAAGTACTCCAGTGTGCCGCGTGACATTTGCATGTGAAATTGTGACTGAACAAGCGTTTATCTGCGCGCAAAACTGCCATCAAACGTTACATACACGTTATACACTTTATCATCATGTACATTTTCTTACAAAATAGTTACGAGCAAGAGATTACAATAAAATTGCAGTCACCGGCGGGCGATTCTACATGCAGAGAAACGGTGGGTAGAAATCAGTAGACACAACAAGTTTATGAGATTTTTGGAGCAGGTGTAAGAAATATTATATTATAAATATTTACCCGGTAAAAAGGAGAATATCACCTAATAATCCACATAAGTAGCACAACACACAAGAATGCACACACCCTAAAAGAGAAGAGCCACAAAAATATCACGATGTGACAACTGACTGCGTGACGTGGTAGCCGGTGTTGACACATGACATTATATCTTCTTCCAAAATAGAGTAAAAAAAAATGGGAAAACTCAAAGAGTAAACAACATAAAAATAATGAAACCAAATGAAAAGTGATTACATCGTAATTTTATTGAAACAAATTATTCTCATTATTTGAGAGTGCTTTCGTGTTTTGCAGGAGTTTGAAAGAAATTCAAAACGACAATCTTTACTAATTTCCGAGGAAATCTTCTATGATTAATTTCTGAACGAACGGTACTAGTGGGGTCGTTTATCGATACGAGGTAAATTGTAATTTAGCAGAAATTTACGCCGCGCTGTTAATATAATGCTATCTCAATTGCGCATTTAAAAAATTGCGGCTGCTAAAATGAGACAACAATGTTTTTGTCATTGATTTTTTTTCTTAATGATGGAAGGCCCCTGATACAAGTTCTTTAGAGCTCCACTTTTGTAATTTGTAATTACTTCATTTTTACCACGAGGGACAATTCATACGAGAATTGAATTTGATAACAGAATTGAATTTTGACTATACTTTAAATATCACTGTTTTCCACACACATTTTATTGTTAGCCTAAATGTGCATTTATGCTAACAATAAAATGTGTGGAAAACAGTGATTCAACATAATTAAAAAAAATACATTAATAGTCATTGATAATATAATAATAATAATAATAAGTCCGCAGGGCAGCTTGTGTGGCGAGCTGTTGTGTGAGTAGCGACACCACGGACCCGAGTCTCCAGAGAGTCGGTCAGGACCTTCGTCTCCGACGTGTTTTCATCGGTCGGAGTGTAAACACAAGAAGGCCCGCAGGACTCTCAGCTCTGGCTTGCGTTCATTGGCCGTCTAGAGAGGAGCCGCTAGAGCTACATGCTCCAGGGGTGGAAGTGTTAAAGGGCATCACGCCGCGAGTAACTTCGGAGAAAGCGCAGCACACCTCTCGACACCCCTGAGTCACTCACACCGGTGTTGCCCCTGGCCGTTTTCCTGGCATTTCGGGGGCCCATCTAGTGAGTGGCAAGCCACCGCCTGCCGCAAATAACTAGCAATAAAAGCAGTTATGGCAGGCGTCCGTCCCTCTTCTGTAATAGCCCGGTATTAAATTCACCGAGATCTCATCTCCATAGCCCATTTATTTTTCATCACACTTCGCAATAGTCTCAACGCCTGCCGAGACCTGCTCATGGGTATGTCGTTCCATTGACATCCTGGAGCGGGTCACGGCGGGCGTACAACATTACATTAAACTTCTCAAAGGGGCCTCTACGCGTTGGATCCATATCCCCGCGCACGCCTATCAAATGACCGGGTTGGACCCGTGATTAAAAAGAGATACAAATAATAATAATTGTTTATTTCAGACTAGAGTCCATAATGTCCAGTAAATAAAGTATTGCTATTGGTATGGGGAACAATGTAATTTATCCCAATGAGCCAGCAGCGGACTGTCCCAGCTATCGGAGATATTTTTCAGGATGCTGTTGGGGCTGGCACGTAAGCGAGTGAGCATGGAAGCACATCTCTTACGAATAATGGCGTGGAAACCATCAGTTCGTGCCTCCACGAACATGCCGGAAGCACTGCACCGCCATGACAAACCCAACAGCGCCCTGAAGGCGTTGTTGTATTGCACTGTCAAGGCATTGTATGCCCGACGCGTATAGTCGACCCACAGACTACACGTGTAGAAGGATTGACAATAGGCCTTAATTAATGTAATCTTCACTTCCCTCGTACAACGTGCAAATCTGCGGGCCAACATGTTGCACCGGGCAGACAACGCCCTGTGCTCTCTCTCTATGTCTAGGTCGTCACTAAGGTCCTCAGAGACCCAGTGGCCCAGATACTTAAAGTTGGCGACCCTAGAAAGTGGAACCCCAGCTAGAGTGATAACTGGCAGATCAGTAAATGTTTTCTTTCCTGCTTTAAAAACTAGTACTACACTCTTCGTCGCATTGTATCTGAGCACATGGACCTCCGCAAAAGACTCACAAATGTCGATCAGTTTCCTCATGGCTCTAATTGAGGGGCTCAGCAAGACCACGTCATCTGCATAGCTGATATTATTTACACACGTTCCATCTGGCAACTGGCAACCGACATTTGCCCTGCTGAGCTCCCCAATCAAGCGGTTGATGTATAAATTAAAAAGCCGAGGTGACGTTAAACCACCCTGTCTGACCCCACATGCCAATCCATATACCTCAGACAGCGTGTCCGCCCACCTGACCTGATTTGACTGGTTACCGTACCAGTACTCTAGTAAAGACGCTACCTC
Organism: Hypsopygia costalis; assembly: GCA_937001555.2. Classification (NCBI taxonomy): domain Eukaryota; kingdom Metazoa; phylum Arthropoda; class Insecta; order Lepidoptera; family Pyralidae; genus Hypsopygia; species Hypsopygia costalis. Next base: position 1,896,170 of record OW443331.2, read on the forward strand.
ACCCGCGACCTGTGTATCGTCTTTTAGTTTTTGCCACAGGTGGTCTTAGGACACCAAGTCAAAACCCCTGGTCAGGTATATGAAGCATGCCACAATAGGAGTTTTTCCTTTGTAACTATAAAATAAGGCTATTAATAATTAATGATTATAACTGTAGACAGATTCAATATTAATCAGCGCTATAGCCTTATAAATAATTAATGAAAGAGCTAGATTTATCTCCTGTACTTTGTGTGGATTCACAACAATTAAATAGTTATAAGTATTATATGTAATAGATTACAAGTTGTGATAATAGGAATACTACACTATTGCATTAGGATATTCCTATAATGATCGATGTGCGATTTGATACAATGGTATTTGTTTTAGATTTCGTTTTTTTTTTGTGAATATGTTTTTTGTGAGTAACTCCGTCCCTGTATTGGCGGTGTATTTACGTGTGTTTGTTTTGACGTGCATTCAAACTTCTAATGTTTGTTAGTCTGCTTACTATATTGAATATCTGTGGACCAAGTACGTATTGTCGTATTATTTTTAACATTTCAATGAGTTTTTAATATGATCGAAGCCAGATCGAAAGTAGACTGCTTGAAAATAACTATTTTACGATTTGTGTATTTTAAATTTCTTTCATTTTTGTGCAGTTATGAGCATCAACTATTCGATATTATATGTAACCATTATCTCTAAAGCCAAACCCGGCCTAACCTAAATATTATATTTTACTGACTTTTATTCATTTTCTTGATATTCTAGTTGCGGCAACCAATACTCGCTCGAATACGATTTTTGATAATGGTCATCAACCCGTATAACTACATCTCACTGCAGAAATATGAGTCGCCCCTCAATCGAAGAGGTTTAAAGTGTACTATACTACTCTGCTCGTCTGCGGGTTGACGGAGGAGAGTGTTTACATACCGCGAAAAGGTGACTGGAATATGGGCCTCCCTTCAATCGACCAATCAAGTTTAGAGCGTACTCAACTCAGATTGAACAAGATCAGGATTGGTGAACGCTAGTATGTTCGCCAGCAAGCCGCCCAACGGAGGAATTAGAAATAACCATATATAGGCTATTAAATTGACACATGTAACTTCGCCATCGAGCTGCTTAGTCATCAATCCAAATTAACTCATTTAAATCTAAAGTAAAAAACATAAGTTGGTGTTCAATCTCGTTCGTTAAAATACTACTCATTTTTTTTTGCTTGTCTTTGCATATAAACAAAGCGGCCAAGGTGAAAAATATATTATAACAAACGAAAATGTAAAAGTTTGCATTTGTGCGGGTAATTTCTTTTATTAGTTGCCTATTTAATTCTATGTTACAAAAGATTTATAACATAGAATTAAATAGGCAACTGAAACTGAATTTCAAATGAATTGTCATGTTATTGAATCGAAATTAGACAGGAATTATATCGAAACTCTATCGCAATTATAACGAGCAGAGTACCACTTTTCAATCAATTTATAATATAATCTTGACTCAGTCAACTTTCATTCTGTCTGAGTTGTTAAATACGCAGGTGAATTGTAGGGTCGGCAACACGCATGTGATGGGTCTGATGTTACAGGCGTCCATAAGCTACCTACAGCAACTGCTTTCCATGAGGCCGTAAGCTTGTTTACCACCTTAGTGGTATAAAAAAAAACAATTGACCTTCTGTCTTTAAAACCAAGCCGCATAATATTATCAATTCCAAAGTCGTTTTCCTTTTGTTTCTTATCTCATAACAGCAAAATTCGTATGCAATTTTATTGCCGTTTTGCACGACTTGTGGGAACAACTTGATAGCAGCGATATTCATTTTGAGTAATTTTTATTTATTTATCGATATAACGTGTTACTCTAGTAGCGTCATATTCATAAATGTCAATGTCAAAATTTATGACAATTCACTGACAGACAACAAAAAATCAAAATACTACCTTTGTGCGGTTCGCGAATTTTTTTAAGAATACTATTTTCATGCAATTACATTAAATTATTATTATTTATATTAACTACTCACCAAAATGCAACCACAATTTGTGATAAACGTGACGAGCTAGCGATATTAATAAATCAATAATAAACATAACCTTTAAGAATGGCTTCATCCCCTATAAGAAGACTGTGCCACTGGGGTCCACTATCAGTTCTAGGTAAGTATTAAATAAATTTTACAGCAATCTCGTAATAATATATAATAAATAAAAGCATTTTATTCAGACATATACAATTCAGACCAGTAATAAAACTGTGATTAACAGTAAGGTTTAATATATCCATGATTAGACCCAATATTATGAAGATAAAACAAATACCTACCAAATTTTTTGATATTTTATATTTTAGCATACTACACTGCCTTGTAGTTTATGATACAATTGTATATTGTGTGTTAAGAATTGGCATAACATATAAAAAAAAGCATTGTCATTCATTGTGAAGAATGCCATAAAGAAGAATTAAATTGAATCTATGCCATAGGTTGGTGCAGATTAGTAATAATGCTAGTAAAGAAAGCACATTTCTATGTATTGTCCATAACATTTTATTCTTTATATGACTAGTTTTGTTTCTGGTCCTGACTGTCACAACTGCATGTCCTGACTAGAGCTGCCACTTCTCAAAGAGAGCAGACCCGGAGATTTTTGAAACATCACAATTTTTTTGTTATAATAAAATAAAACATATTTAAAGGTAGGTTTATTTTTAAAAATCAAATAATTAGGCTATTACCTGCATCAAATAAATCAACTCAAACTCTGCTAGGGCCACCTTGATTTGATTTAATAAAATTATATTTTTTACTGGTAAGAGTTTGTTGCAGCATCTTTGCTTCGATTTGATATACGGTTGACTTTCGCTCGACGCCCAGACATGGTAAGAGTTTGTTGCAGCATCTTTGCTTCGATTTGATATACGGTTGACTTTCGCTCGACGCCCAGACATGGATGTAAAACCCGTCGCCTGGATATGCACTATTCAAACCTGTCTACTCCGGGTCAAACCCGGAGGGTTGGTAGCTGTAGTCCTGACTGTCATTATATTTGATATTTTTTAAAACATAGGTACTACATTACGAGTTTATTTTTACAACTATTCTTGCTTCTCATATAAAAAGCAACTTTTCAAGATTAAGGGTTAGACTGAATTTAATGTTTATTGTAATGTATACCAATCTGAAGATGTATGTTGTGCGTGTCTCGACCGTCACACTGAAACAGACGTAGTTTTAATATGGAAAACGGAAAACGGTATAAAAAGAAAGGGAAAGGGGCCCCTTAAACCTACACCCGTGTCACAAGTCTCGGGATCTGCTTGGGGTTTCTCTCTCTGCCACACGATGGACCCGGCACCCGCACGGTGAATCCATGGAAGCTAAGAAGTTCATCTCTGTACATGGAAAAACATTTCAATACTGATAAAAATACATATTTTTTTTATGTTATATAATCTCTAACAACCATTATTGAAATTTACAAATATGTAAAAAAAAATGTTTCAAATATAAAATGACCCTATATCAAATTACAGATTGTAATTTCATTTTACTAATAAGTTTTTCCTTTGAAGATAATATTCTTGTACTTATTTTTTTTAACTATAAGTTTGTATGGATCTATACTACATGAATCCCTCCAACCTTATGCTGCACCTTACATTTCTTTATTCAAAACAATTTCAATATTGATTGTTTTAATTGCTAAGCCATAATATAAAATTCTATGCGGCAAGAAAATAAACTAGAAAATATTACATTCTCCAGGTATAATCAAGCTGATAACATGGGCAATGGTACATTTAATAGGAATGTGGTGGCCGCCGCACACTTCGTTAGCTGCGACATTGCATGCGGCGATGTTTCTTGCCTTTGCTGCCGCCACTTTGTATTACTTTCTGCAGTCTTTGCTTGAAGGGCCCGGATATGTCCCATTAGGGTGGAAACCTGTGAGTATGCATATAATTAACGACATAATTTAAAAATAACTATCAATAATGTCATTAATCACTAGTCTAATTTATAAAAAGCACAGTGTGCCAAGTAACTGGTTTATCACCTTTGGATTGACATTTAATTGTACATTTAAAATTAAGGTATTTTTTTTATATGCGGGATCGAATCTGAAATGAAGAAATTCGACCGGAGAACTAAAGTGGTCGACATAGCCTTCAGAGTTTGCAAGCTGAAGTGGCAGTGGGCCGGTCACATCTGCCGAGTAAGTGATGGCTGATGGGGGAGGAAGTTATTAGAGTGGAGACCGCGCATAGGACGACGAAGTGTTGGACGCCCTCCTACTAGATGGTCCGATGACCTTAAGAAAGCGGCTGGGAGCGGCTGGATGCGGAAGGCGGAGGATCGTATCTGGTGGAAAGCATTGGGGAAGGCTTATATCCAGCAGTGGGTAGATACAGGCTGATGATGATGATGATGATTTTTTTTTATATGAGAGGGGAGGCAAAGGAGCACGAGGGTGATGGAACCACCACCGCCCATAGAGATCAGCAACAGCAAGGGATCGCTGATCCGTGGCCAGCATATACTCATTCCTTTCTTTCTTTCCTCACTAACTCGCAGGAACACAACAACCCTCAAGGGAATTGTTATTTGGCTGCGGTATTCTGGGAGGTGGAGGAATTTTCCCAGTCGAGCAGCTTAAAAAATATGCTATGCCCTACCTCTCTTAAAGTATATTTTCGCTTTCAAAAATATAGAAGATCAACCTTAAAAGCATTTACGTTTCTTAGAACGTTTGGTCAAAACTGACAGACTACTTTCTTGACTTACCGTACAGATAAGATCTTGCTTGACTGACAATAATATCACAAATCATTTCCTGTTGTGGTGGACATAAGTACTATATAAAGCTTTTACCTATAAATACCTACATTATTTGTTGGTGATTTGTGGAAAAGACGTATCTGCCAAAGCTGAAACTATTTATACAGGTTTTTCCTTTAACCTTGCAAAATACGTATTTTAATTAAGAATTAATTTTGTTTCAGGAGAAAGAAGCGGACATGGAGTATTTACAATTCTGCCTCGTGTGCAATGGCTACAAAGCACCGAGGTCACACCACTGTAGAAAATGTAAGCAAATTTTATTTTTGTCTAGCCTGGTCAAAATTAGAAAAAATAGACTGTTACTGCTATTTATGTTTCTTAATTTCAGATATTTCAATGACTTTCAAGATATAGATATTATTTTCGGCACTGTTAGGTCTTTTGTTAATATTAGTTAAAATTTCTGTTTACTCAGCGGCTCTACCGCCGAAGGTGAAGCCATTGGATTTTTTGATTGCACAAACATATCTTAGGTTTAAGTTAATGACAATCATCTTCAGCTTAGTTGGTAGAGCTCTATCGTTTCGACCAATTAAGCTAAACACAATTCCCGCCAATCGAAGCTAAAATTAAATTTTCGTAGTCAAAAAATTGGATGATAATCGGCTTCAGCTTCGGCAGTAGGGTGATCTGTATATGACTGTTTGTTGCCAAAATAAAGAGAGAAAAAAAGATATGGTAATTGTAGTACCTATGTACTACAATATTGCTGAAATATCAGAAATATGGAGAAATATATTGCTGTAAATTGGTATTTACAATAGCAAAGTAAAGAATAGTGAATAATTTAAAAATGTATATTAATAATGAAATATTATTTACTCTGAATATGGATCAAACATTTTATTTAAAATCCCTTAACAATAATAAAACATAATTATGATATTTTAGGTGGCCGTTGTATACTGAAGATGGATCATCACTGTCCGTGGATCAACTGTTGTGTGGGTCATGCAAACCATGGTTACTTCATCACTTTTCTACTGGCAGCTGTGGTCGGATGTCTGCATGCTTCCATTGTAAGATATAATTTTAATTATTTTATTATATATTATTGTGTGTAGATTTGTGAGTTATCACAGTTGTTTAAATTTTTTATCATCTAACAACATATTTAATCTATACATTTATAATAATATATAAACGAGCCACGCCTTCACATTAATATAACAAAATATATGTTCACAATGTAACGCTTCCCCCTCCCCCGCACGCGTCCGTAGTCCTTACCTAGCGTAATAAATTATTTGATCCCTTCATCTATCCAGTGGTGTGATTGAATTTTGGATGGAGATGATAGATATGTAGCTGTAATACCAAACGATATCCCCCGATTTTGTTATCATTCGTTTATTGTATTGCCTCCCTATGGAAGCAATTTTAAAGACGTACTAACGTCAAAAAGAATATTCATCATAGGTGCTGACAATATGCATGTACCACGCGATCAACCGCGTGTGGTACATCCACAACGGGAGCGGCCGAGAGCCGATGATATACCTGACGCTGACCACCCTGCTGCTGTCACTGCTGGCCATCGGGATGGCCATAGGGGTGGTGCTGGCAGTCGGCGCTCTGCTCTACTTCCAGGTACCTGTAATAATAACTTGTCAACGGGGCTGGTCGTCGTCGGTGGTCTACCTGCTTTTGAGTTTTAGGAGCATATTACGTTTTTCTGAGCATTGTTTGTTAAAAATGGAGTGTACGTGGCTCACCACGCTTTTTAGAGCCAAAGCCAACATCACCTGCACGTGGTGCAGTTGAGGTTGGCTTTGCCCCTTTGGCTTGTTGGCAGGACTAGTGAAAGACGCTCTGGCGAAACAAAGATATGTTACAGCGTATTTGTAAGCTGCCCGACTGGGGCAGTACCTCCACGCCACAGAATACCCCAGCGTCCGCAGCCAAATATCAATTCCCTTGAGGGTTATTGTGTTCTTGCGAGAGAGAAAAAAAAAAAAGAAAAAAAAAGCCTTTCCAATCATCATTTTAAAACTTAAACTTGTGATGAACTTTGCAAAAGATATATGTAAAGCACAGATAGAAGACTGAAGAATTAGATAGAAGACTGAGGACAATTCTCGTAATTAAAATTCAGTCAAAATTCAGTTTCGATCCAGTCTCGATCTCACAAATGTCACATTTGGTATTCTTGTAACACAATATGTAACTTCAAAATTAAATTTAAGCGGGATTATATCGAAATATGAGTGAAAATTTAACAAACTAAGAATGTTTCTTTGCCAACAACAAGAATTGATAATAATTAATTAATGAAATCAAGTATATAACTTAAGTCAATTCGCAATTCAATCTCGATTCGGTCAACTTTCAATCTGCGTTCGTAGAAAAATTACGAAAATTGGCCTTCTGGTCATATCAGTTGGCCGTATGCTTGTTTGTTGCCCGATTTGGAACAAGAAAAAACGGCGGTGACAACGAGCGATTTACCTGCCACTTACACCTCGAATTCATCAACTCAATGATAAGCCTTTTTGCTAAGAGTGTTTTTGATATGTTTCTTGAACATATTTTTAGGAAGAGAAAGGACTGTTTTAGGCAATTTATTATAGAATCGTATGCAGTTTATAAAAATAGATTTTCCACTTATGTTGAAATGATGTGCATTTTAACATAAACAAAAACTTTGTAAAGTTATATACAGATTATCAGTACCACGCTTATATTGGCAACTTATACCCATACCACTATGTGTTCAATAAATTGTTTTGGACATCACTAGCCATGTATTACATGCGATGTACAGATATCTGAAGTTAGGTCTTCAGTGTATCACATATGATACACGGACAGTTAACCTGTTAAGTAATCTGAACGTAACATTATTTCAGATACGCAGTGTCCTCCGCAACCAAACCACCATAGAAGACTGGATCTTGGAGAAGGCGGCCAGTCGCCGCGAAGACCAGGGCTTGCCGCCGTTCGTGTTCCCCTACGACGTCGGCTGGAAAAACAACTTTAAAGTGGTGTTCGGCCACGGCGCCGACGGCATCCATTGGCTCGTGAGACCAGGGTGCGGGGAATACGACCTTACGGTGAGTGACATAATTTGTATTTTTGCGTGAGCTCAACTATTTGTGTTTTTTAGTAAAACGCATGCTACCACTAGCTAGAGTACCAGTGACTTTGTTTAACATTGGTTATCGTTAGTTCTATCCCAGACACACTGTACATTTTTTTATCTACACTCAAATCGAAAAATTCGAATTACGAATTCAAAGACGGTTCTATACAGACGCAGTTTATAAACGCATATACATAAAATTAAAAATAAAACTCATTATAGTACCGCCAACTGTATCGTAAAACTCATTATAGTACCGCCAACTGTATCGTAAAACTCATTATAGTACCGCTATCTTTTTTTTTCATTAATTCATTAAACTAGTCTATGGTTTTAGGCTGAATATGAAAAAAATGGCGCACGCATGCGTAGTTTGAACTTAATTTCCCGCGCTTCCCATACATTTTTTTGCCGATCATGTTTTTGTATTCGGGATTTCAAAAAAGTTTACTAAAATCCTGTAAGTGATTAAAATATGATTGGAGAAGAAGAAATAAAATATGATTAGTGACGGCGAGATTTTCACTCCGCCAGATAATCTAGACGCGGCATCGGCGTTAACTGAAAGTCTCCTGCCAAAAAAGTAAAAAAAAATGTACGACAAAATGTACCAAGAATTTATAGATTGGAAATTTGTTTAATTTCAATTTTTCCTATGAGTGAAGATAAAGTAGTGTATGAAACTGCATATAACTTAGGTATTAAAACACTCGAGTCAACCTATTATCGATAAACAGACTCTCGTGTTTTAATACCCCTTCTTATGACAGTTGCATAAACTACTATTACAATACATTTATGAGAAAAAAATAATCGTAAAGGACATGTACTAGTGTAGTAAAATTATAAAGTAGTATTTCAATGTAGATAATGGTGATCGTTTACATTCGCTAGAATCTTGTCGTCGTTTTCCCCCGTTCCATGTATCTATACTGACAAATCCCACCCGGTAAGTATACTCGGAATATTTTTTCCAATCATCGGTCGGATTCGGTCGGATATACGGATTTTTTTTCTCTCCATATTTTGACATTATAAAAACACTCGTATTATTCCAGTTAATGAAATGTATGTTAAGGCGAAACCGAAATATATTTTATCTAATCTCATACTGAAATCTAGAGATTAACAAACTAAACACAGAATCTTAATGTCAGTCTTTTACGCACAAAACATCAAAATAAATTTAAAAAGTTACTTTTCGATACAGCTCTTCTATGGACAACTGTATCGAAAAATAACTTTTTCTCTATTTTGATACAGCTTCAGCCCTGGATACATGTATTTTAAACAGGATGCAATGCAAATGCATAAATCTGACGATGCAAATGCATTGCAACGTTGCAAAATTTTTCTACATAATCTGTGAAGGCGGCACCGCGCGGCGCGTCGCGCATGCGCACCACGCATGCTCCATCTGCAAATGGATTTATAAGTAAGAAATGAAGCTGTTAAATTAACTTCATGGTTTTATTTAAAATATTATTGTCATCTATTTCATGAGATTAGATAAAGTAGTGTATGAAACTGCACATAATTAGGTCTTAAAATACTCGTGTGGTCTATTATCACATTCGCCTTCGGCTCATGTGATAAACTCACACTCGAACCCTTATTATGCAACAGTGTCATAAATTACTATTTTACAATATTAAAATTTTAATACACGTCGACCGGTTTCGCGAGTACACTTTTCGACCGAACATATTGAAAAATAGCGAACGTGTTAATATAAGCAATAATCGGAGGCGTTCGGCGGCGTCCGCAGCGCGAGCAGCGCGCGCAGAAGCAGGACAAGCTGGTCCGGTCGCGGCTGTTCACGGCCGCGCGGCCGTACGCGGGCCGCTGGCTGCCGCTGGCCAGCTGGCCGCGCGCCGCGCTGCACGCGCCCTGCTCCGACGAGCCGCGCCTGCCGCTGGGCCCCGGCGACACCGTGCGGGCCACCCGCCAGAGGAGGTCAGTGCTGCTGCACGCTACACACGACTGTACTCTGTACTCGGGCCCCGGCCGCCGCTGGCCAGCTGGCCGCGCGCCGCGCTGCACGCGCCCTGCTCCGACGAGCCGCGCCTGCCGCTGGGCCCCGGCGACACCGTGCGGGCCACCCGCCAGAGGAGGTCAGTGCTGCTGCACGCTACACACGACTGTACTCTGTACTCGGGCCCCGGCCGCCGCTGGCCAGCTGGCCGCGCGCCGCGCTGCACGCGCCCTGCTCCGACGAGCCGCGCCTGCCGCTGGGCCCCGGCGACACCGTGCGGGCCACCCGCCAGAGGAGGTCAGTGCTGCTGCACGCTACACACGACTGTACTCTGTACTCGGGCCCCGGCCGCCGCTGGCCAGCTGGCCGCGCGCCGCGCTGCACGCGCCCTGCTCCGACGAGCCGCGCCTGCCGCTGGGCCCCGGCGACACCGTGCGGGCCACCCGCCAGAGGAGGTCAGTGCTGCTGCACGCTACACACGACTGTACTCTGTACTCGGGCCCCGGCCGCCGCTGGCCAGCTGGCCGCGCGCCGCGCTGCACGCGCCCTGCTCCGACGAGCCGCGCCTGCCGCTGGGCCCCGGCGACACCGTGCGGGCCACCCGCCAGAGGAGGTCAGTGCTGCTGCACGCTACACACGACTGTACTCTGTACTCGGGCCCCGGCCGCCGCTGGCCAGCTGGCCGCGCGCCGCGCTGCACGCGCCCTGCTCCGACGAGCCGCGCCTGCCGCTGGGCCCCGGCGACACCGTGCGGGCCACCCGCCAGAGGAGGTCAGTGCTGCTGCACGCTACACACGACTGTACTCTGTACTCGGGCCCCGGCCGCCGCTGGCCAGCTGGCCGCGCGCCGCGCTGCACGCGCCCTGCTCCGACGAAAAAATTCACAAATAATATTGGGATTAACCTTAAGCTTTTTTACCAAAAAAATATACTAAACACAAAAAATATCGAGACATGTACCAAAACATGCAAGTCTAAAATTGCCATGTGTCTAGCTGCTTTAGACTGACTGCACTTTAAATTGTATTCAAACACCAAAAATAGTGAATGATCAGCAAATCTTAGTGACAAATTTAATGCATTATTAATATCTAAAGAAACCATTAGGCTCGCCTTAAACTGTAGACATAATACCGAATACCCGGTTAAAATATGAACACCAGCCACCTATGGTACTCTTGACCTCTAAATAGCTCAAAATGTGTTGAATATGGTATGCTATAATGTCAATCCATATCATATACATCCCACGACTGGCATACGAGTATCCTTAACATGTTTTCTCAAGCAGGAAAGAGCTCAAGATAAATAAACCCATCCATTAAACAACTATGGACGACGTCGCTTAACTTATATAAGTGTTAGATCAACGTCACGCACAACGACACCATCGAACTCTTCTCTATTCAAATATTACAGTTATATTCTTTACTCATTTGCTTTTTGCTGATTACCTTATACCCATAGAACTGCCCACATTTATTCCTAATCGACCCCTAGGAGACTTTTAAAAACCATGTGCTAATCCCCTGGAATATATTAAGTACTGGAATTGTAGTCGGTTAAGCTTAAAAATGTTTACTGCATATCCACAGGCACTGGTTGTTCGGCGAGAAGGTGATAGGGTCGGGAGAGGGGGCCAGAGGTCCGCGCGGTTGGTTCCCTCGCGCAGCAGTCATCCCCACGGACATCCCTCCCATACACAAACACAAACCGGACTAGCAGATACCACCGGGCCCAGGAGCCGCTGTCAGCACAAATAGGGTACTGGACACCACAGCTACAGTAGTAGATTAGATACCGCAAGTCGACAGTTCTAGCGTGTCACCGATGTTTATGTAATACACACTCATGATGCCCCCCACCTAAAGTCAGATGCATCTGTTAAAAGATGTGTCCTTGAAAATCTGAGCGTCTGTATGTTTTGTATAATACAAACGCGTCACTGGCTCGTTGACGAACCGCGCTGACGCGTTTTTATTGCAACAATTCTGTTTACGTAGTGAAAATGCATGTGCGAAATCTTCAAAATCTGGTAAAATAAAGCGCTTGGTTTTAGAATAAGCGGTATCTAATCTATTCTGAATCTTAGTTCTATTAGTAATTTATCAACTGTCAAAATGCCAATTTTATATGAAAAATGAACTGAAAATAGTCTTATGACATCACTATTTTATCCTATTGAGGTCAAATCCTTTTTTATTTTTATTATTTAAAAATTTGCTATGAATTTAAAAAAGTTAGGTTAGATTAGGTAGTTAGTTACATTTTCTGGGATGTTTTGTGATATTTGGTTTTATGATACGAATTATTTTTGATATAAACCACTACCTAACTATTAGTTGGAAAACTGAGAATGGAATGAAAAAATATTTATTTCTTTCAAAATTTACATATTAGTGTGTGGAGGTTGGGCTCCTTCTTTAAGTGTGAGACACCTGTGTCAGAAGAAGCCACTCTTCCGTAACAAAAAGTTTTACATAAAATACATATTTATTTAAAAACGTTATTGATTAAAATGGAGATAAAGACGGTATTTTAATAGTAACCATCCAAAAAGACGTCGAACATAATATATTTGTTGTGTCGATTAATTTGCACTGTTGTCTTCAAGGTACTCAGTGCGACTCTTTTAACATATTCGATCTCTCCAAAGTTAACTCCATTGTATATGGAATTGACATAACGCCATCAACTGATTCGAATCCATTGCAATACAATAAGGCAGTTGAATTTATTTATTTATTTGAATTGAATGATCACTGACTTCATATGATATAAGTAATATTAATCAAGTTTAACATCTAGTCACACTTCACGGTTATTAAGTTGAACCTATGAACTTATCCAGATGATTATATTTTCCTGGCTAACTTAATTAAAAAACAGTCAATCGATAATACGCGCTGTATGTGGGACTTAGACCTAAAATGAATATCTACGTCAAATTTGTAAACTAATGATTTTAAAAGAATTTACTGGTTGTTTATTGTAATAAGTGCAGCAAAAGACTGTGTATAAAACAATTTATTTTTCGCTTTTTAAAATTATATTGTAAGACAAAATATTTTTTGCTTATTAAATATGTTGTTGTAAGTGTATAAAATTCCGAATTTAAAAGACATTATTTTTTATTTAGCTTGTACATCATCAGATGCAGAATCGATAGCGTGAAACTATAGATGTTATCGAGACTACAGGTAGTTGTAGCTCAAAGCAAACAATAGTTATTGTATTTATCAATAGTAGGTTTAACTTATTTTGGATTAACGTTACTGTCGGTAGTGTTGATGGACTATCTGTTCGCTGTCATCACTAAAATATAAACATACGTATAAAGAAACCGCATGAAGGGATACACGCATGACTTTGAGGTGCATCTGCGTTGACACAGTCAATGTGAGCTTGATAAGGATAAGGGTTGGTTGCATATTACCAGAAATTTCTAAATTAAATATTCTAACGCTCGCCAAACCGATCATCCGCCCACTATCAGTTTTTTTTCCATTAAACTAATTACAAAAAATAAATGTATTTATGTACAGAGTTATCTAGAACCCATACTGCAAGCTTTGCTTAGTTTGGGACTAGATGGCGCTGTGTAATAATGTCAAGGACTTTTTTTGTTTTTATTTCTTTTTCATCACTGGCCAAGCCCGGTCATTTGATAGGCGTGCGCGGGGACATGGATACAACGCGCAGAGTCCCCTTTGAGAAGTTTGATGTAATGTTGTATTATTTATTATTAATTTTCTTTGGCAACCTACGAAACAATAACGAATGTGGCATCATCAAAAACAATTACGACATGCAAGCCTTTAAGAACAGTCTTTATTTCACTTAAAAGGCTGGCAACGGATCGGCGACGTTTGGTGTTGCTGATCTCCATGGGTAGTGGTGATTGCTTTCCACCAGGGGACCCACATGTCAGTTGTCTCCCTCTGATATAAAAACATAATCAGGTAGCTTCCGATTCGGCTTATTTCAAAAGCGGGCAGTCAACCCGGTATATATCTAACTGTGTGTCGAACCTACTACAAAATATATTGTAAGTACGTACGTCGTACTTACGTACATATATTTTGCAGAATGTACGTAAGTACGTACGCCGTGCGTAGTTACGTACAGTGTGCCTCTCGGCGAGACGAAAAATTTTGCTGTTAGAAATTTCTGATAATATGCAGCTAGCCGAGTATTTCAATGACTACTTGGGTGCTACTTTGATCGTAGCAACACTGATCAATGCTTGGGTATCTGGCCCTACCGCAGAAGCTGTAGCCGATTACCATTGGATTTTTTGATTGCGAAATTTAAACTTTAGCTTAGATAGGCGGTAATTGTGTTTAGCTTTACTCTACTCGTAGAAACTTTACTCGTAGAAACCCTAGAGCTACCAACTAAGCTGTTGTCATTATATACCTAAGATCTATTTTCGCAATTCAAAAATCCATCCATCAATCCATCAAAAAATGTAGTAATCGGCTTCAGCTTCGGCTGTACGACCCCAGATTGTCATCACCGGTTATTTCCAAAACGAGTTTTATGTCATTGGCATAAGGTTTACTTTAAAAATCCACATCGGCTCTCGATCATTCTCATATAACAAAAGTAGTGAATTTAAAAAATAAACCTTATACCAATGACCTAAAGCTCTGTTTTAAACGCCACCAAAATCTGCTCTCCTCTCCGAGCCGGTCTGTGTGAACGGACCCTTAGTATGTCAAAATCCTTTAAGCCGTTTTAGAATACTAAATTATTTTGTGCAATTTAGACAGCCTTTTGTAAATATGTATCAAAAAGTTTACTATGTGTACTATACGTTGTGATTTATGCAGACGTGGTAGGTATTATATTATGCCTATTGAAGGGCTTATGATATTTTTAATTTTGTACAAATAAAGTTATGCCCAACGATGATGTCTTGGTTTTATTTTTACACGCAAAGTGAACTTCAATGACTTACGTATATTCTTCCACTTCTTAGCAATTCATTTCGAGTGTGTTATTTATTTGAATACTTTTTGTGAATCAATGTACAGTCAACAAACGAATCGGGTTACACTTTCTTTGTAACTTAAACCAATGCATGAAAGTGTACACCTATTTAATATTTTGTTTAGTGTACATAAAAGGTTTGTTGTAATGTTGTTGAGAGCTGGATGGCGTCGTTGCCCGTGTCAGTTTAATCGAACACGCAAGTTAAGCAACGTCCACCGTAGCCTGTCCATGGATGGGTTTAATTATCTCGAACTCTTCCGTGCTTCGGAGGGCATATTAAGTCGTCGGTCCTGGCTGTTGTCATTAGATGACAGTCGTTAAGTCAAGGCAGTGGTCTTTAGGTGGCTTGAAGACATTGGCCTCTGCCAACCCGCAGTTGAGCAGCGTGGTGGAGTATGCTCTAAACTCCTTCGATTGAGGGGAGACCCGTATCACAGCGCTGGGATGAATAAGGGTTGACGAGGACATGTACACATTAGGTACAATATAAGTAAGTATATATTTTGAATTTGTATTGTCATGGCTTGAAAAAAGAAAGAAGTAGTAAGTGAAAATATGCGACAGCCGAAAAGCGACAACTGTTAGAGCAAGCGGCGTTTATTTCGAAGGTTTTCATATATATGTTTTCATATTTTAGGTAACGGCAGCTATAGTACTATATATATATATATATATATATAGCATCCTTTGACTGGTATAGGCAAAATAGTTGCCAGTCGATATTTTCAAATACTGCTTCAAAATTAATTTGTAATAACCACAAATTAAGCGTAAATAGGCCAAATATTTCGTCACGTCTGAAAAACTTTTGGCGGTCTTTGGTGGAAAGTTTTGGTAACTTGCTATACAAAAATTGAGTGAAACGCAAACAATAGTTACGTACATTTGTGTTAAACCTACAATAGGGGTTCTACAATCTACACCAAGGAATCGCGTGCCTTATTTCGGCACAGCCCAGGTCTCAGATCTTGATTTTAACTAGCTTGCAACTTTTTAATTACACATCGACCAGTTGTGTTTTTTTTGCGACAAATATCGACAAATTCAAGGCAACATCTGAAGGCCAATTCTCGTAATTTTTCTACGAACGCAGATTGAAAGTTGGCCGAATCGAGATTGAATTGTGAATTGACTAAAATTATATACTTGATTTCATTCATTAATTATTATCAATTCTTGTTGTTGGCAAAGTAACATTCTTAGTTTGTTTAATTTTCACTCATATTTCGATATAATCCCGCTTAAATTTAATTTTGAAATTACATAATGTGTTACGAGAATACCAAATGTGACATTTATGAGATCGAGACTCGATCGAAACTTAATTTTGACAATAATTTAATTACGAGAATTGCCCGACTGGGTGAAATCTGATTTTCGCTAGGTGGTGTAGTTTTATGGGGCTGTGCCGAAATAAGGCTTATTTCGACACTGCCACAAAAAATACTTATATATGTTATATAGTTTTATAGATCCCGAGTGGGCTGTGCCGAAATAAACTTATTTCGGCACTGCCACAAAAAAATCTTATAGCTCTGACAGGAGAGCGACAAATTTTCTCCTTTGGCGACAAATTTCAACAAATTGACGACTAATTTTCTGTCTAGTTAAAATCAAGATCTTTGGCTGTGTCAAAATGAGGCACGCCAAGGAATCATAAATAAATAGACCGTTTTATCTATGTGTAAAAGTTTTATTGTGCATTAAAATAAATTATCATCACTCATACAGTTACTTGGTCGTAAGTCGTAAGCACAATTAAAATAAAACTCTCAAAAGTTAGCTTACCTCATACAAAATTTAATTCTAACCTTAATTTGACATTAACAATGTTACTATCACGAATTTGTATAAGATAGAATTAAATTAATCGAACTAATATAATTTATATTAAAGATATTCTGACTGACCATCATTTGTTAAATACGTAGGAATTTGCACTCTCTCATGTATATAATTAAAATGTAATTTTATACTCTGTAAAACTGTTATATATCTTTTTTTTATCACGGGTCAAGCCCGGTCATTTGACAGGCGTGCGCGGGGATATGGATCCAACGCGTAGAGGGCCAGAACGCGAGAGTCGCGTTTGAGGTAATGTTGTATATTATTTTTTGTTATTATTACTTGCTCGAAAATTGTGACGGGATAGGGGATTTTAAATCATTTTTTTTCTTGACTCTAGTCTATATAAGTATTTTTTCATGTAATATTTTCCATTAATTTAATTCCTCCTAAAACACAATATATTAATAAATGCATCAAAATTATTAACGCAACCTAATACGAACAGACCCAAACTTTACATTTCATTGTTGAAAGTTATGTTTAAAAAGTTTGTACTGTTAATATAAGCAACCTTTCATTCGATTTCAGACTTGCATACTCCTTATTAAATATTTATTAATACTAAAACTTATTAACTTGTTTGTTATATTTTAAAATGCGGTCGCAATACAAACTTGTTTCTACGATTGGATTGTTTATGAGAAAATTATCGACAATATTTTAGGACTTAATTCGGCGGACTTTAGACAGGAATATGATTCAACTCAGGTGAACTCGTAACCCGGCTGATCCCAATTTCCCAGGATAAACCGGATGAGATCTCAGTTAAGTCTACGGCCCTATAGGAAATATTATCTATATAACAATATAGTGCACGAACCTGCCACACAGGTACGTAAGTAACTACTTAAAAGTGTTCTATTCTTTTAATAGTTGCTACGGCGTAATTACCTGCCGCAATAAATTTAGATATTTTTTTCATTGATGTAAAACAGCTGGCGAATAACCTAAACCGAAAGGCATGCCTATCCTCATAATCAAGCAATAATTATGCTCGAATTTATATCAGAATACAGAACTACGCACCTTCCATAATGAAAATAGCTAAATAACAACATGTGGGTCACCTGATGGAAAGCAATAACCACCGCCCATGGAGATCAGAGAACAATAAGCCTTTCATTTTTTCTATTCTATAAACAATCCAATAGTCTTTATGGTAAAAATGTTAATGGAATTCTCCGATCCCAAGTTAATGATCAAAGTAAATTGGATTTTAACACGTTAACAATTAACGCCGCACGTGGCACCATTTTAATATTCATTCTCTTCGTCGAGCTCTCCCTCCGTGGAGTCGACACCGACTTCTTCATAGTCCTTCTCGAGTGCTGCCAAGTCCTCTCGGGCCTCGGAGAATTCGCCTTCCTCCATTCCTTCGCCGACGTACCAGTGCACGAAGGCACGTTTAGCGTACATCAAGTCGAATTTGTGGTCAAGTCTGTGAACAAAGATTATTTAGCCTATTACATTGTAATGTATGAGATGAATGTCCGATCGCGACGGTTAGAGATATCGCGCTGATTCTAAACAACTTGACCTTTGAAGAACTTCCGCTAACAAAGACTCTTACTATTGACTCGTAGAAACTAATTAAAAAAAAATAGTTTCTAGGATTCACTAATAAGAGTCCCTAGCCAATAAAGTTGTGTTCTTGTGCGCAAGCATAGTTTGTCGAGTTCACGAGAAGCTGTAGCATATCCATGGACCGCCTTTATACTTCACTCACAGAGCACTACCATCCCAATTGTTACCGTTAGATACGACAGCCCCGTTAAGTAGAATTCGAGTGTCTTGAAAACATTGGCCTTCGACCACATTGAAACAACGTAGCGAAGAACGTGTAATAAACCCTTTCGATGCGTGACTCAGTAATAAAATGAATCTGTATTGAGATGGTGTTGGTGAGCTCACCTGGCCCAGGCCTCGGCGATGGCGGTGGTATTGGACAACATGCAGACAGCGCGCTGCACCTTGGCGAGGTCGCCGCCCGGCACCACCGTCGGCGGCTGGTAGTTGATACCCACCTGACGATTACAATATCTTAATGCTATAATCGCGGACCAAAAATTACTTGGTACAGGTAGGAATGCAAGTGCACCTGGTTCACGCTGGCGAATAGCAACCGAAACCCTGGGGAAAGAGCAGCAGGCTCTACCTAGAAGACTACAGGCATATCTGACTTACCCTTGAGCTAGTGAACAAAAATACTTCGGTAGCATAAAAACTTCTCGAGATATGATAACTTCATAATCATAATTTTGGACTATTTCGAAAACTATTTTATATGCATAAAATTAATAAATTATAAATCTAAGGAGCCGGTCGTTTATCACTCACTCCATCACCTTGGAGAGGTAACAGCAGTAGGTCTATAATTCGATGGGTCTGACCTGCCACGGCTGCCACCGTTTTTGGGGACAGGGTTTTATAAAATGGATTTTCCCATCAACATTTGATCGACCATAAAACACGTCGGACATAAGATATTAAAATTTTAAGATCGCAGATCGCTATAGTTTTGTGTATTTTACGATAATGATAAATACTTTTTATAATTTTAGACATTGGCCAATAGCCTATTGTTATTCCTGCGAGTGAATGAGCAACCGGGGTGCTAGCGAGTGATCAGTACTGGACAGTATTGCAAGCATCCACTACAATTAACGGTAATCTCTCATCAGGCGGAAGGTACATTAGTTTGTCTAAACTTTCATACATATGTCTAATATATGAAAGTTATATTACCTTGAAGCCAGTGGGGCACCAGTCGACAAACTGGATCGTCCTCTTCGTTTTGATGGTGGCAATCGCTGCGTTCACGTCCTTGGGCACTACGTCTCCTCTGTGGGTGAGAAATATACCGGTCAACGATTGCGAAAGACGCAGCTCTACCCATGGCAACCCATGGCTTGAATGCCATGGACATATTAATTGAGAAAGAATTAAGTTATTACCTATACAACATGCAGCAAGCCATATATTTGCCATGACGTGGGTCACACTTCACCATCTGAAATTATACAATAAATATATATGTTACATGTCTACTTAAATGTATATTTTTAGTTGTAGGTAACTGGACTCTTGAGCCAAATTTTATCTGAACATAATCTACTATTTTGCTACTCCTGGTGAAAGACAGGTTGGGTGCAGAATTCTTACTCGATTCGAGAGATTTGACTGAGATAGTAAGTATATTCGCCTTACAGTAAGTTGGCTAATACCAATTACCTGGCGTAAAGTTTTGCTGTGTTGTGAGTGAGGTCATTGGAAAACTACAAGGAGATCAACCGTGTCTATTGTGCATACATAACATTTTTGTTTTAAGCTTTTATAGACGATAATCGCCATTTTCGAGAGGGTTGTAGTTAAATTATTCCTTACAATTATTGTTATTGCTGCATTTTGAGGTGTAGTGGTTCATCAACATCTTGGAACCTAAGCCAACTTCACCTGCACGCGGTACACCCTGCTGACTGGCCAACGAAGCTCTGGCGAAAAGAGAGATAGGTAGCATAATTGTAAGCTACCCGACTGGGGAATGTACCTCCACCTCACAGAATACCGCAGCTAAATAACAATTCCCTTGAGGGTTGTTGTGTTCCTACGTGTGAGTGAGGTCACCAGAAAGGAAGGAGATATGCTGCGTTGGCAGCGGGGGTGGCAGCGGGGGTGGCGGCGCGCGAGCGATATTTTAAGTTGCGAGCGTTAATATGACTACGGTATCCGGTTCACATCAGGCGAGCCGTATGCTTGCTTGTCTGCCACCCGACGTAGTATATAAAAAAAATTGAAACTGACCTGGTTGGCTGGCTCGAAGCAGGCGTTGGTGATTTCAGCGACGGTGAGCTGCTCATGGTAGGCCTTCTCGGCGGAGATGACGGGCGCGTACGTGGCCAGCGGAAAGTGGATGCGCGGGTACGGGACCAGGTTGGTCTGGAACTCCGTCAGGTCCACGTTCAGCGCTCCGTCGAAGCGAAGCGACGCCGTGATTGAGGACACAATCTGGAAAATAGTCGCAGTTGATATAAGTTTCATAACTAGGCGGACGGACCGAAGGTTTGACTTAATTATATATTTAATTTATATTTTTTTCAAACACGCCACGACTAGCGATTGTATATGTGCTAGTATGGATGCCTGCCTTTATATGCCTCGAAAGTTATTTGTTATCCAACAGACCCTCTATTGGATAACAAATAACCTTCGAGGCATAAGACTAACATTATCTCTCCCCTGTTCCTTCTTCAGAGCTTCGTTCATTGGCGATGCACTGCGACCTGATGAAGTTGGCTCAGATCAGATCAGTCGAAACTCCACCCCTAAGGGGGTAAAATGGGGGTTGGAAGTTTGTATGAAAGTCCTATGTTTTTGAAGTAAGAGACTTGAAATTTTAAGTATATGTTCTATAGATGATGCGGAGGTGTACTAATAATGTATCTTTAGAAATCACCCCCTTTTTGAGGTTGAAAGTTTGTATGAAAGTTCTATGTTTTTGAAGTAAAAGACTTGAAAATTAAAATGTATGCTCTATAGATGGTGTTGCATAGGAGGTGTATTAATAATGTACCTTTAGAAATCATCCCCTTTTTGGGGTTAAAACGGGGGTTGGAAGTATGTATGAAAGTCCCATGTTTTTGAAGTAAGAGACTTGAAATTTAAAATGTATACTCTTTAGGTAGCGTGGAGGTGTACTAATAGAAATCAACCCCTTTTTGGGGTTACAACGGGGGATGGTAATTTGTATAAAAGTCCAATGTTATTGAAGTTAAAGTAATTATGGCAGAAGGATTTTAAATGATATTTAAGTTTAAGAATTATTGAAAACAACTACTTACTTACTATATAAGGAGGGATGTTTTATTATAAAAACAATATTTTAGATTTTACAAAGAGGTTTTGAAAAAATAATATCAGGTCGACTTCTTATATTCTAAAAATTCGTCTAAATGTTGATTGTTTTTATCTTTCTTTTTTTTTCTTTCATTAGGTACTTATTTAGCTTTTTCGAATATTATTAAAAATGATGTGCAAATATTTAACTCTACGCGTACGAAGTCGCAGGCGGCCGCTAGTAGTTTATATAGAGAAGGAGTGCAGGACGCTAATATTAAAAAAAAAAAAAATCAATAAAAAAAAAAACATTACACACACCACCATATATTTGACACTCACACGCATATACTCTTTTATTTATTGTTAAAGTTATACATTCATAAATTAAATGAATTATGGTCGAATTTCGACCAAAGGGCGACCACTAGTATTAAATATCATTACCTGTCCAATGAGCCTGTTGAGGTTGGTGTAGGTGGGCCGTTCGATGTCCAAGTTCCTCCGGCAGATGTCGTAGATGGCCTCGTTGTCCACCATGAACGCGCAGTCCGAGTGCTCCAGGGTCGTGTGGGTCGTCAGGATGGAGTTGTAAGGCTCTACCACAGCTGTCGACACCTGCACAGAAGTGAACGATTTAGAGGTTATTTGGACTAGCTGCATAGCTCTGGATATATCTGTTATATGGAACTGCATAGATCTGCATATATATAGAACTGCATAGTGGCATAAGCTACTATATATTGCGGAAAAGCATTGGGGAAAGTAAGTTTATTAAAATGATGACCACGCAGGCGATGCCGCGGATCGTCGTCGTCAACCCTTATTGAACCCACTGCTGGGATGGGTCTCCTCTCAATTGAAGCCGTTTAGAGCATACTTCACCACGCTGCTCAACTGCGGGTTAGCGGAGGCTAGTGTTTTTAAGCCGCCTAAAGGGTTGACTTGACATAACGACTGTCATCTAATGACAACAGCCGGGACCGACGGATTAACGTGCCCTCCGAATCACGGAGGAGCGCGAGATAAATAAACCCATCAATGGACAGAAGCCTAAGCTAGTAATTACTATAAATTAGTATTGCAATTCAGACAGCAACGTGGTCAGTCTTTTTTAAACTATGTCTTACTGACATTTTTTTAAAAGCTCAATACTCAATACTCAATCATTTATTGTATACATAGATCTTGTCTTACATATAACAGTAACAATTAAGGACCCTGTCGGGCGCTGCAATGGGAGAGGGGCTGATTTCTTGTAATTATTATGTAAATATGTCTATTATCACAGCTATATACCTTTCCATTTATTATAGTAATTAAAGAATTATTAATATATTGATTATTATATATAGTAAGTATATTAAATTTGCGCTAATAATTATGTCAAATTAAATTAAATTTAAATAGATATTTATATTATTATTGTATTGTATTGAATTGAATTGAATTGATTTGAATTGAATTGAATTGAACTGAATTGAATTGTATTGTCTTGTACTAAGATATCTATTTGTTTATGGTTTTATCATTCAGATATTCAGATATTGTGTAATAGGCACTCTTTGTCAGTAATTCCTTAATATGCTTTACAAATATTTCATAATTTGTTATATTTTTTATTGATTCGGGCAATTTATTGTATAGTTTTATAGACATCACTAGAGGACTAGATGAATGTAGCCCGAGATTGGAGTCTGGTAGCCGAAGTCTATTTTGATGCCTTAAAGCATATTTTGCAGACGTGTCGTTTCTTTTCGTGAAAAAATGCGGATATTTGCGGACAAATTTGCATGCTTCCAAAATGTATATGCTTGGTAGAGTTAAAATTTTGTACTTTTGGAAGTAAGGCTTACAACTATTAGTTGGCTGTATATTAACTATTATATAGCTAAATAAGATTAGATACTCCTGGATATCCAGGATCAAATCAAGTAGATTCTTAGTTAAAGTTTTCAACCAACTCAAAAAAGACATAAGTTTCATCTTTAATAAATTCAAAAACTGCAATTGAGATTTCAAGGAGCTGGACTGGAAGTTTTCAGCAATGAATTCCAATATTTTTTCAACAATCTTATACAAAATCTTGAATAGTTCTTTGTATAACAATATTTTATTATAGAGATATAGTTATTTTAATTTTGTTATTATATTATTTATATAATAATTTTATTTCAGCGCTTACTTTTCTCGACTAAACACATAAACCGATTACAAATATGAAATTTGCTAGTATCTTAGCAAAAAAAAAAAGTAGGATTTAAAAATAGCAATATTGTATATGTACATATACAATATTGCTATTTTTAAATTCTTCTTTTAGTGAGCAGAACTGCGCGCGCAGCCGCTTTCCCCATAACATATTTACAAACAAGATCCCGTTTACCATAACCGATCATGCACACAACTTAGCACGATGTAAAAAATGTAAGAACACCATATTTTTTCTTGAACTGTTTGCTAACGACATGCAAAGCAGATATTTTTTCAGACGGGCTTGACACCTTATTGGCTGGATTATGGAGGCAAAAACCGCAATAACACGCTCCAAGGAGCAGCCGAGACACTGATAAATCGACGCATATTGCGGAGAAAACACACGGCAGCCGTTTCTATTTCTCTTCATCCAACAAGGCATCGAAGGGTAAAGAAGAATCGATTAACTGTGAGTGGCTCACACCCTGTGGGTTCACCATTATTTCCGCTTGTGTAGTTTAGGAGAGTAGCATATGACTTTCTCCACAGTTCAAGCTATCTTCATACCAAACCAAATTTCAACAAAAACGATTCTGTGGTTTCACTGTGAAAGACGAACGGACAAACAAACGTTCGCATTTATCATAACTGCTTTCGCATTTATGTAATTACATAAGCTAGCATTAGCACAGTATAAGTCATAATACTACATTGTACATGTACATTATGGCCACTCCTGACTCCGTGCCGCTCTCACAGGGCGACCTCACCTCCCCTCTGATTCAAATCACAGCGCGAGGTACCTTTACTTTGTTATGCATGCAATCCTAAGCCGCCTACTCACACATTTGCACGTATACAGAGTTACAGACGTGGTCTGTTAATAAAAGCTTATGAGGATGTTACCTGAGGCGCGGGGTAGATGGAGAACTCTAGCTTGGACTTCTTGCCGTAGTCGACAGAGAGCCGCTCCATCAGCAGCGACGTGAAGCCGGAGCCAGTGCCGCCGCCGAACGAGTGGAACACCAGGAAACCCTGAGACAATGAACAAGTTCTGATATAAGTGTATTATAAGTGTGTATTATATATAATACATCGATGCTAGTAGGCAAGTATTCAAACCGATGCGTCCTCCGTACCATGACCTGCGGTGCAGTGTCCTGGACTGACTGGTGGGCTGGTATACAGGCTAAAGGTCACACAGCGAACGATGGAGAGAGTCATGGTCGGGATTTCTCTAAAGGATCGAATACAGAACGAGACAATTCGATCGAGAACCAAAGTTGTCAACGCAGCTCTCAGACTTAGCAAGCCGAAGCAGTGGGCCACATCCGCTGAATCGGTGATGGCAGATGGGGTAGAACAGTCCTAGACTACGTATGGGATGACCAAGATGGACTGATGACATCAACAGACTGGAAGTGGTTTCGGAAAGTAGAAGTGGTGGGAAGTATTGGCGAAGACCTATATCCACCAGTGACTAGATGCATGCTGATATGATAGTGATGATATTTTACTGATAAAATAACTAGTATATAGGTAATGATTACCTACCTAGGTAATCACTTGCCCTTCCCTTTTATACAGTTAGCCCTAGGTCCTAGAACCCATGGGGAACCTGAGCGTTTATTATCATTTTTAGGGTTCCGAACCTCAAAAGGAAAAACGGAACCCTTATAAGATCACTTTGTTGTCCGTCTGTCTGTCTGTCTGTCTGTCTGTCTGTCTGTCTGTCTGTCTGTCAAGAATTTCTATGTCGAGAATGCGTGGAGGTATCAAGCTGAAATTTGAACTGTATACTCAGGTCTACGGTCCCAGGAAGTTAAAAAAAAATCAAACTGCTAAGTTTACGTAGAAAAAAGTTACGGCCGTTTATTCAGCAAAAAACGCATATTTCGACACACTCAAGGGAATCAAAACCTATAGGGTACTTCCCGTTGACCTAGAACTATGAAATTTGGCAAGTAACATCGTTATAGACTACAAGTACAGGAATAAATCTCAAAACTATACATTTGTAAATAGATCTTAAAAAATAGGCGGTCTATATTTTTTATAGGGTGTCGAAATTTCAAATTGAAACTATTAGTTCAAATGGGGTATCATATTAAAGGGCTTGATGTACACTTTGCAAAATATATTTTATTTATTTTTTTCGACGCATTATTTCTTATTTATAATGAAAAATATCAAATTTAATAATGATACTACGTACCTACGGAACCCTCGGTGGGCGAGTCCGACTCGCACTTGTCCGGTTTTTGAGCTATTATTTTGCTATCTGTTGTAGTCATGCAAAAAAACTGCATTTATTGAAAGCTTCGTTAAGTGTACAACTTTACGGCGCTGCGTAATTCGTCCCTGAAAATTATTCACCTGCAAGCCAGTGCACTGATCGGCTAGCTTCCTAATCCTGTCGAGCACGACGTCGACGATCTCCTTGCCGATGGTGTAGTGGCCCCTGGCGTAGTTGTTGGCGGCGTCTTCTTTACCAGTGATGAGCTGCTCTGGATGAAAGAGCTGCCGGTAGGTGCCAGTGCGGACCTCGTCTGGTGACAAATGTAATAAGCTCGATGTAGACAAATTCCATGCCTTTTTATTTCTTTTTTCAAACAGTCACCTAGATTTTTAGGTTAGATGACTATTTTTTTTTTGCGATGTGGTATGTAAGGACGTCATTATAATATAGCTATAGGTGAAAGAATTACTTCGATAGGATAAAAACTTCTCGAGATATGATAACTTGAAAATCACCGTTTTGGATTTTCCCGAAAACGCTCCATACAAAAGGCTACTTAGTTATGACGTCACACCTAGTTATTTTGTGTACCTACATTTAAACTGAAATTTGTACGACAGCTCTGTTAATTACTGCGTTTCATCCTTTTAAATTGGACTTTCCCACCAAACTTTGATCGACCTTAAAAAAAGTCTAATCAGTAGGCTAAGTAAGTTTGGGGTGTAGGTGGTTCATCAACATCTTTGAACCAAAGAAAACTTCACCTGCACGCGGTGCACCCTGCTGACTGACAAACGAAGCTCTGGCGAAAAGAGAGGTAGGGAGCGTAATTGTAAGCTACCCGACTGGGGAATGTACCTCCACCTCACAGAATACCGAAGCCAAATAACAATTCCCTTGAGGGTTGTTGTGTTCCTGCGAGTGAGTGAGGTCACCAGAAAGGAGGGAGATGCTGCATTGGCAGCGGGGGTGGCGGCGCGTGATCGATATTTTATGTTGCGAGCGTTAATATGGCTACGGTAACCGCTGCACATTAGGCGGGCCGTATGCTTGTCTGCCACCCGTCGTAGTATAAAAAAAAAAGTCGGACATAAGTTATAAAAATTTCAAAATCGCAGTTCGTTTTGTATATTTTATAATATTGATAATTATTTTTATAATTTTAGATCATTGTCATCTAGCCTATTGCATTGATAAGTACCCATTCATCAAGTTTATTATATCTATACATATAATAAAGCAGTACAAACCCTGTCTGTACATTTCATAAATTTATCAAAAAATAATGATAAGAAATCAGTAAAAGAACACAAAACAGATATTTTTTCTTAATTAAACGTCATACTGCTCCTTGCGTCTATTTACCTTTCGTGCAAACAGCACATAAAAACTTTTAGTTAGTTTCCTAATTTGCGAGATTAAAACTTCCTCCCTTACACGTACGACCAAGGCCGTGACTCCAAGGTAATCTGACTAAATTATGACGCTTAACATTAGAATGGCAGGTTGCTTGCCGCTTATTGTCAGGTCACTATCAATGTGTAATCATAGCACCCATAGATTATTTATTAGGTTATATGTAATTTCTATACATAAAAATCGTACCATGTCACCTATGCGGTCATGTGAGTTAAGTAACGGCAACCACAGGTCGTGTGATTTCCGGCAGACTAGAATAGACTCACTCCGTCTCTTCCCGTGGATGTCGTACAAGGCGACTAAGGGAAATACATTATAAAACATCGATCCAGGCCTCCCCAACCCGTCTGGCCAGAGCGTGGGAAGTGTAGGCCAAATCCGCCTGTCTGTGACGGACGAGAGAGGGTCGTGCTCCTGTAGTGGAGACTAAAAGACCTGATGATGATGATGATGATGATGAACCTCAGGTCGTCTATGGATGGGTTTATTTATTTGTCTTGAGCTCCTTCGGTCTTCGGAGGGCACGTTAGCTGTCGGTCCCGGCCCAAAAAATTTAAGTTTGACCTGTCTCGTCCATCTCAGCTAACGGAATAATATTTTCAAATCTCGCAATGAGAGTTGAAAGGATGTAATTAAACAGACTGAAGTGGTTCTGGCCGCATCTGTTGCAATCAACTTCGTTAAGAGATGCACTCGTATGCTTTTAGAGGCTATTACAACTTTAGTTTTAGATTACAACGAAATTTCATAATTAAAATGTAAAACTTACTACAATTTGGCGTAGCTAGCTATTGGGGAGAGCTAATACTCCGGGTATCATATAAAATAGAAATTTCGATGAGATTTAGTATTATGGGGATGTGAAAAATCTGGATCAACAAATCGGAAACAAGTACGAGAGATGTTGGTACATGTATATAAACAGTTATATAACACAGTACCCACCCAATTCTTTTTATTAGCAAGAAATTGAAGTTTGTTAGTATTATTTGTTAATTTTTGTCTTTTATCTTTTCATATATTTAGTAAAATATTATTGTCGTACCAAATTATATTCACAAAATATTATAAGTACAATCCAATACAAAAACTAACCATTTCAAAATACCTCGTCATCGCTAACTACCAACAAGGGCAACAAGAAATAGATGGTGATTAGGGGACGTGTATTTTATTCTGCTGGTAGTTGGTTCAAAGGTTTTTCGCAAAAATTGAAACACTTAAACTTATCGCCTACCCAGATAAACCCTGTGAGGTTTTCGTGGTACGGCATTAACGTGTTGAAATGTATGTGTGAGAGTTTTAGAAATAAATTATTAAAAAAAAAAAACGGCGTGAATTTCGAAATTTGTTATTTTTGGGGTGTATGTGGCTCATTAATATCTTAGAACCAAAGCCAACTTACGACAAACGAAACTCTGGCGAAAAGAGAGGTAGGGAGCGTAATTGTAAGCTAATCGATTGGGGAATGTACATCCACCTCACAGAATACCGCAGCCAAATAACAATTCCCTTGAGGGTTGTTGTGTTTCTGCGAGTGAGTGAGGTCACCAGAAAGGAAGGAGTTGCTGCGTTGGCAGCGGGGGTGGCGGCGCGCGAGCGATTTTTTATGTTTAATATGGCTACGGTAACCGCTTCACATCAGGCGGGCCGTATGCTTGTCTGCCACCCGTTGTAGTATAAAAAAAATATCCTAAAGATATCGCAAGCACGATTTTTACACATTTTGGATAAAGTCAATAATTCATAATTCATAATTCATAATTCATAATTCATAATTCATTTATTCACATTATCATTGCATTTAGTACATTCACAAAAGTGGTAAAATAGATGGTCAAGTATATGCTATAAATTACCTATTCGAGGCATTCGTACAATTCATAACGACTGTTATTGACAGTACAATGCATACGACATAAAGAAATGAAGGAGGTTCTTGAAGCGACTGTCTTCACCCGCCTTTTTAGGATAGCTTGTCGAAAATCTGACAACAATGATTTCATGCCGACTATACTGAATGACAGCTTTAGTTGTCTTAACAGGTATTATATCGTATTATAATCTATATATATAAAAGAAAGTCGTGTTTGTTACAACACTTATAACTCGAGAACGGCTGGACCGATTGCCATGGTTTTTGATTTGTTGGATTTGTCTCCGTCCAGAATAGCAAGATAACTATTAAAACATTGGAAAATTTACGAAAAAAATAAAATAAAAGAAAAATCATTTTGTTCACAAAATGTTCGTGGATGTCGGACCTGTCACACGTGACGTTAACGTGCGTACGTCAAATGTATGCGTGCGTTCAGAAATGTGGGTATAGGATAATAAGTATTAAAACATTGACAAAATTGTCGAAAAATTAAATTTGAAAACGGATTGGAATATTTATTGATTTTCAATTAAATGTCAAATCGATTGGTATAACTTTTACGTCGCGAAATTTGTCCGTTGTTGTTTTGAAAATTGTTTATGAATGAATGCTTGAAAATGAATATTAATTGGTTGTCAAGTGTCATGGTACTTTATTTTGTGACATAGTAAAATACTGAACTTAATATTTACCCACTGCTGGGTAATATTAAATACGGGTCTTCCTTGAACTGAATATGTTTCGAGCATACTCCACCACGCTGCTCAACTGCGAGTTGGCGGACGCCAGTAATTTCAAGCCGCCTAAAGGCCACTTGGCGTAACGACTGCCATCTAATGATAACAACCAGGACCGACGGCTTAACGTGCCTTCCGAAGCACGGAGGAGCTCGAGATAATCTAATGATAACAACCGGGACCGACGGCTTACGTGCCTTCCGAAGCACAGAGGAGCTCGAGATAATCTAATGATAACAACCGGGACCGACGTCTTACGTGCCTTCCGAAGCACGGAGGAGCTCGAGATAATCTAATGATAACAACCGGGACCGACGGATTAACGTGCCCTCCGAAGCACGGAGGACCTCGAGTTAATCTAATGATTACAACCGGGACCGACGGATTAACGTACCTTCCGAAGCACGGAGGAGCTCGAGATAATATAAACTCATCCATGGACAGGCTACGGTTGACGTTGCTTAACTTGCGTGTACAATTAGACTGACACGCGCAATGACGCCATCGTGCTTCTCTATTATTTTCTATTATTCATTATATTAATTTCAAGACATCATAAATTTTGTTCAACTAATATGTATACCACGACATTCATTGACAATTAGGCGGTACGAAGTTCGCCGGGCCAGCTAGTACATATATAAACCCGAAAAAGTTAAAGACTTTCGTAAGTGCGGGCGAAGCCGCGGGCGAAAACTAGTTAATTATATAACTCTCTTAGACGATTGTTTATCGTAGTACTTTTACTATGTTTGCCCTACTAATATCATAACTGTGTACATTTGTGAGGTTGTATGAATGTATGGTTGTATGGTATTCTTTCACGGATTAACAAATTCAGATGAAATTGGGCGCCCATATAGAATCATGATCTGGATTGAGACATATAATGTTTATATATAGGTACTATGTTCACGTGTTGGAGCTAGCAAGTCATGAAATTGATGAAATATTTATCTTATAGCTATTAAACAAAATGAAACTCTTTTCAGCAAATATTGTTTCAACAATTGCAAGGTAGATCCGAGTTTTACTAACTCTATGAGTTGTATTAAATCTATCTTAGGATTTATTTATTTTATGGAGCTAATTGTCACTTAGTTTACAACGACTCGATCAAAGTCTTGACGCTTGACAAAAAATATGAAAATAATGAAAATGTTTCGATTTTGTAGAGAAATCAAAATAGTCCATTTTCCAGTCCAGAGGTTTAGGTCATCATTACATATTACAATAAAATTGGGCGAAACCAATACCAAATTTCAATCACAACACATTATAAACAACGTTTGCTTTGAATCAAATAAAACGTATAACATACGGCGACCCTACAGCCTAATCACCTTTCCCTTTGGGGGAATCCACCTAAAATCCATAATAATATAACCATAAAAATATAAATCATAGGATTGTTAGTGAGGTTCGATGACTTCTCAAATACGTTTCATCACGTTGTGTGTTAAAATAATTGTAGTTTGATATTAAGCAATTAGAAATAGGGTTACCATTCATTTGATTTTTTTTTAGATAGTTAATTGATTCAGGTGTTAATTTGCGGAAGTCAAATTTACAGGCAATTTGTAGATCAAATTGCCTGATTTTTTTTTGCCTTGATTTGAAATTTTATATCCGTTTTCATTATTTATATTAATTTATTAAATTTACTTAAATATTAGTTTAAAATTTTGGGAAATGACGCACGATGATCCGTGCCTGCGCGTCGCGGCGGTGGTCGCACAACTCATGATATTTTTAACCGACTCCAAAAAAGGAGGAGGTATCCCAATTCGACCGTATATATTTTATAAGAACGCACGAATAGCAATACTAATCCTCTGAGCAAGGTAATGGTCAGCCCTCTGGTCACCTGAAGCTTCGTCCAACCTCCCGCATATCTCTAAAAAGATTGCGGGCTGATGGACCCCACGGCCCTAACATCTCTACCCCATTATTATTATTTAGTAATAATTGCATTTATTTACAAATTTTTGGCTTTTTATTAAAATTTTTCGAAAAGTACTAATGGTAACCCTTACGAAGAGATATTACGGCCAGTAATGACAGGTTGCCTGGTTCTACCAACGCCCGCCGCGCAGCCTTCGGGTTCAATAGCCTGCCAGTGATCTATTACCAGCCCAAGTTTTGTAGGTTCTATGGTTTCAAATTAAAACTATGTCTTCATTATTTTGCTCTAGTTGTCCAAAAGTTATCATCATCATCATCGAGTCATTTTAGTCTCCACTACAGGAGCACGACCCTCTCGAGTCCGTCTCGTCAGACAGGAGAGTAGATTTGGCCTACACTCCCCACGCTGGCCAGACGGTCCTGATCGATGTTTGATAATTATGTCTCTTAGTCGCCTTGAACGACATCCACGGGAAGAGACCGAGTGATTCTATTCTAGTCTACCGGAAACCACACGGCCAAACTCCCTCCCTTTTTCCTCAGTCGGGTAAAAAAGTAGTTCATAATGTAGGAATGTACAACTAATTTAAAGAGACTTATGGTGCATATAATATTTATAAAAAATAATGTACTGAGATAGATATAATATTATATATATATATGGATGCGGAAAGCTGAAGATCGTATTTGGTGGAAAGCATTGGGAAAGGCCTACATCCTGAAATGGGTACAGGCTGATGATGATGAAATCGACTTGCAGGTGCTTGACATGACAGGTAAATGCCAAAGTATATGACCTCCAATATAGATGATGACGTCAAATAAAAAAATATAAAGATTTTGTTGAAGAGTTTGCCAAGCTCTGCCAGGTATCTAAGTTATAGACAAATACTTTTTTTATATGAGAAGGAGCAAACGGGCATGTGGGTCACCTGATGGAAAGCAATCACCACCGCCTATGGAGACCTAGCAACAACACCAAGAGGTCGCCGGTCCGTTGCATCGTTTTAAGGGACATATAGACTCTGTTCTTGGAGGCTCCCATGTCATAATTGGAGAAGAGATGGTTCAAGGTTCAAGTCGCCTAAAGGCTACTGACTTGGCTTATCGACTGTCATCTAATGACAACAGCCGGGACCCACGGCTTAACGAGCCCTCCGAAGCTCGGAGGAGCTCGAGATAAATAAACCCATCCATGGACAGGCTACGGCGACGTTGCTTAACTTGCGTGTTTGATTAAACTGACACGCGCAACGATGCCATCTAGTTCATCGAGAGAATAAAGTTATGTAAATACCTTAAATGAATGATGGCGTTAATTCCCGTTGTTATAATCATTTAAGTCATGCAACCTAATTGTAAGTTAAGTATCTAGTATATAAGACTAGACGTACCAACGACAGTGGGTTCTAAATCCACAAACACGGCCCTAGGGACGTGCTTGCCAGCGCCGGTTTCACTGAAGAATGTGTTGAAGGAATCGTCCCCGCCGCCCAGGGTCTTGTCGGAGGGCATCTGGCCATCGGGCTGGATGCCATGCTCGAGGCAGTACAGCTCCCAGCACGCGTTGCCGATCTGGACGCCAGCCTGCCCAATGTGGACCGAGATGCATTCCCTCTGAAAAAAAATATATTAAGTTATTCGAGATGAAAATTTTCTTGTCTTTGCTTCTTCTTCTTGGACAAGCCCATCGGATAGTAAACCGAATAATTCTTTAAGCAATAGTTATTTGGCTGAGTTCTATTGTAAAATGGAGCTACTCCACGTTATTGGCTGATCCTATTTCAGCTGACAAATATATACGCTAAAATATATAACTACAATAGTAGTTTGCACGTGTGAATCTAATCGATGACGCAAGTTAAACTCGACCGTAGCCTGCATGGAAGGGTTTATTTATCCCGAGCTCCTCCGTGTTTCGGATGGCACGTTAAGCCATCGGACCCTGCTGTTGTCATTAGAAAACGGTCGTTAAGCCAAGTTAGCTTTTGAGCGACTTGAAAACAATGGCCTTTGCCAACCCGCAGTTGAGCAGCGTGATGGAGTAGGCTCTAAAAACCGGCTTCGATTGTGCGTTCCGAGTAAGTGAAGTGGCCACTTTGACAGTGCTATCTTGGCAGTGAGCATGGCAAATAGCAATAGCACTAACAACTGTAAATATAAATATTCCTGCACAAATTACACGCGACCATCTAACCCAAACTAACCCAAACTAAACAAAGCTTGTACTATGGGTACTAGATAACTGATACTATAATTGAATACTTTTTTTTGTAAAAAAATACATATTATACATAGAAAACACCCAGACCAAGATAAACATACATGTTCATGCACACAAATATTTGTCTTATGCGGGGACGAACCCGCGACCTCGGAGTCAAAGTGGCCATTGCTATCCATTCGACCACTGGGATCGTCAAACTGTGTTTACAAAAATGAATATCAACGTTCTTTTTGTAATATTAAAGTATAATGTCATCGTAACCTAAAGCTATTGTGTATCACGACAATGGTTTTGAATTTTCCTCCAAATGGGGTAAATGCCTTAATATCCGACGATGAATGGACAATTGTTAGCGTGCTTCAAGAAAAGTTTGCAGTAACAATGATAACCGATTAGCGATCCTGTTTCAGGAATTAGTGTCAAACGAACAACAAGAAACAAAATAAATTTGTTTAAAAAAACAACAAAAGATTTTTTAAAACAAGGTTTTATTCCCTATTTTTCCTACTAATTTGTCGTGTTATATAGCCAGACAGAAATAGGTCTCACTCGTGGTCCTACACTACGAGTGAGAGCTATTTCTGTCTGTCCTATGTCGGACACTGGGAAAGTTTAATTTACAAGATTTGATTACAAACGTCGCGTCGCGGTGAATGCGATCCTTTGTCATTTTGCGCTTTTGACCTTATGCTCCTAAAGGTTGTATTGTAATATGTCATTTTTCACGCATTCCTTACGAAATGAATCAATTGAAAATAAAATTTCCAACGCGTGTTTCTTGAGCGTTCGTCCTTTCGTCCTTAGGTCTAAGGTCTATAAGGAAAAATACCTAAGTATATACATCTTCTACCTCTTCGGCAACACTTATTCATTCCACTGCTGGGAATACGCCTCTCCCCTCAATCGATGGGGTTTAGAGCACACTCTACCATCACGCTGCTCAACTGCGGGTTGGCGGAAGCATACATAATAAAAGACCGCTAAATCTTCTATGTTTTATTGGATCGCATCATAGTATAGTTTATATTATGAATGATACACCAGTGATAAATTACCTACATTCGTAACGCATGGCCGACTGTCGGTCGATACGCTTGACTAGCTGATTCGGTCTCCCATTTGTTTAGTGGCATTAGATCTTCACTGTTGTCGTCTTAACAACACAGTGAGTAATACGTAGCACAGAATAAATTACTTTATCTACTCTCATACTGAAATTTAGAGATTAAAAAACTAAACACAGAATCTTAATGTCAGTCTTTTATGCACAAGCCATCAAAATAAATTTCAAAAGTTACTCTTCGATACAGCTCTGTATGGAACAACTGTATCGAAAAATAACTATTTTTCCATTTCAATACAGCTTCAGCCCTCTAGGGTTCAGCTATATTAAGCAGGTTGCAATGCAAATGCTTGCAACTTTGCAAAAATTTCTACATTATCTGTGAACACGGCGCATACGCACCACGCATGCTAAATCTGCAAATGGATTTATAAGTAAGAAATAAATCTGTTAAATTAACTTCATGGTTTTATTTAAAATATTATTATCATCTATTTCATGAGATTAGATAAAATAGTGTATGAAACTGTACATAATTAGGCCTTAAAATACTCGTGTGATGCTTTTATCACATTCGCCTTCAGCTCGTGTGATAAACTCACATTCGTATTTTAAGAACCCTTATTATGCAACAGTCTCATAAATTACTATATTTAAATAGGTAGAACAACTTCGGAATGATATTTAATGAAATAATGCACAACAAGAGAATCGGAAGTCGGAAGGCATGACATGCAATGCAACGCAAGCGAAAACGTAGCCTTTATAGACTGCTTCTGCACGAGAAAATCCTCCTGGAAGGTCCTGGAATACTAAGGACAACGCGAGACATGTCTGTCTTGACTTTAACGTTATACATTTATTTATCACTTTATTGGCCACAATCTGGTAAAAAAGTGACAAGATAACCATTAATGTGCCGTAATAAAAATATAGTGTATATTCTTCGATCATTAATAGTGTAGTGTGAAGTGATGAAGTGTTCTTGAAAAAATATGTGACTATAAATGACGAGCTCGGTGTCGTAGCGGTCAATGACGCGGCTTCGACACCAACGCTCGTGGGTTCGATTCCCACATAGGACAAACACTTGTGTGCATGAACATGTCTGTTTGTCTTAGTCTGGGTATTTTCTACGTATCAAAAGTATGTATTTACAAAAAAAAAACATGTATTTACGTATGTTTATCAGTTGTCTAGTACCCATAACACAAACTTCGCTTACTTTGGGGCTAGATGGCGCTGTGTAATTTGTCTGACAATATTTATTTATATAATTATATATTTATTCTTTATTGCACATTACCATCACATAGTTACATCAATTCATTTAAAAGTACTCGAAGAAAAGTACCTAAAAGCTTTCTAAGACAATTAAATTCTATTAAACCTTTATAGTTCACCAACAAAGTGGAGTCTATTCTATTTATACATTTATCTAATCTCATACTGAAATTTACACATTAAAAAACTGAACACAGTATCATAATGACAGTCTTTACGCACAAGCTATCAAAATAAATTTAAAAAGTTATTTTTCGATACAGCCCCCTTACCACCATCTCTTATTGCGACTCAATAACTGAATAGATTGCTTATTCATACCAATGAAAAAGCGACTCTATTTCAAATGGAATAGAGTCGCTTATTCATTGGTATGAATAAGCAATCTACTCAATTATTGAGTCGCAATAAGAGATGGTGGTAAGGGGGCAGCTCTTCTATGGACAACTGTATCGTAAAATAACTTTTTTACCATTTCGATACAGCTTCAGCCCTGGATACAGATATTTTAAACAGGTTTCAATGCAAATACATTGCAACTATGCAAAATTTTTCTACATAATCTGTGAACGCGGCGCCGCGCGGCGCGTCGCGCATGCGCATTACGCATGCTCGATCTGCAAATGGATGTATAAGTAAGAATTATAGCTGTTAAATTAACTTCATGGTTGTATTTAAAATATTATTATCATATATTTCATGAGATTAGATAAAGTAGTGTATGAAACTGCACATAATTAGGTATTAAAATACTCGTGTGGTCTATTAAAACACTCGCCTTCGGCTCATGTTTTCTCACTCAACTCAACTCGTATATCGTCAACTCACACTCGTATTTTAATAACCCTTATTATGCAACAGTTTCATAAACTACTATTATTTCACGTAAGCACTCATGCAGTTGTAAGTAAATGTCGTAATTTTTGTTGTAAAGAATGAAATGAAAATTTAATTTACATTTAACATCATGAAACCTGCGGCTAAACTAGGGTTGCCATCCGACCGGGTTTCCCCGGATTTGTCCTTTTTGGAGGTTGGTTTCATTTGTCGTTCAGGGTTTTAAAAGTTTTAAATCACTACTGCCGCTCCATGCTGTGAATAACCGTCTTGTCACAAATTGAAAAATAGTACTATGTAGTACTAAAAAAACTTATGACATGTCCGAGTTTTAAGATTCAAAATCCAGAGTTTTTACGCTTCTTGTCCTGGTTCTAGCAACCACGTTTAGAGGTGGTAACCCTAGGCTAAACTAACGTATAGTCAGAATATAGTCTGAGTACAGGCATGTCTCCCTGTACTAGTCGATAAAACATGGATTATCCGGGAATGGGGAATTTTATGTCCTAGACACACGCACCGCCAGTGCAGGGGATCGACATGGCTGTATAAAAACTATATTTTTTTTATGACAAAACCCACATCTTTATTACAGGAATGTTATAAATCCTTAAATCATCGTTAAAAACCGAAAGGGAAATAAAATTTTATAGCGAAATATCATTAGATTTATTGCAGTTAAAAATGAATCATCCAATTACAGATCAAAGATTGGAATCAAAGATGTATGTCGCAGTATTCAAGGCGTATCTATCTGTGGATTCAATTATTTTAAGTGTCTATTTTTGTATTAATATGTGTAGATTGTTAAAGATATATTTAAAGTTTGATAATGCATTAGTTGATGTCTCTTTTCCATTGCGAAATCTGCCTATGTTTATACACATATCCGTTACCTAAAAAGGTTGTCTCGAAAAGATTGTTTTTTGCAATAAGGCCGCCTTTGTTGCATTTCATTGTTTGTAACAAATTATTTTTTTTTTATCTGTTTTCTTTGTAATGTAAACTGTAAATAAAGCATATTCTATCTATTTTAATATTATTACGATATCAGTTAGGATTAAGCTGAACGCACATCTATCCGAGCCGAATGAACCGACTTTCAGAATTCTTTATATCGAATGTTATGACATTGATTTCGATTCATTCGGCGCGTCTGGCTCATATAAATATGCGTTCACCAATGCGACAAAAAAAACCGACTCTAAATTTACTCTACATTTATGTATGTAGATACTGATGATGATGAGGAAAAAATATGGGAGCAATCTTGAAGTATATTCTTTCAAATAAAAAAAGTAGTTTTTTTAAAAATCGGTTTATAAATCACGGAGTAATTAAGAAACAAACATTAAAAAATACAGCCGAATTGAGAACCTCCTTCTTTTTTGGAGTCGGTTAAAAACAGCCTAAACCTTTCCCCGAGGTTTCAGCAATTACCATGTTGGTTTAGCGATAGCGACTGCAAAAGACGAAAAATCAATAAATAGCTCCACATGTTCATGCCTTTAGGTCAGATCTCCACAATGCCCTCTTCACGGTTAAAGATCGCAGTATTTGGATGATAAAATATGATGATGAGTCTTGCACCAGAGATGGAAGATGATTCTGTAGGGAATCGCAACCCTCAATAATAAAATACACAACGCAAGAAGGAGGAAATTTTAGACATTGGATTTGGATAAAAAAATGTGTTTTGTATAGATAAATAATTGTGTTTTGACAACGTTTTGCATCTAAAGCTTATCTATTCAGGGAAAGTAGCTTTAGAGCGCTTCTCCCAGAAACTACTTTGGTATACGCACAGTATAAGTAACAGTGATTTCATTGGTAAAACAAGAACAGAAAAGAAAAGAAAGAAGAGAACCAACTCGCAGTGGAGCAGCGTGGTGAAGTACTCGTATGCTCCAAAACCCGTTCGATTGAGGGACGTATCCCAACAGTGGGATGATTCTGGGTTGATGCCGAATAAACCATATGACTGTCTACGAGTACATAGTACTATTGCTTATACAGTGGTACATAGGTACTCCAATGAGAGGGTTGATAGGTTTGTATGTAAATTTTGCACTGATTTATGTAATCTATGCTACTAGGCACCGCTTTGCAGATTTTACTGCAGTTTGCAATTTCGGCGCTATGCGGTATAATTCGTAAAAGTTTCCGAGGCTATGCTGAAAGTTTCAAGGTAACTCTAGGTAAAAAACTGTTTCATGATTAAACATTATGGCGTACAAACCTACTATGTCTCAGTATACTGCTGACTTTGGCATTGACTTCTAATAATTTTACCTACATATGCTTCTACATATGTCTAGTACCTAAACTAGGTAGAATCATCGATTAGATAATAAGCATTGAGGTAAGTACGTTTTAATAAAAGGCTATTTTGTTGCTGAATAGAAAAGGTATCGTATTTAGTGGTAAGGTAACTAAAAATCTATACTTTAAAAAGTCAATTTAATAATACATACAAAAGTTTGTTGTTTAATTACTTACTCGAATTTTTCAGAGTTATGTGAAATCGATGATAATGTACGAAGCCTTCGCTCACGGATTTCCTCGGATTTTCCTAAATTCTGTCAAAAATTTTGACTTTATTATTTTCTACGATTTAGCAGTAACTTTAGTTAGATGTTGTTGATAAAAAATCGAAAATCGTTTGCTATAATAATATATATAATAACGTTTAAACTTTCGCGTAAATATCAACGGGAATTAACGCAATCATGCATAAGTAAGGCAATAATAAAGTATGTAAATAACTTTATGCATGATCGCGTTAATTCATTTTCATAAACCGTAAATCGTTAAAAATAAAATCTAATTTGTTGGTTCTATAACCATTATGTGATAACCTGTAGGTATATTTCGTATATATCTGTAGACAAGACATTTATATATCTGAAGAAAACTAGTAATTAAATACTAGCAAATTTAAACCGATAAAAGGAAAAACCATTTTCTTTTATAAAAAAAGTGTAATACGTGTCTAAGTGGCCACTAGGATTGACAAATCAAATGATTTTTTATTAGATAGATAGATAGATATAGAATAAATAGATAGACTGATAGAGAAAAAACTTTGTGCTTAGACTAATTACGGGACGGAGGCTCACCACACATTTTTTAAATAATAATAATAATCTTTATTTCTTGCAGTTGTGGTGGGTACATTAGATTTCTTTAGCATCATTACAACAGAAAAGTTAGTCGACATGTATGTACATTTGATTTTGTAACATATATAGGTATAATTAAAAAGTTTAATTTCTTGGTGCAATAATTCAGCCAAGACTATACATCATATAAAAAATGGAGATCAAGTCCTATCCTCTCAAACTAGGATACCCTGTGTGAGAGGGTAGGTTTCCACCACTGTGTCTCCTGTGTAGCCAGGATTAACAGCGGCGACCGCCAAAAAAGGCAATGAACAATGAAGTCCATTTTTTGCCTAAACTAATTGTCAAAAATCCATAAATGTTAATGGAAATTACTAGTCATTATTCCAGTGTATCTAGCCATCATGATCATTAATCACCGACCACAGGCCAATTAAAATCGTTAATAAATTGTTGAGGCGACCCCAAAATAAAGGCAAGTCACATCGGCATAGAAAACGGAAAGCAATTTTCACAATAATGATTTTCTAAGAGCTATTCGTGATTCGAGACATGAAAAAAGCAGGTCGGTACGGTGTGGTACCATTCCCGCTGCTGAAACAAACGAGGGATCATCAATCACGCGTATGGATAGATAAGGCCGCCTTACCTTTCAGTATTTCAAGCTATGTTAGTGGGGTGGTCGTTTACGGGTTTGTTGGAAAGGGATACAATTTCAGTTAAAATTATAAGGGAAATAATGTATTGAACATGTTTACGGGAATTTTATGAATAGTTTGTATAACTATATTTTTTGTAAGCTTTTATGACTTGTCTCCTATCCAGTGAGGAGCTGGATGGTGTCGTTGCGTGTGGCAATCTAATTGATCACGCAAGTCAAGCCGACCGTCGCCTGTCTATGGACCCCTCCGTGTTTCGGAGGGCACGTTAAGCCGTCGGTCCCGGCACTCCCGGCTATCGTTAGGTAACAGTCGTTAAACCAAGTCAGTGGACTATAGGCGGCTCGAAAACACTGACTTCTGCCAAACCGCAGTTGACCAGCGTGGTGGAGTATGCTCTAAACACTTTCGGTTAAGGGGAGGCACGTATCCCAGCAGTGGGATGATTAAGGGTTGACGACCACGACTCCTATTCAGTAAATAAGCAGTTCCAATTCGATTTACCATTTACAAACTGTTTAAATTTTATGCGAGTTATTATATTATTGCAAATATATTATTGCTACTAACTAAAGCTAAGATTTCACAATAATTTTAAGGTAATTGTCTACGTAAATGTCGGTTATGTTGTCTTTTGTCGGGATATAATCTATGTCTATACCAAATGTCATTCAAATCGGTACAGCCGTTGAGTCGTGAAAAGATAGAAACAGACGTTCGTTTTTGTTAACTCGGTAACAAATTTGTTAACTCGGTAACAAATGAAACAGACACACTTTGACATTTATAATATTATCCAGAACCAGGGATACTAGATTTGAAGAATTTAATGTACTGAATATTCATCAGTCATCATAATCATTCATCAGCCTGTATCTTATCTCACCACTGCTGGATATAGGCCTTTCCCAATGCTTTCTACCATATGCGATCCTCCGCTTTCTTTTGCTTTCTCTGTGGATTGATTTCAGGCCCAGGGGGCCTCTAGATATATCTAAAAGAGGAAACTGATTGGCTGACTGATCAATTATTTAATATGTATTTGCATTCGTTTAAATTTATAATATACCTAAATTAACACTTTAATTTTCTATTATAACTTTCCTGTGCACCTGCCATGTATTATCTCTGCATCACCCTATGGTCGACTGGTAGAGAATGCTTGTATAGCATTAAGTCCGCCTGTGTACAATTTTGTGCATGAAGTTTAAATAAATAAATAATACAATCAAACTGGACGGATTGGGATGAAATTTGACATAGGTACATATAAAAATTACTGGTGTAGGCATCCGATATCAAAGCATTTTTGAAAACTATTGACGTCATGCAACAAATAAGAGTATTTCACTAATTAGTTCATTCTAGCTTGTGACCTCATTCATATCTTCTGGATCAAAAATCTTAAGCCCATATATAATCACAGCATGAGAAATAGTATCTACTAATTAGGTTTTAAAATTCGCTCCAAATCGGATATACAACCTCCGTATATTCGCCTTCATACATCTATATATGGCTAGATTTTTTTTGGTGTACATACTTTTAAACAAAGGCCCTCTATTAAAACTCCAAATAAGGATTATCAATTGGTCCACATTTAACAATATACTGTGGCAATAAATATCCCAATACGGAACCGTTCGCAGTAGGCGTTTAATTATATCGTGCTGGGAATCGAACCGCCCACGGCCGGCCTGAAGTTACCATTGTGTAATTTGGCTGTCGTTTCCAATTACGTGGATAATAAAGTAAAGTCTTAGATGCAGGTGGCTGGCGTCAGACTAGTCATAAGGAGGGGAGGAGAGTGGGAGAGAGTATGGAAACGCTTATAGTTGTTAGTAATAATGCAGGTAAAATATCACATGCTGGTCACCAGTTTGATGCAGTGATCGGGCAGCCTTCCGCCGACGCTGAAGCCGATTCCTACCGAATATTTCGATACCTAAAAATAGGACTATGGTTGAGTTATTATGAATCAATTTAGCTTCACCGATAGAGATTCAGGGTTTCTACCAGCTAAATTAAACCAATAATATAAGCTAAAATTTGATTTTTGCATTCAAAAAATCCGGTGAAATCGGTTTCAGGTAGGCCCCCAGGAGCCCTACCGGCTAAGCTGAAATCGATTCCTGTAAATTTTTTTGATAACGAAAATTTAACTTCACCTTAGAATTATAGTACTTGTATTTAGCGTAGCTGATAGTAAACCTGGAGCTCTACCGACTAAGCTAAAGATGTTTGACAATAACTAAAACATAAGATCTATTGTTCGAATCTAAATATTCGATATTCGGTAATCGGCTTTCGGCGGTAGGG
Source organism: Hypsopygia costalis (assembly GCA_937001555.2). NCBI lineage: Eukaryota > Metazoa > Arthropoda > Insecta > Lepidoptera > Pyralidae > Hypsopygia > Hypsopygia costalis. Next base: position 1,939,632 of record OW443331.2, read on the forward strand.
GGGCCCTAGCTCAAAGAATCCCCCTCTTAAAAAATTCTACAGCGCCGTATGTAGTGCTACTAATCGATGGCAAGAGCAGGTGAGTGTTCGTTCCCTGATGACATCCGATAACAACCAACGGTCATCGGTCATGACTCATGATGGAGAAGACCAAGAAGTCGAAGTTAGAATTGTGCGGGCGGCGCGTTTATACGTTCTTCTTCTTTTCCTCGCTCTAGACAGAGCGGAGAGTCTTCTTGAGGGAGGTATGGGGGCTGTAGTCTCTCGCCTCACAATGGTTTGTTATACCGCAACGGGTGCCGAACAAGAATATGGCCCGCCTGTTTTGAAGCGGTTACCGTAGCCATATAAGTGCTCGCAATTTAAAATATCGCTTGCGTGCCGCCACCCCCGCTGCCAACGCAGCAACTTCTTCTTTCCTGTTGACCTCACAACAACCGTCAACCGAATTGTTATTTGTCTGCATTATTCTGTGAGGGGGAGGGACTTACCCGGTCGGGCAGCTTTTAAACACAGCTTCTACACTGAACCGCATCTCATTCGACAGAGTCTCATTCGTCAGTCAGCAGGGTTCACTACGAGCAGGTGACGTTGGCTTTGGCTCAAAGGTGCTGGTGAACGTTATACACCACAACGTTTTTTCATTTCGGCCGACATTTCCATTTCTGATACACTCATGCAATGGACCGCCCATAACAGAGTTTATTTGGTCGGTCCATCTCATGCGTGATTTGCCACATGGCCTCGCCTCTGAACTGCCAGTCAATGGAGTCACCTGTTCATCTTGAGACGTGGCCGAAGAACTTCGTTATGCGTGACTGCACTAGACTAAATAGAAGCTGTTTGGTGCTGAGCTCTTCCAGTATAGAGATATTCGGGCGAAATTTCGTCCAGTACAGTGTCTACATTATTACGACAATTCTTGAGGTTGATTTGAGGCACTGTTCCAAATATTTACTGTGATATATAGCCTGTGAGAACTGACTGAAGACTTTGCAAGCTTAAGTGGCAATGGGCCGGCCACATCTGCCGACTAAGTGATGGCAGATGGGAGAGGAAGGTATTAGAGTGGAGGCCGTGCGTAGGACGACGAACCGTTGGACGCCCTCCTTCTGGATGGTCCGATGACCTTAAGAAAGCGGCTGGATGCGGAAGGCAGAGGATCGTATTTGGTGGAACGCATTGGGGAAGGCTTATATCCAGCAGTGGGTGGATACAGGCTGATGATGATGATAATGATGATAGCCTGTTTAATAAGTCTATTGTTCCAATTACTATAGTAAACACAATAAGGTAACGCTCCGATGAGCGAAGACAATGTTTGGGCGCAGATTCGTTATGGCATGGCGAAGGAGGCGAGCAGTGGACCATTGTAGGCAAGTTTGTAACGAGTTGACCTACTATTGCGTTTCCATGTTTGTTAATTAAAGGACTAAATATCCTCATTATCACTTCGGTGAAAACATAAGGTATGCTCGTCAATATATATATAAATGTTGGGGTATAATTTTGGAACCTTTAAGAACAGTCTTTATTTCCCCTAAAAGGCTGGGAACAGATCGACGACCCCTTGTTGTTGCTGGTCTCCCTAGGCGTTTGCCCCCTTCTTATATAGAAAAAAGGGGCATACCACCATCTTTAGAGTACCGATAAGTCAAACTCACCTGCTTGTGGTGTACGCTGCCGACTGCCTTACCAGACTCTGGCGTAAAAGAGTATCACAGATTTACTATAACTCAATCTATGTAGGGCATATGCTCGAACGGGGAAATACCGCCACCAAACCAAACGCTTGCTGATGCTGCGATCGAGGGTCCCACAGCGCGCGAGCAATACTCTTTGTATTGTAAGCGTCGCTATAGTAACCGCTTTACATCCGGCGGGCAGTACGCTTGGCACCCGGTGTGATTTAAAGATAATGTTTACGAATTTTATAAAAAGGTCTTATTATTTTTAATGATCGCATTTTTTCAAAGATTACATTTAGTCGCTCCAGCATCCTAATTAAAGTTTTTATGAGCTCCCAAAAAGCGAGAAGTCTTGAATTACGCGATGACTTACAGTACCCTAATTATAACGACATTATCATTATGTTTAATCTATGGTCGTCGAGGCGAAGAGTTCAAGAAGGTGTAAAAAAATCTGGCAAGAGTGAATCGAATTTATCCTAGTAAGGGTCGGTACATTTTTGATTAAATAAAAATTATCACGTAACTCGTCGCCATGTAAATTGTCAAATTTTCAGAATACAGAACAAACTGGGGTCCTACCGTCTAGGCTGAAGTCGATTTTTTGATTGATTGATTGAACTTCACCTTAAATTAGTGATTAATAGTAATAAGCTTAGCCGGTAGGGATGGAGACGCTCTATCCCTTAAACTGAAGATGTTTACCACAAACTTAAACAGAAGTCCGATTTTCGTAATCAAAAACCCGACGATGATCGGCTTCAGCAGCTGTTCTGCTTTCTGAGGTCAAACTATAATATTTGAAATGCATGTTCAAAATATCTGCTTAGTGTCCATCTGTATTAATTTCAACTAACGCCCTCTTTGTTAAAATGCTGTGCGGCAATATAACAAAGAGGGCGTTGTTGTATTCTAGTATTTTGTTCTTGTGTTGTTAGAAAAGCTCTCATTCACTGATGTGAAGCGGTTACAGCAAATCTTAAAACACAAGAGTTATCGCTCATGCGTTGGCACCCTACTGGACACGTAGAAGCCACGCTGGAGCTTCCTGATAAACCCACACACTGCGTCTGCTGTTTTCTGTAAGATGCAATCAGCTATTCTATGCTTTACATTTCTTAACTCGGTTGTTTGTTCATCAACTGCACTCCGTGCACTTCTGCGCCCTGTGCATATCATCGATGCACTATACCACAGAATAAATAATTATATATATACTATGTAAACTGTTTGCATCAGGACTTAAAATTAGAAATCCCAAGATTTCTTACGTGGTTCCCATTCACACCAAAGCTATCGTTCTGCAACCTATTTTTTCCAAGAGTTTTATTATACTTATTCTAAAATGTAGTTTTAGTAATTACCTTCGTGTTACGGAACCCTAAAATCGCGCCCGAAGGCGTCACTTATTTCATGCTTAACGTGTAAACAATGACGCCTCCCACTTGGTGTGTTTTGTAGTTTCCGTAATGTTCCTCCAAATATCACTTACTAGGCGTGCAATCATTTTGTGCTTAGCAAATGACATTACATTGATATGTAAAACAAGCCTTTTTATTTGAGAATTTATCCAAGCAATAATCATCATTGTCCTATTTACTGCTTTTCCTTTCTGTTTCCGTGTATGATTATGTATATGTATATAACTATGTATAAGTGTATAATTGTGTATATGTGTGTAATTAGCATATGTCTATGTATCATATATAATTATATGTTTTCATTGGTATTTATTGTGTGTTCATTACTGTTATTTTGTTAACCGCATTCGGGTTTTATCTGCTTTTCCATAAGGTTGACTGGTAAAGAACGCTCTTAGCATTAAGTTCGCCTTTTGTACCCTTATCTATGGTCAATAAAGTTTAAATAAATAAGCCAAAATTACCCATAACAATGAATAGAATTTCGTTAACGAATACGAATAGTGTTTCTATTATTCGGCTAATAATATAATCAACATCTTTAAACCAAAGCCAACCTCACCTGCATGTGGTGTACCCTGCCGATTGACAAACGAAGCTCTGGCGAATAGAGAGGTAGGGCATAACGTATTTTTTTAAGCTGTCCGACTGGGGAAGTACCTCTACCTCACAGAATAACGCAGCCAAATAACAACTCCCTTCGGGGTTGTTGTGTTACTGCGTGTGAGTGAGGTCACCAGAAAGAAAGGAAGGAAAGAGTAAGGGTTGGCAACGGATTGGCGACCCCTTTTCGTGGTGTTGCTGGTCTCCATGGGCGGTGGTGATCCACATGCTCGTTTGGCCCCTCTCATAAAAAAACATAGTGACCTCACCTCCTTGTCAATCAAAATTAACACAAAATCTGTAATTGATGTCTTCTAATAGTTTTTACCGCGTGTTATTGTTCTATGATTACGTAAATAAACCTCCGTTACAACTCTGCAAAAATTGTACGGAGGCGGAGGCGGAGGCGAAGATACGATTTCTTGCGGAACTTCCGCAGTAACGGAGGAGGAAGCGAAGTTCCGTTACAACCCTAGTGGGAATGTGTGGTGGTCCCCCGTCCCATTAGATCTAAAGAAGTTTTCTTCAGTCGTGTGGTCTAAAGCACCGTTTTTTTTATGAAATCGGTTGAAACCAAACTAAAAACGAATAAAACTGTTTTGTCTGGTCACTCACTGTCTGTACTAGATATTAATCGATCGAAGTAATAATCAGTGTCCCCTATGTGGGGAAAGGGAGAGATATCTAATTACTTGCCGAGGGTCACTGTGAATGTAGGTACTTATTATGTAAGTATTTAGAACGAGTTAGTACTTTCCTAGCACCCTAATATGAGGGCGGCACATGAACGGTTTCAACGGATGGAGTCACGTGACAGTTGCGAACTTGTGTTATATTACGAAACATAAAATTCACTATATACAATAAAATTCTAACAGACATATTTATATGCGTGTTACTACGATATTTATTTAAAAAAATAACTTTAATTTGGATATTCTTTCAAATGTTGTACAACACGTTATCCACACAGCCGGTCATAAAGTATTATTACATGCTTGCACGTGAAACGTAATAGACAGCGCGCGTGAGTTCGATGAACCCACTAATTTCCACCGCCAGCAAAAACTCAAATAAAAAATATAAAGAAACAGAGACGCAACGCATGCAGTCCGATCCATTGTCCGCACGGGCCGCATTGCGACGACGAGGTGATCGATCAGCTTCATATCAGTTATTATGTTGCCTTCTATGGCGAATAAGGAGGTAAATAGCTCGCTAGCAAACAAGACTTGAAAACACCGAAGGGTCAATTCTCGTAACCAAAATGTAGTCTGTTCAAAGGAACGACCGCTAGTCTCGATCTTGCAAATGTCACATATAATTCTCCTAACATCATCCTTACTCTTAGCTTGTAATAAAATAGGATACTTCAAAGTTTAACAGTAGTCTAGTTATAAATATAAAATAGAATAGAATACACTTTATTGCACCAATATGACAAAGATACATACAAGAAATTTGCAAAAAATCTTGCGGTCTTATCGCTAAAAGCAATCTCTCCCAGACAACTTTTAGAAGAGAAATAATGTTAAAATTAGGTAGGTTGTTATCTATAATTGTTAAAAATTATACAATTAGAAACAAACCAATAAGAAATAATTAGGTACCGAACACTTAGTAAAGACAGAATTCACGTAGAAAGTAAGTTAAACGCAGAGAGAGAGGTAATGAGCTTTAAAAGCATTTTATATTGAAATTAGACCGTAAGTTTCTAAGAATGTTACAAGAATTCTACGTTTCTACGAATTTTCTAAGAATTCTCTACGAATGTTCTAAGAATTCTCGCAATAAGAATTTGACATCATCTCATCATCTTCATCTTAAGCCTTATTCAACCAATTTTTTGGTGTAGGTCTCCTTCAGTCCTCTCCATTTTCTTCTAATTTGGGCAACTGATATCCAGTTGTGTCCCGCCACAGCAACTATGTCATCTTTCCAACTCATCTGTGGCCTTCCTGTAGGTCTTTTGTGACCCCACTGTCTCCATTCCAATATGTCCTTACACCACTACACACAAGTCAGATGACTTGTCATCGGGCTACATGTCCTACCCACTGTCGTTTCAACTCCGCTACCCTCTTAGTTTGACATAAAGTAATTTAAATCATAATTCAATCTTAATTCGGTCAATTATTATTAGCTTTTGCTGATACGACCACGACTATCTTTTAAACGTATCTCTATTAGTATGATGTATAAAAAACTACGTTAAAATATACTACATGTAAGTAAGTTGTTTATTTAAAAGTCGGTAATTGTTTTATAGTATGTACATAATAATTTCAGCGGAGACTATTTTCTTGTTTCGTGCTTTTTAGAGCGTGTTTTTAGTAGTCGTTTTAGTTTTATAAACTTTTTTTTTATACATGTTTAGATTATTACGAGTAATTGGTCTTCTGATTATAAATATTCAAGAGCAAATCCAAGTAGGGTTTCCTTTCTTTCTACGGCACGGTACACATCGACTAACAGCAGTAACAACCGCAGACATACACAGATGTTTACGAAGTTCTGGACATATAGAGTGTAAAGCTGCAAAAGTACAATATTTTAAAAATTTTGACGTGAATATGTTTTTAAAATTGTTTCCATACGAAGGCAATTCAAAAAAAATAATGATAACAAAATCCGGGGATACAGTTTGGTGTTGCAGCTACATATCTATCAACTCCATCCAAAATTCAATCACACCACTGGATAGTTGACGGATCAAATAATTTATTACGTTGAAAGAAATAAGGAACATCGCGTGCCGAGGAGGGGAAGCTCTGCCATTTTGAGATAATTTTAGTGCATATAACGTATTCACGTACAACACACGGCCGCCGTGTCCATGACATAGCCACACCACATTTTTTTTAAATTCATTTTCATTAAACGACTCAACAGTTTATTATTTATACACATGGAATCTAACGAGACTTAACGAAAATGCTCTATTCTAATTCCTATCGCCTACTGTAATAATAATAGACTATGCAATCGAATTATAGGATGAATTATAGCGTGTGTTTGCAATGCTTTTTTAAATTATCACAGATAAATCATTGTCGTCATCACGTCAGCGAAGGACCTTAACTATTGAGCATACACATCCCCATTAAATTTCCACGATTGGTTTTAGACAGCTCGCATCCATTTAGTAGGAAAGTTTCTACCCTAGGGCAATGTCAGTAACTCTAGTTCTAGTATGGATGTACTTTTTTTATATATACATATAGAGTGGTCTCACCACTCTCATACGAGCATGTGGCAAACGAGCATGTACGAGCATATACTCGCAAACGAGCATGTGGGTCACTTGATGGAAAGCAATCACGAAAATTCTCTATTCTAATTCCTATCGCCTACTGTAATAATAATAGACTATGCAATGGAATTATAGGATGAATTATAGCGTGTGTATGCAATGCTTTTTTAAATTATCACAGATAAATCATTGTCGTCCCATGGAAATTAGCAACACCAAAGGGCCGCCGTTCCGTTGCCAGCCTATAATCTTTCCTTTCTTTCTGGTGACCTAACTCACTCGCAGGAACACAACAATCAACAAGGGAATTGTTATCTGGCTGAGGTGTTCTGTGAGGTGGAGGTACTTCCCCAGTCGGGCAGCTTAAAAAATACGCTATGCCCTATCTTAAATTTTTTTCCTGAGTTCAATATCATTTTTGGGGTGTAAGTGGTTCATCAACATCTTGGAACCAAAGCCAACTTCACCTGCACGCGGTGCACCCTGCTGACTGACAAACGAAGCTCTGGCGAAAAGAGAGGTAGAGTGCGTAATTGTAAGCTACCCGACTGAGGAATGTACCTCCACCCCACAGAATACCGCAGCCAAATAACAATTCCCTTGAGGGTTGTTGTGTTCCTGCGAGTGAGCGAGGTCACCAGAAAACAAGGAGATGCTGCCATGGCAGCGGGGGTGGCGGCGCGCGAGCGATATTTTATGTTGCGAGCGTTAATATGGCTACGTTAACCGCTTCACATCAGGCGGGCTGTATGCTAGTCTGCCACCCGACGTAGTATAAAAAAAAAAACAAAAAAGATAGCTCTTTTCATGGCAAGCTATATCACAGACACGTAGGCTAAAAATTACGTACCGTTTTTTTTACATTTCCAGTTATGCCAAATTGCGGTCGCGTAATTTCGGCTGTCATTAGGCTTAAATTATCAAAATAATAGCCTGCATACACATTGCTACACGCTGTATACAATTGACGAACAAAAATTCAAAGTCAGAACTAACAATAACATTATTAAATTCACAATCCATATCCCGTGTCGGCGGGACGTTGTGAGGAGGGACTGGGAGGAGCCGCGACGTCATCGGCACTCCCGTATGACTCAATAGCCAAAAGCACCCGTTGTTTATATTGGGGTGAGGTTACCGACTCGAACTGTATCTAATTACATAGTAATTTGTTAGGACTGCTGGCCGGCTGTCCGGTTAGTAATTATTGTACAATAACAGTACGCATGTGTCGACGAAATGTAGGGCGCTCCCTCTCTAGATAGACCAACGAAAAAGTGGCTGGTAGAGATTACAATACCCTTGAGGGTTGTTGTGTTCCTGCGAGTGAGTGAGGTCACCAGAGAGGAAGGAGATGCTGCGTTGGCAGCTGGGGTGGCGGCGTGCGAGCGATATTTAATGTTGCGAGCATTAATATGGCTTCGGTAACAGCTTCACATCAGGCGGGCCGTATAATTGTCTGCAACCCGAAAAAAATTGGATGAGGAAAGCGGAGGATCGCATATGGTGGAAAGCATTGGCGAAGGCCAATTTCCAGCAGTGGATAGATACAGGCTGATGATGATGATAATGAACAGCCCCCTAACCACCATCTCTTATTGCGATTGAATAACTGAATAGATAAGCAATCTATTCAGTTATTCATACTAATGAGTAAGCGATTCTATTCCATTTGAAATAGAGTCGCTTATTCATTGGTATGAATAAGCAATCTATTGAGTTATTGAATCGCAATAAGAGATGGTGGTAAGGGGGCGGTACGTTGCTTTGTGGTGTCTTCCAGTTCCTACTACGCTCTCCTACTGGTGAGCACTACAGAAGCACAAGGACATATTAATGATCCTACCGAATAGTGGGAGCCACGAAAAATCTTCATTCTATGCCCCGGTGCTTGCTCTCTCCCAGTCCTCTTTACAAAGTTTTGACAAAAGTTTCTAGGACGATCTTTCTTTTGCATGACTTCAGGCTTTGTAATAAGTCACGTGAGACTGTTGCTGTTTCGGGGTGTAAGTGATTCATCAACACCTTTGAACCAAAGCCAACTTCACCTACACGCGGTGCACCCTGCTGACTGACAAACGAAGCTCTGGCGAAAAGAGAGGTAGGGAGTTGTAATTGTACCCGACTGGGGAATGTACCTCCACCTCACAGAATACCGCAGCCAAATAACAATTCCCTTGAGGGTTGTTGTGTTCCTGCGAGTGAGTGAGGTCACCAGAAAGGAAGGAGATGCTGCGTTGGCAGCGGGAGTGGCGGCGCGCGAGCTATATTTTTAATGTTGCGAGCGTTAATATGGCTACGGTAACCGCTTCACATCAGACGGACAGTATGCTTGTCTGCCACCCGATGTTGTATAAAAAAAAATCTTCATTCTATGTCCCGGTGCTTGATCTCTCCCAATCCTCATTACAAAGTTTTTTGACAAAGTTTCTAGGACGATCTTTCTTTTGCATTTCTTCAGGCTTTGTAATCAGTCACGTGAGACTGTAGTAATAAGCACCGTGACTCAGAGTGAAGGTTTTTCGTGCTCCTTCCTACTGAAGAGTAGAAGCACGAGGAATAATTTGTCCGCGAGCTCCTACCAGTAGAAGAGAAGAGCGTAGTGGGTGCAGGGGAAACGGGGATTACCTATGAAATTTCCTACGACATTTTTACAGTTCTTATGCCGCACGGCATAAAAATTGGAATTTACTGTGTCAACCTTCATCTATTCTTACTCACACTTAACTACTTACTAAAAGAAAATATAATTGTTTGTGCTAATTTCCATATCAACCGAGTGTAAAAACTACAAAAAAATATTACAATTTTTAATTGATATTTTGTTACATTTATACTATTTACTTAAAAATAAGTAAAAAATAACCTAACTCATTCATATACGAGTATGTATATACGCAAGTATATGCAATAAAACTGTATACAGCGCTACGAACTTATCTGTTTAGGAAAGAATCTCAGAGGGGGGGGGGGGATATTTAATGTTGCGAGCGTTTATTTACCTACAGTAGCCGATTCACATCGGATGGGCCGTGTGCTTATTTTCCACCGCGACACGTAGTAGGTACCTACATAAAAAAATGCAGGCATTTCCGGCCACGTAAATGTCAAACCTCTCGTCAAATCTTTGATACCTTATGTACTGTGAACTTCACAGTCTTGTCGATTAGCTAACGAGTCGGCAAAGTAGACCACGTGCAGATGAAGTTGGTTTAGACTCTAAAGAACGTGGTTAGCCACTACACCCCAAAACATCTTTCATGAATCACGATCAAATAGAGATGAATCAAATTCTTTGTTCTAAGTCTAAGTCGTGTATAATATGGAATACTTGGTGTCCGCCGCACCGTGAAGTTCATTGTGTGAGATTATTGACAAAAACTGGCAGCAGCTGATTCACCGTCATCGGCCGCAGACGCCTTGAACTCGATGTTTTATTTTGCTGTACTGTTGTTAACACAGTGTACATTCTACAAGATTGTTTGTGAAGTACAAACAAACTTGGAAAAGTCAAAGTACAAAGTATATATCCCTATTATCCCTACTTAATATTAATATTTTAATATGAATATGAGTTTGTTTATTACACTTTCACGCCGAAACTATTCAACTGATCATCATGAACCTTTGTACGCATATTCTCGAAGGTATTAGGAAGGACATATGATACTTTTTATTAAAGTAAACGCGGATGAAGCCGCTGGTGGGAACTAGTATACTCGGGCACTGGGGGGTCTTTAACTTGCAAGATTTGATTACAGACACGGCAGTGAAACGTAAAAGGTTTTAGAAAATAGAAAACACGACTGTCAAAAGAATGAATATTAGTTTAACAGTTACATTTTTCAATTAAATAATGGACAATTTACACAGCGCCATCTAGTCCCAAATTAAGCGCAAAGCTTGTGTTATGGGTACTAGACAACTTATAAATGTACCTACTTAAATACATTTTTTTTTGTAAATACATACTTAAAATACATAGAAAACTCCCAGACCAAGACAAATAGACATGTTCGTGCACACAAATTTTTGTCTTATGCGGGAATCGAACCCGCGACCTCGGAGTCAAAATGGCCATTGCTAACCATTCGACCACCGATATCGTATACTTATAGTCTATGTAGTGACCTTCTCAATGACCTTATCAATATGTAGAAATCTTTGGGACCAAATTTGAAAAAAAAAACGTTTTAATACGAGTATTCTACATAAACTCTCTCTATGACATGTCAGTTCAGCTCTTCAATAACACAGTATAAGTAATAGTAGGTACTCCAATGTGCCACAATTGGCGACATGACGTGCCATTTAAGAACACAGAGCCATGATGACTCATTACGAAAATTTTACCCAACATTCTTCTACCGAAATTTTTAAAATATCAAAAGAAACAGTTTAGATTATAATAATTTTGTCGTTTCAGACAAAATTATTATAATCTAAACCCAAACGATGAATACAATAATATAAAAGTTGACGATTACGAAGCAGCAAATAAATCAACGTCAGACAGACTGATATTATAATATTAAATGTTTCTCAGAAAATGTTGTTATGTGTCTGTATTTCGTATTCAGCGCCATTTCAACGCTGAAAATACAAATTAAATTATTCATTCGGTTACAAGCGGTGGATTGTCGTGGTATGAATCATGGTTTGGAGAATTGCTCCCGTTTAGTGCAAAAGAAAATATACTTGGAACAGATGTTCGTAATGGCTGTTGGTCATAGGAATGTGGAGTCAACGGAGATATGTAAAATAAGGATCATTGTTTTGATATAAAGGCGATCATTGTGGCACGCAGACGATATCGAATTCAATTATTAAGATAAGTAAAGTATTAAAATAAGTAAGATTTTGAGGTGTCAGTGGTTCATCAACATCTTTGAACCAAAGTCAACTTCACCTGCACGTGGTGCACCCTGCTGACTGACAAACGAAGCTCTGGCGAAAATAGAGGTAGGGAGCGTAATTGTAAGCTACCCCACTGGGGAATGTACCTCCACCTCACAGAATACCGCAGCCAAATAACAATTCCCTTGAGGATTGTTGTGTTCCTGCGAGTGAGTGAGGTCACCAGAAAGGAAGGAGATCCACCATATGCGATCCTCCGCTTTCCTCATCCAATTTTTTTCGAGTTGCAGACAATTATACAGCCCGCCTGATGTGAAGCGGTTACCGAAGCCATATTAATGCTCGCAACATAAAATATCGCTCGCGCGCCACTACGCCCGCTGCCACCACACGTCGTCGTGGTATAAAAAAAAATAAGACATGTCTAAGTGTCCGAAAGGGCGTAATGGCAGAATAATAATTATAAGTTGGATTATATTCCAAGTTGATGCGAAAGGTAATTGTTCCAAGGTACCGTTTTCAAAGTGTGTCTGCTGAATATGAAACTTTACAATATGATAAATTACAATCTACACTTATTGGAAAATGTCCATGGTGGAAAATTTTAAGGCCAAATAACACTGGCAGGCAAACTATGTTCTTCAGTTGGAGAACTCCCAACCAGCCCCTCATATAAATTATTCTATATTACAGGTAATTGGAAATTCTCTTTACAAGCTACTTTCTTTTTAAGAGCCCTATTAAATTTGCACGCTGACGAGCTCTCGCGCAGTACTAAACCCGCGAAAGCCGCCGGTGCATCGTTTTTTGTAGTAATTTAGAAGTTATGTTTATCGTTTTTATTGAAATAAGATAATAAATTGATGCTACAAAGTTTATTCATCATGAAGTAAAAATTATTCTCGTATAAATTTTGCTCAATAATATTATCGTTTATTCGAGAAATTAACAGTTTACTTAAAGCGATTTTCGATGTTTTTTCGGTTAAAAGAATGTTTTTTTTTTCTATATTAAATCAATAATATTTCAAAATTCCGAGGCCGCTACAATCCAGGAGCTCAAAATAGTGAATGCGCGCATTTTATGAAAATCTTTCTCTGCAATTTTCGGTTTATATAAAAAGTTAAGCAAAATTTACAAAAAGCGAGGCCGCTATGTACTATGCGAATAGCTATTCTGTACTATTCAATAAGTCAACATTGTTAATGTATTTTTGTTTCCGAGATCAAGAACGCCAAAATTGGCCATTTTACGCAAAAATCACAGTCAAAATATAATATGGCTCTTAAATAAAAAGTTTATCTTTATATCATCATGTTTTGTAACTTAAATTTCATTATGCTATATAAGTCCTTACGGGTTTAGAGTAATTAACATTTTAATTAAGAGTCGTATGGTACACACCTACAATTACTTTTGTACTATTACGAATATTAATTCCAACAAGTCTGTCACGCAGAGGGCGCAGCGATCTGCGGAAAAATGATGAACTGTTGCCATGAATCAGGTAGGGCTGGCGTGGAACCCTTTTGTTCTTGATAGGAGTATACTGAAGCATTCTACATGACCCGAAGGCTAATTCTCGTAATTGTTTTACGAATGCAGAATGAAAGTTGGCCGAAACGAGATTGAATTGTGAATTTAGTAAAAATTATATGGCTTGATCAATTCTTAATGTTGGAAATTAACATTCTTTGTTCGTTTCATTTGCGATCATATTTTAATATCGTCCCACTTAAATTAGACTTTGAAGTTTCTTATTGTGATACGAGAATACCAAATTTAACATTTGTTGGATTGGAGCTGAATTTTGACTACTTTTTAATTACGAGATTGCCCCTCTGGGGTATGTCGACATCGGATTCCTGTTAAATCAAATCAAAATCATATCTAATCAAAATATCTTTATTCCTTGGACTTTATAAAGCACTTAGAAACGTCATACAAATTAAAAATAAGAACATGTACGAGTATCTAAATCATTACTACTCTAAATCCGCATAGCTTAGATTCACTTTCAACACACTATCTTGAATGTGAAAGTGAATTTAAGTGCCAATTCAGTTACAAATCAAAATATATACATTTTAATTATAGAGTAAATAAGAGCCTTGTTCATGACAGGGGTGTGCGCTATGTACGAAGTAAGCCGATCTGCGCACACTCAGCGGCATTTTACACCGCTGAGTGTGCGCATATGCGATTGGCTTCTTAAAAAAAAAATAGATGACACTCTTAGGGAACCCCTTCAAGATACTCTGTTTGTTTGTTTCTATTATCTTTATTGTACATCATCATCATCAGGGCCATTTTAGTCTCCACTACAGGAGCACGACACTATCTTGTCCGTCCTAACGGACGGACGGAAGGAGGATTTGGCCTACACTCCCCACGCTGGCCAAACGGGTTTGGGGAGGCCTGATCGATATTTGATAATGTATTTCCCTTAGTCGTCTTGTACTCCATCCACGGGAAGAATCGGAGTGATTCTATTCTAGTCTGCCGGAAACCACAAGGCCAATTATTGTACATAATGAGCTAATATATAACATATACATAAAACTACTTGAAATATAGATGTACAAAGGCGGGCTTATCTTTATAAGAGATCTTTACCAGCCAACCTTTGAGTGTTGGATATAAACTGTGGGGTGGCGTGGACCTCAGATATAAAGAATGGAACACGAAAAAAGATAAAGAAGGGAAGAAGTAGCAATAAATACAGCAAGTAAGTTTTGGGGTGTAAGTGGGTCATCAAGATCTTTGAACCAAAGCCAACTTCACCTGCACGTGGTGCACCCTGCTGACTGACAAACGAAGCTCTGGCGAAAAGACAGGTAGGGAGCGTAATTGTAAGCTACCCGACTGGGGAATGTACCTTTACCTCACAGAATACTGCAGCCAAATAACAATTCCCTTGAGGGTTGTTGTGTTCCTGCGAGTGAGTGAGGTCACCAGAAAGAAAGGAAGGAGCTCGCGCGTCGTCACCCCCGCTGCCAACGCAGCATGCGTTGGCAGCGGGGGTGACGGCGCGCGAGCAATATTTTATGTTGCAAGCGTTAATATGGCTACGGTACCGCTTCCTTCACATCAGACGGGCGTATACTTATCTGCCATCCGACGTAGTATAAAAAAACCGGACAAGTGCGAGTCGGACTCGACCACCGAGGGTTCCGTAGGTACGTAGTATCATTATTAAATTTGATATTTTTCATCTACTATATAAAAATAAGTCGGGTTTTCCTTCCTGACGCTATAACTCCAGAACGCACGAACCGATTTCCACGGTTTTGCATTCGTTGGAAAGGTCTCGGGCTCCGTGAGGTTTATAGCAAAGAAAATTCTGGAAAAATTTGAAAAGAAAAGCGGGAAAATCTTTTTTCACATACAGCGCCATCTCTAAGGAAATGGATGGAAACGAAAAGATTGAGCCACAGCGAAGCGTGGTCGGGCCGCTAGTTATAAATAAGAAATAATGCGTCGAAAAAAATAAATAAAATATATTTTGCAATGTGTACATCAAGCCCTTTCATATGATACCCCATTTGAACTAGTAGTTTCAATTTGAAATTTCGACACCCTATAAAAAATATAGACCCCCTTTTTTTTAAGATCTATTTACAAATGTATAGTTTTGAGATTTATTCCTGTACTTGTAGTCTATAACGATGTTACTTGCCAAATTTCATAGTTCTAGGTCAACGGGAAGTACCCTATAGGTTTTGATTCCCTGAGTGTGTCGAAATATGCGTTTTTTGCTGAATAAACGGCCGTAACTTTTTTCTACGTAAACTTAGCAGTTTGATTTTTTTTTTAACTTCATGGGACCGTAGACCTGAGTATACAGTTCAAATTTCAGCTTGATACCTCCACGCATTCTCGACATAGAAATTCTTGACAGACAGACAGACAGACAGACAGACAGACAGACGGACAACAAAGTGATCTTATAAGGGTTCCGTTTTTCCTTTTGAGGTTCGGAACCCTAAAAAAAAAGTAAATATAGATAAAGGGCGACATACGGACAATGCCGGGGCGAATCGCTAGAATTAGATAATTGTAAGGAAATCGTCACAGACATTGAATATTTTAGATTCTATCTGTGAACATGTATTGACTAAGGCATAGGCGACTTAGTGTAAAACATCATAGGTACTCTAGCAAACTTGAAGAATATTTTCAGGATACCGTCAATAAGCATCAATTTTTGACGCTTGAGCAAACCTGGGTGCTATTTTTACACGAGCCACGCTAATTTTCCAATGGATAGACATGGAATTATTGCTAATTGTCTGTGACACCGGATTGGAGCAATTAAGTAGAACGGTTGGGACATGAATAATGATACTAAAACTTTATCGTAGGACGCCTGTCTATAAAGATCGGTCGATAAACGTGTAGGCTGTTGTATATTATGGAATTTTTGTAGAAAAAAAGGATTACTCATGTAGTACTGAATCAGTAGACAGTGCTGTCATGCTTTTCTTTCCTGTGGCTATGTTGGCTGATTAACCTGAAGCTTCATTCATATTTTTTATACTTAAACTGGAATCCGTTTTTCGGAATCAGCAAATTCGATAGTGGATGGATGTATGGATTGAATATTAGTTAGGTAGATGAAATTAGATATACATCACATCTTGATGGCATGTGTATCGTCGTTAAATGACAGTTATTAAGCCGCTGACTCGGCTATTCGTCGTTGCGCTTGGCAGTTTAATCGATCACGCAAGTCAAGCCACGTCGACCGTAGCCTGTGCATGGATGGGACTATTTATCTCGAGCTCCTCCATGCTTCGGAGGGCGCGTCAAGCCGTCGGTCCCGGCTCTTGTCGTTAGATGACACTCGTTAAACCAAGTCAGTGGCCTTCAGGCGGCTTGAAAACACTGACCTCCGCCAACCGGCAGTTGAGTAGCGTGGTGGAGTACGCTCTAAACCCCTTCGATTGAGGGGAGACCTGTATCCTAGCAGTGCGATGAATAAGGGTTGACTACAGAAATAACTCACACGTACTTTATTTCCATATTTATGAAAGAGTCATATCTGACCATTCATGTACCTTCTGTGTCACTTATTATCACTTGTGTGTGTTTAGGTGTTTTTGATCTACCTTTACCGCTAGTTTTTTTTTTTACAAAAATCTGACTGAAAATTTTAGTAAATTGGTATTAGCCCGGGACTGTAACTACCTTTAGAGTTTGGACAGCCCTGATCTACATCAATACCTCTAGCTATACAACAGTGAACTGCATCCAATTTCATACAGTAACTTATGATGCACGTACGGACATACAAACAAACAAGAATTAAAAAAGAATGTTTTGGATTCTATTACCCTTGTAAAGACACTTCATATTATTTTTTCTTTAAAATTATCTGTGTACAGAGATCGTCAATTATAACTTTATTTATGCAAAATATAAATAATAGCTCTGCTGTTAGACCTCGAAAGAGATGTTAGCAATTTCGTGTTCTAATTTTCATAGATATTAAACATAATTACAGTACCGTTACTCAAACAGTGGGTATTTTGGCTGAATGCACAGAGCAGCCTGTCTGCACAGACGACCTAGCTCGGATTCGACAGAGTCGTTATTTCGACTGTCCCGTTACCGCGCCGTTACTTCGTGCCATCTTCGGATCTTTGCGCTTTTTATTTCACCATCAACTAAATTACAATGCACGACTGGATGCACTTAATTCGGATAATAATTTACTGTCAGTCCATCTCGTGTGTGAGTCATCAGCGAGTCGCAGATTATAAATGAATACTTTAAAAAATAATGACTGATGGTACGAGCAAAAGAAGTTTAGAATCCCTCAACTATTTATCCTCATTTCTCTATCCTGTTTCATCACCATCTAAAAGCTATCTCTTACATGCTTTCACAGCAGTAAAATATAAAATGCAGAAAATCGACACCATCACAAACCTTCCTTGTAGCTCAGTTGAAAGAATCCTCGACCGGTAATCGAGAGGTCGTGAGTTCGAATCCCACCTAGGCACAGGAGATTTTCCATTTTTTAGGGTTCCGTACCGAAAGGATGAAAAGGAACCCTACTACTTACTAAGGCTCCGTCCGTCCGTCCGTCTGTCACCAGGCTGTATCTCATGAACCATGATAGTTAAAGAGTTGAAATTTTCATAGATGATGTATTTCTATTGCCGCTATAGCAACAAATACTAAAAACAGAATAAATTAAATATTTAAGGGGGCTCCCATACAACAAACGAGATTTTTTTTGCTCGTTTTTGCTTGCAATTGATAACGGCAATAGGTAGACTTGAAATACTCACTGAGTATTTAGTTATGTATTCAATTTAAAAATAAATAATTAAATAAAAATAAAACAAATATTTAACTGGGCTCCCATACAACAAACGTGATTTTTTTGCCATTTTTGTAGATAATGGTACGGAACCCTTCGTGCGCGAGTCCGACTCGCACTTGGCCGGTTTTTTTTAAATATTTATAATATCTTTTACATTGCCAAGAGAGAAAGTCAAAATCCAAATGCTTCCTACTAATTTCTACTGATTAAATTCGTTGTGAGTTGCAAGGCAGTCGTAGTGCAAGGCAGTTACGCCCGGGTCAGCAGCGCACGTCACTGTTCATTGCCTTCTTGGTGGTCGCCGCTGTTAATCCTGGCTACACAGGAGACACAGTGCTGGGTGTGGTGAGGCTGTTCCGATTAAAAGAAATAACTTATTCATTAGGCATTCCAATGCGTCCAAGTATGGCTTTGCTGTAAGTTGGTTCCTTTGATTTAGCTGCTTACGATGTCACAGAGATACATACGCGTCAAACTTATAACAATCCTCTCTCTTGGGGATTAAAAAGATAACCATCAGACAAATAAGAACATGATCTGCCTAATGCGTTTCAGTTTCCAATTACCATCAAGATTAGTAGCATATGAAGTAAACGCTTGCACTACAATAAGTTCGTGAGTTACCAACCACTGCCAACCCATAAACTCTTCAAGAGCCTACTCAGTCATTGTCTAGTAGATAAAAATAATGACAAAAATAAGAATCTTATTAATAAAAGTGTGTAATACTTGTCTAAGTGCCCACAAGGGCCCAATGACAGAATAAATAATTTCATTTCATTTCAATGGCGAACGTACTATCATAAATGTACTGAAACACCTGACTTTCTCTTAATTTTTGTTACTACGATAATGTATAATAATGTCTATTTTTTTTACTTTGTGTCCATTTTCTTGGAAAATAATTCAAGCTTTTTATTTGTTAATTTAATCAGATATCATAAAGCAAATTAACACTTAACTTATACTAAACTTTGAATAATACTCGATATAATAACATATTAAAATTTCTTTAGGTTAATTTGTAGAGAATTTAGCACTTTAAAATAAATTAACGAAATTTTAATATATCCTAATTAAAGCACATTTTATGCAAAATTGCAGGTAGGGTACAAAGTATTTGTAAGCTGCCCGACTAAGAAAGTACCTCCACATCACAGAATACCGCAGCATTTCGCTGCGGTAACCTCACCTGCACGTGGTGCACCCTGCTGACTGACAAACGAGGCACTGGCATAAAGAGAGGTGGGGCATATTGTATTTTTTAAGCTGCTCTACAGGGGAAGTACCTCCACTTCACAGACTACCGCAGATAATTAACAATTCTCTTGCGAGATGTTGTATTCCTGCGAGTGCTACGTTGGCAGCGGGGGTGGTGGCGCGCGAACTATATTTCATGTTCCGAGCATTAATACGGTTACGGTAACCGCTTCACGTCAGGCGGGACGTACGTTTGTCTGCCACCAGACGTAGTAAAAAAAAAAAGAAATATTAAATCATCAAGGAACGTTACTTATTATGACCCTTCGCTACAGATTACTGAGCCTTATCTATAATATCTAATGGAATAATTACATTATGTAACCTATGTAACTTGACATGTCCAGATAAAAAAAACACCAGCCGTGTCTAGATAACAAACTCATTCTGTCATGTCGTCCGGGACGCACCCTCGAAATTACGCAGATATAGATAAACAATATAAGTGGCACAGAATACGTTATCTACCAAATTAAATGTCCACTGGCCATTACTAGACATTCAGGATAATTTGTGGTCGCTCCGTGTCGTAGGTAACGCCCTAGATGTGAGCTGATAGCGATGGGGTGACGAACTCGGGTTCATTTGGACGTAGTACTAGTTTCATAGGTTTTCACCGAGGGGTTGCTAGATCGCCTTAGAGTAACCCAGAGGGCAATGGAACGCAGTATGCTCGGTATCTCGCTGCGAGACAGGATCCGCAACTTAGTTATCCGCCAGCGCACCAAGGTTATTGACGTTGGAAAAAGGGTAACGAGACTCAAGTGGCAATGGGCTGGACACTTGTGTCGTAGAGACGATGAGAGGTGGAGCCAAAAGGTCCTTTACCGGAGACCCAGAACCGGTAAACGTCATGTAGGCAGACAGCCAGATGGTCGGACGATATAAAAAAGACGGCAGGGCCGACCTGGACAAGAATCGCCGCACAAAGAGAGGAATGGAGATCCCATCAAGAGGCATATGTCCAGCAGTGGACCTAAAATAGATGCTGAAAAGAAGAAATAAGACTAGTTTCAGAATTGTTATTGACGAGCCCGGTGGTCGAATGGTTAGCAATGGCTACTTCGACTCCGAGGTCGCGGGTTCGATCCCCGCACAAGAGAAACATTTGGTGCATGAACATGTATGGTTGTTTTGGTCTGGGTGTTTTCTATGTATTACTATCTGTCCCGGCGAACTTCGTACCGCCTAACAGTCAATGAATGTCGTGATACATATTAACTGAACTAAATTTATGATTAGGAATTAATACAATTAAAAAATAGAAAATAATAGAGAAGGTCGATTAGTAGCCTGTCCATGGATGGGTTTATTTATCTCGAGCTCCTCCGTGCTTCGGAGGGCATGGTAAGTCGTCCCGATCTATTCTTAAGTCGTTTAGGTAAGTTAGTGGCCTCTTTGGGTCGGCTTGAAAACACTGGACTCCGCCAACCCGCATTTGAGCAGCGTGGTGGAGTATGCTCTAAAACCACTTCGTTTGAAGGGAGATCCGTATCCTAACAGAGGGATGATTATGGATTGATGCCGGTGGTCGAATGGCTACTTTGACTCCGAGGTCGCGGGTTCGATCCCCGCACGAGACAAACATTTGTGTGCATGAACATGTCTGTTTGTCTTGGTCTGGGTGTTTTCTATATATATTAAAATTGTAAGTATTTACAAAAAAAAACACATTTGTCAGTTGTCTAGTACCCATAGTACAATTCTTGCGCTTAATTTGGAAATAGATGGCGCTGCGTAAATTGTCCAGAAATATTTATTTATTTATTTATTCGTAAAAAGTATCAGGAAATACTAATTATTACTAGTCACTGAACGTAATTGAAGGGGTTTAGTAGAGCAAACTCCACCGTGCTGCACAATTGCGTATTGGCGGAGTTGTTTCTGCGACTGATGGGTTTAGATATCAAGTATCTAACCCATGGGGAAATAAAAAAAAACCGGTCAAGTGCGAGTCGGACTCGCGCACGAAGGGTTCCGTACCATTATCTATAAAACGGCAAAAAAAATCACGTTTGTTGTATGGGAGCCCCCCTTAAATATTTGTTTTATTTTTATTTAATTATTTATTTTTAAAGTGAATATAGGTATAACTAAATATTATGTGAGCATTTCAAGCGTCTACCTATTGCCGTTATCAATTGCGAGCAAAAACGAACAAAAAAATCACGTTTGATGTATGGGGGGATTTAAGGGGGATCTTAAATATTTATTTTATTCTATTTTTTAACAGAAATACATCACCTGTTAAAATTTCAACTCTCTAACTATCACGGTTCATGAGATACAGTCTGGTGACAGACGGACGGACGTACGGACGGACGGACAGCGGAGCCTTAGTAATAGGGTTCCTCTTTACCCTTTGAGTACGGAACCCTAAAAAACCTACTAAAAGTAAAATGGAATAATTTTAGTGAACTTTTACTAAAAGTATCCTAAAAGTATTTTTACTTTGTAGAGGGAGAAACTGGACCGATCGCTTTTTTAAAAATTAAACAATTTTTTTAAACGTACGAGTATGTATGTTTTCCTTCAAAAAGAAACATTTGGAACATAGGACTAGATTAAAACATAGGACATCGGACTAGATAAACAAAGATCTATGATTGGTCAGAGATTGTGGTTTCAAGAACAACGTTCTCATGGTTGACACTTTGGACAGACTAGTTTTGAATCAGGACCACGAAAGCAGTCATAGTTTGAACTAATTACATTTTTTATATCCACTTTTTGTATGCCAGTTGTATTCAATAATTTGTCTATCATTCGCTCTCATCTAAATATCGAAACGACGTCTTTTTTGTCGGAAATACCTGTGTTACAGTTCTCATTTTTTTTTATTATTTATTATTATAGTAGTAGTATATTACCTGCTAAACAATCAAATCAAATTTTATCTTTGGATCATACAAACATGCATTTATCTAGTCTACCTCAGCACATTGTTATGACTTCAGCGTGCACTGAGGCGCCATGCGCTATACCATGAACATTAATATAATTATACAAGTGTGCGTCGCGTCGCGTCTCGTCGCGTCTCGTTGCTATCTAATTGGGGTTCAAAACACATGATTTCGATTTCAACGCAGTAATCACAGGGAAAGCTCAATGACATCGATTGCGCATGTCAATCTAAACGAACACGCAAGTTAAGCAACGTGGGTAATAACATGTCTAAGAATGGATTTATATATCTCGAGCTCCTCTTTGCTCCAGGGGCAAATTAAGCCATTGATCCCGGCTGTTGTCACTGGTTGACAGTCGTTAATCCAAGTTAAACTTTTGAGTTGGTTGGAAAATAATTAATAAAAAAAAAAGAAAATAAAATAAAAAAAAACCACAAAAGACCGCTGATTCTCCGCCAATTCGCAGTTGAAGCCATTGTTCCCGACTATTGTCATTAGATGATAGTAGCTAAACCAAGTTAATCCTTAGAGTAGTTGAGCGGCATGTTGGAATATGCTATAAAACCCTTTTATCTAATCTCATACTGAAAAATACACATTAAAAAACTAAACACAGTATCATAATGACAGTCTTTACGCACAAGCTATCAAAATAAATTTAAAAAGTTATTTTTCGATACAGCTCTTCTATGGACAACTGTATCGTAAAATAACTTTTTTACCATTTCGATACAGCTTCAGCCCTGGATACAGGTATTTTAAATAGGTTGCAATGCAAATACATTGCAACTTTGCAAAATTTTTCTACATAATCTGTGAAGCGCGCGTCGCGCATGCGCACTACGCAAGTACGCATGCTCGATCTGCAAATGGATTTCTAAGTAAGAATTATTGCTGTTAAATTAAGTTTATAACATTCGCCTTCGGCTCATGTTATAAACTCACACTCGTATTTTAATAACCCTTATTATTGCAACAGTTTCATAAACTACTATTACCTACGACTTTAGACGCGACCCGTACCGCAGCAGTTCAATATGAATTGTTGATAATTAACAGGAACATGCAACAGGTACATCACCTCGTGACAGATGAAGCTCCTCATCACGTGCCTTGTATTTAAATCGATCCGTGACTGCCGTGAATCATACCAGAATTAATAAATAACTAATGCCCACTGTGTCCTGCCATTTTTCCCATAGACACATAGCCTGTTTGCACGAAAGTTTGCACGCATATGAAATACATTTCGCTGTGAATGTCAAACAAGCGAAACAAATTGTTTTCTTTGTTCAGAGCAGAGACTTTAGAATGGCAAATCCGTTTTTAATGGGATTTTCATTGAAATGTACAAGAGTTTATTGGGCTAGATATTTTACCCCCGAAATATTTAGGGTAGGCATAAACAACAATAACATGTTGCGGGGTTGTTGGTGGCTGAGGAGAGAAATCCCAAATATAGTCACATGATGTGTATTCAATGTATACAGCACAGAGCTTAATACCTTAATTACAAAATTACCAACTATTTATATTAACTTATTGCTATATCAACAACATTCGTCAATGTCGTAGCGCGTAACGAGTAGTCGCGGTGAAACTCTAAATGTGGACATTTAGCCGCATATTACAAATTAATAATTTCTTTTTTATGCAGGAACCCTAAATATTTCTGGGATAAAAGTCTAGCCTCTCTCTCTCTTTAGACTTCACTGCAAAAATTTAGAAATTTGGTAAACCACACGGTCGAAGTGGCGGATAACAGGGATGGATAACAATAATCAATTCATATAATTTCATTTACTATATTTTAAATACATTGCAAGCTTGGAATGAACTAAAAAATATCAATCCTAACTTAAACTACAATGGATATCAAATTATAGCAAATGTTAGTCAAAGAAGAGAATGAAACTATATTAAGTTGTAGTACACATTGGGATAACAGCTACGGGACGGGGCCCACCACACTTTTCCACCACTGCGTCTCCTGTGTAGCCAGGATTAACAGCGGCGACCGCCAAAAAAGGCAATAAACCGTGAAATCCACTGCAGTCCCGGGGGTATAACTATGGCTCACACCGAATTTAAGCAGAAATTTGTAGGAGTAAGAAGCTTTTGGAATTTGTCTTCCCCTCTCAGCAGTCAGTCAGTTATAAATGACTGCAAAATATGGCGTATGTATTTATATTTTCCAACTTAAAAGTAAGGTAAATCAGTAACAGGTGATCGAAGAAGCCGACCACTGACCACCGACCGCCGCGGCGCCGTGGTCACGCTCGATCGCGCGGAACTACCACGCCGCGGCGCCGCGTCTTGACGACAACCCACGAACATCGTATCAAGTTATATCCAGGAATATAATTTATGCAATCTTGGAAACAAGAATTGTGCGCAACTTTTTCCTTATTTGCCATCTGAGAGGCACAGCTAAAGGCATAAGACATTGGTACTAAAGGCAATGTGTCAGAAATGACTTAGCTGTATCATCATCGTCTTATCAGCCTGTGTCTACAGGTGTCTACACACCATGTAACAGTTGAATATAAGCCTTCTACCACATGCCTCCACCTTCTCTAACAGACTCTCTAAGGGATCGAGAACGAGGAAAATGGATGGAGAATCGAAGTTGTCGAAATAGCTCTCAAAATCAGCA
Source organism: Hypsopygia costalis (assembly GCA_937001555.2). NCBI lineage: Eukaryota > Metazoa > Arthropoda > Insecta > Lepidoptera > Pyralidae > Hypsopygia > Hypsopygia costalis. Next base: position 1,964,610 of record OW443331.2, read on the forward strand.
AGCCCAAGTGTATATAAGCCTGCGGTAATTCGCAAGGATACGATATAATGCGATATAAACGATATTTAACGCGATATTCAAGCGGGCTAATGCCCGCTTGAATATCGCGTTAAAAGGTGACCTATGTCTTTCATTTGGATATAGTCTATATCGATAAGAAATTTCATTCAAATCGCTTCAGCCCTTTAGTCCTGACATGGTAAACAAACACAAGCAGACAGACGCACTTTCGCATTTTATAATAATTAATCCTTTTATCGCGTTTATCCCTTTAGAATAATGAGATAAAACCTATAAAAGGATAAAGATTTGTATAAATCACGGAGGATAAATTACGTATCATTAAATGGCCTAATTTTTAACAAACAAAGTTAGCATACTTATTGCTATATTTTTTCCGGAGGACTTCTGAGTTTATAGAAAAAAAAATGACTTTGTTAGTCATTTTTTTTTCTATAAACTCAGAAGTCCTCAGAAGATTGGTTCCAGAATTGAATTCACAAAACACACGTTGTATTTTAAATTTGTAAAAATTTAACAAAAATACAGATTAAAGTATGAATGAAACACGTACAGTGGGTATAATGAAGTAATAATTAATAGTATTTTTTATTGACGTTCATCAAAATACAAGGCAAAAAAAAAACATATAAATCCAAGTTTACATCGTTAATATTCCATATTTCCATTACGTTAGTAAATAAACTGTTTATCAAGTAATCATAGAAGTTTATCAAGTCATTGATATCTCTACGTACTAAATTGCAATTTCGTGTCTTAGGCCCATTTGTCTGAAAAGGCCCCACGATCCTTGCTTGGCACATTGCCCGCTGAATTTGCCAATATCAGCCTCACTGAAAAGCCGCATTTACCATAAGTCACTGAAATTATTGATTATGTAGTGGAAGTGCTTTTGATGTTATGTTTAAAAAAAAAACATGCTGTGGATAATTAGACGACGGAGAAACAAAGTTGTCGACAGAGTCTTCAGAGTTACCAAGCTGATGTGGCAATGGGCCGGTCACATCTACCGAGTCAGTAATGACAGATGGGGTATGATAGGGTTAATTTCTAGATAGTTCGATGAAATCAAGAAAGCAGTTCAATGCGGAAGTCGGAACAACGCATTTGGTGGAAAAATTTTGAGGAAGGCCTTCCCCAAAGTTTTCCACCAAATGCGTTATATCTGTATCTGCCCACTGTTGGATATATCCAGGAGTGGGCAGATATAGGCTGATGATGATGGAATATTAGAACTTGTCCGTCACGGCATCTGAGTTGAAGAGCGCCAGATTTTTTATACTACGTTGGGTGGCAGACAAGCATACCCACCCACCTGATGTAAAGCAGTTATCGTAACCCATAAACGCTTGCAACATAATAGAATCGCTCGCGCGCCGCCACTTCCGTTCTCATCGCAGCAACTCCTTACTTCGTAGTACAATCACTCACTCGCAAGAACACAACAACCCTATAGGCTTTTAGGAATTGTTATTTGGCTGAGGTCTTCTGTAAGTTACTTTCCCAGTCTAGGCAGGCAGCTTATAATTACGCTGCCCTACCTCTCTTTTTGCCAGAGCCTCGTCAGTTAGGCAGCAGGATGTACCACGTGCAGGTGAGGTAAGCTTAGGTTCTAAAGACAGTGGTGAGTCTCTTACACTCCACATTTTGTAACCCGTTTTATTTATTAGGGCTGTTAGTACATGTGTCTGAGATTCAGCATCCGGATTTCTCGCCGAGTGGACAAATCGTCCATGCAAATACGTGCCTATGAATGTCATGGATCACTTGTTCAGTCCGTCAAAATGACGAATCCGTAACGAAAATGTGGGCAAAGTTAAGCTCAAGTAAAACGTAACAATAAAAAAAGCTTTCATAACACAGATCTTTTGTTTCTGAACCGATTTTTTCTACTAATATTTGGTGATATGCTAGAAAGATTTTATAATGATTTTTGATTTATCTATTAAGTATTTTTAGCTTCACAAAACCCGACAAGAAACAAGAAAAATATAGTGTATGCTTAAAGCACTTTCTTTTCTTATTCCGAAATTTTTATGTAAATTTCTTGACTCTCCCTTATTCCAATTTATTATTAGAAATTTAATACATGTCCTGTGTGTGATACACATTATTTTAAAATGTTTTAAGGGATAAGGACAAAAACATATCATATACAGTACGCAAATTTAACTACATATGAGTTCCAAGTTTGTGGAATTATAATTTGAATTATATTAGCGGTGCTACATGTATTTGCTACGTCGTAGAGGAGATACGACATATCTGAAAAACTCGACGGAAGCGTCGCTTGAAAATACGTATTGATTTCTTTAATAATAATTGATTTTCCGAAAGAAAAATTAAAAACTTTTAAAAATATTAAATAATTAACTTAATGATTGCTTATAGTTTTATTCGGCAATAAATATATTAGATAGAAGGGTACAGAAAAGAAAGATCATAATTATTACTAAATGTCAACAGCCATCATGTAAAATACAACTTTAAAACTAGAACAAATAAAGGTTGTATATATTAATAAAGGATGAGTACATGAAGTAAACAAAGAAACGTATTTCCCAAAATTCATTATATTATACATATGAAGAATAATAATTATTACTTTATATCCTAATATGAAGTAATGTCTGTACCCATCATATGTAATTCAGAAGAAGATAGTCACTGTTTTATTTAAAATTATAAAAACTTACCATTTTGTCGAAATAGGTTCTTTCACGTGTGTATAGGAGTAAATAGGAGCGAGTTTGGCGTGGCGAGCTCGCAAGGCAACGCACCGGGCCGGACTGTGAGCCGCGAGGCGAACACCGCCTTTATATAACGACGTGGTCTCGCAGGGAAGTATTCTGGAACACTATTAGAAAAAGCTTTGTATATAATTATATACGAGTACACTAGCTGACCCGGTAAACGTTGTTTTGCCATTTAAATTTAGGGGTTGATGGTAGAAGGGTGAAAATTTATGGCTGTATATATTTTTTTAATGCCACCTTAAATAAAAATAAAAAAATAAATGTCCAAAAAATAAAAATAAATGTTAGGGGTATACAACCTTATCATTACAACCATATCACTTAGGGATATGAAAACTAGATAGTAGCCGGTAGATTCTGAGGCTGAAATACTGAATATGTATATAAAATTTCATAAAAATCGGTCAAGCCATTTCGGAGGAGTATGGTAACTAACATTGTGACAAGAGAATTTTATATATATATTATTATAGAAGATAGATTTTACTATTCTTCAATATTGAAAAGTAGACAATTGATAGAATTTGGAAAACGATAACATCGCATTTAAGAAGGTAGCGGTATAGAAAATAATCATTGCTGTTAGAAAATTAAATAAAAATTAATAAGCTAATGTATGCTGAACACGTATTATTAAAAGACCGCAGCCGAATCACAATTGAAAGAAGCCTAGACGATTATTGTGCGAGTGAGTGAAGTTACTGGGAAGGATGGAGTTGCTGTGATGGTAGTGTGAGTAGAGATAAGCTACGGTAACCGCTTAACATAAGGCGCGCCGTACGCTTATCTGCCACCTGGCGTAGTAAGTATTTTTTTAAGTCATATAAATTAGTTGGTCGCTGCGACTATAGTGCTCTTTCTTGTAGTGCGCGGAGGACGTAAAGTCCTGGCAAAATAGAGGTAGAGCAGTGACATTTATCTCTTAACTACTTAGAATCAATCGACTCATGTTCCGTTTTATGGCTAAATTGATAAACAGGGCCTAAGCTGAAGCCCACATCCCGAAAATTTTGACTCCAAAAGTACGTCTTAAATTAAAGCTATTGACAGACATCTTCAGTTTATTCGGTAGAGCTCTAGGACGTCTACCCACTAAGCTAAACACAGTTACTAAAAATCTAAACTGAAATTAGATTTTCGTAATCAAAAAATCCAATGGTAATCGGCTTGAGCTTCGGCGGTAGCGCCCCAGATCAGTTCGTTGGTTACAAATACTACTGCCTTACCTCTTCTTTACTAGAACCATGTGTGTCTTGGCCTGTTAGCCATGATCACCATCACAAACATAGATTAAAAACTTTCCCCTTTTTTATTTACAAAAAAAAATGTATTTACGTATGTTTATCAGTTGTCTAGTACCCATAACACAAGCTTCGCTTACTTTGGGGCCAGATGGCGCTGTGTAATTTGTCTGACAATATTTATTTATTTAATTAGAGCCAAACTTTTTTGTTTATTATAGAAGTAATCAATGTCAAACGCATGACTTCAGAATAATACTTCTTCACATCTCGAGTCGTATCCAGACAAAGGTCTGTTTTTAAAGTTTTGTTGTTTTTGTTATAAAATTGCCTATCTAGAGTCATGACTAACGGTTAGGTATACCATCCAATGAGTAATTGATTTTAATTATAGAATTGAAAAATATTGGATCAAATTATTTTACAACAAGCGGGTTTATTCATCAGTTGACTGCGAATTATTCCAATATTTACCCGTCATTTGAGTCATTTGATTCTGCTCGTAAATCCACCCATTATGATCCATCGGTAAAACTGTTTTCTATTGTAACGTTGGCAATCATTGCCAACTTAGCACTTTAAGTGTTAGATTTAACACTATTCTTTTGTCTACATTGTTCAAAGAGATGTTAAACGAGTAAATATAAATATATTTCAATCATTGACTTAGGGTCATAAGTACCGTAATTACTTTAAAAAAAACGCCTTTAGCATGGTATTGAAAGTTTCTTATATTAATTTCTAGAAATTTATTAGAGTTACAAAATCATTTAAAGAAATTTTTATATATTAAATGATACATATTTTCTGCAACGTTAAAGGTATCTTAGGTGGTACTGCATTTCTGACCCTTGACTGTACTAGGTGTAGTACGTTTATAATGGTATATGGTAAGTTTTATGTCTCGGTTCGCCACCTTCTCTCGATGATGAATATCTACCTCTTCAGTGTCTTGTATGAGAGGACTTCGATGGCATCGTTGTGCGTGTCAGTCCATGGATGGGTTTATTTATCTCAAGCTCTCTGTGCTTCGGAAGGCACGTTAAGCCGTCCCCATTGTTGGAAAACAACCACACGACTTGCTCGCCGAATGTAAAGCGGGTACAGTACCCTATGTTTTCTATCTGCTCGCGCATTGCCAGCAGCGCTTCAGGAGCTCCGTGGTGACCTTTAGAATTCGTAGTATGTACTAGTTACTACCTAACCTAACCTAACTTCAATGGCTATCAGAGTTTAGCTGGATAGTTAACATGATTTTGGATCAATGATATAATCGAAGAATCTATCTAACATATCAGCATCATGACTGTACTATTACAACTCTTGCATGAAAGAGTTGTAGGTGGCACCATCATCTATAGCAGTGGTTCCCAACCTTTTTTTGTTCGAGGAACATTACGAAGTTTTTGTCAGGTGTAAGGTACCCAAGTGTAGTGTACTTATAAATCCATTATTTTATAACTCGAGATTTTAGTATTTTGTTTAATAGTGCTCAATCTCTCTTTCACGTACCACTGGTGGTCCGTGGCTCCCGATTAGATCCGATTGGACCGATTGTTCCGTGATTCACCCCAAACGTATAGTCAACCTCACCACCAAGTGGTTTACCCTGCTGATTACGAACGAGACTCTGAGGAAAATTGCTAAATGTAAGTCGCTTAATTGAGAAATCATAGAATACCGTAGACAAAAAAAACATTTTCTAAAGGCCATTGGATTGTTGCGATCCTGCTACTAGTATCAATATAGGAGTTGGTAACCGTATGGCGACGAGTGAACCATATTTTATGTTTCAAGCACACCCCGGCCACTCCATACAGTGTCGCGTTAGTAACTACTACATAAAGAATGATGTCTGTGCAGAGCGAGAATGGGCCTGTGTGTGTGCGGCGCCATGCAAACTGTTCCAGATTCGTCTCAGAGGGGAGGTGAGGTTGAAAGACCGGCAGGGAGTGGCCAGACTGTATGTAGTACTATTACTTATACAGTGGTTTCAAGTGTCTATAGGCTATGGCTTCAAATTATTCGGGCCGTGTGCTTGTTTGGCACTGACGTGATATAAAAAAATATTATTATTTAAATACAACCATATTGATTACATACTAATTTTAGTATGAAAATTTTGTAGATATTCATTTGAATATCTACAAAATTTTCAATATAAGTATGAAGCTAGGTAGTTTTGTACTTTTTGTAGATTGTCCTTTCTTGACGGCTACACGACTCAACAGATTTATATAAAATTTTATAAATATAACATCGAGTGTTGATACGTTTCTGAGTGGATCAGTGAGCAATTAGCTAGTAAATAATTAAAATAAGCATGGTAAGGTGATAGACTTCCCCGGATCAACAAAACTGTGAGTTTATCCAGCTCTGCAGCGAGGTTTTAATTAAATAAATAATTTTATTGATACTATAATAATCATATATGCTAATAATATTATTAAAACTCATGTGAGACATTATACTAAATTAATTAAATAAATTAAACGGGTCACTCACGTCTTATTGTCGGGAAAGCCGACTAGTTTCGATCTCAAAAGGAGACCTTCATCAGGGCGAATGTCCAGACACCCTTTGTCTCTCGCGCCGGCCATGCCTGATTAAGGTCTCCTTTTGAGATCGAAACTAGTCAGCTTTCCCGAGAAAAAGACGTGAGTGATCCGTTTAATTTATTTAATTAATTTAATATATGCTAATCTACATCTGTATATGTATATAAAAGAGGAAACTAACTGACTGATCAATCATCGGAAAGATCAAATCAATAGATGGATGCCGTTATGCATCCGTCTATTGGTCATACGTAAGCATCCGCTAAGGAAGGATTTTTTAAAATTCTCACGGGATATCGAGATGTGTGCGTACGAAGTAACCGAAACCCAGAAAAAGATACATAGAGCTTTAATTTATATGTGCAATGAATAGTAATCTACTGGATACTAGAAAGATATTCTACTGGTTTGTTTATTTGATATACGTATATGCTTAAAATACATTGCAAACAATATCTTTAATGTGAGTGTAAGTGGTTCATCAACATCTTAGAACCAAGGCCAACCTCAGCTGCACGTGGTGCACCCTGCTGACTGACAAACTGTAATTTCAAGCTGCTCGACTGGGGAAATACGCCACCTCACAGAATTGAGGCTACGGAACCGCTTCACATCAGGCGGGCCGTATGTTATCTGCCACCCGACGTAGTATAAAAAAAAAAGAATATCGCAGCCAAACTATCATACGAGCTACATGATGGTAAGTGATTACTACATTCTATAGATGCTTGCACACAAAGACAATTCGCACGTTGCCAACCCTACCAAAACTACTTCACGCCCTTTTTAAACGACTACAAAAAAGAAGTAGATTCTATGTTCGACTGTATGTATCTTTTTTTAACCGATTTTCAAAAATTTTTTTTTTTTTTTATTCAAATGACTATACGTCTGACGTGGTTCTATCCAACCAAGACAGGATCTGATGATGGAATCCTAATTCGAGGGCAATTTTCAAATTCTATAAGCACTTACAATGTTTTTCTATTCATTTCTAGCTTTAGCCATTATTGGCATTAGCCATCTATTTTAATTAACCGACTTCAAAAAAGGAAAGGTTCTATGTTCGACTGTATCTTTTTTTATGTATGTTCATCGATTTCTCCGCCATTTGTTAAATAATTTTCAAAATTCATTTAGTGTTCGAAAGAGGGGAATCCAGCGGTGGTTTCATATAAATTTCATTAGAATTTGATTGAATATGGAGATATTTCGATAAGAAACTCAAAATAGTTGTCATTTTTAGGCATTTTAAGTGATAGTGCTGCTGTTTATGATCCGTTTTTCGAAATTCTTTTTATTTACCCGCGACGGAACGGAGACGGTATAGGTAGGTATGCGAAAAGAATTTATGCTATGAACTTGATAAAAAAAACCCAAAAAAATCCGTCGCGGGCTGCTTTCAACATAAATATAAATAAGTATACAAGTTACTATAAAACTGCCAAACTAGTTCATCTAATGGCAGCCCAAACGGATTTTCTTGGGGTTTTTTATTAAGTTCATAGCATAAATTCTTTAAGTCGGGGGTTTCAAAATTATTTTATCCTTTTTCAACTACGTTTTAACCGTCGTGGGTTTTTTTCAAAATTTTTAATTTTGTTTTTATTATGTTCGAATGAGGCTGTTCCCCCGGTAGTTTCGTGTAAATTACATTAAAATCTGATCACACAATTAGGAGATTGATTTGGAGAGATTATGATTAATAGTGAACATTTTTAGGTGAAATCGTCTGTGTATAAGAACCGATTTAAAAAAATATACGTGTTCAATGGAGAGCGCTGCCATGGCTGTTGTGTGCAAATTTCTACTGAATAATTTGTGATAAATACAGAAAGAATTGTTTAATTATTCATGTAAAATAGTTTAAAAACAAAATTTAAGACAATTTTTCTTCATCCCTTTCATACAAATTTTCAACCATTTTACGGCTACATCCTTACTTAGAGATTAAATTTCCCAAAATATATTCGTACTGCTTGTGTGATTCCTTCATATAACCATTTGATTGAATAATTGGAATAGGTCTCGTCGCCGCACAGTATCGTTACAGAATATAGTACGTACCTTAGATATGGGGCAACTCTCCGCAGAAGCGAAGCTGAACAGATATTGCAGATACTATGTGAAGTAACCAGATAGACATTAATCTAAAACAAATTAAAAAAAAGTCGGTTTACGGACGATTTACGTGATAACGTCATAAGAAAATATCGGCCGATGGAGCGGAAGAGAGATAGATGCGTCACAAGCCGAACGCTTAGTCAGATCGTGCCTCTCTATCGTTTGTTCCGCGCTCTCTTTTGCATGCTCGGCTCAAACGAAACGTCACAATGAGTCATGCTTTTTCGAGCGTGCAGCCGGCGTTCATCGATTTAAAAGACTTTATTACGTTAATAATCAAGATTTTAGTTGATATTTAAAAAATTATGAAGTCCTTTGATACCCATATCATAGTAAGGGTTCTGTGGAAACTATAAATCGCCTTATCGTGGCTGCCACATTGGATTAAAAATGGCAATATTTAGGTAATTATTTATTGTCATGAGAACCTGTCTGTCGAGTGTGCCGAATTTCAGCCACTCCGACACTGGAAAATGGATCAGATTTAACTTGCAAGATTTGGTTACAGATTTTTTTTTTATATGAGAGGATTTTTTTTATATATATATTGGATATAAATATATATATAAAAAAATATTTATATATATAGGAGAGAGAGTTTTTTTTTTATTTGAGAGGGGGGCAAACGAGAATGTGGGTCTCCTGGTGGAAAGCAATCACCACCGCCTATGGAGATCAGCAACACCAAGGGATCGTCGATCCGTAGACAGCCTTTTAAGGGAAATGAAGACTCTGTTCTTGAAGGCTCCCATGTCGCAATTATTCGGTTATTAATACCGCTGACAGAAGTTGATTCCACAGTTTCACCGTACGTATTATAAAATAGATTGGATTTGTGAAATAGCTTGTAAAAATAACGTGTTTTAAAATGCTCAAGTCGCATGCTGACATACGCTCTGTTTAAAACAAACCTTAATTCACTTTTTACGTTCGTAATCAATAACAATAAATTGTGCATCAATTGGCTAGATCGAGACAACGGAGGCTCAGCGCCATATGCGGTTATGTTGTGGCAGTTGTGGCTATTTGTGGGTGTCATTGGAGCCACAATCATCTCTAATGGCGCACTATTGGTCAGCAATTAATTTGAACTGTGTCAGAGTTTAGATATACATAATAATCTAGTATTTATTTCGTCTGATTAAATTCGTTGTGAGTTCCAAGGCAGCCGTAGTTTTACCTCCGGTACTGCAATGGACTTCACAGTTCATTCCCTTTTTTGGTGGACGCCGCTGTTAATCCTGGCTACACAGGAGACAGTGGTGGAAATTCTAGTATTTAAAAAAAAATACTGGTGGGTTTTCATATTCAATTAAAATGTTATCGATTTTCACTAAAGGCAGTCCTTGATTTACCTGAAAAGCAATTCAAATTTTTGATATCTTTATCAAATATCTTTAATTGGTTGAAGGCCTATGCCCAGCAGTGATATACAGTGGACACAGGCTGGTGATGACGATGATGCTAAAAAAGTAAAATAAGTATTTGGATGAGTACGATCCGTCCAGACAACTCAGCTATTAGACCGAATAATGACCATTTGAATACGTAATAATTCGATTGTTTTTGTCGGCGCGCAAGCCCCAACTCGGAACAGTATAAATAATTCAGCAGTAATGATAATTTATGAATTACGTACATCCAGTATTCATATCGCTATACATGTATCTTTGAAACAGAAATGATTCATTTATTTATAGGTGTACACAAACAGTTTTTCAACAAATATACTTAATAATTTTCATTTAAGTAGTATAAGGTCTACTTGTAAAACCAAAATTGAAGTACACACAACATGACAAACATATCACGTGCGACAGGTTTAAGTGAAATACAATGAAATATGAACATTGTATGTACTGACATTTGTATAAACATATACTTATATACATACACACGCATGAACATATGTATACATATATAACTGCTAGTCTAGTTGTCCGTAGCTGGTCCATGAATGGCTTTATATTATCCGGAGCTACTCCGTATTTTGGAGGGCGCGTTAAACCGTCGGGCTTGTAAATACTGGCCAACTCGCAATGATTGGGTAGCCGACCGATTGGACGTCCGAGGTACCGCTGGAGTGACGAGGTGGTGAAGGACCTGCGGAACATCGGAGTTAGCAATTGGCGAGAGTTGACCTAGGCTCGAAAGGTGTGGCGTCATCTGGTGTCGGAGGCCAAGATCGACTTTCGATCATGCGCCGCAGCAGTAAGTAAGTATGTTACTGTTTAGTAGATATACTATGAAACTAGTCTTGTAGGCTTGGCATGGGCGTGACCGTCTCCTGCTAACAGCGCGTGAAATCACATCGCATGACTACGAATATCGTTAGTCAGTGCTTCACACAATCGATATAATAGGTATTTGAATATAATTTCTGTAAAGACGAAACTAAATTACCGATCTATAGGCTACCTACAAGCGGTTCATCAACATCGGGGTGGCGGCGCGCGAGCGATATTTTATGTTGCGCTAATACGGCTACGGTAACCGCTTCACATCAGGCGGTCCGAATGCTTGTCTCTGCCACCTGATTGAGTATAAAAAAAAACCTTTAGAACAGGATGAGCCGGGTGGAATGGCTCTTACAATGGTTACTTTAGCACTATGGGGTGTAAGGGTTCATCAACATTTTTGAACCAAAGCTATTAACCTCACCTGCACATGGCGTACCCTGCTGACTGACCAACGAGGCTCTGGCGAAAAGAGAGGTATAGATAGCATATTTTTTGACATGCGTGACTGGGGAAGTACCTTCACCTCACAGAATACCGCAGCCAAATAACAATATTAACAATCAGCTTGATAGTTGTTATGTTCCTGCGAGTGAGTGAAGTCCCCAGAAAGAAAGAAAGGAAGGAGTAGGTCGAGGCTGGCAACGGTCGGCGACCCCTTGGTGTTGCTGATCTCCATGGGCGGTGGTGATTGCTATCGATCAGGTGACACACATGTTTGTTTGCCCCGTCACATATAAAAAAACCATGGGTCGCGCGTTTGATCACCGCTCACATCATAGGTACATAGATTTATATGCCTGAACATGTCATTTGGATCTGGGTCTTACCATGTGTATAAATTTTGTAATCAACATTATTTGATCATCACTGACGAGCTCGGTAGTCGAACAATGGCCACTTTGACTCCGAGGTCGCGGATTCGATCCCCGCACAAGACAAACAATTGAGTGCATAAACATGTCTGTTTATCTTAGTCTAAGTATTTTCCGTGTATTATATATATTTACAAAAAAATGTGTATTTAACTATATTTATCAATTATCTAGTACCCATAGTACAAGCGTTAAGATCTTCACCAAAAGCCTAGACAAAATAAGGACCAGCCAACTGATGAAACTTTCCAGAGGCAACATGAGGCTCGTCATAGAAGTGCTAACAGGACACTGCCGACTGAACAGGCACATGACACTAATAGGCGTGAAAACCGACCCCAAATGCCCGGAGTGCATGGATGACGACGAAACAAACTTCCACCTGCTTTCCGAGTGCCCCATGTACTCACGGATAAAATGGGAGACCATGGGGGTGGACACGTTAGACAAAGAAGACCTGGAAGACCTGAAGGTGGAACAGATCGTAAGGTTTTGCAATGAAACAGGTAGGTTCGATGGAACGCCGTGCTTGCCGGATAAACCCACATCCTCCCCAAAAGGGAGGACCAGGGGAAATGGGTGAAATGGCCTCAGGTAAGGTTGATCACCCGCCCGATAGCCGGCGTCCCCGTTGGAAATAATAATAGTACAATCGTTGCTTATTTTGGTACTAGATGACAGTATACATATAATGTGTCCAAAGTGTGTCGATCTGCAAATTTGCTATACTAATATGAGCAGGCGCTATAAAATCGCACCCGCCGAACCGTAGGCTGAGATACGGTTCGGCGGGCGGGAAGATATAAACAAATTGATAGATTCATTCATTTAATTGCATTCACTTCCTTTTCTATATACTCATAAGGTGAAAACAGGCATATGGCCCGCCTAACGGAAAGCAGTTGCCGTAGCTTGTGGACACCTGCAACATCAGGGGCCATCACTTGCGAGTTGCCGACTCTGTAAAAACCGATTCACGCCCTTAAGATTGTACGACTTTTTCAAACTAGAAAAAGATCAAATTTCGCCGTCATCACGTAAGTAATGTTTTGTTGTGTAAGTGGTTCATCAACATCTTTGAACCAAAGCCAACTTCACCTGCACGCGGTGCACCCTGCTGACTGACAAACGAAGCTCTGGCGAAAAGAGAGGTAGGGAGCGTAATTGTAAGCTACCCGACTGGGGAATGTACCTCCACCTCACGGAATACCGCAGCAAAGTAACGGTTCCCTTGAGGGCTGTTGTGTTCCTGCGAGTGAGTGAGGCACCAGAAAGGAAGGAGATGCTGCGATGGCAGCGGGGGTGGCGGAGCGCGAGCGATATTTTTGCTATGATATGATATGATATGTTGCGAGCGTTAATTTGGCTACGGTAACCGCTTCACATCAGGCGGGCCGTATGCTTGTCTGCTACCCGACGTAGTATGAAAAAAATGAGACACATTGACACAATTATTTTGTTTTGCGTCACATGCTGGTCGATTCTATGGAAAGCGCAATAATGCGCGAAACAGTTATAATACATAAATAACTGCGCTTTATAAAATGTATATATTCTCTATCTCATGTTGTTACTGTATTGCAGTAATTATATGTCTACTCGCTGAACACACTTCCCAGTAAAAAGTAATAGCTATCAAGATGACTCAAGTCATCAATAACAATTAATATTAATAAATATTTCTGGACGAATTACACACGGCTATATAGTCCCAAATTAAGCAAATCTTGTACTATGAGCGCTAGATAACTAATAACATATTAAAATCTTTTTTTGTTTTGTAAATACTTAGAATACATAGAAAACACCCAGACCATGACAGACAGACATGTTCATGCATACAAATATTTGTCTTGTGCGGGAATCGAACCTGCATCCTCGGAGTTTACTAACCATTCGACCACCGTGTATTACCTTCTGATGTGACATGTGGCATTACTGACATTACTATCAAAATGGCCAGAAAATTCCCGAGACTCACCGTATAAAAGTTTCGCCTCGGGCAAAATAGTCGAGTCGTGCCTTAACTGGAAGAGATCCCTGGTGGGATAAGTCCGCCATTGTACAAAAATTGTTGATAATACTGTATGTATTACTTTTATAGAACAATAAAGCCGTTACAAACAAACAAGATTGATCAGTGTCCATATACAGAGTATATGACATCTCGCGTGGGACTAAAAGCACTTGTAATTGGTGTACCTTTATTTTTAGAGCCCAAACCCAGCTACATGTGATTCACCCTGTCCGTCTGCAACGAGGGTCCGTCTTGTTAAAGTGTGATCGAACCCGACTGGAGAAGTAGTCACAAAAGATCGTAGACGAATAACTTCATTGAGGGTCGTTGCGTTCTCGTGAGTGCGTGAGACCTCACGTTACGTTTGGTCACCAAACGTAACGAGATGCTACGTTAGCAGCGCCAGTTAGTAGTGCCAACGCATGAGCAATACTCCTTGTATTGCAAGCATCTATAGGCTACGGGTTTCGATCAACAACTATATTAATACAGTTGTTGATTGAAGAAGGGAATATATTTTTTATTTATGTACTATTAAATCTTTGCCATTTAATGATATATAAATAAAAAATACATTCCCATTTTGTAGAAGGTGAGAAAATAAAATTCAAGACTGTACGTCTCAATGATTTATTTATCTAAATTATTATATCTAGGCTTATCGCTCTTTATTTACAGGACTCGCTTATCAAATAGTTATTTGGTATTAAAACATACGAAATAAATGGCACCAGGCATACCATGTTTTACAAAAAGCCATTTCCCAAATCATCCATCACCCAATACTAGAGATAGGCGAGATGCCGGACAATTACGATAATTTTTTTAAGGCCTACTGCTAAACATTTTTAGATGCAATCTTTGGGTTAACTATACACAGAGGGCTTTCAACGTTCTCCGAGTAGGTACAATATATTAATGCTTTCAGTGTGATGTTGGGGCTTCCTCGATATTGTAGCACATCGACTATGTTCGTTAGTGCGCACACAAACGATTTTTATGTGGCGTTACGCAGAGATCGCGTCTCTGATGTGCAGAGGGCGAGGGAGTACCGACAGCATCATGGAAGTTGTTAGAGATAAACCTGACTGCGGCATCCGGAGGAACTGGGTACCCATGTTTAATAAATCTGTAAACTTTTTAAGATAGATTATTATCATAAAGTAAGTTACTCTATTTTTTACAAACACTATATGGATGGTAAATCCGAAATAATTTTATTTTATAAATGCCCTATAAGTACATATAAATTGCCTACTTATGTCTAAAACTGGGCATTTATTGAGCACTTACATGTACTCATTGGGAACTTAACGTAAATGCCCGGCAATTTGACCATCTCTACCACCACAGCCCGTCATAATATAAAATTATTGGCGAGGTAACTAAATAACTCATTATTTACGTAAGTACTTAGTTACTTACTGTTTACTTGCGTGATTTTTTTTTCAGTATAAAAAATATTCGATGTGGAGCCCTATATACTCCCTATAAAAATCAGACTAATAATTTCGAAGATTATCTCGAACAAAAAGACAAACTACAAACGCTTCAATTTTAAAATGCCTATAAGTACTTTCTAAAACTTATTTCTATAATCGCAATATACAGCCATTATAATATGTAGGTACATAAATAAATATTTATTTACAATATTGTACAAATAGTTGTTTATTATTTTTCTGAACGCCTTAGGTCCTTAGTCTTTGCTAGAATTTAGGATCTGCCAAATGCAGGCAATTGAAACGGACTTTTCTTTAAAAATGTAACTTTACAGTTTACCGTGACATAGACGCATATTATAACTTTTACAGTATCGCATTGCATGATTTATGAAAATTACAACGGCAATTAATGCGACCATGAATAAGGGCATGTACATACCTTTATTATTGCCTGACTGACCTATACCTTTATTATTATTTATGCCTGACGTTTCGACCAGGCCGATTCCAATCGGATTTCATGATTGCGAAAATCAAACATCAGCTTGGATTAGTGGCAATTATGTGTAGCTTAGCTGGTAGACACCACGAGGCTTTACCGACGAAGCTAATAATATTTGTCAATAACTACAACCTAACGCCTACAAATAAAACCTAACGCCTATTTTTGGGAATCAAAATATTCGATGGGGATCGGCTGCTTCGGCGGTAGGACCCAGATTGCACCGGCGTCAGGGAGTCAGTTTGTAACCATCCCAGATGCAACCTTGTCGAAACGTTAGGCAATAAAGGTATGTAAATACCCTTATGCATGACCGCATTTATTCCTGTTATTATTTTGGTTGATCAGCAACAACTCACTACTATAAATAGTAAGACATTAAAATAAAGGTTCTGTTCTTTACATAACATACAAGAACATATGACATTGGTGCTCCTTGAAGCACCCTCCGTCAACATTTGTTTATTATTTTCATTTCATTACACAAATAACTAGTAATTAAATTAATAAATAGTAACGTTTTTTGTTTATTACACAAATAACTAGTAATTGGGTGCATTCGATAATAATCTGGATTCAGTAAACAGAACGACGAAATAAGAGAACCGTGAGACAAAAGGATTTTTGATTTTGATTTTGAATAGTAAAACTAATACTGGAACTGCAGACATTTCAATCAGAGCCCCGAATTCACCAATCAGAAGCCCAATTTTCGTAATTTTTCTACGATCGCAGATTGATAGTTGACCGAATCGAGAATGAATTTGTGAATTGATTAAAATTATATACTTGATTTAATTCATTAATTTTGAATGTTGGCAAAGTTGTTTCTTAGTTTGTTTAATTTTCGGTCATATTTCGATATAATCCCACTTAAATTAAATTATGAAGTTACATATTGTGATACGAGAATACCGAATGTGACATTTGTGAGATCGAGACTGGCTCGGAACTGAATTTTGACTACATTTTAATTACAAGACTTGCCCCTCGGAGCTCAATCAACCAACACGACAAAATTGGCACATAAGGTAACTTGGTCGCCTGCATTCCAGCAGCAAGTTATTCAATTAAACATCGACCAAACATGTTTCGTGATTGACTTATGCAGTAATTTATGAGACACAATACTGTCTTGATTGAACATTTTTCCATATTTCGACTTTATCAATTTGCCTTTCTTTCCAGGCGCAGTCACTGCAGCATTACTTTGGCCGACTTTTTGTCGTGCTGATCTGACAAGCCTTTAATTAGTTTCACCGCGGGGTCTGTAATCCAATCTTGCAAGTTAAATTTGACTCACTTCCCAGTGTTCGATTGAGCTGAAATTTGGCACACTCGTTTGGTTCTCGTGACAATGCACTTTTACTTAAAAGTTTAAAAATCTTTTTGTTGTTTATTCTTGATTTTTATAGAGTTGTCATAAGACCACTGTCTTAATTGTAGGTAGATGATATTTTCCTAACTACGAGTATATTATCAACAGCTCCCTAGTGATAAATTATCATTTGAGTGGATGCATTTCACACCCAAATCCTACTCTTTGTAGATCTGTCAATCAGACAAAGATCATTTTTTCCGGCCGGAATGCACCGACTACTTAAACAGGCTTTTTGTATATCTTGACAGATTCAATAATAACTCTGGTGACAAAACAATCGGTCACCTAGTATCGGTCGTGTGAGAGTGCACTTATATGACTTTTAAAACGACCTATTTTGGACCTTACGTGAACTACCCAAGAAACACTCCAATTGGCATTACTACTAATATTCATATTCGTCATAAGAGCACGTCGTCCGCGCCGTCTTGCCGGCCCGTGAGAAGGTAGCTCTGCGAGTTCTTGGCCGTGAAGAGGAACGGCGCGCGCCGCGACGGGCAGCGGAACGACCGCAACAGCACCGGGGGCACGTTGTCAGACTTGTTGCCCACCGGCTCCAGCAGGTTGTTCCACAGCAGATTGGCAGCTGAACCACCAGAGAACATAGGTTAATATGAAGCTTTTTTCCATATGCGTTACAGCTAGGATTTACAAACCCAAGCCGAGTTTAGGTAGATCAACTAATTTGACGTTACTCTTTAGGCTTAATTCGACCTGATTAACCGACTTAACCTGTATTACAACGTATGAATTTGTTTAACAGTAAATATTACTTCGAAAGCCATTGAAATGCATAATAGATATCTATCTAGAATGCTTGTGCTACTAAGTAATTACATAATATAATTTTAAAATTGTGTGACAATTTACAGATTGTAATATATTAGAAATAAGTAAAAAAAAAAAAAATGGCATCTTAGTACGGAGAAATTGTACTCGTTTTTATTGATAAGAGACGACGAGAAAGAACGGACAACTGCCCCCTTACCACCATCTCTTATTGCGATTCAATAATTGAATAGATTGCTTATTCATACCAATGAATAAGCGGCTCTATTCCATTTGAAATAGAGTCGCTTATTCATTGCTATGAATAAGCATTCTATTCAGTTATTCAATCGCAATAAGAGATGGTGGTAAGGGGGCTGAACGGTACATTTACCGATGTTTTAGACCCATGTGTATACATTATTGATACTGCCAAGTAGTAATACGAGTATCGTATATGGATAGTACTGCCGTAAGGTATTTGTATTGAAATTGAAGCAATAGTTATGTAATGATGTAATCCAAAGGACATTTAATTTGGTTTTTGCGATAATAAATTTTGACAATGGTTCTAACATTAAAGGTGTTTTTGAAATGAAATAAACAAATTTTATTATTTTTATGATTACTGCCTTCTAATAATCCATCTGTCAATGTGCAAGAAAAGCAAGAAATTTTAAGTGCGTTGAGGTTTCTTAGCTCGTAGCGGACGCAATATTACGGATGACAAGTTCCACTTATTAGGGTAGTAAAATGCCAATAAAACTTACCTAAGGCATGTCCTTTCTGCGAGAAGTGGAAGCAGTCGTGGGTGATATAGGACTGGTGGATGACCAGCGGCAGCGGCGGCCGCGGCGGCAGCGGCGCGTTGAACAGACGCATGAACGGTTGCACCACCACCGTGAAGTCCTCGCGCACGTCGTAGCGCCCGCTCTCCACCTGGACCACACCACGGTTCATCAATTAGCACAACTTTTAATAACCGAATAAAACTGAGGCTTGGGGCTCAATTGGCTTTTTGATTACAGAAATTTAATTTCGTTTGAAGTTAATGAATATTTCCAGTTTAAACGGTAGAGTGAATTAAATTTGAAGATGATTAGCAGTTGATAGATAGATAGATAATATTTTTATTGGTTTGCTGTTACACTTTTTACTTAAGCTAGAGAAAATACACATACGAGTAATTAAACAAATACAAACAAATATTGACAAATATGGAAAAGTCTAAAGATGCGCATGTGCACCAGCAACACCTATTGGTTGGAGGCTCAGTGACAATTATTGCCCCTATAGGCAAACCACTGCTTTTCAGCTTCCACCTTTAGGAAAATCACTGAATTGCCGAGGGGGCGATTAAAACAGCGCCTGACAAAGAGTGAGACGAAGAGTAAGAAAGTTGAAAGTGTAATTATGTATATATGTATAAGAGTGAATTATGATGAGACGATGAGTGTGTTGTGGGTATGTGTGTCGTTTCAGTGCGATTATGTGATATATGTATATATATTAAGTAGGACTATATTTCATATATGTATTTATGTACCGACAGCTGCCGTGCCACAGTATGCTGAAATCGTTTCTTGCTGACTCATAAGTATCATCTTATATTTAGTTATGAAAGTTTTCTTTGAGTTCAGTTGTCTGAGCGGTGGGGGAATATTGTTCCAGCACTTGGTGGCTTGATGGCGGAAGCTGCCTGTAAATGCAACTGTTCTATGTATCTGTCCTACTAACAGTAATCGTTTGTTGGGACGCATGCAGTATTTATTTGTAAAATTAGAAAATTGTAATTTTGATGACAAATGTTATAATGTCAAACACTAATCCTGCCATATGCAACTGTCTACGAAAGGACATATTTAGCAAAGAGAATTTATTTAAATAAGGGTATATATGACTCCTGGGTGGAATTACAAAACAAAAACGGCAGCAGGCATTTTGTACTCGCTGAATTAGACGCTGTGTCTTAGACAGTAGTCGGGGTCCATATACCAGGTCACCGTAGTTTAATTTAGATAGGATGAGTGATTGATAGGTAGCATACCTTAACACTTTTATACTTTCCACTTTTTACTCCCTATAATTACAATACTGATATGAGCAACAGAAGAATAGTTAGATCAACTTAACTAAAACCTTTTAAACTATTATAAAACCCCCAACTGACCAGGGTCCCTGCAGACTAAACAAGTCTTGAAATTAACTTACGCTACTTAACATACTATTGACAACCGTCTAATATAACATCTACCATCTTCTTCTTCTTCAACGCTTAATCATCCCACTGCTGGGATACGGGTCTCCCTCTCAATCGAAGGTGTTTAGAGCATACTCCCCTACGCTGCTCAACTGCGGGTTGGCGGAAGCCAGAGTTTTCAAACCGCCTAAAGGTCACGACGGCTATTGTCGTCAGATAACAGTTGTTAAGCCAACTTAACGACTGTCATCACGACCGACGGCTTAACGTGCCCTCTGAAGCACGTCTCGAGCTCCAGACAAATAAACGCATCCACAGACAGGCCACAGCTGACGTTGCTTAACTTGTGTGTTCGATTAAACTGACACGCACAACGAGGCCATCGAGCTCCTCATCATCATCTACCTGCAGGAAGTGTAATCTATTTTCGTCCACCTGTAAATGTATCAAGAGATACATCAATATATCAACCCAGCCAGCATGAACTCAATCTTTTGGTAGAGTCGCGACATCCACACAAAGTCGTCTAGTGCGCCACTCTCACGGTGCATGCACAATAGAACGGGTGCATTATGATTCATGAGATACATCAATATATTAGAATATTAACCCAACTTACCAGCATCATCTCGGCCTTCTGGTAGAGCCGCGACATCCGCACCATGTCCTCCAGCTCGCCGCCGCCGCGGTGGAAGCACGCGCAGAACAATGGGTGCATCATGCGGCACATTATCGGTCTTCGAACGCGCACTGACACGGACACGTCTGTGAAATTATGAAATAAAAGGTAGAAAGGGAAATACTTATTAACGTTGCAACTTCATTTATCTCAAATGGACCTCCCCTCAATCGAAGGAAATAGAGCATACTCTATCACGCTACATAATTGCAGGTTGGCGGACGTCAATATTTTCAAATCGCCTCACTAAAGCCGGATGTTGCCTACTTATCTACTAAGTTATATCAAAATCGGACGAGCGATTTAAGAGTAGTAATGCAATATTTATTTTCACGTTAATGTCAATATCTCAAAAACTATCAAACCGATTTCACAATGAACTTAAAACTTGTGTTTGCGTTTACTACCGTACAAGGTCAAAATAGACGTACAAGGTCAAAAACGAAGTCGCGATTCAAGTGACACGTACCTACTACATACAAACACAAAAAAGATACTTTTCTCCGCAAGTCGATTTAGATAGAGGCGTCCGTCGTTTGCTTCGCTCGCTTGTTCAAATTTTTGTTTTGGTTGCGGTCTTCTGTAATGAAGTACTGTCCTAGACGAGCTCGATATATCCTGTCTTTTGTTCGCCAGACCCTCGTTCGTCCAGAGTGTCGTTGTAGTCGACAGAATCGACCAAGTGCTGATAAGCACTTTTGGCTTTGACTATAAAAGTAATAGTTCACTTCACCCTTACTCTATTACTTCACCTAATCACAGTTCTCAGAGGTATATCTGTGGGGTATACTGAGCTGGACATACTTCGGAAAGCTTCGAAGCTTTCAAATCAAATCGTCTATCAATCTCTTTATTGAAATTACCCCGCCAAGCTGGCTAAATATAACCGGGCTAAGGATAACGAAGTTATTGTGCATGACTTTTGTTTTGTGGGGTGCAAGGCGCTCATCGCATTCTTTAGAATCTAAGTCAACCTCACCTGCCCATGGTGCGACCCCGCCGACTAACTAACGAGGCTGTGGCGATAGTCGCCAACCTGCGCAGCTTGGTGACTTATAGGCAATCACCCTAATGACTGGGGCACTTACATCCCTGACATACTTACCTAAAACGGGCACCAAGTTAACTATAGTTCTGGGTAGGTGGGTATGTAAGTAGTCCAGTGCTTTGGCTAGTTTCCTGGCATGAGCGGCTGGAGACCACGCCACGGGAGATATGCACGAAGCTGAGCAGATGTCGTTGGCTCCCAGGAACACCGTGATCATCTTCCAGTCGTTGGCTATATCGATGTCAGGCGACGCTCGCATCCGAGCTACTATTATCTACAAAACACAATTGAATCAAATTAATCAACCTATCTGTATTTTTTTTTTTTATACGACGTCGGGTGGCAGACAAGCATACGGCCCGCCTGATGTGAAGCGGTTACCGTAGCCATATTAACGTTTGCAACATAAAATATCGCTCGCGCGCCGCCACCCCCGCTGCCAACGCAGCATCTCCTTCCTTTCTGGTGACCTCATTCACTCGCAGGAACACAACAACCTTCAAGGGAATCGTTACTTGGCTGCGGTATTCTGTGAGATGGAGGTACATTCCCCAGTCGGGTAGCTTACAATTACGCTCCCTACCTCTCTTTTCGCCAGAGCTTCGTTTGTCAGTCAACAGGGTGCACCGCGTGCAGGTGAAGTTGGCTTTGGTTCAAAGGTGTTAATGAACCACTTACACCCCTTAGTAGACATTGTATTAAATTTTTTATACCACTAGAGTGGTAAACAAGCGTACTACCTGCCTGACGGAAAGCAGTCATCGAAGGACTCTATGGACGCAACACCAGAGGCAATACTGACGCGTTGTCACATTCATCATTATCATGATCAGCCTGATTCTATCCACTACTAGACATAGGTCTTCCCTAATGCCTTCCATCATATGCGTTACTCCGTTCCACCATATGTGTTACTGCATTGTAACATAATAATTTCACTGTAGTCTGCAAAATCGTAAAAATGCGGACGAGTATCTTTTATTGATTGATTGATTTTATTGTCTTTTTATATAACATAAACTTAAAGCAAGGCAGATCACATGTGATGAATGAATAGTTAATTAGTTGCACATTTCTAAACCGTGTTGATGTAGAAATTATTCAGATCTCCATTGGCAGCAAATAAACGTACGACAGTATGTAAATGAGAGACAGGTATGTAAATACCCATATGCATGATCGCGTTAATTCCCGTTCTTGTATTTCATAAACGTACGACAGGTCTGAAGATAAGTCACCACATTCCACAGTAACAGCACAAATACTTAGTCTTGGAATGAGCAGAATAACAGACAATTCTGGAGTGGGTATGGCTGACTTGGCCGCCCACCTTCACACCCCTAGGTGTACCTCAACCTTAACCCTAAGATATGCCCTTCGTAGTGTTCTGAAAAAAACCCGTACTGCCAAATTAGTTCTGCCTGAATTATTGTGGTATATCTACCTCTTCAGAGAAGGTATTTATGTCATAGAACGAGCCTCTAGCGAAAACAGAAGGTAGGGCATAATGTATTTTTTAAGCTGCTCGACTGGGGAAGTACCTCCACCTCACAGAATACCGCAGCCAAATAACAATTCCCTTGAGGGTTGTTGTTGTGTTGTGTTCCTGCGAATGAGTGAGGTCACCAGAAAGACAGGAAGGAGTATAGGTTGGCAACGGAACGGCGACCCCTTGGTGTTGCTGATCTCCATGAGCGGTGGTGATTGCTTTCCATCAGGTGACCCACATTTGCCCCCCCTCTCAGATATAAAAAAGATAAATATAAGTAAACTTCAATACAGTATAGCTAAGAACACTTCACCCTTGACACTTCGACCTTTGTCCCGTTCTTATGCCGTAAGTAATAAAAGTTACAATCGCATTGTAACTGTTTGGCAGTACATGATCCGCTTTTAGCTGTACAAAACGAGATAGAGCCGACAAATGAGTTCTAGTTCAAAGTCTTATTTTCTTACGTTTGTGCGTAAACGTTTTTTTTTTTTTTTTTTATATCTTTTTTTTTTAAAGGGGCTTATATCTGTTCTAGATATGCCAGCCCCATCGTACCCTAATCCAAGAGACTCAGTGATGAGATGCGGTAATTAAGTTAAAAAACATTCTTGCCCTCACTGATGTAGGATTAGTCAATATACATTGAGCCAATCCTACATCGTTGATGTTCAATTTTAATTTTCTCATCAGTGAATCTCTGTTTTGTTTGTACTTGACACATTCCATCAACAAATGTTGGACATCCTCTATAACCCCACACTCTTCACAATTAGGCGAGTCAGTTTTTTTCATGAGGAATCCAAATTTTCTTGATGGATAGTGTCCCGAACGTAGCCTCATTGCTAGTTTTATAGTGGTTCTTCCCATTCTTATATTATCGAACCACGGTAGACGAAGAGGTTGGTCTTGTATGGTCTTATACCAAATTCCTTTTTCTAACGATCGTTGGTCAAAATATTCTTTCCAATTACAGTAAACTATTTTTTTGAATTTTGTAAATATTTCTAAATAATGCGGCGCAATATCTAATTCTAATCCTGTTAAAATGGCTAATTTTGCTAAACGGTCAACCTCTTCGTTACCTCTTAAACCTATATGTCCAGGAACCCATTGCAATCTCAGAACAGTATCACTTTGATTAAGTTCGTCCAATATTGTCAAAATATTATAGGCTATCGATACGCCTCTGTTTCCAGAGGCGCACTGAGCCAAGTGCTGAAGCGCACTTCTACTATCTGTAAATATTACACATTTTTTAATTCCTTGATTTTTTACATATAATACCGCTTCTAAAATTGCAACTAGTTCAATGGACATCACTGATAAGTATGAATCGACTTTAAATCCCTTCGATACACCTCTAGTACAATCAAAATATGCAGCACCCGCTCCACTAGTACTCTTTGACCCATCAGTATATATCATGTGCCAACTAAGATAATGTTCATGAACTTCCTCGACTACTTCGAACATAAGAATATTAGGGTCATACGATGCTTTGGCTCTTTTAACTGAATTTAGATGCAAATGAATATTATTTTGAACATTAATATACAGGGAGCTTTCGAATTATCTGCCAGGAGAGAAAAGGGGGGTAGTATTACGTATGCCGATTTCGATGGTAAATGAAATTTGTGCACCAAGTGTTATTTTTTTTCTCTTAGGAAATAAAATCGCATCATAATAAGAATAGTTTACTTTGTATGAACCATCCCTATGATAATAACAATATGACGCAGTCTAGACGTCGCGGTCAATGCGCCCGGACATGACACGTGCCGAAAGACTACGCGCGCCGCTCCGCCGCCGACAGTTCAAAATGCTTTCCGAATCCCGCGCGGTAACGTCAAAGTTTCCTCAATCGCCGGCGCCGCCCTTTGTAATCGCCGCGCCGCGCCGCGGCCGCTTTGCACCGATGTCTATCGCCCTCCCGCACGCTCCCCGCGGCGCGGCGCTCGCGTCGCGAGAAAGAAGGAAGAAAGGATTCGATTCAAGGAAACAAAACAAACAGTTTTATCTGAGATTCGTCCGTGTGTTGACGTAATCATGTCTGGACGCCGCGCCGCAGTTTTACGAAAAGTTGTACGTTGTCGCGAGTGTACCGCGTTTGTTCGTACTACGAACAAAAGTTTGGTGTGCGAGTGAGCCATCACACAATCCTCGATGTTGTGTATAGGTTCCGGGAACGTGGACAGTTTGACCCGCCTCCGGTGGACGAGAATAGACCTCGATCAGTTCCAGAATACTTACTTAATGTACTTGTGTATAAAACGCCAAGGTGTGCAACAACTTTGTAAATTAGTGGCTAATTGCGATTTTGTGTAAATAAGTTGAATGACATTTTAAACACGCCAAGTTATTGTAGAACATATTACGTGATTGCATTATTTTTAATAACTAACATCGTATCGTATTTTTATGATGTTTCCAAACAAACACATACATTATTACATTAATTTGACAGTCGAAAACATGTGTTATTAAGTTCAATGACCTTGTTAAGAACGATCATCTGCTTTCATGTAAGTGTATGTTATTTATTACCTACTTATGTTCAGTTTTACATTTGATTACATTTTTTTAGCTATCCTATTTTGATTACAACGCATTTTAATGAAAATATGAAATTGGGACTACGCGCCCTACGTACAGCTGTTGTTGTTATTATCGACACATCATCTGATAGCGCGGAATGTGTTATGCTCTATGAAACCAGTTCATTGACTTCGTTATTTATTTTTTCAAACTTTAATAATGATACTGGGACACCATATTTCTTCACTAACGTAACAAGTAGGCTTAATACTATCTCCAATTTAAATCCTGGCTAATACGAAAAAAGCACCTTATATGTAACCCAAGTAATTAAACGAAACATGTCCAGACACGGCGATGAATAAATATTGTTTGTTTTCGTATCTTCATAGCATATTGTAACTAGTGGTTTTTTCTTTTTTCCCCAATATCTGATGTGACAGAGAGCACTAAGTTCATCAATTAAGGCCACGCTTACATTGTCCGACCAAGATTGACATCTTAAACAAAACTTGTACGCTAAATACAATCTTCTTATATAAAGAGGAGGTATACTGAGTTCACTTTCCATGACGTGGATAGGTGAGCTTCTTATAAATCCGCCTATAACCCTCAAAGACTGATTTTGAATTTTGTCCAGCTTATACAGATGTGTTTTCGCACTATTGTCGTAGAGAAAACAACCATAATCTAGTCTGCTTCTCACCAAGGCAATATATAATTTACGAATGTGTGTTTGATGTACACCCCAGGATGATCCTGCTAATACTTTTAATAAATTCAAAAATTTCGAACCTTTTTCACTAATTTCGTTAATGTGCTTTGTCCATAGCAGTTTTTTGTCTAACCATAAACCTAAGTATTTAATACAATCCGTTACAGATAGCAAACGATCATTTATTTTTACCCTAGGGCGAAACTGTTTACGACTTCTACTGAATATGCACATTTTTGATTTACTATCAGATAATTCCAGACCCAGGTCATCCAAAATAATTCTGATAAAGTTCAATGCTATTTGAATTTCAGTTTCGCATACTGTCATATTTTTATTACTAATATATAAAACAAAATCGTCGGCATACTGCCCTATGGTAACATTTTGAATTTGTTTACATATTTTATATGTAGCTATATTGAAAAGAAGCGGAGAAATAGGATCACCCTGTGCAAGACCTCTATTAGTCCATCTAGTTAACAATGACCTGTCATGATTGTTATTTTCCATAAACAAATGTCTTTCAGTAAGGAATGACCAAAGATAATTGCATATATTTTTACCAACTTTTATTTCATGTAATATAGTTATAAGTTTGTCTATTAATATATTATTGTAAGCATTTTCAATGTCAAGAAAGCATGCTAGGGTTGAATATTTTTTAGCAAATCCTATTTGAATGTAAGTAACCAGTCGCGCTAGACAATCCAAGCAAGATTGACCTCTTCTGAATCCAACAGTATTGGTAGAAAGTATAGAACTTTTCTCTATATACCATTCCAATCGTTTCGCTATCATAATATGAAGAATTTTACATAGACATGATATAAGGGATATGGGTCTTAGTTTTGGTTCTACGCTATTTGCGTATCCTTGTTTAGGAATCGGAATAACTTTAATATTACGCCATTGTTGTGGGACATAACCAGTAGAGTAAATGGAATTATATATGTCCAATAAAAATCGCTTCGCCTGATCAGGAAGATTAAAAATCATTGAGTAAGTTACCTCATCGTCACCAGGCGCCGTATCTATCTTTTTTAAACAATTTTCTAATTCCTGGATCTTAAACTTCAAATCTAATAATATATTTTCATGTATGAAAGATGGCTTATTTAAATATTCAGCTTTAGGTATAAAGTCGGGTGCAAGTGAAATTGTTTTTAGCAATGCTAAAAAATGTTATTTCATGCGGAATTGCACTCATTAAAACATTAATGTTTCATAGAATGCACTAATCACGCATGTTTACGACCAGTCAGTCGCAATTTCGACGAAATGGCCACATTGTGTGTCGAAAACGCGGTCTTCATTCACATGCTGAATATTAGGTCATCATAATCATCAACCTGTCTGTATCTACCGACTGCTGGATATAGACCTTTTCCAAATACGATCCACCGGCTTCAGGCATTCAGTCGAGTTCAGCCGCATTCTTGACGTTATCGGACCGTCTAGGAGGGTGACCACCGCTTCGCTGTCCCACGCGCTAGGTCTAGACTCTGCACTAGGTTATGAATTGTGGACAACGCAGAGCGGAATAAAAAAAAATACAACTATCTTCCGATCGCGGCTCCGCTTCCATAGCCTTCGTGAGAGTATTCTATAAGTAACCTTCTCCAATCTTCGTAAGAAGGTACTATGCGCATCCTACTACCAAATTTCAGCATAATTAGTTCCCACTTGAAAAGACTCTTTGACTAACCGATTGTGCGGTTAGTCAAAGAGACATTAAGTTTTATAATATGAACAAGTATGCATAGATTAGTTTTATATTATTTTTAGATATGAACACAAAGGTGGATGATCTAATTTGAGAAATGTCCTACGTACTTTAGCTTGCTTGAGTGCATCTTCATCAGACGCGACCGGGAAAGCCACGTTGAAGCGAGCGTTCTTCACCAACCACTCCCCGGTGCCGGTGGAGAAGCCACGGATGCCTGGGTTGAACTCCTTCAGGATATTGGGCAGAGTGAGGAACTCGCGCCAAGTACGGTCACCGCCTGGAAAACAACGAATACTATGATAAAAAAAACCCTTATAGTTATGTTTTTGGGGTGTGAATGAATCTTTTCGAACATTAAAGTGACTACTTTTATTTGTACAGTAGTGGGGAATAAACAGGGTGGAAGGCACTGGAGCGTTTTATATATCCTGTCGGGTACCAAACAAACATATTGCCTACCTTATGTAAAGCTGTTATTGTAGCGTATATGCGTCAAAATCAGAGAGGTGAATATTTTACTTCGGACCAAGATTTTGTGTAAAAAATAATATTATAACACTGAGATACACTTTTAAATATAAAGCTATCTTACACAGGTATTTGCATTTTGCGTAATTATTTTTAGTAGTAATGTTTTAATCTATTTTTAAACAAAAATATGCCCAAACAATAATTTCATAAAACGTGTCCTTAATGTTTCGTAATTCAGATATGTTGAAAAAGTACACGAAGAAGAATATAAATCGCGCTTTCACGTTAGCTTTGAATAGATATTATCAAAATAATAAAATAACGATAAATTTCTTTAAAATTATTTATTTTTTTCATATTCCAGCTAAAGTTGTCTGACATTTATCAAATCACTTCGTGAACGCAGTTAATATTTATCTATGAAAGTAAGAAAAATATTACGTCGATGATGTTGGTGTGCAACAATGTAGTCCATAAGGTAACATAAACGGTTTTCGATATGTTTTTGGAAATAAGTATATATTTTGTTTTTCTATTAAGTACCGTTTAATTCGTTGTTTTTCTAGCGTACCTTAATTCCTTGTCATTGTAGAAACGCTGTTTGTTCAGTTGCTTTTTACATAATTCTCAAAAATTGTATAATGTGCTTGTAAATAAACTCTAAAACTACCATTCACAATGCAAACAGAACCCGTGAAGTAAAAACCTTTCGAAAATAATAATAATAATAATCCGACCCTCTTCTGTAATAGCCCGGTATTAATTTCACCCAGATCTCATCTCCATAGCCCATTCATTTTCCATCACACTTCGCAATAGTCTCAACGCCTGCCGAGACCTGCTCATGGGTATATCGTTCCATTGACATATCCTGGAGCGGGTCACGGCGGGCGTACAACATTACATCAAACTTCTCAAAGGGGCCTCTGCGCGTTGGATCCATATCCCCGCGCACGCCTATCAAATGACCGGGCTTGACCCGTGATTTAAGAGAGATAATAATAATAACTTTATTTCAGATAATTAAAATCCATACATAACCAATTCATAATTACATAATTTTTTAAATATTGTAACGAATTAAATTTTGTACACAGCTCAGTTCTATTAAAATATATAATTTAATTTAATAATGGAATTGAATGTCAAAAAATAATTTATGCAATGTCAAGTGTAAGAAAAGTCAGTCCGTGAACGGCCCGCCCGCTCGCGTGACAAACGTTCCCGAAATGACATTTGGTATATGAAATAACACTTTAAAGTATTTAAATAGCTTATTTAAGTTGAAATTTTGTTTAGGGTATCAATATAATATAAAGTAACGTGAAAGGCGACAAATATTAAGAAAAAAATATATTAAAATAGGAAAGTTCAAGATCCCAAAGATACTATATAAAAATAACGATTTTAGTCAGTCTTACTCAGTCGAGTTTTTTATTATGTTCATTATTTTTTTTATAATAACTTTAAATCACGAAAATAAAAAGTAAGTAAAAGTAAATGGCTAACCACGATTGAGTGGAAGTGACTCACTACGATCTTTAGAGCCAAAGTCAACGTGGTGCACCGTGCCGACTAGCGAAAGAGGCTTTGGCGAAAGCCACATAGGGTACACCGTATTTGTAAGCTGCCCAACTGGGGAAGTATCTCCACCTCACAAAATACCGCTGCCAAATAATAATGCCCTTGAGGGTTGTAGTATTCCTGGGAGTGAGTGAGGCCACCAGAAAGGAATATAAATAAAAGAGTTGCTGCGTTGGCAGTGGTGGTGGCGGCCGTATGTTTGTCTGTCAACCGACCTGGTATAAAATAATATTAAAAATTTGTACTCTTAAGTAAATTTGTATTTATTGATATATAAATCACATGTCACGGTGTTTGTGGTGGCACTCCTCCGAAACGACTGGACCGGTTATTATTATTTCTTAAATGTATATTTGGTAGGTATGAGAATAGATCGAAAAGTGTATATATTATTAGCTCTAAAATAATTTATAAGGCAGACCAACGTTTGCCGTGTCAGTTAGTCTTTGAATAAAACTTTACAGACATGGATGATTTATCCATTTAGATAAGCACCTCTTCTTACTAACTTGAGAACTTATTTGACTAGAACAAATCCTACAATAGAGCTCGGCGTAAAGCCAATAACGTTTTATGACACGGTTTGATCTAATATTGCAATAAGAATTGCAATATTTTTTTTAAACAAACAAGCAATAAAAAAGGATTGCAATATTTTTTTTAAACAAACAAGCCTTGAATACTGCAACCAATTAGAATACTGGGTCATAAACAAAATAATAGTGAATATTAATAGATTATGGACTGCTCAACATTGAAAGTAGCTATTTACACTTTTACTTTCGTACAATCAAGGCAAAGTCGCATGCTGAAGCTACTATTGCCAAGGTGATCTACGTGCACCTAATATGTTTAATTTTATCAACCTTATTCTAAATAGGCATATCTTCAATCGAAAGTATTAATTTTCATTTTCATTTTATCCACTAAAATCACCTGCGCTTACTGTGTGTTACCTTGTGACTCTTGCAATCATAAAGTTAATATACCTACTAAGTAATATACGTATATTGACTATTAGCTTGCGCTCGCGGCTTAAAATAATTTTCAAAATCGGTTCAATAGATCTAGAGATTAGCCTCTACAAACTCACAAGCTTACAAACTTTACCTCTTTGTAAAATTAGTATAGATAACTAGGTAGAGTAGATGACTATATTATAAAAAAATACTAATGTTTGCTTCATTAAAACAAATAGCATAAATGCAGAGATCATTTATGATATTTGTTAATTTACACATATTTGTATGTTTGTGTATAGTACGGATGTTTTGGAGCTCCGTAACCGAAACTATCGGATATCCGAAGTAAAAATCTATCCGAAACCGTAACCGAAACCGATATAAAAGTTTCGGATAATTTCGGATAGAGGCAGAATCTAAATGAAACACGTTTTGATAGGTTTTCGCGGGTCAAGACGACATATTAACTATGTCGTTCGACACTTGCATCTTTTATCTACATAATTAATTATTATGTAGATAAAAGATTTTGCCCATGTCTGTAAAAAAAATTAAGAGCCCTATTACATTTGCACGCTGACGAGCTGTCGCGCAGTACTAAACCCGCGAAGGCCGCCGGTGCATCGTTTTTTGTAGTCATTTTGAAGTTATATTTATCATTTTTATTGAAATAAGGTAATAAATTCATGCTACAAAGTTTATTCATAATGAAGTAACAATTATTCTCGTATAAATTTTGCTCAATAATATTATCGTTTATTCAAGAAATTAACAGTTTACTTAACGCGATTTTCGAAGTTTTTTTGATTAAAATAATGTTTTTTTTTCTATATTAAATCAATGATATTTCAAAATTCCGAGGCCGCTATTTACTATACGACTATATAACAAATAACATTCTATTTTTTTTTATTTAATTTGTTTGGAACAATCCAAGAGCTCAAAATAGTGAATTTTATGAAAATCTTTCTCTGCAATTTTGGATTTATTTAAAAAGTTAAGCAAAATTTACAAAAAGCGAGGCCACTACGTACTATGCCAATAGCTGTTCTGTACTATTCAATAAGTCAACATTGTTAATGTATTTTTGTTTCCGAGATCAAGAACGCCAAAAGTGGACATTTTACGCAAAAATCACAGTCTTAATGTAATATGGCTCTTAAAGTCCATTCTATTATGACAGACGATACTCACCACTTGACATTAAGTAATATATGATATAATTTTTATCCTTAGTCCAAAAGTTGCTTCTTGTGATTTACTGATTTTGGATTCACTTGAACCCGGTTTCTTTTTTTTTTTAAAGATACCTTGTATTAAAATTTTCCTTTTACAATTCCTAAAAAAAATAACATCCGTACCTGAAACTATCCGTAACTATCGGATAATCCGGAATAATTTCATTTCCGTAACCGAAACCGATTTAATATTATTTACATATCCATAACCGTATCCGAATCCGAAATTTCATCATCCCTGGTATAGAGAAAATTCATAACATCCCTGGTGTAGAGTACTACTCAGTACTCTTCCAGCTTTTTGTATGTTACGAATTTTAATTATAAGTAAAAACAGGACTTCACTTGAGTAGCCTAAAACAGCGAAGCCAAAACCACACCTCCGGCTACTCCATACAAATGTCGTGACATAAGCAATGACTTCTGTGCAAAACGGGAATTGGCGGGAATGCTTGCCGTACTACACAGTATACAGTGCCTGTTCCAGATTCGTCTCAAAACAAAAGAAGCCATACTGTACGGTACTTTTTTTTTTTTTATACTACGTCGGGTGGCAGACAAGCATGCGGCCCGCTTGATGTGAAGCTGTTACCGGAGCCATATTAACGCTCGCAACATAATATATCACTTGCGCGCCGCCATCTCCTTTATTTCTGGTGACCTCACTCACTCGCAGGAACACAACAACCCTCAAGGGAATTGTTATTTGGCTGCGGTATTCTGTGAGGTTGAGGTACATTCCCCAGTCGGGTAGCTTACAATTACGCTCCCTACCTCTCTTTTCGCCAGAGCTTCGTTTGTCAGTCAGCAGGGTGCACCGCGTGCAGGTGAAGTTGGCTTTGGTTCATAGATGTTGAGGAACCACTTACACCCCCGTAGGTACGTAGTACTATTACTTTTACTATGCCATAACTAAGTATTTAATACATGTTTAATACAAAATAGATTAATACATTTAATAACAACAATATTAAAACTAACCTGCACACCATGAAACTCCTCTATATTCAATAATAGCTCCCAGTGCAAACTCCTCGAGCGCGCCGCTGCCAGCCACGAGTGAGTCGCCGATAGCCGCGACCACGTCGATGTCCCCCGGCCTCAGCCTGTGCACGGAGGTCGGGGGCGTAGGGCTTCGGCCCCAAGCCACCGCATCAGCGCAGGGGAACGGCATCGACTGAGGCAGGGTACGTTGGCGGCGGATTTGGGACTTTCGCACCGGGTATCGCAGGAACCACTGAAATAGAACAAATATTGGTTTTATTGCGGAAAATATTTTTTTACAACTGTTATTGAAACATTAGGGATGCTGTCTTATGGCTTTAGGTAGCTTCATTTAGACCCTAATCCAAACCAAACTACTCCGATTTCATGAAAATACAGAAGTTCTTTCTCTATTTACATTTTTATCAAACCTTTGATATCATGGAAACCCTAGTACATTAATGATATGGCCAAACGCAAATTGACATATCATCAAACGTTGACGTTTAAACAATATGACCAGTTTTAGCTGACTATGTCATGAAGTACAATCATTTCATGAAATGGCCAACCATATCATGATGTGATCAATTTTAAGACATGGCCACGACATATATACGGATTCGTATATTATTTTGTATTTTTTTATGTAGATAGAAAGCCCAAGCCCAAAACTTCTACTCGTAGGCCTTAAATTACGTAACAAAAAAATGACAAACAAGTACCAAATTCTGCATAAAATTTCATTATAAAAACATCAATGGCGCATTGTCAACTTAAAATAATACTAAAAATTTAATTAAAACAACAGTTGTTTTAATTAAATTTACAGGTTTTTATACAAGTTTTTTATTGCCTTAAATACCAACTTTAAAGTTATTCTAAATTAATTCGATCACAATCGGGTCACACGTCTTTTTGTTTTTGTAAACTTATTGTATACACCCATTTAATGGGTTTATCTCAGAATTAAAAAAAAATAGTGGTGAAAGCCGTTCAAACCATAGATGCGTAATCCATGTGACCTGGGCCACTGACCCACTGCATTACGAGCAAATAAACCGCCTTTTTTCACAAACCTACCATTATGACTCTACTAAGCCCAATGCGTATGCGTCTAGTAGTACCGTGGAAAATTTTTAAATTAGGCCTTTGTTGTGCACATACAAATTTGATTATTTTTTTTTTGTTTAATGTGTCGATACATAATGATCTTTACGTAGGTCACACTAAAAGTTCTGCGTAACTTAAAAAAAAACAACATGTTATAACCAAAATATTATTTTTATTGCTTTTTAAAATACTCTCTTTTATATTTTATACATTTTTTCATGCGATCGAACCATTTTTTAAAACAGGAGGACCACAGATCTGAAGGCATGTTTTCTACGTGCTGATTGAACGCTATCACTGCCTCTTCGGAGTTGGTAAAAGTGAAACCTCTCATAAAATCTTTGATTTTGGGGAAAATACAGAAATCACAGGGTGCTAGGTCGGGGCTATGTGCAGGATGGGTGACGAGTTGTACTTTTTCGGAAGCTAAAAATGACTTTGTTTTGTTGGCCGTGTGTGAAGATGTAGGAGAACGCGGCTTTTTGGTCGTCTTTCGCGAACTTTTTCTAACACCCTGGGTAAACAAATGGTAGAATACCACTCGGCATTAACACTCTTTTGATCTTCAAGTGGAATTATGCAGATGGGACCCGTAGCTGAGAAAAAAAACGCGATCAGTTATTTACCAACGTTTCTCGCCTGCCTCAGTTTTGTTGGTCTGTTCTCATTTTCAAACACCCATTCACAAGATTGCTGTTTTTTTTCGGGTTCAAAACAATAAATCCACGTTTCGTCTCCTGTGATAATGTCATAAACAGCATTAGAATGTCCGTGGTCGTGGTCGTGGTTCAGTAGCATCTGTGAGCACTATTCCACGCGAGCCCGCTTCTGCTCCGCTGTCAGTTCATGAGGGATCCAACGACAACAAAGTTTCCAAACTTTTAATTCTTCGTGTAAAATTTTCTGAATTTGACTCATATCAATCCCCAATAGTCCTCGAATTATCTCATAGTTAATCCGCGGGTTTTCTTCAATTAGCCGCTAAACAGTAGCCACATTATTTTCGTTGACGGCAGTTGAAGGCCGCCCTTCACGAAATTCGTCATGTAAAGAAACCCGACCTCTCTCAAATTCAGCAAACCATCGCCTCACGGTGCTTAAACAATGTGCTTCTCTCCCAAAAGCATTTTGAAGACGAGCGGCACAGTCTTGCGGAGAGAGAGAGAGAGAACTTTTAAAATCATAAAAAAATCATCGCTCTAAAATCTTTTCGACTTAATTCCATTTTCGTTGCGTACGTAGAACTGTGATGTGTGATAAAAAACAATTGACAAATGATTTTCCGCCAATTTCTTTTTTATTACTAAGAAGGTTGCAAGTCTTTTCAAATAATATAACATTCGAAATTAAAATAGTTCCGATTAGCTTGAAGTGCAAAACTTTTAGTGTGTCCCATGTACATGTGATGACAATGTGTGGCGTAGAAAAATGGCCAGATAGCACATCGTTAGAAATACAAATTCATCGGAAATAATGTTATTATTAAACAATGCATAGAACCGTGTTAATCAATCGCCAAAAATAACATAAATTAATACAAACAAAAAATAAAATAAAATAAAATACGAAAATACAATGTCGGAAAGTCAAAGTTTACCTTACATTTTAATTACTATGATGTCAAAAATAATGTGAAAACGCGGCCTTAGAATCAGCAAGCTGAAGTGCCAGTGAGCCGGTCACATCTACCGACTCAGCGATGGCAAATGGAGAAGGCCCTAGAGTGAAAGCCGAGCACGAGACGATGAAGTGATGAGTGTTCAAACCTTACCACCATCCTCCTCCCTCCACGTACACACCACCATCCTCTAGAATCTAGAGGAAGGAGGAGATCATCTAGAAACTAGATGGACTAACACAAGTCTCTACTTTTTACATCCATGCAGAAAGCGGGTATCACAAATGGTATAAAACGTTAGGGTATTCCTATATCCCGACATAGATACAGCCTGATGATGATGACGACTGTCTATTGTTTTAAATTTGCAATAATGACGTCACCCTCAATGACAAAGTTACTCAAGTTGGCAAGTGTAAGTAACGATGATAGAACTCGATGCGCGTGCGTGCAATGCGCGCTGTGCTGGCTGCATATCAATGAAGTTATGTCACGATGACAGCTCAGTTACATCGCCTTGGACGCAGTCTGCGAGGTCGGGAAGGCGACAGGGTGAAAGCGAATTAATGAATGGCAAATTGTTATGGACAGATATCGCTCAGATGGTAACTGCAAAAATGTAGAAATAACACGAGGCGGTCAGGCGAGACCCAGGATTCAATGCACTTAACTCAGTATGTGCTTACTCTCCGTATGGGCTCAAATATGGGCAGTCAAATTCTAAAAGCTTCATCATCATCAGATCATTTTAGTCTCCACTACAGGGCACTACCCTCACTCATCCGTCCCTGACAGAAGGAGGATTTGGCCTACACTCCCGACGCTGGTCAGACGGGTTGGGGAGACCTGATCGATGTTTTGTAATGTATTTCCCTTAGTCGCCTTGTACGACATCCACGGGAAGAGACGGAGTGGTTCTATTCTAGTCTGCCGGAAACCACACGGCCAAAAAGCCTCTTACTCCTACTAATTTCTGAATGATTAAAGTCGTTGTGAGTGCCAAGGAAGCCGTAGTCTTGCCCCCGGGACTGGGACTTCATTATTCATTGCCTTTTTGGTGGTTACCGCTGTTAATCCTGGCTACATAGGAGACACAGTGGTGGGAATGTGTGGTGGTCCTACGTCCTGTTATTCGTAAGGGCGCTATATCAGGGCTGTCCATTACATATACGATTGCGAGGCGTTACAAATTATTAAATAGATTAGAGAGCCGCAGAACCAAACACCTACTCTTAAAATTTTTGAAGAAAAGATATATATACAGGGGTTATAATAGACCGACTGCACGCGCATGCATAATTACTTAGCTGTTTTTAAAACATTAAAAACAGCTATTAACTTTGATGTACTGTAGCGCGGTAAAAACCGGTAAACCATACCTTCACCTCACAGAATACCAGAGCCAAATAACAATTCCCTTGAGGATTGTTAGGTTCGTGCGAGTGAGTGAGGTCATCAGAAAGGAGGGAGTTGCTGCGATGGTAGCGGGCGTAGCGGCGCAACAGCGATATTTTATGTTGCGAGTGCTATACTACTATAAAAATAAAACAAAAACACATCACCACAAATATAGGCCGCGGGCCGAAGGGCTATATGATTGCAGCCCCCGTGGTAAAGTATAAGTAATAGTTTACATACCAGTGGTACAACAAATTACATGCAATGTGCCAAAAAATTAACCACTCTAAACATGTAGTCGATCGTTCGTTTAAGGCTCAGTTTTAGTACAAACAAACTACTACAAAGGCGCCGCTCTTTGCATATGTAATGAAGATGGTTCCGAGTTATTTGGCACGCAATGTTGGCACGTGACACTTCGATAGCACGTGAGATAGTACGTTCGCGTTATTGCAGTAAAAAAGGTCCGTTTAATTGAGAGTAATAAAGAAGGTCAAGGATAACAGGGACTGGATTCCGCCACTAGATCTATAGAAAGACCAAAGCAATGATGTTTTGATTTGGGACGGGCCCGGAGAACGTACCCGAGTTAAAATTGTATGGCTCGGTGATAGAGGTTGTGCCAGACTTTAAATATCTTGGACATATCCTGACAGGAGACTTAAGTGACGACAGGGACATCGAAAGGGAGCGTGTCGGGCGCTCTCGGTTCAGTGTAACATGATCGCACGCTGATTTGATAGGTGTGAAAGTGGGTTAAAAAAGACATTGTTTAATGCGTACTGCTTATGCTTCTACACCTGCCAACTCTGGGTAAATTTTAAACGTAAGATATGGAAATGCTTTGAGAGTACAGTGTAATAATGCCTTTCGTGCCCTCATGCGCCTGCCACGATACTGCAGTGCCTCAGGCATTTTTGCCGAGGCGAGAGTGCCTGTCTTCTTCGCCATTGTTAGGACGCCAATTGCTTCTTTCTGGGAAAAAAATCATTGTTCTCAGAATGTATATTGAGTGCTGTATTTATAATAAGGATTTAGTTAGATAGTCCCATATACAGACACTGGCTTTTAGTTCACCAGGGGGAGAACAAAAAATGAAAATAACAAATGTTATTTTATGTCGATTATATTGAATAGTATTGTTTTGTAATTTTAATGACTTAAATAAATATATATTATTATTATTATATGATAGCACACGTCGTGACCTATAAGGGAGACCGGTATCTTGTGGTGGTCCAGAAATATGTATTTATTTATTTATATTATTTATAAACCCGACGTTGTAAAATAGATCTCTATCTGCACTAATAATATAAAGGTACAGTTTGTTTGAAAAAAGGAGGTAATCTCCAAAAGTGCTCATCAAATATTCTTTCGACATTATTTGTAGACGCATTGGATGGCATCGGATTAGGTATTTATGTAAATTTACGTAATGTACACACCATGTTTGTGTAGTGTGAATTTATGTAAATAGGTATATCTAGATGCAGAATTTTAAAACGAGCGACAAAGTAATTAATTAACATATTCTATAGAATCAAACTGGTCGACATAACTCAAAGAGTCAGCAAGCTGAAGTGGCAGTGGGCAGGCCACATCTGCCGAGTCAGCGATGGCAGATGGGGGAGGAAAGTCCTAGAGTGGAGGCCCCATACGTGACGAAGGGCGCCCCCTCTCTAGATCATCGGAGGATCGCATGTGGTGGAAAACATTGGGCACGGCCTATATCCAGCAGTGGGTGGATATGATGATGATAATTCTATAGCATATAGGCTTATAATGATTAATTTCTTTGCTATATGCTATACATATAGGAAAGAAATTAATTTCTACGTGATTTTATAAGTATGGTGAAATTTATATTTACCTCTCCCTCCTCGAGGAAACTATAATATACACCTATAATTGTGGAGGCCAGTGTTTTCAAGCCGCCTTCTTAGCTTAACGACTGTCATCAAATGACAACATCCGTGACCTAAGGCGCCCTCCGAAGCATGAATTAGCTCGAGATAAACCCATCCATGAGCAGGCTACGGGCGACACTGATTAACTTGGATATTTGATTAGACAGACACGCGCAAGGACGCCATTGAGCTCCGATAGCATAGAAGTGGTGGATGTGACATTTATAGTTATGATATAATATTAGTCAGTCAAATAAATAGCAGTTACATGACGGGTAAATAAAGGAACGGCTGTTAAATAATTGCCTTTGAAATCGACTATGTTGAGGAAACTAAAAGAACTATAATTGACGCAATCGGCAATACAAGTGTACTTCAAACGAATGTCACAGGTCAGCGTGCCCCTTAAGATTCGTAGATTTTACTAAAAACACAAGATTTCTTATGTCATTTCTTACGCCAGTCGTCGAGTGAGCTTCTTGTGCAATTTCATCTATTCTGCTGTTTTCAATTCATGTATGCAAGGCAGACCTGCAAATGACCTCTTTTGGGGTTACATTTGCATTTATGGGAGAATTTATGAAAGAGTATTTTACACATTGTGATGTCACAATGTCTGAAAAGCTGGTTTATCAAATTAAAGTCATGAGAATCTCTGTTGCATCAATTTTATTTTATGGACGATGAAAAGAATGGGGCTTTAATACTCGTACACAGTTAAATCGTAGTTTATCAAATCTCTGGTCAGGTACGTTATGGTTTCATTATGATAACACTCCGAGAGACCTCTTAAGCATGGAGGAGTTCGAGATAAATAAACCCATTCATGGACAGGCTACGGACGACACTGATTAACTTGGATATTCGATTGACTGACTATAGATATGATAGTGGTAGATAGAATATATACATTTAATATCACTAAGGTAACAACCATACGGCCTGCCTTATGGTAAGCAGGTATCGCACGTCTATAATACCAGATACTCTTTATTGCTCTTTATATATATTTATCAGATAACCATAGCTTTGTTAATTTGCGACTAGATGGCGGTGTGTAACTTGTGCAGGAATATATTTATTATTATTTATTTGAGCCAAGGACCACCTGACCTGCACGTGCACGTGTACCGTGCTGACTGGTTGGATGGATTTATTGGTCCCGACTACTGTCGTTAGATGGCTGTCGTTAAGTCATTGGCCTATGGGCGGCTTGAAACCACTGGCTATCGCCAGCTTGCAGTTGATCAGAGTGATGCAATACGCTCTAAATCGCTTCAATTGAGTAGAGTCCTATACCCCAGCTGGGTGATGAACATAAGATACTTAATGTTTTGAGAAGTTGCTTGGACATTTTTAAACAATATACGCGACGTGACCTTTGACTTGACCGCACTTAAGTTTGTTTGTTTACGTCAGTCAAAAATATTTTTGACAGGGAACTTTGAAAGTTACAGCGACATAGAATAAGAAGTATAAACAATACTATCACATACTATGTATTTATGCAGTACAATCGACAGCAGACCAAACATAACACGTTGACCTTTGTACTATTAAAGTACGTACTCGTACAGCGCCAGCGTACTAATATTTATTTATTTATCCACAATAACACTACATAACATTAGAGGTATTTACCAAATACGATAGAGTATTATAATGTATAGTCTATAAGACAATATAAATAATGTTGAGAATTCGTACAGAGTAGGTACACACGAACAGATCCAGTTCCCGGTCTATAAAGTTGAAAGTACGAAGTGCACGCATCAGCGGTGCCTCACTCAGCAGATTTGTTCTTGCTCGAGGGTGCTCGAGGCACTGCCAATAATGGTGACCGCCGTCGTATCCATATATACCTGCCTGGAACATGTAGCTCTACTTTCTTCAGTATCTATGCATTTTCCTTCTTGCCTCTAACAATTTCGAAAATATATCATGCTAATACTAGTTCTCTACGGACCGTCAGGTCATTGTATCCGACCATTCCCAAAATAAATAAGTTCGGATACATTAATGGGTAAAACGGGTATACCATATACATACCATACCATTATACATATTGGGTTTAGCTCAAAAGATCATGATGAGCCATTTACACCCCTTATATATTAGACTTTCTCGTTCAGTAGCACAGGGTATTTAATCAGGTTATATAAATGTTTCATTAATTGCACAAGAATTACGTTTGCATTCAGCCGTTTGATCGCATTGTTACATTATTGATGTGGTTTGTGTCGTGCGTGCGAAGTCAGATCAATCTCATTTTGATTCAATGCACTCGTAATGGGAAAGTGGTGTCCTATTATAATTAAAAGCTGGTGCATGCAGCTATGCAATCTAGTAGCGAGTTCCGGAGATTTGCACTTGTATAGCTTCAAAGTAGGTTTATATAGCACTAGCTGACCCGACAGACGTTGTCCTGTCGAATGGTTTCACGCAATCTGTCAGATGACTGACAATTCTGTCAAACGACATAAAGTTACATTAGAAAAGTTAATATGGACGTTCAATTTTCTTAAATTTCCTAATTTTCAGAGAAACTTTCTTATTTTTTCTTTCATAAGAACCTGACAATAATAAATACAAGATAAAAAGAATT
This sequence comes from Hypsopygia costalis, assembly GCA_937001555.2. Classification (NCBI taxonomy): domain Eukaryota; kingdom Metazoa; phylum Arthropoda; class Insecta; order Lepidoptera; family Pyralidae; genus Hypsopygia; species Hypsopygia costalis. The sequence goes on from OW443331.2 coordinate 2,006,816, forward strand.
AGCGAAATCGGTCCAGCCGTTCACGCGTGATGCTGTGACCAAGGGAAATAGGGATTCAATTTTATATATATAGATTAGGTTCGTTGTTCGTTTGGTCAACTCATTAAGTTAAGAAATTCCTCTATCAGTTTTATTTGACACAACTTCTTAACTAGTGGAAACGTTACTAAGGTTCACTGTTTTTGAAAGCAAAAATAGACTACTACAGTACGTTTCCTAAGATTTCCATTTTATACCACGAACGGTGAAACTGTGAAATCAGCTTCCCTCAGCGGTGTTTCGGAACAATTACTACATGGGAGCATTCAAGAACACAGTCTATATTTCCCTTAACAGACTGGCAACGGAACGGCGGCCCCTTGGAGTTGCTAATTTCCATGGGCGGTGGTGATTACTTTCCACCAGGTGACCCACATGCTCGTTTGCCCCACTCTTATATAAAAAAATATGAAAAGACAAAAATTTTAAACTAATTTCAAACACAGGTTTGAAACTAATTTCAAACACAGGTTTGTAATTAGTTTCAAATTTTAGTCTTTTTGATCTACCAGTCTTAGGTTGTCATTTTTCTGTAAAAATGACAATCTTAGGTTGTCATTTTTACAGAAAAATGACAACCTAAGAGTGGTAGATCAATTTATCTGGTCCCACTGTATGCTCTACCTACTTGCGACTAACAGTGGTCATTACATTAAATGTTACAGTAAATTAGCACCCATTATTGACTAATGTTGGATGTATGTCTTTCACGCAGGTAAATGTATGAACTGATGAAATTTGACGTATACTCGTATATAGATTATGTTCTGAAGTAAACATAGGCTACTATTTATCCCCGGCTGGAGCAGAAGACAGAAACTAGGTATATGATATTTCATGACGGAAAGACAAACAGTAATATTTTTAATAGCAACTGGAAATTACGCTGTGAGCATCTTAATTTTTATGCGGTGGATCCTTACCTTCTCCTGTTCCGTCAATCTTATTTAATTTTTTTCAGCTATTTCCCAACATAGCTGATTTTTTTTAACAAATCTTTGAATACAGTGTGCACTCAGATCGATAGAACATACATAATCATTTTATACTGGGTCTTCTCTGTAGCTACATCATGGGGTTCTTCAAGAAAGACGGGATTTTCACAGCACCCGCCGGCAACGGCAGACAAATACCTTTCTGTTGCAAGAGTCCCTAAGCTGCGATGATATCTATCTTAAGTATATTCGTAGGCGATATTTCTGAAGGTAAAAATTCATCAAAATCTACGGACTTGCAAACAACAAGAAGCATCACTTACACGTAATCGACCTTGTTGTACAACTCCTTCACACCTTTCTTGAATAATCCCTTGTTTAAAATATGTAGAAGAATATAAATTTCTAGCGACCCACCCAGGCTTCCCCGGTGTGGAATGTCCTCCTTTTTCATTGATACTCCTATTAGTCGTAGCATGATGTTACATAACCTAATACCTTCCTCGACAAGTGGCCAATTCAACACTAAAAGAATTTTCCAATTCGAACCACTAGTTCATGAGATGAACGCGTTCAACCAAACAAACAAACAGCTTTATAATATTAAGTAGATATATATTTTTGATACAGTTTAAACTTGAGACTCAATTAATTAAAATTCCAAAATATAAACTAACGGAACCATCAAATATGTTAATAACCGGAAATGCATGATGCAAACTTGCATTAATTTATGCATGAAGTCACGGTCGGACACGTTCACGGCTAACTCAATATTACACGCTGTGGCCTCTACTATACTACAGCACAGATTATATCTCGTGTTTTTTTTCTACTATCTCTTTTTAATAAATGCAAAATGGCATTTTTTAATCGCGTATTTTTTTTAACGAAGGTTACAATAAAATATTCAATTTTACAAGTTGAAAATAGATAAGTGTGTAGTCTAATATATTTGTTTCGTAAGTGTAAGTAACAGCACTACTTAATTTGAAATAAATATGATTCATTCATTCATCATTCATTCCTAATTCATTCAATATGGTAACAGTGAGAGCTGCCTATAGACGCGTTATAACTTTTTGGGAGGTAACGTAAGTAGAAATCCTTGATGTATTTGTTAGTTTATTGAAAGCATTGCATAGTATATGTAACCCCCGAGAAACTTGAGTCCGCTTACGCGGATTGGGAAAGACAAACATTAATTAATATTTTATATATACCGACTGACTTAAAGGCCGAATGAATAAGTGAACACACATTGTACCAGACAAAAAGCAACGAACACAATAATTTTTATTAGACACATTTAGACACAAATTTGGTTTGACACAACGACAAAACCTACACGAAAAGAATTACCTTGGTTGGACGATTGTGAGAGCGCATGTTTGCAACCCCTAAGGTTACATACATACGCCCGCACAATCTCCAATACACATAGGTTTCGCTTGGCCGCCTAAGCACACATTCGCCACTCCGCGCGACCAAGCGACAACACTTACACTCAACAATGACATACGAACACAATTTGCAACCTAAGCTAGCTGTGATTACTCAGATTTACATTTCTTTTTCAGATACCTTTACCCTACATCTATTACGGGCCGCGACGCCGCCGGCGCATGCGCACTGTTGCACTCCCGTTAGGATGCAGCAACCCTGCGCACTCACCCCGCGCCGCGGACCGTCCCTAGCTGTAGAGTTTTCCTCGACAAGAGGGGGAAGGAGAGGATAGGTGCCAGGGAGACAGTGGGAGCAACCTACAACCCGCCAACCTAACGACATGCTAATGGACAATTTCTGCCGTCGAAATTTTATTACAATCGCCACATACCTCCCATATGCTGCAACCATTAGACGTAGTCTTTTATGGACCATTAAAAAATGCTTATGACAGAGAATGTGATTTATATTTTAAATCACATAAAAATTACGCCTTATGAAGTAGCTGGGCTTTTTAATAAAGCGTACATGTGGATTGCTTCTGTAGAAAAGGGTGTTAGTGCTACGCTACTACAGTAATATTTCCGCTTAATCCAAATAAGTTTAAAGATGTGGATTTCCTAGCTATTGCAGAAATACCGGTTCAAGAACCTGTTACTACCTCAATGGATCTAGGGCCTACAGAAGCAGGCCCGAGTCGACATATTTCACTATCCGTTATTGGTTTTGAGGAACCTATACCTTCGTCAAGCGACGAGCGCTGTCGACCTAAACCTTCGTCAGGTGTCGAACATCTTCAGCCTAGCACCAATATATTGAAAGATCTAACTCCTCGGCCATATATCGGTAAAGGTAAGGATCAAGGAAAGAAATCCAATAAACAGCGATCCGAAATACTCACTTCTACATCGTTGAAAGAGGATTTTGAAGAAAAAGCTAAGAAAAAAATGGAGAAAGAAGAACTAAAAGAGATCCAAAATTGAAAAATGACAAGGTTCAAGAAGTAAATAAGAATTTATGTATGTGTACTACGAAGAAAATAAAAGTAAAGAAAGAGTCAAAAAGTCACCTAGTTCCTCTGAAATTTCTGCTGATGAACAGCTTGTCTGTGAAGAGAGTGGCGATAGCGATGCAGAAGTTATTGAAAGGAAAATAGGGACTCAGATATATGCATGATATGTTTAGAAGAGGGAAAATGTCGAGAAATTTGGTACCGTTGTCGCAGCTGTGGTGGTTGGGCACATGAAGCGTGTACAGGGATTGATGATATGCGATTTTTGCCCCAAAGATTAGATAGAGTTCTTTCATAAAGTTAATTTTATGTTTAATGTTCATAATTTATTAAAATGTTTCCAAATTGTTCATGTAAGTATAAGTATTTGGTTTGAAGTTGATTTATTCTTTAGGCTTCAATTACACCATTTTCTGGCTCTCATTAACCATAAGTGTGTACCCACACTTCAAACACACTTCACAATCGGAGTCAAAATTAATTTTTATTTTTTGTTGATTTTATTGAGTTGATTTGCCAAAACTAATAATACCATTAGAAAGGGAATAAAGTAAAGATAATTATTGAAAAATACCATTAATAAAAACTGCTTATAAGAGACCCAAATATGAAGTTTTCTTTAGGTGGCTCCCATTCCCCCCTCCTCCCCTATTACTAGTACGTTACCGTCCTCATTTTACCCTTTTTTTAATAACTCCATTGGAATACATGCATAGCGTGCGTTATTTATAACATACCTAAGCTTGCACAGATTTTGCAGTGATAAATAACTACATGAAGGAAAGCAAGTCTCAAGAAGTACAAGTACAAGTAAGGTCCAGAAGAAAAGACACATCCAGTATTTTAAGTTGCTCAATTCAGTTATAGGTTTTCAAGTTAAGCGACGTCAACTATGGCCTGTATATGGATGGGTTTATTTATCTCACTTCTCTGTAATTATGAGTGTTATCGAAAAGTTTCTTTCAGTAGGCGGTACAATGATCTCTTGTCTATCAAGTACTTCATTGATTGAATGCTTGGGAGATACGGGAGCATACTTAATATCCTTTAGAAAAATAAAGAGAATGTTTGTTTCATTATATATACATACATATTTTAATCTTGCAAGTATATTTTTTCTTTTACCGATTATACTGCATTTTTTTTTACTAGGTTTTGCATATTTGTGCGGCGCGGCTATTGTGGTTTGGGTTCGATCACTGGACCTTATACTTGTGCTGCGTTTAGTGGTAACTAATGTTTGATTTCATATTTTTATCTCGTTACTAATTGTGGGGACTTGTAAATGGCTTATAGTTTTTCTATTCATATAAATAATATTCATATTGTGTTATCAGCTGTAAGTCTTCCTTAAAGATTTAAATAAATAAATAAATAAAGCGGCACGTTAATCCGTCGGTCTCGGTTGTTGTTGTTAATTAGATAACAGTCGTCAAGCCAAGTCAGTGGGCTTCGGGCGGCTTCTTATGCTTTACACCCCTTGGATTGAGATTTAGATGAGACCGGTATCCCAGTAGTGGGATGTATATGGATTGATATCCGAAATCGGTTATATTTCCAAGCAAACCATTTATTTCATGCAGTGCATCCAACATTAAACATGATATCGATTTACCCAGGCATAATCTAGGCTTATGTCCACACAGTATAATTAAATAAATATCAATTCGTAATTATATGCTTCGAATACCCCATATTTTAATACCAATTTTATGGCAAGTGTGGAAAGGAGGTATATAACTGTCGCAGTACTTAGCAGTATGAAACTTCAATGTAATTATGCAATACTTAAGCATAGTTTTATTATAAAATTTAATTAACTTTACGTAAATATACTAGTGTTCTATTAGAGATATCTAGTGGTTCTTTAGGGTTCCGTACCCAAAGGGTAAAACGGGACCCTATTACTGAGGCTCCGCTGTCCGTCCGTCCGTCTGTCACCAGGATGTATCTCATGAACCGTGATAGTTAGACAGTTGAAATTTTCACATATTATGTATTTCTGTTGCCGCTATAAAAACAAATACTAAAAACCAGAATAAAATTAATATTTAAAGGGGCTCCCATACAACAAACGTGATTTTTTTTTGCTCGTTTTACGCTCGTTTGCTTGATATTGATAGCGGCAACAGGTAGACGCTTGAAATATTCACAGAATAGTTAGTTATATATTCACTTTAAAAATAAATAATTAAATTAAAATAAAACAAATATTCAAGGGCGGCTCCCATACAACAAACGTGATTTTTTGTTGTTTTTGTCGTGATTTATGGTACGGAACCCTTCGTGCGCGAGTTCGACTCGCACTTGGCCGGTTTTTTTATATCGGTTTCCTCTAACGGCGGGCTACCTTATTGGGCGTTTTATGTCTACGGGACGGGGGCCCACCACACATTCCCACCACTATGTCTCCTGTGTAGCCAGGATTAACAGCGGCGACCGCCAAAAAAGGCAATGAACAGTGAAGTCGTATCTATCTAGTACCCAGTTCATTACCAACTACTAGACTCATATTGCAGCAGTCATTTATATTTAATACAGTGCTGTTTTTAATTGTATCATATCTAGTGTATATTGCGATTTTCATAATGGACAAAAACATCGAACAAAGAGTTTGTCTTAAATTTTGCATCGCCAATGGAATTTCGTGTTCGGAGTCACTAAAAATGTTACAGAAGGCTTACGGTGAATTGACAATATCAAAATTACGTGTTTATAAGTGGTACAAAGCTTTCAAAAGCGGTCGATATGTGATGGAAGGTTTGCCTCACTCTGGTAGGCCATCAACGTCTGCAACTGGACTTAACATCGCAAAAGTGAAGGAAATAGTGACTGGAAATCCTCATTCAACTTTGAGAGAGATAGCCGTCGAACTTTCTGTATCGCACGAATCGATCCGTACCATCTTAAATAATTACTTGGGTATGAAACATTTTGCTGCTCGGCTAGTCCCAAAAGAGCTGAATTTTCTCCAAAAATTCAATCGCTTAAGAATCGCTGAGGACATGCTAGAACGAGTCGATTCCGATCCAACATTCATGAAACGCATTGTTACTGGTGACGAGACGTGGGTATACGAGTTTGACATGCAAATTAGTCAACAAGCTTCAGAGTGGCACCTTCCAACTGAACCGAAACCGAAAAAACCACAAAGTTAAAGTCATGTTGACTGTTTTCTTTGACTATCGAGGTGTTGTGCACTCAGAGTTCTTGCCCGAAGGTGAAACTATAAATAAAGAATATTATTTGAGCGTTATGCGGCGTTTGAGGGAGCAAATTTGACGAAAAAGACCAGATTTGTCGGAAAAAAAATCATGGATTTTGCACCACGTAATGCGCCTTCGCACAAGGCTATTATTGTGAACGAATTTCTGACCAAAAACTTCACAAATATCATCGAGCAACCACCTTATTCACCAGATATGGCTCCATGCGACTTTTTTCTTTCTCCTAATCTCAAATTACCACTTCGTGGTACCCGTTTCCATTCGATAGAAGACATAAAGGAGAATTCGCGGCGAGATGTACTCAATTCCGGAAAAAGCGATGAAAAAATGTTTTGATCATTGGATTATTCGTTGGCGTAAGTGTATCGTTTCTGAAGGAGCATATTTTGAAGGTGATAAAATAAATTTGGATGAATAATTAACATTTTGTGTATTATTGATCTTTTCCCGCTACTTTCTTGACAGAGTGTATTATACACTACATATATTACAATGCACATTTTCGATACACCGAAAAATTATTAATATTGCAGCAGATTTATAAAATCCCGATACTGAATGTGTGAACTGATATCTATGTGAACTTAAATTGTCTTATTGAACACCACTTCGTGAATTATAATTAATTCACATAATATAGAAAACAATAGGTACCTGCGAAGTATGTTAAGTACGTCCCGTGTGAACGCAAATATAATCGTATAAATAATGTATGAGAAAATATTGGTAAAATGGCATAAGTGACGTTTCGTAATACACCAGTAGTGGAGGTTTAACATTTCAAACATTTTACTGTTTTGGAATTACCATGTAAGTATGCGGGTATTCCGTAGTTAAAATTAACTGCAGTTTTACAATGAAAACGTGTTAAACGGAGATGGGGACTTAAGGTTAGCGTTGTGCAAGAGCCCTACTTATATTTTTTTATACTACGTAGGATGGCAAACAAGCATACGGACCGCCTAATGTGAAGCGGTAGCTATATTAAAGGTAACATGAATTATCATTCGCGCGCCGATACTCCGGCTGCGAACGCATCAAATCCTTCCTTTCTGGTCACTACACTCATTCGCAAGAACACAACGACCCTCAATGGAATTATTATTTGGCTGGGGTATTCTGTGAGGTGGTGGTACATTCCCCAGTCGGGTAGCTTACAATTACGCTCCCTTCCTCTCTTTTCGCCAGAGCTTCGTTTGTCAGCCAGCAGGCTGCACCACGTGCAGGTGAAGCTGGCTTTGGTTCAAAGATCTCGATCGATCGAACTACTTACACCCCAAATGATTAGTGCGAGTATATTTGGTTGCCGTAACAAGATATTTCGCCACAAGCCGCCCTTTTGATAGGCAAACGATTGACAGACATCTGACGGCCGATGAAGTTGTACAATAAAATTGTACACATCTCCACGGCTGGCGAGCCAGCGGCTCCGAACAAATAACTTGGCTTATACAACAAATTACTTAATAGCTATTGTGCTGCGAATAACAGATAGACGGATTGTAAAAAAATCTCTTGAATTTTATTTCTAATAGGTACATTCCAACTGAACAACTATATAATTAATTTAACTGAGTAATAAAACTTACTATTAAACATTATTAATATAAATAATACCACGCTGAATGGTAATGCCATAAGCATTGTGCGAAATAAATGTCGACCAAACGCTATATTAGTTTTTTTTTTATGTTAATGTGGATACTAAACAAGAAGGCCCACTTGATGTAAGCACTTACAGTAGCCTATGAACACTTTCGAAATAAGTGGTATCACTCGCTCAAAGCCTTCCTGTTGTTAATGCATCAACTACATAGAAGCCTTCACTTGTATAGAAAACAAGTTTCAGGTGTTGAAGTATGTCACTTTTTTTTACGCCCCAGGCGCGCGATGAACATCCTTCCGGAGGTAACTACGGAGGTACTTCCGGAGGGAAGGAGGTGGTGAATCCTCATGGATACCAACGTAGCGTAAGGCTTCGTTGATTATGTCGGACTCTTACCGACTAAACACCCCTAGAGACTGCTTAAAAGCAGTCCCTAGGTGGTGTTTAGTTGGTAAGAGCTAAAAGTCAATGCAAGCCTTGCGGGGCCTTATAATCTTCATCGAAGCGATCGCTCGTAGGGAATGGGCGACGCAAGAAGTATGTCACTGGAGGGCGGAGTGATATGCTATGTGATAGAAGTACCTTATCCATGTAGGAGTATCAGTAGTAGAAGTAATTATTTCTACTACTTACTATGAGGTGGACCAAAATCAAGTTTAAAATCGAGAAATCAATAAGAATAACTGTATTTTTTTTTCGTGATTTTAGTGTTGGTCTTTGGTTGGTCCCATTAAAACGATTTTTTATACTACGTCTGGTGGTAAACGATGCCCGCCTCATTTGAAGTGAGTAACATATCGCTCGCAACATGAAATATCGCTCGCGTTCTACCACGCTACCAACGCAGCAACTCTTTATTTCTGGTGACTGTGTCTGGTGAAGACTTATATCACTGAGCATCATGAGAGCATATACTGGTCGCGGATGGTGTAGGGCGACGTCCTATTGGTCGACCAAAATATCGCTGGAGCGACAGAGTAGAGGCTGATCTGTGCGAGCTTGATGTCAACAACTGGCAAGAGCTTGCACAAGACAGGAACATGTGGAGAGTTCTTACGTCGGAGGCCAAGATTCAAAATTGGGTCGCTAGTCGCTACGCCGAAGGAGTAAGTAAGTAAATACTACGCTATTATAGGGTTGCCAACTGTCCTGTTTTGCCCAGGACATGTACTGGTTTTTGGAATAACCTTGGTTGCCACGGAGAGTTAAGCGGCGGTGCATTTACCCAGGGGTTTTAAAACATCCTGATTTATAAAAGTTGGTATATTTTACACCTGGGTATATTTTACAACTACACCTAAATTATTAACGACAATCAAAATGCTAAATGAACAAATAAATATACCTAAAGTTTGCTTTTTAATCTCTACGGCAAACAGACATTACCCGGGTGCCCTATTTCATAGGAAACTTAATTAAATAATTATCTCTTAACTCACGGGTCAAGCCTGGTCATTTGATAGGCATGCGCGGGGATATGGATCCAACGCGTAGAGGCCCCTTTGAGAATTTTGATGTAATGTTGTACGCCCGCGGTGACCCGCTCCAGGATATGTCAATGGAACGACATACCCATGAGCAGGGCTTGGCAGGCGTTGAGACTATTACGAAGTGTGATGGAAAATAAATGGTCTATGGAGATGAGATCTAGGTGACCTGAATACCGGGCTATTACAGAAGAGGGACGGACGAATTAATTAAATAATAATTATTATTTGATTTATTACTGCGCTCTGTATTTTAAATCAATTGTCCTGGTTTTTCTGAATTCAAATCATTGATTTTCAAATGTGGTGTTGGGTACCGTACGCTATTACAAATAGTAGGTTGTCAACCCTAGCGACGCGACGATGCAATCTTCCTCAGCATGCATGTTCAACCGTTATGCGTGTTTAATCCATTAATTATACCAAATATCATAATAATGATACCAGTTATATGCTTTTGATCAATAAAAACCGTTTTAAATCAACTGAACCGATCGCTTACCTAATGCATTCTCTACCGAATTAGATAATACATACTAGGTAGGAAAAAGTCACATCTTAGTGTGAATTTTCACTCATAATGAGGTGATCAATCAATTTATTTTATAATCTGCTGTAACCTATAACTAGCTTCTGCTCGCAGCTTCGTCCTGTGCAAAAAAAGGATCGGGTGAAAAGTATCCTCAATAAACGTCACAGTTAAAGATACGTGTGAACATAAAGTTTAGCCAGCCGGAGCTAAACGTAGTAACAATATAATGGACTAAAATGTAGCAACAATATAATGGACGATTTATCGTCATAGTTGTGTTAGGTTAGGTTATGCTTGTGATCACCAAATGTTGCTATTGCTTTTGGAAAGGGTGTGAGTAACTCACCTCTATTTCTCCAAAAATCCGAAAGCCGAGAAGCCGAGAATGACGGGCTATTGGTGACCTCATGATTAAAGTAATAAAACTACTAACCAATTTGCTAAAATATTATAAATATATTAAAAATGAAAAAAAGATACCTATTTCTATAGAATTTTTTTCTATAGAAATATCTTCTTGTTTTTTAACCACTCTCTCATACTAAAATTTAGAGATTATAAAACTAAACACAGAAGCTTAATGTCAGTCTTTTACGCACAAGCCATCAAAATAAATTTAAAATAGTAGTTTATGCAACTGTCATATAAGAAGGGGTATTAAAACACGAGAGTCTGTTTATCTATATGTTTATAATAGGTTTACTCGAGTGTTTTAATACCTAAGCTATATGCAGTTTCATACATTACTTTATCTTCACTCATAGGAAAAATTTAAATTAAACAAAGTAGGTTGGTTCTTTTCTGGCAGGAGACTTTCAGTTAACGCCGCCGATGCCGCGTCTAGAATATCTGGCGGAGTGAAAATGTCTACTACGAGTATTTATGTATAGAAAACTACACGATCACTAATTAACATTGGTTATATTTTATCGTAAATACACATGAGAGGCCGGTGTAGGTCGCTAGTATTTAATGAAAAGGTCCTCAAATATTTAAACATTGCGGAAATAAATCACATCACGCCACTTTTAATGTCACAAGACAATAAATATTATCTAATAAGTAGAAAACAGTTACAGTGCATTTAACTTACAATTTTAGAAATCATCACTTTGATGTACAAAACCTTTGAGAGACCGTAGAGAGAGACCATAAACTTATGCAAGACAAAGTGGATTTGTTTGCAGTCTGTAAGCATTTCACAAATTTATTACATACTAGGTTCCACCCGCGGCTTCAACCGCGTTTACTTTATTTTTAATAAAAAGTATCCTATGTCTTTCCTAATACCTTGGAGAATATGTGTACAAAGTTTCATGTTGAGTAGTTTTGGCGTGAAAATGTAACAAACAGACTCACATTCACATTTATAAATTAAGTAGGGAAGTAGGCATTGCTTAGAATAAATAAATGAAATAGAAACATGTGGCCACGAACCTGAGACCTACCGTTTAAGATGAACCTTCGCATTAAAAATCGATGGGTCGATTCGATTCTCATCGGATTTTTTAATTAAAGTCTAATTGAAATGTTAGTGAATAACATTAAAAATAAAATTAATTAGCACGTTATACACATACTCTCATTTTTAATGCCTTGCCGCTGAATATAAAGTATTCTAAGGCCGAATGTACAAATTAAATAAAGAGAAATGTTAAATTATTATCTATGCACTTAGCAAACTATATCTTTAGGGAGCTCGACTGTATCGTTGCGCGTGTCAGTCTAATCAATCTCGCAAGTTAAGCAACGACAACTAATAACCTGTAAATAGATGCGTTTATTTATCTCTACTATATTCTTGCCTATCAGGATTGCCTATCAGATCCGGCTGTGCTGATTAAATGACAATCGCAAGTCACCAATTACTAGACGTGCAGACGATTTTGCAATATATTACCGGAAACGAAGTGTTAGGTAACAACTCACAGTTTTAGGTCCCTAATAGTGTTTATAGATATTTAAAACCCGTGGCACGGCAGTTGAGCTTCGATTGACTAACCATGTGTTTAGACGATATTGCTGTCTCTCACACTATTAAGAGGGGAAGTCAAATTCCTAAAGCTTTCTACTCCTAATAATTTCTTGTGATTAAATTCGTCGTGAGTTCCAAAGCAGTCGTAGTTTTACCCCCGGGACTGCAGTGAACTTCATTGTTCACGGTCTTTTTGGCTACAGCTAAGCTACAGAATAGAAAACGGTACGTTTAACTAAGCTACATCAGTGTCCTTTGGGCGGCTTGAAACACTGGCCTCCGTCAATCCTGTTCTTCAAACAGGGTCTTTTTACAGGTTCTTTTTACAGGGTAAGCAACGCACATGTGATGCCTCTGGTGTTACAGGCGTCCATGGGCTACGATAACTGATTTCCATCAGGCGGATCGTATGCTTGTTTGACACCTTAGTGGTATGGTATAAAAAATCCGCTGTTTTGTAACCCAATGGAGCACCCACCCTTCTATTGAACAAAGACCATTATCCCAGCAGTGGGATGAAGGGTTGAGACCATAATCTAGATATTTTATGAGCAGCATGTAATAGATGCATTCCCATACGATTCATATACGAAACCCTACTTGCCGTTTCAAATAATACTTTACCATTTTTTACTTAGCATATAATTATTAAACAAACGCAGTTGTGATGTGCTCCGTCGACTTAAACCTTCATGGGACTGGTTTTTTATGTAACTAAATTGCGGTCTACGGTCCATTAAAAAAGCAAATAAAATTTATGGCCGTGGCTACACTGGCTGGAGCGCGGATGTAGAGCACTGCAGATGTCATGTTCATAGTATAATCAACATCCGATAAATGCCCATCACTACTTTGTTAGCAAACGTTCACCCTTTTGATCGCATTTTCTTTTTTTATTTATACTACATCGGGTAGACAGACAAGCATACGGACTCCTGATGGCAAGCGGTTATCGCAGCTATATTAACGCTCGCAACAGGAAATATCGGTCATGCGCCGCCACCCTTGTTGACAACGCAGCATCTCCTTCCTTTCTGGTAACCTCACTCAGTCGTATAAACACAACAATCCTCAAGGGAATCAAAGGGAAAATTGTTATTTGGTGGCGGTATTATATAAGGTGGAGGTACTTCCCCAGTCGCCTCTCTTGAAAGAGATTTCATTTGGTGTTATATACTCTCTTGATCTCGTTTAGTGTTATATACTCTCTTGAAAGAGATTTCAAAAGAGTATATAACACCAAACGAGTTTTTTTTTTCAGATTTTATGACGTCATACGCGTCATTTAGTGATGTTCCTACAACAGGTTCCAGAGTGTTCTACGAACTATAAGTTATATTAAGAATAGTGTTGTAAGCATCCATAGATTCGTATGCTTTTTAACCACTTTAGTAGTACTGGTATAGAAAAACATTGTTTTAATAATATTGTTTATTTCTCCACAAGCTTTACAAAACAATACATTTTGGATGGTCATAAGTAAGGTGCTGAACGGAATTCCATACCAGTCAGAATAATTAATAACAAGCCTTTTATGTATGTATTATTATCATGTTCTGGAGCTTGGAATTTCGCACCACAAACAAGTAAGCTGCGGAGAACTGGCGCCTGAACTAGGCTTCTAAGGAAGCCTGTTACATAGGTCACCAGATAAGGTTTTGGGTATTAGCTTTCTCTTGTGTCCCTGAACTACCAGAAAATATGCATCAATTACAGAAAGAAGTAGGGATCAATTCCGAGCTGAGGCCATCATCTTTCACTTTTTTAAAGGAAGGTTAAACCTGTGTTCTACCGGTCAGGTCCGTTTCAACTTCTGCTCGTTTTATATTACCAAATTTTTACAAAACAAGGCCAAACAAAGTAATCAATAATACGACATAATAGTAAAATGTTTCCTGCGAAGGTAAATAAACTTTTCCAACAACAAAAATTCCAGCACCTTCACCTTTAAAAAATATAATATGTTTTCCTGTATGTATATATGGCAAAACTAAATAATTGGAACCAAATGCAAGCAAATACACCTTGGAACCAAAAAAGTCGCGTACCTACTGTTCTGTTCGGTTTTTTCCACGAGCTCTCAAGTTGTGAGATAGACGTAAAGGGTTCCTCAAAAAGGCATGAAGGGCATTTTACAGGGTTGGCAACGCTCGATGTATTATTGACTATTCTGCAAAAAGGGCTAACGGAAACAACTTTTGCATTCCCAATATTTTAAAGTTACATCAATACCATCCCTATTTATACAGACATTAAGTAACAATCATATTGCACAATCAAATTAACAACAATAAATAAAAACACTTTTAATAACTTGAAAATAACCCAAATCCGTTCTAAATGAAGAAATATGTTGACTCAGTCAAGGATTATTTCAAGTATTACTACTGATAAGGAAAACCCCGAGTGAAGTAACAATGTGTAAGAATCGTGCCGGGATTTTATAAATTTGCTAATCTGCTCGCCGTGTACAGGCCGTTCTCCATCTCCCTTATAAAGTGTCTCGTTTGAGTGCCATTATTTCTGCATTAATTAATGTTAACAAACAGATTTGCATAAGGACAGTGGGCAGTTTGCAATTTTACTGACGATAGCTTATATAATGCTTATATCAACACACTTTGGCAAAGCTAAATAGGGCTCTACTTTTTTCCAGGTAAATATTTCTTAGCACCATTAGCAATACGCTAAACTGACTAAATGTTTCTTCATAAAGATGTAAGCAACTTCTCTGTAGAACATAATGATCGATCATTTGCCGAACACCTTAACACTTATTATATCACTTTTAGACAATACTGTGCTAATTCGTCAGATAGCCAAACATTTAGTGACCCCGTTGTTGGTGTACATTGGCCATCAAATATTGATTTGGGTGTTGCCTAACAGTCGGTCAGGTGTTTGCTCGCCGTAATCGCTTCCGTTTACATTGATGGTGTTACGCTATAAAATGACATTAACATGGCACTTATGGAAAAAATTGGCAAATATAGCGGACCTAATAGGTCCATAGGTGAAGATGTCAAAATACAAGAAGATAAGAATGTAACCAAAGCGATTTAAAATAATGATCTAAATGGACAATAAAAGGAAAATGAGCCGTAGCAATCGTTGTTATGGAGGTTGTAAAATTTATATTAAATTGCATTCTCTTAGGTCGATTCTAGAAAGAACTTTTTGTTTAAGAATAGAAAAAACACGTAAGACACATTAGATCATTTAAAAAGAACTAAAAGTCTATAAAAACATCGCACAAGCTCGCAAGAATGATAAATTGCATTATGATGGTATACCTACTCGATTTCATACAAATGTAGATACGGTCGATCAAAAAAGTCAAGTAAACATGCTTCCTAACAAAAGTAAATGTTAATAAGGTTGATTTATTAAATCTTGCTAAAGATGATTTTCTATAATTTTTAACAGCGAAATTAAACCTTCTGAATTTTAAAAGTACAAACAAATTGGCCGTGTGGTTTCCGGCAGACTAGAATAGAATCACTCCGTCTCTTCCCGTGGATGTCGTACAAGGCGACTAAGGGAAATACATTATAAAACATCGATCGTAGGGAGTGTAGGCCAAATCCTCCTGTCTGTGACGGACGAGAGAGGGTCGTGCTTCTGTAGTGGAGACTAAAATGACCTGATGAAACAAATATCAATCTAAAGTTAGACCACATATCTGGACCACGGTACTGTAACGTATGTGCCACTTTTAACCACATACACCTTAATCAGTTATTCAATTGAAACACGAGCACACATTGTGGGTTAACGATAGGATTTCCAGATCTAATGAACATTTAATTGCATTACATAAAGAGACGACTTCCTCCGCTCGGCTACCAAGAGCCGATCTTCATTCGCATGACGCTAAAATTAAACTGTTTACTAGTTTGTTTCACCATATGTGTAATGGTTTATTTGTTAGATAATATGGGGCGTAAACACCACAAATAGAAGACACAATGAGAGATCATTTTTTTATATGAGACGGAGGAAAACGAGCATGTGGGTCACATGATGGAAAGCAATCACCACCACCTATGGAGATCAGCATCAACAAGGAGTCGCCGATCCGTTGCCAGCCTATACTTGTTCCCTTTTTTCTTTCTGGTGACTTCATTCATTCGCAGGAATACAACTACCCTCAAGAGAATTGTTATTTGGCTGCGGTATTCTACGAGGTGGAGGTACTTCCCCAGTCGGACAGCATAAAAAATACGCTATGCTCTACCTCTCTTTTCGCTAGAATCTCGATTGCCACCACGTGCTGGTGAGGTTGGCTTTGGTTCAAAGATGTTGCTGAACTACTTACACCCCTCATAAATTATAAGCGAACCATCAATAAAATCCAGCAGTGGGAAGATACAAGCTGATGATGATGTTACCAATCAAATATCAATCGTAAATTGATATTAGATGCTGATAAATTGCATAACCTTGAATTGGATGTCGTTATGAAATAACGAGATGCCTGAAATACATTTGAAATCTTACATTAACTATCATGTCGAGTGGTCGTCGGTCGTCAACCCTTACTCATCCCACTGCTGGGATACGGGTCTCCCCTCAATTGAAGAGGTTTTGAGCATACTCCACCACGCTGTTCAATTGCGGGTTGGCGGAGGCCAGTGTTTTTAAACCGCCTGAAGGCCACTGTCTTGGCTTAACGACTGTCATCTAACGACAACAGCCGGGACCGACGGCTTAACGTACCCTCCAAAGCACGGAGGAGCTCGAGATAACAAAACCCATCCAAAGACAGGCTACGGTCGACGTTGCTTGACTTACGTGATCGATAAGACTGCCACACGGAACGACGCCGTCGAGCTCCTCACGTCGAGTACCTACTAACCGTATATACTATATATATGTGTGTATATGTACTAACCATATTTCCCGGAATCTCAGAGGTACTGTTGGGCCCACCCATCCAGTAAAATTTGTTATGTGACAAATATTTTGTAGCGAACACGTGAGAATTTACGTCGTAACGCGATTGTTTTTATTGCCTTGTGCCAGAGCCTCGACAAAGCCTCGTATAACTGTAATGTCTTAGCACGTGGAAGTTATATAAGCTTCGGCAAAGCTTACGGCCCGCCTGATGTGAAGCGGTTACCATAGCCATATTAACGCTCGCACTCGAACATAAAATATCGCTCGCGCGCCGCCACCCCCGCTGCCAAGGCAGCACCTCCGACCTTTCTGGTGACCTCACTCACTCGCAGGAACACAACAACCCTCAAGGGAATTGTTATTTGGCTGCGGTATTCTCTGAGGTGGAGGTACATTCCCCATTCGGGTAGCTTACAATTACTCTCCCTACTCTCTTTTCGCCAGAGCTTCGTTTGTCAGTCAGCAAGGTGCACCGCGTGCAACTGAAGTTGGCTTTGGTTCAAAGATGTTGATGAACCACTTTCACCCCAAAACACGTATTTGTTAATGGTTTGGTTTCAGTACTTGTAGAGATTTATACATAATACATAGGTTCCATCGTTCCTTAGTCCTCCCTACTGGGATACGGGTATCCCCTCAACAG
Organism: Hypsopygia costalis; assembly: GCA_937001555.2. Taxonomy (NCBI): domain Eukaryota; kingdom Metazoa; phylum Arthropoda; class Insecta; order Lepidoptera; family Pyralidae; genus Hypsopygia; species Hypsopygia costalis. Next base: position 2,024,617 of record OW443331.2, read on the forward strand.
ATGGCGTATAGACCATACTCCACCTCGCTACTCAAATGCGGATTGGTGAAGACACAGGTTTCATAGACGTCTTAACGTGCGCTCTGAAGCACGGAGGAACTCGAGATAAATAAACCCATCCATGGACAGGCTACGGTCGACGTTGCTTAACCTGCGTGATCGATTAGACTGACACGCGCAACGACGCCATCGAACTCCTTATAAACCCAACCATATACATGCTACGGTCGATTATAAATATAGTATGTTTGTTATATTTAAGCTGTGTTGTGTAAATGTGTAAAAGTCAGTGCCACAAAGTTTTATACACAAACAGACAAAAACAACCTGCCAAGCGATTTTATCGATCGTCGATCGATCGATGTCTATTAATTTCAACTTCTATTATTGTGTTACCGTCTTTTTTAGGGTTCCGTACCCAAAGGGTAAAACGGAACCCTATTACGTCCGTCCGTCCGTCCGTCTGTCTGTCACCAGGCTGTATCTCATGAAGCGTGATAGTTAAACAGTTGAAATTTTCACAGATAATGTATTTCTTTTGCCGCTATAACAACAAATACTAAAAAAAACAGAATAAAATACCTATTTAAGGAGCTCCCATATAACAAACGTGATTTTTTTGCCGTTTTATAGAAAATGGTACGGAACCCTTCGTGCGCGAGTCCGACTCGCACTTGGCCTGTTTTTTTTTTAGCTACCGTTGAGACATTTTAAGAGTAAGTTCCATTTCGTACGAGTTATTTATAGTTTGTACATTATATTCACAAACAAATACGGCCGAAGAGGAAAGTGTGGTTAAAGCAAGACGATGAATGTAGCGCTCCTAGCCCTTTAGTATTAAAATACAAACAAAACTACAAAATTAAATATTTTAAGGAGAATGTGAGTTTATTGTTCCGATTTATAGATTAACTACTAAATAGTACTAAACCGGATGACATGAAATTGTGTGTACATCATTTTAGAGGGCCAGATTAAATAATAGGTTACCTTTTATTTCGAAAAAATAATTTACCTTTTATTTTGATTGGAGTAAAAATACTCGGTTGTTTAAATTTCAGTAAACCATATACACACAAGAATAGAGACATCGTTAGTATGTTCAAATCTCGGAAACAACATTTTCAAAAGAAAAGGAGGCTCTTATTGACTTGGTATTTAAGTATGCCATAACAAGTACTGACAACACACTTTACTCGGTACTTTGTCGCTTTGAATAGCCGCAAGCTTCCTATTCCGCGTACACAAAACACATTTGTTATGAACTGTCTGCCATTTAATAAAATTTGCGGCCTGACCGATGCATAACATAACCGCTACTATGTACTCTTGAAAGCCAGAATGAGACATAGAGTTCTGTATTAGGCTATTACAGTCAGTACCTATATATGAATGCATAGGTACGTCGATGCAGACGTATACAATGACTGATGTACTTTTCTTTAAGGGAGACAGATTTTTCCAGTATCATGTAGCAAAGTGACATCTATTGTAGAATAGCTAATATATCTATTAACAGGTGGCTTTCTTTTGAAATACCAGCAGAGATTTTCTTGGCGTTATTTAGAAGGTAACGAGTTGTCCTAGATTGAATTTGCTTTGTTTACGTTTATATATGTATTTATTGTTACTTATATATGTGTTATTTTTCTATTACGTAACCTTTTTCATAGTATTCGAGTACATCTGCTTCTCTTAAAGGTTGCATAATAAATAATGTTTTAACAATAAGTTCGCCTATATATCCTAATTTTATAGTTATTAAAGTTTATATGAATTAATAGTCCATACTTAGTACGGAGAAGTATTTATACAGAATTTTTAGCGTGTTATGTTTGCTAACATAATTGAGATTTATTTATAACATTTTCTATCCTCCATGACTCATCGAGGGCTCGACAGATCAGACCCTTTCCTGCCCACCATACCCCTGCCAAGACACTAAAACGATAACCCACTTTGTACGGGCAATTATGTCTAACTTCTCAGTATCTATTACATTACTAACGGCGACTTCGTCCGAATGGAGTTCAGTAAATGAAAAATTATTGTTAATAATTCCTCTTCTATTCGACGTATAAAAATAAAACTTACCTACCTGATTTTAACTGAGACATCCAGTATTACCATAGATAGAAAATACAAATAGTACTAGTATTACGACTGTGAAAATTGCATCCAATTTCGTGCAGTAGCTTTTGCGTAAAACAAACAGGTAAAAATTCTAAAAATAATTGTTTTGGCTTATATTCTATAAATACCACTCATATTATTTTTTCTTAAATATCTGCTATATAAAGACATCGGCTACAATTTTATTATATGTATAGATTACCACATGTTGCATCCTCAACTGAGTTAAGCGACTTCGAACGATGGTCAACTTGACTCATCTCTTAGAACTTATTTCGCCTATATGTCCTAATTTAAAGCTAAGTGTAATCCATCATGTTACAGTAACTAACTTGTCATTTCTTATTTCAACATAACATTAGATGCAATGCAGTTAAGAAGTTAGACTAAATCAATTAAGTTGTAAATTACACATAGTAGAATTAGCAAATTGGCAGTAAAATGGTAATTTGTCCGAAAATGTAGAAACAAAATGACCTACGAGTAGATAGGACTAGGATTATTGTCGCCACGCTGCGAAATTCTTAAAATGAAATTGATAATTAAAACCATGACTAGTCGAATCGGCCTCGCGTTGAAACGGGTTCCGCATTCGCATATTCCAATGGTTCCCAATTTTCCGGCGTACGATTATATATAGTTATATTTTTGGGGTGTAACGGTTCACCACTTTAGAGCATAGACCAACCTCACCTGCAAGTGGTACACCAAGTTGATACATATATTGGGGCATACGTCCGGGGGTACCCCTACTTGGGAAACGGTGATATAGATCATATTATACTGTACCACTCACTGTAATTAATATACTACCGGTGAGTGATATTTTTAAAATAGATAACAATTAAGAAATATTCTGCAGTAATAAGTCAGTAATAAATAAAATACAACCAAGTATCCAATACAAAGATATTTTATTCAGTTCTTTTATATTTTTTTAAGAAACCACTAGCAACTAAATAAAATAAAACCGACCAAGTTCGTGTCAGGCCACGCGCTGTGTGTGTTTTCCGTATTTGGCAGTCACAGTATTTCGTCTAAATCGGTCGTATTGTGAATTTTGTAATGCTGTAAATATGAGATGTTTTGTGGTATAGTTTGCCACGACAAATCAAAAAACTGAGGCTCCACCTTTATCATTGCTATGGGTTGTTAGTAGGATTTTATTTTTCCATAATTTTACATAAACTTACATTATTAATTACATACATAATACCTGTGTTGCACAACTAACAACATCATCTAAATGTTTTTCAATTGTTTTTGTACTAAATTTTGGCTTCTCCAAGTACATTTTTGAGTTGATCGACTATTACCCTTAAACTTATAAAGTCTACTTAGCTATGATAGTTTTCCTTTTAAATACTGTCGTGATTTTTTCAGGTATCCATACACGGTTGTTGGCCGTGTGGTATCCGGCAGACTAGAATAGAATCACTCCGTTTCTTCCCGTGGATGTCGTACAAGGCGATTAAGATAAATACATTATCAAATATCGATCAGGCCTCCCCAACCCGTTTGGCCAGCGTGGGGAGTGTAGGCCAAATCCTCCTACCGTATAGGACGGACGAGAGAGGGTAGTACTCCTGTAGTGGAGACTAAAATGGACCTGATGATGATGATACACGGTTGTTCCGTTTAGCTGTGGGAGCCACCTAACTCGAAAAAAAATTAGCGCTTAGCTCAATAACTCGCAAATGGAGCATCGAAAAAATGGTGTTCTCACTTTCTCAATATTTTTGAAAGACCTATCCAACGATACTCAACATCATAGGATAGCCGAGAAAAAAATCATCGCCACATTATGTGTTGGGGAAATACTAAAAAAAAATCTTCATTTTTATTTTACCATTTTGTCGGTATACATACCCATATCAAATTTGAGCTTTGTAGTACAAATAGTCTCTGAGCCAAGCTGCGTACGGACGGACATACAGACAAATGGATATGGCGAAACTATATGGGTTTCTTTTTTTACTACAGGACCCTACCACAGATTACATAATAGTTACTACGTAACTTACTACGGAAAACAATAATAAAGAAAAAATAATATTAAAACTTACTTAACTTTTATACTTATTAATAAAAAAAATACTTATTTACTGTGTTTGACTCGTGAAGCCTTTTCATTTGGTACCCGTTTTCACAATCGTACATTGCCACGAGAACCAAACGAGTGTGCCAAATTTTAGCTTAATCTAACTAGAAAGTTCGTCAAATTTAACTTGTTAGATGTGAAACTAAATAAAAGTTTTGTATAAAAGACTTAGTCATACACCATACATACACGGTCATACAATACGGTCCCTGTTCACGGTTCTCACCATTACTGTTGCAATCACTAATGTGAGTCAAGCGCATCCGTGCCTGCTCAAGTGAGTCGTGATATTCGTGATCTACTTTATACACATCATTCAAAACGTCCTTGAAGGTTGCTCCACACTCCGATTTGGATCCGGACTCATTTGCCGACGCCTTCATACAGTAAAAGCCTTGTTTGCCTATCGTTATGACAGTCTCAAGAGCCGATTTCGGCGTCTGTGGTAATTTATGCAAACAAGATGGAATAACCCGAGAAATTATAGGTAGAGTCAGCTAGAAAAAAATCTATTACAACTTAACTTAATTTAAGCATAAATTAATTAATAGCGCAAAACATATTATAAGGTATTTTTTTTATACTACGTCGGGTGGCAGACAAGCATACGGCCCGCCTAATGTGAAGCGGTTACCGTAGGAATATTAACGCTCGTAACAAAAAATATCGCTCGCGCGCCGCCACCCCAAATGCCAACGCAGCATCTCCTTCTTTTCTGGTGACCTCATTCACTCGCAGGAACACAACAACTCTTAAGGGAATTGTTATATTCTGTGAGGTGGAGGTACTTCCCCAGTCGTGCAACTTATAATTACGCTGCCTACCTCTCTTTTCGCCAGAGCTTCGTTTGTCAGTCAACGGGGTGCACCACGTGCAGGTGAAGTTGGCTTTGGTTCAATGATGTTGATGAACCACTTACACCCCAAATGTCATGTCTATGAAACATAGACGGACTTTCACATGTAAATTCTCATGCAACATTTAATATCTTTGCGGTTTACTAATAAGGAGTTTCCTTGTTAGGAGCCAGCCTTGAGTGCACCAACCATGTCATGGCAAAATTTTGAACCGGTTATCGTAATAAAAATAAAGTATTGTAAGTTTTCAAGGAGCTCGTTGACTTCGCGCGTGGCAGTCTAACCGAAAATGAAAGTTAAATAACGTCGACCACAACCTGTCCATAAATGGGTTTATTTATCTCGAACTCCTTCGTACTTCGGAGGGCATCCCAGCAGTGGGATGAATAAGGTCGACGATATCATCGACCCAATCTCAATCGCAGGAGCATACTCCACCACGCTGCTCAACTGCGGGTTGGCGGAGGCCAGTGTTTCAAGCCGTCTAAAGGCTACTAACTTGGCTTAACAACTGTCATCTAATGACAACAGCCGGGACCGACGACTTAACGCGCCGTCCGAAGCACGGAGGAACTGGAGATAAATAAACCCATCCATGGAGAGGCCACTGTCAAGTTTGCGTAATCATTTATTAACCATCGAGTTCCTCGATCAATTAATCGATAGTGACCCCGAGTTTATTAATTTAAAAGTTGTAGATATTAATAACTCTTATTTCTTATTTATCAAGCTGACTGTACGCCAAACGTTGGTCATTCCATAAAAAGACGAACTGTGTACACGAGTTCATAACATTATGCTGCAATAAGAATCTACATACATGATCAAATAGCTATTTTAACCGAATTGAAAATAGAGGAGTTTCTCAAGCCGACCTTTTTGTATACTCGGTTACGGCTAAACCCAAAAGAAGCATTGTACATTGTACTGACCTAAATGTATATGGCCGTGTGGTTTCCGACAGACTAGAATAGAATCACTCCGTCTCTTCCCGTGGATGTCGTACAAGGCGACTAAGGGAAATAAATTATAAAACATCGATCTGGCCTCCCCAACCCGTCAGGCCAGCGTGGGGAGTGTAGGCCTAATCCTCCTTTTGTCTGTGACGGACGAGAGAGGGTCGTGCTCCTGTAGTGGAGACTAAAATGACCTGATGATGATGATGATGAAATGTATATGTGTATTTATCTATGTCCGATCCCCATTATGTTGCTTCAAAGGTGCTCACGCAGGGCTGCCCCCAGGGTTCAGTGTTGAGACCGTATCTCTGGAATATCGGTTTTGATGATTTTTTTAGCCTACCCTTACCGGAAGGGTGCTCGTTAACTGGTTACGCTGACGATGGTCTCTTATTAATCAATGCTAATTCAAGATCTAGCATAGAGAAACTAGCCAACACTAGCCTAGGCTTAATTTCAGATTGGGGTTATCGTAATCGTCTCGATTTTGCGCCACATAAAACATATCAACTCTTGCTTAAGGGAAATTTACAGGTTTCACCGCGATTTCATTTTAATGGAGTATCTGTTGCTAATAGAAGTTCGGTTTGTTACTTAGGTTTGCTTTTGGATAGAAATTTTAATTACATTGAGCACATGAAGCAAGTAGGTGAAAAAGCAAAAAAGAATTTCTATGCCTTAACACGAATTTCTACCTCTACGTGGGGATTAACTTTCAAAACGTTAAAAACTATTTATACCGTCACATACTTAGGTTGTGTTACGTACGGTTCACCTGCGTGGGCAGATAGGGCTACTATAGGTGCAGCACGTCGTAAATTGCTTCAAAGCCAGCGCCTTACTCTGATATTTTTATGTAAGTCGTATAGAACTGTAAGGACTACCCGTGCTAGCAGGTGTGTTACCGGTAGACTTAGAAGTACAACGCCGCGCTTCAATGTACTAAACATCTAAAAATATGGTCCCTGATTTCTTGAAAACGCGTGATCGTAAAAAAATAGTTAGACTGTTCAAACCTTTTAATGAAGTATTTGAAACATTGCTGTCTGAATGGCAGGAAAGGTGGGAAACTTCTACCAAAGGACGCCACTTGTATCTGTTCTTTCAATCGGTAAGAGATAGATTAAAGAAAAAGTGGTTAGAAGTCGACCACCCTGTTGCGCAATTTTTAACTGGACATGGCAATTTTAAAGCTAAACTCTTTTCGTTTAAATTAGTGCCGTCGCCCTTATGCGAATGTTCTACTGCTAATTCTGAATTCGATCAAACAGCACACCATGTTCTCTGGGAGTGTGATCTTTGGCAGCGGGAGCGGGATGACATGTTGAATTAATTGCAAGTTGCATCCGGGGTAGTATACTATTCAGATTTGGTAGCAACAAGGGAGAATTACCAAGCGTTCAGACGATTTTGCAATTCATATTATTGGAATCGATGTGTTAGGTAACAACTCAATGTTTTAGGTCCCTAATAGTGTTAGAAACTTAGAATCCGTGGTGCACGGCAGTTGAGCTTCACTTGACTAGCCATCTCTTTAGGCTTTTAATGCCTTATTTGCCATATTGCTGTCTCTCACATTGCTAAGAGGGGAAGTCAAATTCCAAAAGCTTCCTACTCCTACTAATTTCTTCTGATTAAATTCGTTGCGAGTTCCAAGGCAGCCGTAATTTTACCCCCGGGACTGCAATGAACTTCATTGCTCTTTACCTTTTTGGTGGTCGTTCTGTTAATCCTGGCTATACAGAAGACACAGTAATGGGACACCGTCCCGAAAGACAAACAGACGGAGGGACAGTGAAGTGATTCTATAAAGGTTACCTAATTCCTTTTGAGGCACGGAGCCCTAAAAATGAAAATGAGCTCCTTTTGTAATAAATATTTCTGGACAATTTACACAGCGCTATCTAGTCCCAAATTAAGCGCATAGGTTGTACTATGTGTACGTAGGTCACACTAAAAGTTTTGCGTAACTTAGAAAAACAACATGTTATAACCAAAGTATTATGTTTATTGCTTTTCAAAATACTCTCCTTTACATTTTAAACATTTTTTCATGCGATCGAACCATTTTTTTAAACAGGAGGACCACAGATCTGAAGGCATGTTTTCTACGTGCTGATTGAACGCTATCACTGCCTCTTCGGAGTTGGTAAAAGTGAAACCTCTCATCAAATCTTTGATTTTGGGGAAAATACAGAAATCACAAGGTGCTAGGTCGGGGCTATGTGCAGAATGGGTGACCAGTTGTACTTTTTCGGAAGCTAAAAATGACTTTGTTTTGTTGGCCGTGTGTGAAGAAGCGTTGTCATGATGTAGGAGAACGCGGCTTTTTGGTCGTCTTTCGCGAACTTTTTCTAACACCCTGGGTAAACTAATGGTAGAATATCACTCAGCATTAACACTCTTTTGATCTTCAAGTGAAATTGTGCAGATGGGACCCGTAGCTGAGAAAAAAATCGAGATCATTTTTGTACGAACTTTTAATTCTTCGTGTATTTTTTTCTGAATTTGGCTCATACCAATCCCCAATAGTCCTTGAATTGTCTCATAGGTAATCTGCGGGTTTGCTTCAATTAGCCGCTTAACAGTAGCCACATTATTTTCGTTGACGGCAGTTGAAGGCCGCCCTTCACGAAATTCGTCATGTAAAGAAACCCGACCTCTCTCAAATTCAGCAAACCATCGCCTCACGGTGCTTAAACAAGGTGCTTCTCTCCCAAAAGCATTTTGTCAATCATAAAAAATCATCGTTCTAAAATCTTTTCGACTTAATTCCATTTTCGTTGCGTACGTAGAACTTTGATTAGTGATAAAAAACAATTGACAAATGATTTCCCGCCAATTTTTTTTTTATTACTAAGAAGGTTCCAAGTCGTTTCAAAAAATATAACATTCCAAATTAAAATAGTTCCGATTAGCTAGAAGTGCAAAACTTTTAGTGTGCCCCATGTATTAGACAACTGTTAAATGTACTTAAATATTTTTTTTCGTAAATACATACTTTATAATACATAGAAAACACTCACACCAAGATAGACTGACATGTTCATGCACACAAATATTTGTCTTGTGCGGAGATCGAACCCGCGACCTCGGAGTCAAAGTAACCATTGCTAGCCATTCGACCACCGAGATTATCAAGTAAAGTAAGGATCTCATGAAAGTATTTTTCTTTCAAATCTATCGAGTGGTATCAAAACATTAAGAGGCGATCACAAAGTTGAACACAACTTTTACGCTAACTCACTAAGACTGTTATTAATCAAATTAATGCAACAGTTTAGAAACTATTTATTTTTGTATGGCAATAAGATTTTTTATTTTCTTTCTCATTCATTCATTCATCATCAGCCTGTATCTACTACCCACTGCTGGATATAAACCTCCCCATTGCTTGCAACCAAATACGATCTTCCGCCTTCCGCATCCAGCCGCTTCCAGCTTTCTGAAGGTCATCGGATCATCTAGATTCTAGAAGAATGGTGAACGCTTCGTCGTCCTACTCATTGGGCACTCACTCGGCAGATGTGAGAGGCCTATTGCCACTTCAGCTTGCAAACTCTGACAATTCGACAATTCCATCGATTTTCTTCGTTCCGGATTCGATTCCTCAGATAAACCCCGAGCATAGCCCTGTCTATCGCTCGCTGCGCGACTTTTAGCCTGCGGACCAGTCCGATGATCAGTGTCCAAGTCTCTGCACCATAAGTAAAAATATTTACAATAAGTAAGAAAGAACTCGCTGCCAAAAACAACGGCTGCTAAAAATCTGTGAACTTTTGGTGTTGCTGATGTTTAAGGACTGTAATGATTATCTACCATCGGATGACTCACAAACCGGTTTGCCCTCTCTTTTATAAAAATAATAATAATCAAGGCTACAGTCACAAAAACGGTCTATACGGATGAAGACGAACAAAACAAGATGAATCGCATATATGCTACGCAACACTTCGATCGTCGCGTTAGGTTAGGTGTATTGGGCAACGTTATATAAATAGATATTATTAGGTTCACAACTTCACATAATAACTGATCAATGGCGAAGGTCGATTACACAGTGGTATAGTAATTGTTCCAACTGTCATCACTGTCGTCAGCGATTACATTAACGCAGCAGTTAATTATTTAATCGTTTCTTCTCGATTACACATGATTAATTTCATCATATGACACATAACATAGGTAGGCTTTCTAAAGACAAACATGAACTTGTTTGGGATTTTAAATATTACAAATTAGTTTTTTTTATACTAAGTGAGGTGGTGTATAAGTATACCGCCCGCCTAATGTGAAGTAGTTATCGTAGCTATTTAATCGATGTATACTCCATAGCAATGGAGTATACATATCAACCATTAAAATCGTGGTTCCCAAAATATGGGTCGTGTACGAATATTGAATGGCCCTGAAATGTAAGACAACTCGAATAAATAATATCAATTATGTTTTTAGGCCTTATCTATTTTACTCTTCTTATTTAGATAGAAGTATATGGAGATGAAGCATGAACCGAATGAACTGTTGACCACCCTTTGTCCTCTAATATTGCCCGTGGTTCTACTCTCTCGTTACTAGGGAATCTGAATACTACCAATACTCCTATACCAAACGATAAAACGTTTGTTGACCTAGTCAAAGCCCCGTCAAGTTTGGGAAACACTGCATTAAACATTTAGTTACTAGGGACTATAGGAACCTTGAACTGCAACACTTCGCTGATCATATATGGATATTGGCCATTTTGTGCTCATTAGGTAACAGTTACGAACATTATTGACTATTAACTCAGTTTAATAAATTACCTCATTTTCAAACAAACCTTTATGTAAATATCAAAGCTTGTGAAAATGGGAAAACGAGTTTTGGATCAATATCGGAATTAACAAATTGATAATTTAATTAGTGATGTTGATGGTGAACTAATTAAGTGTAAAGTATGCTAAATGTTTTAGAAACACGACCTCTTTTTATAGTCGTAGTAGGCAATACAAATATACATACATGCATAGGCTACTAAAATCATAACCCTTCCGTTTAGATTCGCCGTAGTCGAGTAAAAAGTACCAAGACAACTGATGCGTAACGTATGCGGATTGTTCGGTTTCTATGGGTATCAACGGGACCCTATTACACCACTCCGCCGCTGTTTGTTACACGTAATAAGGGTATACTGTACGGAACACTAAGCGCGCCAGTCTGACTTGGCTATTTTATACTTATGTGACGTGAAACTTTAATCAAACTAAATGTGTGCCGTTAAAATGTGGAAAACTCTGCTTTAGGGAAAACGTCACCAGGAAGTTCGCTTTACAATTTGATAAGTGTTCGGGGAATAGCTCTCTGGGACCGCTCTGTATGCGACCAATTTCCGTTTTATTGGTATGAGGATGAAGTCCCTATTGTTAGTAAGTGCGTGGAGTACAATGAAAGTTTTGCGTAACTCATAAATGATAAAATTTACATATAAAGAAATATATTCACTGCTTTTCGAAGTATTCTGTATTATATTTTAAACACTTTCTCGTTCGTTACAACCATTTTTGGAAACACGAGGACCATTGGTCTGATGTCATGTATTTGGTGTACTTGTTGACAGTTATGCTGCCTATTCTGGGTCCGTAAATATCAAACCTCACGTTTTTTTTTTTTTTTTGGGTAAATAAAGTTAAATCGCTAGGTATGATTACACTGCGGGATGACTCACGAGCTCTACAATTTCAGAAATGGGACAGGCCCACCATTCCTTCTCATTAATAAGATTATTCACTAAGATTCCTGTGTAGCCAGGATTAACAGCGGCAACCACCAATAAGGCTATGAACAATGAAGCCCACTGTAGTCCTAGGAGTAAAGCTACTACTGCCTTGGAATTGGCATTAGTTAGAGTAGGACTGGCAGGACGCTTAAGGAATTTGACTTCCTCGCTTGGTAATGTGAGAAACTGTAATATGACAAGAAATGCTCAACAAGTGAAGCAGTGTCAACTGCCGTGCATTACGATTTTTAAATATCTTACACTATTGGAGACCTACAACAGCGAATATAAATTTACCTTTTCAGAAGGCTAAATAAAATGACTGTCTTGTTCGCGGTGGTCTCCGCCGAAGCATGGTACAACAGGACGTAACACAGCTGACACCGGTACTTTATATACTTAACTAATACTATAGTAAACCTGGTTTAGTCGTCCTTAACATTTGTTTCCACATCCCGGTTAAAAGGCCCAGGACATAAACAACTTGAATTGCCTTAGCAAGGGCATAGAATACACCAATACCCTATCAGAATAGGTATGTAGTAATAAATCCTATGTAGTAATATACCTATCATGTAATAAATAATAGATATGCCACAAGCGTCAAAAACGGTACACCCGAAAATTTTAATTAAATTCTAATAAATTAAATAATTACACAATAAAAGTGACCCAAGTGTCGCACCTCGCAATTAGCTCGCACAAGCAAGCCGACGAAACTGACGTTTGTGACAATTGATTGAAATACATAAAAATGGCATTTTCTGTATAAATATGTGAAAATGCACAATTTATGTTGATAAACACACACACACACAATAATATTTGATATTAACGCGTATTTCAGGTTAATTTCATATTTTAGCAAGAAAAAGAAAAGCGCCAATGCGCCTATTACGTGCTCAGCGACGGAAAGAGATAGCAAGTATATTAAAGTGCGGATGTGGAAGGATAGCGATAGTCAAGTATTTCCCAGGCGAAAGGAGACTGGAACCGTTTTCTACCACATTTTAGTATGAGTATGCCATGTCTTTAGTCTTTATGATATGACCTAATTAAAATACTATTCTCTACAGCGCGACCACAAAGTGCATTTTACCTTATACTATTGTTACTTGTCTTAAATTAATGTTGTAGCACGCCAAAATGTGCCTTATTACTATAGTAAATACGAATCGTAGACGGAGCTGTAATGTAAGGTAAAATTGCTGTTCTGACCTCGGCATCAGTCCATAAAGGCTTACAACAGCTTCCGAGAGAATAAAAGGAAATGCGAAGTACGTTGACGTCATCATTGGCTTGCCCTTTCCGCATTATTTGTGGTCGCAGAATATCTTTTTCTTCCATTCACCCTTATAAGCCGTTATATCTACAGATTTTCGAGCCCGGTGGTCGAATGGCTAGCAATGGTCACTTTGACGCCGAGGTCTCGGGTTTGATCCCCGCACAAAACGAACATTTGTGTGCATGAACATGTGTGTTTGTCTTGGTCTGGGTGTTTTCTATATACATATATATATATATATATATATATATATATATATATATATATATATATATATACGTGTTTTAAATTATATAGGCTATGGAAATAGATGGGCCCCCGAATGCCGGGATTATGCTTATTGTTACGGTAGTTGGTATTATTAAAATTCTTATTCTGTGGTATTCTCTTCATTGCAAATGTCATTATTGTACAGCTAAGAACACTTCACCCTTAACACTTTGACCTTTATACCGTTCTTATGCCGTACGTAATCTATACATATAATAAAACAGTAAAAATAATGTGTCTGTACATTGAATATATTCACAAAAAAACAATTGGAGGCGATAGAGATATAGTAATAGAGAAAGAATTTGAAAAAAAATGTCTGTCTGTTTGTCTGTTTGTCTGTATGTCTGTTTGTACACGCTAATCTCTGGAAGTACTGGACGGATTCGAATGAAACTTTTTTTGTTATATAGCTGTTAAGTCTGGGTAACTTATAGGGTATAATTGATTTTGGAAAGTGGAACACCTGATGCAGAACCATAATGGTTCAGGTAAACTATAAGAAATATAAAAATGACGCCTTAGCAAAAGTTGTTCAATCTAATGAGTATTTTTTGTTGAGGTATAAAAATCCAAGATTTGGAACACCTGATGCAGAACCATAATGGTTCAGGTAAATTATAAGAAATATAAAAATGACGCCTTATCTTAAGTTATTCAACCTCTTGAGCATTTTCTGTTGAGGTATAAAAATCCAAGATTTGGAACACCTGATGCAGAACCATAATGGTTCAGGTAAACTATAAGAAATATAAAAATGACGCCTTAGCAAAAGTTGCTCAGCGTGATGAGCATTTTCTGTTGAGGTATAAAAATCCAATATTTGGAACACCTGATGCAGAACAAAGTTAAATTTTTTTGCATAAACAACATGTGTTTACAATAAATTATAGTTTAAAAAAAGTAAAAATAACACGCTTTAATAGCAAATATAACTAAAAAAGTTACTTGAAATAACAATAAATACATTAACAAAATATTGAACGTATTATTCAATATTTACATTCTTAAAATTGCCATTGACACCCACTGCCAAGTCATAAAATCTCCTCACTATCCCATACTGCTGCAGAGGCGAGTCTACAGGATATACGCTCCCCTTGTGAACTCTGCCTTCGCTCATCGCTTCACTCAGTTTGCATCATAACAAAATTTGCAAAAAATGTAACATTAAGAAAACCTCTCCTGCAGTAGCTAAATCCTTGATACGCTCTTTGATTTTACCATGGACGTACGATTATACAGAGGATTTTTTACGCATTATAAAGTAATGTGATACTTTATAACTTTATAATTTTAATTCATGAACTTTATTTATCAGTTGTCACTTCATAAACACCTATATGTTGCCATACTATATTACAAGTTCTCAATTTTCAAACAATTTTATAGCCGGCTTAGTCATTAATAATTCTCTCTTGTTAAAGGAATCAAGGTCACCACAGGACAGGCATTTCTGCCTAGTGTGGGACCACTGATAAATCAGAGGCTACATACCTTGGTTTGGAATATATCTTATATTAGATTTAAGTAACTGTACCGTAGCATAATTTTCCTTTTATTTAAATAAAATATTTTTGATTTTTTTTTTTTTTATTGTAAAAAAAAAAGGCGAGGTGCTACTTTTATTCTTATCTGCTACAAGTTAGACGCAATCGTTTTATTTTATTTACAAAGGTAACGTGGTATATTTAGATCAGTTTATTATAGACGTGTAAGCTAAAATTGAAATGGAACGATTGGTATATATTCGCACAAACCAGAAAGAATACGTGCATTTGCGGGACGCTATGTAGAAAGTGTTTTAAGCAACGAGTGGAAACTGTTTTTCTTAGATGCTCACATTAATTCTAGGCGGAACGACGCAAATGCAATGTTCAATATCCTACTCGATTTAAACAGAACTGAAACACGGACATGCTCTGTGACACGAAACTGTGACAAAGCGAAGGTGTTTCAGGATTGCTGTCTAATCGTTTGAGATGAATGCGAAATGGCCAACTGCTGCATACCTATAGAACTTTACGTGCCCAACAGTTTTCAAGAATATTATTAAAATTTGGGGAAGATCTCCTTCCCGAAGTAAAGTCAATGTCTGACAGCGAAATATAATATAAGCTGAGATTCTCACTGGGAGTGGTGCCGGTGAAACTGTATTTATTCCGCGTATACCACTCTTCTCCAAAAAAAAATACATTTTAATTTTAAACGTACACAGTTCTCTGTGACCAGTTGCTTGGCTATGATAATAAAGAAATCACTAAAATTCGCTGGTCAAGCTTAGGACTGGTTGTTTTTCGCATGGCCACCTTACGTGGCTTTCTCGAGAGTTAGTAATGCTTCAGGTCATTTCATATTAGCTCCCGACTTAAGGTTGACTGGAAGAGATCCCCATGTGGGATATGTCCGTCTTTGTATCCCTTTATTTTTCAGGTACTCATTCGTTGTAATCTCAACAATAAAGATAATACAAACAAACAAAGACTCCCTTAATTTATTTTATATATTTTTTTAAAACTATGGTTACAATGTTAAATAAAAAAATAACTTATTGACTTTTAACGTATAACAAGTCTTTTCTTATGTATCTACATTAGTTCGTATTTGTATTAATATGCCGGAATCATAAAGTCCACGCGAACGAAGTCGCGGGCATCAGCTAGTAAGATATATAATCGCATTGTGGTTGTCAAGCTATTAATTTTCATTTAAATATGTTATTAATTCTGATATTATGCATGCCTAAATTGTTGAAAAAGAATGAACAGAATAGATCTTTTATTTATATCAACACCTCTATTCTGTTCCCTAATGTTTTTAGCAAAATAAATCATTTAAATCATTTGAAAAAAGCATGATTTTAGCTGTACCACTGTATTCAGACACAATGTTATTCATACTAAATATTTGTGATTGCTTATTTCGGGACGGGGGCCCAACCACACATTCCCACCACTGTGTCTCCTGTGTAGCCAGGATTAACAGCGGCGACCGCCAAGAAAGGCAATGAACAGTGAAGTCCATTGCAGTCCCGGAGGTAAAACTACGGCTGTCTTGTAACTCACAACGAATTTAATCAGAAGAAATTAGTAGGAGTAGGAAGCTTTTCGAATTTGACTTCCCCTCTTAGCAATATGAGAGACAGCAATATGGCAAATAAGGCATTAAAAGCCTAAAGAGATGCCTAGTCAAGTGAAGCTCAACTGCCGTGCATTTGTGATTGTTATTGAATAAATGAACTTAACTGAACGACACAGACGAAGTCAATATATAAAGCGAGTAAAAATTTAACGACGTTTCCAGGAACCCTACCGCCGAAGCTGAAGCCGATTAGAAACGGATTTTTTGATTGCAAAAATCAACCTTCAACTTAGATTTATGCTGCTTGTGTTTAGCTTAGCTGGTTGAAACGAGCTGGAGTTCTATCGACTAAGCTGAACGTGTTTTACACGTAAGACCTATTTTTTTAACAAGATATTCGGTGGTAATTCGCTTCAGCGGTAGCCAATTTCCAATACCAATTATTTCACATTTAATTATCCTTAATTTTGAAGAAATACCTATAAAACCAAGTACGTATTTAAACGCAGTGTAAAAAAATGGAGACATTGTTGTACTTCCCGGTAACCTCGAATAATAAAAACACGAAAATTTCCATGATATAAATACTACTAAATGAAAAAACGAAGACATAAGAATAGGGTTTATAAAAAAACTAAAATGTTTTTTTATACCACGCGGGTGGCAGACGCACACGGCCCGCCTGATGTGAAGCGGTATTCAAGCCGCCCTAAGAACCACTAACAGAACTTAATAATTTGTCATGTAATGACAACAGACTGACTGACTGTCCGCGTAACGTGCCTTCCAAAGCACGGAGGTGCTCGAAATAAAGACCCCCATCTATAGATAGACTACGATGGAAGTTACTTTGTCTGCTTCGCTTAGAATAACACATGCAACACTTTCGAGCTCCTCGGTATGACTATTATTAAATACTCTTTAGGTATAACCATATTGTAGTTAGCGAAGTTCAATTTCGATTCTTTCAGCACATCCACCGGCATAACTTGAAAGATTACGAACGGAATGGGCTAAACTTTGGTATACATGTAGGTAACCGCTTCACATCAGGCTAGCTTGTCTGCATTCCGACGTGGTATAAAAAAACAATATACGATACTAATAATATTAAAATCTGAACTTATAGTACAACTCTAGTTCACCCGCGAATAGAATTGGGCAAAATGCCGGCCATTTACGATAAATCCCGAAACAAATAAATGCCAATTTTTAGGCCATAAATAAGGAATGTATATGTACTTGTAAATACTCATCTCTATAACCGCTTCACATCAGGCTAGCTTGTCTGCATTCCGACGTGGTATAAAAAAACAATATACGATACTAATAATATTAAAATCTGAACTTATAGTACAACTCTAGTTCACCCGCGAATAGAATTGGGCAAAATGCCGGCCATTTACGATAAATCCCGAAACAAATAAATGCCAATTTTTAGGCCATAAATAAGGAATGTATATGTACTTGTAAATACTCATCTCTACTCGCAAGCCGTCATAGTGAACCTACTAAGCATAGTAATCATTGCTAAGTATTTGGGGTGTTTGGTTCATCACCATCTTTGAACCAAAGCCAACTTCACCTGCACGTGGTGCACCCTGCTGAGTGACAAACGAAGCTCTGGCGAAAAGAGAGGTAGGGAGCCTAATTGTAAGCTACCCGACTGGGGAATGTATCTCCACCTCACAGAATACCTCAGCCAAATAACAATTCCCTTGAGGATTGTTGTGTTCCTGCGAGTGAGTGAGGTCACCAGAACGAAAGGAAGGAGATGCTGCGTTGGCAGCGGGGGTGGCGGCGCGCGAGCAATATTTTATGTTGCAAGCGTTAATATGGCTACGGTAACATCAGGCGGGCCGTATGCTTGTCTGTCACACGAAGTAGTAAAAAAAAAAAAAAAAAAATTAGTTAGTATATCCATAACACATTGTTTCCAGAATTCTCAACCATGCATCCATCATTGACATGATAATATTTATACGATCAATCAAACACAGAAAGGTACTTCCCACTTAGACAGTTGTATCATCATAGACGAGTGTGTGATTACCATTATGTGACCCAGCGACCCTACGACGGATTGCAGTTACTTATGTGACCCCGCGATCGTCCGCGGCAGCAGTAGATTTGTATCGATTAATGTAACTCGAAAGATGAAAATATAATTACTAATGATAAAACAGCTTCTAACGACGTTTACCTGCTTATTAATCTGTTACAGTGTTCGGATACACTCAACAACATACTTTGACGGGCCTTAATCGATTTAACCACATGTGTGGTTATCTAAACGCGCGTAATGTTGAAACTAATTACAGATAATAAAACGTTGTAGTAAAAAATAAATAAGGTCTTATTTTTGTACGCGTGTCTGGAACTATACTTATAGATGGCAGGGTATTATTTAAGACCATTTGTTTAATAAGTTCCCATCAATCTCTATCAAGTCTAGCTGCATAGGTATTAAAATAAATTGAAAATAATGATTAGAATGAATAATCAATTTTCGTGTATTAGGCAAGGGTTATGCCTTATGGTGTAACGATTGATAATTTACTCTGTAGTTCGATAGTATTATGTTATCTGAGCGCTGTAGGTAGTAGGTACAGTCAGCCGTATGTATAACGTAATACTTCCAGTATAAGAAAGTCCCACGTAGTGCTCCAGAATAAGAAAGAGTACTAGTAGTAGCGCTATAGATGCTATCGAGACCTTCTTATACTAGCAGTGTTATGGTCACCAAGCGGTTGACTATACTTTCATATTAATAACTTGATAGCAGTAAATTGAATCCATTCAAATATTTTCTTTAAACCAGGAGCCCTGCCCTACCGCCGAAGCTTAAGCCGATTACCATCGGAATTTTAGAATGCGAAAATGAAACTACTTCTTAGATTGCTGGATATAATAGGCTAATTGACAATGTTCAAAAATTGTATAAATTATTTAACAATATCGTAAAATACACAAAACTATAAAGATCAGCCCCCTTACCACCAACTCTTATTGCGATTCAATAACTGAATAGAATGCTTATTCATACCAATGAACTAGCGACTCTATTCAGAATAGAGTCGCTAGTGCTTTGGTATGAAACTAAAAGCAAAACTAATCTAGTAAACCGCTACCCGTAGGCAAAGTTCCCAACATGCAATTTAATTTTGATTATTATATTATATTAGTTTGATTAGAAGAGTAGAAATTGTGATTTCTCGGGAGACATATTCAGAAGTAAATACCTAATATGGACTTTCATAATCCAATCTTTAGATATTTATCGTTGTGGGGTGCAAATTTACAAAATCCACTATTTGCTATGTTACTTCATAACAGCGATAGTGTATTATGCTAGTGATCATTATAGTGCGTAACGTTTATAGGCTGCAGTCACCATTTCACATCAGGCGGGTCGTATGCTTGTCTACCACCCGCGTGGTATAAAAAAACATTGATAGGTTTTTTTATTAAATTGTGTAGCGTTGTTTTCCTCTTGCTTCTAGAAGTAGGTCAAACCCACAGTAAAACTGGTTCTTGGAATTGATATACGAGTAGATACGTAATTCCCACAATATTTTATGGCAGTGTCCCTTCCGTATCCATGTATTAAATATTAGATATTAAAATATCATTATTATGCACGCCATGTATTCGAACGTCAATTGACGGTATTGTGTCCTCAGCAAGGGACAAAACCTCCACTACTAATCATCAACCATCAACACACGTGTATTTATTAATAAAAATTATGAAAAGAAATAGAAATGCCGGATTCCAAAACTAAAAAAAAATCTCCAACACTTTATGAATACATCATGTGTAAAGGTAAAATAAATAATAGTTTTTTTTTTTTAAACTCACCGCATCGTTGAGGGCATCTAAGCTGATGTTGAATCCCGCAGCAAATGCTTCACTTAAGACCAAGAGAAGCCACAGAGGGAACCACATTTTGGCTACATCACGCACTTGTCACCACAAACACAATTTAAACGCCTAATCCAATTGCACTTCATCTATTTTACGTGAATAAAATTATAAAATACAAAAAATAATTACATGATTAAAATAAAAAATGCCGCCATTTTTTAATTGAAACGAGACCTTTTATTTTTGGACGCGACTTGTTGCGTTGGGTGTTTGGCGGGAAAATGTGTGCGCATGTGCGGCAGCAGGCCGCGTGCGCGCGCTGCATATTGCACAATAGATTAAAGAACTCGTGGACCTCTGCTAGACTTGTCCTATCGAAGGTACCTGGTACCTGCCCTAGGCTCTCTGGGGCTGGTTCCTGGCTGCGATTTTGAAACACTGATGCAATTTTATTTATTGTACGATAGAATAAATGACTATAAATACATATTATTACATAGACAAAGCTGGTTTAGTCTTGATATAATTATCGTTTAATTTAATTATCGGCATTATAGAATAGTGTTCTTTCGTGTCTCTTTTTACATTTTACAACTGTAAACCTACTGTCTTTATCTGTTCTTTCTTCGTAGTTTAATTACCTATTTTTGCATTTAATTTTCTAATAATTTGAATGAAAATATATCTTAAAAAAATATTTTATGTATTAATTGGAGTGCTCTGGTTCGGTTAAGAATCAAAATATTTCATCAATGAATTACTTATAACTTTAGTACCTTTCGCTGCTCTAAGTGAATGGAATGGATTTTTCGATACACCTTTATAACACACTAAATATAGGTACAGATTCAAGGTGAGCTGCTAGACCAGTTACTAAAAAAATAAACAAAACCTGAAATTTATATCATATAAATTAGGTAAGAACATGAATGGAGAACATAAGCGAATATACAATCAAATAGGCAATCAATCTATGTATCTGTATGCATGACCTCTGTGTAACGTTTTATGCAAAAAAAATATAATTGTAATTATTATATGATCTTCTTCTTGAAAAGACTATAGCCGTTAGGGTGTTGTTGTGTGTTGTGTTCTTTTATCTCTTCTTGAATCCACTTTGCTTGGAAGAATATGTATCTGTCTTGACATGCCCTCCCCTGGAAGGTAACAACACTGGTTAATGCAAACATACCGCGCAAGTAAAAATATTTTTAGTTAGTTCAGTGCTGGAAATCTATAACTTCTTCGTGTTTGAAATTGATATATGTATTCTCTACCACAAAAATTACTGCAATGTTACCAGGTATGTGAAGGTAGATAAGTGGTTCTACTTGACCTACGATGTTTTTGATCGTAGGTAACCATATTTTAAAGAAAAAGTCTCCATTCTGCTAACTCCACAGTTCTACGAAAAAATCCTGAGGTGCGCCAGCGGTTTTCTATTACGTTACTTACACACGTTCTTACATACGTTACAATCAGATTGGTTACCTACAATTCGATGATACATTGTTGTACTATACTAACAATGCCTTCGACTCTGCTCGCGTAGGCTTATCTTCTTCCGCTAAGGCTAATCTTTTATTGTACTTCTTTTTACAAATACATTATGTGCACAAAATGGGGTAGGGCACAAATGTATAAGTGAAGAAAGGAAGGAGTATAAGCTGGCAACGGATCGGCGACCCCTTGGTGTTGCTGATCTCCATGGGCGGTGGTGATTGCTTTCCATCAGGTGACCCATATGCTCGTTTATATACGACTCTTACTACAGATACGCTCGTAAAACATTACCCTCCATTGGATCAATGAAGTCAAAATATTTTTAATCTTCTACAGTTGGGATCTTTCTAAATCTCCGATAGAAACACTCCAAGCAAAACGGCATGTCTGCCAGTTTTTAAATGGGACGGGGGCCCACCACACATTCCCACCACTGTATCTCCTGTGTAGCCAGGATTAACAGCGGCGACCGCCAAAAAAGGCAATGAACAATGAAGTCCATTGCAGTCCCAGGGGTAAAACTACGGCTGCCTTGGAACTCACAACGAATTTAATCAGAAGAAATTAGAAGGAGTAGGAAGCTTTTGGAATTTGACTTCCCCTCTTAGCAATGTGAGAGACAGCAATATGGCAAATAAGGCATTAAAAGCCTAAAGAGATGGCTAGTCAAGTGAAGCTCAACTGCCGTGCACCACGGATTTTAAGTTTCTAACACTATTAGGGACCTAAAACATTGAGTTGTTACCTAACACATCGATTCCAATAATATGAATTGCAAAATCGTCTGAACGCTTGGTAATTCTCCCTTGTTGCTACCAAATCTGAATAGTATACTACCCCGGATGCAACTTGCAATGAATTCAACATGTCATCCCGCTCCCGCAGCCAAAGATCACACTCCCAGAGAACATGGTGTGCTGTTTGATCGAATTCAGAATTAGCAGTAGAACATTCGCATAAGGGCGACGGCACTAATTTAAACGAAAAGAGTTTAGCTTTAAAATTGCCATGTCCAGTTAAAAATTGCGCAACGGGGTGGTCTACTTCTAACCACTTTTTCTTTAATCTATCTCTTACCGATTGAAAGAACAGATACAAGTGGCGTCCTTTGGTAGAAGTTTCCCACCTTTCCTGCCATTCAGACAGCAATGTTTCAAATACCTCATTAATAGGTTTGAACAGTCTAACTATTTTTTCACGATCACGCGTTTTCAAGAAATCAGGGACCATATTTTTAGATGTATAGTACATTGAAGCGCGGCGTTGTACTTCTAAGTCTACCGGTAACACACCTGCTAGCACGGGTAGTGCCTCGGTGCTTACAGTTCTATTTTTCGATCGACTTACATAAAAATATCAGAGCAAGGCGCTGGCTTTGAAGCAATTTACGACGTGCTGCACCTATAGTAGCCCTATCTGCCCACGCAGGTGAACCGTACGTAACACAACCTAAGTATGTGGCGGTATAAATAGTTTTTAACGTTTTGAAAGTTAATCCCCACGTAGAGGTAGAAATTCGTGTTAAGGCATAGAAATTCTTTTTTGCTTTTTCACCTACTTGCTTCATGTGCTCAATATAATTAAAATTTCTGTCCAAAAGCAAACCTAAGTAACAAACCGAACTTCTATTAGCAACAGATACTCCATTAAAATGAAATCGCGGTGAAACCTGTAAATTTCCCTTAAGCAAGAGTTGATATGTTTTATGTGGCGCAAAATCGAGACGATTACGATAACCCCAATCTGAAATTAAGCCTAGGCTAGTGTTGGCTAGTTTCTCTATGCTAGATCTTGAATTAGCATTGATTAATAAGAGACCATCGTCAGCGTAACCAGTTAACGAGCACCCTTCCGGTAAGGGTAGGCTAAAAAAATCATCAAAACCGATATTCCAGAGATACGGTCCCAACACTGAACCCTGGGGGCAGCCCTGCGTGAGCACCTTTGAAGCAACATAATGGCCAAGTTTTAATTTAGTTGTACCATTCAAAAAGTACGATCGAATGAGAGAGTAGATATTGCTAGGGCAACCTCTCACCTTAAGTTTCAGCAACAACATTGGCCACCAAGCATTATCAAAGGCACCTGAGATATCTAAGAAAATAGCTACAACATACTTGCTCTCCGAGAGTTCAACAACTTTGCGCACTGCGAGCGCAGCATCAACAGTAGACTTGCCAATGGTGAAGCCGTACTGATTTTTATGAAATTGCGGGCCACCGGGCAGCAACCGTGGCACAACCAAGCGCTCAAGCAGCTTACCCAACGACGGTAGCAGAGTAATAGGACGGTAGGACTTCGGATCGTCCGGTGGTTTATCACCGCCTTTTGGTATTATTTTTACAACACCACTTCGCAAAATGCCAGGGAAATGACCTTCTACAATACACCGCGTAAGTATTGTTAAGATAGGTTCAGCGGCTACTTTACAAGCTTCTTTAATCATTCTATTCGAAATCTTATCATCACCGGAGGCTTTATTTGTAGGCAAAGCTTTAACAATAGACATAAATTCATCCATCGACGGTACATTTGATATTGGAGTGGAAGGGCACATATCCGCCGCGCTCCTAACCTCACGATGGTAGTCACTGTCACTATCAGCACAATCATCAGGAATTAACGCATGCAGAATTGTCTCAGCGGTCTCTTCTACACCAAGGGTATGTGAATTATTAAATTTTATATTGGATACGTATGCCTGATCAATCCGCCTATTTGCTTTAAATTCGTTATATAGGGGAGACCACGGGCCCTCACTATTTAATCTTTCTACAATACGTTTTAATAAATTACCTTTGGATTTTTCAACAGCAGCGCGATAATGAGATCTAGCAATACGCAAGTCACTTAGAGCTGTTTGATAAATTTCTCCCTCGATGTTACGTTTCTTTAATTTTGAAATCTTACGTCTAGCGGCACGGAAATTCCTACGCAACCTAACAAGGGTATCATTCCACCAATCGCATCGTCTGTTATTAACTATAGGTTTTCGGCCTAATGCAACGTCAGCGCAATACACGAATGTGTCAGACATAATTTCAACACTTTCTGTGACTGTAAGTTCACTACGAGTAAAATCTTTAGCGCGGGAAGCGAAAAGTGAAGCAAAGCTTGCCCAGTCGGCATTCTTAGTTTTATATTGAAAACCTATTAACTGTTGCCGATGTAAGCTTTCAACAACTGGGGAGAATTCACATACGATCAGACGGTGATCACTACAAGAAGCTTCAGGAAGAACGCGCCAGTTTTGTATTCGGACGTCTGCACTAGAAAGTGTGACGTCAATAAAAGACTCGCCCATAGGGCTACTAAAAGTAGGTGGTGCTTCAGGGGTATTGTGAATATGAAGATGCATTTCAGCAATGAACTCTTCAACAGCAGAGCGTCTGACGGCATCGGTCGCTCTCAACTTGCCGTGCCATAATGGTGATGATGCATTTACGTCTGCCCCTATAATAACCTTATGACCGGTAAGAGCATGCAACACTCTTCGTAGGTGATACAAATGCGAATCCACAGGGTCAGAAAATTGAAAATAACAACTGACTACAAATACTCTCAAATATGGAGATGTTACTTCAGCTACCGCACAGTGAGTGGACATTAGGTGATTGATTGATGTTATAGTAAATCCGCCTCTTGGCGCATATATACCCGCGCGCGACTTGTTATTAAGTTGTAAAAATTTACTGTTTAATTGCGATCTTTGGTACTGCTCTTGAACTAAAACAAGGTCGAGCTTATAGTCCGCAACGAGCTTATCTAACTCGGACGTTGCAATTTTGTCGTTGTGTAGATTTAGTTGTGCAATTACGACGTTATCCATAGGTAGTATTTAAAATATTGAACTCTAACCGAGCTGCGTATGTGGGGCAAGACTCTGACCCGATCTTGTGGTCAGGAGTCTTTTTTTGACGCCTACAAGCTGCGCATGTAGGTTTGAAGTCTGCTTCAGACTTCTTCAGACATTCCCGTGAGTCGTGTGCTTCGGCGCAATAAGCGCAGGTGGGGTTATTCGCAGAGCAGTATTTACTCACATGCCCATATTGCTGGCATTTTAAGCAACGCACGACTTCTATATCGTCCACGAATCTACATGTGGCAAAATCTATAAAAATCTTATCTTTTGTCGAAATAAGGTGTTTGCGTATTTCCGGGGAGATTTCGACTCCCATCCACTTCCTGCCGTAGGCAGTAGGACGACGACGCACGATTTTTATGTCTTTTAGGTAATCCGAAAATGTAATTTTTAATTCGTCCTTTATGTTCTGATTATATAACGCGGCTAAAAATTTTGTGTCGTCCATTGTGTCCGGAATATCTTTTATAATAATACGCGGGCGGCGTCCTTTGGGCTTTTCGAGCTTAAGTCCAACCGATTTTATGCTTTCAATTGACTGCAGCTTTTTAATTTGAGCGTCATTGGAAACGCGTACGACTACACCGGATTTCGCAGTTTTCTTGACCCCTACAATTTGAAAGCCATCATCGGATGGCTTAATGGCTTTCATAAGTGCCTCCTTAGTCGCTTCGGATGTTGTGAATTCCGCCGATCGTTCTTCAGTTGGATAGGCTACGACGCAGGGCACTGGCTCGCGAGTTTGAACCGGCTTAATTTGTTTTGGCAAGCGAAGTTTCAGTTTTTCGGCGTACGACTCGCTAGCCTTAGTTATAGGCGCAACGGGGTTATTTTTTGCATCTAATTTTAGTGCTAATAAATCTCGTTCGACAAGAGCGAGCTTTTTTTCCGAAATAGCGAGGTGTTTTTCCGCCGTGGCTGACTTTATGGCTAGCATAGATATCAATGAGGTAACTCGTTGGGTCATGCCCATTATTGTCGATTTATTTGCAACGCCAATTCGCGAGGTTTGCCCGATAATTATTTCATTAATTTTTGCCAGACATTCAGAGGATTCGCGAACAAATTCTACATAATCAATATTTGGATCAACAATTTCAGCTGAGGTGCTAAGGCTTAAATTGTGTAAGTTGTCTATATTATCTGTGCTTGCTGACCGCTGTAATCGCTTTTCATCGGGTGATAAATGGCTTGGCGATATATCACCTAATGTTCTCTTAGCATTAGTTGCCGGCGGAGATCGCGGCGTCAAATTACTACGGCCAAAAATTGGTGTCGTGCCACCAGGATCATCGGTATTACTAGACATTTTATTTATGTTACGAGTTAACAGGAATAAAACTATTACCTATCAAAATAAAATTTTCCCCGATTCAGGGGTAAATTTATAAAGTGACAACACTGAGAGACTTTGTTGTACTAATATTAATACCAATAAAAAACACTAATAGAATAACAAAATATGAAATTATTACGTACCTTTTACGGGCCAAACCTGTTTTACGATTGATGCAGCTGCAGTCAAGAAGCACAAAAATATTTTTTTTAGTATACCTACTAGTTTGCGAATAATAATCACTGTATTTACTTATTTACAAATAAAACCTAAATATGATCGAAATTTAAAGCGAAAATGATAAATTCAGATGAGATCACCAAAATTCACCGAAATGCCCACACACTTTACGAAACAAATTAATAAAATTATTTAATTTGCAATATTAAATCGCACTGACAGTTTAGTTCGACCGTCTCGCAGAAGCGCGGGAGGGGGAAGTGATTTCTGCCAGTTATATAAAATCATCAATATACGTACACGGGGAGTTTTAATCAAACGGTATGTAGTACAGTAAACGGGTTATCTAAGCGCACTAAATACCAGCGTTGTATATGGTGACCAGCGGCCAGGATCCGCGTCACGATTACTCAAGTGACAACTGGCTACTTTGCAAAGAAAAGTTGCCCGACTTGTAACTTTTTTGGCCCATTTTCGTGACTTTATTTATTACATTCCTTTCAATATGGAGTGAGACAATGGATTGTCAATTTATGTTACTCAAATTCATTTTATCTAACTTGTCAATCAAAAATAGTTCCGAGGGGACAGTGACTGTAGTGAAATTGGTTTGGGTAACATATAATTGTTATTAACACACACAACCACTTCTTTCTTGTTATATTTTGTCTCAAGCCATTCTTAATCGATTAAAGACAATATTTTCAACATATGTTCGGCAACGTTGCTTGTCCCCGTCAAATAATTTCTGATCCATAATTTATTGCCAGAAGTGGGGCAAAGGAATATTTAGGTCATCTGATGGAAAGTAATAACCGCCGTCCACGGAAATCAGAAACACCAAGGGTCGCTGAATCTACGTCAGTCTTTTCAGGGAAATATATAGGTAGAATCTTTATTTCAAGACTCCCAGGTCGTATTTGTTTGGAAATACCGCTAAAGGAAGTTGATTCCACGATTTCACCATTCGTGACTGAAAATCTCTTAAAAAGCACACTGTGATTGATCTCTAAACGGAGCAGGCCCACTCTCTCTCTGGCTTTCTATTTAAAATGGAACAGGCCCACCACCACCGAATCTTGTGTACCTAGCCAGGATTAATGGCAATGACCACTAGCAAGGCAAGGAACAGTGAAGTCCACTGTAGTCCCGGGGGTAAAACCACGGCTACCTTTTAACTCGCAACAAATTGGATTGACTGTGTGGTTTCCGACAGACTAGAATAGAATCACTCCATCTCTTCCCGTAGATGTCGTACAAGGCGACTAAGGGAAATACATTATAAAACATCGATCAGGCCACCCCAACCCGTCTGGCCAGCGTGGGGAGTGTAGGCCAAATCCTCCTTCTGTCTGGGACGGAAAAGAGAGGGTCGTGCTCCTGTAGTGGAGACTAAAATTTCCTGATGATGATGATGAATAGGTGATCACTTAGCAAGATAATATGGATGGAATTTTTATTTATGGCGAGTTGTACGATAGTGGAACTCGGCGGCAACTATCTACTTAATCAATCAGCCCATCCAAACAGTTCACGTGTTATTTTGTATAACGCATAGAGACGACACATCTCTACGTGTAGAGACCGAGTCCAGCCGATTACAGATCACTGGGTCATTATAGATCATCGATGATCATTAGAGATCATCGATGATTCAAACTACTCTTCTGTGTATTCCGATTGAGCTACTAAAAATATAAAAGGGCGACTAGAATACTAGGCTTGGTTAGGTTTGCTATATTAAGCTATTGCATAGCTTCTATCGCGGGCCTTGAGCGCGGGGACCGAATCCAGAAATTCCGTAACGAAAAAACCTCACGCTCCCCACTCCGACGGGCAAGGAGGTGTGGCTTGAAGGCCGTGCATCGTCTAACGTCGTTTCAGTTCGGCAGTCTTCGACACGGCGTTGTGTGCGTGCGATTAGACGTATTGTACGACTCTACGAAACTCGTTTTATTTATTTAATAATAGAAAAATTTGTTTTCTTATCGGTCACCACGCTCAAAAAGTGTAACTTGAATTAATATCAAAGAAAAAGCAATACTGCATGAATAAAATAAATAAATAAAATTATAATTGCATAAGTTGATTCAAAATGCTATGCAATAGCTTTACCGCGGCAGTCCCCGAGTGCCACACGTCTTTTTTTTTTTATGTCATATTTAGTCGCCAACTTATTATAACAGTCGCCCAGTTTTTCAATTTTTACCCAGTTTATTATTACCCTAACTTTAGGGTGTTAGTGGTTCATGAATTTGGGATGTAAGTGGTTCATCAACATGTTTGAAAAAAAGTCAACCTCACCTGCACGTGGTGCACCCTGCTGACTGACAAACGAGGCTCTGGTAAAAGAGAGGTAGGGAATACCCTACCACACGTATATTGTAAGCTACACGTATATTGTAAGCTGCCCGACTGGGGAACAACGGCCACCACATAGAATACCGCAACGAAATAACAATTGTCTTTAGGGTTGTTGTATACTTGCGAGTGAGTGAGGTCACCAAGAAGAGTTGCTGCGTTGGCAGCGGGGGTAGCAGCGCGTGAGCAACATTACAAGTTAAAGTTGCAAGCGTTTATATGATTACGGTAATCGCTTCAAATCGAGCAAGCCGTAAGCTTGTTTGTTGCCCGACGTCGTATAAAAAAATATACTACGTTATCTCACATGACTTTTAACAATAATAATATCTATTTTAATTTCATGTAATGAATGACTCGATTCCAGTGAGGTTTACTTCTATGTTTCTGATAATATTTTTATTATGATGTTCCACATTGACTCCCGTGTCAAAACAAAATAAAATACTTTTTGAGAGTCACAAGGTCATCAGCTCGGCAAGTGTACGACCGGAAATACCGGAAGAGCGCTTCCCGCCGAAACAAGTTTGGATAACTGATGCAATAACATGCGTGAATGCTATCACAACCTACCCAAAGTTATTTAATAACTCTATATTTAAGCGAGCGCAAAAATGTTATTTAGGGACATCTCCAAACGGTTAGTCGACTCTTCCCGCAACCAGAGGGCTGGCTTATTTCTCTCTCAGCGAATAAGCATTGCCATCCAGCGTGGCAATGCTGCTTCTGGCCACGTTACCCTTTGATGGCGATGCAGAAGATTTTTTTAATATTATTTAGATATCATATTTTATTAATTTTAATTATTTTGTGTTATTTCCGGTTTTTTTTTGTTTGTATATATAGTTAGTCATATTTAGTATTTATTTTAATTGTATATTTCACAGAATACTCTTTATTTAGGATGTAGAGCTCATGATTATAATCTGTGAGGTGGAGGTACTTTTCCAGTCAGTCTTGAGATGCCCTACCTATCTTTCGCCAAAGTTTGATTAACGGCAAGGTGAGATTGCACTTACACCTCATTGATATTTCAATAAAAACGTAATAAGTTTGGGGTGTAAGTGGCTTTACAACCAAAGACAACCCCATTTGCATCTCTCGCGAACAAGAGATCTGGCATATCGAGCCCTATTGGGGATGTCCCTCTACCTCACAATACAATACAATTCATTTATTGTTTAAAACATTGTATAAAGGTACAATTTAGCATGCAAAATTACATATGTTGATTATGACATTTGACATTGACAATAATTTATGTAGTCACTAAGACATATATCTCCAATCTACACTACTATTATAAAGAGGAAAGATTTGTATTTTATGTGTGTGTGTATGTTTATAATGAATAAACTCAAAAACTACTGTACCGATTTCGAAAATTATTTCATCATTGGAAGGCTACATTCAACCTGAGTAACATAGGCTATATAAAAAAAATCTTATCTTCACCCGTGCGAAGCCGGGACGGACCGCTTGTTAATTATATAGACCACACACACAGAAGACCACATACAAATAAAAATTGTAGACGATGATGGATTGTTGGAGAGGCTAGTAATCTCACTCTCTCACATAGATAAAATAACGAATAAATTATATTACGGGACGAGGGCCCACCACCACACACCCCAGCACTGTGTCTCCTGTGTAGACAGGATTAACAGCGTCGACCACCAAAAAGACAATGAACAGTGAAGTCCATTGCAGTCCCGGGGGTAAGACTTCGGCTACCTTGGAACTCACAACGAATTTAATCAGAAGAAATTTGTAGGAGTAAGTCCTACAAATTTCTTCTGATTAAATTTTGGAATTTGACTTCCCCTCTTAGCAATGCGAGAGATAGCAATATAGCAAATAAGGCATTAAATGCATTAAAAGGAATAAATTATTTTATTGTTGTCTTCTTGCGAGTGAGGACCAAACGCAAGGACATACTTCGTAATCAGCGCGGGTTTCAGCGCGCAAGCAATATTACCTATATTGTAAACGTTTATATGCTACTGTTACCGCTTTCATCAGGCGGGCCGAATGCCTGTATGGCTAAGTACAAAAATATCATTGCCAAATAAATTTTATTAAAATCTCTGTAGTTATTGAAAAATTGGTTCAAACGACATAAACGGGTTTGTATTCTAAGAATGTACACCGACATTTTAAATATTTTAACCAAATAACGCTTATTTGTGAAATGTAATTTAATCCCTTGATGATTTGTGGTAGGAGCATATCTTTAGTGCCCATTCAGAGTGTACGAGTGGGTGCTAGGGCGGGTGCGGGCGCTTGAGTCTTGGCGTCTTTGCGTTGACAATGCCGAAGGAGTTGTCTATAAAATTGGTAAGTAACACCAATTCTGGCTTTCTGTCTAGAATTGAACTCATCCTAATCCAGACATGGCACTGTGGTGTCTGCCCTGTTGTACAGGAATAATACTACTAAAACACAATAATGTATATCTGAGTTCATCACTACACGACCGCATGGCTAGGCGTACGCTTACAGTCTTCCTAGCCGTACGTACAAATCACACACTCGGTTTATTCATACGTCACAAGCCCAGCTTGGAGGGTGGGCCCTAAATGCCTAATGTCCCTAAGTGCACGTAAGGGTGCACCTCGCATCCTAAAAATTATTACTAAGTGGGTTAAATGGTTCACCACCACTACTACGTCGGGTGGCAGACAAGCATACGGCCTGCCTGATGTGAAGCGGTTACCGTGGCCATATTAGCTCGCAACATAAAATATCGCTCGCGCGCCGCCACCGCCGCTGCCAACGCAGCATCTCCTTCCTTTCTGGTGACCTCACTTACTCGCAGGAACACAACAACCCTCAAGGGAATTGTTATTTGGCTACGGTATTCTGTGAGGTGGAGGTACAGTCGGGTAGCTTACAAATACGCCTACCTCTCTTTTCGCTAGAGCTTCGTTTGTCAGTCAGCAGGGCGCACCGCGTGCACGGGAAGTTAGCTTTGATTCAAAGATGCTGACGAACCACTTACACCCTAAAACCACTTTTACAACCAAAGCTAATCTCGCCTGCACGGGCATTCTGTCGATTAGAATCTCTCTGAAATATGGAATCTCTTTAATTAGAAAAGCTCTGACGAAAGAGACTATGTCAAGCCCAATTAAAGAAATAACTAATACTTTACAGAAAATAAACAATACCCCGGAGAAACTCAACACTCCTCAAATTGTTGTGTTTCTCCGAGTGAGTAAAGTCACCAGTCGTGAGAAATAACAATATTTTCTATTGCAAGTGTATATAGGCTATGGTAACTGTTTTACATCAGGCGGGCCGTATGTTTCATGTGAAAGTCCCTAGCTATACCAATGACCCTGGTCTGGTTGAGATATGGACGCATTTAGTTACTAAACAAAGTTGTGATACGAATATGCTAATGTTATGTTCCATTCGCATGCTATTTTTGCAATTTTGCCAACTGTACGTGATATGCTCGGACGGAATTTTAATGGTCATTAATAGCGTCGTTACTCTCTGCTATGACTCTATTGCTATGTTTGTTCGTCTTTATGTCATGCGCTCTAAACTAAATATAAATATTCTTGGACAAATTACACTGTATATAATGCGATGGACTTGTCATTTAAAGGTTGTTGTTCTAACCATCAACATCGCGTAGAGGCGAAACACGTGTCGCAGAGACGACTACGGCACTCGGAGTTGGACGTTTCTTCTGTTTCAGATGTTGGAGGTTCGCCAAACGCTTCACTTTATTACTAACTATCAAATTACACTCTGTCATTTACACCCGTATTCACAAACATTACTATGAGGTCTCACAGTGCGCGCGGACGCACAGGTACACAAAAACCTATTCATAGACAACACTTGAGTGGCGGTCGGCACTCAGTTGAAGTTGGCTTTGGTTCAAAGATGTTGATGAACCGCTTATACCCCAAACTACTAACTAAAAGTAGGTACGTAGGTACAACAGAATCACTAGGTACCAATGCGAAACAAATAGTCGATATTAAGTATAATAGGTAGGTATCGCCCATTTGTCCCTATATGTATCCATCCGCCCGTCCATGTCTGTCTGTCTGACTATCCTTCCAAGTCCGTACGCCCTTGGAAAACTAGAAAACTTATCGAGTAGATCGAGATAGTGGAAAATCGTAAAATAAAAATACTACGGAACCCTAAATTACGTAAATAAAATATTTTAATAATACCATTAAAATAAAGGGTACAGGCCTGCTCCTTAGCATACCAAGGCGAATTTATGGCTACTAGTATATACATTATATCTATCCTATGCAGTACAAACGTACACCTATACACTATTATTTCTAAGCGGAGCGCGTAAATATTGTCAGGGGGTGCGGGGCTTTTTCACCGGTAACGCCCGATCGAGGAAGGTCACCGGCGTATATCCAGCTCTTAAAATGAACGCATAGCTAAGGGAGCCAGCTAGCTATATTATGCAACGCATAGTGTCATTTTGTGACCAGTTTACGTCAAAAAGATAGGTTATGTTCATTTCTCATGTTTGGTTTTGCTTGATTGAGGTTGTTTTTGTTGCTTTAACAATGGATTATAGTAGCGAAGAAGAGTTTGATAATTTATATCAATGAGCGAAGCAGAATAAACACTAGAAAAGTGTTACGGGATTTCCTCCTTTTGATTATTATTGGTCAAACACAAATCGACGCATCAATTACTACAAAATCACCACAAAACACAAAATAAAAATAGTTCTCAGGCAGTATTTTATTTAAGAGGTTATAATATAATAATATTAAATATTAAATATTTCTGGACAATTTACACAGCGCCATCTAGTCCCAAATTAAGCGCAAAGCTTGTGTTATGGGTATTAGACAACTGATAAATGTACTTAAATACATTTTTTTTTGTAAATACATACTTATGATACATAGAAAACAGTCAGACCAGGACAAACAGATATATTCATGCACACAAATGTTTTTCTTGTGCGGGAATCGAACCCGCGACCTCGGAGTCAAAGTGGCCATTGCTAGCCATTCGACCACCAAGCTCGTCGAAATTTTATGAATAACTAGCTGTCCCGGCGAACTTCGTACCGCCTAACAATCAATGAATGTCGTGGTACATATTAGCTGAACTAAATTTATGATTTTATGGAATTAAAACAATGAATAGTAGAAAATAATAGAGAAGCTCGATGGCGTCATTGCGCGTGTCAGTCTAGTTGAACACGCAAGTTAAGCAACGTCGACCGTAGCCTGTACACGGATGGGTTTATATTACCTCGAGCTCCTCCGTGATTCGAAAGACACGTTAAGCCGTCGGTCCCGGTTGTTATCATTAGCTCATCTTGAGCTCCTCCGTGCTTCGGAAGGCACGTTAAGCCGTCGGTCCCGGTTGTTATCATTAGCTCATCTTGAGCTCCTCCGTGCTTCGGAAGGCACGCTAAGTCATCGGTCCCGGTTGTTATCATTAGCTCATCTTGAGCTCCTCCGTGCTTCGGAAGGCACGTTAAGCCATCGGTCCCGGTTGTTATCATTAGCTCATCTTGAGCTCCTCCGTGCTTCGGAAGGCACGTTAAGCCGTCGGTCCCGGTTGTTATCATTAGCTCATCTTGAGCTCCTCCGTGCTTCGGAAGGCACGTTAAGCCGTCGGTCCCGGTTGTTATCATTAGCTCATCTTGAGCTCCTCCGTGCTTCGGAAGGCACGTTAAGCCGTCGGTCCCGGTTGTTATCATTAGCTCATCTTGAGCTCCTCCGTGCTTCGGAAGGCACGTTAAGCTGTCGGTCCCGGTTGTTATCATTTAATGACAGTCGTTAAGTTAAGTCAGTGGCCTTTAGGCGGTTCGAAAACACTGGCCTCCGCCAACCCGCAGTTGAGCAGCGTGTTGTAGTACGCTCTAAACCCCTTCGGTTGAGGGAAGACCCGTATCCATAAAAACTGAAGATTTCATAAAAATAAAGATCTCCTTAGTGTTAAATTTTAAAAAAAAACGTTTTGTTTTATTTTTTTTAGTTTTGAAATAGGTTTTATCATTTTGGTGATTTGTAATTGTCATTTCTTTTGATGTTTCCTCTGATTTGATTCTTGCGCTCGAACCCCATAGGAAAAGCGTTTTCACCCCTATCGATTTGACATTTTTAAATTTTCATAACAAATCACAGACAACTTTCGCGACATAAAAGTGACACCAATCGATTTGACGTTTTGATATTTGACAACCAATAAATATCGTAATCCCTTTTTCAACTGACACTTTCATTTGTATGGGAAAATGTTTTTTCTTTTATTTTATTTTTTCGAGAATTTTCCAATGTTTTTAAGAGTTATTCTGCTATTCGGGACGGAAACAAATCCAACAAATCAAAAACCATGGCAATCGGTCCAGCCGTTCTCGAGTTATAAGTGTTGTAACAAACACGACTTTCTTTTATATATATAGATGAAATGTCAGTCACCGAAGTGAACTGCGCAACACAAACTAACCAATCACGCGACTCTATTTAACGCAGTGCGTTTGCTTATTCAAGTGCCGTTAAAGTATTGTTTATGAATTGAAAGGCTCGCCATGTGCAACGCACTGATAAATGCATTACTTCGCATAGTATTGTTAGTTTTCATAGACAAGTATTGTTATTGAATACGGGTGTTAGTCCCAAGCTAAGCAAAGCTTGTACTATGGGTACTAGATAACTGACATAATACTTAAACACATTTTTTTTACTCAATACATATATATAGTACATAGACAACACCCAGGCCAAGACAAACACACATGTTCATGCACACAAATTTTGCCATTAGCGGGGATCGAACCCGCGACCTAGGAGTCAAAGTGACCATTGCTAGCAATACGACCACCGAGCTCGTCAG
This sequence comes from Hypsopygia costalis, assembly GCA_937001555.2. Lineage (NCBI taxonomy): Eukaryota > Metazoa > Arthropoda > Insecta > Lepidoptera > Pyralidae > Hypsopygia > Hypsopygia costalis. Next base: position 2,061,022 of record OW443331.2, read on the forward strand.
ACAAAAATTTAAACTCAGTTTATATTTTTGGGAATAGGTCACCTTCATTTCTCTAAATACCGTACTGCGAAAGGAGGGAGGTTTTTTTTTATAGTATGTTTGGTGACAGAAAAGCATACGGCCTGAGAGGTTTGTTGCGTTCTTCCGAGTGAGTGAGATTGCCAGAAAGGGATAGTTGCTGTGATTGCAGTGCTTTAATGATGTTTCTTGTTGTAATCGTCTACAGGCTACGGTAACCACTTCACATCAGGTGAAGTGTGATCAGATCTATTGCATACGGCCCGCCAGATATAAATCGGTTACCGTACCATATCAACGCTCGCAACATTAAATATTGGTCGAGCGCCGGCACCTCCACTGTCAATGCAGCAACTCCTTCCTTTCTGCGAGTGACGTCACTCACTCGCAGAAATACAACAGCTTTCAAGAGAATTGTTGTTTAGTTGCGGTATTATGTGAGGTGGAGGCTCTTCCCCAGTCGGACAGCTCCACATTACGCTGTGCCCTCTTTTGCAAGAGACCCATTGATAATCAGCAGAGTGCACCGCGTGCAGATAAGGTTGGCTATGTCTTGATGGTTAGCCGCTTACACCCCAAAAGGGCAATACTTTTTTGAGTACGCGTATACAAATGTATGTCGAATTCTTTGGCACGCTTTCCTACCGTTTGACGGATTTCAACATATGGGGTGTCATTAGATTCGTTTCAGTTGTGTCAGTGACACAGCTTACCTGATGTTATTATGAAACTACAAAAAATGTGTTTTCGCTGTCGAGTTTTGTTTGTTCCATAGATTAACAATTGGTCGCCGCTCCGCTTCGAATAGATGCCGCACTATCTAAAAACAACAGCTCCGTGAATGCGGCAAATCAATATTGTAAAACAACAACGTGCAGCGTGTGCGTAAAACGATGTGCAGAGATGCTAGTGTGCGTGAAGAATTGTATCGCAACAGGCTCGGGTACATCGAGTTCGGCGTAGTTTTTGTTGCCGCATTTTACAAGTGCGCCGCGGCATCTAGTCGAAGCGGAGCGGAGACCAATTGATAATCTAAGGTTTGTCCTTTCTATATTCAATCTTGACAAAACCAATCGATACGGAACCCTAATATTTTTAATAACCTTTAACAATACATCTTCGTTAATACATCATTAATTCTTTAATGTTCGATTCGAATTCGATTGGAATGTGTTGGTCTTAGTCTGGGTGTTTTCTATATTATTCTATTTGCGTATATTATATGTATGTATTTATAAAAAAAACTATCTAAGTATAATATCAGTTATCTAGTACATAGTACAAGCTTTGCTTAGTTTGGGACTAAATGACAGTGTGTGATTCGTCCAAGAATATTTATTTATTTAGTATACTCGTAGTACCAAATTTATATCGTAGCGAAATCCTGAGTCTGTGTGCACATGCCTCTTCACATCAGGCGGGCCGTATGCTTGTCTGCCGATTTTGAAACCTCCACTGTCAATGCAGCAACTCCTTCCTTTCTGCGAGTGACGTCACTCACTCGCAGAAATACAACAGCTTTCAAGAGAATTGTTGTTTGGTTGCGGTATTATGTGAGGTGGAGGCTCTTCCCCAGTCGGACAGCTCCACATTACGCTGTGCCCTCTTTTGTAAGAGACCCATTAGATAATCAGCAGAGTGCACCGCGTGCAGATGAGGTTGGCTTTGTCTTGATGATTAGCCGCCTACACCCCAAAAGGGCAATACTTTTTCGAGTACGTCTTTACAAATGTATGTCGAATTCTTTGGTACGCTTTCCTAACACACAAATTAGCCTACGACATGCAAAATTTTGAGGAGCTCGATGGTGTCGTTGCGTGTGTCAGTCTAATCGATCACGCAAGTTAAGCAACGTCAACCGTAGCCTGTCTGTGGATGGGTTTATTTATCTCGAAATCCTCCATGTTTCGGAGGGCACGTCAAGCCGCCGGTCCCGGCTGTTCTCATTAAATGACTGTTGTTAAGCCAAGTCAGTGGCCTTTGGGCGGTTTATAAACACTAGCTTCCGCCAACCCGCAGTTGAGCAGCAGTGTGGTAGAGTATGCTCTAAATCCCTTCGATTGAGGGGAAACCCGTATCCCAACAATGGGATGATTATGGGTTGATGCCGAAAGACATCATACTCTATGGCTGGCTGTCACTGCACGCGGAAGGCTGAGTATTGCATTTGGTAGAAATCATCGAGGAAGGCCTCTATCCATCAGTGGATAGATAACAGGCTGATGACGATGATGACGACAAATAGATATCATACAGTAATTTAATTATGAAGGAACATGTTGTCTAAGAAAATAGGAGGCAAGCTTCAATGTGACTAGTTATTACATAATTGACAAGTTGGTTGATCATAGCACGTCTCTTTATGGCATCGGGTTTTACTACTTTGGTACTTAGGTAAAACTTCGTAAAAGTACATATGTTACGTTCAAAGAACGGGAAAAATCATTTAGCGAAAAAACAGCTTACAGCGCATTGTGGTCACTGTCAATGTAAAATATAGACATCGCGAAATTCGTACCCTGGCCCGCGCTGTACTAATGAACAAAAACAATGACGCGTATTAAACCATAATATGAATACGCCACATAGTGCTTAGCGATACGGGTCCTCCAAATTTAGTAACATATTTCACCCATAAAAAGACCACTTTAGAGACCCCGACGCAAATTAAAAGTCGTAGTGAAAAAATCCCTGAGCCATTATAATTTTTAACCGTAAACAGATCAATGATAAGCCGTCGCATGAACTCATTAGGGTATCGTGGACCCCTCGGAGGTTTTGCAACGCGTTTCGTTACGCCATTTAGAAAGCCGCGCATAGGTTCCTGATGGCATACCTTAAAAGAGCCAGAAACACTCTTAGCATTCGCGCCACGACCTTGCGTGTAAAGAATTCGCGCATTAATTTACTTCGGAAATTGCTAGACAGTTCTGGGTTACCACGTGAATGTAATGTGTTATTAATACGCTGTGTTAACGATATCGAAGGTTTCATTGACTATAAATCAGTTAAATTCATACATTCTTGTTATTGTAAACAAGCTGTAAATCGCAACTTCGTTCGCGTGATTTCAATAAATTAATAAAAAATATGGTGTAATCATTTTTTTTTATACTACGTCGGGTGGCAGACAAGCATATGGCCCGAATGATGTGAAGCGGTTACTGTAACCATAACGCTCGTAACATAAAATGTCGATCGCGCGCCGCCACCCCCGCTGCCAACGCAGCATCTCCTTCCTTTCTGGTGACCTCACTCAGTCGCAGGAACACAACAACCCGTAAGGGAATTGTTATTTGGCTGCGCTATTCTGTGAGGTGGAGGTACATTCCCCAGTCGGGTAGCTTATAATTACGCTCCTCTTTTCGTCAGAGCTTTATTTGTCAGTCAGCAGCGTTCACCGCTTGCAGGTGAAATTGGCTTCATCATCATTATCATCATGGTTTGATTTGATTTTTTTTTCCTTTATGCAAGAACATTAAATATTAGGTACCGGTTGTAAACTATATAGGGGTATAAAGTACCTACCGTATAATGCACCTCTGAACTCCATTCCATTTAGGACGAATCCAATTAAAATCTGATTACCCGTTCTGAAGAATAACCCAGACAAACAGATTCTTCCAATTTATAATATATCTAGAGTCAATACCCGATGCCTTAGCGCATCTAGATTTTACTTTAGGCAATAAGAGACGGGGGCGCACCACACATTCCCACTTCTATGTCTTATGTGTAGCCAGGATGAATAACAGTGGCGACCAAATTGACCAAAAAGGCAATGAACAACGAAGTCCATTATTGTTCCTGGGGTAAAACTACCGCTGCCTTGGAACTTACATCGAATTTTATCAGAAAAAAATAGTAGGAAGCTTTAGAGTTTGACTTGGCCCTTTACAATATGAGAGACAGCAATATGACAAATTAGGTATTAAAAGCCTAAAAAAGATGGCTAGTCAAGTGAAGCTGTGAAGCTCAAGTGCCTTGCACCACAGATCTACAGAGATTTTGTTGCCGCCAAAAAGATAACAGATTTTTAGTATATTGGGTGCCCGAATTATAACTGTATATTTTTTTAAATACTGCGTGTGGTTTTGAGATAAAGATATGTCTAAAAAACAAATGGTGCAAATTTTAAACATTTATTTGTATTATTTTTAAAAGTAGTAGTACTTCTTTTTCTGTTTTTTTTTTTACAATGCATTGTTATGATCCACCCGTGTGATATTCCAACAATAATCTGCCATCATTATGCTCATCTCAGCGACTTTGGTATTGTAACGTGCTACCGATTGTTAAATAAGAAATATAACTTTCATTGAGTCAATTTGAAACAAAGATTGATTCAATTAACGGAAATATATATTTCTTTATTATAACTTATTTTTAGATTATATCAATATATGGTAAAATGACGAGCACTGCGCTCCAAATTCTCCGATAATCTTCTATTCTTTTATTTACTTTCAAAATATCGTTACTGATTTTGCGCCGATTGTGTAATATAACTACTGCTCAACTTTTTCCCATCATTTTCGAGAAAGTATTCATACTACACTGAAAAAATGTCGGGAAAGTTTTCATATGATATATTTGAGTATATAAAGAAGAAAGACCATTTCAATTCGGACAAAAAAAAACGAATTACATATATTGATTTTTTTTTATATGATGAACAGGGTTCAAACCATGACTTAGAGACATTGTGAAAAAAATAATAGACATTGGTTAAATACTCTTTAAGTGAATAAATTAGTAAGTTTTTATTCGTTTCATCTATATTTGCTAAGAAAAAAAATTGTTATTACAGTAAAATTTTCGTAAAGTCGGCGCAAAAGCGATGGATTTTTGGCTGTCCAAAAATATTTTCTATCGATAAAAAACACACCCAAAATAAATGTCTGTTTAAGCACTATTTACGAGTATATGCAAATAAAAAAAATGTTAGTATTATTTGTATTCGTATATGGTTTAAATTAGCACACACACGTGTGCACGGGAGACGAAGAAATTAGAAACTTAACGGAAAAGAACAAAAAAAATGTTGAATTAGATATGTACTCATAAATCTATAGATGCTATTTTATGGTTCACCCTTGTTTAGTATAATAACGTTTAGTAGAAAATCGCTCCGGCTAATTTTAGTTACAATAAAGTCATTCCACATAATTATTCATTAGACCGAATATTTAATTGCTGGAATTTTATTTAGTATATTTATTTCTTTCAAATAATGTCATTTCACCGAATTTTCAAATGCACTAATTTTATTTAAACTAATGTTCCACTAGACTAATAATGATTTAGTCGCAAGATGGTATCGATCTCCGGCTGGCCTTACGTTACGGCAGGCGGGGGCACTCCTACAGTGCTACAGTACCACCTACAGTACCTACCTACACCAATTGAATATTCGGTAAAATACATGGTAAACTACCTGAACATTTACATCAAATGCACATTATACTTTTTGATGATTAGCGCAAATGTTGGTCCCAAATAAATATTCGATGAAATGAAAATTATGAGTAATCGATATTAAACAAAGTGATTATTTTCTTTAACGTTGTTCGAATTAGTAACATTATATCAAAAGTTGTTAAATGAAACAAGGGTGAAAACTATTTTATAAGTAGCTATGTATATCTAAAAAAAATTTACGGAAAGCGCTATTAAGGACAGATACAGAATTACAATAAAAACTAACGATAAGGTACGTACATACGCTGACGAATTAACCAAAAAACGTTTTACCATCAAGATCATACAAAAAATATCCTTCTTTTGTAAAATAAGACAAGTTCAACTTTTATTCACTAGGTTTTAAATATACAACTTTTATTATGTAGGTAGTTTTACAATGAGCAAGAACGTTACAAAAGTAGATATTAGACGATACAAACAAAATATGGTGTACTATCACATTGACTAAAAGAGTCAATACAAAAGCATTGAGATCTATGTACTTTATATCTCAATGTACAAAAGAGTGTTTTGGCGATAGACGTAATGAGAAATCTGTCAGCCAAAACTTTATCATGAAAAATAAACCACCATGACTACGACTAGGCCGAAAATAAAAGGCATTTGAATAAAGTTGTAAAATTATAAAAACTCTATATCAGTTCCTAACGTAAAACACACAAAAGAAGAACGATCGGCAATCTTAAAATTTTAATAAATTATGTCCGACGTATTTTATGCTCGATCAAAGTTTGGTGGGAAAGTCCATATTAAAAGTAGGTATGAAATTATAAAAATTAAATGGGTTACCAATGTAGGTAGAACTAGGTAGAAACAATAAAAAATAAAATAACTTTTGTTAATGAATTTATGAACTCTAATGATCACTTGCACTACATATATTAATCAATAACAATACTTAAACAAATTAAGAAAAAATATTTAAAAGCAGAACTGCGCTCAAGTTTCCGCTAAAACATTTGCTTTGCTTGGCTTGGCAATCAAATTTTATCAAATCCACAACACTGACACTGTTGTCAAAATTGGGTTGCCAGATTGAGATAAAAGTCGCTGATTGGGCTACTTGAGGCCATGACGCAGCGGGAGAACAAAACTTTGAATTTGCGACATGTCACTGTTTGGTCTACTTCAGATTCTTTCCTTTTTTTTTATATATATTAGCTCAGCATATTGGCTCCACTTCGCCTGATGGTAAGCGAAAAGAAGAGCCCCAATCGCAACGGCAACGGACAAGAGACCTAGATGTCTTGTCAGTTTACGCTGCCATGCTGGCCTACAAGATGCTTCTTCACGCTTCGCTTGAAGGATCCCATATTGTATGATTGAGGAAATACATATGCCGGCAACGCGTTCCACTTTTTAATAGTGCGACATAGATAGGAGTTACCAAACTTTTTAGTACGCGACGGAATGATACCAACGGTGAATTTATGGCACCGCAAGCCAGTACGTGTTGTTCGGTGACGGAAAGGAGAGGAAGGGATAAGGGAAAACAGTTCTTCAGAGCACTCTCCATGGTATAGGCGGTATAAACGTTTAGTGATCCAATATCTCTCCGGAGTTGAAGAGGTTCAAGTTTCTTGGTGACCTCTTCGTCACCAATTATGCGGACCGCTCGTCGCTGCAACCTGTCGAGAGCCTCGAGGAGATACTGGGCGGAACCATCCCAGAGATGTGAGCAGTACTCCACGCAGGCCCGAACTAGAGTCTTATTCAAAAGACAAAGCTGGTCCGACGCGAAGAACCGCCGCACTCTGTTCAGGATCCCGAGTTTCTTTGATGCTGTTGAGATGAGGCTCTCAATATATTCCCTTTGGTTAAGATTGCAGCGAATATCCATGCCTAGCATGTTCAAGCTCTCGCGCAAATTGAGCGAAGTGCTCTGAAGGCTGGGGGTAGGAAAGAATGGAGATGTTTTAGTGGTAAACGCGCACACTAGGGTTTTCTTAGCATTGAACTCGACCAGATTGCTGGAACCCCATTTACTAATGAGATCCAACACCCGATCCAGTTCAACGACAAGAGTCTCCCGTTTCTCGCCGATTTCTGCCATAACAGCACCAGGTCGACCGAAATATCGCCCATGAACCGTACTGTCGTCAGAATAGCAATGTATGTTTCCTAGAGGTAGCATGCCATTGATATGAAGCAGAAAGAGGGTGGGCGATAAAACAGAGCCCTGGGGGACGCCCGCATTCACTGGCATGAACCGCGAAGCGCAACCATCTGCAAGAACGCGGATTCTACGCTCATGCAGGAAGCCAGCAATCCAGTCACAAAGCTGGACAGGCAGACCGTATGAAGCTTGGAGAGAAGTGCTTTGTGCCAAACCCGATCAAACGCCTTGGCAATATCTAGGCTGATTGCCATAGATTCACCATGTTTATCGATTGCCTCACCCCAGAGGTGCGTCACATACGCTAGAAGATCGCCCGTTGAACGTTTCGGCCTAAAACCATATTGACGGTCATTAATTAGGGAACGATCTTCTAGATAGCTTATCAGTTGGTTATTGAGGATTCTCTCCATGACTCTCCACGACATGATGTAATTTGATGGATCCGAACGGTTTCCCTTTTTTGGGACCGGTTGCACATTACACACAACCGGTTGAGTACGAAAGACGATAGAGGCGCGTTAACACCGGAGACAACTCTGCTGCACATTTCCTTAGTACAATCGCCGGAATACCGTCTGGACCACTGGCTTTTCGGACATCGAGTGATTGTAGTTCTGCTCGCACGTCACACTGTCTGATGCGAATATCAGGCATGTTAGAACCACTGGAGGGTATAGTTGGTGGTTGTGTGCCACAATCATCGATCCTGGAGTTAGCCGCAAAGAGGCTAGCCATGAGGTCGGCTTTCTCCTGTGGCTGATGTGCCAGTGAGCCATCGGGGTATCTCAGCGGAGGCAGCGACGGTTCACAGAAGTTGGCCTGCACAGTTTTAGCAAGTCGCCAGTAGCTGCGTAGCGCCAGTAGCAGTGGGATGCGACACCAACTCCTGTCCCACTCGTGCAACGCGCTGTGCGTCCGCTCTGATGTATGCCCTCTTGCATACCTTGGTGGCAGCGTTGTAGGCTGATTTCAGCGAGTTGATGTTGGGATCATTGTGGGCCCCTGCTCCAAGCACGGTACGCCGCCTGCTTGTTACTAATGGCATCGGCGCACTCGCGATTAAACCACGGGCGTCTCCGGCCATTGATGGCGACATCAGAGTAAGGGATGTAATACTCCATCCCAATGCCAATCTCGTCAACAATAGCCGCAGCACTCGCCGTAGCATCCTTCTCACTGAAACAGCACTGCCCCCATGGGACGGAAGCAAAGTATTCGCGCATACCGTCCCAATCTGCTGACGAGTAGTGCCATACACGGCGCTTGACTGCCGCGGGTTGCGGCAGGACTACGCTTGGCACTATAGTGGACACCAGGCAGTGATCAGAGGTGCCCAGGGGTGTCTCAACAGAAACCCGATATCCCTCAGGGTGGGTGGTCAGCAGTAGGTCGAGCAAAGAGGGCGCCTGATCAGCAATGTCAGGTATTCTGGTAGGTTGATCTACCAATTGCGTCAGGCTGTGGGACAGAGCGAACGCATGAGCGGTCCTTCCTGCATGGTTGGTTGTGGAGGAACCCAACCACGAGTCGTGGTGGCAGTTAAAGTCCCCCAAACACACCATCTCCGCAGTAGGGTACCGCTCCTGCGCTTCATCTGCCGTCCGACTAAGGTACTCGAAGAGTCGAGTTGTCTCCATATCCCCATTGTGTGATCGGTACAGGCACATGTACAGCCGACTCCGGAGGCCCACAGTCACATGCACCCAAAGGACGGGAAAGGAAGGATCCTCATAACAGCGCAGACGACGACAACAAACATCCGAACGGACAAACAAACAAACCCCGGCTTTCGCGTGGAAGTTCTCCTCAAGTGCATAGCCGGGGTACTGCAGGGTAAGAAGTGTCCGCTGGACGCTGGATTTGTGTCTCCGTCAGAAACAGCAAGGCAGGCCGGGCCGTCTCGAGATGCTGATGAACGGCGTTGAGGTTTGCGTGGAGTCCGCGGATGTTAGCAAACTCCACCTTTAACAGGGTGGTGGGGGAGTGCACCGCTGTATGAGTTCTCTTTTGTTGCGCTGTCATAAGTGTAGGATGGGAAACGTGAAGATAGGAAATTGCTGTCACGACGGAGGGGAAGGGGGCGCCCCCCCCCCCCCCCCCCCGGTGGTAGTCGCCGGGTCTCCACCTTCCGATCACCAACCGGCACGACGCTCCCACAATGTCGCCACTGCAATCCCCCAAGCATTTCTATGCTGTCTGTAGACCTCACTCACTCGCAGGAACACAACAACCGCTGCAGATATCGATCACTAATATCTGTTAGTGGTCGATGCCCCCAGGGAATGCTATTTGGCTGCGGTCTTCTGTTAGGCGGAGGTACTTCCCCAGCCGGGCATTGAGCCCTACCTCTCTTTCGCCAGAGCCTCGTTCGTTCATCAGCAGGGTGACCACGTGCAGGTGAGGTTGGCTTTGGCTCTAAGGTAGTGGTGAGCCACATACACCCCATTCATTCTTTTCATTGGACAACAAGGCCATTATATATATGTATATATAATAATATCGTCTGAAGAAAAGCTCGGCAGGATACCACTAAGGCGGAAATCGAAATGACGCCGACGAACGATCGATGTCCTAAAATTGTCATCAAAAGTTCAAACAGGTCACTTGTTTGCAGATTAGATTAAACATTAGCTGTGCTGTGCATGAGCCCGCAGAATTAGGTGAATCATTTGGACGATTTTGTAGCGAGATGCCTACTATCGGCCTTGGTGGACTGTTAAAACAGTCGTTTTCATACAATTAGTAGCATAACGACTGCTTCATAAAACCTCCAAACACGTAGTCGCACTATGCCTATTTTTTCGATTTTGTTACTGTCACATCGCAGCTTGCTGTACTTTGTGAAATATAGTTTCGGGGATTACCTACTTCAAATTCCAAATCTGACGACTTTAGGGCCTCCGAGCACCTGGCAACCCTATCAAGTGTCAACTGTCATGTCGACATTGTCGACAGTCGACAAAAAAAAACTTAAAAAACAGCAGGCAGTAATTTTTAGTTTGTGTCTTCGTCATAAAATTTATTTTAAAATTCTTATTTTACGATCATTTAACCATGGCTTATTTAACACAACTGGATTATGTGAAATATGTGTGCTCATGTGGACAACTGAAGCCAATTACAAGTTTATATTTCTGTCGGCATTGCTTGAAAATTCGCTGCGGTTTTTGCATCTGTCATGAGGTAATTCTTTACTCACCGCTAAAATACAAAATGTGCAATATAATTGGTGTTATGACTATCTACGTATGATTTATCAATAGCCCAGAAACTTTTACCGTTTGTAAATTTAGAAAAATTTCATAACAATACTATTCTCATTGAGGGCGCTCCCAAGGCACACCTCTTCGTTATTGTACTATTATACGACTGAATTGGACATGAATGTTTGTAGCCTGATGTTTGTGATAGCCTGTGTTATATTGTACAATTGTCGATAACATTGCATGTCAATATATCATTCACATATTACCTATTTATTGTTTGGTAATACTATGCTTCTCATCTTTGAGACATGCAGCCAAATCGCAACGCTTTTCGCACAAGAATGTGTGAAATCAATTGTCTTTAGCTGAGAGCACTGAGTTGTTCTTTAATTCAATTCTTCTTTGTGGCGATCTTGATGGTCTCACCAATGACAATGCTTTTACTATTTTATTTCAGCTCTTATAGCTTAGGAGGTGACTCTGCGATGGAATGGCTTTGTGTGTACAAAATAAATCATATAAATTTAACAAGTTTGGTGATTTTGAGAATTGTTCTGAAGGAACAGAGTGTGTGTTCTTCAAACTTCACTGAATTATTCTGATCCATAACTATACTATTTTATTTTTAATTTTATTTCAAAATCTGACATATTAAAAAAAGAACAGTTTGGTTTTGTAAGGAATAGTTCTACTACCTTAGCTTGTTTTTCGCTTATAAAATTCGTAACGGAAAATCTAAACGACAAAGTACCAGTAGTGTCTATTTTGCTAGATATGACCAAGGCATTTGACTTTGTATGCCATAAAAATTTACTCGACAAACTGTACAGATATGGAATACGGGGACAAGCTCAGGAGTGGTTGAAAAGTTATTTACAAGATAGAGCCCAATGCGTTGAAATTGTAAGAACTGACAAAAATAATAGGAAAACTTACAGATCTGTTTATAAGCAAAATAATTATGGTGTACCTCAAGGGGGAGTTTTAAGTCCATTACTTTTCATTCTGTACATTAACGATCTCCCTGACATAATAAATAATCAATGTATACTATTTGCAGATGACACGACTTTACTGTTTAAAATTAATTTGATTAACTATAATTATTATAATAAGAACATAAATGAGACATTAGAACATGTTATACAATGGTTAGAGCAAAATAATTTGAAAATTAACATTCCAAAAACAAAACTAATTCAATTTCAGACATATAATAGTACACCACTAGCCTTGAACATTAAATATGGAAATACTAGAATAGAAATCGTAGATAACGCAACGTTCCTGGGTATTGAAATAGACAAATACTGCAGATGGGATAAGCATATAGACAAAATAACATCTAAATTAGATAAATTTGTCTATGCCGTTAAACATTTACGGCAAACCTCATCTGTGGAAACTGCATTAACAGCGTACCACGGTTATGTTTCCTCGGTCTTACGCTATGGTATAGTACTATGGGGAAACTCCGTGTTGGTTAATAATGTCTTCAAAGTGCAAAAGAAATTTGTAAGAATATTGTGTAATGCCGACTTTAGAGACAGTTGCAAACCTTTTTTCCAACAACTAAAAATACTTCCCCTCCCCTGCCTGTATATCTATGAAATGTGTGTCTTTGTAGCTAAACATTCATTTCTTTATAGAAAAAATCAAAACATAGAGGGCAGTAGGACTAGACACAAAAATAAACTTTGTGTACCATCACAAAAACTGTCTGTATATCAAAGAAATGCATACTGTATGTCTATTCAAATTTATAATCATTTGCCTGAACGTTTTTATTTACTAAATTTGAGACAATTTAAAAAATCACTGTTTTCTTTATTATTGGCCAAATGTTATTACACGGTGAACGAATTTATTCACGACAAACTAATTTGAAATTGTAATTATTTATGACGAAAAATAGATATATATATATTTTCTTCTTTGACTTTTTATGTTTTCTAGTGTTTGTGTATTTTTATTTATTGTTTGACATGTAATTGTAATTTGAACTTATAAATTTAGATATCGACATAGTATAATGACATTATTTCACTGACCTCTTGATTATATTTTTGATTTTTATATTATATTGAACTGCCATTCTGACATTTGTTATATTTTCAGTTATTTGATTTTAAAATTCTTTATTAATTATTGAGATATAAATATGTGTAACAAAATTGTAAAATAAACCATAAATTCACACGCCGAACAATCGGCAAGATATGTAAGGCCACTATGCTATGAAAATGTATAACATGTAATTTCACCCATATCCAGTGAATAAATAATTCTGATTCTGATACTATAAAATGCAACCTGATCAGAAATCAAATCGATTATGATCCATTGGTCTGTCTTTCTGTTTGTGACAATACTGTCAAATGTTTTAAAAAACCATACTAGATTACATACCTATTTTAATGTGTGATAGCTAAATTTTATACACAAGATAAATAAAGATGAAGTACATAAGATATATAAATAAATAAATATTCCTGGACAAATCACATGCTGACATCTAGTCCCAAACTAAGCAAATCTATTTACTTATACATTTCTTTTTTTTGTAAATACATTTAATATAATGCATAGTAAATACCCAGACCAAGACAAACAATCATGTCCATGCGCACAAATATTTATCTTGTGCGCGAATTGAACGCGTGACCTCAGAGTCAAAAGTGGCCATTGCTAACCATTCGACCACCGAGCTTGTCAAGAGATGTAATTATGTTAAATTATATCTCTTATTATCAACAATTGAATTGTCTGTCATTTTCCTTGCCTCCCACCAGAGTTGAATTTGCAATGATTTGTAAAATGCTGTAAGCACACATGATTTTCCACACTCTGTACAGACATGAAGCAACATTTGAATCAAGAGTGAGCCTAGGAATAATTTATGTAGATAATTTCTACTTTATAGGAATGGTTACAGGGGCAGTCACAGTACTTGGTCCATTTAATAAACACCTATTGGCTGTAGTACTGCCAGCTTCATGTGCTGAGTAGGAATAGAAGAAAGAAATACCTTAATAAACAGACCCATACCAGAGATCACCAAGAACATCAACGGCATCCTTGATTTTCTGTAGGAGCTGGGGTAGTATTAGCGTAACTAGTATCACAATTCTACCCTCCGCAACTTAGGTGCATAGTTGGAAGTCCAGCTCGTTATCCCATCTCATTATCTTAGATTATTGTGTTCAAATAATAAAACAAACAAAACTATTATAATATTAAATATAAAACAATTGTTTGTCAGGTGGATTCCCACTACTGTGCTAACTGTCTCGAAAACATGCCTTCATCAGAAGCTCGACTCAAAAAGAACAGATGCAGCAGTTGTTTTGACTGCCCCAGCTGTTTCCACACCCTCTCCACGCGCGCCACCCTCGCTCAGCCACGACACCCGGTCCAGGATGCAGCCGCAGGTGGAGATGCGAAAGTTGAGAATAAGCAACCAAAGAAGATGTACTATTTGTCATGTTTTAACTGTAGATGGACTTCGAGGGATGTTGGGATACCTGACCAGCCTGTTGGTGAGTATTGATTGTACCAAAAAGTATCTAATTAAGTAAATTTGACATCCACAAAATAACACCTTAATAACTTGAGTGATGCCTCTCATCTCAGTAGCGTTCATAGACTGTGATGACTGCTTTCCTTCAGCGGGTTGTAAATTGTTTGCTATCCTAGTGGTATAAAAAGAAACTAAAACTTGTCATTATTTTTTTCATATTATTTGATTCAATTGCAGGGATCCATAATCTATGTTACGCAATGTTTTGTCAACAGCATCTGGCGGATGGCCAGAGAGAACTAATCCGTACGCGAGCCGCATCAACCAATTGCTGGACTATTATAAAGCTATAGTCCAACAGGAGAAACAAGAGAAACTCGAAAGGGAGAGGAAGAAGTTTGCCATCAGGGGAAAATACATCACTCTTACGGTAACACTTCCTGACTTCAGCCTACGCATTTTTCTATACTGCATGTTAAAACAGATGATTGTATAACATGTATTTCTTTTTGCAAATGTATACTTAAGAATAATTACATATTGACATTATTGTAATTTTTGCATGCTGTTATATATAGCAGAATATGATGGACTATGTAACTTTAATATCACCTGTATATTACACATATTCTTCGCAAATAAACTTTTGATTGATTGATTGATGAATAGATAGATATAATAAATGTTTTCTTTATATCTGATGGTTTCTATTTGACGCTAGATATTCAAACAATCATAGATTTTTATTAACAATTCTTCAACCAGTTGGGATACTTTTTTAAATTTCTATGTGTTATCAGGACAAGACTGGTCTAACGGGCGCCATGGCTCGCAACATCGCGGGCTTGCCGGCCAGCGACGGCGGCTCGTCGTCGGCCATCGCCAACTTCGTGGCCAGCCAGCCCAGCGAACTAGTGGAAGAACTACCCGACGACATCTACACCAAGGATGTCAATTTAAAGTTGTGTGAGTACCATGCATTTACAGCTTCTTCATTATGTTCTTTGAAAACAGAGGTTTTGATGAGGTCACACATGTTAGTGATGTTTTTACGACACAAATCAATTTAATTGCAATGTTGACAGTGCGCCCATTAATTTTATGTTTTCAACAATAAAACACCCATGTAATATTAGGCAAAGCAAACTAAAACACACACAACACCTAGAAGATCAATAGATATAAACATGAGTACATAACACCCATCAGACAACATGTAGACAAGATCTTGCACACAACACCCAAGAGCCCAAAGCAAGTAAGGTATAAGTAGCAACGTTGATCAATCCATCAGTTATTTTTGAAGATCCTAAGAGGAATTTAACATGAAGGCACCATATCAAAACTAAAAGGGATGATCTGATGGCTCTCTGATTGGCTCATAAGTCGGAACTCAAAATTATCTATAACAACAAGTTGCTGATATACAAAATACAAATCTATTCTGAAGACCATATGTTCATATGATTTGCAACTCTGGGGAAGTGCATCCAAGTCAAATGTCAACATTATACAACAGGCGCAACATGTCATCTTAGGGCGCCTTCACACTAGCGTTTGTCCAGCGTAGGCGTTCGAGGAACGTATGCGCAGAGCTGACGCCACGACAACGCGGCGTGTACTTCTTTCTTTTCTTCTTAACAAACTCGAAGTACTCACAGTGCAAGAAGAGATACAAGGCACTAAACAAAAGTACAAACAGCGCCTTTGTAACCACCGGAACCATCTGGCGGTGCAACTACTAGAGCGAAATCATCCCAAGAGCGTAAAGCGATGTGACATCCTATATTAAGGCGCAACACCAATCTTAAGGGGTAGATCTTCTCGATGGGAAAGATACTGCATAATTATTCTACGCGTACAAAAAATCTGCTCGTAATGAACTGTGAATGCTTATATGTCTGTAACAAAAACTAACATTTACATGCATTTTCTTGCACGTAAATGTTTGTCTTGCGCGAGATCCAAATCAAACTCGCGAGCGTTATACCTAATTGGTAATTACGTGGTTCCCGGGTCAATGAACTGAGCAGCAGTGCCGTGATCCCCAGTGACGAGCATGCCGCAGCGGCTGGCGTCGCCCGAGTGGCAGCCGGCCGGCGTGGCGCGGCTGCACCCGCTCGCCAAGCTGCTGAGCGTGAAGCGCAGCCAGCGCTGCCGGGCCTGCGACCACAACCTCACCAAGCCCGAGTACAACCCAGGCTCCATCAAGTTCAAGATCGAGCTGCTCGCTTAGTAAGTCTCCTTCCGTCCAGAGACAACGTTGCGCCCGCTCGCCACCATCCGGTGCTGCAGGCTGCGGTAACTGCTTGTCATTAGGCACCATTGACCTATCCGATAATTATTTAATGATAGGTCAATGTTGGACACCATCCATATCCTTGTTTTTGTACTTTAGCGATTAGCAATATTTAAAGCCATTTCGATCAAATAGGGTATGGTCAAATTTTGTGTTTTCAAATAAAAATTTGCTCTTTAAAGTTTCATATGTCGCTGTACGATTTTATGTATGAGACCCGTTTTATAAGCTTTTATTTAGTTCACCTCGATGCCTGAGTGCTTAGTGAAAGTTTTTTGTTCGCTCATGTCAACGTAAACAAACCGACCAAATAGAGAAGAAATCTCATGCTGTGAATTTATAAGACGCGTATTACATATCAAAATTATGTGGCTTACTTGCTCACATTTCGAAGTGAGCAGCCCGGCTGATTTGGATATGTAACACGCGTCTGGTAAATTCACAATATGAAACTTTTTCTCAATTTGGTCGGCTTGTAACGTTACCACGTCCACCAAATCATGCAAATTACATTGTACTCACTTCTCAGTCGGACACTGAGAAGTGAGTATTGACCTGTAATTGGACACACTCGCTTAGTTCTCGTGAGAATGCAAAATTACGTCAATTCTCTATTTCCAATCCAACAAATAAAAGCAATTTATAATTTCCACATTTCTTCCTGTTCCTATGTGTGTTAAATGAAAAGGCATAATGAGCGTAATTCTCAGTCTATTGTGGATATTCGGCAATTATTTTTTTTTATTATTTCGATTAATAAGTTATATATGCTCGTTAAAATGTTTTTTTATTTTTTATTCCATGCAGTTACCACGTGCCCGAAGTGAAGATCATATCGTTCGAGACGGTGAAGCCGGGCGAGAAGTCGGGCCTGCTGCTGAAGCTGACCAACCCCACGGGCCACGAGATGGCCGTGCGCCTGCTGCAGCCCGAGGACCTGCCGCCTCCAGAGGACCGCGAGGAACCCAGGAGCATCGAGAAGTCGCTAGAGAAATCCTTGAATTTAGAAAAGGTATGTACATGTTGTGCAGAAACGAGACATTCTGAGCAGTCCCCGGAATTTAAAACTAAGTCACTTTTATAATAAAGAAAACAATGGAGTAATTTATGAAATGCTCTTGAATGTACAATAAGGCATAGTGAAGTACTTTTGCCTGACACGACGTTTTTAGGGTTCTGTACCCAAAGGGCAAAAAGGAACCCTATTACTAAGGCTCCGCTGTCCGTCCGTCCGTCCGTCTGTCACCATGCTGTATCTCATGAACTGTGATAGTTAGACAGTTGAAATTTTTACAGATGATATATTTCTATTACATCATCAGTCTGTAAAAATTTCATTAGTTATAACAACAAATATTAAAAAATAGAATAAAATTAATATTTAAGGGGGCTCCCATACAACAAACGTGATTTTTTTGCTCGTTTTTGCTCGCAATTGATAACGGTAATAGGTAGACGCTTGAAATACTCACATAATATTTAGTTTTATATTCATTTATAAAGATAAATAAATAATTAAATAAAAATAAAACAAATATTTAAGGGGCTCCCATACAACAAACGTGATTTTTTTTTGCCGTTTTTATAGATAATGGTACGGAAACCTTCGTGCGCGAGTCCGACTCGCACTTGGCCGGTTTTATTCATTTCAGACATTCTCCTAAATTTCAGACGTTTTATACTAGTAGTTTTACTTTTATGTCGTTAATGCATCATGGTTATTTTGCTTATTTGACCTTATGATACGGAGGGATTTAGTACCCATAGTACTTAGTATACATGTACAATTACATAGTACTACAAAGCTTTGCTTAGTTTGACTAAGTGGCAGTGTGTAATCATTTGTTCAAAAATAGTCGTTTATGAAACTGTTGCATAATAAGGGTTCTTAAAACACGAGTGTGAGTTTATCAAATGAGCCAAAGGCGAATGTGATAATAGCATCATACGAGTATCTTAAGACCTAATTATGTACAGCTTCAAAAACTACTACTTTATCTAATCTCATGAAATAGATGATAATAATATTTTAAATAAAACCATGAAGTTAATTTAACAGCTGCATTTCTTACTTTTAAATCCATTTGCAGATCGAGCATGCGTGGTGCGCATGCGTGGAATGCAATGGAAAAAGTTATTTTTCGATACAGTTGTCCTTAAAGAGCTGTATCGAAAAGTAACTTTTTAAATTTATTTTGATGGCTTGTGCGTAAAAGACTGACATTAAGATTCTGTGTTTAGTTTTTTAATCTCTACATTTTAGTATGAGAGTGGATAATATGTATTTATTTGTCAGGAGGCGTGGTCGTACAAGTCCGTGGAGCGGCGCGCGTCGCTGTCGCGGTGGTGTCGCGTGGCGACGCCGGGCGCGGCGCTGTCGCTGTCGCAGCGCGACGACGCCGCCGAGTACGACGACGACGCGCAGCACGACACCAACGAGTCGGTACCCACCATCGCACACCCCGTACACATTACAATGAGGAGCTCGAAGGCGTCGTTGCGCGTGTCAGTTTAATCGAACACGCAAGTTAAGCAATATCAGCCGTAGCTTGTCCATGGATGGATTTATTTATCTCGAACTTCGGAAGGCACGTTAAGCCGTAGGTCCCGGCTGTTGTCATTAGATGGCATTCGTTAATCCAAGTCACCGGCCTTTAGGCGGCTTGAAAACACTGGCCTCCGCCAACCCAGCAGTGTGGTGGAGTATGCTATAATCCCCGTCTATTGAAGGGATATCCGTATCCCAGCAGTGGAATGAATAGAGGTTGACGACGACACACTAGAAACGCTATAGCGTTTAATATATAAAGCATAGCTTATAAGCTAAGCGAGAAATGATGCGCCCATGAGAATATCGTTCCGAAAGCAATACACTTCGCGTGCATTGTGTCGTAACGGACCTCGTGAGCGTACATTACCGGCAGGGTATTTTGCAATTCCATGTTTTTAGTTATTGTTATTCTTATATTTTGACAGTTATTTTCAAAAATACTGTTACATTGGTTTATAGACCTATCGACGAAATTACATTTCCCTTTCGTCACAGATGCCAAATAGAAGCCAAGTTTGCGTCTATTTCTGCACGTAATTATTATACCAGACAGCAGTTTCAGCGCAATGTTTCAGTGTGATGAAATGGGTGCGATTAACTAAACGACATATTCGCATTCATGAGCTGGCAACGCGTGTTCGATGCCTCTAGTCTTCAAGCATCCAAAAGTTAATAAATAACTGCACCATGAGTCTCCTCCATGAGATATCTAGTCTCCATGAAAGATTGAGGGATACTGAGATCACTCAATCGAAGGGGTTTCGAGCATACTCCACTCCACGGTTGGTGGAGATGACAATTCACTCGAGCGTTAATGCTGTTTTAAATAAGGGCTCTGCCATTTTTGTAAACAGCCATTATGTAATGCGGCGGATTCTACGAATCCAACTAGTCCCGAACTAAGCAAAGCTATGTTTTTTTTTTTTTTTTTTTTTTTTTTTTTTTTTTTTTTTTTTTTATACTACGTCAGGTGGCAGACAAGCATACGGCCCGCCTGATGTGAAGCGGTTGCCGTAGCCATATTAACGCTCGCAATATAAAATATCGCTCGCGCGCCGCCACCCCCGCTGCCAACGCAGCATCTCCTTCCTTTCTGGTGACCTCACTCACTCGCAGGAACACAACAATCCTCAAGGGAATTGTTATTTGGCTGCGGTATTCTGTAAGGTGGAGGTACATTCCCCAGTCGGGTAGCTTACCATTACGCTCCCTACCTCTCTTTTCGCCAGAGCTTCGTTTGTCAGTCAGCAGGGTGCACCGCGTGCAGGTGAAGTTGGCTTTGGTTCAAAGTTGTTGATGAACCACTTACACCCCGATATGTACTAGATCATGTGTACTAGATCACTGATGAATATACTTAAATACATTTTACATACAATAATCCCATTGTTCCAGCATAATCCTCTGGCGGAAGTCGAACAAGCTAGCCCTCCGGCTGGAAGTAGAGACGGAGCCTACAGCTACCCCGGGGGCTCCGGCACAGACCGCGCTGTCCCTGGAGTACTCGTACAGGAACACGGTGCCTCCGACCGCGGCGGCAACCACGCACAGGGACCATACGTTGTACACTACAGTACTCATCGACCTGGGGCTAGTTAGCGGATAAAGATATAAATATATAAAAATTTCGTATCAAGCAGTTGCATATTCTTATATATGCATATATATACAACGGCTGGGAGTTGAAGTGGTATTTTGATCAGTTCTTGTACTGATACACCACCCTTTATTCTCTAGAAGCGATGACAGATCACCACCATTTTCGACGATTTTTTAGACGAGCTCGGTGGCGTAGCGGTCAATGACGCGGTTTCAACACCAACGCTCGTGGGTTCGATTCCCACACATGACAAACATTTGTGTGCATGAACGTGTCTGTTTGTCTTGGTCTGGGTGTTTTCTATGTATCATAAGTATGTATTTACAAAAAAAAAAAATGTATTTATGTATGTTTATCAATTGTCTAGTACCTATAACACAAGCATCGCTTACTTTGGGGCTAGATGGCGCTGTGTAATTTGTCTGACAATATTTATTATTATTTTCTCAAAAACATTAATATTTCATGTTGCTACTTCTTGGATTTTATATGCAGCTAATCATTTTGTAAGTACTTGCATATGTTCTGCTGTTCGCTACAGGTATCTTATTACAAGTTAGAATGTCATGGAAAAAACTTTTGGTTGATAGACTGTTTACACAAGTAAATTTAAGTGCGAGTACTTACAGTATGATCTTTATTATTAGAAACATCGTGCGTGCCTAACTTTATTATCGTCTCTTGTATGAAATTATGAACAAAATTCCATTTGCGTTGTGCGTTTGCTTGCAAGATTTTAATGTTAAATTTATTTATTTTTTATACTTTTTTATTTAAGCTTAGACATAAGTGTTCACATAGATTAAGAGAATAATGAGTTCTCATTAAAAGTTTATTTATAAAGTGGTAATAACCTTTATTATGTTATAGAAATAAAGTCATTTAAAAGCAAACTAATATGTGCAAGATTAGTCGGTATTGAGAGTTTTTTATCACAAATTAACAGCCTGACCTCGAATATTTTTTGGTTTATTATTTTTACTGTTATTAGAATAGTAATATAATATAATATGTACGGCTGTTGATTTTGCACAATAACTTATCTGCGTGCAATGAAAAATAAGTGCATTAACTATGTATAACTTACATAAGCATTTTTTGTATGTTAACATAGTATAGTATGACAGTTGAGATATATACCTACTTGTATAAATAGCAAAATAAAATATTTTACAGCTTTAAATGTCTTTTCTTTGCAAAATATAATTTGGACAACAAAACAAACACATATTTATTAACAATGAACATTATAAATTTTATTATAATTATTAAATACAACGAAAGGAACACTAACACTTCTAAGCATATAAAAATATAAAATAGGAGATCGGAAGACTTGTGGCAATGACGCCACCATTTTGTTTATAATATTATGTTTCTTGTATGTTTTACATTTGCAAACTTGCAAAATTTGCATTTTTCAAGTGAAAGCTTTATATAAAAAAAGAATTTAAACACATTTGTCCTCCACTTGAGTCTTTGCTGAATAAATAACATCATTTATACCAACACCGTCATAACTGCTACCGACTAATGATATCGGCAAATTGTTTTGTTGGATGTACTGTCTAATAGTGTTAACCTTCTCATAATGTCCAATTATATACTGAGGAATGCATTTGTCTAAGATATTCACATTATAAACTGATGGTTCCTCATCTATATTGAGTATTTTCCTTATCTCCTTAAAAGCAATGTCATATAACTCCTTTTGAGTTATGTTGTCCCCGAACTTCTCTTTGAACCACCGCCCACCGAGCATCACAGTTAGAACAGTCCCGTTCTGATCTGGTATACAACAGGAATCAAAGACAACACCTAATATTGGTGAGTTCTCTATTGGAGGTACCAGAAAACCAAAAGCTGGTGTCACAAGAGGTCTGTCAGTATTAAAGTACAAGTTGACAATACCAACTGTAACAAATGGAATGTCATTGAGATTTTTGGCTAGTTGAGGATGCTGTTTCTCTACTAATTTGGCTAGAGAATATGCTGGTATTGAAGAATAAACATGGTTAGCATTTAGTATCTCTCCGGAAGCCTTTTTCAGTGTGACTGAGCTTGAATCATTGAACTGTATCTCCTCGATTCTAGTGTTCAAATTCATTTCTACATTGTTTAGTCTGAGGTACTCGTAGAGAGTGGTTGGGAATGTTTCGAGGCCACCCTTTATTGTATAAACGTTCCACTTTTCCTCCTGTGCTCTTTTAGCCAACTCACTCACTTCAGTATTGTCAGAACTTTTAGTATTGAACAAGGACTTCACCATTCCTCTCACTACTCCTCCGTGATTCTGCTCGTATTCAAATAAAGTTTTCATTAAAAACTTGACTGATATTTCTTTAGCATCACCAGCACAGATGCCGCAGATCATTGGTGATATGGCATAGTCTGCTATCTCTTTACCGAAACGCCTCTCAGCAAAGTTGTAAATGGAATCATCTTTAAGATATTTATGTGGTTGCGTGATGTCATTGTAAACTGCATATATGAGAGGTTTGGAGAATGGCATTTTTTTCTGGAACACTGACACTAAACTGGAGGGCAGAGCGTAAAGGTTCTGGTTCACATAGATCATTCTGTTTTTGGCTGCCGGCTGTGCGGCTGTCACAGGGGCTAGATGCTCGCTGAGTCCTAAGTCCTGTATCATATTGAGAGTATTAATTCCAACGACGCCCTTAGGCCTTATAGTCCGCGGTCCTTGCTCGAAAGTGTAATCTTTTGTTCTGATCGTCTTGATCCATCCTCCGCAGTGGTCGGTGGCTTCGAGCAAACATAATTTGAGGTTGTTGTAGTTGCTGATGTTGTTTCTAAGGAGGTAATACCCCGTAGATAGTCCTCCCAAACCTCCGCCAAGAATCGCTGCCATAATTACCTCTATCGATTATCTATCTATATCGATTTTGTGTAATATACAAGAAAAGAAAATAAAATTTCAACTTCTACATTTTGTTTTGACAGTAAATTCAATTCTCTCTTTTATCTATCTGTGTTTGACAGTCAGCTGACGACGAAACGAAACTTTCGAAAGTTGTCAAACAAGGGATGGACAATACATCGATATTTTGGAAATGTCGATATTTTAATGAATGATAAAACGGCAAACCCGTTTGTGAATTGAGTACATTACAATGTCTTTTCCTAAATTGCACTTTAAAATTGTTACATTCAAATAAATAAATCTGTTTGATTGAGTACATTTTATTTGTAATGTTGTGTTTCTTTTTTATCACGGTGAAGCCCTGTTATTTGATAGGCGTGCGCGGGAATATGATATATCCAACGCGTTTATGCCCTTTTCAGAAGTTTCATGTAAGGTTGTACGCCCGCCATGACCCGGTCCAGGATATATCAATGGAACGATATATTCATGACGGTCTCGGCAGGCATTGAGATTATTACAAAGTCTGATGGAAAATAAATGGGCTGTGGAGATGATATCTGGGTGAACTAAATACCGGACTATTACAGAAGAGGGACGGACGCCTGCCATAACTGCTTCTATTGCTCGCTTTTAGCGGCAGGCGGTAGCTTGCCACTCACTAGATGGGCCGGGGATAACACCGGTGTGAGTGACTCAGGGGTGTCGAGAGGTGTGCTACGCTTTAACCGAAGGTACTAGCGGCGTTATGCCCTTTACTTCCACCCCTGGAGCATATAGCTCTAACGGGTCCTCTCTGGACGGCTAATGCCGCTAATGAAGACAAGCCAGAGCTGAGAGTCCTGCGGGCCTTCTTGTGGCTGCAATGCGGATATATATTGTTTTTATTATTGTGTGGTCTTGTTTATTGGTAATTAGAAACTAATAATATTAGTATATTTTGTTGTTTGCGTGCGTACGTTGTAGGTACATAATTGTTTATTTGAAAATGAGAGAGAATCTAGATAAGTAGGTACATTAAAATATGTCTATCCACGTTTTAAGTCGTCTGATGGATTCAGATGTCTGACGAATTTAAATCATAAGATCTAAATAAAAAATATCGATGTTTTCAAGAGCTATTACTTAATGTTGCATTCCTACGAAGAACGCAATGTTTTGGTAAACGAAACCACAATGTCAAAGTCACTTTTTTTATTTCAATTCATGGCTATGAATGACATGATGTTGCCCGAATTAAACTTGGAACTGAAACTTTGAAAGTTAAATATTGCTTTATGATACCGTTAAACCCATCAAAATTTAATATTTTTCATCGAGTAATAAATTGTAATCAGAAAAAAATTCCCTATCAAACATATCTTATATCTATCTATCTATCTGAGTTCACTGCGTCACCACGGCCGCTCCATACAAATGTCGCGTCGTTCCTTATTACATAAACAAAGACGTCTATACACAGTGAGAATAAACGTGTGTGCGTGCGGCGTCATACAAACTGTCCCAGTTTCGTCTAAACCCGCGTTTTAACTTAGTTATAACGAGTATTCGTTCATTCAGGCAAAAACGTAAACACTTCAGCAAGCGAATACGTAATAGCAAATGCACGGAGCAAATGCTCATTCACAACACCAACGTAACTTCAGAGGGGAGGTGAGGTCGATATGTGAGAGCGGCAGGGAGTGGCCGGCCATACCTACTGTAATACAGTATATAATAATACTGTATTATTATATAAACTGTGGCTGTATGCGGTCAAGTGAAAACGTGACTTCAGGGGGAGGTGAGGTCGGTACGTGAGAGCGGCAGGGAGTGGCCATACTGTATTATTATTATTTATACTGTGACTGTGCTGTGTTTATAGGTCTAAATTTACCTTAAGCCATTTTTGAAAAAAAGAAAGTAGGTACCTACTTACTTACATATAATTCCTGAAAATTATGTTAAGTAGTGCCATCTGTTGTTGAGTATGTACTCACTAATAACGCTATGTAGCGTTAGTAATAATAAATAAAGAAAAATAGTTTTCTTTTCCGTACGTCACTTTTTCCATGAAATAAATAAACTCTCAATGCAGATTGGACGAAATTCGCATCTTGTTTGGATGAGAAAATATCATTACTCTGTCCAGTCGATGAAAATAACTTCCTTCTCATCTACAATGAATTTATCTCCTGTCTCACTTCAGCTGCCGAGGAATCTATCCCCCTCAAAAATTCGGCCCGCAATCGTATTCCCTCCCCCCCCTGGTGGGATTCTGAATGCACTGCTATTGTAAAGGAAAGAAAGCTCGCTGAGAATACATATGCATCAAACTTAAACATTGACAACTATATAGTTTATAAAAAAACATGTGCCCGCACTACTAGGTTTCTAGCAAAAAAAAAGAAGATAGGCTGGCTTAAGTTCTGCGAATCCCTTTCCCCTAGAACTCCTCCTTCCATTATTTGGAAAAAAATTAAAAACTTTCGCTTCTCCTTTTCTGACCAAAATAAAATCTCCAACGACCCCTCTCCATGGTTAGAGGATTTCATTAGTAAACTTGCCCCACCATATGTCCCTAACTTTGATTGCTTCCCCCCTCCTCTTTCCTCTTCAATCCCTAAAGATAGCATGAATGATCCCTTTACACTAGCAGAGCTCCACTGCGTACTCGATCATTTGAAAGATTCCTCTCCAGGCATTGATGGCATCCCCTATTCTTTTATACGCAAAGCTTCATCCTCTTCTAAACTGGTTTTACTTAATATTCTAAATTTTATCTTCCTTTCATGCAACATTCCTGACTCTTGGATTTCCCAAATTGTCATTCCTGTACCTAAGCCGGGAAAGGATCCCTCAGACCCTTCCTCATATAGGCCTATTGCGCTTAGCTCAACCTTATTGAAGATCCTAGAGCATTTAATTAAAAACAGATTACAATGGCTTGTTGAAAATAAAGGTCTCCTATCAGATAACCAATACGGATTCAGACGTGGCATGGGTACTAATGACAGTCTGAGTATCTTCACTTCTGAGGTTAGACTCGCTTTCTCCGAAAATCAACATGTTATTGGGGTTTTTCTTGACATTGCTGCTGCATATGACAATGTCCAGCTTCCAGTACTCAGGCAGAAACTGCTCCATCTGAGTATCCCCGAGAGACTGGTCAACATAATATGTAAGCTTCTCATGTCTCGCTCCATCTGCATTCGCGTAAACGGATCCCTCCTACCTCCCCGACATGTTTGGAAAGGCCTTCCTCAAGGCTCAGTTCTCAGCCCTCTCCTTTATAATATCTATACCTCTGATCTTGACCTATCCGTTTCTAGTTTCTGCAATATCCTTCAATATGCTGACGACATTGTTCTCTACTCTCGTTCAAACTCTTTTTCCGAAGCATCTAACAACCTGAATTCAGCTTTATTTTATTTAAACGAATGGTTAGACAACCACGGCCTTACCCTTTCTGTCAACAAGTGTAATGCAGTTATATTTACCAGGAAGAGAGTAATTCCCCCAATGGCTATCAAAGTAAATGAAGAAATTATAGCTATTAAAGATAAAATAAAATTTTTAGGCATCATCCTTGACTCTAAGCTATCGGGTTTACACCATCTTAATTATATCTGCCGTAAAGCTGAGAACGGCATCAATATCCTGCGTGCTCTCTCAGGAGTTCGATGGGGTTCTCATCCCTACAGCCAAAAGTTACTTTATAATGCAATAGTCCGCAGTCACTTTGATTATGGATGCTTTTTACTAGAGCCCTGCAGCAAAATTGCATTAGGTAAACTGAATCGAGTACAGTCGAAGTGTCTGCGGATTATCACGGGCGCTATGAAGTCCTCTCCAACACTGGCTCTCCAAATTGAATGCCTAGACCCTCCTCTCCAGCTCCGGAGGCAATATCTAGCTGACAGATTTTTTTATAAAATTGTACAAAATTCTTCCCACCCATTGCTACACATCTTAGAACGCCTTCGCCAGTATATCCCTCATTCTCCATATTGGTCTAATAAAGACCCTCCTCCCCTTATTAACAGTTTTATCAGCCATAATTCGTTAACTACTCCCATGAAAAAATTTCATCAAAATCCGTTGTTTTTAATAGAATTTCCGGCTCTTATCTTTCAACCGCGTATCATCTTAGATTTAGGCATTACCAAACATACTTCTGAGCCAAGCAAATTCCTCACTAAATTATTAGAAAAGGACTGGCCCGATTGGATTAGGTTATACACCGACGCTTCTAAGATATCTGAAAACTGTGATGTTGGCGCCGCTGTATGGATCCCCAAATTCCAAATCATTTTAAGCTTGAAATGTCCCCGTCAATCTTCCGTCTTTACAGGCGAGGCCACAGCTATTCTTGAAGCTGTTTCTTACATTGAATCCCATCATATTTCTAAAGCCTTAATTTTGTCAGATTCGAAGAGCTGTCTTCAAGATCTAATCAAGTCTCCTTTCCATTGTAAAGATAACTTTGCTCTGACTTTAGCTATAAAACAGTCGTTATATCGATGTCACTCTCTGGGTTTAGAGGTAGTGCTTGCGTGGATCCCCGGGCATGTAGGTATTGCCGGTTATGAAACTGCAGACAGATGTGCTAAAGAAGCTATCCATATGGGAGTTAATAAATATTACATTTGCTTCTCTCGCGACCTCAGACTATCGGCAGATGCGCGATTAAGAAAAGATTGGAACGAATTATGGCAAAAAACGGGAACCACAAATGCAAAATTTTACTCAAAAATTCAACCGGTTGTCCCTATTAAACCATGGTTCTCCAAATACCGTAAATTTGACAAACACTCCACCTCTGCAATAATTAGGTTACGTCTTGGCCATGTTTGCACTCCAGTGTTTTTAGCCAAAATCAAGATCCTCGATAGTTCTTTGTGTGAGTGCGGCTTAGAAGAAGGAACCCTTGAACACATTTTTTTTAACTGCCCAAAACTACAGGTCCCCCTGTATGAAATTCTTCCTGCTAGTATTCCTCGTCCTGTTAACATCCCTTTCCTACTTACTCTTGTTCATACTCGTTGGATTTCAGTCTTAATTAAATTCATAAAAGTCAACAACATCTACTTGTGAGTTTTGTATTATCTATTGTCATTTTGTTCCGTCCCTGTGTTAAGTTATAGTGTTATTTATTTTATATTTACATGTATTAAACCCACTAATCTGTGTTCGTCTGGCTATGATACTAACACTAACTAAATGTTTGTGATGTATTGTGTTGTTTTAGGTCGCTCATGGGACTTCCGCTATATAGTACCGATCAATAGTCTTATTAACTTGAACATGTATTTCTCAACCTCGACATTGGCAAAATCATCGTGGAAAAAAGAAAACGATGGAGCCATTAAATTAAAAAAAGAAGAAGAAAGAAGAACTATTTATACAAAACATTAATCAAAGTATACAAACTTTTATCCAAATCGTTATGTACCTAACTGGTAGATTAGAACCGTTTCTGAAATACATACAAAAAATTCATTTCTTTGCAAGAATTGCTCATATCATATTATTATAAATCTATGACATTATGTTACATAAAGAATGCGAATGAAGACACGGGCAGTAGTTAGTCTGAAATCCATAATCTCATAAATAATGCTCGCCGAGGCGAATTGATGGGCACACTTTAAGAGGCGGCGAGCCGAGAGTGCGGTCGCAGTTGTGTCGCGCGCCGATAATGAATTTCAATTTCATACCAATTGCACACCACACGCTATTTAACCGTCATTGGCTGTCGAATATGCACAGTGAAGAAAGAGGGCTTTGACAATATTTATTTGAATTTACAATTGTTTTAAACGTGCGTATAGTGTTGGTTGAACAGAACACGCTTGCCACTTGAAACATCGGTTCCTAGAGGACTCACTCACTTGTAGGAACATAAGAACCGTAATGGTAATTGTCATTTGGCTGCAGTATTCTATGCAGTGGTGTAAACAAACACTGTGGTAGGTACTTCCGCAGTTTTTTTTCACAGACACATCTCCAGGTCTGACATAATCTACCTTCAGCATCTATTCTCAAACAAAACTTGCAATTAGTTGCAGTTTGGGGCCGTCCATTAATCACGTGAGGCTCCAAAGGGGTACAGTAAAAATCAATCACGAATTATCTCGATATTCAGATTTGTAAGAACAGTTGAGAACGACAATGCACGATCGTGCAGTCGAACTTTGCGGACGAGTTGCAATACTTACTTACTTCTTAGATACTTTTTTTTCGATAACGTCCTATAATACACGAAAAAGCAAAGTAGGTAGGTACGTATATTGAAAATTTATTTACTTACGTTGATAACCTTCCCAAACAATCCGTTTCAACTTATATCTTTATGAATTGACAAGGCAAAGACATCAAAAAACTTGAAGACTTTGAAGAGTGTCTAGTCTAAAGTCTAAAGGATTTGCAGTTACCACGTTCTTGGTGTAGTGTAGTCCCTATCGAACTTTACGCAGATACATACGGAGCTATAAAAGCCCGCGAATACTCTAACCCCTTTTCATTTCCTCACTAGACTCGGAAACAAAATGTCACAAACTAACAATAAAACATGCGAGAAAAAAATTAAAGCCGCCGAACAGAAAGCGATAAAGATTCTCAATAAGATTGAGACTTTGAAACTTAGTAATTCATATATTGCGAAATTAGATTTTCCTAAAAAAACTGGTCTAATAAAATATAATATTTTTCCGAGTCATTCTAAATTTAACTTGTTGGTATCTACTGCTGTTCTTCTAATTTCTATTATCTGTGCGAAATGGTTTTATGAAGAGTTTACGACGAGGGTAAGTTTATTTTTATAACACATCCTCAGGTGGTAAATAACACTCCGCCTGATGTGAAGCGGTTATTATAGCATATTTAGAATAAAGGAAGTATCTCTCGCACGTTGCTATGGATTTCAGAATCTTTCTAATGATTTGCTGTTTTTCATTACGACTACGGTGACAAATAGGAAGATATATGGCCTGCCTGATGAGTATCAGTTACCGCAGCCTATAGATAGATGCTTAACTGAGAAGAGCTCGATGGCGTCATCGCGCGTGTCAGTCTAATCGAACAAGTAAAGCAACGTCGACCATAGCCTGTCCATGGATGGGTTTATATATCTCGAGCTCTTCCGTACGTCGTGGGGCACGTTAAGCCGTCGGTCCCGGCTGTTGTCATTAGATGACCGTCGTTAAGTCAGGTCATCATCATACATTGACCTCCACCAACCCGCAGTTAGCAGCGTGGTGGAGTTTGCGTTTAGTTCGTGCAACAACAATCTTTCGATTGAGGGGAGACCCGTATCCTAACAGTGGGTTAATTATGGTTTAATGCCGATAGATGCATAATACTAATGGCATTAGATACACGTGCCCATAAAATCCCTTTGACATCTATTGAACCATATGCTATTCGCTCCTAAGAACGCAACAATTTACTACGGAATTGTCTTTATACCGCATCGCATCATCAAAAAACCTTCATAACTAACAAAGGCTCCCAATTTACTTTTATTCTTGTCCAGAAATGCGCTCTGGAACTGCCTTCGAACTCGAAGTCCCTGTTCCGCCCGCCCGAGGACTGCTCCATGTGCGTGGGCGTGGACGACGTGGTCCGGCTGGTCAACGTGTCTTCAGAAGAGTTCGAGAAGGAGTATGCCTACAGCAGCACGCCCGTCATCGTTACGGATGCCACTATCGGATGGAAGGCCTTGGAAGTGAGCATTATTTATTCACACCATTCAGGCGCAAATCCCTTGACGCCTCAATACTAATTTTGTTTGATCAGGTCGCTTTTTTATACCCCAGTGAAGGCAAACACGCATAATGGCTGATTAGTTATCATAATTAACCCATTAACGCTTTAGACAAGAAGGTAGTTCCGATCCCCCGTGTTAATGACTTTTTGTAATGAAAGAAGAAATGTAACTTAAAGATCTAACAAGCTTAACTCACTACATGCAAGAACACGTAAGTAAAGAACACGTTTTCGGGGTGTAAGTGGTTCATCAACATCTTTGAACAAAAGCCAACTTCACCTGCACGTGGTGCACCCTGCTGACTGACAAACGAACCTCTGGCGAAAAGAGAGGTAGGGAGCGTAACTGTAAGCTACCCGACTGGGCAATGTACCTCCACCTCGCAGAATACCGCAGCCAAATAACAATTCCCTTGAGGGTTGTTGTGTTCCTGCGAGTGAGTGAGGTCACCAGAAAGAAAGGAAGGAGATGCTGCGTTGGCAGCGGGGGTGGCGGCGCGCGAGCAATATTTTATGTTGCAAGCGTTAATATGGCTACGGTAACCGCTTCACATCAGACGGGCCGTATGATTGAAAAAAAATGTAACTTAGAGATCTAACAAGCCTAACTCACTACAAGCAAGAACACAACAACCTTCTACGGAATTGTTACTTGTCGGCGGATTTCGGTGAGATGAAGAGGTTTTTTTTTTATACTGCGTCGGGTGGCAGACAAGCATACGGTCCGCCTGATGTGAAGCGGTTACAAGGAAGCCATATTAACGCTCGCGACGTAAAATATCGCTTGCGCGCCGCCACCCCCGCTGCCAACGCAGCATCTCATTCTTTTCTGGTGACTTTACTCAGTCGCAGGAACACAACAACCCTTATGGGAATTGTTATTTGGCTGCATACCGCAGCCAAATAACAATTCCCATAAGGGTTTAGGTTTAGGGTCTGTGAGGTGGAGGTACATTCCCCAGTCGGGTAGCTTACAATTAGGTACGCTCCATTTTTTGCCTAACCGGCAGGATGCATCACGTGCAGACGGGCTATTTCTTGTTTGCAGTTTCTACTTCATGATAATTGTGTACATACGATTTCAGGAATTCAACTTCAAATTCTTCGCAAACTTTTACCAGAAAGGCAAAATGGGGAAGCAGATCAACGACTGCTTCTATTTCGCCTACAAATCTGGATTGAACTCTTTACACGAGGTGTTCAGTATGGACGAGGCGAGGGCTAACCTCTCGGGAGACCCCTGGTACGTCGGGTGGAGCACGTGCTACGATGACGAGACGAGGAAACTGAGGGCTTATTACAATCGGCCGTATTTCCTACCGAGGACGGCTGAGAGCGATATGGTGGACTGGGTGTTCATGGGCGGGCCGGGCCAAGGAGCTCACATGCACGTAAGGCAGCTCGATACGTGTTCTACATGACACAGTATATGTAATAAAAGCTCCCGATTAAATATTTTTTTAAAGCTTTAATTAAAGATCCCGATCAATAATTTTTTTTGGCTGCGAAGTTTAAAGAGGTTTAAATACCCACGGCGCGGTCGCGTATCCCCAATTGACCCGATTATAATTGTGTCCTAACGAGGCTAGGGGTTAGTTTGTGCTGTAAAGGGCACGTTAAGCCGTCGGCTACGGCTGTTGTCATTAGAGGACAATCGATAAGCTAAGGCACTGGCCTACGCCAATCCGCAGTTGTTCAATAAGACGGAAAATGTTCTAAACCCTTCGATTGAGTGGAGACTTGTATCCCAGTACTGCGATGAATGTGGGTTGACGAACAGAGACTTGGCGGTATTTTTACGCCTAGGTTGTTTTTTAGACTATCGGGATATTACATTCACGGAAGTGGATTTTTTTATGGTTATTGTTATCTTAGTCCTGTATTCCCATTCTGTCTAAAGATTGGCATGGCAATGGCCAAAACAAGCACAGAATAAGTAATAGTATTTTCGTGTCAGCTACAGCCATCATCATCATCAGGTCATTTTAGTCTCCACTACAGGAGCACAACCCTCTCTCGTCGGTCCCAGACAGAAGGAGGATTTGGCCTACACTCCCCACGCTGGCCAGACGCGTTGGGGGGGTCTGGTCGATGTTTTATAATGAATTTCCCTTAGTCGCCTTGTACGACATCCACGGGAAGAGACGGAGTGATTCTATTCTAGTCTGCCGGAAGCTACAGCCATAACCTAGTACAATCTAAGTAGTATTTATTTTCCTGAGCAGGTGGACTCTGTGAAGCACATGTCGTGGCAGGCGCAGGTCCGCGGCCGCAAGCAGTGGCAGCTGGCCCCGCCGCCGGAGTGCTTCTACAGCTGCCGCTGGATCTCGTTCACCGTGGTGCCAGGCGAAATTTGTTAGTACCTACCACATCTGGTGTATGAAGGTGTTTATAAGGACAGGCTCATCTCGACGGAGTGTCTCCTGTGTAGCCAGTATGTCAGTAGACAATCAGGAATAACTAAAATCACAGAGACAGCTTCATAGCAATCCTAGGGGCAAAACATATCGCCTTGGAACTTACAATAAAATCAAACAGAAGTTATCAGTAACAGTTAATATTTTATAATTAATAATTTAATAATTAATACTTACTAGGCAAAGCCTGTATTTCAGACGCCGGACACTTCCAGTGACACTAAAGAAAGTAGTGTGAATGACCATCACGCATTACAGAACTTCTTAACAAAAAATAAAATTAAAATTACGGTGACTGTTTTCTTGTGGGAAGTGTTTGGAATTTGACTTTCTTCCTAGACAGACCCCTTGGCAAAATTAGAGATGGGTGTAAAATCAGTTTCTTCATTGGTCTTCGGTCGGGTTGCCATGCGTCCGCGTTTCCCCGGATTTGTCCTAGATTGGAGGGCGTCCGGTTTTTCGATAGGTACATTTTTTTATTGGTTCCAGTGGTGGTGGACACGAACCGTTGGTACCACAAGACGAAAGTGCTGCCCGGAGACATCAGTATCACCATCGGGGCCGAGTACGACTGAACGAGCGACGCTGTTTTGATGATCTGTCATTTTTGGTTTAATAAATCATGTACACATTTTTTTCCAAATGAGTCGTTACTTTTGTTCTATCTTTTAGTTATGTACACATAGGGTGCCAGACAAGCATACAGCTCTCGAGAGCGTCTTTAAATAGTAGGCAGGGTGCACCAAGTCACACCTCGGCCATTCCACACAAATATGATATCGCGTTGTTTACTACTACATGGCGTTTGTGCAGAGTGTAAATGAAGCGTGTATGCGTGCGGCGACATACAAACTGATTCCAGATTAGTCTCAGAGGGGGAGGCGAGGTTGATACGTGTGAGCGGCAGGGAGTGGCCATACTGCACTGCACGTCATTACTTATACTGAGACCACGTGCAGGCGAGGTTGGATTAAAATCGCGGTGAGCCACTTGCACCGCAAACTCTGTCATTACAGCTTTTTTTGCCGCGTGCCTTATTTTGGCACTGCCCAGGTCTCAGATCTTGATTTTAACTAGACAAAAAAATTGTCGTTAATTTGTTGCCCAAAGGGTGTGCCTTATTTCGGCACTGCCCAGGTCTCAGATCTTGATTTTAACTAGACAAAAATATTGTCGTTAATTTGTTGCCCAAAGGGTGTGCCTTATTTCGGCACTGCCCAGGTCACAGATCTTGATTTTAACTAGACAAAAAAATTGTCGTTAATTTGTTGCCCAAAGGGTGTGCCTTATTTCGGCACTGCCCAGGTCTCAGATCTTGATTTTAACTAGACAAAAAATTTGTCGCCCAAAGCAAAAAATTTGTCGGTCTCCCGTTAAAGAGTTATAAGGTTTTTTTTGTGGCAGTGCCTAAATAAGCTTATTTCGGCACAGCCCACTCGGGATCTATTAAACTATAAAACATAGCAAAGATATGATTTTCCCCAGAATTAGTCGTCAATTTGTCGAATTCAGTCACCAAATATCAGAATTAGTCGACCTCCCGTTAAAAAGTTATAAGTATTTTTTTGTGGCTGTGCCGAAATAAGACTATTTCGGCACTGCCACAAAAAAATACCTTATAACTCTTTAATGGGAGACCCACAAATTTTTTGCTGTGGGCGACAAATTAACGACTAATTTTTTGTCTAGTTAAAATCAAGATCCGAGACCGAGTGCGTCAGAATGGCCGGTCACTAAACGTGTATATCATTGAACGTATGCCTAAACATTGCTGCCTTATTGTTTCTCTTTGGTTCCCATTAAGAAAGAATTGCTTCCATCGTAAATTCGAAGAAATAAAACATTTTTGGGTGACCGGCGGTTCTGACGTCAGAATGGCCGGTCACCTAGCCGTAGTTTCTTTGTTACGTGGAATTATGAAAATCTTCTTAGACTAATCATTGCTGCCCGTTTGTTTCCGTCACACGTAATGTACGACAGTTTGAAGTTATCGCCATAAACAGAAAAAATAAATATTACGCCTCAAGTTCCTGACAAAATTTCAAGAGCAATAACGCTTTTTTAATATGTTTTTTTAAACTGTGTTTTTTAATGTAGCGTTAATTTTTGTTTCATAAAGGTACAAAATTCGATACATTCACGTGTTTCCGAGATGGACGGTCTTGACAGACCGATGGTCGGATGAACAATAAAGTGATCCTTCCTATATGAGTTTTGTTTTTCCTTTTGAGGTGCGGAACCCTAAAAAATGGCGTAATTTTCTGTTGTTGGCGGTAGCCCCCTCTGGCTTCATCCCCTCTGGGGGGCAACTGGTTTTTTTTTGTGAAAATCTGCCAGTTGCGAAAGTAGTTATAGTTTTATTATTGCGTATTAAAAAAATAACAATTAAGTTATTTAAACTGATGTTGATGGCTTGATTGTTCATTTCTAAATAAAACATTTAAATAACTTAATTGTTTTTTTTTTTACACCAAATAATAAACATAAATACCTTCGCAATTAGCCCCTAGTTTCAATTTTCTGTTCGCCATTAGGCAATCTTCGTTATATCCAATCCCACAGTGTTCAATATCTTAACAAATCCTTTATTATAAGCCGGCATTTTACGGCAAAGTCCCAAGTGGGGGCAACTGGAACATTTAAAGATTAAATTCCGAATTGACATCCCCTCTCCCCACCGGTGATACTAGGGGCAACTGGGAGATTTTTACAAAAAAAAAACCAGTTGCCCTTCCAGAGGGGGTAAAGCCACAGGCTACATTACACATATACACCAAAAATTACGCCATTTTTTAGGATTCCTTACCTTAAAAGGAAAAAACAAAAGCCATATAGGAAGGATCACTTTATTGTTCATCCGCCCATCGGTATGTCAAGACCGTCCATCTCGGCAATACGTGAAGGTATCGAATTTTGTACCTGCATGAAACAAAAATTAACGCTACATTAAAAAAAACAGCAATGTTTAAATAAAGCGTTATTGCTCTTGAAATTTTGTCAGGAACTTGAGGCGTAATATTTTTTTTTTTCGGTTTATGGCGATAACTTCAAACTGTCGTACATTACGTGTGACGGAAACAAACGGGCAGCAATGATTAGTCTAAGAAGATTTTCTTAATTCCATGTAACAAAGAAACTACGGCTAGGTGACCGGCCATTCTGACGTCAGAACCGCCGGTCACCCAAAAATGTTTTATTTCTTCGAATTTACGATGGAAGCAATTCTTTCTTAATGGGAACCAAAGAGAAACAATAAGGCAGCAATGTTTAGGCATACGTTCAATGATATACACGTTTAGTGACCGGCCATTCTGACGCACTCCCGAGACCTGGGCAGTGCCGAAATAAGGCACACGTGGGGATCCACTTGCACCCCAAACTCTGTCTGTCATTACAGTTTTTTTTGCCTCATTTAGTATTACCATTCTGGTAGGCATACGAGCTCGTATTTAATTATAGTAAACTCTGTAATGGTATTATAATATATTGGGTATGAGTTAGCTGTTTACATTAAAGTTACTTTTTTTATACTACTAAAGTAAACAAGCAATACGGCTCGCCTCATGGAAAAGTCACCGTAGCCTATGTGTGTATCACTGTAAACAGTTGGCTTCAAGCGAGAATGGCTGTAAAATGACCGGTTTTCTGCAGTTGCGGGTTAATCGTCATTTTTTTTTATACTACGTCGGGCTGGCAGACAGGCACACGAGTCGCCTGATGTGAAGCGGTTCCCGAAGCCATATTAACGCTTGCAACATAAAATATTGCTCGCGCGCCGCCACCCCCGCTGCCAACGCAGCATCTCCTTCCTTTCTGGTGACCTCACTCACTCGCAGGAACACAACAACCCCCAAGGGAATTGTTTTTTGGCTGCGGTATTCTGTGAGGTGGAGGTACATTCCCCAGTCGTGTTCCTTACAATTACGCTCCCTACCTCTCTTTTCGCCAGAGCTTCGTCCGTCAGTCAGCAAGGTGCACCGCGTACAGGTGAAATTGGCTTTGGTTCAAAGATGTTGGTGAACCACTTACACCCCATAGCGACATAGCCATTATTAAAGATCTATCTACACTACTATTTTAAAGAGAAACGATTTGTATTTTTGTGTGTGTATGTTTGTAATGAATAAACTCAAAAACTACTGCGCCGATTTCAAAAATTCTTTCACCATTGTAAAGCTACATTCACCCTGAGTAACATAGGCTTGCCCTGAGTAACATACCCTGAGTAACATTGCTAAATAAAAGGTAAAAATACAAAAAAAAAAAAAAAATATGTCCACGCCGCTAGTAGTAAATAAAACAACGTTATGCTACGAGAACAATATTTATTTTCATCACCAATAATCTACGTCCTAGAGACATGCGAACAACACAGAATACATCGACAACTATGGAATGGCAAGGCGTCAGCGCGCGACATACAATTAGAGAGAGCCTCGGGGAATCCAATCATAATTTAAGTACTTGGGCAATGAATACAAACTGATCATTCCACACATTTATTTCTTAAAAAACAAATTAAAAATGCTAATTCAACTAAAAATATAAAAAAATCAACTCCAGATTATTTTGGCAAATTATGTTTTCTTACACTAAGAAGCTGGGATACAGTGAGTACAACTTAAATGAATATTTAAACTGTAAACTTGGATATAGGGCAGACATATAGTTCAATTTTGGTTTGGTTCCACAGATATACAAGTGCGAATCAAAGAGAATTGACTAACTGTAAGTACACATATGTGTGAGACCGGCTTTTATAATTTCTTTCAGCTTTACATAAAGTCGTTAGACAAGAAAGAAATAAAAGAAAAACGTGGTTAGGTACAATCAGCTTTCCAATGAAAACCAAAGATCATCTTTTTTATAAAATATTTAAAGGTGCAGTCAGGTTTACATTCCAAACAGAAGATTATCTTTCAGAAAATATTTAATTAGAACATGTAGCAATCTATGTTATATGTCTATATTTTCATAGACGATTCGTCTAAACACCTATAGTTTAAGAAAGGTTGTAAAAGGTATTGGAAGAAAAGAAGAAGGAACCTGCGAAAGGTTGTCTATATGTGTTTTATTTCCTTTTGATTATGATGAGATGCATTTCCTTTTTATTACATTTGTTTGTTAAACAACTTTACTAACTGTTCTTTCCTTTTTTGTCTGAAACGGCCTTAGAAATATTAAGATATATAGATAAACATCTGTTATAACATCAATTCGCTACTTTTTAAATATTATAGCCATTAAGACGATGCCAAAAAATCTATGGTTATTAAAACACCATAGAGACTAGTGTAAGTGTATGGAATAATTTATCTATCTGCCGCTATAATGATACAGAGTGAAGTTGGTTGTGTGCGAGTGAGACCGGTTTACTCGTTCCCTTGCCCGTCGGAGTCGAGGATGACTTCGAAGGAGAACGGTTGGAAGAGGTAGCCCTCGCCGGCGTAGAACTTGCTTTGGAACTCCACCCTGCAAAGTAATGGTTTGATACATACCAGCAAATAAATAATAGTTTAATACATAATAGTTATGCATACTAGATTCTGACCGCGGCTTCGCCTGCGTCTATGTCTGTTATCACACGAAACTTGTCGACATTGTTCAGGAATAGTGCGTTTTCTCGGTACAAAATGTATTTTAATATTCATTCAGGTTTTGTTATATGTTGTATACAAAATATCATGGCAATCGGTTCAGTAGTTAAGGTGTGAAAGCGGAACAAACAAACAAACATACGCATTTAAAGCACTAGTAAGGATGTTTGAAAAATTTCTTCAAAATTTTTCCAGACGATTACCCGTGAAACAAACAACCATCCGTACATCCACATCTATTCGTTCTCACAACATCTACACCAATGTTATAAAGCTGAACAGTTTGTTTGTTTGCTTGAACGCGCTAATATCAGGACCTACTGGTTCGAATTGAAAAACTCTTGTAGTGTTGGATAGCCCATTCATCGAGGAAGGCTGTAGTCTATATAACATCACGCTACGACCAATAGGAGCGCAGCATTGCAGCAGAGAAAAATATTGCAAAAACGAGGATAATGTATTCCTTTGGGAGCTTCCGTTGCTTGCGCTGCGTAAACGGTTAAAGTAAATAAATAAATATTCCTGGATAACTTACACACTGCCATCTAGTCCCAAACTAAGCAAAGCTTGTACTATGGGTACTAAGGTAACTGATAATACTTAAATACATTTTTTTTAATACATACATATAATACATAGAAAAGACCCAGACCAAGACAAACATGTTCATGCACACAAATGTTTGTCTTGTGCGGGGGTCGAACTCGGGACCACGGAGTCAAAATGGCTATTGCTAACCATTCGACCACCGAGCTCGTCAACTCTAAAAGTTACGCAACAGTTATACGTCGGAAATATTCCTCTTAAAAAATTCTAATAAGTCTGTCTTATGTAGACGAAGTTGCGCGGTACAGCTAGTCTATAATAATAAAAAAACCGGACAAGTGCGAGTCGGACTCGCCCACCGAGTGTTCCTTACGTAGGATCATTATAAATAGTTCAGGAATCTAACCCCCTATTTTTTAAGATTTAATTACAAATGTATAGTTTTGAGATTTATTCTTGTACTTGTAGTCTATAACGATGTTACTTGACAAATTTCATAGTTCTAGGTCAACGGGAAGTATCCTATGAGTTTTGATTCCCTTGAGAATGTGTCGAAATATTCGTTTTTTGCTGAATAAACGGCCGTATATTTTTTTTACGTAAACTAAACAGCTAGATTTTTTTTTTACAACTTCATGGGACCGCTGACCTGAATATACAAATGAAATTTCAGCTTGATACCTCCACGCATTCTCGAATTAGGGGGTTTTGACAGACAGACTGACAGACGAACAACAAAGTGATCTTATAAGGGTTCCGTTTTTCCTTTTGAGGTACGGAACCCTAAAAATAAATCGCTGAATCTGTTGCTAAGCTCAAACCTCGAGAAAAGCTGAACCGTTTTCTCTAATTCTTTTTTTAGAATATTCCTTGAAGTACGAGGATAGTTCTTACGTAGAGAAAACTTTAAAAAATATCCTGAAAAAGTCTTAAAACAACACTTTTCTATACTCCCATACACACGATTCGTAATAATACTTGAAAGTAAATTTGAACTTTAATACCATACCATAAAGTTCAAGTGTTAGTTAGTTCTGTAAAGGCAAAACAATTGAGTGACGTCAGTATCGTAGGCGGTACGAAGTTCGCCGGGTCAGCTAGTTGATAAT
Source organism: Hypsopygia costalis (assembly GCA_937001555.2). Classification (NCBI taxonomy): domain Eukaryota; kingdom Metazoa; phylum Arthropoda; class Insecta; order Lepidoptera; family Pyralidae; genus Hypsopygia; species Hypsopygia costalis. The sequence goes on from OW443331.2 coordinate 2,102,118, forward strand.
ATGAGTAGAGTAGTGTGCGGGGACTGACCAGTGCAACCGCAGCGTGTGCAGGAACGCGGAGAGCCCCTCCATGAGCACGAGGATGGAGACGGAGATGGCGGCCCAGCCCGCGAACACCACGTACAGGAAGATGCCGCCCTGGTAGTCCAGCGACATCAGCCCTGGACACGCCGACACAACACTTTAATACTCTTACATAAACTTTAGACTTTTTTTAAATACATTTTTTTTAATACACAAATGTATACATTATGTATGTATGTATATGTGTATGTATGTATGTGTGTATATGTGTATGTATGTGTATATATATATTATATATGTATGTATATATATGTATGCATATGTGTATGCTGTGTGGGTGTTGCTAGATAAATTTTACACTTTATTAAATCGTCAAAATAGGTATCATTAACCATCCAATATGGACGTCCTCGTCACATCCTATAATTCGTCAGATTATAAACGGCGCCGTCAGTTAATAAACGCTCGCCGTTTTGACATATGCCGAAGGCAAATTGTAAAATATTTCGTAATTTTGTATAAAGCCGAAAAGAGTCGCACACCAGTTGTCTTGTAAGCTAACCGACTGGTAATCTACCTCCACCTCACAGAATACCGCAGCCAAATAACAATTCCCTGGATAGTTGTTGTGTTCCTGCGAGTGAGTGAGGTCACCATATGCTTGTTTGCCAGCCGTAGTAATATAAAAAAGACGTGGTATTAATAACAGTTATTATTCTAAATTTACCAAATATAATGCCGCTCACTCAAGGGACAGCGAAAAGGCCGAACGAAATATTAAGTTTTTGAGGTTATCCGCCAGATAAAAAATGCTAGGTTATCCACGGAAGCTGGTATTCCTCGGACACCTGCCGAATACTATTCTGTCTATCTGTTCTAAATCTGTTTAATGCCATTTTTCGCATGATTTCAATAAAATTATTTTAATACGAGTACATATGGTCAATGTAATAAATTGTCAATTATCTTTAATAGGTTGTGGAGCCCCGCTTCGCGCCTATTTCCGGTCACCCGAAAAACCCTTACCTGACCAAAACATGTTTTATACATTGACCAAGGGTCGGTGATTTATTAATAATTAAGAAATAAGAATATAGAGTTAATAATTACCAATGTATGACATCGCTCGTAACACATAAACAAATATTTTATTTAAAGCCACGGTCACAATTTGCCTCCCGCAAATCGCAAAACAGCGAGCGTTTAGAAACTGACGACGCCGTTTGTAATCAGACGAATTACACGTTTTGCCTACCACATGGATACCACGCATTTTCTATTCCTTCATGATCTGCCTAAAACAACACTAACTTTCCAAAGACAATATAGATTGGAAAGAAAAAAGAAAAAATGATATGGTAGTTTGACAGAAAGAATCACTATGAATTTACATCTTCAAAATGTTTTTATTTAAATATATTAAACCATTCTCTCATGTCAAAATTTTTGTGGAAGCGATGGCAGGTTTATTGAAATGTGGTTAGAATTGATGTTGAAGTGAAATGTTGCTGAGTAACAGTGATAAATTCGTCACCGGTTGGGAATCAGCGGTTCCCAACCGGTGGTCCTTGAGAGGTAAATTATGGTCGGTTACAAACTTATAATGAAAGAGATTGACCACTATTATACATAATACTGAAATCTCGAGTTATAGAATAATGGATTTATATGACAGTTGGGGTGTAGGGTTCACGCAACAAAAACCTCGTAGTGGTCCGCGAACAAAAAAAGACTGGGAACCACTGGTTTATATCATTGCTGATTTTTATTGAAAGAGATCATAAAAACTATTTATTGCGTTTTAAGACGAATAATGGCATTATTTCTATGGAAAACAAATTTCAATCATGTTTATAACTCGAAGGTACAAAATGTATGCATTGACTCGACTTTACATACAACTACTTAAAGACCGTAACGCTTCCAGTATAAGACGGTCCAGTGTAGCCGAGAGATATGTAATGTAGCAATCTAAATACGTAACATGTATAGTCAAGTGTGGGAGTGTATAGTGCAGTACCGGTACTCTACCTACTAAACGGCACAGGATGTGAAGCACAGGCGTCTTATCTTTACAAGTAGTATTGTGGATATACATATTTAGACTTTTATACAATATGTATATACACTCTATACTATGATTTTTTATATTTTAATTTTTTTTTACTATTTTATTTTACTTTAATTTTTTTTTCTCTTATTTTGGTAGAATACCATTTTTTTATTGTATTATGTATAATGATAATATTGTATGGCTATTTAAAAAAGACCTATATTGACAGAGTTTCTTTCGGCATTTCTTCTCGTCAATGGTCATTCCGAAATGCTGGTAGATATAAAAATTATACCTAATTGTAAAAGACGTGTCTAAGTGCCCGCGAGGGCCCACAGAATAAATAATTTTGACTTTGACTTTGACTTAAATGTATGTACTAAAATACTAAATGTATGTACGTATTAAAGTGCAGAAAATGATGAAACAGCAAACGAATCTTTTGTTACCTTTCCTGAGCAACATGTTCCAGGCGACCTCCGCGAGCTGCGCGTGCGCCAGAGACAGCGCCCACAGCCGCAGGTACGACGCCGTGTGCGAGATACTGCCCAGGACGTACTCGATCGTGTGGATAGCCTGCACAGTGACGACACGGTAACGACACGATCACACGGCCGCGAGTTATACAAGTAGGACGCCGTGTGCGAGATACTGCCCAGGACGTACTCGATCGTGTGGATAGCCTGCACAGTGACGACACGGTAACGACACGATCACACGGCCGCGAGTTATACAAGTAGGACGCCGTGTGCGAGATACTGCCCAGGACGTACTCGATCGTGTGGATAGCCTGCACAGTGACGACACGGTAACGACACGATCACACGGCCGCGAGTTATACAAGTAGGACGCCGTGTGCGAGATACTGCCCAGGACGTACTCTCGATCTTACTTCTTCTTTACTACTCGACCGTGTGTAAAGTACAACGACAAAGTAATTTACAATGTATATTTTAAAACTCAGAACAAACGCGAGCATATGTGTGAATGGACTTATAATCTATATATATAATAATGAATCCCTATTTCCCTTGGTCACATCACGCGTGAACGGCTGGACCGATTTCACTATTCTTTTTTTGTAGTATTTGTTATTGTCAGGAGAAAGTTCTTAAAAAAGAAAAAAAAAATAAGAAAGTTGCGCGGAAAATTAGAAAATTTAAGAAAACTAAACGACCATATTAACTTTTTTAATGTAACTTTTTATAGTTTGACAGAACTGTCAGTCATTTGACAGATTGCGCGAAACCAATTCGAATTCAAACAAATAAATTGATTCTGATTCTGATTCTGATTCTGATTCAATATTCATTGTTAAGAAGACTAGACAGTATGTCGAGTCAGCTAGTTAGTAATAAATGGCGCCAGTTTTAGCAACTACAAGTGAAAATAGATCTAAATAATGTTTGCAAGTACAATCGCTAATTAATTGGAATCATACATCGGAATCATAGCGAACTGAATGTCTGTGTTATATTTATAGTGTACCTGGTGAATGAAGACTTCCGTGATATCTTCATCGTGATGAGCCGCAGCGGGCAGGGCTGCTCCTCCGGCCGTGCCGTTCTCGGCTGTAGCCTCCACTGGCTGGTGACCCTGACGCTGGGAACAAGTGCGCACTTAAATACCTGATTGTCAAATCGCAATAGGCTATGAAAATTAAAAATAAAATGGGGTTGGGCTGTGTTGCAAATACGGCCGTATTATATACTTATGTACACATGGGGGTCATAAGTGGAGTACCACGTGGTACCACCTTACCTTTAACAGTATACAGTCCCTATACAAAATATTTTACTTTTCTCGCGGCATTTTACATTCTTGCTTCAATCTCATAAGGCATGCTGTAAATATCAAATTGCAACTTTTTTTGTGCAAATAATCAAATTCAATTTTGACTTGTGGATTGAGTTCAACGTGACCTATATATGGGCCACGGACTTGTGGCATGGGTTCGTCGTGGCCCGTATATGGGCCATTGGACTTGTCAACTTTGAATAAAATACGCATTTATTAGAATATTATAAATTTATTAAATTTATTTTTTTGTGGTAGTCAATCTCTAGAAAGTAACTTTAGGAAATTTTAATATGATAACAAATGCGTGTTTTATTCTAAATTAAGGTAATGGAGATGTTATTGCACTTATGACCTTAGTCTGTACATAACAGGTGATGTGAGGCAGCGAAACGACCTCAAAATGGTTGCGTTTCCTCCTCCGCCGCGTGGGATTCATAACACCCCTCACTGAACGTAACGAATTATTTAATCCTTAAGCCATCCAACACATATGTAGCAGCAATACCAAACAGTATACTCCGATTTTGTTATAATCAGTTTTCTGAATCGCTTTCGACTATGGAAGTTTGAAGGCGTATATACGCCAAAGTAGGCAAATTTAATACACATCAGGGTCGGCAACGCACGTGTTATGCCCCTGGTGTTACGGGCGTTCATAAGCTACGGTATTTGCTTACCATCAGGCGGGCCGTATGCTTGTTTGCACTTTAGTGGTATAAAGAAAAAAAAACATCGTTCACAAGCGAGATGTAGCGAACCAGATTTTGCCTTCATTTATTATGTCTGATCCATATTTTTCAATCCAAACGCTAGATTTAAACTTTAAAATTGTTAAATGAAATTAAATAAATAAATCTAAACACTCCGATAATAAAACACACTAACACATAGAGTTGGAAAAAACGGCTTAAAATTAATAAACGTTTAAACGTTGTACTTTTTATCAAAAGCGCGCTTTTTATTTAAACGCTTTTTTTGTCGTTGATGCTACTTGAGGCGTCTACGCTTATGGAAAACGTTTAAACATTTAGTCGCAGCTTTAAGACAATGGAATGGTTAACGATCACAGACAGTATTTATTTGCAGCCGATTTCTTTTCTCTAAGTATTTAAAGTTTCATATACGCATGAACATACTTAACACAGTGTGACGGCAGACTATCAGCGTGAAATATTATATTGAAGGTTCAGACATGTGGCGATCTAATGTCCTGCTTGCAAGCAATAATTTGAATTTATGTGTTTGAGAATCGATGTGTTTGAGACAAAAGACCCCAGCTCTTTTGTCGATCGACCGGAGCCTTGGATACAAAAAAAGGGATATTTATGGAGTTGGTTTCAAATATCTATGCTTTAAATGGCAGAGTTCGAGAAAAGTTGTTGCGCTAAAATAACATCGAACATTTAAAACAATAGTTTCTTGGGACAAAGGCAAGGAGGCAGGCGACCCCTTTGGGTTTTTTGTGAAGATGTTGTGTCGTGTAGACGGATACATCGTTTGGGGTCGCACGCCAAGATTCGTAGTTATAATTCGTAGAGATAATTTTTAGTTGGTTTTGTTAGCCGGACGCGTTCACATCTCCAGATACTGAGATGACCGATGCAAAGCTGCCCGAGTAGCTTAGCATATAGTGTGTTCCAGTGGAAAGCAGTTCGAGAGATTCATCGGCCACCCTGCGAGTGCACATGAGGCACCCTACCAGCCAGCGTCGAGATTGCAGCTAAGATTTTGATTGCTAGCTTGTAAATTAATCAAAGTCTCCAAAACGCTTTGTTTGGGAGTGTAAAAAGATTCATTTAGTTGGGCTTAACCCCCGGTGGTTTGCGTGTAAATCAGAGTGCGTTTTAATCGGATTAAATCGTATTTTGATTGAGGGAGTTGAGTTGTGTGAATCGAAAGGACTCCAGAGTCAAACTCCGTAAGTTATTGACTTTGGATTCCCAGATCTGGAGTGGGCACACTACCGGAAATAGATAATATTTTCCGTAAATACGCTTTGCTTATTATTTTCTGTCTTCACTGTATATTGATTTGTGTGTATTAAACTGTGTAACTTTTCAGCGGCGTGACTAATAATCTGTGTATGTAATTAACTTAACTGTGTGTCTTATCTTTCTGTCATTATTGTATATTAATATTGTGTCTTTAAACTAATCGTGTATCATTTCAGCCGCGTAATCATATTCGGTTTATTTGACATATGTGTATATTTCAGCAAATGTGTTCATAATTGTGTGTATTTAACCGTGTACTTTTCCAGCAGAATTAAGTCATTTTAAATAGGAGTTAGGGCGAAAATCTAGATCACTGAAAGGGGAAAATCCTAATTACACATTAGGCTACGGACGGTCGCTTCAGGGGGGGGGTTACCGTTACATCTGGTACCGTGGAAACCAGGATCCAGGCTCGTTGCATATAATTGCAACAACTGGAGTACATTTGGGTAGTGCGGAAATAAAATTAATTACATGTTTAGTTATTAAATTCACTGTATTATTATTAAACGGGGAATATAAAAAAAAAACAAAGGAAACACAACGTAGGAAATTATAGACAAACGTAGGAAATTGTTTTATAGACGATCTAATTACTCTATTATTGAGTTATATAGGTATAATAAAATACAAATAACCATATATAACTTAATATTGCTTGCATTACAGGAAGTGGTAATCAGTCACATAGATGGACATGGTCAATACGATAATTCAAGCTGGATGACTAGCAATAATTTTGTCGTTTGGGGGGAGTTAGAATAATAAATAATTTGGTACATAAAGAGTGACTGGAAGTAGGCATTGAAATTAAAATAACGTTAATTATAATTTAGTGATTAGGAGTGAATTTAATGTAACTGTATGGGGACGCTCCGATTAGGTCCAATTTTATTTAAAGTATAGACTTGGAAATATGGCATGTATAATTATTAAAGTTTAAATAGTAGCTTTAAGCTAGTGAAATTAATAGTAAGAACGCTGACTGTATTCAAAATATCTATAATCGGGTTGGAGTTATACAGATTGATATATATGAGTCCTTACCATTAATTAAGATTGCCAACGAGCACAATCAGTCTTGACACTTGTGTGCGTCCGTCTTGAATAAAAGTAAATATTTAATTTCTGTTGGGTAAAAATAGCCCATAATATCGTAGCGAGGTGGTTGCTGATTAAATCAGTTCGGATTGATGAGAGTGTGGAAAGAAAAAAAAAAGAAATAATAAATACTCGGATATAAATACACAAAGCGCTTAAACAAAGAAAAAAAAAACAAAAAAAAAATATATATACGTATATATATTTAAAAATATGTATATCTATATATAAATAAGAGGCCCAAAACAAAAAAAAAAAAAACAAAAATAAAATAAAATAAAAAAATAAAAAAAAAATATATCCGAGATAAAATCATTTTGCGCTGGGACGCCAGTTGCATTGATAATATTATTTACACCTCTCAATGGCTAATTCGATGTGCACCTTGCGGTCACCTTCCGCGAGGATCGATTGGCGATGCGCTTGATTGGAGTCGTAACCACGGGGACTAACCGCGCCCTTGCTGGGATTCTAACACGTATTCATAATTAATCCGAATTGAATTAAATCCGTACACATACGTGTCGATTTGATCAAAAGATTATTGTTATAAAAGGAGGCGATAAGTGTCATTACTAGATTATTGAATAGATTCATTAAATAAACACGAAATAACTGGACGCATAGTAAATTGATATTCGAATACATCATTATTCGTATAACAATGGCCGATCGCAATACAACGCGACGCGGTAGGAAACGGCCGCAGGTAGCCACGAGACAGACACGTGTCGACTCGCGTCGTAAAAGTTTAGAAAGTCCGACGGACAATGGAAATTTATCTGAGACGATAGCGCGTGTTATAAGTGATAAAATGGACACAATAATAAAACGATTAGAAGTTTTAGAACGACGGGAAACGCGAATCATTGACATACCTACGCCAAGCACTTCCGACAATTTAAGTTTGGGGACTAACACGAATATGAATGTCGATCTAGCGTCACAAAGTGTAAGGTCCAGCACCCAAGCACAGAATGTTTATGTTATGCGATCAGCAATGGATAGACCGTGCTTTAAGGGGAGTGACGATGAAAATCCGATGAAATTTCTTAGGAAAGTTAGGAAATACATTAGTGCGATAGGTTCAGAACACAGAGCAGTAGATATAGCGTTTGAATGCTTGACTGGTCCAGCCACCACCCGAATGAGCTTGTACAACGGTTGGGAAAATCTTGCGGCATTTGAAAGGGATTTTCTTAAAGAATATTGGGGCGAAATTCAACAGAGTAAGGTCCGCTATGGTTTAGTGTATTCAAAGTGGAATGAGAATAGCGGAATATCAATGGCGGACTATTTTGCCGAACATTTAGAACTTTCACGTATGCTGTCAACTCCGTTGACGGAAAGCGATGTAGTAGACGGAGTTATGAGGCATTTTCCGGGTGACGTGTTGCGACAGTGGTCGTTCACTGATCGGGGAAATAGAACCGTGTTAGCCGCGTTAGATTTTTTACGAAATATCGAATTGACGACGGGTGAAATTTTGCCGAGACAGATGGTAACACGTGGCAACTTTAATAATAGGCGTGCGTATACATGGCGGAGGGGTAGTACCAGCAGACATGAGCCACCTATTACGGCAGTGATACAACGAACAACTCCAAGAGGTAATGCACGGAGTCGCGGAATCAGACGACGTGTTACGCGAGCGTCTTATCGCGGGGTCTATAATAGGACTGCGACGTCTGTGCCTGCTATTAAATGGCAAAGAGCTACATCGTCTAGCGTATCAAATACCGAAGCGGGAAACGATAATAATCACACGGGAAACGGTGTCACGTCGGATTCTTAGGCCTCGATAATTCGACTAAAATGCTTAACAAAGAGGTTCATTCGGGTAGCGGTATTAGGAATGCATATAACTATATGTTAAAGACAGGCTGGCAGCCAGGAAAAGGGTTAGGACGTGAGGAGAGCGGCATTACACGACCTATTAATGACGACCATGAGGAGAATGAATGGGAATTAGCGAATCAAATCAGAATATTACTGAACAGTAGAAGTCGTGATGTGGTTTTATGCACTGAACGAGGTAAGCCATGTCTTTGGTGCGATTCGCGACAAAAACGTATGTTAGGTACTATATTTAGCGACGATGATTTTTACGAGGATCAGTCGGAGAGGTTGTTAGGTTTACCGTGCTTACCGGAGATTAATGTCAAAGTTAATGGACGCGAATTGAAGGGATTAATTGATACGGGAAGTCAAGTAACATGCATTTCACACGAGTTGTATGATAGCATCAGGTTAGCTGTAGGCGAGTTAGCGGAAATACCCATACCAGCGTTACAAATACAAGGCGCATTCGGTTCGAAGAGTGAGAAAGTGACTAAGCTAATTTTGATAGTTATAGAGTTAGGCGAGCTTGAAGTTGAGACACCGGTACTAGTATTAAAGAGGTTACCTCGATCGTTAATATTAGGTTTTGATTGGTTGCAACGTATGAAGGCGAGTATAACATGTGGGCCAAACAAAAGTCTTACCGTAGAACATTTAGGAATTCATTCAAAAATAAAGTTGGGCGCAGTTTCTGTAAACAATAGCGCGTGCCAAACAATTACTTATTTGTTGAACGGAATTATGGCAGGCCATAAAGTTGGGACAGCCGCGGCGTGTGCCACAGAACAAGAGATTGAATTTTATGTAGACTCAATGGCGTTGAATACTGAACAAAAACCGTTGTTATTGTCAGTATTACAATGTAATAGGGAAGTATTTTCAATTCACCCGGGGCGTACGACAAAGTACACACATACAATTCAAATGAAAGACCCCACACCATTTTTAAAAAGGAGTTATCCAATCGCATATGCACATCGCGAAAAGGTGAAGGCGCGGATAGATGAATTGGAAAACTTAGGTATAATTAAGCGTGAAAGTACGCCATATAGTAGTCCGCTTACATATACATTAAAACGAGATGGGAGCGTTAGAATTTTATTAGACGCGCGCGAATTAAATTCACGTATGGTCGGTGATATCGAAACGCCACCATTAACATCGGAGATATTACAATCGTTCCACGGGGTTAAATATATAAGTATACTTGATTTGAATAATGTATACTATCAAATAAATCTTAGTAAAGATTCTACTAAATTTACGGGTTTTACTTTCATGGGAAAATCATATACTTATGCGGTTTTACCACAGGGTTTAAAGACGTCAGTAGCGAGTTTTACGCGAGCAATGGATATCATACTAGGGCCCGAAATAAGGTCATTTTGTCTTAATTACTTAGATGACTTATGCGTATTTACAACCGGGACTTTGGAAGATCACATTGGTCACATAGATGCAGTACTAAAGCGATTAAAGGAGGCTAACTTGACGTGTAGTCTTGTTAAATGTAGATTTTTGCAAAAGGAGGTTAAGTTGTTAGGTCACATAGTTACAATCGATGGTATAAAAATGGATCCGGATAAAACGGAAGCTATAAGGGAATATCCAACGCCTAAGTCGGTTAAACAAGTTAGGGCATTTTTAGGTTTGATAAATTACTTTAGGAGATTTGTGCATAAATACGGAGAATTAACGCGATCATTATGTAATCTGTTGAAACAAAACATTGCATGGAGATGGGATACAAAATTAGATGAATGCTTTCAACAAATTAAATCACGATTCATTGATACAGTAATGTTAGCGCACCCCGATATAAATAAACCGTATTATTTGCAAACGGACAGTAGCGCCATCGGCGTGGCAGGTTATGTTTATCAATTATCGGATCAGGCCGAACCACTAATTATAGGGTTCTGTAGTAAAGCATTAACTGAAGCTGAAATGAAATGGACTGTATCTGAACAGGAGTTTTGGGCAATTATTTACTGTCTTAAGAAATTCGAGACATACTTACGCGGAGCGAAACTAATAATTCGAACTGATCATAAAAGCCTAAGCTTTCTATACTCATGGAAGCTATTAAGTGCGCGAATGATGAGGTGGGCACATTACATAGGTCAATTTGACTACGTCATCGAATATGTCAAAGGACAAACGAATGTAGTGGCAGATATATTATCGCGAAATTTACCTGGCGGAAGCGATAACCAATCTACGCGAACTGTATGCCCTCAGTTACAGATGTTTAAAGCCAGTAATCAAATTCAGATAATAGAACAACTCAAGTCAATTAAAGTTTTACAACGTTCGGATGAAAGGTTGAATACAACAATAAAATATCTGATCGAAAACGATAAAGTAACAGGAGAAAAGAGCAAATTTCGGCACTATAAATTGATTAACGATATTTTGTACTACGAGTCGCCGAAAACAAAGAAATCTTTAATGGTCATACCTGATAGTTTGAGAGACGGGTTAATCAAGAATGTTCATGAAGAATTAGGTCATTACGGTCGGTCGAAGGTATGTTATGCGATGAAACCTCGATATTATTTTCCACATATGTCACGAGAAATAAACAGAGTAATAAAATGTTGTGACTTGTGTCAGAAAGCTAAACACGATCTAGCGACTTATGTAGGACCGAGTAAAGCGGTAATTGCACAGGTCATAGGCGAGTTAGTGTTCGCAGACTTGTATGGGCCACTTCCGGCGGGGAAATACGGCATGAAATATATATTAGTTATGCAAGATGCGTTTAGTAAACTCATAAAGTTGTATCCACTTAGGAAGGCGACCGGTGGAGGTGTTCTTAAGGGTATAAAGTGCTTTCATCAGGAAATCACTATAAGCAAGGTTGTCACTGATTCGGGAACACAATTTACGTCAAACAAATGGGAACGTGGTTTAGATGAATTAGGAATTAAATATTCACATACGTCAATACGTAATCCGCGTCCAAATTCAACAGAACGCGTGAACAGAGAGCTAGGAAGACTATTTAAGAGTTATTGTCATAAATCTCACCGAAGTTGGGTGGATATCGTACCGCGAATAGAGAAATGTTACAATAATCTTGTTCATAGTAGTACAGGCTTCACGCCAATGGAACTTGTCAAGGGTCAGTCAATTGTGTTATCTACAGATAAATGGATAATAGGTAGATCGACTGATGGTCGAAACACAGGTCAGATCGACGAGCTTCAGAAACAAGCTCGGATAAATATTGGAAAATCCGCGACATTACGAGAACAATCGTATAATCGGTGCCACAAAATTATACAATTTCACATAGGTGATTGGGTCAAATTGAGGTCATTATCGAAATCAGATGCGGAAAAGAAGTTGACTAAGAAATTCGCTCTAATTTACGAAGGGCCATATAAAATTGGTGCAGTTCCTTATCATAATGTATATACTTTAGTAAGGCCAGATACGGGTTCGATTAAGGGGAATTATAATGCCATTCATCTAACAAGATACTATTATGGCAAGTAGAATAGAATAGGATAGTTCATGTAGGTTATACCTAGAAAGTGTAGATTGTATGTAGTATTGTAGATATAGATTGTAATTGTAGGCTAGTGCTTAGGAGTTAGGAAAAAAAAAAGTTGCTATAAAACATGAAAAAAAAAACCCATAAAGAGTAGAATAAGGCGGTGTAAATGTTTCATTTGGTTGGGATATGGTTAGGTAGTTCTGAATGGTGAAATTGCGTCATGCGAACAATAGAGTCACATAGACACATTTTCAGAGGGGAGGATGTGACGGCAGACTATCAGCGTGAAATATTATATTGAAGGTTCAGACATGTGGCGATCTAATGTCCTGCTTGCAAGCAATAATTTGAATTTATGTGTTTGAGAATCGATGTGTTTGAGACAAAAGACCCCAGCTCTTTTGTCGATCGACCGGAGCCTTGGATACAAAAAAAGGGATATTTATGGAGTTGGTTTCAAATATCTATGCTTTAAATGGCAGAGTTCGAGAAAAGTTGTTGCGCTAAAATAACATCGAACATTTAAAACAATAGTTTCTTGGGACAAAGGCAAGGAGGCAGGCGACCCCTTTGGGTTTTTTGTGAAGATGTTGTGTCGTGTAGACGGATACATCGTTTGGGGTCGCACGCCAAGATTCGTAGTTATAATTCGTAGAGATAATTTTTAGTTGGTTTTGTTAGCCGGACGCGTTCACATCTCCAGATACTGAGATGACCGATGCAAAGCTGCCCGAGTAGCTTAGCATATAGTGTGTTCCAGTGGAAAGCAGTTCGAGAGATTCATCGGCCACCCTGCGAGTGCACATGAGGCACCCTACCAGCCAGCGTCGAGATTGCAGCTAAGATTTTGATTGCTAGCTTGTAAATTAATCAAAGTCTCCAAAACGCTTTGTTTGGGAGTGTAAAAAGATTCATTTAGTTGGGCTTAACCCCCGGTGGTTTGCGTGTAAATCAGAGTGCGTTTTAATCGGATTAAATCGTATTTTGATTGAGGGAGTTGAGTTGTGTGAATCGAAAGGACTCCAGAGTCAAACTCCGTAAGTTATTGACTTTGGATTCCCAGATCTGGAGTGGGCACACTACCGGAAATAGATAATATTTTCCGTAAATACGCTTTGCTTATTATTTTCTGTCTTCACTGTATATTGATTTGTGTGTATTAAACTGTGTAACTTTTCAGCGGCGTGACTAATAATCTGTGTATGTAATTAACTTAACTGTGTGTCTTATCTTTCTGTCATTATTGTATATTAATATTGTGTCTTTAAACTAATCGTGTATCATTTCAGCCGCGTAATCATATTCGGTTTATTTGACATATGTGTATATTTCAGCAAATGTGTTCATAATTGTGTGTATTTAACCGTGTACTTTTCCAGCAGAATTAAGTCATTTTAAATAGGAGTTAGGGCGAAAATCTAGATCACTGAAAGGGGAAAATCCTAATTACACATTAGGCTACGGACGGTCGCTTCAGGGGGGGGGTTACCGTTACAACAGCAAAGCAAAAAAAATCACATTAATCGACCGACGACAACAGCAAAAGCGTTAGCGCAAACATTCACACGCGCGCTTACCAGTTGACAACAAAAAGCGTACTGCTTAAAAAAGCGTAAGCGTTGTTTATTTAAACGAAAATCATTTTTGAAACTAAAGTGAAAGAAAATTAAACAACATTAATCCTAAGGCACCTGCGAATAAGGTTCAATATTGAATGAGGATTACTGACGCTTTTTTCAACGAAACGCATTTGTTTATACGAAAATGAAACGAACGTTAATCGATAGTAAACCTAAACTTGTTGATGGTAAGGTTTATTATTGCATATATGGCTAGCTAATACAGCACGACGCGACGTGGCAGTAATTATGTGTATCAATTATAGATGGCGCTATATCAAATTTGTCAAATTATCAGACAACATTGTAAAAAATTTAAACGAAAAACGCTTATTTTTATAAGCGTGCTTATCTGCTTAAGCTGATAAGCAGAATTTTTTAGGCGCTTTTCGTTTAAGCGCTCAACTCTACTAACACACATTTTTACTTATGAAATCACTGATAAAGAAAAATTTTGGTAATTGACAAAATAATGTAATAAAACACAACTATATGAACGTATTTCCTTACCGCAAGCTATCCATTATGTGATGCAGAAACAATAAAATACCCATCATAAGTTTATGCACAAAAGGAGATTTTTATGATATATGTGAGTGCGATGTGTGTGTATAATCTGTTCGTTGAGAGTTGATAAAAAAATGCCATTAAACGAAATGCCGCCCGTTTTAGAGGAAACATAAAAATCAAAGAAATATATACACTGTTAAAATAATAGCATTGATATACTTATTAATTGTGTTGTGTGGTGTTTCAATTAAATATCAATTGCCTTCTATTTTTTGTTGATTAGTTTTTAAAATGCACCACGTTAAGTCGCGATCATAGCTATTATATAATATTAGAGAGTTATAATATTGCACAGAAACAACTCGTTGACGATCTTTTTATTGTAAGAAATGAAATATGTGTAGAAAAAGAAATTATGTATTTAAAATAATACACCCCAATGGAATGTGCATACGCGGTAAGTAAATTAATTGTACCTGGCAATACAACATTTCAAAATGGCGGCTTTAGTTCTAAATTTGGCCACTGGGTCAGATAAGTTTGTAGCACTGTAATTAAAACCAGGGCTAATCTCATCATAGATTGCGACCCGCTAATTATTTTTATCGATAGAGAATAAAAAATTAGACGCGCCAACGCCGTGCTTGACAATACCTGCGTGCCTCGTACCATAAAATATAGCGAGTGCACAGCGATTGCGACACACGTGACTTCTTGTCTATTGTAGTATGCGACACTTAAGCGACAGTCGCTATTTCAAAGCATCTCTTAATACTTATCAACTCTCGGCGAACGGAGTTTAGTGTTCTTCATTACAGTGTATACTTACAGCGCGCTGCTTCTGTTCCTTCATGACGAAGTAAGGCTTCCCGAACAACATCACGGGCACGCACATCAACGCCATGATCACGAAGAACTGCACACAAACATTACTACTGTAATATTTATTCATTTCAAACATTACTACTGTAATATTTATTTATTACTATGTTTCAAATAAAACATTGATAACGTAGCATTAGAAACGTCATACAAATTAAATATAAGAACATGTATAAATCATTACTACTCTAAATCCGCAGAGCTTAGATTCACTTTCATCACACTATCTTGAATGTGAAAGTGAATTTAAGTGCCAGTTCCGGCGACGGGGCTTCTTGAGAAGAACTGGCAAGAAACTCAAGGCCGACTCTTTTAATTGCCAATATCGTTACATTAAATACAAATACAATCATTAACATAACATAACTAGAGCAATTCATTTCCAAATACTTTTATCATTTATGTAATCTGAGATACAATAGTAAGCCTTTTGACATAGTCTAGTTTTGATATATTTCTTAAATTTACCCAAGGATAAATTAAACACGTCGTTTGGAAATTTATTGTAGAAGCATATACATTGGCCTGGGAACGAGTTAGAGATTTTATAGAGCCTAGTAATATGCACAGCGAGTTTGCTTTTATTTCTTAAATTTAATTGATGGAGATCACTGTTTTTCCTAAATTTTGTTTGATTTTTATGAACGTAAATAAAATTTTCATAAATATATTGAGAATGTAATGTCATAATATTTATCTCTCTAAATTTATTTCTCAGTGTCTCCCTGGGACTCATAAATAGCACGGATAGTTCGCTTCTGGAGCACAAAAACTGAGTCTTCATCCGCGGCACTACCCCAAAGCAATAAACCATATGACATAATGTTGTAAAAATAGCTAAAATAAACTAAACGCGCTAAAATAAATAAGTATATGTATGTATTTCGAAAAAAAATCTAAATAAGTGTATTTATGAGTTATCTCGTATATAACAAGCTTTGCTTAGTTGGTATTTGTGGAATATTTATTTATTAATTACCAGCTTTTACATGGTCGGCAACGCGCATGTGCTGCCTCTGGTTTTACAAGCGTCCATAGGCTGCGATAACTGCTTTCCATCAGGCAGGCCGTATGCTTGTTTGTCACTTTGGTGATATAAAAAAAGCAGGTACCTTCTGCAGGCCGATCTGTCCGGCGTACATGGTGTCGTCGCAGACGGGCCTGGTGTTGGGGTCGGTCTTGAACAGCATCATGTTGATGAACGTGATCAGGATCGAGGGCGCGCAGTACGCGCTGGTCTTCACGATGTCTGCAACAGATCAAAGACAACTATGTTAAATATCGTCTTCGACACTCATTCATCCCACTTTTTTTTATTTCTATAAAAAAAATAGAAATATATGTGGACAATTTACACAGCGCCATCTAGTGGGACTAGTTTAATTAGGCGCAAAGCTTGTGTTATGGGTACTAGACAACTGATAAATGTACATAAATACATTTTTTTTGTAAATACATCCTTATAATACATAGAAAACACCCAGACCAAGACAAACAGACATGTTCATGCACACAAAATTTTGTCTTGTGCGGGAATCGAACCCGCGACCTCGGAGTCAAAGTGGCCATTGCTAACCATTCGACGACCGAGCTCGTCATATACGTGTCTATATTAGGTCGTGGTGGCAGACAAGCATACGGCCCGCTTGATGTGAAGCAGTTACCGTAGCCATATTAACGCGCGCAACATAAAATATCGCTCGCGCGCCGCAACCCCTACTGCCAATGCAGCATCTCCTTCCTTTCTGGTGACCTCACTCACTCGCAGGAACACAACAACAAGGGAATTGTTATTTGGCGAACTGGCCCACTGCTAAGATACGGGCTTCCCCCGAATCGAAAGGGTTTAAAGCAAACTTTTCGTGTTTAAGATACATCTAGGAAAACAAAAATTTTTAGAGGTACAACATAAATTAAAAATCACTTTTTAATTGTGTAAGAATTATTCTTCCGTCCGTCTATCAAGCTTTATGAGACAGCCTTATTTTCTTAGGCACACCAACTAACACACGGTACACCAAAGCATATTCCACTACGCTGTCCAACTGCTGCTTAGCGGAGGCCAGTGTTTTTAAACCGCCTTCAGACAACCGACTTGACTTAACAACTTCAATCTCACTAGATTACTATATATAGATATACTATAGACTACAACAGCCAGGACCAACGGCTTAACGTACGAAGGTAACAAGTCAATATTTTAGGCCCCCAATAATGTTAGATAATTAAAATCCGTGGTGCACGGCAGTTGAGCTTCACTTGACTAGCCATCTCTTTAGGCTTTTAATACCTAATTTGCCATATTGCTGTCTCTCACATTGCTAAAAGGGGAAGTCAAACTCCAAAAGCTTCCTACTCCTACTAATTTCTTCTGATTAAATTCGTTGTGAGTTCCAAGGCAGCCGTAGTTTTACCCCCGGGACTGCAATGGACTTCACTGTTCATTGCCTTTTTTGGCGGTCGCCGCTGTTAATCCTGGCTACACAGGAGACTGGAAAGCGGCTGAGAGCGGTTGGATGCGGAAGGCGGAGGATCGTATCTGGTGGAAAGCATTGGGGAAGGCTTATATCCAGCAGTGGATACAGGCTGATAATGATGATGATGATGATGACACAGGAGACAGTGGTGGGAACGCCCGTACGCTTCGAAGACCTATATGTATATAATAAATACTGAGGTGGTACCTGGCTCCTGGCTGCCGAAGTGTCCGATGGTGGCGCCGTACGTTGTCCACTTCATGAACATCAGCAGCACCATGTAGAAGAACAGCAGCGTCAGGAACACGATCTGGGGAATGAACTCCACGTAGATGCTGATACGCCGCTTGAAGTAGCTGTGGAATAACAACAATTAGATATAAACGATGGATGGAGCGGCTCCCACTGAACGGATGGAAGACTAAAAGTTGATGGGAACACAAATGGGCGAGAAGTTTCTAGAGGATAAGCAGCGGGAGAGTGAAATCTCTACACTGCGGCAGCTGTTTACCATCACGTGAGCCATCAAATGCAGGATTTGATGTGTGATCAGATTAATTTGATGTACAAATCAGGACTTTTTAACCGACTTCAAAAAAGGAGTAGGTTCTCAATTCAACTGAATATTTTTTTTGTATGTATGTTATTCGATATCTTTGCGAATTGTGAACCGATTTTCAAAATTAATTTTTTTCTTTGAAAGGGTATGATTGCAAGGTGATCTGATATTCACCAAGTGAGGATTTGATGATGGGATGCCAGGGAAATCAAGGGAAACCCTTAAGTTTTATAAGCACGTATGGTCAAATTCATTTTTTTTATTTGAGAGGGTAATAGCCATGTGGTTCCATATTCACCAAGTCAGGGTCTGATGATGGGATACCAGAAAAATCGAGGGAAACCTTTAAAATTCGCCCTATGGTAGCCGGCAGAATAAAATTGTGCCTCTCTATTGCTCTGCGCTGGATGTCGTACGAGGCGACTAAGGAATCTTGTGTCACGCGATAACTTTTCTCCCGGAAGATGGGCAGCAGCGCTGCCGGAGTACTCCACCAATAAGTTGCGCTCGCCAACTGAAGTCGGTTTAAATTTTTGTTTAAAATCAGCTTTATTTGTGGATCAATTTAATATCTTCCATAATTCAATATTCATTGTTATGAAGGCAGGACGACGTGTGTGTGGTCAGCGAGTGAGATATAAAACAGTGCAGCGAGCTCACATGTGGTTCCAGAGCGAGAGGCAGACGCCGAACAGCATGTGGAACACGCCGATGATGATCGAGATCTTCATCTTGTACGCGTTCATGAAGATGATCTTGTTGGCCGACGCGAGCTGATGGGACATAAGGAAACATTACAAATATGGTAGATACACTATAAATAAATAAATATTCCTAAACAAATTACACATTGCCATCTAAGTCCCATACTAAGCAAAACTTGTACTATGGGTACTAGATAACTAATATAATTTCGTTCCCACATACGACAAAGATTTGTGTGCATGTCTGTTTGTCTTAGTCTGGGTGTTTTCTATGTATCATAAGTATGTATTTACCAAAAAAAATGTATTTACGTATTTTTATCGCTTACTTTGGGGCTAGACGGCGCCGTGTAATTTGTCTGACAATATTTATTTATTTAGGATGAATGTAATAATAATAACATTTATTTGTTGTTATAGCGGCAACAGAAATACATCATCTGTGAAAATTTCAACTAACTATCACAGTTCAGTAGATACAGCCTGGTGACAGACAGACGGACGGACAGCGGAGTATCAGTAATAGTGTCCGTTTTTGGGTACGGAACCCTAAAAACCGTCAACGAAATTTGATGGAATTGCCTTGGCCAAAGATATTGGATGATTGGCATACCACCCTTGGTTACATACAATAGCACATTCTTTAAAATTTACCTGCCAAACGGGATCAATGCCGAAAGGATACGGAGTCTGTTTGTAGTCCCAGGAGTCAGGGTTCAGCTGCAGCAGCATGTTGGACTTCAGGGTGGACGCGTTGTAGTTGTTCTGCCACGAGGAGCCGAAGATGTTCAGACTCTTGGAGAAGATGTCGTTGTAGATGAGACCCGTGTACATCGAGAACAGGCCCATGAGCAGGATGATGTAGCGGCCGCCGAAGAATATGTGCCAAATCTGGTGGAAGGGAATTCAAGATTAAAATAAAATAGTAGTGTAAATATAGTAATTTGATTTTAGTTTTAATTTTAATTTAAATTTGACTTTGATTGTGAATTTTATTATTTGGGGTGTAAGTGGTTCATCAACGTCTTTGAACCAAAGCCAACTTCACCTGCATGCGGTGCACCCTGCTGACTGACAAACGAAGCTCTGGCGAAAAGAGAGGTAGGGAGCGTAATTGTAAGCTACCCGACTGGGGAATTACCTCCGCCTCACAGAATACCGCAGCCAAATAACAATTCCCTTGAGGTTTGTTGTGTTCCTGCGAGTGAATGAGGTCACCAGAAAGGAAGTAGATGCTGCATTGGCAGCGGGGGTGGCAGCGCGCGAGCGATATTTTACGTTGCAAGCGTTAATATGGCTACGGTAACTGCTTCACATCCGGCGGACCGTATGCTTGTCTGCCACTCGACGTAGTATAAAAAAACTTACAAACTAACAAAGAGTCGGCACTCACCTCGCTGTCAATCTTCTTGGCTTGCAGCGGCTTCTCCTTGTAGCACATCCAGAAGCCGAAGGCGGCCATCACCGCGCCGTGCCCCAGGTCTCCGAACATCACCGCAAACAGGAACGGAAACGTTATTATCGTGTATGGGGCTGGAGACAAACCAAAAGAAGAGATTAATAATTTGACGAGCTCGGTGGTCGAATGGTTAGCAATGGCTACTTTAACTCCGAGGTCGCGGGTTCGATCACCGCACAAGACAAACATTTGTGTGCATGAACATGTCTGTTTGTCTTGGTCTGGCTGTTTCTATGTATTATAAGTATGTATTTACAAAAAAATGTATTTAAGTACATTTATCAGTTGTCTAGTACCCATAACCCAAGCCTTGCGCTTAATTTGTTACTAGTAACGTAGTGTAAATTGTCCAGAAATACTTATTTATCTCTTTTTAATCACGGGTCAAGCCCGGTCATTTGATAGGCGTGCGCGGGGATATGGATCCAACGCGTAGAGGCCCCTTTGAGAAGTTTGATGTAATGTTATACGCCCGCCGTGACCCGCTCCAGGATATGTCAATGGAACGACATACCCAAGAGCAGGTCTCGGCAGGCGTTGAGACTATTGCGAAGTGTGATTGAAAATAAGGGCAATGGATATGAGATCTGGGTGAACTTAATACCGGTCTATTACAGAAGAGGGACGGACGCCTGCCATAACTGCTTTTATTGCTAGTTATTTGCGGCAGGCGGTGGCTTGCCACTCACTAGATGGGCCCCCGAAATGCCAGGAAAACGGCCGGGGGCAACACCGGTGTGAGTGACTCAGGGATGTCGAGAGGTGTGCTGCGCTTTCTCCGAAGTTACTCGCGGCGTGATGCCCTTTAACACTTCCACCCCTGGAGCATATAGCTCTAGCGGCTCCTCTCTGGACGGCCAATGAAGGCAAGCCAGAGCTGAGAGTCCTTATTTATTATTATTATTTATATTTATTAGGGCAAAGTTGGCAGGGAACGAGGCGAAAGTTTTCACTTCTGTCATGTGGGTCTTTTTTTACATTTTTGATTTGAAATTACAATGAAACCACTTTCTTCGCTTTCTTAAATGTTTTTTTTAACAAATGTTACCTGGATTGACTTCCCGGTAGGTGGCGACGCCGTACGCGTAGATGAGGTTCTGGAAGGCGGAGGTAAACTTGTTGGTGCGGTTGTAGGTGGGCGGGTCCTCCAGCGTCTCCATGCGGTTCAGGATCGGAGGCACCGAGCTACCGCTGCGCTCCTGCCATATGTTATCAAATCATTTTATTTGCATAGAATAGGTTAACAGATCTTACAATGTGAGTAATCAATTTATTTAATATCATTTTGTGGACGTAAAGCAGTAGTAAAGAGCTTAATAAACCTAGATTTCATCTCCTGTATACTGAGTGGATTCACAACAATTAAATAGTTCTATGTATTATTTGTAATAGATTACAAGTTGTGATAATATGAATACTACACTATTGCATTAGGATATTCCTATAATAATCGACGTGCGATTTGATACAATGCAATATTTGTTTTAGATTTTTTTTTTTGTGAATATGTTTTTCGTGATAGTAACTCCGTCCCTGTATTTGCGGTTGTGTGTGTGGTATTTACGTGTGTTTGTTTTGGCGTGCATTCAAACTTCTAATGTTACGTCTGCTTACTATAATTGAATGTCTGTGATATAATATTAACAAAACTCTTTGATTAAATTATAATGACGTTTGAATAAATGTCCTTGGATAAATTCGTTAGTTATATTTCTATGTCTCTTACCGTTCCCCTTCTAAGCGCCAGTTGAATGGTCTCCAGATCGAGCGCCGGGACCCAGCACTCGGCGATGAGACACTTCTGGGTGACGTCCAAGTTGAACAGGTTGAGCGTGTGGTAGATGGCCTTGATCTTGCGGACCTTCACGAACCAGTTCTTGATGTTCTTGGCGGCGGCCACCAGCACGCGGTGCCGGTGGTCCTGGGTCTGGCCGAGCACCTGGGAAGGAAAACCACAAGACATAAGAAATTGGTGATAACTTGAATAGTTCATAAGGTAACATTCTTACTGGATACATAAGACTTATAATTAGTAAAGTAGTTTTTGAGGTGTAAGTGGTTCATCAAGATCTTTGAACTGAAGCCAACTTCACCTGCACGCGGTGCACCCTGCTGACTGACAAACGAAGCTCTGGCGAAAAGAGAGGTAGGGAGCGTAATTGTAAGCTACCCGACTGGGGAATGTACCTACCTCCACCTCACAGAATACCGCAGCCAAATAACAATTCCCTTGGATTGTTGTGTTCCTGCGAGTCAGTGAGGTTACCAGAAAGGAAGGAGATCCTGCGTTGGCAGCGGGGAGTGGCGGCACGCGAGCGATATTTCATGTTGCGAGCGTTAATATGGCTATGGTAACCGCTTCACATCAGGCGAGCCGTATGCTTGTCTGCCACCCGACGTAGTATAAAAAAAGTAACCAATTAACCACACACGTTTGTATACATGGTATACAAGAAAATCTTGATCAGTGGAGAAGATCTCCCGAACCAAATGGGTTGCGCATAAGTAGAACGAAGACAGAGTACAAGATCTGTAACTTCAATCCTGATGTATCCAACATATTGAGCGCAGGCGTCATGCTAGACAGTAAAACCCAGCCCAGAGTGAAGACATTAAAAACTTAGGCGCAGTTCTCGCAGAAGACGGATTGATAACCGCAGACATCACACAAAGATCTACCTACATCTGGATGGAATAAACGGTGTGCCTTCTCTGGGACTGATCAAAAAAGCCGCTCAACATGATAAGGTGAGGACAAAAACGAAGGCATTAACTATATGGCACAATTTTGCGTTTTCCTTTGAAAAGACCGGCAAGCAACGCGAAACAATAAATTGTACCGCATTTCCTTACTCGATGATGGCGTTAGTTACTTTTCCTTGTGCTAATACGATGGAAAATAACAAACATTTTTTCTTTGTACACACGTCAGTGTTTGCGTCACACATTTTCACACGACATTACCTTTCATCTTATCGGTTCGGTTGTAAACCGAGAAAACTATATACAAACAATGGCGAACTGCGTATGTGACGACGTGCGTCTGTGGCGAACAGCGTAGGTGACGAACTGCGTGTGTGACGAATCCCGTTTATGGCGAACGGCGTAATGTGACATAAAGCGTAAGTGACGAAATGAGTTTGTGACAACCAGCATATAGTGACTATAGTGGACTATACTATAGTCTAAACAAATTGAACTCTGTTATGGAGAATAGATTCAACCGTCATTTTGTTACTTTTAAGTTACAGTTTAATAGGAATAAAAATATCACACAGTATAAGTTTTAGGAAGCATATGTCAAACTGCTAGATGCGAGTATATAACATTCGGTTTGAAGTTTCTCGCTAAGTATATCTCTCAATTTGGCGTAGTTTGTCGGTTGGATCTATTCATAGCAGTGTCAATTGATGGTTTGCATCGCATTCACATTATGAAAAGTTTAACTTCATGAAGACATCGTCAGGTAAAGAAATGACACAGATTGATTCATTTCCTGTTTCCTGTCACGCGCTAGTACTTATAAAAGAAAGCAAAATAATGTGCTTAAATGACACTTATATGACAGCGCTATTTAAAATCCCGACATTCACTATATAATATACAAAACAGACGTTTATATAACGGAGTGTATTATTTATAAGTCTATAGATTCAGAGAATTGAAGAAAACTGGCTGTGGCAGCCGGACAGACAAACAACTGACAATGATTATCACGATTGATCCTGCACTCTCACATTGCTAAGAGGAGAAGTCAAATTGCAACAGCTTCTTACTCCTACTAATTTCTTCTGATTTAATTCGTTGTGAGTTCCAGCGCAGCCGTAGTTTTCCCCGGGACTGCAATGGATTTTACTGATAAACATAGCCATTTTGGTGCTCGCCGCTGTTAGTTCTGGCTACACAGGAGACACAATGGAGGGAATGTGTGGACCCCCGTGCCATTAAAAAAAACACGATTGATCCCTACGGGCTACAAAATAAAAAAATAATACAACGATGCGTTTTTCCGACCGTGCGTCACTGAAAACTGCGACGTAGAACGTCACAATACCAGAACATTTGGTTAACGATATTGACAAGAACTGCACGCCAAAATTGAACGAGTGATTGATTTATATGGCGATCATTATCATCCGTCTTTACGTCATAAAAAGCAGCAGACTTTACTGAAAAGGTTTGTTCCGACCGTGCGTCACTGAAAACTGCGACGTAGAACGTCACAATACCAGAACATTTGGTTAACGATATTGACAAGAACTGCACGCCAAAATTGAACGAGTGATTGATTTATATGGCGATCATTATCATCCGTCTTTACGTCATAAAAAGCAGCAGACTTTACTGAAAAGGTTTGACAACCATTTATAATCTTAATTCAATTTGCGATACATATTTCATTTATCAACTTATACCTTATTTACATTTTATATTCAACCACAATTCGAAGTCGGTCGGCATCATCCCATAATCATCCCACTGTTGGGATACGGGTCTCCCTTCAATCGAAAGGGTTTAGAGAATACCCAACCACGCTGCTCAACTGCGGGTTGGCGGGGGCCTGTGTTTTCAAGCCGACCAAAAGCCACTGGCTTAACGGCTGTCATCTAATGATAACAGCCGGGACCGACGGCTTATCGTACCCTCCGAAGCACGTATATTCGAAGTAAAAAAAATAATTAAGTAGGTATAAAACGAAGGATGGAAATACATGGGTGAATGAAGCTTTTTTGTTTTCAATTCAAGGGGTATGTAACTCTAACCATAAAAAAATACATATTACAAATCTCTCCAAACGATATGATTACCTTATAAAATGTACAAGCCCATTATAGAAAAACGCCATAAATGTTCTTCCCATATATTGGCAAAATTACGTCAAGAATTTGGTTGTCAAAATCTCATTTTTCATACAAAATACAGCTGACTTACATAATAAAGTTTTATTTGTCCATGTAAAGTAATTTACTTGTAATTGGTTTTATAAATCTTAGAATTAATTTAACAGTCTAATTAGAAGTTATTTTTGTATGGACCCCCTTCGGGTGAAAGCCTCCTCCAAGTTATGCCACTTGTTTCTATCTTTGGCTGTGTTTAGCCAGCCTTTGTCTGCTAATTCCTCTACTAAGGTAGAGGAATTAGCAGACAAAGGCTCCAGACAGGACAGGCTTAGCAGACAAAGACAAATCCTCACACATTGGAGCCTAAGTGGTCGCGTACTGTGCGGTTCCAGAGAAGTTTTCTCCCGCGTACTGTCAAACTGTCGAACTGCCTATCGAGGTATTCTCAGGAGACTACAGCATGGGGTTCTTCAAAAAGGGCGTGAAGAGGTTTTTACAGGGTCGGCAACGCGCGTGTGATGCCCCTGGTGTTACAGGCGTTCATAGGCTACGGTAATTGCTTTCCATCAGGCGGGCCGTATGCTTGTTTGCCACTTTAGTTGTAAAAAAAAAAAAAACTCATCCACCTCATCTACCCATTTGGCATGCGGGCAGCCTCTCGTTCTTCTTCCTGCCGGGCAGGACCATTGTACTAATTTCCGAGGCCATGGATAATCTTCGTAACCTAGCGACGTGGCCTGCCCACTTCCATTTGCTCTTTAGCACGAAAGTTAAAGCGTCGGATGCGAGCTGATGACTTAAGCAAGTTCAAATTACGTGACCACATTTGTCGTAAAGAACATACCTATTGTTTCTGTGCCATGTATTTGCTAGCCTATTGTTGTGGAAAGACAACAGTTGTAGATAACATTATTTGTTTGTTTAACTGCTTCCCATGCTCTTACCGAGTGAAGTGCCGGTGTTGGAAATTCAATATTTAACCACTTGCCTTGAGGGCGTCCATCTACCGATAGCCATATTAAATATAATAATAAGTCAAATGACTTGCGTGTAGAGATCAAAATAATTTGACTGCATTTTAAAAATAGTTATTGGATAAGCCTTTTTGAAAGTTTTCGGTGGTCAGTAAGACCCTCGTTATAGTCGGTTAGCTTATAGCTAAGGTAATTCGACAAAACGTATTTAGGTAAATATCTATTTATATGACGAGCTTGGTGGTCGAATGGTTAGCAATGTCCACTTTGACTCCGAGGTCGCGAGTTCGATTCCCGCACAAGACAAACATTTGTGTGCATGAACATGTCTGTTTTTCATGGTCTGGGTGTTTTCTATGTATTATAAGTATGAATTTACAAAAAAAAAAAGAAAAAAATGTATTTAAGTACATTTATCAGTTGTCTAGTACTCATAATACAAGCTTTGCGCTTAATTTGGGACTAGATGGCGCTGTGTAAATTGTCCACAAATATTTATTTAACTATAACTTACACTTAATTCCAAATAGACTTGAGTAATGTTTATTTACGCCGAAAAAATAATTATGAAACTTGATCACAGAGGAGGTGGTGACAGATTTAGTGATGTAAGCATTTACTCTCGGGTAGACTTTTTATTCTTGAATTAGTAGAACGGATTTTTGTTTTACTCCGAAAACCTAACTGTGATAATGAGCAAAAAGCCTTGTTTATATTCGGACAAATTCATATCACGCATAATTTTGGACGTACGATATCAAAGAGCGAAGTTTTCATTTCTACGTTTGCATAGAAATGTACCTGGACGGAGCAACCTTAAGTTTTGTGCGTACCGTCTCGCGTCGTACTCATATCTTAATAATTCCTGCTATATAGTCTACACTAGAGTATATCAGGTATCTGTTATTTATTATAAACGGATTTAATCACTCTACATAAAATACCAGGCCATATTGTACCATGTTATTAGATTATCAACAAGAAAATAACTATTATTACATCACCACAGAGCCCTTACGCTGGATATTAAACATATAAACATGTCATATAATGCAAGAACTCTCGGGGTATTATTGGGCATATATCATGTTCGTAATCAGCATTAATGATACTATGTACTTTACAATGTACATGATAGCGTAATATTCATTTAATGGTAACGTCCTACGTAGTCGATCCAAAGCGAATGCGAAGCAGTGACACGCGAATTCAATGTCTGGCTTTGTCCTACGTGCGAGCAAATCGCACCGCAGCAATCGCCGTATGTACAGTCGCTTCCCTAAGATAACTGGCCACTTTGCCATACAGTTCATTATGGCAGAGCGTCGTCAGTTAACTTAGGGAACCGATTGTACAACCGTTACGAACCGTCGTTGAACCCTCGTCGTGTATCTAAAGGTGTCCAAAGACACCTTTACACGACGAAGGCGACTACTCTATTAAAATTTTTACGTATAATATTTTCTCGAATACTCGACATTAATTCACACAAATACAGTCCCATTCAATTGTAACGTACAATTTATTGCATACGGAATCGTATTTAGGTAAATATCTATTTATATGACGAGCTTGGTGGTCGAATGGTTAGCAATGTCCACTTTGACATTACAGGAATCGTACCTGTAATATTCAACGGTTACGTTAGCTGATCGCATTCGAGTCGTTTGTCGCTGCACCGCACCACGAGTACCTCGTCACGTAGAACATTTCAATAGCTATCGACTGTCTGTCGCGCTGCGTCGCTTCGCTTTCGCTTTAAGATTGCCCATGTAGGACGGTGTTTTAGTATCGCCGTAGAAGGCGGTGGCCGGTGAGTTATCGCTCTGGCACATTTTATAACCGTGTTTAAGGACACCGGTACCATAGTACAAATAAATAAGTAGGATAACTTCATACAAACGCACCGAGCGCGGTTTGTATGTGAGCGCGCCCGTACGTATGGCCGTCGCACGCACACACTGACAACATTTATATGAGTTTAAACGGAACGCCAGTCGGGGCTGCGCCGTTCGTAAAACAGCCCGCTTCCACGCAATATTCGCGCCTGCGCTAACGTTCGTTAATAAATTGAACATATAGGTACCTACTAGTGATGTAACGAATGTCAATTTCTAGACATTCGCTAAAGCGAATGCGAATATCTCTCGTTGATATTCGCGGATGCGAATGCGAATACGAATATTTACTTTTGTATTTAGCGCCATTTGTCTATGGCTTTGTTTTGACAGCTAAGTTGGCGCGCGAGTTACACGCACACATTTGTAATTATTTGCATCTACTTCCGAGCATTGTCGAGCCGATCCGAAGAAGGCCGATTGCTGTTTGATTTACGAGTGATGTTTATTGTTTAGTTAACAAAAAATCCTAACAGAAGATAAGGTTTTGAAATAAATATATAAGAAGTTAATACTTATTTGACGAGCTCGGTGGCGTAGTGGTCAATGACGCTGCTTCGACACCAACGCTCGTGGGTTCGATTCCCACATAGGACAAACATTTGTGTGCATGAACATTTCTGTTTGTCTTAACCTGGGTGTTTTCTATATATATCAGAAGTATGTATTTACAAAAAAAAAATGTATTTACATATGTTTATCAGTTGTCTAGTACCCATAACACATCCTTCGCTTACTTTGGGGCTAGATAGCGCTGTGTGTAATTTGTCTGACAATATTTATTATTATTTTATTTATCTTTTTGTAATTGAAAATCTTAATTATTTTTAGGACGTTCATATTCACAAAACATTCGCATAAAATTGCGATTGCGAATGTCGAGAAATATGCGAATATTCGCGAATGCGAATACGAATATTCGTTACATAACTAGTACCTACCTACGTCGTATATAACTACATATACATTAAAGATAGCTACAAAGTCGACTAACCATAAAAACATTGCAGTGTTCATGGATGTCTCAATAACAATTTGTCAAATCCAGAATTGTCTTTCTTCTTTTTTTCCACACCCAAAGGATAAAAAGGAACCTATTACCAAACCCCGGTCACTCCATACAAAAATGGCGCTTTTGCATGTAGTAACCAAATGACGTCTGTACACGTGCCTATGTTTGAGTGACGTTCTCTAGGGCTGACATTATTCAATTATTAGTCGGACATGTAAGGGGGTGTAAGAGGTTCATCAACATCTTTGAACCGAAGTCAATCTTACCTGCACGGGGTACACCCTGCTGACTGACAGACGAGGCTCTAACGAAAAGAGAGGTAGGACATAGCGTATTTTTTAAGCAGCCCGACTGACGAAGTACCACCACCTCACAGAATACCGCAGTCAAATAACAATTTCCTTGAGGGTTGTTGTGTTCCTGCGAGTGAGTGAGGTCACCAGAGAGGATGGAGTTGCTACGTTGGCAGCGGGGATGGCAGCGCGCGAGCGATATTTAATGTTGCGAGTGTTAATATGGTTACGGTAACCGCTTCACATCAGGTGGGCGTAGTGAAGAAAATAAAACGTGTGACACTCGGGGACTGCCGCGGTAAAGCTATTACATAGCATTTTTTATTTTTTAACTAATGCTCGTTTGCTCGTCCATCCATCCATCCATATCCATTCATCCATCCACCCACCCATCCATCCATCCATCCATCCATCCATCCATCCATCCATCCATCCATCCATCCATCCATCCATCCATCCATCCATCCATCCATCCATCCATCCATCCATCCATCCATCCATCCATCCATCAATCCATCCATCCGTCCATCCATCCACCCATCCATCCATCCATCCATCCATCCATCCATCCATCCATCAATCCATCCATCCGTCCATCCATCCATCAATCCATCCTACCATCCATCCATCAATCCGTCCGTCCGTCCGTCCGTCCATCCATCCATCCATCCAAATTGTTTTTTATTACTTTCCATGTGTTTGGACATCCATCCACTGCACAAATAACTCTCATCTTTTACATACTCGCATATTATTTTAAACTGAATGGAGAATAAAATATAAGCGACGTCAATTCGTACGTTGTGGCATTCCTTGCGAACGGTTCCAAATCGGTTCCATAGGGGAGATGAAGTCGACTAGTGAGAGCGGCAGAGAGTGTCCATACTGTACGTTAGTACTATTACTTATACTGTGCTATTACTAAGACTCCGGTGTCCGTCTGTCACCAGGGGCTGTAGGTATTTCATGAACCGTGATAGCTAGACAGTTAAAATTTTCACAAATGATGTATTTCTGTTAGCGCTATAAGAACAAATAGTAAAAACAGAATAAAATAAATATTTTAGGGGGGCTCCCATACAACAAACATGATTGTTTGTTTTAGGTACGGAACCCTTCGTTCTACTTAATTTTGTATTTTGTGCCTTACTTGTATATAGAGATTGACTAAGTATTTTTGACGGGTAAATAAACTATTAAGCGATAGCCCTACGTGTTTAGGCTACTATCATCCGCTCGAGGCTTGAGTTGTCTTACTTCTCTATTTGTATTATGCCGGTACGTTGTATAGAATTCGTTATCATTATGGTGGTACTGTGTGTTTGCAAACAGACTAAGTTTCGTTAAATCGATGTTTCATTGAAGGTTTTCGGGAACTAGAGACAAAAAAATATTCTGAAAAGTGAAAACCTTTTTGACGCATAATAATAATCCATAAACGGAGAATACGAACCTACTGTCCGTACCAGTTGTTCATGAAATTAGCAAAAGCTACGATATAATTGGCCAACCCGCAGTTGAGCAGGGTGGTGGAGTATCCTCTAAACCCCTACGAAACTTAGGAAAGAAGGCAGACCCGTATCCCAGCAGTGGGATGAATAAAGATTGACGACGACGATGACATAATTATATTTCTTTTTATACCACTAAAGTGACAAACAAACGGACCGCCCGATTGAATATTTTTATGGTGTCCTCAGAAATGTAACTATTTGTTGAAATTATGTGAGGTGACAATTATCAATTGACCGTGGATCGTTTATCGATACTTGGTCCAAGATTGTTACTGACAATAATTTAATACATTCATTACTTTATGAGCGGAAAGAAAAAGGACATATTTAATATATAAAACAAATTTTATATAAGACTAGCGGCCCGACCACGCTTCGCTGTGGCTCAATCTTTTCGTTTCCATCCATTTCCTTAGAGATGGCGCTGTATGTGAAAAAAGTTTTTCCCGCTTTTCTTTTCAAAATTTTCCAGAATTTTCTTTGCTATAAATCTCACGGAGCCCGAGACCTTTCCAACGAATGCAAAACCGTGGAAATCGGTTCGTGCGTTCTGGAGTTA
The DNA here is from genome assembly GCA_937001555.2 of Hypsopygia costalis. Classification (NCBI taxonomy): domain Eukaryota; kingdom Metazoa; phylum Arthropoda; class Insecta; order Lepidoptera; family Pyralidae; genus Hypsopygia; species Hypsopygia costalis. The sequence goes on from OW443331.2 coordinate 2,133,738, forward strand.
TAGCGTCAGGAAGGAAAACCCGACTTATTTTTATATAGTAGATAACAAAAAATAACCTAAATTATTATATTTCAAATGTTAAAAACATTTTTTTTAAAATTCCCTCCGATTCAGTAATATCTATACCAAAATTATAAAGCAGAAGAGTTTGTTTGTTTGGTTGAACGCACTAATCTAAGGAACTATTAGTACGATTTTAAAAAAAATGTCATTGATTTCATCGAGGAAGCCTATGTAGCGGCTATATAACATCACGCTACGACCAGTAGGAGTGGAGATTCTATGAAAAATTTTGCAAAAACGAGGAAATATCCACAGTCGAAGCTGGGACGGGTCGCTAGTATATCTATATAAGCAAGTGTTAGCCTCAACAAAGGTTTCAAAGGTTATGTAGTCCCCGCATAGTTGTAATCTATGTTTTAAATTATAATAATAGCGTGTAAATTACTAAATTGTATTTAATGAGAGGGCATACAGTAATTTACATAATAGCAGTCGTTTATTTATTTCATATCTTTTATAATATTTTCGTTATACCTTATAGCCCATCATGGTTCGGACATGTGATGCGGAGAGACGACGACCTTGTCGTTCGCAAGGCGTTAGAATTGCCTGAACAAAGGCGCGGAAGAGGACGCCCGCCGGCAACGTGGTGGACGAGTTTGGCCCAAATTGTGAACAAGTCATAATTGCACCCACAGACGACCCAGGATAGAACAACCTGGCGAAAAAGAATTAGGAGAGCCGACCCCATATAAAGTGGGAAGGGGAAAAGAAGAAGAAGAAGGACCTTATAGCCCATCCAAACGCGCCACGTGACACTAATTCAAGTAATAATGGTCGGTTGTTATTACAAGACTGCCATAATTCGAAACATACATTTTCTTTTGGGGTGTAAGTAGTTCATCAACACCTTTGAACCAAAGCCAACTTCATATGCACGCGGTGCACCCTGCTGACTGACAAACGAAGCTCTGGCGAAAAGAGAGGTAGGGAGCGTAATTGTAAGCTACCCGACTGGGAAATGTACCTCCACCTCACAGAATACCGCAGCCAAATAACAATTCCCTTGAGGGTTGTTGTCTTCCTGCGAGTGAGTGAGTCGCCAGAAGGGAAGGAGATGCAGCGTTGGCAGCGGGGGTGGCGGCGCGCGAGCGATATTTAATGTTGCGAGCGTTAATAGGGCTACGACAACCGCTTCACATCAGGCGGGCCGTATGCTTATCTGCCACCAGACGTAGTATAAAAAAAAAAAATCTTTACTAGAACGTACAGTCGAACTAAGACGCAAGATGCAATGCTAAAAGCAATAACGCCCGATTATTACAAGAATGTCGTAAATCAAAATGTATTTATTCTTCGTTACTACGGCGTAGTCCAGTCAAGTCATGTGACAATACAAACAAGTAAAAACGATCGATTTATTTATTACAAGATTGCCATAATTCCAAATCTTGTACGTTTTCGTTTAATGGAACTACGATGTGACGTGACGCTAGCATCTCCGCTGGCAACGCCGCGCTTAATATTCGTCCCTATATAAATATTATATTTATAATAATATAAAAACATGCGTTATATTACCGTGTTCAAATCCTCGATTCGGGTCATGACGCCCATGGCCATCTCGCGGCGGTCAGCTGGCGCCTCGGGGCACGGGTACAGGGTGGCGCGGAAACCTTCGCAGATCTTCTTGACTCGGGTCTTGAGCTGGTCGCCTTGGAAGAAAATGATGAAAACCGACTTGTACACTTGGTCCGACTGTGGAATAAAATAGAACGTTAATACTGGCATGTGTCATACGACAAGTCAGTTCATTCGATCTCTTCATACTTCATAATTGAATAGTTTGCTTATTCATACCAATGAATAAGCGACTCTATTCCATTTGAAATAGAGTCGCTTATTCATTGGTATGAATAAGCAAACTATTCAATTATTGAATCGCAATAAGAGATGGTAGTAAGGGGGCTGTTGGGATTTTTTTTTATACTAAGACATGTACCAAACGACGTATTGTCATTTCGGCGAGGTTTTAGAGGAACTAACCCAGTCGATGCCCTACCTCAATCGCCCTAAAAATTACAAAAATCACTACAGATATTGCTAATTGACTATTGGCTATTGACGACCTCGGTGGTTGAATGGTTAGCAATGGCCACTTTGACTCCGAGGTTGCAGGTTCGATCCCCGCACAAGACAAATATTTGTGTGCATGAACATGTCTGTTTGTCTTGGTCTGGGTGTAGGTATTCTATGTATTACACGTATTTACAAAAAAAAAATGTGTAATTTGTCCAGGAATATTTATTTATTAATGAGTTACTTCAAGAACTTATGGAACGAGATGATGGTTCCGCATAATATATTTTGTTTATTTTTCACTAACATAATGCGAAGGGTAATCCGGACGTCTATTTGAACAAATAATTTAACATTTAAAAGCTATATAAATTACTAGTTGGACAGGCTGTACGATAATGTTTACAAATATCATTCAACACGTGCAATGCCGGGACGGGCGGCTTGTCCAGAATAAAGAGGAAAAATTACTCGTAAATATAAAAATCGTGTTCTAAACGGCTAGTGTCAAGGGTCATAAAGTTGATTTAAAAAACCATTCTTCATGAAAAAGGCAACTGCAGCTGAGCGCGTCTACATAGCTACGGTAACCACTTTACATAAGGCGGATCGTGCGCTTGTTGGGCAAATGGCGTCGTATAAAACGAAACCGCTGAGTCGGTGCCTTTACAGGGTAATATTTTCCAGAGTCATTGAAAAGTAAATTATTCACGTCATTACCTTAGCAATCTAATTTTGACTGGCATTATCTGCTAGAATTTGATATTGATATAACAGAAGTGACGTTCCGTGCCGAGTGATGTAATATCGCTACGGTGACCGCGTTACATCAGGCGGGCAGTATGCTCGTCTGTCACCCGACGTGGTATAAAAACCAGCCACTCGCGCACGAAGGGTTCCGTACCATTATCACGGTTATCCTGGTGACAGACGGACGGACGGACGAACAGACAGCGGAGCCTTAGAAAAATGGTCTGTTTTACCATTTGGGTACGGAACCATAAAAAAGGTATCACACTTACCGAAGACGGGTCTTCCAATGGCGTGTCAATCTCAGCCTGCCTGAGGAATACATTTCCTCGGCAGGCCCTCCACAGCATGCGCTCGAAAGCGGGAATACGTTCCCGGAGGATCACGCCGGCCACAAAACTAAACAGACACACATATTAGAATTACCACACAACGGTGTACCACCGACGGTACATTACCCAGCTCTACGATAATATACCCTTCTAGTTTCAAAAGAGGGTTCAAATTCTAGAAGCAGAGAAAACGTGTGATTACAAATCATGGTGGAAGGACTTCACGAAATATCTTATGAATGCTAATGCTGTGATCGAACAAAGAGATGATATTGGAATATACACTTTAAATTAATGCAAAAAGGTTTAAAGTTTAACATTCACTTTACAAATTAGTATTCGTAACGGTCACCGAGGGGTTACATTGGAAACACTTTCACCAATCATTGTTACGTAATGGAATTTAACGCAAAAATATACAAATGACTTCGTCAATGTGAGAAAAGTTTAATTTTAAGGGAAAACTTCTATTACAGTAATTTTACAACTAAACTATGAATTATGCAGTTTGTAAATAGTACATAAAACTATTCGAAAAAAAAAAATAACAAAAAAATTTTCTTGCTTAAAAAAATAAAATACCATTTCTTACGTAATATCATGGAAAATATTGACTAAAAACGGATTTTAATTAATTAATTAAACTATAAATTTACAAAATGGCGTAATATTTACAAACTGAATCAGGAGATGTTGATTTTGGATTTAAAAAGATACATTAATGGTCTTAAAAATTATCTTTCATGGAAGATTATTCTGCGACAGAAAGTTGTCTATTTGTTTCGAGAAGAATACACACGGAGCATTCGAATGTAATTTACAAATTAATTTTGAGTATATAACGATGTAAAATTATACTTAATCAATTAACAACGGCTCAGGCGGAACATGACAATGAGTCATGCTTTTTCGTGCGTGCAGCCGGCGATCATCGATCAAAGACGTTGTCACGTCGAAAAAAACATGAAATGTGTTCTACAGATATCGTTTTTGGGTATCCTCTTACATTGGCTGTTACGCCGGAAACCCATCTGGCAAGATATCAAAGGCCTCTTCTCCAGGTCGAAAAATTACTAACATAATTTATGTGACTCATTGATATGCATACCTCGCGCTAATCGTTTGATTGCCATAATGTAGCCGCAATTATTTTATAATAGCCTACAATAAATGCGGGCCGAATTCTTGTTTGTGAGCTGTGAATTAATAATATAAACTAATGCCTTACTGTAAAATTTTCTTGTATTACTTGCAGCGGCAAAACTACAGCGTGTCAGATTGGGCAAAATGCTATGAGCTCCCGGCCTAGAGGCTCCAGGGGGCCTACCGCCGAAGTTGAAGCATAAGCCTAGATTGTTGATAATTATGTTTAGCTCAGATGGGACAAACTCAAGAGCTCTACTGACTAAGCTGGAGATGTTTGTCACTAACTTAAACCTGTTAATATATTTGGATTATTTGGAATTAAAAAATCTGATGGTAATCGCCTTCAGCTTCGGCGGTAGGGTCCCTGGAGCCCTTTTACGCTCATGTCATTTTGCCCAATCTGCCACCCTGTATTTATGCCGCTTCAACAAATACAAGAAAATTTTACAGGTAGGGCCCCAGGTTCGAGAGGGCGTGAACACTAAAGTAACCTAATATTTAGTAAAAAAAAATATTACATAACTTTTTACAACGCAATGCTTTTTACGGGGAGGGGCCCGTGTGATGAATGTTCCCCTAGACTAGATGGTATAGTTACGTTACCGACTATTTGACAGACGCAATCCTTTTTCGGTGCCCCACGTGTACCTGACACGTGGGGCACCGAAAAAGGTGGTGGAAAGAAAAAAAAAAAATGACTGCTGGTGTGTTTTCTATAACGGTTTAGTTAGTTTATACAATGTGACAGCAAAGTGGTAGTAAAGTTAATACAGGTAGTACATAGAGCAATAAAATAATAAAGATATAGCTATAATTCTAATTATCTATTCATGTACTTTAACAACTGTGAGGCATATTCCACAAATGCTGATATATAACCTAGTATATAATCTAGTATTTACATTTATTTAATAATAATAAACGTATCCTACTAGTTTATATCAGCATATGTATGTGTAGATATAGATCATTATATTTGCTGCGCCATCTACCCTTCTACTCTGATACTCTCCTCTACCCAAATGCCCAGGGGCCTAGCCAAATGGCAGTTTGCGAAGTAGAAAAGCGTAGCGATCGCTAATTTGAACTGTGGAGCTAATACGAAAATGTTCGAATTGACAAATGTCACGTAATCTATCTAACGTTCGTTACGCTACGAATTACACTTGGCTAGGGGGGATAAATGAAATTCCAATTTCATTTCATTCAATCAGAACATCCAATAGTAATCGGCTTCATTTTCGGCGATAGAGCCCCTGGTCGCATATACTAATTGTCCAGTCGTGCAAACGACAGAAAGAACGCCGCACTGACGAGACAACAAAATGAATGCAATGCAATCGCTCAATAGCTGAAGCAACAGTGTCCTATCCGACTATCGCTTTGACGAGCTCGGTGGTCGAATGGTTAGCAATGGCCACTTTGACTCCGAGGTCGCGGGTTCGATTCCCGCACAAGACAAACATTTGTGTGCATGAACATGTCTGTTTGTCTTGGTCTGAGTGTTTTCTATTTATTATAAGTATGTATTTACACAAAAAAAATGTATTTAAGTACATTTATCAGTTGTCTAGTATCCATAACATAAGTTTTGCGCTTAATATGGGACTAGATGGCGCTGTGTAAATTGACCAGAAATATTTATTTATTTATTTATCGCTGCCACTATTGTAGTCCATATGCAATCAGCCTTATTTGCGTAGGAATTTCCAGATAGTGACATAGCTACGTCATACTTTTATACAAACTGAGAGGATGCACATCCGTTCAGTTCCAACTCACACAGTCAACTATTAAATAATAAGATTAAAATCTCAGTTGCCATCTATTTCTATTGTAAATGTTCCAAGTGATAACCTGTACATCTCTACTATGAATGATAATTATAATGATAAGCAAGTAATATTTGTCTTTTGATAGGCGTAACAGAGAAAATCCGATCATTGCGGCGTCGTCAACAGAACTGCAGTATGAGGAGCTCTATGGCGGCGTTGCACGTGTCAGTCTAATCGAACATGCAAGTTAAGCAACTCGACCGTAGCCTGTTTATAGATGGGTTTATATTATGCTTCGGAGGGCACGTTAAGTCGTGGGTTCCGGCCGTTGTTAAAAATAAATTGTTAAATATTGTTGTTAAATATTGTTAGACAAATTACACAGCGCCATCTAGCCCCAAAGTAAGCGAAGCTTGTGTTATGGGTACTAGACAACTGATAAACATACGCAAATACATTTTTTTTTGTAAATACATACTTAAGATACATAGAAAATACCCAGACTAAGACAAACAGACATGTTCATGCACACAAATGTTTGTCCTATGTGGGAATCGAACCCACGAGCGTTGGTGTCGAAGCCGCGTCATTGACCGCTATACCACCGAGCTCGTCGTTGTCATTAGATGACAGTCGTTAAGCCCAGTCAGTGGTGGAGTATGTTCTAAATCCCTGTGTTTGAAGGGAGACTCTATCCCAGCAGTGGGATGGGTAATGGTTGACGTCGTCGTCAACTGCAGTATAGGGTGTGAATATGAGTATACAATCTTTACGGTCTAGCGTACGACCACTGTCGCGGCCTGAAACGGCATAGCGTGTCGGAAGCCTAACCCAAGGGTCTACCGAAAACGCTATTGCTTTCATAAATGCTACTTGTGGCTTTCAATTTTATAGCCTCAGTAATTTATCTACTTTTTTGATTGCAGTTTTTAATATCTCAAATTCTTATGTACTTTCCACGTCTTAAATCATGTTTGAGATAATAAAAGTCTGTAATGAAAGCTATCTGTAAAATTATGAGCATCTAAAATCAAAATCAATGGTAAAAGGAACCAGGGTCTTGGTCTCTTAAAAATAATAATAATAATTTATTTCTTTTAACAAGTGTCTTTTTACAACATTCATGGTTGAAGTCTCCTTTTAAGCATGACAAATGCAAGTATTAGGAGGCTATCCGCTTCCATAGCTACAACAAATTTTCTTAGTAAAAATTTGTGGAACGTGTTTGTATGTATACATGTGTGGTTGTGTGCACGCGCGTGTGTGAGTCAGTGTGTGTTTGAAAGTGCGTATGTGTATACAAAAAATAAATAAATAAAAACAATCAGTTTACTACATCGAAAACCCTTATTCCTCCCCATGCTGGGATACGAGGGATAGTTTAGCATACTAATAACTGCATATTGGTGGAGACTCAACTGCGGGTTGGCATTTTACTAGATGTGCCTAAAAATATAAATGTATATTTTTAATAGGGTCTTTACCTGTGTACCGATCCTAGGGATGCCAACTATACTGTTAAAAACAGTATTATACTGTTTTTCACTACATTAGACTTTTTACTGTTTAATAAAAATAAAGTATACAAAATAGTGTTTCCAGGATCAAAATGCTTGACACTAGTGTTACACTTAGAGCTCACACATTTTTTTTAAAATGAGTTATGCATTAATTTTAATTTTAGTTATAATTGAAGCGAGGCGTATGAAGTTTTTTAAAAAGACTTTAAATTAATAAGTTGTACGAGAAGCTCTTAAAAATATGTGTTTAAAACATTGCATAAATAAAATACTGTTCACTTTTCTAAAATACTGTTTAATATTCTTCTCAGACCAAAATCTACTTTATTTCTTGTAAAAAAAGTTGACAACCCTAACCGATCCCTAGTCAGACAGCTCTTTGGCATGACTTGAGCCTATGTTGTTATTGATCCATATTATTTAAACTATAATAAAAATTGATTGTTTCGTATGTACGATGCGGTAGTGTAGCCTACAGCGGGCAGACGGACTACCCATATCATTTAAACTATAGCAAATATTGTTTGTTTGTTCGATGCGGTAGCGTAGTCTACAGCCGATAGACGGACTATATTTATTTATCAAACATTTCTCACAAATGTGATAAACGATCGGTCATATCTTCACACGGCATATGACCTCATTTCTCTGATACTGAAAATAGAGAACTACTTTCGGACAGTCCAGAAATCAACTCGTGATTGTATAAAGTTTTACGATGACACTAATAGATAAAATACTATCAATCTTTTTGGATTCTCGCGTACGAGTAGGTGAGGTGAAGAGCACAGATTTATCCAATTTCAAGTGGAAAAAAAATATATAACACAAATGGATAGATAAAAAAAAACAACTGTTTAATACACATTAGCCCATTCAATACCGGGTTACGCATTAAGAACTACACTCATGCTGCCATACATACTATTAAGCCTAGATGTTGAATACAAAATCTAGACGCGCCGATGGGCGTCTTTGGCATGTGATTAAAAATTTTTGGTACGCCGATGGGCGACTTCTGAGCGATTGAATAGGTTAACTAAAAAGATACAAACAGATATTTCATAAGATATTTTGTATGGCCACAACAGTTTTCCAACGGCAAAGTTTATACCTCGTCCTTCTTCAATAGTTTGTCTACAAGTACGGAAACCTCGATGCACGAGTCTTGTTCGCTCATGATCGGTTTTTTACATTACCTATCCTATAAGACTTATGTTGCACCTATCTCAATTATAAATTAATAATCTAGAAATTACTAACCGAGCGGTCGGCTCGGCATATTGTATTAAAATACCCTATGTCACTATCAAAATACAGAGAGGGAGACTTACAGGACAGAAGAAGATGGCGAGTTATCACCTCAAAGGTCAAAACACATTTTGGGTTGCTGGATCAACATAGTAAAATACGAGTAAGTAATGTGTCACACACTTAGATATTTACGAGAGTGTATATAGATGATATGCGTAGAAAACCTTGCCGACATACAAAAAACCTAAATCAATGTTTCGATCACGTGATATCGAACCACAACACTATTGTTTGACCATTTAATGTTCGTCAATTATCACAGTTTCACACTATTCTCTTCGCAACTGAGACATAAACAGAGGGGCGACTCCCATAACAGGCGTGAGAAAACCCCGAAGGTGAGCAACACAATACATTCGGATATTTGAATACGCGAGTGATACTACAAATGGACTTTATACAACTCTTTGTTACATAGAGTACTTAATACGTATTCATAACTAGTATACTTATTTGCATTAGTCACTAATTTTACACTGTGACGTACTTATAATACGCGGTAGATATCATTTCGCTTCGGAACAAATGACTCAAGTTCAAGTTTCATATTTTTATTCTACATAAAAAAATATTACCTATACATATAATGCAATGTCTGTTTCTGTTCGTCAATATCGTTTTCACGCGAGAACCACATATCGGATTCAAATAGTTTTTTTTTTATATAACCTTACTTAATTTTCCCTGCATTGCAACTGTGATTGCCTACTCGAAAACTCCGTACTACACGTACTAACTTCTTGACGAGTACCTAAATATCAGGGACAAACGGCAAACAGTTCTGAATATTAGGTAGGTCCAACTGCACCAAAGACGATTCGCGTCGAATACTAGTACAAATCGAATGGGTAGCGATCGAGAAATTTGTGTAACATCTTCTCGTCCAAAATCCTTCAAAGACGAATGAATACCTTTGATCAATGGCTGTTGCCACAGAGACATGGTCTCTTACTACGGACTTTATTAGAAAGTTTAAAATTGCGCAGCGTGCAATGGAGAGAGCTATACTTGGAATACTCCAAGTATAGCTCTCTCCATTGATATTGACTCTGCGTGATAAACTCAGAAATGAGTACATCCGTAGTAGAACTCGGGTTAGCGAATTCTATGGTTAAGCAGACTGAAGTGGTAGTGGGCAAACCATATACTGACGGCCAATGGGGCAGAAAACATAGCGTTAGACGGCCCCCTACTAGATGGACCGACGATCTCATAAAGATAACAGAGAGCCGATGTATGCGTATGTATAAATTGTGGAAGTCTAGGGGGTCTATGCTCAGCACTGGATTTTTTTTTATTAAGTTTTTTATTAACTCGATCTCTTAGTCTGATGGTAAGCAAAAAGAGGAGCCCAAATTGCAGCAGCAACTGACAAAAGATGACAGTATTCTGTCAGTGGATACTACCATGCTGCTCCGCGAGGTGCTCGGCTGAGTGCCAAGCGCCTGACCGTTCAGGGTAGAGTTGAGAGTACGAGATCACTAGATCATCCAAGAAATCAAATTATGGGCGATTGTTAGAAATAGCGAAACATCGTGAGGCGAGCGTCGACGGCCCCTATACCTCCCTCATAACGACCACGACCGCTCTCTCAAGAGCGAAGCGCAGAAGGATCTCATTCAAAAGACAAATGTCACAAACTCGATAAGATATTCACCAATAATGATGTAGTACCAGAAATATTGACTCATATGTCAGTGGTATCATTAACAGTTACCTGACGAATATTTCCTGGTAGTGACGCGAGCGCCGCGGCGCCCGTCGCCTTGGAAACTTCCCAACTGCGACCGTATACGTAAACGGGCTATATTTGAATGGGGGACGGTCTTTGGCATAACTCCGCTAGACGGCCGTGGCAGACGCGCTGGAATGCGATATTCACGTCAAAGAATTCATAAATTTTACAAACTTTAAGAAGCGAAACTGTCATACTCCCACGAGATATACGAGACATAATATTACGACCGTGTTGTTTCCGGCAGACTAGAATAGAATCACTCCGTCTCTTCCCGTGGATGTCGTACAAGGCGGCTAAGGGAAATCTACTATATAAAAATAAGTCGGGTTTTCCTTCCTGACGCTATATCTCCAGAACGCACGAACCGATTTCCACGGTTTTGCATTCGTTGGAAAGGTCTCGGGCTCCGTGAGGTTTATAGCAAAGAAAATTCTGGAAAAATTTGAAAAGAAAAGCGGGAAAATCTTTTTTCACATACAGCGCCATCTGGTGGCGAAACGGAGTTCGCCGGGTTTGCTAGTACATTATAAAACATCGATCAGGCCTCCCCAACCCGTTTGGCCAGGGACGGACGAGAGAGAGTCGTGCACTGCAGGAGCAGTGGAGACTAAAATGACCTGATGACGAATATTACGACATACACATACTCTGTGGTAAGGGAATTATTACTCTCGTCAAGATCGAAAGCTTATCTATTTTGTATGCAGTATGTTTGGATCAAAAACTAATATATTACTAGCTGGCCCGGCGAACTTCGTATCGTCTTTAAATATTTTTACGTTAATTTTTCCGATGAGATATAAACTATCCTATCTCTCAAGTTGGATCAAACTGCACACACTGTGCAAAATATTATTAAAATCGGTTCAGTAGTTTAGGATACCATCGCGGACAAATAACGTGACACGAAATTTTTATATATTAAGATTAGTAACATATATTTTATCATTTACCAGCCTGCGAGTTCGTTGCGTGACTAAGTTATACAAAGGTACGTGCAAAATTTAATTATGATAGTTTAAGTAATTTCAGAGATTATCTCAGACAATACTATCAAGCTGTGGAATGAACTGCCTGTTAAGGTTTTCCTAGGAGACTTCAGCATGTGGTTCTTCAAAAAGGGCGTGAAGAGGTTTTTAGGGTCGGCAGCGCGCATGTGATGCCTCTGGTGATACAGGCGTCCATAGGCTACGGAAACTGCTTTCTATCCGGCGGACTGTATACTTATTTGTCACATAAGATGAAAAATTAAAAAAAAAAGAAATATTCTATTGTTTTGTTTGGGAAAGTTGTTTGTTATCAACATATGATTATCTTATCAGTAATTTCCAGTCACTCTATATATAAAACAAGAAATTGATTGACTGGCGGCGTCATCGCACACCCAACCAACAGGTGGATCTAATCTTGCGATTTTGCAAGGCACCGTTATAAATGCGAAGGTGGTCGTTGGCCACTTTAATCAAATGGTTAATAACGGTTAATAAGGATTTAATTAATTTGTATAGATAATACGTGAAATAAGTAGTTTCGGCCATCGTAATCAAAACTCGGATTTCGTGAAATTCAGAGATAGCTATGGAAACACTAATTTCTATATATGTTTTCACCCTTACTGTCGACTGCATCGATGCACTGCTGATTTGCCTTTCCTAATGCCTTCCATCATACCACATTACCGAACAATCAAAACATGGAAGCCATAAAGAACAGAGTCTTTATTTCCCTTAAAAGTTGCTGATCCCAATGATTGCTTTCCACCAGGTGACCCACCCACATGCTCGTGTAACCCCCTCTCATGTAAAAAAACATTGGTTGTCTGTAAAGTCGGTTTACGGACGATAATTTTACGTGACAACGTCATAAGAAAACATCGGCCGACGGAGTGGAAGAGAAATAGATGTGTCACAAGCCGAACGCTTAGGCCAATTGTGCCTCTATCGCTTGTTCCGCGCTCTCGTTATCACGCTCGGCTCAGTTGGAACGTGACAATAAGTCATGCTTTTTCGTGCGTGCAGCCGGCGTTCATCGATTTATAAGACGTTATCACATCAAAAAAAAAAAAAAAAAAAAAAGTGATCGTCCGTTTTCCACAACCATTACTGACGACTGACGGTTTCAAATTGACCACGGTTCCTAGTGATAGCATTGTATGACGTGGTTATATTGAAGAGTTGCGGAAAACTTGAAATACAACAGCTACAAGGAAACATCATCGTTAAGATTACACCCGGCGTTGATTACTGTCATTAATCATTATATAACATCAATTATGTTAAGAGCACTTATGTGTATTCACTACTTAGACATGTACGATTTTATATCGGTTTAAAAATATGCCGATAAGCTATGCTGTAGTTTGGCATGTAACTAATGTGTAAAAAATCCTTGTCATGTTAATAACCAATAAAAAAAATCGAGTCCGCCGCTTCGTCGCCCTATAGCGGTTTTCCACTCGGACTTTCCTTCCCCTCTGCCATCACTATCTCGGCAGATGTAATGGCCAGTCTGACCTTGAACTCTAAGAACTATGTCGAAAAGTTTGGTTCTCTGTCGAATTCCCTCATTCCGGATATTATTATTTAGAAAGATAGGAAGGAGTACAGGGTGGCCACGGATCAGGGACCCGTTGGTGTTGTTGATCTCCATGGGCGGTGGTGATTGCTTTCCATCAGGTGACCCACATGCTTGTTTGCCCCACTGTCATATAAAAAACCGGACAAGTGCGAGTCGGACTCGCCCACCGAGGGTTCCGTAGGTACGTAGTATCATTATTAAATTTGATATTTTTCATTATAAATGAGAAATAATGCGTCGAAAAAAATAAATAAAATATATTTTGCAATGTGTACATCAAGCCCTTTCATATGATACCCCATTTGAACTAGTAGTTTCAATTTGAAATTTCGACACCCTATAAAAAATATAGACCCCCTATTTTTTTAGATCTATTTACAAATGTATAGTTTTGAGATTTATTCCTGTACTTGTAGTCTGTAACGATGTTACTTGCCAAATTTCATAGTTCTAGGTCAACGGGAAGTACCCTATAGGTTTTGATTCCTTTGAGTGTGTCGAAATATGCGTTTTTTGCTGAATAAACGGCCGTAACTTTTTTCTACGTAAACTTAGCAGTTTGATTTTTTTTTAACTTCAAGGGACCGTAGACCTGTGTATACAGTTCAAATTTCAGCTTGATACCTCCACGCATTCTCGACATAGAAATGTTTGACAGACAGACAGACAGACAGACAGACAGACAGACAGACGGACAACAAAGTGATCTTATAAGGGTTCCGTTTTTCCTTTTGAGGTTCGGAACCCTAAAAAGAGAAGAAAAAAGCCGTGCATAGCTCTCTCATAGACAGAGACAGAACTCTATCACAGAATAGTAATAACCCAGTAATAACCCAATAAAAATACGACTTATTCAAGAAAGACGAAAGCTCAGATAAATCTTCTTGAATCTAGAAAAAACGAAACAAACAGCCTTCATAATTCTTGTACACACGTGCCAACGCGTGCCAAGGTGTTTCACGGCGGAAAATTGATTTTCGTTATACGTATTTAATTGACACAATGGGTTGGTGCGTGAACACATCTGGGGCCTTACCACAAGCTCTAAACGCAGGAATGGAACCATCATGGTTGCGAATTTATGAATGAAATTCATTGATAAATAAATACGCAACCATCATAGTTCCATTCCTGCGTTTAGAGCTTGTAGTAAGGCCCCTGCTGTGTGTTACATGACATACAATTGGTTTCTGTTACTGTTCTGTTACAAAATTGCATAGATAGATAAAAATATTGTATCTTTTGGTAATTGTCACACAAGTCTAAATCACGTGAATAAATAAAATTTACTGCAATACTCTTAAACTTTTTGCCATACTCAACAACGTTGGTTTCATACAGTAGCCTAGTGTCGAGCAGTTCTCCGATCAAATAGGTGAATAGGTAACCTGCTCCGTATGTTAGTTAACAGTTCTTATCTCCGTAATTTAATTAACTTAATTAAGTTTGGAGGAATACTTTTTAGAGGTAGAGCATAGCGTATTTGTTAAGCTACCCGACTGGGGAAGTACCTTCACCTCGCAGAATACCGCAGCCAAATAACAATTCCCTTGAGGGTTCTTGTGTTCCTGCGAGTGAGTGAGATTACCAGAAAGAAAGAAGGCTGGCAACGGATCGGCGACCCCTTGGTGTTGCTGTTCTCCATGTGCGGTGGTAATTGCTTTCCATCAGGCGGATTGTGTGACCCGCATGTTCGTTTCTTCTCTCACATATAAAAAAAAATACATTACAGCCTTGATAAAAGTAAAAAATGAAGAGGCCACATCAAAGCAAGCTTTGTAAATGGACAGTTGACAATCGCCTATCGTCACCATCTGAAATCCTAAATGCGGCGTGCGTCAATCTAGATCCGTCTCCGGCAATCGACTGTACCTACGTATTTTTAGGCTAAAGGTATTGAGAATAATGTGAATTAATGTTTGTTTGCTGCATATTTTGGTCGTGTATCGTTTTCTGACCTCAGACGATCCATACTCCGGATAATGAAACCTTAAACTAGTTTTTTTTAGTAATTTAAAATATTTTTTATAACAAGACCTGTGAAAACGACCACATAATTAAAATTGTAACTTAATAGCATGAATGATGTAAAAATCAACATCTCCTTTTTCATATAACCCACAACACGGGTTCACATACTCGTGTTACTCATTCGACCACAAAAAGTATAAAGATCTTTGTGAAACTAGGCATTATAAGATATCTGTAAAAAACGCTTTATAGCAGACCTAGGATTAGCATTTATAAATTTGAAAAGTCCTCAGAAAAGGTGTTCGCAAATTACAACTTTGCGAACACCTTTAGTAACAAAATGAAATATATCACTAATTTAGACTAGCGACGTGCTTCAGCTTTCAGCTTCAGGACTTTGCGCCGTATCAAGAAAAAGGGTGAAGAACTTTTTCTTGATACTGCGCAAAGTCCTGGCATTTGAAAAATCGTGAAAGAACTCGAACGTATGGTAATCCTAGGCAGAATAGACCGATGTATACATGATGTACGTAACTCATTCACAATACTTTCAGGAGGAAAAGTTTATAAACCACTTTTACTATCAGTGAAACTTCGAAAAAAAAATATTTCAGTTTCCCATAGAACACGCTAAAGTTAACCGAACAGTTTGTATGGAACGCTGAATTTTATTTGTCACATTCGAAGTTGCTCCCATAGTGAGTTGTTTGTACTATCGCACTTTAAAGTATTGTCAATGAATTATACCCAGCATATGCCTTGCCACAGTGTATAAAATATTTCTTAGTGTAATATACGTATATGATTACTTACGCATTACTTTTCAACACTGGCCTTACTTAGCCATCATTGTAACAGCTATGTACATTTACATAAATTCCGATTCAATTTACCTTCAAGGAAAAGTGTAGAAAAATAATTGCGGTATACGTTCGAAACCACTTCGATTAAAGGGAGACAATCACGACACGAACGGTAATGCGACTTGCTGGTCTGTTAATCAAAGTAGTGGCAATGACTGCAAATGACTTTACCACAGTTCTTTGCTTCCTATTTGAACAAGTAAATTCAAAAAGAGAACATGGAAAAAAATGTATACACAGTAACATGTTGACAGCTTATTCTATATTATATATTTTTTTGAAAAATATTTTTGAATATTTACTATTTATTATTCACTTATTTGATTTTGAATGTTTTTACATAATTTCGGAACGAATATTCATTTGATTTAAAAATTGTCGACGAAGAGCCTCGCATATGTGACCACAATTATGTTTATATTTTACTTTCAATAAAAGAAAATTGTATAAAAATAAAACGAAAAATAGTTTCAAAATCGACCTATGCCCACGATTTTTTTCTAAAGAGCAAAATGGAGCAAATCGTGTAACTAATCGGGGAATAAGATAGATTAGATGCTTAATTAGTGCATATATTTTTTTCAGTGCTTCAGTATTAGTGAACAAGTGAAGTTATTGTATAAACCTGACTTGAAAAATTTGAAATTACAAACCTACGTCGCCTTAAATCTGAGATTTGCGTATAATAAATAATTAGAAACGACAAATACTTCACTGCGGAAGTGTACATTAAAGGAATAAATATTTAAAATTCTATCTCACAAATGAATAAAAAGTAAAAACTTGTGAACAACAAGGAAATAAGTGCGAAAGATTTGAAAACACCTGTAGAATTACAATCGTGTGTCATAATGTGGAACACAAATTAATCAACACATTCATAAGTTTGAACGAATGAAACCGAATGTAATTTTAGTAGAAATAGTTTAGGTGTGGTAAGAAACGATAAAAAGAAAGGTAAGATAATCAATTCGGTTATTTACGTCTTGTGATCGGTAATCTGAAATAGGAGCTCTGTTGGACGCCAAATATGTGGATTTAAAATTTAATAACGTAATATGTTTTTTTTTATATAGAAGGGGGGGGGGGGGAGGGGGCAGCAAGCACGCAAACCTGTACAGCATCAAACACACAATACCAAAATAGGCCGTTTTCTTGAAGAATTCCAAGTTTTATCACTATTTTTTACGGGACGGGACGGGGGCGCACCACACACTCCCATTACTGCGTGTCCTGTGTAGCCAGGATTAACAGCGGCGACCGCCAAAAAAAGTAATGAACAATGAAGTCCATTGCAGTCCCGGGGATAAGACTACAGCTGCCTTGAAACTAAGAACGAATTTAATCAAGAAGAAATTAGTAGGAGGAAAAAGCTTTTGGAATTTGACTTCCCCTCTTGGCAATGTGAGACTTGTTGACTTGAAATACAAGTTGTGCGTATTAAATAAGCAGAAATATATCATCTACATATAAAAAATAATCACTATTTCCCTACGTCACGGCATCAAGCGTGGACATCTGGACGTCTGAAATCTGAAAAACCATATTAACTTTTCTAACATAAAAGTAGGAAGCGCCGCGCGCGCGCCGCGGCTTCCTACTTCTGTGTTTCTCGTGAGTTATTTTTGCGTATTATGTCAAACTCGACATCTTCTAAATTATATTTTCCGCACATTTTAAAATAAAATTCTTTCAGCTGTTTTTCTAATCTACATAATAATACTTCCCCTTCGTGTGAGACAGCCTTAGTAAATCCTGTATATCAAACCATCCTCACAGGGCAAATAACTATAAAACGTACAGTAACGTGGTAAACATAAAAAGCAAATCGTTGATAATATGTTTAGACAGCTTGTTTGATGGGCAATTCCACAGACAGACGGGTTTTCTATAAATCACCAAACAAACGAATTGAAAACGAAGTTTAGTTCTTTAATATCAATAAATCTCAATGGTAGAAAAAAATCAATCGCATTCTGTTGAAAGCAGAACACCAGATCGAAAGAAAAGAAAAAGAAATTTACCATAGATTTATATGAGGCTTCTGCTCGTGATTTTGCCCGCGTCAATATATTGGCCGTGTGGTTTCCGGCAGACTAGAATAGAATCACTCCGTTTCTTCCCGTGGATGTTGTGCAAGACTAAGGGAAATACATTATCAAACATCGATCAGGCCTCCCCAACCAGTCTGGCCAGCGTGGGGAGTGTAGACTAAATCCTCCTTCCGTCTAGGACGGACGAGAGAGGGTCGTGCTCCTGTAGTGTCGACTAAAATGTACCTGATGATGATGATGATGAAGAATATATTATCGGGAAGTTTCAGAATATATTTTATCTATGTTGTTCTGTTGAAATAATCGTAGGTTTATGTAACTCAATCCAGTGATGGGTGTCTGTTTGTCGCATGTGTTCCGCTTTTGCAGACTTCTCAATTTCCCTATTTTTGACTGCAGTTATGTGTTCCTTGACCCGCTGAGTCACAGAACTTTTCATTAGCGCAATATATGCACTTCCACAACTGCAATCAATTTTATAAACTCCTGATTTCTCTAGTGAGAAAACATCTTTCGGTGACCGATAGGTCTCATTTGAGTGGTTGACTTTATCATAAATACTGACTTCAATACATACCAGGAAAGATATCTGAAGAAGTTACGACACTAGCTTTTTGTGCAGGTTATGATTTTTCAATAACCTAAATGTACTTGAGTCAGAGAATAAGAATAGGCTTGAGCTGCCTAAAACATCATAACTCGAAATTTATGCATTTTATTACAAAATTGCTGTTTAACAGCAGAGAATTGGGGTGTAGGTGGTTCATCAATATCTTTGAACCAAAGCCAACTTCACCTGCACGCGGTGCACCCTGCTGACTGACAAACGAAGCTCTGGCGAAAAGAGAGGTAGGGAGCGTAATTGTAAGCTACTCGACTGGGGAATGTACCTCCACCTCACAGAATACCGCAGCCAAATAACGGTTCCCTTGAGGGCTGTTGTGTTCCTGCGAGTGAGTGAGGTCACCAGAAAGGAAGGAGATGCTGCGATGGCAGCGGGGGTGGCGGCGCGCGAGCGATATTTTGTGTTGCGAGCGTTAATATGGCTACGGTAACCGCTTCACATCAGGTGGGCTGTATGCTTGTCTGCCACCCGACGTAATATAAAAAAAAAAAAAAAAAAGAGAAAATGTTACTATCTAATTTGAAAAAGATGTCAACTACCCTATAACGGGAAAAATAATTTTCTCGTAAAAATACAGAGTAAGGCTCTGTCGTAAATCATATATATAATAGAACTGGTTTTAAAAACCTCGAACCTTGATCTTGAATGATCTTGATTATAATATATTTACATATTATATCCTCCGCTAGAAAGTTGTGAAGGCATCAATGACACAGCCTTGTTAAACATGCTAACTTCGATTCTAGTTCAAATCATTGCGTTTTTTGCACTCCGACGATTTGTCAGTCACGACCAATGCTAGGTCGATGCTCGTGTAACTGTTCATATTTTTCAATTCAGAAACAAACCGGTTTCAAAACTAGTTGCAAAAAGATTTAACTTTGAAGTTAATTCCTTTGAATTAATAAGTACGACATAAAATCACACCTGTGGGAGTGCGATGGGAATGTAATATCATAATACCAATATGGGTGTTGTTGAGTTGGTTTTCTGGGGCGTCAATTGCGAAAAAAGCATCGATTTGGAAATACAACATAGTGGACACGAAATTACATAAAAGGATTTCTTAAATTTTACCTCTAAGAGGGTGAAACGGAGGTCCAAAGTTTGTATGGGGATACGAGATTAATCTCGCAACTAATCTCGTTTCCCCATACAGGAAACGATATTAGTTGAGATTAGTTGCGACTATTTTATCCTAAACTTTACACGAGTACTTCTATAGATAAATGAGTAAACACGTGTTTGCTGATGCAAATTTCACGCGAGCGAAGCCCGCTAGTATATTATACGATAAAAAAAAAAGTTGAAATGGCAGTGAGCAGGACATGTAGCCCGAAAGTCGGCTTTGTGGTGTAAGGACGTATTAGAGTGGAGATCGAGGGGTCGCAAAAGACCTACAGGGAGGCTACAGATGATTTGGAAAGATAACATATGGAGGCCTGCATAAAAAAAAATGGAAAAGGCTTAAGATGATGATGATGATGATAAAAAATATCGCTTTGTTTAGTTTGGGACTAGATGGCAGTGTGTAATATGTCTAGCAATAATTATTTATTTATTTAAAAAAAATTTCATCAGTTGCGTGGTTATAAACCATGTCTAAACTGAATGATTTACGAGCAGTAACATAAAACACTTCAAGGCTATTTATTTGAATCTTTAACAGCACGCCTTTACGTTTTCCTTATAAGACAAATGCATGAGAAAATAAGCATTTGGTGATCTCACTTCTCAACATAACACATATATCGCATATTCGCGCCGAAACGGGAAAATAAACAACAACTTTAAAAAAAAATACCTCTATAACCTCGACTCCTTGCCAAATATATTGCAAGAAGACTGCAAAGCGGTATTTCCGAACAATTACGACATCGGACGGAGCGAACAGAGTCTTTATTTCCCTTAAAAGTCAGGCAACAGATCTGCGACTCCTTGGTGTTGGTGATCTCCATGGGCGGCGATGATGGTTTCCACAAGGTGACCCAAATGCTCGTTTTCCCCCGTCTCATATAAAAAAATGTACATTTAAATGGTTTATAATGCCATTTACACTACTATCACGGCGATAAACTGGTTATAAATAGACGAAGTTATTTATAGTCAATTGTCGCCACTACAATCAATATCAATGGCCCGGATCCTCATTCAATTGCCAGCTTTCTCTCGTCTGTCGTACATATTTTAATGCATCAATAAAAGACGTTTGTGTGAACATAAATAACCAACTCATTCACAATTCGCTAGCGGAACGGGGGCCTACCACACATTCCCACCACTGTATCTCCTGTGTAGCCAGGATTAACAGCGGCGACCGCCAAAAAAGGCAATGAACAGTGAAGTCCATTGCAGTCCCGGGGGTAAAACTACGGCTGCCTTGGAACTCACAACGAATTTAATCAGAAGAAATTAGTAGAAGTGGGAAGCTTTTGGAATTTGACTTCACAATTCGCGAATCAAGAAAAAGAAAAAAAATTGGTTGTCTCTAAAGTCGGTTTACGGACGATAATTTTACGTGATAACATCATAAGAAAACATCGGCCGATGGAGTGGAAGAGATTGATCCGTCACAGGCCGCCCTCTCGCTTGCACGCTCGGCTCAAGCGGAACGTGACAATGAGTCAAGTTTTTTCGTGCGTGCAGACGGCGTTCATAGATTTTAAGACGTTATTACGTCAAAAGTAATCTTGAGATGTTTGGAAGAAATAAATGAATGTAGGCAAAAACCGTCAAGAGGAAGAGAAATCAAGAAGTATCATAATACTGGAATACAACAAAACGTCAACCTCATTGCACATAAAGAAATACAAAATGGGACTATTTGTAAATAGCGTATTCCGACAATACGAATGACGCATGATGAGTACAATAGTAGGTGCGGACGAATCAATATGCACACGCATATCACAGAGCCAATTATTCATGTACGGTTTTGTCATGTGACGCCCATGTCGCGGATATGAGCATTGCAGATGTTAAGAGCATTGTACTTTATATCGAGCAGATTAGAATAGATTCAGATGAGTTCTGGCAGAGATCGTTATCACTTCCTAGTGATTATTTAATTTTGCAAAATATAAAACATGTTAATGTTAGCTAACAAAACGAGTCACTCAAGTATTTTTGTCGGCCGATTAGTTTCTATCTCATACGGAAATTTGTAACAGTATCGCGATGAAAACTCAGAGAGGGATAGAACAAGTTTTGAGAGAGAAGAGTGAGTGCGCGTCTGGACATTCGCCCTGATGAAGATTTTCATATGAGATCGAAACTAGTCTGCTGTGATCTAGTGATCAATTTAATTAAATTAAATAATTGACTATGATTTCTCACCACTAATAATTAATAAATAAATAAAAAGATTTTATTTCAAGCAAGGCTCATATAGTGTTAGTAACATTTTGTATATATTACAAAATAATATCATCTTAATGTTTTTTTATATAAAATATCTATCATAAAAGAAAATATTTCAAAATGTAGGTATACAATGTAATTTTTTATTAACAAATTAGGAAAGATATTTCATAAAAAAGAAACAACATTTTCGTTTCAATAATCACATAGAAATTGCTCATGCTAAAGGACGAAAAACCAAATGAATCCGCCTGAAAGAATTTTCTACAATCAACAATCACAGGAAATATTTATTCCAATAAGGGAAAACTAAAGCTCAAAATAGCAGCACTTGTTGCGATATGAAAAGTAAATACAACAATCAATTATAGTAATCTGAACGGAGATACGGGGATTATAGTAAATCCCTATTTACTCTAAACTAAAGATATCATTCTAAACCTTGAGACGAAATATGCGGAAAATGTTGTTATCAGTCATCTGGTAGTGACCTGACATCTGCATTGTTTTGGTGTGACATTATCTACATTGATGACATCATTTGGAAATCAAAGTTGGTTAGTTTTGGATAATTTCAGATATTTCCATGAAACTAATCTAAGAATCGCGTCACGAATCAATTTAATGTCAAGATTATCAGTTTCACAGTTGGAATACTATTGACGTGAAGTAATGCTTGAAATAACGATATCAACTGCGTAAAACTAGGTTAGCTTAATAGATTCAAGATAATGAATTAAAGATCTCTGCAGAACCAGATGCGATGCATCAAATATAGCCATTTATATGTATTAATAGCTGACCTGTCCCGGTTTCACATCGTCGCCTTACGTATCTATTCAATATCACTATTATTCGAATCTACGTTCATAACTAGAGGTTTCTCGATGTTTATAAATACTAAATATCATTTAGGCTAGATTTAGACCTTAAAAAGTTTAGCCCAGTGCCAAGCAGTTTTCCAGGAATTTGGTGTCCTTTTAAGAACTGAAATCGTAAGACGTTAGAAATATCGCTTGAATGCTTCATTAAAGATCGAAGATAAAATATAGCCATACACCAGACTAACTAATAAAAATATTAATAAAATGCGTTCAGCACAAGCACACCACTATAACGTGGTGTGACATTATGTATTTATTGATATCTAGTAATTATAAATATCACTGATATGCAGGCAGTTTAGCGACTATGCCTCAATGGCGTCGGCTTTTGTGATAACTTATTAATAACTGTTTTACAAGGCCCGCGAGAACACTTTGAAGCCATTGTTGTGCAAAGCGTAATTACAATAAGGCACGTCTCTCACTGCTGACTATTGAATAGAATAAGCATAAAAGAAACGGATAATTTTGAAGCTGTCAAGATCCCGTAATGGATATAGTAAATGATATACTTCTAATCCCTCAAGATATGCAAATTGCCACGAGTAACTGACAAGACTGAAATTCACCATGGCGAGGGAGATGAATATTCAGGCAAGTCGGGCGAACTCCACTATTTAAATAATAATTATTCAATTACTTGTTCTTAGCACATGTTTTTCGTATGAGTATATACATACACACAATGCATTTTCCTACATTTATATCTCCCGGATAATACGTATGCTTCATTGGTAGTTTTATTATAAACGTGCTACAGTAAGGCCACTGCTTAATACGTACATCTGTACAACACGACAATGTGTCGTGTTCGTTTTCAATCACATATACCAATCGTGTCACATTCGTTGTACCGAGTAAAGCGTTTGACAATGCGCGACATAATGTACATAGCTGAAACACGCGCTAAGTAAATTTATCGCCAATTCCATACTTGATCAACCCAAGGTTGGTCTCGGCAATCATTATTATACTTTATTCATATATACAAATGGCTTTGTAAAAATAATCCATAGAAATGGACACAGATCTGATGTACAATTTGTATTCGAATGAATAACACGAGTGAGCTGAAAATGAAAAATATACACAAAAAGGAACATTAATACTAAGACACTCGTACCAAGACGCTGTTAGAACTTTATATGAAAAAATAGTCGAAAGAAATCGTAATCCACAACTTTTTCTATTCAACTACACAATTGGAGCACTGGACACAGTGTCACCAAAAGATTCACATGTAACAATTGTTAATAACATACGTAAAACTCAGAAAGTGGAAAATAGAAAAAATTGTGAGCACGAACAACCGAAATTTGTAGCATTTACAATATTCGCACCTAATGCCATTATCTATTCTTGAAGTCCAGGGTTACCTCCGACAGCGCACATGTAGTTTAATATATTAAATAACTGTGATATTGGAGTGAAGTGTTAGTAAGCAAGTGATAAGTGAGTTAAAATCGGATAATTATCTTTCATTTTCTCACAACCGTCCCCCTAGTCAAAATCTAAGCAGTTTCAGTTTACGTTAACTTAGTCAATATTGACTTGTAGTTTTAATAATGCAAATAATATTTTCATTAATAGAGCTGATCTGTAGTGCGATTATGTAAGTCGCGACGCTCACCTTAGTGACGTAGTCTGCGATTACATTTTTATTATAAGCAAGGCACGCCACATGTTAAGTGTGGCACGCATCTTTTATATCGAAAATGTCAGTAACGAGTTACGTCAATTAGGTAAGCACTAGGTCTAAATTATCGATCATCGAATAATTTTGACAGTCGACGAAGACTTTAAATGAAATAATTATTCAATGGTATAAAATGAAAACAAAAATAGTCACAACGGATTACAGAATATGTATTTTTTCTAGTTTCGATAGTCCATCATTCATCGACTGACATAACCGCACCATAACTTAACATAAACGCTGAAGGTGACGTTCATTTGACTAGAGGGGCTGAAAAGCGTGCTGTAATTTGGACTTCTGTTGATGTACAAGAACATGTCCGTCTCCAAATTCACGTTATACACATAGTACACAACCACTGCCCACCACTACAGAGACCAACTACATTAAAATTACAATGTACACTACTAACCAAGGCAGGAATTCCAAGGATTCTTGCTTATCCCGTAAACTAGAGAATAAATAGATCAAGCATAATCGTTTAGCCAAATTAATACAGTAGCCTACAATACAACACTAGAATAATATATTTGTTGATTTGATAATTAATTATTTTCAAATTATATCATCAAAATTTCCCTCAATAATATGGTAGAGATCTATTACTGTTATAAATCAGTTAATTTTATTAGTTTCAATATATTTACAACGGGACTGAAAATAAATTTTGCATGCATCAATTTATGGGAATCACTATTTTATTTGGGGAACATTGTAACACAACATTATCTCTCATTTTATCTACGTTACATTAAAATATTATTGGTTATTGTCTGAATTTTATCTTTAAGCAAGGTGACAATGTAACGCAGATTTACTATTTCCAAGTCCTTGAAGATGTTCACATACACTTTGCAAAGCTGTAGCGTTTGGAAGCAATAACGCGAACACAACCAACAATAAGGGTCAAAGGCAAAGTTTATCAAATAATAAAAGTGTCGGGACTATGTGAACACCTTGATTGATAACGACATGCCGCGTCTGCGTGTAGTACTCGACGATGACCGAGATGCTTTGAAGAGAATGAAGAAAAACCTCACTCACGCAGATGTGACGTATCGCTGACGCAGGTTAAACAGATTCATTGGACAATTAAACGGTAATTAATCACTACTCGAAGTTATCAATTACAATTCAATTGTCTATTTATTAGTAAGAATCTGATCTAAGGGTGTCTGGTGTCACTCTAGTGTAGTATGTACACACGCATACATACCCTAGTTGGACGTGGCCAATATGTCGGTTCGGGTCGTCGGATATCAGGGCGCGCGTCATCGATTCAGTGGTATTGGCACCACCCTCGTGCTACCGGACAAACATAAACATATACAGACATACATCGCCCTGGACGGCACAAACGCAAAGCAGGCCCGGCGCATCGCACGGGGCAGGAGACCGAGCTCTGTCTGTTGTAGTAAAAAAGTAGCGCCAGCGCGTCGCTCCCAAACGGCCTGAAGCTACGCGGCTCGGTGCAGTACCTAGCTAACACTACTCAACATTGTATATAAAAAGCATGTCTTGTTAGTTTATCGCTACTCCATATAAGTCGTGTTTAAATTACAGTGTGTCTTTATACGTAAACTAAATATATATTGTTTCACGTGTGTAACTCTTCGTGATCTAGGCTACTTGTAACATGAACATAAAACCGTAATGGCATGCATAATGACATGTATAAAGAAAGCATGACGGTATGAAAAACAAAATACTGGTTGTTTATGACGCTCGCTCTCTGGCGAACCGGCGCGACACTCCGATGGACTTCAAAAATAAATCATGTACGAAAACGTTGTTAGTTAAAACTCACTCAGGCAGCAATTGGTTAGCACGCTCCGCAGGGCTCCATTCTATATCTCGAAGTGGGACATTTGAGGGATGCTCTCTGCGCTACGCTAAGCTATCATTCCATCACACAAGAAGTCAAAGAGAGGTGTTATGTTTGATGATATACTATAAACCGGCCGACTCCAATGCTTGCCTGAGTGGTGATCGGTAGACTCCCGTATCAGCGTCACAGTACAAGCGCTGCAAAGATAATAACGCTCTAGGATGTGCTTTGACTTCGTACGCAGCAGCGGGGCCGACGACCCCTCCACTTAAATGATAAAGCCGCGTACAAGTTAAAGGAATCCAGCGAGCGATGGTAATCAATCTGGTCATACCCCAGTTTGAGCGCTTGCCCGCCTTGCATCCCTCCCGCCATGAGTCCCTCTTCCCCCAGTAGTGTCACTTGTTCCTCTTCCCGCGACGGATCCGCCATCTTGTGCACACACACGCCAATATGGCGTCAAGGTCAGTAACGTGTCCAATGTCAATGTCACATTCATCATGACCGACAGAAAAAGTGTGACCGTGACTTTACAGATAGATCTACCGCGATGCAAATTAGGCAACTAATTAAACGGCGTGATAAAACATCCTATAAACAATTTGAATGTGACATCAAAGATTGGACACTTAACTTTAACGAAAACCTAAACTAAATCTATTAAAATGTTTCTGAAGCCCATAATTTAGGTAACTTGTTGATACAGAAATAAGACCCACGACCTTTATTAAAAAGAAAATTATTTCAATTCCAATTAGAGTGAGTCGATAGTAAATTATTAGTAATAATGATACTGCTGTTATTCGAGTGCTGCCTAGATAATTATTGCAATTAAGTAATAATTTAAATAAAGAAGTTTATGAGACATTGACCGAAAATAAAAGAAACAATAAATAAAAATGGTGACATTAAAGAAAGAAAAGGGAGACAGATTATATAATCGATCGTGGAGCTATTTTTTTTCTACAACAGCATCTGTAACCTACGACACAGTTCACTGCCGACATTTTATGTGTGTGCAGTTGGGCACATCTGCGTGATTATCATTAATTGCGTAGGCACGTTAATCGATTATAAAGTTTTATTTTCTTGACTTAGCGTGTTTGTAGTGTTTACAACTATAGATTATGGGATGCTGTAAATTTGAACGATGGTAAATGACGTCCCCCACAGATAAATCAAACACAGCAACGCCATAACCGACACGCTTTGCACAGGTCTCTAATCTTATCGTTGAATAAAACAAATTAATTTACAGTTAGCAACGTTTGTAACGTAAATATCAAACTTGTGGGATTATCAGGCGGAATCGAACGGTGATTACCTAATTCCTGGCAAATCATGTGATTAATGACAATGCGTGTTAATAATTTTGTTGGATAATACGTGAGATTGTGCTGCCCTCTACGAACTAATATGACTAGAGAAGTGAATTAGTAAATATCTGTGACACTATACTGAGTGCCTAAACAACCGACGTTGCATGTATTTATTAGGAAGACATGTGGTAACTAACGGTACCACTAAAAATCGCATAGTTCTGAAACTGATATAAAAACGAAAAATATATAACACATAATAGTGTCTTACAAAGACAACGAAGTAATGCCTTATTTGTCCACTATTTAAAATGTAACACAGGGAAATTTCTACCAATAAATGCCATAAACGGCCATGCTATGTCATACGGCACGGAATATCAGCAACTAAGTTTTTTTTTATACTAAGTTTCTTGATATACGCATAATATTTCTGAAGAAAAATAGACACCTCTTTAGTAATCCTGCAGACGGCAACACAATCTCTTGACGCAATAAAATACCTATGTATACTAAGGTCACTTGTTAATGGTAAGAACTTACCTCGTCGAAGAAAACTTGCGTTTTCCTGAGGATATGCTTCAGCTCGGTCAGCTCGAGAAAGTTCCTCTTGAGGGCTTCGGCGTTCTGATTTACTTCTCGGAGTTCATTCTCCAGTTTCTCGAAAGTCGCCTATAGGACATAATATTAATGTAGGCCCAGCATAGGGAGATAGGTAACCAGAGTCCTGAGATAGACTGGAGATTTTGTTTCAAATAATTTCTGTCATTATTCCACACTTATATTAATAAAATAAATAACAATTATTATACAATATTCTTTAAGTAATAATATCTATTGATTATTATTCCACATTTAATATAAAATAAATAACAATTATTATACAATATTCTTTAAGTAATAATATCTATTGATTACTGAACGCGATCACATTCAGTATTATATATTTTGGACATTTTACTAACAGCTCGCTTTGCCACTCTCAAAAATAACGCCAAAAAAAATACAAAAAATAAGACATGATTTTAATTACATTTTAACATAATTTAATTTTTAACATTTTAATTTTTAATTATTCCCTCTGTGCAACTGCCATGTCTTATCTTATCTTATTATATTATATATAAATAGTTAGTTTACTAATTTTTTTTTTATCTCTGTATCACCTCACATTCTGCATTGCCTCACCGGGACGTCGCCGGCCACGTCGTAAATATAAATTCCCAATAAGTACATGTAAATGGTCCGATGGCCTAAAGAAAGTGGCTGAAAGCGGATGGATGCGGAAGGCGGAGGATCGTATCTGGTGGAAAGCATTGGGGAAGGCTTATATCCAGCAGTGGGTAGATACAGGCTGATGATGATGATGACATATAACTGTCCCGTTTTTGGGCCGTTTTTGGGAATAAAATTTATATGCCATATCGTCGTTAAGTGCGTTGGCTCACTTGGCCAACGTCGCCAATTTAGACATTTCAATATAAACTGTTTTAAGACGTTTACAGCGACGTGCCATGACGCGTCCCGGTGAGGTATGCCTCTGGGTTGCAATTGTTTTTTACTTTTTGACTATTTAATGGCCATTTCGCGACACTATGCAGAAACTTTGAGAAACGATGTGCTATGGCCATTACACATAAGGTTCGTTGACATATTGACATAATAATTATGACGTTACTCATGATCTGTCACTCTCACTCTCAACCTGTCAGTCATGTGATAATTTACGCAAATATAGAAACAAATGCACATAGTTTGCTTGTGTACTTAGACAAATAAATGAGTTGTGAGCAAACTTGGGACACACTGATACACTATCAGAGTATAACATGCATGCGACATGCACCAATGATTCCATCCATATAATTTTATTCATTGGCGATCTACCACAGTATGTTTCTTACAACATTTTATACCACGAATGGCGAAATTGTGGAATTAACTTCCCTCAACGGTGTTTCTGAACATTTACAACCCATGTCGGAAACGTTTCTTCCGTCCTACAAGAACAGAGTCTATATTTCACTTAAAAGTTTGGCAACGTATCGGCGACCCCTTGGTGTTGCTGATTTCCATGGGCGGTGGTGATTGCTTTCCATCAGGAGATCCACATGCTCGTGTGGGGGACACACAATTAAAAAAAATCATTCAAAGGGAAACATCCCTTGAAGATTATTCGCAAGTCTAAGGAAGAATGTACAAGTGAGAGAAAATACACATGTAAGGAAACCCTCTCCATCGTCAAAATTTGAGGTACGTGAAGTTACATCAAGTAGTACACGAGTTTGACCTCTTTCTGGAAATATTTCACGGGATTTTTTTGTGTTCAACACTAGATTACCTCCAAATCTATCATCTCCCTGGGCTGCGGCGCCTCCGGGCACTCCCCTGGAATCTCCAGCATGGGAATACCGTCGCGACGGATCTCCTTCTCCAGGTAACGCAACTTGCGCTCCATTTCGTCGCAGCGGCGGACTTCATTGACGAACTTGCGTTGGAACGCGTTCACGTCAGGATTTAACTGTGCAGAAAGAGACATAAGTTAATTATGTTACAAAAAAAAGACCAAATCGCTGCTAAAACTACGAACAAAGGAGCAATTCACGTAATTAAAATATAGCCAAAATTCTATTCCGATCCAGTCTCGATAGCACAAATGTCAAATTTGGTATTCCCATTTTACAATATGATATAACAAAATGAAATTATATCAAAATAAGACTTAAAAGTAAACACATTAAGAATGTTATTTTGCTAGCAATAAAAGGCGAGACGACATGTTAAATTCCTTGCATGTCTCATCCGGGGTAGTATACTATTCAGATTTGGTAGCAACAAGGGAGAATTACCAAGCGTTCAGACGATTTTGCAATTCATGTTATTGGATACCTAACACATTGAGTATTAGGTAACAAACTCATTGTTTTAGGTCCTCAATAGTGTTAGATATTTAAAATCCGTGGTGCACGGCAACTGAGCTTCACTTGAGTACTCACTGTCTCTCACATTGCCAAGAGAGGAAGTCAACTTCCAAAGGCTTCCTACACCTACTAATTACTTCAGATCAAGTTGTGAGTTCCAAGGCAGCCGTAGTTTTACCACCAGGACTGCAGTGGACTTCATTGTTCATTGCCTTTATTGGCGGTTACAAAACTTTATTATTTTTCAGAGAGAAAATAGCCCTTCTGAATTCAAAAAGTACAAACGAATGTCAACTTAATGGGCAGACCACTTATTTGGCGTACTGTACCTCACTTTTAGTCAATTCACAATTCAGTCTCGATTCGGTCAACTTTCATCTGTCGTAAAATAATTACGAGAATTGGCCTAACGAAGATTAAGGGCGCCTTCACACTAGCGTTTGTCCAGCGTACGCGAATGTATGCGCAGCGCAGACGCCACGACAGCGTCGCCGCGTTGACGCAGCATTTCCGCTGTAGTTTAATTGAACGCTGCGCTAAGCAAGCCGCAAAATTTTATTCATTAATAACAGTAATTACCTAAATAAATAATGTTATTAAATTATATATATCATTATTATATATTTGATTTGCGCCAATGTTGCGCACTCGCGATTGTACAATCGCGAGTGCGCAACATTGGCGCAGCATGCTCATGTGCTAGCGTGACGTACGCGCCGCGCTGTATCAGCGTCTGCGCTGCGCACACGTTCATTTTAGTTGAAGGCGCCCTTAATTAAGATTTTTTTAGCACAGAGAATAGAATCAGAGCCTGTGTTACCAGACAATCTGGACATACGGGAAAGCCCCGGCATGTAACAGTTCCGACAGTACGGATTTATAGATGCGCTTCTACATTTAAACTACCCTACTATTATACGTAATATTTAATAGCTATTATTAATATAATAGCTATTAATAGATAATACGTATTGAGTAGCCTGATTGTGTACTAGTCAATGTGTTTGTGAGTTTTTACCGACAGTTTAGTCTAAAAATAGATGTATTGTTATCATTTTTGTTCATATGTATAATAATATATTTTAGAGTGGTGCTGTAACACCGGTAACGCGTCGACCCATGTGGATCTTTTATGCTCTCCCTAATCCTTCAGTCACTCTCCCCTGAGTCTTCTCTGGTCTTCCCTGGTATACTATATAAGTCTTCTCTGGTATACTAATTTAAGTTTTAGGGTGTAAGTCATTCACCACTATCTTTAGAGCGAAAGCCCCTTCAGTCACTCTCCCCTGAGTCTTCTCTGGTCTTCCCTGGTATACTAAATATACTAGTCTTCTCTGGTATACTAATATAAGTTTTATGGTGTAAGTCATTCACCACTATCTTTAGAGCGAAAGCCAACCGCACCTGCACGTGGTGCACCCTGTTGACTACCGAAAGAGGCTCTCGCAAAAGACGGGTAGGATACGTCTAACCTGACAAATAACAATTGGCTTGAGGGTTTTTGTATCCTACGTAAGTGATGTCACCAGAAAGGATGCAGTTGCTGCGTTGGTAGCGGGGGTGTTGGCACGCGAGTCATATTTCATGTTGCGAGCGTTCATATAGCTGCGGTAACCGCTACACCACAGGCCGGCCGGATGCTTGTTGGCCAGTCGATGTAGTTAGTAAAAAAATTCATAAAGAGATAATGTTTGTGAGTTTGTTAGTTTCGAAGTAGAAGGTAACCTTCAAAATTACTCATCCAATAAAAAAAAATCCTTCCAATAGCCAAGTAGAATGCTATGCTGAATGAGTGACATAGACTATAATTTATTTTAGAAAACAATAGCGATACCTACTATAATTCCAATAATGTACTTACTTACTATGTTTTTTTTTTGGTATAATAATGCATACCTTGGAAACCATTTTAAATGTGATTATTGCCAAATATTTGTACTTATCTATCTGTAGCAGATAGCGCATTAAGGACTCCAATATATCCCTACTAACCTATGTATGTATATTTTTCCGAAGATTGATTTCCAACTCCAAAAACCTTTAACTCTGTAAATTTGATCTTTCGTCAAAATCGTTAAAGATAGACTGGTTGCTAGACTATCCTGTAATATATTTCTACATATACAATAACTATAACATATACAATAATAACTCAAGGGACTACAGCATGGGGTTCTTCAAAAAGGGCGTGAAGAGGTTTTTACAGGGTCGGCAACGCGCGTGTGATGACCCTGGTGTTACAGGCGTTTATAGGCTACGGTAACTGCTTTCCATCTGGCGGGCCGTATGCTTGTTTGCCACTTAAGAGGTATAAAAAAAAACTAGTGACCCGCCCCGGCTTCGCCCGTGTTTGTTATCACACAGTATTTATCATAGTAATATCTTACTCACATAAACCTTCCAAAAGACATTCTCTACATGAAAACAGGAACAAAATCCATCATTTAAAAGTTAGCGGAAACCGAGACAATAAATGCGGAAAGTGACTTAATTTTAGACTATGTAAATCCTATGTATGGATCACTTGTTTAATTAATAGTATTATTATATAGGACATACAATTCATACATGGTTCAAACCTCAAGACACAAAAATGAATTCATTCTTATTCAGCCGAATTAAAAATATAATACCTAGAATTACATATTTCTATGACTTTAATTTGACACAAAAAACCATTACGAAATTCAACATAAAAGATAAGATAATGTATTGAGCTAAAATTGTTTAATTTAAAGTAACAGTACAAATAGCGTGATATCTAACTCATGATATTATTATCATTGATTACAATTATAATCATCAATCAACGTATTAGTTGAATGTCACATTATTTTCTGTCACATGACTTACTTGTAATTATGTAATTGTGACAAATTATTATTAAATAGTACAAATTACTCTGAACCTGCAGACATACCTCAAAACAAAAATTTGAAATTTTGGCTCAAATAATAAAAAAGCTGGCGAAAAGAGTGGTAGGGAGCGTAATTGTAAGCTACCCGACTGGGGAAGTACCTCCACCTCATAGAATATGGCAGCCAAATCACAATTACTTTGAGGGTTGTTGTGTTCCTGCGAGTGAGTGAGGTCACCAGAAAGGAAAAAAGAAGGAGATGCTGCGTTGACAGCGGGGGTAACAGCGCACGAACTATGTTTTGTTGTGAGCGTTAATATGGCTACGGTAACCACTTCATATCAGGTGGGCCGTATGCTTGTCTGCCACCCGACATAGTAAAAAAAAAAAATTCAAGTTCACATTTGTCCTAAAATGTTTTGTTTTGTTCATGACAAATCTCTATATTTCATGCTTATTATGTCACTTTTAAACAGAAAATTATTTGACCTTGCTGTAGAAAACGTCTACATCTACGGATGGAATGGAATTTTGTATCTGAAAATTTCGGAATTTTTGCCAGAAACTTGATATTTTCACCTAGAGGTAGGTATGCCCCTAGTTTCCTGTTTAGATTTAGTTCTTACAATCATTTATAATTTATATCCTCCCTAGCAGAATTATAAATGTGAAAGTAAGAATGTGTGGATGTTTATTACTCAAGCTGATAATTTAGATGAAAATACTTATATTGTATTTGCTATTTGCAAGATACTCATTGGCATCATTGTGTGTGTCCGGGTAACGAAAAACAAGTTAAGGAAAGTCGACCACAGCCTGTACATAGACAGGTTTTTTAATCTTAAGCTACTCCATGTTTCAGAGCGCATATTAAGCTGTCCATCTGTGTTTTTTTTTATATTACCTCAACATAATGGCTCTGGTTAGCATGATGGTAAGCGAAAAGGGGAGCCCTAATTGCAGTACATACTGACTAAAGACTTCGACAACAGT
Source organism: Hypsopygia costalis (assembly GCA_937001555.2). NCBI lineage: Eukaryota > Metazoa > Arthropoda > Insecta > Lepidoptera > Pyralidae > Hypsopygia > Hypsopygia costalis. Next base: position 2,168,343 of record OW443331.2, read on the forward strand.
GCTTCATTTGAAGGATCCCACGTTATAATTTAATGACAGTTGTTAAGCCAAGTCAGACTGATGGACACATGAAAAATACCTATTAGTTACAACATCACAGTCTTCAAGATGCCAGAGAAATCCCTCAGAATTTTGCCCCATTATTCAGAAAGTAGTATAGTGTACTTTCTGTATAATGGGGCAAAATTCTTATTCCAAAATATACAGGATAGCAAACAAAAGATTTGAGCAAGGTATCGCATGAGGGGGTGATTCAGTTTTAGACTATCTGACTATTCATACAGGGTGTAATCATCTGAACGAAAATTGGTATGGAGCTGATTTTTCTTGTAGACGAGCGTTAAGTACTATCGCAACATTATAGTATTGTCAATGAATTCTAATAAAGCCTGTTTAATATTAACTGAGATGAGAATACAATCCCAAATGAAACGGGGTCAGTGATTTAATTTTTCCGAAGGCATACTGGTAAATACGCCCCCTACAAAAAACTGTAAACCCTACAAAAATGTTACATGGGAAATACTCACGTCGCGGAACTGTACAAGCCCCAATTCTCCGAGTTCAGACACGCATGCATACGCGGCTTCACTTTGCAGAAAAAGTTGGCATAATGTCATTTCTTCACTTCTAAATAACGACCCCATCTTGCACTTTTTTCTACACCACACTCACGAAAAACTATATAGGTACGTTATCTATACGAAATATCCCGTCGCATTTGTCTGCGAGCAGACTTTCGTAGCGACGAAACCGAAATGTAATGAATAAAATAATCAATCAACTAGAATGATTTCTATGCGGACATTCGCTCGGCTGATTCACGTTCACATCACACAAGCGAGACAAAGTTCGGGACTTCGGGTTCGGTTTCGGTCGTCGTCCGACAGTGTTACCAGATCCAAATCCAATTCTGCCTGGTCCATCCAAGTCGCCGAAAATTTGGCTTATTTTTTTTATAATTTAAAAAGTAGCCAATTATATACTTATTTTAAGTCATCTAGTAGTACCTACTTCGGACTTTGAACTTCAATTCACACTTCTCAGCATTGTTTAGCATTGCCTATCTTTTGCTAAAGGCACGTTTACTAGTCTACAGATTGCACCACGAGCAGGAGTAATATTATTATAAAGTCTTCGACCCTGAAAATTTGATGAGCCACTTGTACACCAAAAAACGTCCTTACGATTAAAGGATATACAAACGGGATCCTGAGATTTTTGACTGTAAATCGGTTGGGGCCAAAGATATGCTGCGATTGCTCACAAACCGCTCGCCTCGTCCGAATTTGACGAAATTTAATAGATTGATCATAAACATACAATTCACAGATGTCCTATCAACATTGTAAAGATACTATTTTATATTTTTAACAGATTATAATACAATGTATTGAAATTTTAACACAAAATTGTATTTTATTTAAGAATGTTTTAACCTTTACCCAAGGGTCGAGTTCAACCACAGATCTAGGATTTTTCGCTACGTTCAACAAATTCTGAATAATATAAAATTAATTATTATTTTTATATTGATTTGTTGAGCTGGAATAAAAAAAATATATATATTTAGCAGTAGTTGTGCCTGCGGCGTTGCTTGCACGAATGTCGGTTGTATCGCGTTAAAAATAGTCTATGACCTTGCTCGGTATATAATCTATTTCCACGTTAAATTACATTTAAATCGGTTTAACCATTTTATCGTGAATTGGTATCAAACAGACAAACAGATACCCTTATATTTTTATGGACTTTCACAAGCATGAATTAGGTATTTCACAAGTAATAAGGTGAGCAATGTTCACGAAGGATCATTCTTTTTCAAAGTTTGGCACCGATACTGGTTAAGTATATAAGCATAATTATACAAATCACTAACGTAATGCAGTACATAACATAATTCATTCGAAAATAAAGTGTATACTGTTGATAGTTGGCACTTGGTGGAACATTATTAACATAATGTTATAATAAAACACTTGTACTGTTCCATGTAATTATATATAATTTTACCGACCGGTTTCGCCGCCAAGGGATTATCAAGGTACGTGATGGTATTTTCTCAATACTTTCAAAATACCATCTGTTTACGTATTTACACGTAATTACATATGTAATTACGTGGAACAATACAAGTGTTTTAGTTATCATTATCATTCGAAAATACATTACTGGTATGTAGGTACACTAAGCAATATTGCTATAGGTTTACTTTGATTTTGATTTGATATTTCTGCAGGGCTATTACGTATCTCCGATGACAACTCATAGTGATAATCACTGAAGAAAGTGCCCAACGATGAACGGTCAAATCTTTAATTTCATATTCGCTCCAGTCTCCAGTGATCAACTGTGACATGATGTCATCGTTCGGCATCCGTACGAATAGCACATACGTCAATCTGTCCCGTACATAGGTATCATCTACCCTCAACCAATATGCATAAGTGTGATAAGTGCAATAAAATTATCTCTAAAAGAGCTCCAGGAGTTGAGTGCAGCAAATGTGAAAAGCATGTGCATGTCGTCATGGAGTGCTCTGGACTTACTACCAAGCAACGTAATGCCCTACGCGCCAATAACAATCTGGACTGGTCTTGCGAAGAATGTCAGGAATTGTCTCCAAAACGCCGCTCAATATTCATCCCAGATGATGATGAGGAAGAAGAAGTCATCCAGAGTAATCCGGGAAGTTCCGCAGGCGACCAAAGGCTGCAGCTTGATACCAAGAAGTTGCTAAATGACATATACGTAGAGATAGAAAAGGCTCTGTCCAAAGAAATGAAACAAATCCATCAATCGCTACAATTTCACACGGATAAAGTGGACGAAATGATAGATAATATGGAAGCTTTCAAGCAGACTATACAAGATCTCCGGAAAAAAAACACTGAGTTGAGCAACAAAAATAACCACCTACAGACTCGTATTGGTACGTTAGAACAACGAGTACATGATTTGGAGCAAAAGGAGTTGAACAGAAATATCGAAATAGCGAATGTACCCCATAATGAAGATGAGTCTTTGATGGAGGTTGTAAAAAAGATAGCTCTTAAGTTGCAGGTGCCTTCTGAGGATGTGGAAGTAGTCAATCGTTCAGCAGGAAAAAAGGACCGACCTTCATTGATACATATCAAGTTTGCAAAAGTGACTACCCAGGAAAAATGGTTAGAAAAAGCAAAATCTAATAAGTTATTTCCCTCAGATATCTTGCCTGATATATCCAAGAACACAGAAGAATTGCCTATATATATACGTGAAGCATTAACCCCACATACCAAATCGTTACTATGGGAAGCGAAGCAGAAACTAAAAGATACCTACAGATACATTTGGTGCAAAAAAGGAATCATCAGAGTACGTAAAGAGGAAAAGGAGAATAGTATAATAATCAGGTCGGAAGGCGATATCAATAAGCTAATAGGGTAATTGCACTCACACATACTTTTTTATAGATGTACCTAACAATATTTTCGTAAATAAAAATGGCTACGTTACTCGATACTGATATCATAAATGAACTCACTGATTGTACAAACATAAATGATTTCCTAACATTTATACCTACTAAATTAATTAACCTTTTGTGCATGCATATAAATATCAGATCCATGATAAAAAATTTTCCGCTCTCGAACATTACATTCACACGAGCAATGTCTGTGTAGATGTTATTGTAATAACTGAAGCTAACATCACCGAGTCGATAAGCTGCTTATATAATATAAATGGCTATCATATGTACACTAAATTACGAAAAAATCATAATATACATAAATAACAAACATAAAACTTCGCCAATAAATATAACATCACAGCACTTTGAATGTTTAATGCTAAACATTAACACATCTAAAAAGTACTCCGCAACTGTTTGTGGCATATACCGTCCGCCAAGTACTAGTAAGCACCTATTTATCGAGGAACTGAGCAATGTAATTAATAGTAAAATACAAACACAGCATGATTTAACGATACTCGGTGATGTTAACATAGATCTGAAGAAAGACTCCCCTGTAACACATAAATACCGCAGCATGTTATGTAATTACGGGCTTCTGTGCGGGATCTCGAATTACACTCGTATCGAAACTTGTGACAATAAAATAAGCAAAACTTGTATAGATCACATTTTTACGAGATCACGCACACAAGATCTGTACACAGCCGCGTTAGCTACAGTACTGGCCGACCACCGCGCAGTTGTTCTAGCAAGCATTGGTCCGCCGGTGCATACTATACAGGATGCGATCATTTATAAACATTATGACAATACAAAATTAGGTAAATTGCTTGGTGAAGTGGACTGGCAGAGCGCGTGTAATAATACATGCCCTTTAGAAATATATAAGTATATATCCGATAATGTCAATGACTGTTATAAAAAATCTGAAATAATCAAAAAAATTAAAACAAATTTAAAAAACGATAAAAATAAATGGATTAATAAAAAAACTATGTACGCGTGCAATTATAGAGATAAATTGTTTAAAGAATGGTTACAAGATACTAGTAATTTAATAATAAAAACAAAATATAATAAAGCAAGAAATTACGCTAACAAATTAATACAGAAAACAAAAAATGAATACATTAAAAATGAAATTATAATCAATAAAAAAGACCCAAGGCACTTGTGGCAGTTATTGAACTCAATCACAGGGAGAATAAAACAGAGTGTAGATAATGTAATTATAAGTTCGTTCAGCAAACCGGGAATATCTAATACTGACATTGCGAATAGATTTGCAAATTCATTTAATAATAATGTGAAACACAGTACACAAAAGTGTCACAGCCGCTTACTAGATTGTAGTAGCTATAGCACCCCAGCTAATGTCACTATGCGGTTCCGGAGCGCAACGGCCTATAATTTAAATAAAATAATTAAAGAACTTAATCATAAGAAATCACCGGGCGTGGACAAAATAAGGACAATAGAAATTAAATATATATTTGATAGCATTGCTCCACTATTAGCAAAATTTATTAACTTGTGTATAAGTACAGGTAAATACCCAGACGACCTCAAAACTGGAATCGTTAGACCGGTGCATAAAAAAGGCTGTAAAAGTATTCATGAAAATTATAGACCAATTACTATCCTACCAACAATTAATAAAATAGTAGAAAAATATATCACTAGGCAGATACAACATTTCTATAAGGTGAATAATATACTAACCGACTCTCAGTATGGATTCCAACCTGGAAAAAACACTACACAGCTGTTGTCAAAATTTACCGATTCTATATTTCAACACCTTAATAATAAAATGCAGGTACTAGTCATATTTATTGATTACAGCAGAGCATTTGATACACTTTGTCATGATGTATTGCTAGATGGTTTGAACGAATGTGGAGTTCGAGGGAATGTATGGAAATGGTGCCAGGAGTATTTACACCGTAGATCATATCGAGTCAAAGTGGGAGATACTCTAAGTGACCAAATTTTTGTCACTGAAGGTACAGCGCAGGGCTCGGTGATCGGTCCTCTACACTACCTCACCTACGTAAATACTCTTCCAAACGTAATACATCATGGCGAAATTTATCAATTTGCGGATGACACTTGCTTACTAATAGCAGATAAGGATATAAGTTCAGCAGTGCAACGTCTCCAAGATGACTTTAATAATCTGCTAAAATGGTCGCATGACGCTGGCCTAAAAATCAATACAGATAAAACCAAACTGATGCACTTGAGCTCAAGTCAAAATAGACAATCTAACCAACTTAATCTTATTGCTCATGATCACAAATGCTTTCACGATAATAAAAATGTATGTGACTGCTCCCCCATAGAATTAGTTAGCAAACATACCTATTTAGGCCTAATTATTGATGACAGAATGAAATGGACCGATCACATAAGCCATGTGTGTGCCAAATTAAGGTCAATATTAGCCAATTTTTCTATTATAAAATATAAAATTCCATATTACACTGCCTTATCCTTGTACAAAGCGTTAGGTGAGTCGATCATTTCATATGGGTTGAGTAGTTATGGTCGCACATTCAAATCACATCTGAATAGAATATACGAATTACAATTGAGAATTTTAAAATTGATAGTGCCATTCAAAATAAAACAAAAATTCAAAGATAATAATGAAGGTCTATTTTATCACTGCAAATTAATGCCTATATATGATAAAATTAAGTATACGCTTTTGGTTGAACAGTTTCACAATTTTCCAAAACCAGAACAAAAAAATACTACCAAGAATATAATGACGAGAAACGCCTCAAACCCCAAACTATGCTTACCGCGATTTAATAATTTATATGGCAAAAATATGCTGTCATACAAAGTACCTTTTTTGATTAATCAATTACCGAATAGTCTAAAAAATGTAATTAACGAAAAAAACATTAAATTTAAATTAAAAAACTATTATATAAATAATCTGAATGAATAAATAATGTAAAATGTATAAAAACTAACAACAGACCACAAACCAAACCGACCTACACCTGGTTTGCATTATTAACTACGCAAAATAAAGCAACACTCTGTACATGCAACCGTCATTATGCTTATCAACAGACCCCTCACACGCACACACACCAGTACTCTGTTCCTACCTGTAGTTTTACTCGCCTATGGAGAAAGATGTTTGCCTACCGACTTGATTGTTTGTATCTATATGGTTTACCTACATGTTAATATACTGATGTTACCTCAATTGTTGTATTGACCGGCGATGAAGACTAGTATAGGGAAAAACTTAATTTAAGTTTATATTATACTGGAAAAATGTATTGAGATGTTTATATTATAAAGATTGTAATAAATAAATAAAAAATAAAAAAATGTCCACCGTAAACAATTTTGGCAGTTGTTTATGTATCGATAAACTAATGTAAGCTTAGTGGACATCAAATACGTCACAAAATGATAATCACTTTGCTTTAATAACATACCGTGAAAGAAATTACTATTGAGCAGTGTTCGCCCCTGTACCCTTCAAGATAGCCTAAGTTGCGATAAGTCTCTTAAGTTGACAACACTGCCATACGATTCTTTCAATTTCTCTCAATGCGTGTTGGTTCGTTGGTCGATCGATCGACGTCATCCAGCAGCGAGTACGCAATCGCAGTGCCTCAACGTCAATGTCATGTCAGTGTCAGACAGAGCAGGCCACAGACTAAGTAGATGAACAAGTTGAATAAACAGCATCTGTGTTCGTCTGGCTATGATAATATGTATGTACCACTAATTTTTTGTTTTCATTAATTAAATGTTTGTGATGTATTGTGTTGTTTTGTCGCTCATGGGACTTCCGCTATTTAGTACCGATCAATAATCTTATTAACTTGAACGTGTATTTCTCAATCTCGACATTGGCAAAATTCTCGCCAATGATTGTTACTATTTTTACTATTTTATTTCAGCATGTATATGTTAGTAAGTGTTTTCGATTAATAAGTGACTCTGCGTTGAAATGGCATTGTGTGTGCATATTAAATTAAATATTAATAAAAGGCTTTGTCCTCACTGACTCACTAATCAACGCACAGCTCAAACCGCTGGGTCTAGAGATTACAAATTTGGCATGTAGGTTCCTTATGACGTCTAGGGGTGCACTAAGAAAGGATTTTTCAAAATTCATCCCCTAAGGGGGTGAAACGGGGGTCCAAAGTTTGTATGGGGAAACAAGATTATTTGGACTATTTTATCCGAAACTTTACACGAGTACTTCTATAGATAAATGAGTAAAGACGTGTTTCAGGATTTTTGAAAATTCAACCCCTAAAGGGGTAAAATGGAGTGAAAATGTCTGAAAATCGATATGGATATTGTTTTCATGGTTTATCGGGTCGCTGATTACGAAAACAACAACTTTATTATAATCCAACATAGCCGACGTGACATAAAATCACCCCTAGGGGGGTGCGATGGGGTTGAAATGTCATAATATCAATATGGGCGTGGATTCTATGATTTTCTGGGACGTCAATTACGAAAATGGCATCGATTTAAAAATATTACGGACACGAAATTACTTAAAAGGATTTTTAAAATTTTACCCCTAAGAGGGTGAAACGGAGGTCCAAAGTTTATGTATGGAAACGAGATTAGTTGGAGAGATCCTCGACTTAACACGAGTACTAATAATAAATAATCTATAATAATAAAAAACTTTGTCCTCATTGATTGACTGACTCACTAATCAACGCACAGCCCAGACCATTGAAGCTAGAAATCTGAAACTTTGGATATATGTTCCCTATACAACGTAGGCGCGCTTATGAGGTTGAAAATAGGGGTTGAAAAAAACCCTCTTTTTGGAAACCGATTGACATACGATTTTGAGACTTGGTGGAATTATTGTTCATAAAAACGGGGATGTCGAGGAGTAACTGATTAACTTTTGACCAGCGCCCAGCCAAGAAATATCTAAAAATGTTATATTTATATTTTACCTAACTCATCACTAGATGGCGCTATAGTATCGCACTATGGTTTCGTTATTAAGGAAGGGTTCGTTATTAACGAGAGCTTATTTCAAACCATAGAGTTATCCACGATGGTTTATCGCCCACCTCATCCCCTCAGTTACTCCCGGAGGTTGTCCATCGCCGTAGGGCTTAAAAAAACTGCGACCTTCAAATGAAGCGACCTCTGGTGCCGAAAAATAATTAAAAACCGATTATAAGTAGACTTTATGGGGTATACCTACTTAATATCAGAATTTCTGTATTTTTCAAACAATGATGTCAAGATTGACTGAATTTTTACTTGTGGAAGGTGGAAGGCTTGCCTGTTCCGCTTTATCTCCTACTACTTGCATGGAACGGCGGTGTATCATCAGAGGTTCGTGCCACCATTGTTAACCACGTATTCGACAACTGGAACGATGAGTTACAGTTGTTAAGTGAGGACAGTAATTGATGTGCTCTTGGGGACACTCTCTTTATATTTTCCCCGCATTTCCATGATTTCCTCAGACCACCCCGTTAAATTTAAAATACTTCAATTTTCCATAAAGGTATGCCATACCATTAGCAAAGCTCAGGGGCAGTCTCTAAAGGTCGCTGGGGTTGACTTGAGACAAGACTGCTTCTCTCATGATCAGTTGTATGTAGCCTGCTCACGTATAAGTTCTCTTGATAGCCTTGCAATTGTTTACCGGGAGGTCTTAACCTAAATGGTGTATGTTTGTTATAATGGGCAATGCAAAACAGTCTTTTATGAGGAAAAAATTAAATATCTAGAAACAAAAATAGACGCAAATCAGTGTTCCCGTAGTGTTCCCGTAGCGAAGCACGGGTACTTTGCTAGTTAAATCATATAAATTTGAGGGGTTCGGCAATTTCGACAAACTGTTGAAATACCAACAAAAGACAAAGGGTACTGTCGACGTTCAACAACTACATCAATTAAAATATTGAAGTACACATTATAAATAGGTTATAAAATTATGGTTTTCCCAGAAAATTACAGTATTTTCAAAATTGGCAACGCGTGAACTTTGGTCACAAAGTACAAATTTTCCCAAGAAAAAGGTGTGAATTGGTTTTCGTAGGGTAACGCATGGCAACGCAGGGCAACGCATGAGTGTGTTTTGACGATTGATGAACTTCCGGTGTCGCAAGCAAGCGATGACTGCTTACTATCAGGCAGGGGTCCGATTCCCGTCATGTTCCATCGTTACAACTTAGTCATTGAATTGAAGCCATTTGGCTGTATTCACATGACCACTATTAGATTCTATATTTTTTACGTTTTTCACCTCTAATGTATGTACAGAGCGACCAAAAAGAGTAGAAATTTCTAACTTAGATCTTAAATTGGGCTTATTATCGGGAGATTAAATAATCACTGTTGCAGAAATCATTACTGTTTATTCAATTCACAATTCAATCTACAATCTATATGATAATATTTATAATAAGAATATTTACAAATAAAATATTTACAAAGAGGTAGAAAAAAAAAAGGAAGAAAAGGAATAAAACAAAAATTATAAATAAAAAATTTCCCCCAAATCGTTGCCCGTTGGTAACGTACCAAGAATGCTGGCAGCATTACCTCGCTGAATAGCAATGCTAATCCTCTGAGCAAGGTAATGGCCAGCCCTCTGGTCACATGAAGCCTCGAACAACCTCCCGCATATCTCTTTAAAAAGATTGCGGGCTGATGGACCCCACGGCCCTAATGTCTCTACCCCAAACGGCTCAAATATGTAAGTGTTAGTCAATCCAGCATATTTGCGCCGTTTGAGTGACTCTGCTGATGCCGCAGCCATACCGGCCTTAGACTCAGTGACCGGGAGATGGGAGGGAGCCAGAGTGTCAACACAAGTGGCATCCCACACTAAGGCACGCCCCAACCTCCAGGGCACTAAAGTCATTCCATCTGGTCTCTTGCCATCGTCCCGAGCCAAGCCGTTCGGTTCCAGAACGGCAGGAGCGGAGACGCTGACAAGAGCCCGACGAATTATATCGTTAAGGCCGGCATGACGTGCTAAACGTCCTGCACTTCTAGGACAAGAAAGGCCGTGGTGCCCGAATTGGTCGACGGCGTGACCACACGGGCAACGATGAGGGACAACACAAGGAGCCCCGATACGGAGGCATGTAGCCAAACGAAATGTGGTGTGGTCTAGCAAATTACCTACATTAGATGAAGGCAAAGCCTGCAGCCAGAGCCCCGACTCCCACTCTGATACAGCTAAAAGACGAGCTCGCTCCGCAGAACCTACGGACGTTTGAATGAGATTATCCCACACGATTCTGCAAAGCGGCTCGTCCCACTGCCTCTGAGAAGAGATGCAAAAAGGAAATTTAGAATTTTGACTTAGCCTTGACCAAACATTTCTGGCCTCTGTTGCATAGCTAATTTCGAGATTAGTGTCAGACATAATTTTTTTACACAAATCACTAATGCTATGAACAGAGGACAGAAATGCTGGTAAAGCAATACTAGAAATTTTGCGAATACCTAAACCACCCATCCTAATAGGAAGAGTGGCCTGGTCCCAAATTCTGTCTCCAAAATCAATATTAAATAAAGCCGAAAGAGTGTCTTTTATTACAAGATCAAGTTTACTAAGCAAATGGGGATGTTTCCACAGATGAGAACTTCGCAGTACATATGTAAAATTTGGAACAAAAATACAGTAACGAATGATATAGAAAGCAATATGTGTATTAATATTTTGAAGTCGATCTTTAATAATACCAAAATTTTGAATTTTTTGTTCAACGAAAGGGGCAAAACTCTCATCACATATGGGAGACCCTAAAAGACGAAGGGATGACTTGTCTACAATTTTGATATTCGGAGCTAAAATATTAAATTGTTCTATTATTGATTGTTTGTTTGGGCAGTTCTCCATAATAAATAATTCACACTTACTGAAATTTAGATCTAAACCTATTGTCCGAAATTCTTGTTTAATGTGTTTTAAATCGTTATCTTGTAAATATGTTGCAGTATATTTGTAAAGCAAAATCTGGTCACCCTAGACGAAATAAACCGACCAGATAGAGAATATTGGAACTGTCAAAACAATATGTTTGTTCTCACTTTTACACTCATAATTTCTGCTATACATTTTCTTCATTTCCAATATAGTTTGATTAGGTTCTATTGACTTCGTAATTTAGTGTAATAATATTGTGTGGGAGTAAAAATTTGAATAGGTTATAAAATCTATCTTCAATTATATATTTATTAATAGATTATGGACAAAATTAACACTGAATAAAAAAAGGACAAGATGGTGTGTATAGTGAGTTTATTGGGTCACGAAGTTATTTTAAATAGTATTGACACTAATTTCGCACTTTAATTTGCTTTGCAGGCTTTGCTCGGGGCTCAGCTTGTAATAACACTGATAATGGTATCAGTGATACAAAAACTAGGAAACTATTCGTTTGCAAGGTGGTTATTGTGTTCACAAGGATTATACCGGTACTTATACCCAGATAACGCTGAGCTGAAGGCGTTAGCTGGAGTGCCCAAAGACAAGGTGAAGGGAAAAAAAGGCGCGAAAAGTGAGTCGAATGGCAAGGTGGAGACGTTCCATGTGCCTCGGAGTCTGGATATTCAGCTGGAGACATCACCAGTTACGCCTTTGGATGTTGTGCATTTAAGGTTTTACTCAGAATACCTATGGATTGTAGACTTTTCTTTATATTCCGGTATTGTGTATATTATGTCAGAGGTGAGTTGATGAATTTGTGGTGATTAATTTTCTTTTATATACTACTTGAGGTGCCAAACGAACAAAAGCAGAGGCAGGAAGTAGGGAGTGCATCGCCTGCAGGAATTTCTTGCCAGTAGCACCATAGTATAAATAATAGTACTACGTACAGTATGGGCGCTCCCTGCCACTCTCACGAGGGGACCTCACCTCCCCTCTGAGTCAGAAAGAGAAAACTGGCTATCTGAACTAGAAACGGGAAGCTCTTCCATTGCAGTGTTGAAATATATCTGAAAAGTTATGATAATATTATTATCATAACTTTTCAGATACCTTTAGTACTTAGATATATTAGATATACACAGGCAGGTGTCCACAATTCAACGTCATGCATCTATTTTGCATATATATTTGCATAGGGAATTGTGATACTGATTATACCACCCTAGCTCTTTGAGAAAACTTGATTTATGTGGTACCTCTGCATGAGGCGTTTCTCCCTGTATCATACCACATTGCACTCCATGAGGATGTCGGCAGCTGTTACTTCTGCTTTCAGACATGTATATTGGAATGTCAGTTACTTTATGCTACAGGCATAATATACAGTTGTGTGACATTTTATCCCGGGATGATAAAATGTCACCCTGAAAGGTGGTGAAAATGGATCAAAAATTATGGATAAAAAAAATATATGAGTGAAAATTTTCTTCTTCTCTTCTTAATTCATGAAAAAAAAATGGAAAACATTTATATTTTTTTTGTGAATAATTTTCTATCTATTTTCACCTCCTTTTTAACTCTCTCAATTCGACTATTTTTTTTAAAATATTTGTTACTTAATTACTTCTGATTTATAAACCGATTTGAAAAAAACTTTTTTGTTTGAAAGAGTATACTTCCAGATTGGTCCCATATTTTGTCATCATCATCATTAGTCTGTATCTACATAGATATATAAATGTAGAGTAATGTTTAGAGTCGTTTTTACATATTTTTGTTAAAATTATAGGGTTACGCTTTATCTCAGACACACTGTGTATACAGAAAATAATGATTAATCCAAACAATGTAAATATTTATATTTCCAGTGATTTGTATTTGTATGTTTTAGGTGTACACCGCGGTATTTCCACTGAAGGATGAATTTAATTTGAGTATGGTCTGGTGCTTCCTCGTTGTACTGTTCTCGCTGTATCCTTTTTTAAATAAACATTCCCTAAAAGAGCAAAGCAAGCAAAGCCTGAGGCCGTCTTCACAGTATTGTGCAATTTCATAGAGCACCGCTGCGTCAGGCAGCATACCCGTAGCACGCGGTGCGGCTGGCTACGGTGCCCGCGGTCACTTACGCGTCATATTTCACTTGTATACGTCATATTTTTGTTAAGTATTAAATCATCACATAATTCTATTATGTTTCAACTGCATATCTGCACGACTATAATTGTACTGGTACTGCACTGCGACGACACGACGGGCTATTTGTGTGCCCTGGAGCACGGCAAAGCACAGCGACGGACGTCTACGTTGTTAAGTGTCTATGATAATCAAACACGAGGTGGACCAAGACTAGTTTATTCATAATAAGTGGCGACATCTACGATACATAATTATTTGTATATACAGGGGCGAAAAAGCTTTTTTTTTATGTATTTTTATTTTTATTATTAGAGGGGGGCAAACGAGCATGTGGGTCACCTGATGTCAAGCAATCAACACCGCCCATGAAGATCAGCAACACCAAGGGGTCGCCGATCGGTTGTCAGCCTATACTCCTTCCTTTCTTTCTAGTGATCTCACTCACTGGCAGGAACACGACAACCCTCAAGGGAGTTGTTATTTGTTGCATGTTGAATTGTTATATGTTTGCGTTTTGTTAATTTTCAAATTCAATCAGAATGGAGTATGTAGGAAACAATTTTTAATATTTATTGAAACTCAGTGAGACAATATAATAAATTAACTACTTTATTTAAATAATTAATCACTTATTTTTGCAAGTCTAAGGCGTCTCTACGTGTTGGATCCCCGCACACGCCTCCATCCATCCATAAAAATACATAATAATGTTTATTTCATAACAACAAGTACATGTGGTTTCATAAGCAAAGGTTCATTGAAATACAATGTAACAATTCAATTTGTTGGATCTGATCTAGTAAGTATTTAGAAAATACTGTATCTCAGATGACACCAACTTTCCCAGATAAAATACAATATGTAGAGACATTGCGGAAGTATTGTACCTATAACTAGTTAGCAAATATTTATATGATTATTATCCTAATACAATTAGTCTAATAATATTAGGCTTATTGTATTAGTTTATACAATGTGTCCCCGGCGCAAGTGTCCGGCCGGCGTATTCTGAAAATTCAATTAAAATTATCGAGAAAAAACCTTAAAAGGGGGGGTCTATCTCTTATAGTTTTTTTTATATATTTTTTTCTTTTTTTAGACTTGCAGTCCCCGCGCTTCTTCATTATTGCAATAACTTTTATGATGAGATTAATCTCAATTCTGTTTTTTGTTTTGAAAAGCTGAAGAGGTGTTTTCATAGCTACAATAAAAAAAACGCATGACAATGTATCGTTATTTTAATGAAAAATTAAATAGAATGACATTTTTACTTATAAAAAAAGCTAAGTTTTTAAGAATTTTTCTCGATAATTTTAATTCAATTTTCAGAATGCGCCGGGGACACATTATATAGTTAGCACTTAAATACTAATATCCTCCGCTACACTAAAAAGTATTTGCATTACAGAGCCATAACATTATTTAAAGAAAGATTATGTTAATGAGACTTGTTTTGTACTCAAATAGAGATCTTTTCAGTGTTTAGTGCGACGTTTTGTTCGCGTTCGATTATGTTAATGTAAACAAACCGACCAAATAGAAAAGGACTCTCATGTTGTGGCGAACTCGGTGCTCGAATGGTTAGGAAGGGCACTTTGACTCCGGGGTCGCAGGTTCAATCCCCGTACAAGACAAATATTTGTGTGTATGAATATGTCTGTTTGTCTTGGTCTGGGTAGTTTCTAAATATTACAATGTAAGTACACGTATTTACGAAAAAAAATGTATTTAATTATTATATCAATCATCTAGTACCCGTAGCACAAGCTTTGCTTAGTTTGGGACTAGATGGCAGCGTGTCATTTGTCCAGGAATATTTATTTATAAGACGCGTGTTACATATTAAAATTGTGACTAATTTGGTAAAAAAAAATGTGGCTTACTTGTTCACATTTTGAAGTGAGCAACCCGGCTAATTTGGATATGTAACACGCGTCTGGTAAATTCACAATATGAAACTTTTTCTCGATTTGGTCGGCTTGTCAACGTTAACACGTTCGAATCTGACCAAGAAACTCGTCCTAAGCACTCAAGGCTAAACGCGGCCGCGTCGCTCTGTTGCGACGAAATACGTAAAGTGGTGGAATACGCTCTAAGTCCCTTCGATCCCTTATTCCAACTGTAAGATGAGCATGGGTTAAGATGAAAAATAGCATTTAATGATAATAACTTTTATACTCTCGCGTTGCATGTCAAGAACTCATGATAAATTGGACCATGTTATGCATAATAGATCCAACCAACAAACTACGCCAAATTAAGAGATACATAGCGAGAAACTTCCAATCCAGTGAGTGCTCTGAAGAACTGTTTTCCCTTATCCCTTCCTCCCCTTTCCGTCACAGAACATCACGTGCAAGCTCGCGATATCATAAGTTTACCGTTGGGATCATTCCTTCGCGTACTAAAAAGTTTGGCAACTCCTATCTATGTTGCACCATTAAAAAGTGGAACACGTTGCCGACATACGTATTTCCTCATACATACTATATGGGATCCTTCAAGAGAAGCGTGAAGAAGCATCCTGTAGGCCAGCATGGCAGCGTCAACTGACAAGACATCAAAGTCTCTTGTCCGTTGCCGATGCGATTGGGGCTCCTCTTTTCGCTTACCATCAGGCGAAGCGGAGCCAATATGCTGAACTATTATAAAAAAAAAAATCGAGTTTTATATATTCGCAACAGATTCTAGCAGTTTCATGACATATCTACTATATAATTAAAAGTAAAAAAAACTTTTTAAAAACAAGCTTTTATTTGAATGCTCTAAAAAGAAAAAAATAAACTTTTACACTAAAACTTTTGCTGTTAACTTATAACGTCATTTCAAATTTAACACATTTGACACAATTTATATAATATAAAAGCTTGTCGCGATATTTAAATACTCTTATTTATTTGCTGCCTATTAAAATTTTCGAACTGAGGAAATACGAGTACCTACTTAAATATCGCGACAAGCTTTTATATTATATAAATTGTGTCAAATGTGTTAAATTTGAAATGACGTTATAAGTTAACAGCAAAAGTTTTAGTGTAAAAGTTTATTTTTTTCTTTTTAGAGCATTCAAATAAAAGCTTGTTTTTAAAAAGTTTTTTTTACTTTTAATTTTATTTTTTACTTTTTAGTATTCTAGATCCTAGAAACAGAATGAATATGAAAGATCTTTTCATAATTAAAGTAAATGTAACTATTTACTTCAATCAGATTTGATAATCTCAGCAAAACATTCAACACTGGACCAAGATGAACTGTTCTTTATCTGTACAATAATTCGATTTCAGATTATCTTGTCACAGCAAAATATACTAATGTACAAAGGATTGCTTCTGAACGTGAGCGCAACTGCGTTCCGTTATAGATTATTATTGTTAACGTTGACGTTCCTCATACGATTCATCTCAGCCAAAGCAACAGTATTGCATGGCTTATTGCCTGTAAGCTTTGAACAGTCTAGTTCCTCGATTTGTAGACCATTAAGTGAACGAACACGACTCAAAGCTACATAAGCTTGGCCCTCAGCAAATAATCTTGATCCTAAATATATGACTGCAGAGTCAACAGAACTTCCTTGCATCTTGTGTACGGTTGACGCCCATGAAAGAACCATAGGGAGCATACGTCTCTCAATAGTACCTTTGCTATACTTTGCAGGAAATTGTATTGATTTTGGTTCAATCCAATGTTCACCATCTCTTCCAAAGTTCACGAATACTGATGGTAGAGAAGCCATAAAGGCGTATGTACATAGACGCAACGCAACGCAAAGACGGCTGGTAACGGTTCAAGTATGTTTGCATAGTAGAACCACAGTCTTAATAGTGGTAATACCATAAATAAAAATACCATAAAATGAACGTGTATGCAAAATTTCAGCTCAATCAGACACATTTGTATCAAAATTGATTCTCAAGCTTTAAAAGTCTGCCATATTGGATTAAGAGTGACGTCATATTTTTTTCTAGTTATTCTCAACAAGCCCTTTCATTTGATATCCATATTGTAGGAATGCATTAAAAATGGTTGGTCCGCCATTTTGGGTATGCCGCCATGTTGGATTTAGAATGACGTCACACAGTTAATCATGCATTGTCATCCGAACTGAACGTGCATACAAAATTTCAGCTCGATCGGATAATAGGAAGTGGTCGAAAAATCGATTACAAAAATCCACCCATACAGAAAAATAAATAAACTAACAGAGTGAGTCTATTATAAGCTTGTAAAAAGCTTGTAATAAGTCGGGTTTTCCTTCCTGACGCTATAACTCCAGAACGCACGAACCGATTTCCACGGTTTTGCATTCGTTGGAAAGGTCTCGGGCTCCGTGAGGTTTATAGCAAAGAAAATTCTGGAAAAATTTGAAAAGAAAAGCGGGAAAATCTTTTTTCACATACAGCATAAAACGAAGCCATCTGGTGGCGAAACGGAGTTCGCCGAGTTTGCTAGTGGTTCCAAAAAATTATACTGTGTGATATTTTTATTCCAATTAAACTGTCGGTTGGATGTATTCTGCATAAACTGTGGCCAATTGATATACAATATATGTCACCCAAATATGTCCTTGACTACACAGTACAGGAAGATCCTGTTATCACTAACAAAGCAGTACTTCACAAGTGAGGAGTCCATCGGTGAACGGTCCACATGCATCGTGGCGTTCTGCATCTTCCTCCTGATAGCTATGATGGTGCTCATCGTGGACGAGTCCAACTTGGAGGTGGGGGTGGACCCGGCGTATGACAGTTTTTATGAGAACGCTTCAAAGTTTCTGGAGAATCAGGGACTGTCTTCTGTGTAAGTCTCTTAGGACAGGGTTTTTAGCAGTTTCTTCCAAATGTTACTTTGTTTTTTTTATACTATAAGGGTGGCAGACAAGCATATCGCCCACCTGATGTGAAGCGGTTAGCGTAGCCATATTATCGCTCGCAACATGAAATATCGCTCGCGCACTGCCACCCCCGCTGCCAACGCAGCAACTCCTTCGTTTACTGTTTTCAAATTATTTATTGAAGTAAAACTTCTTTACGCACGCTGCACTTGAGGAGGAAGCTGGTGAACGCGTGACGAGAGCGTTACGGAAACCGCTAACGGAAGTTGAGAGGGAGATATAAGTTGGTAGAGCTAAAGAAGTGTTACTTCAGTCGTGTGATCTAAAGCAGTGTTCCGAAAACTTTTTAACCGACTTCAAAAGAGGAGAAGGTTCTCAATTCGACTGAATATTTTTTTTGTATGTATGTTATTCGATATCTTTGCGAATTGTGAACCGATTTTCATAATTCTTTTTTTATTTGAAAGGGTATGATTGCGAGGTGGTCCCATATTCACCAAGTCAGGGTCTGATGATGGGATACCAGAAAAATCGTGGGAAACCCTTAAATTTGCCCTATGGTAGCCGGCAGAATAAAATTGTGCCACTCCATTGCTCTGCGCTGGATGTCGTACAAGGCGACTAAGGAATCTTGTGTCACGCAATAACTTTTTTCCCGGAAGACGAGCAGCAGCGTCTGCCCGGGTATTCCACCAATAAGCTGCGCTCGCCAACTGAAGTCGGTTTCAATTTAAGAAAAAAACAACTTTATTGTGTCTAAGGTACATGTAGGAAAACGAAAATTTTTGGCGGTACACCATAAATGAAAAACCAGTTTTTATTTGTGGAAGTATTTTTATTGCTTCTGGCTATTTAGTTTTATGAGACCTTATTTTTCCGAGGCCCACCAATAATGCCCACGGTACACCAGTGTGCCGCGGCACACAGTTTGCGGAACACTGGTCTAAAGCACACCGTTTTTAGGGTTCCGAACCTCAAAAGGAAAAACGGAACCCTTATAAGATCACTTTGTTGTCCGTCTGTCTGTCTGTCTGTCTGTCTGTCTGTCTGTCTGTCTGTCTGTCAAGAATTTCTATGTCGAGAATGCGTGGAGGTATCAAGCTGAAATTTGAACTGTATACTCAGGTCTACGGTCCCATGAAGTAAAAAAAAAATCAAACTGCTAAGTTTACGTAGAAAAAAGTTACGGCCGTTTATTCAGCAAAAAACGCATATTTCGACACACTCAAGGGAATCAAAACCTATAGGGTACTTCCCGTTGACCAAGAACTATGAAATTTGGCAAGTAACATCGTTATAGACTACAAGTACAGGAATAAATCTCAAAACTATACATTTGTAAATAGATCTTTAAAAATAGGGGGTCTATATTTTTTATAGGGTGTCGAAATTTCAAATTGAAATTACTAGTTCAAATGGGGTATCATATGAAAGGGCTTGATGTACACATTGCAAAATATATTTTATTTATTTTTTTCGACGCATGATTTCTTATTTATAATGAAAAATATCAAATTTAATAATGATACTACGTACCTATGGAACCCTCGGTGGGCGAGTACGACTCGCACTTGTCCGGTTTTTTTTTATAAGCATTTATTTATTTTAACCGCAATGTCTGTAATTAAATCTTGCAAGGTAAATTTGACCAGTGTTCGACAGAGCAGATTTTTGTTATACAACGTCGGGCGGCTGACAAGCATACGGCCCGCCTGATGTTAAGTAGTTACCGTAGTCATATTAACACTCGCAACCTGAGATATCGCTCACGCGCCGCCGCCCCCGCTACCAGCGCAGCAACTACTTCCATTCTGGTGACCTCACTCACTCGCAGGAACACTACTTGAAGGGAATTGTTATTTGGCTGCAGTATTCTGTAAGGTGCAGGTACTTCGCCAGCATACAAAATAAATTTATTCTGTCATTGGGCCCTTGTGGGCACTCAGACAGGTCACACGTTTATATTCATTTTTATTAATAGTATTCTTAGTTATTGTCCCTATTTTTATTTACTAGCATTTCGGTATTGACCATTGGCGAAGAAGAAATGCTTGAAAGAAACTTGCCGATATGGGTCTTTTTTTTAAATAATCAGATAATACAGCAATTACAACTATAATTATATTACAAGGAATATTATGTATGTCAAATATATAACATATAATTCTACTGTACGTGTGTATGTCACTGAACTCCTAAACGGCTGGACAGATTTGAATTATTTTTCTTGTATGCTTTTGGGTGGCGCCCTGGATAGTTTAGATTCACAAATCAGCCCGGCAGATGGCACAGCAGATTGGCGGCACGAGGTTCGCAGGGTCAGCTGGTATTGTATATATCGCTTATTGGCTGCAACAACGTCATAATTAAAGTCAACATGCATTTTCCAAACATTATTTTGGTATTTATTTTGATATACTGTTTCTACTTGCAGATTCTTCTTAATAGGTTTATAACATTTTAAAAGTGCCTAATTATTTTCTTATCTTATTATTGTTGCAATTAATGAGTCTTATATGGTTGGTTGGATAATTATAAAAGTGATCTACGTGCAACAACGACATAAATGTATGCTGTGACCATATTGCAGCAAATGAGCGATATATATAGATATGAGGTAGCAAGCGTACATGGAATATGCTGTGTGCCGACACAGCATATTCCATGTAGCACCACGCTTGCTACACAGCAAGCACGTGTATTGTGCTTGCTGTATAGCAAGCGTGTATAATGTGTGTATTATGTACATGTTAATGTAGAAGACTCCTGAGGAAACTTCGGATTATACAACTTTATGTACTATTTTTCAGCGGTCCTGCTTCCAAGCTAATATTAAAATTCTCATTTGCTGTGTGGGCGGCAACAATAGGAGCTCTGTTCACCTTCCCTGGTCTCCGAGTTGCAAGGATGCACTGGGATTCTTTGAGGTAAGATCACATATAAATTGCACATTTAAGAGCACACTTTACAGCTCTAGCCAATTTTTTTTTATTCTACGACGACGGGTTGGAGACAAGCCGTGAAGCGGTTACCATAGCCATATTAACGCTGGCAACATAAAATATCGCTCGCGCCACCACCCCCGCTGTCAACGCAGCATCTCCTTCGTTTCTGGTGACCTCACTCACTCGCAGGAACACAACAACCCACAAGGGAATTGTTATTTGGCTGCGGTATTCTGTGAGGTGGAGGTACATTCCCCAGTCGGGTAGCTTACAAAACCAGCCTCACCTGCACGTGGTGCACCCTGCTGACTGACAAACGAGACTCTGGCGAAAAGAGAGGTAGGGCATTGCGTATTTTGTAAGCTGCCCGACTGGGGAAGTACCTACACGTCACAGAATGCCGCAGCCAAATAACAATTCCCTTGAGGGTTGTTGTGTTCCTGCGAGTAAATGAGGTCCACAGAAAGAAAGGAAGGAGTGGCTGTGTCGGCAGCGGGGATGGCGGCGCGCGAGCGATATTCCATGTTGCGAGCGGTAATATAGCTTCACATCAGGTGGGCTGTATGCTTGTCTGCCACCCGCCGTAGTATAAAAAAAAACAATTTATTTTAATTTAACATTTGCAGATATTATGGTGACAGCAAAGTGAAGTCCTTGCTGCTGAACGCTAATTTCGCTATGCCGTTCGTCCTGGCGCTGCTTTGGATCAGACCCATCACGAGACACTACCTCACTGTGAGGGTCTTCAGCGGGATGGAGAAGCCTCTGTGAGTCAAATATATTCCTCGGTCAGATCGATGCTTGCTCCACAGAATAACTAATAACCTTCACCTGTGAACCACAGTGTAACTAGATTGTAGCTACACAACAATACACATTTGATTTGTGTGATTTGATTTGATATCTGCCGCTGAGTTCCACTATCGTACAACGCGCCATAAATTAAAATTCCATCCACATCATCTTGATATTTGGCGATCTACTACAGTACGCTTTTTAAGACATTTTCTACCACGAACTGTGAAGTTGTGGAATCAACTTCCCTCAGCGGTATTCCCTAATAAATACGACATGGGGGCCTTCAAGAACATAGTCAATTTTTTCCTTAAAAGGCTGGCAACGGATCGGCGACCCCTTGGTGTTGCTGATTTCTATGGGCGGTGGTGATTGCTTTCCATCAGGTGACCTACATGCTCGCTTGCCCCCCTCATATAAAAAAATAGTCCATAGGTTCTTCTAGTATCAAAAATGTTAAAATTACTATGGTACTGTTGCGGTTATACATAGAATGTATTTAAGTTTAGTGGGGTGTAAGTCGCTCACCATGATCTTTAGAACCAAAGCCACTCTCACCTGCACGTGGTACACCCGACTAGCGAAAGAGGCTTTGGCGAAACAGGGGAGGGTACGGCGTATTTGTAAGCTGCCCGACTGGGGAAGTAGCTCCACATCACAGAATGCCACAGCCAAATAACAATTCCCTTGAAGGTTGTTGTGTTCCTGCGAGTCAGTGAGGTCACCAGAAAGGAAACAGTTGCGGCGTTGGTAGCTGCGAGCGTTAATATGGCTACGATAACTATTAAAATATTTAAGTATTATATCAGTTATTTAGTACCCATAGTACAAGCTTTGCTTAGTTTGGGACTAGATAGCCGTGTGTAATTTGTCATGGAATATTTATTTATTATTTATTTGTTTCAGTATGACATCCGAGGCGTTCGACACACTGCGTCTAATCATGGTAGTTGCTACAGTGGTGCTGCGGGTGTTCCTGATGCCGAGACAGCTCCAGGCGTACCTGGACATGGCGCAGCGGCGGCTCGACGTGCAGAAGAAGGAGGCGGGTCGCATCACCAACATTGACCTGCAGAAAAAGGTACAAAGTAGACCGAGGGAAGGCTACTATAACATTTATAAAAGTTTAAAATTCAACGTTTTTCTGAGTGTAGCCTTTTGCAGGAAATGACACTATTCCTTAAAACAAACTTTCTAATATTTTTGACGTCTTATAAATCTAATCTAAATCTAAGAAGATTCTGGCTCTTTGTCACGTTCCGCCTGAGCCGAGCGTGCAAGCGAGAGCGCGGAACAAGCAATAGAGAGGCACGATCGGTCTATGCGTTCCGGCTTGTGACGCATCTATCTCTCTTCCACTCCATCGGCCGATGTTTTCTTATGACGTTATCACGTAAAATTATCGTCCGTAAACAGACTTGACTTTATAGACAACCAATTTTTTTTGTTTATGCCCGACACGTGCTACGGGACAGAAGACGAATCCTAGCGGATACCTCGACCGTTTATCCCTCTATTCAGCTATGTTTATTAACTTTATGTTTATACTATTACTAGAGTGGACAGTTTTTCAAATGAATAACTTTTCCTTTATCCCTTCCTCCCCTTTCCGTCACAGAACATCACGTACAGGCTTGCGTTATCACAAATTCACTGTTGGGATTATTCCTTCGCGTACTAAAAAGTTCGGCAACTCCTATCTATGTCGCACTAAATTAAAAAGTGGAACGCGTTGCCGGCGTATGTATTTCCTCATTCATCCAATATGGGATCCTTCAAGCGAAGCGTGAAGAAGCATCTTGTAGGCCAGCATGACAGCGTCAACTGACAAGACATGAAGGTCTCTTGTCCGTTGGGGCTCTTCTTTTATCTTACCATCTGGCGAAGCGGAGCCAATATGCTGAGCTAATATTAAAAAAAAAATCTGGTTTCAGGTAGCTTCAGTGTTCTACTACCTATGCGTGGTGGCTCTCCAATACATGTGCCCCGTGGTGATGTGCCTGTACCTGGCGCTCATGTACAAGACCCTGGGCGGGTACTCCTGGTCGGCGCTCTTCTTCGAGAGTGAGGGCATATGTGAGCTGCAGCAGCCTGAGCCGGCAACCAGCACTCTTGGAGAAGACGGCGTGGAACAGTATCAGATGGCGTGGGAGAATCTCAAAATGGCAAGTATTGACTGGATCACAAATGATAACGCGACTTTTTGAGTGGTGTGTTTGAGTTTATAATAAATATTGTCAGACAAATTACACAGCGCCATCTAGCTTCAAAGTAAGCGAAGCTTGTGTTATGGGTACTAGACAACTGATAAACATACGTAAATACATTTTTTTTTATAAATACATACTTATGATACATAGAAAACACCCAGACTAAGACAAACAGACATGTTCATGCACACAAATGTTTGTCCTATGTGGGAATCGAACCCACGAACGTTGGTGTCGAAGCCGCGTCATTGACCGCTACGCCACCGAGCTCGTCAAATATTTTTATGTATGTGTGTCTGTGATTGGCAGTGTGTGGATTGTAACAATTTCTTCTTTATTATTATCCTCCATTTCTTTTTGAGCTTCACTTGACTAGCCATCTCTTTAGGGTTTTAATGCCTTATTGCTGCCTCTTAGCAACTCAATGTTTTTAGGTCTCTAATAGTGTTATATACATAAAATCCGTTGAGCTTCACTTTTTAACATTGCATTTTTCACATTGCTAAGAAGGGAAGTCAAATTCCAAAAGCTTCTTACTCCTACTAATTTCTTCTGATTACATTCGTTGTGATTTCCAAGGCAGCCGTATTTTTACCCCCGGGACTGAAATGGACTTCACTGTTCATTGCCTTTTTTGGCGGTCGCCGCTGTTAATCATGGCTACACAGGAGATACAGTGGTGGGAATGTGTGGTTGGGCCTTCGCCCCGTCCCGTATCCTCCATTTCTTTTTTCATGGACCCTATGCTATTATACAGTTGAGACTGTAGAGCGTGTGAAAGAAATCTCCATACATACATACACTTGAAAATACATAACACCCTGTTCTTCGTCAGTCAGGTAAAAATAAAGGTCTATTTCCATTGCAGGTTTTCACCGAAGACGTGTACAGAGGCATGTTTGGTTTTGCGACGTGGTGGTGCTGCTTCTCGTGGTTCCTGACCACGTCGCTGGGGCTGGGCTACCAGACCTACTTCAGGATCTCGTGATGGCCCCGCCGGGCCCCTAGCACTCCTAGACTCCTAGTCAAGTCCGCTCCCGCGTGGACCGTGCGCTGTTTATACGAATGTTGTGTTTGATAATGTGATACTAGAAACACATTGACCACTAACGCAGTTAAATAAATATGGAATGAATAAAAATATCCTGGCCAAATTACACACTGCCATCTAGTTCCAAACTAAGCAAAGCTTGTAATCAAATACATTTTTTTGTAAGTACATACATATTATACATAGAAAACACCCATACCAAGACAAACAGACATGTTCATGCACACAAATATTTGTCTGTGCGGGGATCGAACCCGCGACCTCGGAGTCAAAGTGGCCATTGCTGACCATTCGACTACCGAGCTCATCAACAAAGTAATTAAACTATTTTTACCAGGAATAAAGTTGACAAAGGAAGGAGATGGGTTGGTTTTGTATGTTGTATACGAAGTTATGCGAAGTGTGAAATTATTAATTGCTGTCCCTTTATGAGCAAATTCAGTGTGAAAATAAAATTTGGGGGCTATTGTCTAGCAAAAAAAAAAAAAACTGTGTTTCATACGAAATATTTGTAGCTAATTAACCTTTTGACCGCCCGGCTTCATATCAGTTGTTGTGACGCCCTGCTTATAAATCAACAAATAAATACCTCTGACAAACAAGGATGTTGATGCATGCTTCTCACTATATTCATCATCATCAGGTCATTTTAGTCTCCACTACAGGAGCACGATCCTCTCTCGTCCGTGCCAGACAGAAGGAGGATTTGGCCTACACTCCCCACGCTGGCCAGACGGGTTGGGGAGGCTCTCACTATATTATGTCGTTTTAAAATGTTGCAAACGTTTGTTGTATATTCTGTCTCTATTATATTTACTGTTTCAATGTAGTTGGCAGATGTATAAACGAAAAAAAACAATAACAAACTAACACAGGTTCGCTGGCGGATAAATACGACAGAGGCGATTCGGGCCCGAAAATATTTGTCGGCGAAAACAAACTGGGGCGGAAATTGCCGAAAATATATCAGGTACCTATTCTATTTTAACCTAAAATAGAATACCTGATATACTTTCGGCAATTTATTAACCCCTCGCGTGCCACGATCCCATGGTGGGTACAGCGTTAGTCCAGCGTTGAAATTCGCGGCGTGCGAAAGGTTAATAGTCTCTCAACTGAAAAAGGGAATGTGGTAGATCTATGTATGGCAGTGGTATTGTTTTTTGGTAACTTTATAGTTGGACTTGTTAGTTTTTGTGTTTTTACAATGAATAGGGTTACCAGAAAATCATAAAGTATGTGCTGCGTTGGTAACAAGAGCGCATAAATGTAATATTTAGTATTACAAGTTACAAGTCTTTATTATAAACTTGTAACATCTTACTGTGTGCTTGTTCGATACCCAAATGGAGAAAAAAATGTTGATGATAAATACAGGATACGATTTTATTCAAAAAAAATCTGCAAGAGTTAGGGTTGACCACATTTAGTGACTTGGGTTGTTCTGTCCTTTTCCAGCGAGAAAAGAGAGGTGCTTCGCATTGCTAACGAGCTACAGCTTATCTGTTATATTCCTCGCTGTAACAGGAGTTAATGATTGTCAGGAAAATAATATATAATCAAATAATGTGATTCTCTACTGATGTTGTTCGACCCTAATGTTTTTAACGGCCGAATGAATATTGAGTTTTTCAATTTGGAAGTTTGACTATAAGCACAGTATAAATAATAATAGACCTGCCGCTCTCTCGTGTTGACCTCACCTCCTCTCTGAGACGAATCTGGAACAGTTTGTATGATGTCGCACGCACACACGCTCATTCGCCCTCTGCACAGACGCCATTGTTTATGTAGTAGTAAATGACGCTACATTTGTATGGAGTGTCCGGGGTGTGCTTTGAGTAAAATGAAAATATTATTTTCGAATAAGTATGGTTTTGATGTTGTCATTGTAAGTTACATTTATTGCTCAATGTTTTAATGTCAATGGTATAATATCAATGTGTTTCTAGAAGACTTGTTTGGATTTTTATCAATTTTGTACTACGAAAGTATTTAGTGTAAGTTGACTTGTCCTGTTTAACTTAAGTTTACGTTACCAGACGGAATTGCAAGTGTATTTCATTACAATCATACGATTTTTCTATTGCATTCGCATTAAATCAAATTTAATTAAAAATAAATAAGCCATAATATAAAGTACAGTGTAAATTATTCATAACGCGCATAGAAGATAGCAAATAAAACTTTATTTCTTCATCCTATTTTAAGCTATCATATCGAAAAATATCATCTGCATATTTTTTGTAGCACATTTTTTTACAGCTTTTTTTATTGTACTTTGTTTTACTTTTATTTAAAGTATTAATCGGAATGAATCTTGACTGTATTTAATTCAAGTTTTGTTCCCCCGAATTGTAACAATTTAAGCGAAAAAAAAATATGTTTTATAAATAAATATTCCTGAATGAATTACACAGTGCCATTTAGTCCCAAACTAAGCAAAGCTTGTACTATGTATAGCTTCTAGATAACTGATATACTTAAATATACTTTTTTTTTCTAAATACATATATATATAATGCATAGAAAACACCCAGATCAACACAAACAAAATGTTCATGCACACAAATATTTGTCTTGTGCGGAGATCGAACCCGCGACCCCGGAGTCTAAGGTGGACATCGATAGCCATTCGACCACCGGGCTCGTGAATTTGATAAACATTGCGCCGCTGTTAATGATTTATTGATAATCTAGCAATTATTATTCTATACCTTAAAGATAATACAAATTTGATGAGTCACTAAGAAATAAAAAAAGGAAATTAGTAAATTATCGTTAAGATTACGCATCAATGTCTCTAGAAAGATCTATCTGTATGTTGCTTAGTCAACGGATATGATGTAAGTCGGAGTCAATAGGAATGGGTTTTGTTATCTACTGGCGGGGCGAGCATACCTTGTAAATAAATAAATAAATATTTCTGGACAATTTACATAGCGCCATCTAGTCCCAAATTAAGCGCTAGCTTGTGCTATGGGTACTGGATAACTGATATTATACTTAAATACATTTTTTTTAAATACATACATATAATACATAGAAAACACCCAGACCTAGACAAACAGACACGTTATGCATACAAATATTTGTCTTCTACGGGGATCGAACCCGCAACCTCGGAGTCAAAGTGGCCATTGCTAACCATTCGACCACCGAGGTCGTTATAACACTTCTGATGGCTTAAGTTATTCAGGGAAGATGTCGGCCCTCCGCTAACTCGGTTGTCAGAGAAGAAGGCGTTTTACAAGTACAATGCTGCCTTGACGAAAGGATGAAAACGCATTCTTCATGACAATTAATTACTGGGCAGGGAGGCGGATGTAGACTGTTTTATTTATTATGGACTGTTATCAATAAAAATAATTTAAAACTGTTGTGATTGTTTTATTGAAATCAAACACTTTGTAAGAGTAGCACGCCATAGTATTTTTTAATATCCCATAATCGTGGTATTACGTATTAACACGGGATAAGTACTTAATAGTACTAACGTAGTACTCGTGTGTTAGAAACTTGCTTTTTCTATCGCCATTAGGACGAAATACGCACTGGGATAAAAATCGACCAAGTATAAGTCATTCGGACGAGGTGAAGAAACTCGTTTATTTTTTTTTATACTACGTTGGGTGGTAGACAAGCATACAGCCCGCCTGATGTGAAGCGGTTACCGAAACCTTATTAACGCTCGCAACATAAAATATCGCTAGCGCGCCGCCACCCCCGCTGCCATCGCAGCATCTCCTTCCTTTCTGGTGACCTCACTCACTCGCAGGAACACAACAACCCTCAAGGGAATTGTTATTTGGCTGCGGTATTCTGTGAGGTGGAGGTACATTCCCCAGTCGGGTAGCTTACAATTACGCTCCCTACCTCTCTTTTCGCCAGAGCTTCGTTTGTCAATCAGAAGGGTGCACCGCGTGCAGGTGAAGTTGGCTTTGGTTCAAAGATGCTGATGAACCACTTACATCCCCAAAATACTTATTAGGTTTCATGTCATTCATATTACCACATTTTTTTATATTAGAGGCTGGCAAACGAGCATGTCGATCACCTGATGGAATCATCACCGCCCATGGAGATCAGCAACACCAAGGGGTCACCTATCCGTTGTCAGCCTATACTACTGCCTTTCTTTCTGGTGACTTCACTCGCAACACAACAACCCTCAAGCGAATTTTTATTTGACTGCGGTGTTCTGTGAGGTGGAGGTAGTTCCCCAGTCGGGCAGCTTAAAAAATACATTATAACCCCTCTTTTCGCCAGTGCCTCGTTTTTCAGTGAGCAGGGTGCACCACATGCAGGCGATGCAGGCTTTGGTTCAAAGATGAACTTCTTACACCCCACAAAATTTTGACATCTTTTAATTACTTATTTCCTATAAGTAAGTATATCTTATATCGTGATACGAGTAGTAGGTACATGTCAAGGAACGCCACTGATTCAATATTTTCATAGAAATACATAGAAAACACCCAGACCAAGACAAACAGACACGTTCATGCATACATACAAATATTTGTCTTCTACGGGGATCGAACCCGCAACCTCGGAGTCAATGGTCATTGCTAACCATTCGACCACCGAGGTAGTTATAACACTTCTGATGGCTTAAGTTATTCAGGGAAGATGTCGGCCCTCCGCTAACTCTGTTGTCAGAGAAGGCGTTTTTCATGTACAGTGCTGCCTT
Source organism: Hypsopygia costalis (assembly GCA_937001555.2). Classification (NCBI taxonomy): domain Eukaryota; kingdom Metazoa; phylum Arthropoda; class Insecta; order Lepidoptera; family Pyralidae; genus Hypsopygia; species Hypsopygia costalis. The sequence continues at coordinate 2,198,388 of OW443331.2, forward strand.
GACGAATAAGGCTGAAAACGCATTCATGACAATTTTCATATTGCAAATCTATAATATCAAGTAGAACGTGGGAAGATGGATAAATCAATACGTGTTTGCCTAGTTCGCCTGACAGGTTTCTCACGACAAAGAACACACTGTATAATGCTATCTAATTATATGTCTATAATATAATACATCAATTATAGTGCATACAAAACGTACAAAGCTTAACCATGTATATTTTCTTCAAAGTTTAAGCAAAAAAAAAAAAAAATATTGTAAGGATGTTCGTGGTCAACCATAAAGTTAATCTAGATACCTAAAGTTACTTTATGTGGCCAACTGTATAACCAATGCAGTGACAACATTGTAGATTCATAGATTCATAATTTATCATAAAAAAAATTGTGGGTATACCTATATGGATTCTTTACATCCAGCGCTAGTCGAAACTGTGTTACGGCAAGGTAAATGTTATTAGAAAAACCTCAAACCACAGTCAAACCTCACTGTGGTTTGACTCATCATTTAATTATATACCATAGATGAGCTTTGATGAGGAACCTGGATGTCCTTGTTGCACGTGTTAGTCTTAATCGAACACACAAGTTAAGCAACATCGACCGTAGCCTGTCCATGGATGGGTTTATTTATTTCGAGTTCCTCCATGCTTCGGAGGGCATGTTAAGCCGTCTGTCCTGTGACTGTAGTTATTCGTTGAATGTCGTTAAGCTAAGTCAGTGGCCTTTAGACGGCTTACAAATATTAGCCTTCGCCAACCCGCAGTTCGGTAGCGTGGTCGAGTATGCTCTAAACCTCTTCGAATGAGAGGAGACCCATATGCCAACGATGGCATCAAAAATATAAAATTACCTTTTTTGGGGGAAAAATACCACGTTAACTGCACAGTGCACACTCAATTCGTTAAATTTTTCGACCAATCACAATCATAGCATCGGGGGGAAATTTTTCTATTGGTCATCGTTCAGGAATATTCCAGAAAATCCTATGCTAGAAAATACTACAATGTTGCCATTTTATTCAAATATTACAGTTGTTGTACAATTTTTTGAGGTGACATAATATGTTGTTAAGAATAGTTTGTATTACCCCATGCATGTTCATACATGACATGAACATGACACTGACAGTAATTTTAATTGGAGAAATCGTTTGCCGTAAATTGAAGTGCAAGAGCTCTAGTTTTGGAATTGACAAATTGTCATGGTTTCACCTACAATGAAATAAAAAGAAATGTTCAGTAAATATGTATTTTTATTGCTATATTTAAAAAAGAAATGGAATTGATTTTGAAATTGTATGTAATAATAAGAACAAAGCTAAGTATTACAATGTATTAAACTATGTAAATGTTTAGCTAATGTAGCTTATTATTATATTAAATTATATTCACTGGTTATTAGCATTAGCAGCTACTAACCAATGAAGATATTTTCTTAATAAAGGTAAACAATATTATGTTGTATGTACCAAATAAAAGCTTTCTTTAGAGCAGTTTGACAAGAAGTCACCGAAAGAAAGACTGGAAATCGAAGAAAAAGCAAAAAATTGCTTCGAAATCGGATTAGGTTCATTCACAAACGTATGTAAACATGTCATGAAAATACAGAAATGAAATTATAGAAATAAGTAATTACTTTTTCTGAGGTTAGAGAAATAATCAGTCATAAATCGATTTATTGTGGCTGACTGAATGTGACTCCTACTTTACGGAAGTACTCGTCACAAAATGTAACAAAAACATCACAAAAAATATCATCAGAACGTCTAGCCCGACTGTAAAAGTACCTCCACTACATAGAATCTAGTTACAAACTAAGCAAGGCTTGTATTGCGGAGTTCTCGATTTTTTTGTATATACAAATACAGAGTTCATACGGTACTTACATAGCTTTGCTTAGTTTGGGATTAGATAGCTAGCAGTGTGTAATTTATCCAGGAATATTTATTTATTTATATCATACTTTCTATCGAGATACAATGTGATAATATTTTTTGTGCCTAAGTGTAAAAATGTCAAGTTGAGTTCAAATGCGGTGTGTAATTTTTGTACGGCTTTGATGTGTAAACACCGAACGGATCGTGTTATATAAACTTTGTAAATCAATGTCGCCATTTTAGTTCTTGTGAAGAATCCGTCAATCGTGCACGTTTTCCGAGTGTTTCTAATTTAAGTCTAGTACCTACGAATCAAAAAATTATACAATGTAAGTAGCCAATTATTCTTTTTTCCTTCATATTATACGAAGAAAATAAAAATTGTGCCTAAATCTAGGGATATAATGCGTTTTAACGATATCAATGTGCACATGTTACTTTATCGATGATTCACGAGTGTAATTTCCTTTATTGTTCATTTTTTATCTACAACTATTATATTACTTCTAATGATTTCATGCGGATTCCATTCCATTAGGTTTTGTGTTTTATATAAGTACTTTAATAAAATAGTAAATTTTGTTTCCATGTTTCAATAACGGTAAATTGTTGACGCATTGCTAATCTCACGTGGTAACTCCTTTGTCACCCCATTTGTTCACATAATTCCATTGAATCTATTGTATTTATCATAAACGATGATTATTATGAGAATATAATCAAGGTGAAAACTCCACGTGCAGCGTTCGAGAACGTTCTTATCGATTTTTCATAATGGCGGCGTAACGCCGCGCCTCGCTGCGGGCATGCACTGCACATTACTACGTACGACTTCTCGTGTTATCTCGATCATATGAATGTCCGTTAGCTCATGTGAGAACTATTTCAATATTTTTGAAAATGGCCGAATCTAGTTCAAATGGTTTGAGGAGTGAACATTGAGGTTAGGTCATTGTTTCCGGGCAGTGAACTCGTGCGTGGTCCCCTACGCAGTCTGATAATTCACGTGACGTCAAGATCATGACGGATTTAAATCAATTGTAGAATGACGCCAGAATGTTCATATAGTGCGTTGATGGTATATTTTATTTATTGGTAGTCACGTGCAAAAATGCGTGTAGAATTTGCGAAACAGATTGCTTGCACCTGTCAAGTACTAATGAAAATTGTTGTCAGTGGGTAGCTTTCGGGGCGTGTTTAAAATTACGATGCTGCAATATGGTTGTTAACTAGTCTACAATTGCGAGCACCCGATTTTAGTCTTTAGTTCCACCGGGAGTTTTGAACTACTTAATGTTTGTTTTATCATTTGTACATACTTTTTGTATTTTATCATTTGTATTGTACCTCATTTGTGTAGGATTTACTAATCATAAACCTAATTTTTCCCTCCTATAGTGATAGGTTCGATCCCCACACACAAAAGACATGTGCTTGAACTCTGTATTTGTATATACAAAAAAATCGTGAACTCCGCAATACAAGCTTTGCTTAGTTTGTAACTAGATGGCACTGTTATTTGTCCAGGAATATTTAAATCTATTGACACACATTTGTGTAAAAATCTCCCAAATCACCGAGTGTATGTTAAAAATGTTCCTTTGTAACTTACGATTTGTTCTTTTATTTGCAGATGGCGGCTAAAGCACCAGCAGTGGGTATTGATCTGGGCACCACATACTCGTGTGTCGGTGTGTTCCAGCATGGCAAGGTGGAGATCATCGCCAACGACCAGGGCAACAGGACCACACCCTCTTATGTGGCCTTCACAGATACCGAGCGTCTCATTGGAGATGCTGCCAAGAATCAGGTGGCGATGAACCCCAACAACACCATTTTTGGTAAGTTTATTACATACTAGTAGTTATTTGCGAGTGTCTGCGTTTAATAGGAAGGGAGTTGCTGCAATGACAGCAGGGGTGGAGACATGTGTTCCATACTTTGTGGCAAGTGCGCATTTATATGTGACAATGGTGACTGATTCACAGTAGGTAAAGCCCTATGCTTGGCTGCTGCCGATTGTTGTGTTGAAGAAAATTCAAGATTAATAATGTCTTACTAGGAATTCCTGTAACTTCCGAAGCTCCCAATAAAATGGATTGTTATACTGAAGATTTCCTTGATGAAAAAACAATCATACTCTTTAATTTCATTTATATTGTTTTATGTCTCTGTTGCCTACAATTCTCTTGCAATTCTTTTATATAAAAGTCTTTTCTCTGCATTCTGTTTCTGATTGGAAATGTTGCACAATATACTTGAAATATTTATTCAACAATACTTTGACACAAACCTTGAGTGGTTGAGTACAAAATTTATGCTAATTGTGTATCTGACATTGAACTTGGAACTGTACATGAGTGTTCTCACCAAATACCTTCAAAACTATATAGAAATATATCTACTATAACTAGGTTTCATTTTTTTATGTTTCTTGCCTTTATAATTATTATAATAATTTTATAGGATTAGGATCTTATAATAAGTTGTAAATGACTCATTGATGAATTCATTTGCTGATGAAATATATTCAGCACTTGGTTGCAAATGACTGGTGATTTTTTATATAGTCATAGTATTTTGATGAGTCACAATGAGAGAGTTGATGACTGAATCAGTAATCTTATAGTTGTAGTTCAAGGTTATTTGCAGGTTTATTTTCATGATGATAACCAATATACTAGACTAGAGTCTCTGAACATATTGAATGATAACAATAATCTGAGGACATCAAAATTATAGATGTATTTAAAGTGATTGAACTTTCTATTAACAATATTCTTTATTTGTTACAGATGCCAAACGTCTCATCGGTCGCAAGTTCGAGGATACCACTGTACAAGCAGACATGAAGCACTGGCCCTTCGAGGTAGTCAGTGATGGCGGCAAACCAAAGATTAAAGTACAATACAAAGGTGAAGACAAGACCTTCTTCCCAGAAGAAGTCAGCTCAATGGTGCTTACAAAAATGAAGGAAACAGCCGAGGCTTACCTCGGTAAAACTGTGCAGAATGCAGTCATTACAGTTCCAGCCTACTTCAATGATTCACAGAGGCAAGCCACAAAAGATGCGGGTACCATCTCTGGCTTAAATGTTCTCCGAATAATCAATGAACCGACTGCTGCTGCGATTGCGTACGGTCTTGACAAAAAGGGAGGTGGCGAACGTAACGTCCTTATCTTTGATCTTGGCGGCGGTACCTTCGATGTATCCATCCTGACCATCGAGGATGGTATCTTTGAAGTAAAATCTACCGCCGGCGACACGCATTTGGGAGGTGAAGACTTCGATAACCGCATGGTCAACCACTTTGTACAAGAATTTAAGAGAAAGTACAAGAAGGACCTTACCACCAACAAGAGAGCACTGAGAAGACTGAGAACAGCCTGTGAAAGAGCAAAGAGGACACTCTCCTCATCTACACAGGCTAGTATCGAAATTGACTCTCTGTATGAGGGTATAGACTTCTACACCTCGATCACCAGAGCCCGATTCGAGGAACTGAACGCCGATCTGTTCAGGTCTACAATGGAACCAGTAGAAAAGTCCCTCCGTGATGCTAAAATGGACAAGTCACAGATCCACGACATTGTACTTGTTGGTGGTTCCACACGTATCCCCAAAGTACAGAAACTCCTACAAGACTTTTTCAATGGAAAGGAGCTAAACAAGTCCATCAATCCCGACGAGGCCGTCGCGTACGGCGCGGCCGTCCAGGCCGCCATCCTGCACGGCGACAAGTCCGAGGAGGTGCAGGACCTGCTGCTGCTCGACGTCACGCCCCTGTCGCTGGGTATCGAGACCGCCGGCGGCGTCATGACCACGCTCATCAAGCGTAACACGACCATTCCCACCAAGCAAACTCAAACATTCACAACATACTCCGACAACCAACCCGGTGTGCTCATTCAAGTATTTGAAGGAGAGCGTGCCATGACTAAGGACAACAATCTCCTCGGAAAGTTTGAACTGACCGGTATCCCGCCTGCGCCGCGCGGAGTCCCCCAGATCGAGGTCACCTTCGATATCGACGCCAACGGTATCCTGAACGTGTCCGCCGTCGAGAAGTCCACCAACAAGGAGAACAAGATCACGATCACGAACGACAAGGGCCGCCTCTCGAAGGAGGAAATCGAGCGCATGGTCAACGAGGCCGAGAAGTACAGGAACGAGGACGATAAGCAGAAGGAGACCATCCAGTCCAAGAACGCGCTCGAGTCGTACTGCTTCAACATGAAGTCGACGATGGAGGACGAGAAGCTGAAGGACAAGATCAGCGACGCCGACAAGCAGACCATCCTCGACAAATGCAACGACACGATCAAATGGCTCGACTCTAACCAGCTGGCAGACAAAGAGGAGTATGAACACAAGCAGAAGGAGCTGGAAGGCATCTGCAACCCGATCATCACGAAGATGTACCAGGGCGCGGGCGGCGCGCCCGGGGGCATGCCCGGCGGCATGCCCGGCTTCCCCGGCGCCGCGCCCGGCGCCGGAGCCCCGCCCGGCGCCGGCGGCGCAGGCCCCACCATCGAGGAGGTCGACTAAACATTCCATTACTACGATGCCATCCTCGCTTAATCTCCGCTGATTATCATTGCGATGTTCAACTTAATTCGAATAAATAAATTAATTGAAAACTTATTTCTCGTCTTTTCACTTTATCGAAGTTTCATCCGACGAAAGCTAGAAAAAAGAACTTGATATGTTTTGTTGTAGGGTAGGGACTGGATATAGTTCATTCATCCATCCATATTAATAAATGCGAAAGTGTGTCTGTCTGAATCTATTTGAATGAAATTTGGCATTTACACAGATTACATCCTGGCGAAGAGTAGGCTGCCTTTTGGCGCGATATATGAGATGAGTCATACTGATATGACAACCTAGTATGACCACGAGGAAACGGGGGTTCAAACGGGCGGAACCTAGTACCTACATAAGTGAATAAAGGCACTTGTTCTCACGTTTGATGATACTGCAACTTATCAACCATATGCTAAACTAGCGTGGTATGAACCGAGAATGAATAAGCAAATTCAAATACAATGGAAAATATTGTATTATACACGTATTTAAGGTACGTACTATTTATGAGTGAGTAATATTGATAAGTAATGACGTGTGCGAGGCGACGGGATTTGCCACCTGTGAAGGTTGTTTGGTCGTCTGAGTGTTTCCTTATGTATCGTTATAATAGTGTACAGCTTAACAATATATCGTTGTTGTCAACTAATACCTGCTAGGTATGTAATTATGTATTTGAGATATTGCAAAAAAAAAGTTTTCCTGTAAAATTTCATATGAAAGTAAATTTTTAAAACTATTTAGGTTTCATGGCACCAATGTAACACGTAATGTCAATATGATAATAAATTGTAACAACTTATTGCTATATTTTTATTTTAAAGTATTTTTTGCACAAGCACATTTTAAATTTTCAATAATTGACATTCACATTTTTTGGTTTTGAATAAAAATATATTTATTTCATATTTTTACTATTGATAAACATAAAGAAGAAGTTTTTATCGGACTTCAATTTAAGACAATTATATAAAAATGGATGGTAGTCACGGTCTATGAACGGTTTTAGTTCATGCAATTGATTGAACTTAGATTGAGTTATTCCTAATGGCTCTTAAACAAAGGTTCGATATACTCTTGAGGAATATTGATTGTGCATAATTTTGTGGATGGCGAAGTTTAAACCACACTTCACCTGTAGACTTATATAAAAATGCTCTGACATCATTTACCGTAGGATCACCCTTTCTTTTACCGGGTCTAAACGACTGATAATTTGTGGTTAAGTGTTCGTAATCCTTAAAAAAATCAAAATGAGCTACTCTTATATAATAAGGCTGTTTAGGCCGCACTTGATGCATTCTTGTGACGTAATCCTAAGGTGCATAAATAGGAGATTTTATATAATGTTCGAAGTGGAGCTCCATCATGGTGTGCCCTTTTTCTAATGTTATTTGTTCCACTTCAACTTTAAAAAATAAGCATAATTACTTAATGCACTCGCCAAAACCTTATTTCTATTTTGGTAGTTACATCCGTTGCTAATTATGGTAGGTAATGTGTTCATAAGCACTACAAGTAGTTTTAAGGTAATCTCATTTTAGACATTTCAACCCCATCGCACCCCAATAAGAGAGATGATGGTCACGTTAGCCACGTTGAATTTTAAAATCGTTGTTGTTTTCGTAATCAACGACCCGATAAACCATAAAAACAATACCCAAGACGATTTTCAGACTTTTGGGACCCATTTTCCCTTTTAGGGGTTGAATTTCGAAAAATCCTGAAACACTTGTTTAGTCAATTATCTATAAAGTGCTCGTGTAAAATTTAGGATCATCATCATCATCAGGTCATTTTAGACTCCACTACAGGAGCACGACCCTCTCGTCCGTCCCAGACAGACTGAGGGTTTGGCCAAACACTTGAAAAATCCTTTTAAGTAATTTCTTGTCCACTATGTAATATTTTCAAATGCCATTTTCGTAATTGACGTCCCAGAAAACCATAGAATCAACACTCATTTGATATTATGACATTTCAACCCCATCACAACCCCACAATACCCTTGACGATTTTCAGACTTTTTAACCCCATTTCACCCCTTTAGGGGTTGAATAATGAAAAATTCTGAAACACGTGTTTACTCATTTATCTATAGAAGTACTCTCGAGTAAAGTTTCGGATAAAATAGTCCAACTAATCTCGTTTCCCCATACAAACTTTGGACCCCCGTTTCACCCCCTTAGGGGATCAATTTTGAAAAATCCTTTCTTAGTGTACCCCTAGACGTCATAAGGAACCTACGTGCCAAATTTAGAATCTCTAGACCCAGCGGTTTGGGCTGCGCGTTGATATACTTATCAGTCAGTCAGGACTTTGAATTTTATATAAATAGATAATAAATATTTCTGGACAATTTACACAGCGCCATCTAGTGCCAAATTAAGCGCAAAGCTTGTGTTATGGGTACTAGACAACTGATAAATGTACTTATATACATTTTTTTTAAATATGTACATATACTTAATACATAGAGAAAACACCCAGACCAAGACAAACAGACATGTTCATGCACACAAATGTTTGTCTTGTGCGGGAATCGAACCCGCGACCTCGGAGTCAAAGTGGCCATTGCTAACCATTCGACCACCGAGCTCTTTATATATATATATATATATATATAACCCTATAATATACATAAAAGCTTTGCTTTCGCACACCAGGGGTCCTACCGCCTAAGCTGAAGCCGATTCCCAACGAATAATTTGATCCTAAAAATAGGACTTCTGTTACGACGAATATCTTCAGCTTAGACGGTAGAGCTCTGTTTCGACCAGCCAAGTTAAACACAATTTCCAGTAACCTAAGCTGAACTTTCGCAACTGAAAAGTGCGATGGGAAGCAAAGGCTCCCACAGCTTATAATCAGTGTAGAAAGATATTTACCATCAAACATCAAACATATACAGAAATACAATTTTTCTATCTGCAATCGTATTACAACCTACGCTTTTATATTTCCATTTGCTTAAATTTAGCAACGCGTCTAAAATAGTATAGGAAACGTTAGCAACTGCACGAGAACGTCCGCTATCTGGTGTAGTGACCTCCATACGTACCGCAGTGATAAATGGAGCACTAAATAGCTTCTCACGTATACATATTATACACATTGAATATGATGGTATAGCAACTTTACAAACAAAAAAACAAATGAACGGTTAAATTGTTACAAGGCAATTTGATCTAGACTACTTTGCGTACTTTCGCTACCAATTAGTTCATACAAAGTACTGCCGGTCGACACCCACCCACTACTGTTAGTACATGTGACTGCCGTGGCGGCTTTTCGTCTCTGCTACTCTCAACCATCTGAAACAGAAGAAATGTGAGACTGCCGTGGTCGTCTCTGCGACACGTGTTTCCCTACTGCGCGATTAATCTTCAGGCCATCTGTAGATAGATGTTGATGGTTAGAAAAAAAGCCTTAAGTATATATTAAAGCTGAAGAGTGTTTGTTTGTTTGTTTGAATGCGCTAATCTGGAACTACTCGTTCGAATTGACAAAAAAAAAATGTGTTGGATAGCCTATATTTCAAGAAGGCTTCCGTTGCGTGCGTAAACGGTAGAAGATACGCAAAAATCATGTATGATGGAATTGTTCCTCTTTCAAAGTTCTAAAACAAAGTCCGCAACAGCATATGTCTATCTTTTAAGATTGACTCACTAAGTCTTCGATCAAGTATAACACTAAGTATAACCTTTTTTTATGGTAATCAAATTTGTTTGCAATTAATGCATTATTTGCAAACAAATTTTAAAGCAGGTATAAAATTAGTACGTACGGTTATGTTAAGTAGGTACTTGATTTCCTATGGTCTTACCGATAACTGATATTCACGCGGAGGAAGTCGCGGACAACAGCTAGTTAAAATAATATAATTGTATAATTAAAGATTTTTTAATTAAAAGAGAAATTAATAATTCACTAGCATTGACGTGAAACATCGATCCTAGTGCGTCAGTGTAAATCTGCTTCGGAGAAAAAGAGTGACAAAGCGAAAAACAATTCTCAACTCGTATCTTTATTTCGTAAGTAGTAATGAAACATGCATATATTATAGTCAGCAGATACACTACAGTATAATGTGTATATCTATTTGAAATGATCACGTGAAGTTTCAAGACCTTTGTTTTTTGATCCAACCAGAAAAAAAAACAAAGTGTGACAGAATGGTGCAAGATAGCGGTCATAAAATATTTATATGAAAAAAAATATTCATTGTCTGTAAATTCGGTTTACGGACGATAATTTTACGTGAAAACGTCATAAGAAAGCTTCGGCCTATATAGTGGAAGAGAGATACATGCGTCTCAAGCCGAACGCTTAGGCCGATCGTGTCTATCGCTTGCACGTTCGGCTCAGGTGGAACGTGACAATGAGTCATGGTTTTTCGTGATTCGATTTATATGACGTTATTACGTCAAAAATTTAATCTTATGTGATCGGGTAACATGGATTCTAACGATGAAACACTCGTTTAGGAGTTACAATGACACGCATCTGGGAAACAGCTTGTAGACCGTAACCAATGATGTTTTATTGACCGTGTCACTTCCAGTCATGGTACGAACACACCAGGTATGTTCTTCCCGTGACAGATAGCGATATTGCCAAGCCTACGACACACGAATGTGGTTTCTAATTCCAACAAAATTCAGATGATGTAGTCGTTAACTCTTATTCTTTCCACTGCTGGGATACGAGCCTCCTCTCAAACGAACCGATGTTACGAACCGATGTTACGACCTGATATTATGATGAAATCATAAGGTATCATAATATCAGGTCATTTTAGTCTCCACTGCAAGAGCACGACCCTCTCTCGACTGTCCCAGACAGAAGGAGGATTTGGCCTACACTCCCCACGCTGGCCAAACGGGTTGGAGAGGCCTGATCGATGTTTGATAATGTATTTCCCTTAGTCGCCTTGTACGACATCCATGGGAAGAGATGGAGTGATTCTATTCTAGTCTGCCGGAAACCACACGGCTAAAATAATATAGTAACTGATATTTGTAGAGGTCGACGAAAAACGAAGAGAACGACGAACGAACGAACGAAAAATTATACGAATTAATGTGGAAATTACGAATTTGGAATTTCCACATTAACCCGTATAAAATGTGTATAATATAGAAAGAGCATGATGAGCGAAACAACTATTTCAGTAAATTTTTACATACCACTAAAGTGACAAACAGAAATACGGTCCACCTGATGGTAAGTTGTTACCAACAAACAAAAGCTTTTATTCGTTCGTATTTGTTCCACGGTGAACGTGAATTTCATTTTCAAAAATATGTCCGGCTTTTAGGGCCAATAGTCCGGCAAAATGTCGAGCCGACCTGGTAACCCTAACTGGGGAAAATACTGCGTTCGCTTGGTATGACTGTCTAGTGTTATCTTCCGGTATAGTCCATCATAATCACAATACAGTGGATTTGACTCATGTTCTAGAATTTGTTTGAGCTGTGTGATAACATGTGATATGATAACTTATCAAAAATACATTAACCTTCGTCATATCAGCGGTTGTATCTAAAATAGTTTGTAGCTACGTACTACGAGTGTTATTGATGTCTATTCACGCAAGCAGTCAGCCTATGGACGCTTACGACATTGGTCTTCCGAGACATGATTCACGTGTCCCTTCCGGTCCATCTGGTCAACATCCCAAAATCGTCAACTTCCCATTTGGTATATTTCCCAAAACACCACCTCCCAAATGGTCAACTTCTCAGAAAGGTGACCGATAGTTTCCCGGATGGTCAACTTTTATTTCCCAAAAAGTCAACTTTAAATTGAATGTTTAAAAGTACATATAGAAAAACTCAACATCAACTTGTATACATATATAAAACAGAATCAACATCAATACGAGAGAGCGACAGGAAGTGGTCATACTGTACTTCGTACAGTATGACCACTTCCTGTCGCTCTCTCGTATTGACCTCACCTCCCATCTGAGACGAATCTGGAACAGTTTACATAGCGCCGTACGCACACACGGTCATTCACGCTCTGCACAGTGCACAGACGCCATTGTTTACGTAGTAGTGAATGACGTGACATTTGTATGGAACGGCCGGGGAGTGGTAATAGTTAATGACGCGACATTTGTAGGATTCTTATGGAGTGGCCGGGGTGTGTTGGTGACGCTTGGTGATGTGGACTTTGGATGTTAGTGAAATTGTGACAATCACGCGCAAACGGTTGAATGTACAGACTTTACATATGGATATAAACATGCTTTTTATCCCAGTACAACTAATTACATAATACTGTGTTTGGGGTGTAAGTAGCTCATCATCATCTTTGAGCCAAAACCAACCTCATCTGCACGTGGTGCACCCTGCTGACTGACTAACGAGGCTCTAGCGAAAGAGAGGTAGGGTGAGCGTAAGTGTATGCTGCCCGATAGGGGAAGTACCTGCCTCCATCCCACAGACCGCAGCCAAATAACATCCCTTGAGGGTTCTTGTGTTCTTGAGAGTGAGTGAGGCCATCAAGAAGGAAGGAGTGGCGCGCGAGCGATATTTCATATTGCGAGCGTTTATATGACTGCGTTAACCGTTTCACATCGGGCGGGCCGTATGTTTATCTGCAACCCGACATAGTATGAACAAAAAGTGTGGAGTAATCGTATTTTTTTAATTAATGTTGGCTGTACGCGTGGACTTCCGTTTATGTAATTATATCGTGGTAATATTATCCCACTGTTGGCAATAGTTGGCATCACCTATCATCTACACCAAAGGTTCTCAAACTTTGCCCTCTACGACTTGCCTGTCTGTACATCGTAGTACTATTTATTATACGACGAGCTCGGTGGTCCACTTTGACTCCGAGGTCGCGGTATTCGATTCCGGCATAACACAAATATTTGTGTGCATGAACATGTCTGTTTGTCTTCGTCTGGGTGTTTTCAATGTATATGTATTTAAAAAAAAAAAGTATTATTAAATATCAGTTACCTAGTACCCATACAAGCTTTGCTTAGTTTGGGACTAGATGGCAGTGTGTAATTTATCCAGGAATATTTATTTCTTATACTGTGCTATAATTGTATACTTAATAGTAAGTACCTACTTCTGCGTTCTCGACAAATTAACATTAATGCTGAGGTGAACTTTATCTGGCAGCACTAGTAATAAATTTGTTGACACTGTTTTATTTTTAGTCTTTTGTAATAAAACCCTTGTTGAAAGAGTAATTTGTGTCAATGTCAGTCAATGGGGCGTAAAACGTCACACATTCTGTCAAATTGGGTCCCACGTAGCACTGGCTGTCGCGTGACTAGGCGATCGTCGATAACATCTTACTTTGGAAGTGTAACGCTTTGCGTGCTGTTAATCGTACCAACCGTCAGTAATCTACTTTACTGTGAAGACCTCTGATCTGTGTATTACTCCTCACTGAATACCAGATAGTGGGGAGTTACGCAGCTGGAAACCTCGGGGAATGGCTGACAAGCCCATAATTTGCCAGTCATGGATCCGGATTCGAGGTGGCTATAAAGTCACATAAGTGCGTGTAATCACTAAGGTATGCATGTTTAGCTACAGAGGTTGAGTATGTCCGTCTGCCTTGTCATAATTGTCGGCCGAGCGTTCTAGTTCATAGCTCACGGGGCTCGGAGCAGCTTTCAGCGCAGCCGGCTTACCCGAGGCTGGCTGAGCAGCTCGGGTACTTGCCTGCTTAGCAAGAGGACAATGGGTGATCGCTTTCGTCGGCGTGTTCACCCTACCGTAAGCCAGGCGTAGGTCTCCAGACGTCGGGAAGTGACCGTGCCTTACAGCTCCAGTACTTGTCATGGATCAGGCAGCCAGTTATCTGGCGCCTAAGTGTGGGTACAATTACATTAGGCGCATCAGGAAGTGAGCGAGTGCCCCATTTTAGGGGAGCGCGCCTTACAGCTCTGGTATCCATCATGGAGATTAGGGAGTGGTAATAGGTCCCGGATGCTTAGGAAACCGATCGTCGGTCCCCACGAGATTCTGGACTTAAGTATTTTACCAAAGTAGTCCACTTGCAGGAGAAAGGGGAGTAAGCCTGCTACCAATCCGATTGAGTGGTTGGTTTACTGGGCGCGATAGCAGGGCTGGTCTTCTTACCTGGGGGGCTAGCCAAATGGTAATTTGCGAAGTACAAAAGCGTAGCGATCGCTAATTTGAACTGTGGAAAATGTTTAAAATATTCATTTTGACAAATGTCACGTGATCTATCTAACGTTCGTTACGCGACGAATTACACTTGGCTAGGGGGCCGATGGTTTACTGGGTGAGAAACTCGCAATCCTGTGATATAACCGTAAGGTTGGTGCACGGGGGCACAGGGGAGAATTGGCTGTAGTCATAGGGTTGTTGACCTGTGTGTAATATATCTTTGCGTGGATCTATTGCCATAGAATTCCAAAGTCGATATCGACGGAAAAAATAAAACATGACTTAAATGTTTAGAAACCTTTGGTGTATGGCTATCGTGTTTCATACTCAGCCTTGCGCTGACCTACGTTTTTGCTAGTTATAATATGCAACTTCATACGTTCTTGCTGGTAATATAATATGAAAACACTTTACCGTCTTCGTTTCTAGCGCTTCAGCTATAGGGACACCTAGCGAAAGGATTAGAAAGATCAGTAGATTATATGGGAGGAGGAAGGTCAACCTGCTATGTAACAAACCAATCTGTATGTACAGACATGTACAGACTTACAACTATACATTAAAATTTAATTAATCGCCGGAACTGGCACTTAAATTCACTTTCACATTCAAGATAGTGTGACGAAAGTGAATCTAAGCTCTGCGGATTTAGAGCAGTAATGATTTAGATACATGTTCTTATATTTATATATGACGAGCTCGGTGGCGTAGCGGTCAATGACGGGCTTCGACACCAACGCTCGTGGGTTCGATTCCCACACGGGACAAACATTTGTGTGCATGAACATGTCTGTTTGTCTTGGTCTGAGTGTTTTCTATGTATCATAAGTATGTATTTACAAAAAAAAATGTATTTACGTATGTTTATCAGTTGTCTAGTACCCATAACACAAGCTTCGCTTACTTTGGGGCTGGATGGCGCTGTGTAATTTGTTTGACAATATTTATTTATTATTTATTTTATTTTATTATTATTTATTTAATTTGTATGACGTTTCTAAGTGCTTTATAAAGTCCAAGGAATAGAGATATTTTGATTTGATTTGATTTGAATAAATCCCTGAGGTAGAGAAGAAAACTCGTTGTACAATCAGACTCTTTTTGCCATCTATGTATAACCAGTTCATTAGAAGCTTTACGACGAGTTCAAACACCATAGCTTTGCTGTAAGTTGGTGAGGTTGGGTGTCCTTCAGATTCTAGGTTCATATGCAGCATAAGGCCAGTCGACCATGTTTTTCTTCCATTTCTGAATTGATCAGGTCTTTGAAAGGTGCTTATACCTATTACTTAAGAATCTACCAAAGAGCTGGATAGTCTTCAAACAGATTTTCTATATAGGTATGTATAAAAAAAAACCGGACAAGTGCGAGTCGGACTCGCTCACCGAGGGTTCCGTAGGTACGTAGTATCATTATTAAATTTGATATTTTTCATTATAAATAAGAAATAATGCGTCGAAAAAAATAAATAAAATATATTTTGGAATGTGTACATCAAGCCCTTTCATATGATACCCCATTTGAACTAGTAGTTTCAATTTGAAATTTCGACACCCTATAAAAAATATAGACCCCCTATTTTTTAAGATCTATTTACAAATGTATAGTTTTGTGATTTATTCCTGTACTTGTAGTCTATAACGATGTTACTTGCCAAATTTCATAGTTCTAGGTCAACGGGAAGTACCCTATAATATAAGGTTTTGATTCCCTTGAGTGTGTCGAAATATGCGTTTTTTGCTGAATAAACGGCCGTAACTTTTTTCTACGTAAACTTAGCAGTTTGATTTTTTTACAACTTCATGGGACCGTAGACCTGAGTATACAGTTCAAATTTCAGCTTGATAGCTCCACGCATTCTCGACATAGAAATTCTTGACAGACAGACAGACAGACAGACAGACGGACAACAAAGTGATCTTATAAGGGTTCCGTTTTTCCTTTTGAGGTACGGAACCCTAAAAACAACTAGGTACCTAAATAGTTTACTTACATTGTTTCGCTTATAAAGCCCTTTCATTTGATAGCTAAATCACAGGGTTTTAATGTGTAAATTATAGATCGCCATTTTGGGGCGGTCAGGATATCGCGACATTTAGGTAATCGTGTATTTTCACGGGAAACAAACGAGTGTGACAAAATCCAGCTCCATTGACACTGGGTGGCTGAAGTGGGTCAAATTTAACTTTATATTTAAATTTGGGGTGTAAGTGGTTTATCAACATCTTTGAACTAAGGCCAACCTCACCTGCACCCTGCTGACTGACAAACGAGGTTCTGGCGAAAAGAGAGGTGGGGCATAGCATATTTTTTAAGCTGCTAGACTGGGGAAGTACCTACCTACACCTCACAGAATACCACAGCCAAATATCAATTCCCTTGAGGGTTGTTGATGTTGTGTTCCTGCGAGTAAGTGAGGTCACCAGAAAGAAAGAAAGGAAGGAGTATTCTGGAGGCTGGCAACGGATCGGCGACCCTTTGGCGTTGCTGACGTCCATGGGCGGTGGTTCCACGGGTGCCACCCACACTGCTTGTTATAGGCATGTGATAGGGGGGCACCCTATCACATAAAAAAAAACTTGCAAGATTTGTTTATCGACACTGTGGTGTAACTAAATAAAAGCTTATAAAAAATAACATGAAATGAACAAATATGTTTTTCGATATTTTATTTCGACATTGCAAACAGCAATTTAACACAACAGAAACTTTCGAATCATTTTATTGTACGCAATTTTGTGCTAATACAAAACAACGGGACATTCGAATAGGTCCTACATTATTATCACGAATAAATATAGAGGTACAGTTAATTTTTATACATTTAACCATCTCTCGTCAGCAAGCAGCCGCTAGATGTAGCAGTTTACGCTAACTCTAATATTTACATTACAAGTACAAAATCAGTGGGTACAATACTATATTACACTCGGCTACACTAGAAACTCCACACACTTAACAACAATTTGTTAGGGTGAAGCCAAACGAGCGTTATTTTGTGAGTTCTGAGTCTAGTAATTCATGTCGGTTTCATACAAATCGCCTCATTTTGCGTCGTTTACCAGGATTACCTGCCCCCTTACCACCATCTCATATTGCGACTCAATAATTGAATAGATTGCTTATTCATAGCAATGAATAAGCGACTCTATTGCATTTGAAATAGAGTCGCTTATTCATTGGTATAAATAAGGAATCTATTCAGTTATTGAGTCGCAATAAGAGATGGTGGTAAGGGGGCAGATGGTCGCAACTATGGATGATGACAATGGAATTTTAAGTAGACCAAATCGCTCAGTCCTGGGTGTCAGAAATCACCCGCCGTTTAAAAAAGCCTCACAGCACATATGATTTCCAATCTGCAAACTGCAAAGAAGTGGCTGCTGCGTGAAATTTCGATGACCTTTTTTTAGGACGTCAATTGTTTCTACGTCGACATTCGTCCTTAGTCGTATCCTGGCGAGATTTTGTTTAGAGCCAACTCAAAACTTGAGTAGAATCGGCGACAAGTCGCCAATTGAATTTTTTGTCGCCACTACAGGGTCTCATGTAGCCCAATCGGCGAAAACCCTGGTTGTCACTGTACATTTATATGAAAACGACGTGAATTACGCGACTTACAACTCACACAATTACGCTCGTTTGGCCTCACCCTTACTTATTTAATGTTACAAGTTAGAACCTATTTTAATCGCTCTGAATTTAGGTGAAAATATTTTTTTTTTGCTAGAAGATGCTCCATTCTGAGACTATATATAGGCAGTATCATGATGCATTCGGCATGTAGCGAACTGATCTTACATGAGGGTCAACTTTTACTATAGTCATGACATCAAAATTGTAGAAAAAAATTGTCTTGACAATACAAAAGTGATTACAGAATGATTTAAACAAAGTTGAATAATGTCCTGAACATTTTTGTTGCATATAAAATATCACTTTACATCATATTATAATATACATACATTACTTAAAAATAAAACTAGATATAAAAAAAAATACAAAATAAATAATATAGATACAAAAGTAAGCTGATGGAATAATTTGCAAACCAATTTTTTTAGACACTAGTAGAAGTTGTCTATGTTGATCAGTATCATTACTTTTCGGTTTGATCTTTTTTATACACCATGTTCAACACCAAATTTTTGTTTTATCTTCAGATACTCTTATATCTCTCCTATAAGTAGGTCTAAGTACTAAGTGGTTGTTGTTGATAAGTGTGTTTAGTCTACTATATCTCCTTCGAGATCCCTGGTTCAGTAAGGCCTGGCCAAAGCCACATTTCATTCATTCTTACTATGTATTTGCCTACTAGGTATGTACTTCATTTACGCATCTTAGGTACTAAAATATTGCCTGCCAGCTCGGCATGTCTAAGAACCAAAACCCTGTGCAACCAATCAGTAATGGCAGACGGAGGAAGAAAGTCCTAAAGTGGAAGTCGGACGAGGAGACGAAGCGTTGTGCTCTCCGTCTCTAGCTGGACCGAAGACCTCAAGGAAATGGGCGTAAGTAGCTGAATGCGGGAAGCGAAGAATCGCATATGGTGGAAGGCATTAGGGAAGGACTATATCCAGCATTGGATAGATACAGGCTGATGATGATGATGAAATAATTCGGTACAAGCTAAAATAGGGGCATGTATGTATGTCTGGGAGTGACGCGTCCCATGACACGCAAGAACTGTTTATGGAACTGCCAACTGCATAGAAACATCTGTTTGGAATTACGACTTATTATTACTAACCAAGTTTGGTTGCATCTCCTTATAAATGGTGACACGTAGAAGTTTTTGCACAAATAAACGACATTGGCTTGGAAGCAGTTCTTCCTGATCCCGATATGGCAGGCAGTTAGCAAGGTTCCCATCGCCGCACACATGAGCTATTTTTATAATATTCTTAGTTTATAAAATAACGATAACAACAATTGAGGAGCGTCAGAACAAAAACCGATAAATCACATTTTTGACATTTTCTTTTTTATGATGCCAATTGGTTGTTATTATACATATCTTGCTCTATGATTAATGTAACCTGAGGGGCAATTCTCGTAATTAAAATATAGTCAAAATTCAGTTCCGATCCAGTCTCGATCTCACAAATGTCACATTTGGTATTCTCGTAACACAATATGTAACTTCAAAATTAAATTTAAGCGGGATTATATCGAAATATGAGTGAAAATTAAACAAACTAAGGAATGTTACTTTGCCAACAACAAGAATTGATAATAATTAATTAATGAAATCAAGTATATAATTTTAGTCAATTCACAATTCAATCTCGATTCGGTCAACTTTCAATCTGCGTTCGTAGAAAAATTACGAGAATTGGCCTTCTGGTCGAAAACTGATAAATCCGCTCTAAATTCGTCCGCGAATTACCCGGATCTGAACATAAACCGATAATTACATCAATCCTACTAAACAACGATAGCGATCGGAAGAGATACCGATAAATCCCTAACATTTTTCATTGGTCACTCTGTTGATTCTGTCAAAAACCGATATATCTAATTTCGAGTTTCCTAAGACAAAACTATAAACAATTGCAGGATATATTAGTGTAAAGCGGTCTTATTTTGACGAGAATGCGTCATTAAAATTGCTTCCATTCCATATGGAGGCAATTCAAAAAACCGGCCAAGTGCGAGTCGGACTCGCACACGAAGATCACCTCTGTGATTGATTGATTGAAAGTCTTCAATCAATCAATCACAGTGTGAGATATGATAAGTGACTAGGTATTACAACTAATTCGATTACAAAATCTTTTCCTGCACATGACTCGTAGGTACACCTAGTAGGTACGAGTACGTTAGGTATCTGATTTATTATACCTACATATCATTGTGGTGGCAGAAAAAAATATTACATTGGATTCGAATGGACATGGTGGGCTGGCCACATCTGCCGAGTCAGCGATGGCAGATGGGGGAGGAAAGTCCTAGTGGAGGCCACGCATGGGGCGACGAAGCGTAGGGCTATCTCGATACGATAAGGTTGATCTCAAAAATGTGGCTGGTAGCGGTTGGATGCGGAAAGCGGAGCATCACATATGGTGGAAAGCATTGGGAAAGGCCTATATCCAGCAGTGGGTAGATACAGGCTGATAATGATGACGATGATGATGATCGGAAATTCCGTATAGCAATAAGGAAACTGGAAATCCAATTAACCGATATTTTCCTTAATATTTATCTATAAATAATAATTAACTTCGAGTCAATGCTTCAAGTCCGAAACTTGTGTATTCAACAGTATACATACCTAATTAACCTTGATACCGATAGGTATGCTATTTATCTCTTCAGGAATAAACTTAGTAAAATGTCATAAATTAATCTATTCTATGCATAATACTGGCAGGTACAGTATTATCGTAGTCTAAAACACAAACCTAGGTAGCCTTTTCGTCAAAATATCTCTATTAAGTAGACGTACATCTTTAGCAAACTATCAAAGAAGGTACCGTATGTTTGTGTAGCCAGGATTATCAACGGCGACCATCGAAAAGGTAACGCACAGTGAAATCCACGGCAGCCCCAAAAATACGGCTGCCTTGGAACTCGCAACGAATTTGATAACAAAAAATTAAAAGAACTAGCCTGTGCTCGTATATACTTCATTCTTGGTAAAATTGAACTATAGACGAAACAGAATTTATTGATGCAAAGTGGACTGGTCCTAGATAAAGTATAGTCAGCGTTATAAGTAGATGATCGATTTCGTTTCTTGAATAACAAGGTTTGTTTATTGGGTACCTTTGTATATACGAAACTTTGTAATTTATTTAAACATTATAAACTTGAGTTTGGAGTTGGAGTTGTATTTTTAAAGCGGACGATGATGATATTCCTGGCAACACGAATGAATAAACATCGGACGCGCAGCATGCGCCACCATAGCGGAATTAATTAATAAATTTTTCGAAATCCCGAATTGATATCGAAAAACCAAGGTATTTTTACTACTTTTTGATGCTTTACACGAATCCGAAGTCAGAATTTCTAAATTTTGAGTTTCATGGCAACGGACAGACAGAACGACCGGACGATTTCATAAGCTCAATAAATTTCGCTGAAAATAAAAACAAGATGTGCTTTCTTAACTGATATGAAATTCTAATTCTGCGTGCGACGACAGTGAACCAGACTCTTATAAATAATGTTGGGAATTTTATTAATACTCCACAAGTGTTGTCGCGTCTGACGTTGTGGAATCTGGCAAGGAATGGTGCAAGGTCTACCCTGGATCAGGTCCAGGAAGGTTATTTGCACACGGTTATAACTCAAAAAGAGCATTTTTTTTATCGTGGAGTATTAACTTCTGGGACCATCGATAAGAAGACTTCACTTGCTTTTTCATCGTTCAATTGAGGGCTACTTATAAAAAGTTCACCAGGTGTCGCTCCAACGAATGAGATATCTGCAAAGCCACAGTTGCCCGCATGATGAGTCTGGTATCAGCTCATTTTTCCGTGAACATGAATGTCGTCAACAGGTATGTGGGGAGTGCAACGGTCACATGACTGTTGCACTCGCCACTCACTCTTTGTTTTTTAAATACCTGTCACAGTCAATAATGTTACTATCCGGCTTTTTGGCATACGGGGGTCTTTGATGCCCCCAACTTGCTAATAATTATGGTAGCCCCCAAAATCCATACGTGCTTGAGTTCTAATTAGGCAAATATTCAGGCTCAGATAACAATAAATTAGATGTAAGTCAGTCTTAATAAAAACAGGACTATAAATATGAGTTCCTCGTATCGATGGACAGACAAGTGGTCTTGGGGTCGGCTTCCAGTGAACAAAAAGTGCGTTATATTTTTGTTCCCTCAAACCGTTCAAATTTAATTATAGCGCGGTTTAGTCTTTAATTATAATTAATTATACATAACGAGATAATTATTTCACGTACAAATTAATCGGTTTTATTTATCAGGACATATTTATCATTTAAAATCGTAGAACAATTGTGGCGCACTAAGTATATTCAACATTTTACGTTTTTTAGCAATTAAAAGCCGTATGTAACTAATTTCCACATCTGCCTTGAGTATTCATTAATCTTGTTAAACAAAAACTAATCGATACAGAAATATTATTATAAATATTATTTACAAGCCTTGCGTTTTATTAATTAATATAATATACGAAATAATAACAAGAAAACAAAATGATGGAAAACATTAGAAATGATGGAGAAAAAGGCATGACAAAATGTCAAAGCATACTGATAAACGTTTTTATGGTTTTCACTTTATGGTTTTTCTCCATCTTGACTATAAAATTAATATAGCGTTATATTAAATTTATGATCTTGCCATATAAATAATTAAAAACTAAGAGACGCTTTCATTCCTTTTTTATTGAATGGACGATATAAGACCCAAAGGGGTGGGTTAATATATTCGAGTGGGACAAACAATTTGCATTTGCACTGTTACACATAGACTTTTTTCAAGTTGTTTCATTTTGTTATATCAATCATACAAACGCATGCGCAGACTAACTCACATCCAACTATTATTGGAATTAAACACAATCTTAAATTATTCCATTGTCTTATATTTATACTCTGAGGAACGAACAATAAAATGATATTTTTCTGGGTTTGAGTACTGTTACAAATTAAATATTAGCTTTAGGAAACTTTCAGGTATAGCCAATGAAACTGATAAGTCACTTAAAAAGTATAGGTTCTGCAAATCTGCGGATAGTTGCGCAGTCTCTGGTTCACAAGTGCATAAAAATTAAGGCAGGCAGGGTGCTCTGCTTATGAAATTGAACAAATTTACCAAAGAAACGTGGTCGCACATGGAGAGAAATGAAAAAAATAAAACTGTCTTTCTCTCCACGAACTGAGTATGTGCTGAACACATGCTGCATCGTTGCATAAATACAATAAATAAAAAATGAAAACGTCTCCATTCTATTACACTTCCATCGGTAAATCCTTTGGGCACTTAAAATATTTCATGTAATCTTATCTATCGTCCGTATACCTATCGACTATACATAGTTCAATACAACTAGTAACGATTCCATGTCTTATCTTGACTCGATCAAGCTGCCTTACATCTGTCGAGACATTTGGTGGGGGAATACATTTGTGGACATCATAATCCTGCTAAATAGTGATATAATAGCTATATTAGACGTAGTTTTTTTTCACATAGCTATATAAGTAGACCTCATTTAAATTGCATATCTTACCTTTGATTTGACCTTAAACAGAGACTGAAAATTTAAGGGAAAAGATTGGCTTTAGTTTATTACTTTGTTTATTGGATTGGTTGAAAACTTAAGGCATGTATGGGTCAAAACGGGGAAATATTTTTGTAGTTTTAAGTTCCTGACAAACATATTCAGTTTAGTTGGTAGAGCATCAGGGTTATCTATTGGTTAAAGTGAGCACGATTACGTATAATCTGCGCTAAAGTTTGATATTCGAAATAAAAAATCAGATAGCTCACGTACTGGAATCCCCACTGCTGATGCTGCATCTCCTTATGACTGGTGACCTCACTCACTGGCGGGAACATAAAAATTTTCATGATAATGTGGCAGCTCTCTTCTGTGAGATTTGCTTGCCCAGTCGGACTCAACATACCTCTCTTTTGCCAGACCCGCGTTTACTAGTTCGGATGCATTACGTGCAGGTTAGGATGTCATTCTAATGGTGGTAGCCAGACCCTTACATGTACGACTTCAAATTTAAAGATTTCTTGGAAACATATCATTAAACAGACTTCAAATCTCGCTTGAGAAGACCATTCTACCTGGTAGGTCCTAGGTGGAAAATAGATATCCTCCAAATGTACTCGCTCCACTTCAACTGCAATTGCAGTCGTTTACTCTGAAGTAATTGTAGTTTTCCCTCATTAATTGCACGCTACGGCACTGCAGAAGCAACGAGGATCACTGATTTTATCTACAGATTTTCCTATTCTATTCCTATCTACTTTCAGTCCTCCAAATAATGACTCCATTCTATTCCAAGCGGAATATAACAGCGACTAGCAACAAACGGTTTTCTCAATCTTGGCTTTTCTTCAGTAAAACCTAGTATAGTTAGAAATCCGGAATCTGCCTGTTGCAATGCCCAACAGGCAACATGCAATGCCCAACAGCGTTCATATCAGGTTTCATATATATTTTACAGTCCCTATTAAAGAACTTTGTAGCTAGGTAAATAATATGAAAAGTAATTAATTATTGTGTATTTTAATTTCAGCTATATGACAATAAAGTGATTTGTATATTATTTCCTAAATTTTAAACATAGCTATTGCAAATATTTAAACTGCATAATATGAAATGAAAATTTATTTCTAAATAAAGCCTCGTCATCTTCAAACTATTTTCAGACAGACTTCAAACATCTTCAGCGGCTCTCATACATTTAACATTTGCATACATTTAAGAAGATATAACACGTGTACACACGCACGTGTTTATTTGTAAATGTTCCGATTTTATGGACATATTTCTTGACCATATTTCCTTTTATGATATAAGCTAATAATAAAGCACCTTTAGAAATTTTCTACCTGATGCGGATAGTTGGCGGCTAGTAAAGTATCTTATAAATTAACGAAAAAACAAGCTCAGTACACTCAGGGTATCCCTTGTATATCATTAAATGTTGATATTTTTTAAGATAAACGACCGATTTAGACAAGTCGGTGTCGTGACTATGCCTGTATGTCAGGAAAAAATGATTTGCGGAACTCGGTAGTCCAGTGACTGTTAAATTCATTCCCAGGTTTCAGGTTTTCAGTTTTCAGGTTAGCAATGAATGCGTTTTCAATAGTTTTCAAAGTAATTTCTTTTCTTTTTGATTAGTTATTTATCTATGTTTTGTCAAGACAGTACTAATTCGAAAAAGTGTTCTACTTTTTTGTCAACACATCCTCTAAATTAGCGTTTTTATTAATCACCTCTAAATTATTTAAGAGCTGATAATTATTTTCATGTTTAATATCATTGACTATTTATTTTATATTACTTATTAGTTATTTCGCTTGAGCTAGATTAGGATATTATCCTATAGCCTAAGGTTTTTCACTTGTTACTCGTAGTTCACACAGCACATAAATAATAGCAATCTGCACCAGAAATTTACTCTCGCATAATTTTGCCAATTAGCTTTATATACTAACTTTTCCCGTGCTTTCCTTCTGGCAAACACTTGATAGCAACTGACTTCTACCGTTTTGTAGGCTTTAATTGCATTATCTATGTATTGTTTATACATTTACTGCAAGGTGCAAGCAAAAACAGTAAAAACTTTGAAAGCAGCGCTACATATGTATTTGCAAAAATAAAAGTACCTTTGCACATACCCTCACAAGTAGTGAAGTATTTGTTTCACTGACTGATGTAGACTACTGGATAAATAAATATTATAGTGATATTATGTGACTAAACAAATGAGGAATGATGAAAAATCACGGAGAAAACCGTCACCGTTCAAGTAGTCTTAAATTCGTCCAGACGTCAACAAAAGCAATCAATGATCCTCGTTGCTCACTCTTTGTCTTAATATTACTTACATTACATACGAGTAATACTACGAGTAAAAGCCTGAAGCGGTCGATCTGTTTTTACCAGTGGGAATTAACTTAAACTAATGATTATAGTAAATATGACTTCTGATATGGTGTTTTTGTCTGGGGTTAAGTTTTCCTGTTAATCATGGTTTGAAGCACACTCAGTCGTTATAATTAAGACACGTTATACAAGTTCGGAGATCCACTTCGATGGTTACACTAGGTCACAATAATTGTTTGTAAATAGCACTTTTGGTGTCACGTCAGTACAGTCTACATCCATGCGATGGCTGGGGAGCCATCGGACGACAGCGAGTCGAGCGAGCGACGCGTCTTATGGACCTGCTGTCAGTAAAGAGAGGAGCTGGAACAGGGTCCGTCGACTCCCTGAAGTTGCTGTTCTGGATTTGTCACTAACTGGAATATACCAAAGATTTGAGTTTGTTACTTACATAACTTACGTATCTCATATCGAAATATCTTCGTCGTTTGATAAAATGTTCATAATTTTAATATGCAAATAAACAAAATATTGAGACAGAAAATATTTAAAATTTTATTGAAATTTGTAAAGTACTTATATAGATTATAGAGTTATTGAATAAATGAAAGAGGCTATGAAATCAAAGTACTTATAATGAATTTCAGGAACTAATCGATTATGGTCGTTTTGTCTAGATATTTTGATGGATTACTGGAACTGGTAAAATGTATAGAATTCGCTAATAGATGTAGGTATAGTAATTACTTTCTATATATTCGTGTCTATAATAATTTCATTGAAATTAATAGTAATTGTACTACGTTGTAAGATCAAATAATCTGGAATATTTAAGTGGAGACATACACGAGTAGGTTTAACTAATGCATCTACAGACTCTATAAAGTTGTCATCTTTTGATCCATCAATCATCCATAACGATGAACGATGACTTATCAAAAGGCGTTTCTAAATAGAGTCCACTAACAAGGATCTGATGATGATCGTACTTCTCTAATCTCACATACAGCTGGAAGCAGCCCATCTGTAGAGTTATTTGGCGAACGAGGAGATGGAGTGGGTGCATGCTTCGGCATTTCTCTCCCAGCAGCCATCTTGTCGTGGAGCTGAGCGAGACGCATGCTCATCTGCCGTCTCTCTTTCTGTTCCCGTTCCTTCTCCCACTTCTTGGCGCTATAACTCCTAATAGAAGACGAGCTGCTCTGCACAGAACTTAGACTTGGACGTCGCGAACCTGCGAGTGGGATAAAGAGATGGTTATAAACTTTACACAACATAGTGGTATCTTTTGTGCTATGCGTTGCTATGTGATTGCGATGCATAGCTTGATAGAAATATCAGTGTGGAGGTGTAAGCAAATTTGAAAAGAAGTAATGTTTTCGTCTGCCAGTGATTTTCTTTCAAAGCTTGGATGCGTTTTGAAATAGAAAAAGATTGTTAAGCCGCGGTAGAGCTTCAAAGCATTTTTTTTGCATAAGCTGTATGTTACAAAATTAAAGTTATTGTAATTCCATATTTAAAAGATCTTTCATCGTTAGAACGGATGTACGAATAGATCGATGAACTTCATTTACGAATCGTACATCACAATTCGCAAGATTATTATTTTAGCTTATGTATTAGTAAGGTCAGGTTATTTACAAAACAGAGGTACTACAGACGGAGCACAACTGGTTAGAGAGCTTGTACAGAGTTTTCAAATCAACTGCGATGTGATGCAAGCATCGGTAACAACATGCATAGCCAAAGCTAAGTGTGGACAGATCGACGCAAGCGTGAAGCGTTCGTGCTGATCATGAAACTGAAGCCTGAGCCGATATCTGTAAAGATTATTCACAAAACTCATGCTTGTTAGAGACATTGCTGGTACGATTGTGTGTGAATCACTTCAATGCTGTGTTTTATTTGTTATTGTTACAATTTGTGGTTAATAGAGAAAGTGGTTGAAGTTTAAAGGAATACCAGTTACATTTCTAGAAGATTGTTTCAGTGAGCAATTGTATTGAGATGCAGTAGGTGAACTTGATACTTATGTGTATAGGCGTGGTAAAGGCGTGACTCGTAATAGCGATGCCAATATAGCGAATGGTTTTGTGAACAAAATTTTTTACCGTGAGAAAAGTGTCGGAATATTAAGTAACACAGGATCAGGGATACATTTTTTTATAAACTATACGGAGTTCCCTGATGGTGTGTATTATGATGTTAGAAGTGTTTAAAAAAAGGCGTAAAAATTATAACTTTTTAAGACTTCATAATGGTCAGAGAACGACGATATCGTGGTCTGACATTACTGAAGGCTAAGGCTACCTTGATTCAGTTTCGTAACCTATATAAAGCTGTGTTAGAAAGAGACAGAAGGAAGGAAAGGACCATGGCCATCTTGCTCGCGCCGCGAGAAGAGCGCGTTTTATCTTGCGACTGACACCACACCATAGCATCTTACATTCAATAGATTTTATTTTTTCCAATAGCCCAAAAAGTATTTTTGTTTAGTGCCAATGCCACGAGTAAAGCCTCACACACCAAGCGTACTTACGACAAAATATCGTCAAAACGTCAGGTTTTACGTCGATGTATCCCAAATATGCCAGGTTCTAAGGGGAAAGAAATACGAGTATGATGTAGTGAATTGACTGATTTAAGGTGAGAAGAATTTCGTTATCAAAGATTGAGTAGGTAAAATATTATCTACCAGTTGAGGAATTTCCAGTGATAAATTAGAATAATAAACGATAACTGATGAGACTGTGTCTAACATAATGGTATATTTTGGAACTCACAATGACGGGTGACAAATTGACGACATAAATATTAAATACATTATCGTTACAATGCGATGATAATACGTATGAAAAAAATACGTCAACATAATGCGGGAGTATTTAAGATTTTTACACAACACATTTTCGTTATAAGAAATGACTGCTTTTCATGCAGTTGCTGAGATAACTGATATGGTTGATAAAACCCATTATCGGGAGAAGCTACAGCATATTTGGTTCAACATGGCGTTGTGGTCGAGCAGTCGCAGACTAGCCTCTGTCCGTGGCCACTAACACCGATACGCAACATCTACCGGACACGGGCGACGTCGGCGCGTCTCATGCGTTCGCGCGGACACTCCACGAACGCCCACCGTTCCTCGTACTCGCTGCCTGCGGTGGTTTCTATCCAATACGAATGCTGTTGCACGGTGTGAATTTAAACCAAATTCCATTGGATTTTCATAGAAATATTTCCGTCACATTGTCCTTTGGAATCGTTACCATCGGACAGGGCCGTCGCGAGTGGCAATCTCGAGAAACATAAGACCAGGAACCCAAACGTGGTGCGTTCGAGGAGACCGCGCCGTCCTCCGGCGCCCGAACACCGAGACGTGCAGTAATGGGGCCGCGCGCTGCATACATTATCCAGATCACCTTTGGCGGCGCACTTAGGCGGGTGCGCGCCGCCGTCCCGCCTTACGGCCTTCAGGTGGCGCGAGATTAACAAGATGGCCGCGGTGCGCGCCGCACCTGCGCGCGACGCCGACACCGGTACGCCGCGGCGCGACGTTCGCCGCGACGTGCTCGACTCCAGCTCTAGCGTGCCGCTCGTGCAGCCGCTGCGCGACGACGCCCGCGACGACGCCCGCGTCCCACTCATCGTGCCCCCTGCGGACAGCGCACAACACAAGTGTTACACGTCCTATTTCGAATTGGCGTTCTAGAACCCAGAATGCAAATATCGGATCCAAGGGTTATATTTTCAGAATATCCACGACAATAATCTCCAGTTCTGGCGGCTGTTCTGTCTATCTAAGAATAATCTATTTGGTAGCACATACATAACAAAACAATCGAGCGAAGCAAATCTGGGAGATCTTGCTAGCAGAAGATTTCCATTGTACTATGCAGCCTTTTAATTATTAATTCATATCAGACCCTTCGAAGAATATCTGTACTCTTTTCTTCTATAGTCTGACATACCAGTGTCATTGAGCGAGTACAGGCATGGCGGTGTGAGGCGTGCGTCGGCTAGATGAGTGGGGTGGTACCGAGCACGCGTGTACAGATGTAGCACCATGCATAGCAGTCCGGCCAGCACGAATATGCCCGACGCTACTCCCAGCAACGTCGGCAAGTCCGCTGTCAGCAACACCAGATCTGAAATAGTGTGTGTCCATAATAAGATAGTATTCGAACAATACGGTACGTGGCGTATAAAATAGTATAGTAAAAATGTACACAAACTCTCAAAGTCCATTTCTTTTCATTTGATTTCTCGATGATTAAGCCACTTTTACCGTTAATTGGCTATCATTGGTTGGTAGAATTGTAATATACTGTGTAATTTGTTAAAAGGCAATCTAGCTGCCGATTATCTTATGTAGGTGATCTTTTATAACTAATAATTACTATGCTCAAATACTATTCTCATTTGTCGTTAGACGTTCTACAAAGATCCAAATCCAGACAAAAAATATCACGTTTTAGGCGTATCACAGTTATGAACCTATAGTTGATGCTAGGATACGAATTTCTTTACAATAAAAAGTAGTTAGAGAGTGCAATTTTTGACAAATTAGGACAGCATTAGATCGATGCTTGATAGTTAAATTACGAGTATGTCATTTTACGATAGCAACCAAAACTTAAAACTTCGCAATTTGTTTAATCATTAGATTTATTCCTAAAGCACTTAATGATAACCAAACGTATCTAAAGCCAACAAAATTTGATAACATTTTTTACATCTTATGAATATGATCAGGGAATATTTTGAGTATTATCTATGTTTAAGTCGTGTCTGCCTGAACAAAAATTAACGTCTTGGTTTATCTTTTGTGTTGTACTTACTTCCTATTTCGTGTGCTTTTTTTATACCTTCGGTGCAGAAGATCCGTTGCGTAGGCCTCGTGTGGGTTGTGCTGTGGTAACCAGAGTCGCACTGGCAGTAGGCGTTGTGGTTGATCTGGACGCACGATGCATGCGCGTCGAAGGCGCGGCACGTTTCCCGGTAGAAACATTGCTCGCCGAGTTTTTTGGCTGTGATAGTAAATAGTTTAATAGTTTCTTTTATTTTTATAGGCTTTGAGCTATCATGAAAACTCATGGACACAGCATGCGATCGATAAGGCCACAGTAGCTCTATTGTGGCTATGTCCGTATATCCGTCATTTATATACAACGTGTAACTCCAAGTACGCAAAACCTCAAACACCCCAACAGAGTTTTATTATTATAAATTGATATATCTAAATAATAATTTCGAAAAAAATGTTTTCTCGGAGATACGAGACTGACTGAACACTTTTTTGTTTTCCTAATAATTCTAATAGTTTCTGAGCTCTGTGGCGCTTTCTTATCAAAAAGACGCGCCAATGGCTACGATAGGCAAATATTAATATTAAAGAGCGAGCATCGCGTCAATGACGCGTAAGCACTGTCACTGTCTGTCTGCTGTAAGCGTCTGCACGGCGCTTAAGACTTTTTGGACGCGGCGGTATTACGTTTGTTTACCTACTTCACATTTTCTCGCTTGATTATCGAGCTCAATTTAATAATAGATACGGCAATAAAAAAAATAAAAAAATGTTTCAAAACCAGTTACTTTAAAAATGGATGAAAATTATGGAATTGATTCTACTCATGATTCTGAACAAACAATTTTTAGGTTTTGCGTACTTGAAGTTACACGTTGTATATATAAATGACGGATGATAGGGCTATGCTAACGGACTTCGAATGAGTACATAAATTTGGAATATGTATCTACTGCAAAGGATGCAGAAGGATTTTAAAATACCGGGTGAGTCATTTTCGTGGTGTTGCATCTATTAAATTCATCAACAGATTTCTAGTGAAAACTGTACGAATCTGAGTGGTTATTGTCATATTACCTAATTGGGCACGTCGTCGTTCAATAAAACGAAGTAGCTTTGTCGGCGAAGTAAAGCTATATAAAAAATATTTCAGAAACGAGTTATTAACTTCCGGTCCGGTAGCCATCTGACTTGGACGGGGACAAAGGGCGCGCTTCGGAAATTTCTCAATTTCCGGGAATTTATAAATATGAAACATTTAACACGGCTGACAACATTTTTATAACCTTTTATTTACTTTCACTGTGGTGCCTGTAATCGAATTTTACTAGTTAATTTTCACCCACTTCCCAGTGTTGTGCTGAAATTTGGCACATTTGTTGTTTTTATTCTACGTCGGGTCACAGTATTACTTATGCTTTTAAAACTGTGGTCGGGTGGTAGACAACGTGATGTGGGTTGACTTTGGTTCAAAGATGTTGATGAACCACTTACACTCCAGAACAGAAACAGAGTTTCGTTCTCGTGACAATACATGATTACCTAAATGCGGCCATTTACAAAATGGAGATTTATACGATAGCACACGAGCATGTGAGTCCGATCTGTTGACAGCTTTGAAAACGGCTAGGCAAAATTATAATTATAATTATTGAAGGGATATATAGATTCTGTTCTTGAAAGTTTTCGTTTCGTACCTATTTTTTTGGGTACAACGCTGAGAGAAGTTGATTCCACAATCATACCGTTCGTTGTCGTAGATCGCCAATTATCAATATGATTTGGAGAAACTTAAATTTAGTCCCCATAATATTCATTGCTCCCCGTGGTATAATTTGAGCGTAGAGAGCGAGCCTTTAAGATCAGAGATCAGAGAGTGTCACCGTCTATTCAAACTGTCATTGAAAACCAATGACAAAATGTGGTCAAATGTAGCAAGCAAGTACTGGGGTGCACCAACTCAGGAGGGCAACAATTTTCATTTGTCGTAGCTCCTAAACTAAGAAGTAGTCCTAGTACCTAGCAGTACAGTAGTATTGACATATCGAGAGATGTCCAGATTCGCTATGACTAATGAAATTCTGTAAGTTTTAACAATATTGAAGAAGTATTAAGTAATATTACAAAAGTGAAACACATACGTTTGGCACAACCCCTGGCGACGCCCAACGAAACGGGGTGCTTGGGGTCACACTGGCACGTGGCCGTGCTGGGGTCGCAGAACACGTGGACCAGCTTCTGGTTGCACGTGAACTCGCAGGGAGAGCCCAGGTACATGCCCTTCTCTGAAAACAATAGATAAGTGCAATTAGTATTCAAACTCGCCAAACAAATGTGTCTGAAAAGACCACACGGAGCCAATGCATGCAAACGGCAGACACCCTTGACACACTATAAATAATAGTACTACGTATCCTAGCATAATTCCGATCGATGTGGAACTCTAAGAGTAAGGTCATCAACCAATAAAGTATAAAGTTTACCCCGATTTAGCGGTAAATATTCAGAAAGGGACAACACTCGTAGGAAAAAACCTTTTTATCATTTTTATTTTTGATAAGCAGTAGTCATTGATTGCACGGTCCTTGAATGTTTTTGTAGAAACGAAAAAAACCATCAGATATATATTATCGTTTGTACATACGTGGACATTATGATTTAGGTAATTACACAGATTATACATAGGTCAAACACTACTAATATACTTGAGCTCATGCTCATGTCGGATTTGCTCAGACAGTCGTGGGCGTGGAAAAGAATTTTATAGTAGTGTCTAGAAGGAGTTGATAGAGGATTTCAGTCGTAACTCTAGAGTAAAGAGTTCAGATAGCAGATTTCCTGCCATCGATCTTCACCAATTTGAGATCTATCGTCAAGATTGGATTCATGAAAGAGTAACGTGTACAAGGTTGATTCGGTGAAGAACGGCGGTTAAAATATCGTGATCGGACATGTTAAAAGCGTTGGTTAAATCCAACAGGTGAGTATAACAAGAAGTTTGTCATGTATATTTTTACTTAGATAATTGGTTGTCTTGGCGAGAGCAGAGACAGTACTATGGCCAGAACGAAACTCCGACTGAAATTGGCTCAAAAGGTCTGTCGCAGGTGATCAATTAGTCGTCGATGCGCAAAGTGCTCTATACCTTGGAGAGAAAAAGAAGGATCGAGTTAGGCTGGAAGTAAGAGGCATTAGCTTCCTTATAACGTGTCCTCATCTCCAAATAGAAGGAAAGACACCCGAGGAGTTAAGAATTTCTGCAAGAATTGGAGTGATCAGATCCTTGGTAGGCTCTATCATGTCAAGTTCTCCCAAAGTTCCTTGACTTGATAGAGCCTATTCTTATTTGGCTGCGGGCTTCTACAAGGTGACGATACTTTCCCGATCGGGCTCGACATGCCCCCCCTTTCTTTCGACAATCAGTAGGGTATATCACGTGAAGATGAGGTTGGTTTTGGCTTTAAAGACCTTTACACCTCAAAATCTGCCGCATTAATATTGACGTGCTAATCTCATTAGATTAGATTATGTACTTATTGCTAACCTAATAAAATTTCAGACGCTACCTGGATGTTGGTTAATTAAACTTATCTCAGTCCGTTATCCAGCTTGTAGTTTGGTTATGGAATGGAATGGAACTTCAACTTCTTAACTAGGGCGAGTTAAAGTTACACTTTTAAAAGATTTTTTAAGGCATCATAATTTAAACTTTTATTAAGTAAGTTACAGGGTTGTTATTTTTTTACCAATAGCGGTAAGGTGATCTCGCTAAACTGTACTATGTGTATCCCAACTTTGGTCATTAGTCGATTTTGATAACATCGATATCTTTAATTTAATCTTGGCGACGCTAGAGGTGGCGTTTCAGATGCGATATTTTATGTTGCAACCATTTATGGGCAAGTGTAACCGCTTCATGTCAGGCGGACCGTAGTTATGCTTGTCACCCGATGTAGAATAAAAAAATTGGTTGTCAGTAAAGTCGGTTTACGGTCATAAGAAAACTTCGGCCGAAGGAGTGGAAGAGAGGTAGATGCGTCACAAGATGCGCTCTCGCTTGCACGCTCGGCTCAGGCGGAACGTGACAATGAGTCATGCTGAACAGTAAATTTACTTTCAGAAAAGAATATAGAAAATTTTTATTGAGTAAACAGAATTTAGGTATACCCGATATTTATAGGCATGATCTATTTATTTCATAACTTTTTATTTTTATTTGGACGAAAAAATATTTAAATGTTTATTATATTATAGGTACCCATTTCTTTCATATGTTTTTGTTATGTGTACACGCAAACACACTTTGCAACTTATTCACCTACATAATTCATATTCACCAATTTTACTCGCTCATATTTAATAGTGTTGCGGCTAATCACTGGCTGTAGCAGAATTATCAGCGTTTTGTTCATTTTTGAACAAAACATGTAGCTGAGCTATGGCCTTTTTGTGTTACTGCGGCACACATATGATTCTTTTTGTCAATATATTGCACTTAAGTTTATATGTAATTATTTTAAAACTGGAAAGAACTTATTATGTGTGTGCTGGAGATACAAATAAATGTTTCATTCATTCATTCATTCATTCATTCATGCTTTTTCGTGCGTGCAGCCGGCGTTCATAGATTTATAAGACGTTGTCACGTCAAAATGAAAGGGAAGTGAAATAAAAGCCGTATAGTAGAGACCAACTTGAATTTTAATGAACGTTCAAGGTGAAATGACATTAGGCCTTCATCAATAGTTTAATACTTTATTTCAGTAAATTTCTGTCGATATCATAAGTCTTGCTTTTATCTGTGTCGATATACACAATTAGAAATTAACAGTAACAATTAAATAAATAAATAAAAGTCAATATGAGTTATTCGAGAATAATTTTATTTATATAAAACAAAGTCGTGTTAGTTACACCATATAAAACTCAATAACGGCTGGACCGATTTTTATGTTTTTGGAGTTGTCTCGGTCAAGAATAGGATAATAAGTATTAAAACATTGGAAAATTGAAAATAAAATAGAAAACACATTTTCCCATACAAATAGCGTCAGTTGAAAAAAGGATTAATATATTTATTGGTTGTCAAATTTTTATGCGTGCGTTCAGAATTTTATATTAAGCTTATTAAATATAGAACAAATGACTTAATTTAAAACAAAAATACAAATCGATTGGTTTCACTTTTTGTTTGTGATTTGTTTTGAAAATTTTTTTGTGGATTGAGATATTTATTGGTTGTCAATTTGTAATGTACAAATTGTATATGTTTTTTTTTGTGTTATTACTTTAATTAAGTACTGAACTTAATATTTATTTTATACTACCTATTGGCCGCGGCTTCCCTCGCGTGAAATTTGGGCATTTTTAGATCATCCATGCCAAGTCTAACACGCAACGCAACCACCTTCATGAAGCACCTTTAATTATTGTACTAATAAATACGAATGCAAGAACTTTCCCAATAACTACTACACCCCTCCCGCAGC
The DNA here is from genome assembly GCA_937001555.2 of Hypsopygia costalis. Classification (NCBI taxonomy): domain Eukaryota; kingdom Metazoa; phylum Arthropoda; class Insecta; order Lepidoptera; family Pyralidae; genus Hypsopygia; species Hypsopygia costalis. The sequence continues at coordinate 2,234,889 of OW443331.2, forward strand.
GCCGCCCGCGTTCGTATAAGCACTGATTGACGCCAAATAAAATTTAAAAACCTATTAGGATAACACAAGCCTTATTCCATCAGCTTAAAAGGGATAAATCAAACTTAAAAAAATCGACTTCAAAAATCTCAGGAAACGAAAAATCGAAAAATATCTACTACCTACTGGTAGTAGATATTTTTCGATTTTTCGTGTCAGGATATTTCAGTTGGTTTATTTTTTTAAGTTTATTTCTTTTTTAGTGTTTTTTTTTTATTTATTTATTATAATAATGGGTAAGTAGTAGAGACATAGTAAAAAGTAAAGTAATGGGTAAGTACTAGAAAGCATTCTAGACGAAAATACATGAATGACTTAATTAAGAAAACTCAATACTACTGCCTTGTTAATTTGGGACTAGATGGCGCTGTGTAAATTGTCCAGAAATATTTATTTATTTATTTATTGCCTAGGTAATTCCTAACCGTTCCTCTTCAGCTCAGCAATGTCACATGATGACTTCGCAATGCAAATTATGTTACTTAATAACATCAGAAAACTCATCAATTACCGTATCCATGTCCATGCTTATAAATTTCAACCCTTTCTCTCGATTTCCCAGGGAGCCCATCATCAGATCCTGATTTGATTAATATGGGACCACCTGAAGAGTGTACCCTTTCAAACAAATAAGAATTATAAAAATTGCTGTATAATTGACGGAGAAACATTGAAATTATATTTAAAAAATGCATACAGTCGAACATGGAACCGCCCTACAGGTACAATAAATAACAATAACAGGTATTTCTGGGACAAAAACTATCTTATGTCCTTTCTCAGGACTCAAGGTATCTCTGAACCAAATTTCATCTTAATTGGTGCAGCGATTTAACGGTAACAGACGGACACTCTGTCGCATTTATAATATGTAGTATGGATTAGCGTTCCGAAAAACCGTAAAAACGACACATATATTGATATATAGACATTTCAACCCTATCGCACCCCGTTAGGGGATGATGGTCACGGCGTTAGCTACGTTGAATTTTAAAATCGTTGTTGGTTTCGTAGTCAGCGACCCGATATACCATAAAAACTATAACGATTTTCAGACTTTTTGACCCCATTTCACCCTTTTAGGGATTGAATTTTGAAAAATCCTGAAACACGTGTTTACTAATTTATCTATGGACGTACTCGTGTAAAGTTTCGTATAAAATGGTCCAACTAATTTTATTTCCGCATACAAACTTTGGACCTCCGTTTCACCCCCTTAGGGGATGAATTTTGAAAAATCCTTTCTTAGTGCACCCTTAGACGTCATAAGGAACCTACTTGCCAAATTTGGAATCTCTAGACCCAGCGGTTTGGGCTGTGCGTTAATATATAAGTCAGTCAGTCAGTCAGTCAGTTTCTTCTTTTATACATATACTAGCGACCCGCCCCGGCTTCGCACGGGTGCAATGCTGATACTAAATGTACTACAGAAGGTCTTTGCGCTTTGTCCTATCCAGTCCTTCCCCAGTTATAGGCACACGCCGCCGGCTCCGCGGCCGGTACCGCCACAGCCGTTATGTCCCTGCATTTTAAATGTGTAATATCTTCTAAACTATTCATTTAAATTACATGCTGTGAAGGGCCATATTGATCTATATTGAATGCGCAATGTATTTAAGGTACTTAATTGGATAAGGATTAATTCTGTATTGCTTAAAATCGCTTCGTAAATAAGGCATTATTTCTTGTAAAAAGCAAAGGATAAAATAACGGTTATTGTGTGTTACCACTAAGAGATAGACATATACCATCGCGAACTTTTTTGTAGACCATTTTAAGGTGAACAATACTGTACTACATTATTTTGATCTATCTCGTTGGGTTCAGCCAGCGTTTGCAATGAAAGAGCAAAAAAATGTGTTTATTTACGACATCACATTAGAAACCTCTAAATTATCAGTGTTTTTCTACTATGTTATGCATATATTATACATATAAACTTTCCAGTTGAATCACTCTATCTATTAAAAAAAACCGCATCATAATCCGTTGCGTAGTTTCAAAGATTTAAGCATACATGGGGACATAGGGACAGAGAAAGCGACTTTGTTTTATACTATGTAGTGATATATTTAGATTCATTTTATTACTTACATTAAATTTAATTCAGCTAGTAAGTAACACTTTATTCATTGACTGTTTGGAGGTACGAAGTTCGCCGGGGCAGCTAGTATTACAAAAGTAAAGTACCTAAACCTAAATCTAACTTAAAACTAAAATAAATGTGAAACTTTGGCCCATGTCCAAAGTGCTAGCAACAGTACCTCGCTGGATGGCTAAACTGATCCTTTGGGCGAGGAATATGACAGATCTTGGGTCACATATGAGTTATTATACGCTTCCTTACAACTTTCTAAACGTCTCAAGGAATGTTGCTTCACTTGCGTTATTACAAAACAGACGAAGAAATAATCAGAAATTGTCGACTTGGTCATCAGGGTTGTCGTATTCCAGTCTTCCTCTGAGTTTCCAATCCAGGGAGTAAGTGAGGTCGTTAAAAAGGACGGCGTTGTTGCGATGATGGCGGGAATGTTAGCGCACGAGAGATATTGCGAGCGTTTATACTACGGTACGGTAACCGCTATAGATCAGGCGGGGCGTATGCTTGTTTCCTACCCGACGTAGTATTTTTTTTTTATACTACGTTGGGTGACAGACAAGCATACGGCCCGCCTGATATGAAGCGGTTACCGTAGCCATATGAACGCTCGCAACATAAAATATCGCTCGCGCGCCGCCACCCCCGCTGCCATCGCAGCATCTCCTTCCTTTCTGGTGACCTCACTCAATCGCAGAAACACAAAAACCCTCAAGGGAATTGTTATTTGGCTGCGGTATTCTGTGAGGTGGAGGTACATTCCCCAGCCGGGTAGTTTACAATTACGCTCCCTACCTCTCTTTTCGCCAGAGCTTCATTTGTCAGTCAGCAGGGTGTACCTCGTGCAGGTGAACTTGGTTTTGGTTCATAGATGTTGATGAACCACGAATCACTTACACCCCAAAGTACAAAAGAAAAAAGCTTAGCTATGATTTCTGTTTAGGTTCATGTAGAGCAGACCGGAAAACGCAGCGTAGGACGCCCCCACGCCCTCCACTAGATAGACTGGTAAAGATCGCCGATAGATGCAAACGGTACAAACTAGATAGACTGGTAAAGATCGCCGATAGATGCAAACGGTACAAACTAGATAGACTGGTAAAGATCGCCGATAGATGCAAACGTTACAAACTGTACCGATCATTGTAGAAATCTATGGGGGAGGCTTATATTCAACGGTGGACGACTTTTGGCTAAAACGATAATGATGATGAGGCCCAAGTTGTCCGTGTCCCGTATCCTTAATGGACTAAATACCGCAGACAACAAATTTTCAATTAGCAAAAGGTATGATACAAAATATGCGAGTAAAATCGTTGTTTAGCAGGCAGGACGTATGCATACTTTCCAGCGAGCAATTTTAAAAAAAAATGGTAAGGCAATCTTATTTTTGCTCTCCCTGTTTCAACTTCAATGAATAAAAGTTTGTTAAATATCAAGTTGTTTAGAGCTGCGGGCGGCTGCGGCTGTGGGCCGCCGACGCCCGGAAGTGGACCTCGGCGGAAACGCTCTGTGCTATTGAGGACGCAGCTGTAACTGTAAACTTTTCTTTTTAGAAAAATTACAGTTGTGTTGGGAAATTGCAATAAATGTTAGATTAAAGTCGAGTATTTATCTGAATCAGTATAAAATCAACACATGTATATGTCGCAGACAACTGGTTAAAATAGCCGTTCAATCATACAGCTAGCCCTTTGACTGAACAACGCCATTCAATCACACGGCTATATGTCGTTTAGCCGACTTGTTGACTGCAATGTTCAACACTACAGCTAAACGACGCTTAGCCAACTGGTTAAATGGCAAATTAACTAAGGTGACCATTAGTTTAGTATGTAATTTGAGAGAATAATAATACCTACCTAATAAGCAAGCGGAGTTCTGGGACGTCTCCGGCGCTGAGGGAAGTGCAGCACCTTCGCCTTTGCGTAACGAAGGGCAGGCACTCATGCTCGCCTTCGCATCTCCGGAGGTGGCCAGCCTTCGCCGCTACGGCTTGCATTATGCCTACCCTTCGTTCCGGCAGGCGGGGGCTGCACTCCCTCAGCGCTTCCGGGCTTACAAAAAACACTTTAGTATCGATCCGGCAAGTCTACGTGAAGTCGGGGTTGGCAATATTGTTCCTACCTAGCGCCGCGGTGGTAAGCGCTGAACTAACTGAATTAGACGGCGGCTTTTGAATAAGCTGCAGTGTTGAACGTTTTGAGCGACTCAAATATTCAATTAAAAAGCTAGACGTGTGATTGAATGGCGTTGTTCAGTCAAAGGGCTTGCTGTTTGATTGAACGGCTATTTTAACCAGTTGGCTGCGACATATACAACACTTGGCGTTACAAACCTTGAGTCACAAGATATATTGATGTTTATGGCGACAATACAAGCGTTTCATCGCTAACTCTGGCGCGACCTCAGTATGGGAGCCTTTTTAAAAACGTTTTCACGTTAAAAATAAAACAAAAATAATTATTTACGTACCCAAAATGCATACAGTTTGATACATGTGTTTGGGTCGGGTTACCAGATCCGAAAATGACTTTTCCTAGTAAAATCCCTGTCTTTTCATCAAGTTTCCTGCCATGTTGGATTAATGTTACAGTTATTCAAACAGATGCAGTGAAAATTATAATTTTAAAACTCGCGGGTGAACTTGATGCATGTGTTTTGTGTGAATAAAATGTTCAATACTTACGTTACAATTATATTTTTTTATTTTCTTCCATTTTTTTATATATAATTATTCCTGACATTTTCAATTTTTGAACTGACAGATCCTGAAATTCCCGGACAAGTCAGGAAAACTACTGTCACCTGGTAACCCTATGTTTGGATCCTCCTTTTAGGCAAACATGTGCCTGTGCCAAGAGGATCCGCTTGTCCGTAACAAAAGTTACATTATTGTAAACTTGCAGAATGTAGGTTAAGTTTTAATATTGTTTTTTCGAAACAAAAATCAGTCTCTTACTACATCTTGTAAATTTTGAACTTCTCACAAATAAAAATTAATTGAAGCCGTCTTCTATCGAGGCCGTAGTATTCAGGTCAGACTGGCCCTGCTTCTGTCGGAGTGTTCCGTTTAACTTGGAAGGTTTTCTCAGCAAGGCTGACTTCTCCATTTATCGTACAGCAAGTTTCTAAACCGTATTAAATGCCTTTGAAATGTAAAGGTGAGATCGATATTCGATAATTAAGTCATTAATAAATACAGTGAAAGCTCGTTACAAGTCGTCTTTATTCGGATTTTCCGTATTTGCTTATGAAAATTGAATAGACACTTCCTATATTGCCGATTGAAAATTTCTTTGCTATGTCCGATAAAGGCTTTTGATATAAGCGGGTAGAACAAACCGGCTTAGAGATTTTTTTTAAAATTTAATACTACGTCGGGTGGCAGACAAGCATATGGCCCGCCTGATGTGAAGCGGTTACCATAGCCATCATTACGCTCCCTACCTCTCTTTTCGCCAGAGCTTCGTTTGTCAGTCAGCAGGGTGCACCGCGTGCAGGTTAAGTTGGCTTTGGTTCAAAGATATTGATGAACCACTTACACCCCATGTTCCAATTTCCTTGACAAAAAATCCGCAACCTGAAAATGCTACAGTAATTGCTTTAAAAACAAAATAGGTACACGTCTAAGAAAGGTGAATAAGCATTATTGTGATTTCTTTATCGGAATTCTCGTATAAAAAAAATAGGACAATAATAAAATGAGCCACTAAAATTATTAAACGGGCGACTGAAATACTGGGTTAGGTTAGGTTTGGTATGTTTATTATCATTTTAGTCGTCAAGTTTTACAAATATGTAGTTGTAGAACCTTCGTGGCAGCTGCTTTTCTCGTTGTGCCTATTATAGTAGTTTATGAAACTGTTGCATAATAAGGGTTATTAAAATACGAGTGTGAGTTTAAAACATGAGCCGAAGGCGAGTGTTTTAATAGACCACACGAGTATTTTAATACCTAATTATGTGCAGTTTCATACACTACTTTATCTAATATCATGAAATATATGATAATAATATTTTAAATACAACCATGAAGTTAATTTAACAGCTATAATTCTTACCTATAAATCCATTTGCAGATCGAGCATGCGTAGTGCGCATGCGCGACGCGCCGCGCGGCGCCGCGTTCACAGATTATGAAGAAAAATTTTGCATAGTTGCAATGTATTTGCATTGAAACCTGTTTAAAATACCTGTATCCAGGGCTGAAGCTGTATCGAAATGGTAAAAAAGTTATTTTACGATACAGTTGTTCATAGAAGAGCTGTATCGAAAAATAACTTTTTAAATTCATTTTGATAGCTTGTGCGTAAAGACTGTCATTATGATACTGTGTTCAGTTTTTTAATGTGTAAATTTCAGTATGAGATTAAATAAATATATTTACAATACAGAACGATTAGAGGTTGTATCATGTCATCATCTTTCTTATTTTAGTGGGGATAGTATAATATAATTTATTAACACGGCAGCAAAATTTAATTTCAACATTAAATTTGCGACTATGGCCGTCCGGGAGTCACTACAGCAGGTTTCAGTTGAAAATGGCGCTGCACCATAGTGTGGCATGAGCTGAGGTCTTTTAACCAATATTTTATGTACATTTTAGAATAAGACCTTTAATTATTGTTTAATTACTGTGAATGTGTTTTTTTTTCTTTAATGTGTGTTATTTTTGGGTTATTAAATGATTCTTCTTCTTCTTCTTCAAGTTAGTATAACAGTAGTCCAGTTGTACAGTTTTAGATGCTCGTCTTATTACTACCCAAAAAGTATATATGTCTAAGAAGTTCTTTTTTAAAGGCAAATAATAACACTATTTTTTGGGGGTAGAAATGGTTCACTCGATCGATCGATAGATCGACTTCCCATCTCCAAAACATGAGTCAGTCTGTGACCACGGCCGGTGCAACCTGGGGGCCTACCGCCGAAGTTGTAGCCGATTACCATTGTTTTTTTTGATTCCAAGAATTGATCATAGAATAAAGTAATTGACAAACATCTTCAGCTTAGTCGATAGAGCTCTAGGGTTTCTATCGGCCAAGCTAAACACAATTAGCAACAATCTAAGAAATACTTTCATTTTCGCATTCAAAAATTCCGTTGGTAATGGCTTCAGTTTCGGCGGTAGGCCCCTGATCGAAACGTCAAGCTTAATAAAGGTATCTAAATACCCTTATGCATGATCGCGTTAATTCCCGTTGTTATATTTCATAAATCATGCAACGCGAAAGTTTAAAAGTTATTATATAATGGTATGTTCTTTAGAGACAAATTTGGTCACAAAAGCTAAGACATCAGCTGTATTTTGTATTGAAAATGATAGATTTTGACAACAAAATTCGTGACGTAGTCTTGGCAATACGCGGGAAGAACGCTTCCCGCGTATTGCCCTTCCCGTGTATATTGTGTCTTTCTTCCATGCATCTAGCGAGATAAATGTCTCTCGATGGCTTGCTCGTGTTAGTATAATCGAACACTCAAGTTAAGCAACGTCTACCGTAGCCTGTTCATGGATGTGTTCGTTTATCTTGAGCTCTTCCGTGCTTTGGAGGGCTCGTCAAGCTGTCAGCCCCGACTGTTGGTATTAGATGACAGCCGTTAAGTCGAGTTATTGGCATTTAGGAGGTTTGAAAAGACAGGCCTCCGCCAACCCGCAATTGCGTGGAGTATGCTCTAAAGTTCTAAACCCCTCCGATTGAGGAGAGACTCGTACCCCAGCAGTGGGATAAATAATGCTGATCTCAGCGGCCGAGATTGCTAATATTTTATATAGCAAATAAACTCGATTTTTAATTTGTGTTTGTGCAAGCGCTTCTACAAAACAGATACACCTAAACTATAACCTTTGTTTTTGAAATGTGGTTGCCGTTATAACATACAACAAACAAGCTTTATTTTATTCATTTTGGCACAAACATTTCCAGAGCTTGTTAATTTAGTTTCAGTTGATACAACGTTATAATTAGTTACAAAACATTTCGAGTTTCTCCGTAATTGCTGCAACATTTAGTGAAGGCGTTACGTTCATGCGACATACTACATGACTAAATTCAAATGATGTTTATTTATTAATACAATATATTTTTTTATGAATCCATGCTATTATTAGCATTATATTCGTTTATCATAAAATTAAATAATATTCAGTCTTCGAAACCTACAGCTCTTATATATCATATAAATATTTGCTAATCTGTTTTCCAAGTTCATTTATATAATTTACACCGGTTTTTAACATGGCAGGCTAGAATAGAATCACTCCGTCTCTTCCCGTGGATGTCGTACAAGGCGACTAAGGGAAATACATTATAAAACATCGATCAGGCCTCCGTAATCCGTCTGGCCAGCGTGGGGAGTGTAGGCCAAATCCTACTTCTGTCTGGGACGGACGAGAGAGGGTCGTGCTCCTGTAGGGGAGACTAAAATGACCTGATGATGATGATGAAAGTACATTAGTATAACCACAGTATAAGTAAGTACTACGTAGTATAACACCATGTGTGTATTTATGAAAGTTAATAATTATATTACATAATGTATTTGCATTAAATTTGTATTAAATTCATATTATACCTAAATTAACATTTAAATTTAATTTTACAGTTATACTCTTCTTGTCGCTGCCATGAATCACTCCGTCTCTTCCCGTGGATGTCGTACAAGGCGACTAAGGGAAATACATTATAAAACATCGATCAGGCCTCCGTAATCCGTCTGGCCAGCGTGGGGAGTGTAGGCCAAATCCTACTTCTGTCTGGGACGGACGAGAGAGGGTCGTGCTCCTGTAGTGGAGACTAAAATGACCTGATGATGATGATGATGACGATAGAAGATCTTCGAAACTACTGGGTCGAAAATTTTGCAAATATACAGAATAGCTTTTTAGTTATATTATAGATTACAGAAAAATCTCTAAAAACTCTAGACTCTTAAATAACATTTTTTTCGGCTCGGGTGGCAAACAAGCATATTGAACAAACTACAGGTGTACTGTAATCATAGCTCACTCCATCGCACTTCAGATTTCGAATCAGGGTCCCTACCGCCGAAGCTGAAGTCGCTTACCATCTGATTTTTTGATAGCAAAAATCAATCTTGAATTGACGGTAATTGTGATTAGCCTAGCTGGTAGAAACAAACAAACATAGTGCTCTACCGACTAAGCTGAATATGTTTGTTAACTTAAACCTAAGATCGATTTTCGCGATCAAAAAATCCTATGGTAATCGGCTTCAGCTTCAGCGGTAGGGCAACGGGCTGTAAGAACGAACCACGTATTTGCCGGCACTGGCAACATTCCGGGCAAATACTTTTTTCTTGAGACATTGAGGTAGTTTGGGGTATTATGGGGTGTAAGTGGTTCACCAACGTCTTTAAACCAAAGCCAGCTTCACCTGCACGCGGTGCACCCTGCTGACTGACGAACGAAGCTCTGGCGAAAAGAGAGGTAGGGAGCGTAAGTAATCGTAAGCTATCCGACTGGGGAATGTACCTCCACCTCACAGAATACCGCAGCCAAGTAACAATTCCCTTGAGAGTTGTTTTGTTCCTGCGAGTGAGTGAGGTCACCAGAAAGGAAGGAGATGCGTTTGCAGCGGGGGTGCCGGCGCGCGAGCGATGTTTAATGTTGCGAGCGTTAATATGGCTACGGTAACCGCTTCACATCAAGCGGGCCGTATACTTGTCTACCACCCGTCGTAGTATAAAAAATATATTTGGTATTTAACCTTCACATATGCGTTTTCGGTTTTTATTCACTAATAACGATACATGAACGACTAATTAACGATGTGAAGCTATCAATAAAGTAGATATTTTTGTCGACAGGCATCTTTAACTAAACAAATCTAATTTTATCGTCATTAGGTACCTACTCGAATCCCGGGTTTACGGCACACGCGCTCATGAATGATGCAAGGTTACTGAATGTCACTTTGTAGATGTTATTATTATGAGTAAAAAAAAAACCGGCCATGTTCGAGTCGGCCTCGCGCACGAAGTGTTTCGCACTCAGATCATCTGAGGTTTCGCACCATTATCTATGAGAACTGCAAAAAAAAATCATGTCTGTTATATGGGAGCCCCCTTAAAATGTTTGTTGTATTTTAATTTATCAATATCGAGCAAGTAAAGAAGGAAAAAATCACGTTTGTTGTATGGGTGACCCCTTATATTTATATCATATTCTGTTTTTTGGTATTTGTTGTTATAGCGGCAACAGAAATACATCATCATCAGGTCCATTTTAGTCTCCACTACAGGAGCGCGACCCTCTCTCGTCCGTCCTAGACGGAAGGAGGATTCTGCCTATACTCCTCACGCTGGCCGGGTTGGGGAGGCCTGATCGATATTTGATAATGTATTAAGAATAAGAACAGACTGAGTGAAGTTTTCATTGCAATATATATATTTTTTAAGATTTTGTTATGAATACGTATGGTTTAGTTTATTTTCTATAAGAACGCAGTACTATTACTTTATACTGTGCTATAAGGTTGCCTGGAAGTTACCTTCTTGTACGTTACATAAGTAATAATATATTTTAATTTATCGTTACGTATGGTGCAATAATTACTTTTGTGTTGTATTTTATGGAATTGTATTGCATTCAATGTTTTATACTGCTGAGATGTTGCTAATAGATGACCGTATGCGGTTTGAAAACAGGAGTAAAGCAGAGTACGCTCTAAACCCCTTCGATTGAAGGGAGTTCCGTATTGTGGGATGATTTTTCGATGTTAACCTATTAAAAACAAACGATAGTTTTGCGACAAATGAGAATTAAAAATAAAAAAATATTACTTGACAAAATACACACGGCCCAGTCCCAAACTAAGCAAAGCTTGTACTATGGGTACTAGATAACTGATATAATACTTAAATACATTTTTAAAATGATCTGTTCATTTTTAAATATCATTATGTAAATCAAGTACTATCATGTATCATTATGTAAGCATGAAACGTTCGCTATGTACTTATAATCAACTCGATCAACATTTAAAAGTAACACGTCCGTTGTGAAAAACCTTAAACATTTCCCTTCAGTCACATCACAGCTTCGTACGAAGCCCTCTACACCTTCCATTTTCTTCATCAAGCCTTTTTCAGTCGGCAAACAAAGCCGCCAGCACGTCGCACTCACAAATGACTACCTGAATACCTTCTGTGGAACAATAGCATTTGACATTTTAGCAATAAAGTTCATATTTCAATAGCAAGTCGACGTGACATGTGTCGTTAAGGAACTCCGAAAGCCTGCAGTTAATTTCCTGCTTGCGTTGGAGAAATTTGCAATATAGCTCTCATGACGTTTTTACTTGAGCTAAAAGTTACGACGTCTTGGAAATTTTGCGTATCATAAAAGAATGCTGTCTTCAAAGTATGTCAGAGGTATTTTTCGGTAGGAAATGTAGGAATGGTAAGTGAATTAAATTTGTTTTTGAGGTAAGCTGTCTGAAGGGAATGTTCTAAATTTTAGAATATAAACGAACTGCATCGGTATCGCACGGGTAGTAATAATTTGTATAGCTTGTTTACTTCTGCTTTTTCGACTAGGCTGGTTCGATTTAAGTCACCAATTTTAATATCAACATATCGGCAATGGGACAGGCCTGCTACAATTGTGTCTCGTCTCCAGAAAAGATTAACAGCGGTAATCAACTAAAAGCAATTAAAAGTGAAGTTCTTGGCATCTATCTAACCTGATGCTAAATTACAGCTGCATTGAAACTCACAACGAATAATAGCAAGAGTAGAAAGCTTTGCAATTTGTCTTCCCCGTGGATATGGCAAGAGAAAACAATATGACAAATAGATAAGGTGTTAAAATGCATGGCTAGCCAAGTGAAGCTCAACTGCCTTGCACGACTTACTAACTAACCAACATCTAACACTATTGGAAATCAAAAATTAAAACATCGATTCATAAACTGAATGCCCATAGGTTATCCTAGATGCCTCTTTCTTTTGGTGGACGTATTAAAGTCCGTAAAGCAGTTTTTGAGATTACTGCGTACTTATTAAAAACAGAGCGGGTATTCTTATTTATAATTGTATCTATATAGTGCCATAACCTACGGTGCAGAAACTTAAGACTTTGGCCGTTGAGCCGCCCCCTTACCACCATCTCTTATTGCGATTCAATAACTGAATAGAATGCTTATTCATACCAATGAATAAGCGACTATATCCAATTTGAAATAGAGTTGCTCCATAAATTGAAAGTCGCGTCGCGAGCGATGGAGATAGCTAAGCTCGGCATTTCCAGACGGGACCGAATCCGGAGCGAAGAAATTTGACGGAGAACCAAAGTTGTCGACATAGCTCTCAGAGGCAGCGGGCTGAAGTGGCAATGAGCCGAGTCAGCGATGGCACATGGGGGAGGAAAGTCCTAGAGTTGAGAACTCCCCCGCCCCCCTCGCCTAGATGGACCGATGACCTCAAGAGTACGGCCGGAAGCGGCTGGATGCGGAAAGTGGAGGGTTGCATATGGTGCAAGGCATTCGGGAAGGCATATGTCCAGGAGTGGAAAAGATACAGGCTGACGAAGAGGATGATGATGATGATATAGCGCAAAGCGCATACAAGTAAATGTTAAATATAGGTCTACTAAGTACATTTCAAATATTAAGCTGTAGAAAATGAATTACAGCGCCAGCAATGGCCATATGGCACATTTTGGCGACTTGCCAGATAAAATAGTCCTTGGCATGGATAAAGGTGCCAAATGGTACCCATATATTCAATTAAGGCTCGTGACATTTATGTGAGAACTATAAGGCTCGTTCATAAGTACTTTGCAGACTCGCAAACTGGATAACTTTGCTAATGAATCATCAGTCTGTATTTATTTGTTTGGATATATGCCTCCCTCAATGATTTCCACCACATGTGATCCTCTGCCTTTCGCATCCAGCCACTTCTAGTTTGACCGGACCAAATAAAAGGGGCGTACAAAGCCTGACGCCTGACACTCTAATGCCTAAAACCTCTCCCATCTGCCGTCACTGATTCCACAGATGTGCCCAGCCCTATCTACGAGTATGTTGACAGTGTTCTATGTCAACTTTTCATGAAAATACTGAGCATATTTATCTCCTTCGCTCGCTGTGCGACCTGTGAACCAGCCCGATGGTCAGTGTACAACTAGGGAGGACAGACGGGTTAAGGGAAAGCGCTCAGCTTATCATCAACTTTACCAGGTGGCACCCCAATTCGTGAAGACCCTTCGGTCTTCAGGAAGTTTTCCAAAAGCTAGCTAGCCCTGGAGGGACGATACTTCACATTGCAAGCGTTTATATATGTTAGAGTACGATCATCGTTTTACATCAACGGGCCCAACTTGGTCCAACCAGAGTTAATTTGATTCAGCAAGAATAACTTGCCCTAGCTGAACATATTCAGCCACAATATCTATATATATAAAAATCAATGCCACTTTTCGTTGTAATTTTATAACTCAAGAACGGGCTCACCTATCCAAACCAAATGTTTAGGGTTTATTCGGATTATTTAGTAGATGGTTTGTGTGAAGTTTACACAAAATCGGTAGAGCGGTTCTTCATTTATCACATTTTTTGTAACAAATGAATTCAATAAACGGCAGATCATTTTGTTTATGGGGATTTAGCTGTCAAATTGAAACTTTTTTCAGATGGGGATTGTGCTGTCAAATTGAAACTTCTTTCAGTGTTGACAGTACAAGCATGTTGTTATGTCATTCATACGGTCATTTCATTTTGGACGTGCTTCGACTTTATGTTGCCTGTTCCAGAGAAGGTACCCCTAGCCGTTTGTTTATTCATGCTCAAAATGGAAAAACAAAAAATATTGTTTATCCAAATGTTTTGGATTAAGTTTTAAAATAGCTAGAAATTAATAAAATATTTTTTTGTTTGAATAAATGAATTTGGTGTTCCAATGAATTTTTTTTATTAATTCACTTTATACGTAGCGAAGCACGTACCGGGCCGCTAGTATGGTATAACTCACAAGTCCATGTCATACGCACAAGACTCCATTAGTTAACTATTATAAATAGGGTTGTGGATCCAAGTGGTATAGCAACAATATTAATATTTTTAGATGCCCTCGTTAGCGGATCGACGTGCAGAGCTTTTCCTTGAATCCCCTTAATGGTGGATTGATGAGGAAAAAAGATATCTCATAATCCACGTGTGGATAGAAACAGTGGTTTCTAGCGGAAGGAGAGTCCCAGTCGAATGTGTCTACAGAAATCAATGTTATCACTATTAATAAATTTAGTAGCACTGTAGATTACTATTTTCATTATAAATACCAATATTTTTGTTAAGAAGTACAAGTAAGAAAGTTCTAGAGATATGGTCGGAGTGGGTGGATATTTTATTCATAATCCAGAGGTGAGAAGTATCCGCTCACAATAGCGCGGCGTCGGGGCCTCATAAATTTGCCCAATCATCACACCGTCTTTATTCAACGTAGGGTCGGTACAGGGTTGTTTTTCAAATAACTATTGTATATACATCCTTGCTGATGACAGCAAACTGACGTGAAACAACATTATAAGGCAATGTAAAATTTGGAAAGTTACAATTCGGCGAAAAAATAAATTAGGCAACTGAAAATAGGTTAAATAATTTTAGGACAAGTGAAAATTGTACGAAAATATATTAGGCCTATAGTTTGTAAGCCAATGACAGTACAAGTACAAAAAATTTGGTGATCCAATATATACCCGGAATATCTACTAAGATTGATTCTTCGGGAAAAGTAATCTAAATTTTATTTATTGTGCAATGTTGCCAGCGTATCAACATATGTATATATTATGATATAAAATATCTATTACCACGGCAATAAAATCAAATCGAAATGGTATGTTACTTTTGTATGGAAACCGAGCGCATCAAACTCACACAACAACAGACAAGCGATATTAGTATACTACTAATAACTTCGTGTTGTGATTGGTTGCATTCGGTTATATAATATAATAAAATCATATGTGCAAATGATGCGTTCTCAAAATTAAACCGTCAAACTTACCTATGTCAAGATAGTTCTAGAAGTCATGTAAAATACTCATTGCGTCATTGCGTGCCTGCCACTAACACAGTAGACGTAAAGAGCAGTATCTCAATTTAAAAAGCTAGTGGCTCTATATATTTTACTGAGACGTTAATTCCGAATGGTACCCTTTGCTTACAAAGCGCTTTTAGTTTTAGCACTGATGCGTGCGGTTTCCTTCACACCGCAATCGATATATCGAGAATAGTATTCCGTTTCTAGTGAATAAACTAGTATTCACGCTAAATCAAAAGAGGTTCAGTTGCGAAAATAAACGGGACGAGACAAAGTTACTTTAGCGTTCATTAATTTAATTAGTGGGCGAGTTACGCCGCGCAACTTAATTTAGGTTTCAAGTGTGGCGAGTTTTACTTGCTTAGTATTGTCAGAATTTTTGAAGATTATTTCTTAGTGGATGCTTACATTAAAATACGTTACGGATAAAACCCAATGGTTTAAAATGTGCGTTGATATGTCAGACAGTCAGTTACAGTAAACATACTGAACAGTATTACTACCCCATTCGCCGGAAATAGTCGCACTCATATAGAGAGACGTTTTGTTAAAACTCATATAAATGTTTTTTATAGTTATATATAATAATATCTATATATATTTTAAATCAGATTCGTTGTGCGGCGGATAATAAGCTACGACCGGCCTTATAGACGCTGGCAGCATCGTAGCAGCTCGTGAGCCGTCACTCCCCCTGTCATCGCAGTAGTCCTTTCCTGGTACTCGCTCACTCGCAACAACACAACGAACAACTCTATAGGAATTGTTATTTGGCTGCTTACTTTTTTGACCCACTAAAATTTGGCTCGTTCTTTTGAACATTCTGTCTGAAATAAGATTTGCAAACTTTATAGATCAATAAAAAAATATCGCAAAAATTTAATACACATAGATGTTAAAGCAGGACGGAGTCTTCAGTAAAGTAAGTAGTTTACCTGGATTAAATCCCAGTCTGTTGTTTTGGCAGTATGGCAAATGGATTATTTTGATAAATTATTTTCTTCAGGATATTGATCGACCCAATACCGAATCTCAAGAGAATGACTTTCGTTTTCCTTGTGTTAGTTTATCTAGCTTTATTATGGAGAACTATAAGGAGTTGTATATTAAAAAAAATCTATCAAATACAAGGAGTGTGGTATTATTTTGTTTTTAGGGTTCCGTACCCAAAGGGTAAAAAGGAACCCTATTACTAAGGCTCCGCTGTCCGTCCGTCCGTCCGTCTGTCACCAGGCTGTATGTCATGAACCGTGATAGTTAGACAGTTGAAATTTTTACAGATGATGTATTTCTGTTGCCGCTATAACAACACATACTAAAAAAACAGAATAAAATAAATATTTAAGGGGGCTCCCATACAACAAACGTGATTTTTTAGCTTGATTTTGCTCGCAATTGATAACGGCAATAGGTAGACACTTGAAATACTCACATAATATTTAGTTATGTATTCACTTTAAAAATAAATAATAAAAAAAAATAAAACCAATATTTAAGGGGGCACCCATACAACAAACGTGATTTTTTTGCCCGTTTTTATTGATAATGGTATGGAACCCTTCGTGCGCGAGTCCGACTCGTACTTGACCGGTTTTTTAAAGATTTGAAATTGTCTATTAAAGAGGTTCATTGATTTTACCATGAAAATGTAGTAGATTTGACTATGGAGGTTTTAATTTTTTTTTGGTGTCCCTTCGAGAGGCTTATTTGTATATTTTTGATTTTCTATAAATTGCTTCGTCTCGCCGTTTCGGTGTTTCTAGTCTGTGATAGAGGCTATGTCTTATTGAAGGCTTTATATACCGCAAAGGAACTTGAATGTACTCATCGTAGGCTTTAAATCATTTTAAGTGTGCGTATTTAGTAAATAATTGAGCTAATGGAGCTCAAAGATGCACAATGTGTGGATTATTTTTTTGTCTAATCGGGTGCGATGGAAACTTGTTTTACTATAGTAAGTAATTCTACTATGGCTTTACTGAAGGGTTTACTAAGTGCTCCATCGTTTGTGTTGTTACATCATTGCAAGGTTAGCCGTCCTATAATGTGGATGTGATGCAGATATGCTAAGCTTAGGCTCCAGGATTTATGTGATGATAACTTTAGGCTCCATGGCTTTAAGGAAGTTCTTGAGTTTTTTATGGTTCGGTAGCCATGTTTAGACGAATGTTATTTGCAGTTGTCCAAATGCTCATTGCTGTTGCCTTCAGATTACTTCCCCGTGTGCAATTTAATTTATCTGACGAGATTCTGGAAGTAACCATGTATTACTTATTATCATTGTGCTGGATAAAAATCTTGAGAATACAGTAGAATCGTATGCAAGGTGCTGTGAATGATCACCACAATATGGTTGTGGCTGTTTATGTTATGAACACCCCCGGTGCAAACGCAGCGTCTCCTTACGATTGGTGACCCCATTCACTCGCAGGAACAACAATCATCAAGAGTATTAATATGATGCGGTCTTCTAAGAGGCAGATGTACCTGCCCAGTCGAGACCGACTAGACAAGCAAGAGAGAGGTAGGATATACCTCTCTCTTGCAAGAGACTAGCAAGAGAGAGGTAGGATATACCTCTCTCTTGCAAGAGACTAGCAAGAGAGAGGTAGGATATACCTCTCTCTTGCTAGAGCCTGGTTAGTTAGTCGGCAGGGTACAATTGAAGTTGGCTTGGGCTATAAAGATGGTAGTGAACCTTTTTTTTATATATGACAGGGGGGCAAACGAGCATGGGGGTTACCTGATGGAAAGCAATCACCACCGCCCACGGAAATCAGCAATACCAAGGGGTCGCTGATCTGTTGCCACCTTCTTTCCTTTCTTTCTTTCTAGTAACCTCACTTACTCGTAGGAACACAACAACCTCCAAGGGAATTGTTATTAGGCAGCGGTATTTTGTGAGGTGGAGGTACTTCCCCAGTCAGGCAGCTTAAACAATACGCTATGCCCTACATCTCTTTTCACCAGAGCCTCGTTTGTCAGTCAGCATGGTGCACCGCGTGCAAGTGACGTAGGCTTTGGTCAATACAAACATCTAAAAGATGAAACCATTTACACCCCAAAATTAAGAAGCTCAAAATTAAGAAGTATTTTTAAGTCCCAAGTCTTCTTGACAGTCAACCTTGCCCCAAAACTAACTAATCTGCAGACGATAGACCATTTGCAGGATTAAATGCCGACTCCATTTTAAATGCTGAGCGGGTAGCTGAAGGGTTGGAGTTGTTTAAAAACAAGGGGATGACCCAGTTAGTTAACGGGGTGCTTAGTATTCAAAACAAATCTGTTCAGCACGCGACGGGGCTTATGCTACTGCTGAAACTGTACTGAACATGTAGCCTTGATCTCAATACAATATTTGCTACAAATCTTTTTTTTTATTCTACGTCGGGTGGTAGACAAGTATACGGCCCGCCTGATGTGAAGCGGTTACCTTAGCCATATTAACGATCGCAACATTTAAAATATCGCTCGCGCACCGCCACCCCCGCTGCCAACGCAGCATCTCCTTCCTTTCTGGTGACCTCACTCACTCGCAGGAACACAACAACCCTCAAGGGAATTGTTATTTGGCTCCGGTATTCTGTGAGGTGGAGGTACATTTTCCAGTCGAGTTGCTTATTATTACGCTACCTACCTCTCTTTTCGCCAGAGCTTCGTTTGTCAGTCAGCAGGATGCATCGCGTGCAGGTGAATTTGGCTTTGGTTCAAAGACGTTGATGAACCACTTACACCCCATAGATTTTTACTTTGAATATATAAATTTTCATGCGTTTATAAATTCTTCCGACAAAGAGCGTGTGTTGTATGTTAATACGTTATATGCACTAAAATTATCTCAAAATGGCAGCACTTCCTCTTCCCCCGCACGCGATGTTCCATAGTCATTACTTAGTGTAATAATACTTTGATCCTTCATCTATCCAGTGGTGTAATTGAATTTTGGATGGAGATTTGTAGCTGCAACACCAAACTGTATCCCTCGATTTTGTGTCATTCGTTTTTTTTAATTGCCTCCCTAATATTTAGGAAGCAAGTTTAAAGACGTATTCACGCTTAAAAACAAATTTTGTTTTGGATATCAGTCGATGTTTACAAACCTGCTTTGAAGTTTCGCACAAGATTACATAATGTCGCCTCGCCGCTCGCCCTGTCGCCCGCAGCGAATTTAATTCTGCCGTTTCTCTCGGGCAAGACTTTTAATTTACCTTAATTACCTACATTTAAATATTTGCTGAGTCTGATAAACGGAATGTTTAGGTTATTTAGTAGCCACAGACTAAAATAATGGTGTGTATAAAGGGGCTATTCAAAATTTTGGACGACTGTGTATTTAAGCACAGTATTGGATGGTATTGGCGTTAACTCATTGTATATTTCACATGATGAGATCGAGGGGTTTAGAAGAGTATTCCATCGTGCTTTTCAACTGCGGATTGGCGGAGGCCAGTGTTTTCAACCTGCCCAAAAGCCACTGACTTTGCTTTACGACTCTTATATAATAAATAATATAGCTGGGATCAATGGTTTTACAATTTATTAATGGCCAGGCTCCGGTCGATCGAGCTCCTGTATCTTATACTCATTAGAATTTAGGCAACTGGGCTTCGTTTTCTTCTTATAGATAATGATCAGATCAATCAATTTATATCTGAGAGAATATACTAACACAAAGGAGTTTAAGCCCACCACATACTCCCATCGCTGTGTGTCCTGTGTAGTCAGGATTAACAACCATCAAAAATGCAATGAATAACGAAATCCATGGCTGCCACGGGGATAAATCGAAAGAAAGGAAGGAGTATAGGCTGGCAACGGATCGGCGAGTCCTTGGTGTCGCTGATCTCCATGGGCAGTGGTGATTCTTTGCATCAGGTGATCCACATGGGAGGCATGTGGATCACCTGATGCAAATGCTCTCATATAAAATAATAATAATAAATCGTAAAACTATATCTGGCTTGGAACTCAATAAAATTTATCTTACGGCCTGTTAAGGTCGTAAAAACAGGAAATGAAAGTTTCATTTAATTTTTTAACTGTATATTATTACCGAACTTACACGAGAAGAAAAATAATATGAAATTCTTGATAGAGATGCGTGATCTTTGTGACAAAATCTTTTAACCGGAAACAAAAAAGTATGAGATTCATTCGATCGCTTTTTTCGTCTGTATCAAAGCCTCTAGCCTCCCTGGCTTACGCCGATGATCAGAGAGTCAAATTTCCGTAGCGTAGGCGAAGTTACTCTGTTCAATATTAACCAAAGTAAAAATGAAAGAATCAGAAATCTACCTATTTATAATAATTTGCAGCAATTTGGGAGATAAGTCCAGGATTACATAAGCTGCACAATTTGGTTTCTGATGTTTTTTCTCTCTTTCGCCAGGTTGTTCTGTTCTGGGTTGTCTGTGGATGCAGTTGTGCCATGTCCATAGTTCGGGCCATACCCGTCCACCACGTTGCCGGCGGGCGTCCTCTTCCACGCCTTTTTTCAGGCAATTCCAATGCATTGCGAACGACATTGTCATCGTCTCTTCGCATCACATGGCCGTACCCTCTCAGTCGGCTTTCTGCTAAATTTTCCGCAATAGGGGCTACCCCGAAACTTCCTCTAACATATTAATTTCTATTTTATCAAGTCTGGACGGGAAAATAGTAATTGCTGAGTCTGATAAACGGAATGTTTAGGTTATTTAGTAGCCACAGACTAAAATAATGGTGTGTATAAAGGGGCTATTCAAAATTTTGGACGACTGTGTATTTAAGTACAGTATTGGATGGTATTGGCGTGAAAATATCATAGACGTGATATCAGCAATCATAGACGTGAAAAATTCGAATCTTCGTGTGACTGTGAACGCAGCCAAATGGCTTCAACGACTAAGTCGCTACGATAACGTAACGGTTTATTTTAACACGAAGTCAATCGCATTAAGCGCACACTCAGCGATGTAAAGTGCCGTTGAGTGTGCGCAGATCGGCTTACTTCGTATATAACGCACACCCCTGTCGTGGACAAGGCTTTTTTGTCGCTTTTATTTTTATTTTTATACAACGTTCAATATAATAAAATCAAAATAATAATCTAATACATTTTTTAACATTACGTAACGGTTGAATTAGCATGAACATTATGGGAATCGGACCCATAACTACCAGATTAGGACGTAATTTTACAAACTTTCGATCTTTGGACTCGATGAATCAGCTAATTAGTCACTGTATTTATGTGTGGATATGACGGAAGTGAATACACAAATATAACACTGAATCATTACTTTTCAAATGATAACACCATAGTTTATGCTTGCTTACTCATAGCTGGCTATCAGCGTCTTTTTATTCAACATATCCTATCATATACGAGTACATACATGTATGGGAATATTTTTTCTTTAATTAAATTTTTTCATTAATTATCCAATGTTTTTAGATATATATTCTGCTATTCGGGACGGAGACAAAGCCAACAAATCAAAAACCATGAAAACTTATAACTCGAGAACGGCTTGACCGATCCAGCCGTTCTCGAGTTATAAGTATTCGAAAAACAAAGTCGGGTGACTTTGTTTTAGAAATATAGTATCATTCATTTTGATATTATGCACTCGAACTCTTTGGACTTTCATTCATACCATTCATATGAATGAATGGTATACCACGTATGAATTCCCATGTCCTATACCACTCCTGTGCAAGCGCGCTCGCAACTTATGGCAGTGACACAAGTACAAACTAATATTCCAACTAATCTCATTATTCCCTGTTGGATTCCCGTAGTTCATTCGGACGTAATGGGAATTCATACGTGGTATACCATTCATTCATATGAATGGTATGAATGAAAGTCCAAAGAGTTCGAGTGCATAATATCAAAATGAATGTTGATATTATGCACTCGAACTCTTTGGACTTTCATTCATACCATTCATATGAATGAATGGTATACCACGTATGAATTCCCATGTCCTATACCACTCCTGTGCAAGCGCGCTCGCAACTTATGGCAGTGACACAAGTACAAACTAATATTCCAACTAATCTCATTATTCCCTGTTGGATTCCCGTAGTTCATTCGGACGTAACCTTTAATATGAAACACTAACACTGAGTGCATGTGAGGTGCATGCAATAAAACTTCACCAGTGCAGTTTGCATATCTAACTAATCTCATTATAGCAGTTATTTTGATACAAATACCCTTTAAATATAACGAAGATACGGATGTAGGTATACCACTATGTGCATACGCTTAGTCTATTGGAACTTGGAACACAATTAACTACCGCAGCCTATGGGCGCATTCAATATAGGGCGTAAGGCCACTGCAAGTTATCCTACGTCGCTATCCTACCTAACCAAGCTGGCTATTAGACCCACATACATTTGGATTATTATTTCAGGACATCCACGCTTCGTTTTTTGGCCAATAGGTATATTTTTGGCCTCTGCAGGCAGTGTCACATACTTGAGCCGGATCGTAAGGTCGATGACATTTTTTTTTTATTTTTTTATACTACGTCGGGTGACATACAAGCATACGGCCCGCCTGATGTGAAGCGGTTACCGTAGCCATATTAACACTCGCAACATAAAATATCGCTCGCGTGTCGCCATCCCCGCTGCCATCGCAGCATCTCCTTCCTTTCCGGTGACCTCACTCACTCGCAGGAACACAACATCCCTCAAGGGAACCGTTATTTGGCTGCGGTATTCTGTGAGGTGGAGGCTCATTCCCCAGTCGGGTAGCTTACAATTACGCTCCCTACCTCTCTTTTCGCCAGAGCTTCGTTTGTCAGTCAGCAGGGTGCACCACGTGGAGGTGAAGTTGGCTTTGGTTCAAAGATGTTGATGAACCACTTACACCCCATGACATGACATGACATGCTTGCACATATACCACTCTTGATTGAAATATGTTAGGAACTGTTGTTCTTGTACATGTTTATTTAAAAACTGCCTGCGCTCGGTTGATTAAGGTAGGATAGGTTGCTGAATGTAACATGTCAATATCGAATTTTATTCCCTTGAAGGTTGATGTGTTTCTGCGAGTGAATGAGGTCACCAGAAAGAAAGGAAGGAGTTGCTACGCTATTTCATGTTGCAAGGCGAGATATGGCTATGGTAACTGCTTCACATCAGGCGGGCCGTATGTTTGTCTTCCACCCAACGTAGTTTAAAAAAGAAATTGAATATCAACGATGTCGGATTGCCTTGGTGTATATTATTTGACTAATGCTCCATCAGTGTGGGCAAGAATGTTCTTCAAGTTAATTACCACATCTCATCATTGAGTCTCTTGGATACGACGGGGCTGGCAAACAGATACAAGCCCCTAAAAAACGCATAAAAAACCTTTCAGGCAACTAATTTATGCATGGATTGGGCAGGAGTCGCAATGCCACAAAAAGGTAAGGTTCAGTGAAATGTATGCTCGTTGAGCAAACCACTCGTTTTCAGCTTCAGAAAATCGTACAGGAAGCATCGTTTGAGTAGCTATAATTAATTTAGATTTTAATTGGTTTTGTTATTTCGGTTGTGAACGAGGTGCGGCATGTTTGACGTTTGTGTATCTGCCTATCTATAGCGTCATATCTGCCAAACGGGTGTTTTATTTTATTTTAAGTATTAATAGGTTTATTTAAATTTCTTTATCTCTAAACTTAATATTTACAAATAAAATATTTACATAGAGATAGAAAAAAAATTAACAAAAGAAACAAAGCAAAAATTATAAGTAAAACATTTCCTCCAAATTGCTACCAAGTTTGCGTACCAAGAATGCTGGCAGCATTACCTCGCTGCAATAGCAATGCTAATCTTCTGAAAAAGGCCAGCTCTCTCGCCTCGACCAACCTCCTGCATATCTCTTTAAAAAGATTGCGGGCTGATGGACACCACGGCCGTAACGTCTAGGTTTAATAGGTTGTGTATTTTTTATATACGGATATGGATGCAATAAGCGGAGGACCACATGGTGTAAGGCATTAGGAAAGGCCTATGTCCAGCAGTGGCTAGATATAGGCTGATGATGATGATGTTGTTTCGGTTAAGGTATTTGGTAAAGTAAATAACAATTTATTATTTAAATAGTCAACCCAACTCGTCTGGCCAGCGTGGGGAGTGTAGGCCAGATCCTCCTTCTGTCTGGGATGGACGAGAGGGTCGTGCTCCGGTAGTGGAGACTAAAATGACCTGATGATGATGATGATTTAAATGCAAATATTCACCTCCCCCCTTGGTGAGATTTGAACCCACGACCTGTCGATGACCGATCGAGTGTTCTTCCAACTGAGCTACCAGGAAGGTTGTGTTTGTGACGAATTTTTGCATTTTATATTTTTACTGTGTGAGTCACAGTGTGGCGACATCTACCTATTAAGTATTACACTACTAAACACCACAAACCTTCCTGGTAGCTCAGTCGGAAGGAAGCACTCGACCATCATCATTATAGTCATCGAGAGGTCGTGGGTTTAAATCCCACCCGGGGGGTGGGAAGGGAGGGGGGGGGGGGAGGTGAATATTTCCATTTAAAATAAAAAATATTTATAACTAGATGACCCGGTGAACTTTGTTTCACCTACATCTATCTACTTAATAAATATATACGATATAAGATCTGTGTCTCTTTAAGAAGTGCCTGCCCTGTGTGCCCGAACCTGGAGGATGTGCTATTGCAAGACATTTGTTTCCTAACTTGCCGCTTTCCATAAAATTTGACAATACCAGCTTAAATGACTCTCTTGCAGTTTGCTTGCCATGTCCGAGAATTCCTGACGCGGTCCTTCTACGAAACCTCGCGCATACTGCGCAGCATATTCAACTCCATGAAAGACAACCCCTGTACGTGACGCTCAAGTATTGGCGATCCTTTACTAACTTATAAAATGGTGTAATCTTCGATTTATAGTCCTTTCAACTTGGCGGAATTTTGGAGTCACAGATGACACTGGTTACCTCAAGCCACTTAGTCCAAGCTACTGAAATCTCGCAGTCGATGCTATCCTATCTATGATCGATGATCGAAGAACAGATCCCAAGTACTTAAACCGTCCGTGCATTCGATCATATCCTTAAGTGCACGGTCGTGGGATCTGATTCAGCCCATAGTTCTCAAGTGACCTCTTCCATTAATTCACTCATCGCATCAACTGCACTCTATCCGCATTCGCCAGTGCAATTATATCAGCATACATGAACACCCGTCGACCCACCGCACAGAGCTGGTCCATGTGGATACATGATACTACTTGACAATTCGTCTAATACCACTAATGACAAATGAATGAAAAAGCCAGACAACAATGTCTGGTTTTTTCTTAAATATTTTTTTTCTTGTAGAAGCTTTTTTCTCATTCTTCTTTTAGCGTTAGAGTAGGATTTGTATCAGTAGCAGATGTTCTAGCTATAGGTGTAATCTGCATATATTTCATCGACTTGAACTACGACTTTTTCTATAATTTTATTTATTTCTTGGCGTAAGTATTGCAACTTTTCTTGGCATGAAGAATGTATATGTAAGATCTGTATTTTTGGTTTCTTCATCGTACTTTTTGGATTTTGGAAATAAAATTAGTATTAAGAAATTTACTTAGTTTTAGCGCCAAATTCTTTATTTGCGGGATCCGCGGATCCGCCCTTTAAATGTGCGGGATCCCGCAGATTAATTAAAGCATCGTGATCCACGGGAATGCGGGATCCCGCTTTGCGGGATTGCAATCCCTAGTCACAGATGACACTGGTTACCTCAAACCACTTAGTCCAAACTACTGAAATCTCGCAGTCGATGCTATCCGATGATCGAAGAAGTACTTAAACTGTCCGTGCATTCGACCATATCCTTATGTGCACGGTCGTTCGGGGATCTGTTGTTTTGCAGCCCAAGTACTCGATCTTTCCCGTATTCGGATTCAGCTCATAGTTCTCAAGTGACCTCTTCCATTAATTCACTCATCGCACCAACTGCCCTCTATCCACATCCGCCAGTACAATTATATCAGCATACATAGACACCTACCGGCTAAGATGAAGACGATCCCCACCGATGTTTCTGATCACGAAAATCAAACTTCAACTTAGAAGTATGATACTTGTGTTTAGCTTAACTGACAGTAACTCTGGAGCTCTACGGACTAAGCTGAATATGCTTGTCAATAACTTAAACGAAAGACCAATTTTTGGAATCAAAATATTTGATGGTAATCGGCTTCAGCTTCGGCGGTAAGCCCCCTGGTCCATGTGGATCCATGATACTACTTGACAATTCGTCTAATAGATAAGAAACCACAAATGTCTAATATATAAGAATATGCCTAATATGAACAAAAACAGACTAAGACTGATCGCTGGAGGACACCGACGTTAATGGGAATTTTGTCTCTCCTCTCCGACAGAGGTCTAAACTATGGATTTGGAATTTCGGTACATGTCTCGGATGATGTCGATATAAAAACCTGGCAGCCCTTTAGTCTTCAGTAAAGAAAGTTCTCGCCAAATAAATGTATGACTAAATAATAAAATATGATTATATTAAAATTACAGATTTAGGTACTTCAGAAAATAATGAGGATCCGTTTTATTTTGTAATAGGTATCACCTTGGCATGACAGACCTATATAATGTGATGTAGGTCTTACCATATGCAAAGTTATACAACTCTATGTGAATCCACAAACCTCGTTCTGCGTTCAGCCCCCATTTTCTAGTCTATTCGCATTGCTGACACTGGTTACATTTTTTGCAATCATTTTTGTAATATACAATCCGAGTGTTTATGAAATTTACAAATTTCTATTATTTATTCTTATGTACTGTACAAAGCATGATTTACCATAAACAGTCACTACATATTTCAACTCCTTTCTTGATGTCTATTAGTATTGTGTCATTCCTATGTCACTTCTGAGAAAGTCATATTTGACAACCAACAAATATGACGTCGATTCTTTGTGACAATGACACTATTGATAGGTAGGTTCGCCATCTTTGCTGTTATGACATTCGACTATAGTAGGAACACTTTGTATGGGAAATTAAAATTGTTGTTTTCACTATCTTTCTTGAATTTTTTCCAAAATTTCTCACCGTTTAAACCTTCCCTGTGCTAAGACAAACATTTCAAAACCAAAATCAGCTAAATCGGCCTGGCCGTTCTCGAGTTTTAGCGAGACTAACAAAAAGCAATTCATTTTTATATATAAGAGAATACGCGTATTCAGTTAGGCTAATGCAACCGCATGTAAACGAGTTCTAAAAATATTGATCACCGTGCGACCGGGCCATGAGGCCCACAGGGGCGGGCGTCTGCCTCCCGTATTTATTTACAGTGTTGTTGACATCGCTTTCGAAGAGAATACGCGTGCCGGTTTTATAAATATCATCATCATCATCAGCCTGTATCTACCCACTATTGGATATAGGTCTTCCCCAATGCATAGCAAATCAAAATATCTTTATTCCTTGGACTGTTTAAAGCACTTAGAAACGTCATACAAATTAAATATAAGAACATGTATCTAAATCATTACTACTCTAAATCCGCGGAGCTTAGATTCACTTTCATCACACTATCTTGAATGTGAAAGTGAATTTAAGTGCCAGTTCCGGCGACGGGGCTTCTTGAGAAGAACTGGCAAGAAACTCAAGGCAGACTCTTTTAATTGCCAATATTAAATTTAAATACAAATAACTGCAAATAATGCTTTCCACCATATGCGTTCCTCCGCTTTCTGCAGTCTGAGCTTCACTTGGCTAGCCATCTCTTTAAGCTTTTAATGCCTTATTTGCCATATTGCTGTCTCTCACATTGGTAAGAGAGACAGTCAAATTCCAAAAGCTTTAAACTCCTACTAATTTCTTCTGATTAAATTCGTTGTTGAATTCAAAGGCAGCTGTAGTCTTGGACCCCCGGAACTGCAATGGACTTCATTGTTCATTGTCTTTTTTGGCGGTCGCCGCTGTTAATCCTGGCTACACAGGAGACACAGTGGTGGGATGTGTGGTGGGCCCCCGTCTCTCCGCTTTCTGCATCCATATCCGCATATAAAAATATACAACCTATTAATAATTTTTCACCCGTTTGGCAGATATGATGCTATAGATAGTCAGATACTCAAACGGTAAACATGGCACACCTTCTTTTTTGGGTGGAGGCTTAAAAATAGGACTTCAGGCTTCCATTTGATCCCTTGAGACGCCTCCCGTGAGACCTTTGCTTACACAGTTTTTGTACATTTCATATTTTAAACGTTTAATGCGCTGACATGGACTTGTTTCGCCTTACCCGTAGAACAGAGTCTGATGTGATCATAGAATAAAAACGAGTTAGCTAGACTAGGTAAGGAATGTGAATTCTTCAGACATACGTTTTTAGAATCTTCTTATCTCATTTATCTTCCTATATTGAGAATCAAATCATTTTCGATCTTATATATGTCGCAGCCAATTGGTAGAACCGCCACATTACAAAACGGCTAACTTTAGGCAGATTCTATTTAAATTATCTTTTGGTTAGGTTTGGATAGGTTTGTGTTGTGATTAGAAATAATGAAATAATAGTAGCCTGTCCATGGTTGGGTTTATTTATCTCGAGCTGCTCCGTGCTTCGGAGGGCGTTAGAGCGGCTTGTTGGCGGTTGGCCTCCGCCAACCCGCAGTTGATCAACGTGGTGGAGTATGCTTACCCATTGATTAACAGGAGACCCGTATCCCAATAGTGGGATAATTATGGGTTGATGCCAAAGGGGTTACTATGCGATTAATTCTGTTATTAAAAGTTAAGAATTCATGTTACGGTTGACATTATCATGAAGTATCAGGTAGTCAAAAATTACCTACGATCGTATCTTTTGTAATTTATGAGAAAATATGATCTCTCTGCCTTCAAAAGCTTCCTTCATAAACGTATCCTTCATAATCGTCTTAAAAGTAGATATATCAATATAGCTGAAGCCAACTACAAAACTAACCCAAACCATTCAGCCGATGTTTTCAGCGAACTAAAGTTCCCACCACCGATAGGCCATTCGGGTCGCGGTATCTTATCTAAGCCGTCGCGAATAGAGCCACTGGGTCGCTGCTTCCTAGCGTTACAAAAACCTATTTGTTACACGGATTTGTGAGAATATTTATGGTATCAAAAGCTATAGATATTGTCTATGATGTTTTGGCATTAAAACTTGACCTACATAAAATGAACTAGATTTTGGTGGGAACGATGACGGGGTCAATTAGCTTTGTCAAATATTTTTCTCTGTGTATGGGGTTTTTCCTTTTTTATTTATATTGATTTTTTTTATACCACGTCAGGTGACTGACAAGCATGTGAGGCGGTTACCATTATAAAAAAATACAATGCCCAATATTTGCATGCCTGTGAGAAAGAGGCGAACATTTTGTACCATATTCGTAAAAACTACACCATCGGTTATTAACCTGTTAGTAACCTAATGTTCTTGCAAATAAATAAATATTCTATTTTATTCTATTGTAGTATAGACTATACTCTACTCTTGTACTATACTATAATACTATACTGTATACTGCAGGGCTGTCCAAAGCCCGACCCGCGGGCCTCATGCGGCCCTCGAGTTATATTTCGATACCTCCAAGGAACACTACGCCAACTAAAATCTCGATAGTTTTCTTTTTTTATCTAAATCGATTCATTACTTCAGTAACATTATGCTACCTGAATTTTATTTATAAAAGACTCATAGATACAACAAAATCGACAAATATTAACCGCTATGTAAATGTATAACTCATATTAGCGGTGTGTATCTGGATGTGTATGTTTTGAGTTGGCGTAGTGTTCATTGGAGGTATCGATTTGTGCGGCCAGTGACGTGTTTTACATTTAACGGTTTTTATACATTTTTTTTCCCGCTACAGGGTTTGAATATTATATATTTTTAGAAAAGTTTAAGTTTTATAACTAACTAAGGGGGCGTTCAAGTATTACGTAACGCAATTTTTAGAGATTTTTGATCCTCCCCCCCCCCCCCCCCCCCCCTCCCTGAACGTTACGTAACATCCAAGTGACCATTATTACCTTAAAGTCACAAGTTATGTTGCGAAAACAGTACCGGAAAGTTGCTAAAATTTGTTGACATTTTTTTGGCAGTTGAGCTGGAGCGTCAGCACGAGACCTGAGGTTTGGACAGCCCTACTGTATAGTAAAGGTAGTTTATGTTTGTTTTCCAATGTGTGAACGAGAACGCTCGTTCAGGGCTAGAACATAAATTCTTCTTTAAAACCACTTTATCCGCTCTTTACTCTATAAATGTGTCTTGTGTGAAAATATGTGCCTCGCCTGTCGAAGCAATAGATGTGTTAGAGAGATTAAATAAATATATATGCTGTTGTTGGCTAGAATTTTGATGTACTTAGTATCCATACCAACTGTACACGACAGTCGTTCGCATTTTTCCGACTACAGAAGAAGTAAATTTTTTCGAGTGTTAGCTTAGTTATATAGTGGTAATATAAATATTATATTATAATGTTTATATTACCACAGTATAAGTAATAGTACTACATAGGATTCTTCGCTACTGTTATTATGTCTAGTTCATTGCGCACTTTGACGCATTTTAATAAGTGATTTGAACTTCTATACAAATTATATCACGGGGAGTACTCGGATGTGCTGTTTGATTTGATACCTGCCGCTGAGTTCCACTATCGTAAAACTCGCCATAAATTTCTTCCGTATCATCTTAATAATTGGAGATCTACTACAGTACGTTTCCTAAGACATTTTATACCACGAACGGTGAAATTGTGGAATCAACTTCCCTCAGCGGTATTGCCGAACAATTACGACATGGGAGCGAGCGATAATTCATGTTGCGAGCGTTAATTAATATGGCTACGGTAACCGCTTTACATCAGGCGGGCCGTATGCTTGTCTGCCACCCGATATAACGTAAAAAAACCGGCCAAGTGCGAGTCGGATTCGCGTACGAAGGGTTCCGTACCATTATCTATAAAAACGGCAAAAAAATCACGTTTGTTGTATGGGAGCGCCCCTTAAATATTTGTTTTATTTTTATTTAATTATTTATTTTTCAAGTGAATACATAACTAAATATTATGTGAGTATTTCGAGTGTCTACCTATTGCCGTTATCAATTGCGAGCAAAAACGAATAAAAAAATCACGTTTGTTGTACGAGAGCCCCTTAAATATTAATTTTATTCTGTTTTTTAGTATTTGTTGTTATAGTGGGAATAGAAATACATCATCTGTGAAAATTTCAACTCTCTAACTATCACGGTTTATGAGATACAGCCTGATGGCAGACGGACGGACGGACGAACAGCGGAGCCTTAGTAATAGGGTTCCTTTTTACCCTTTGGGTACGGAACCTTAAAAAATGACAACTGTTTGGACAGATGGCTTAACGTGCCCTCCGAAGCACGGAGGATTTCGTTATAAATATACGTATTCATAGACAGGCTACGGTCAACGTTGCTTAACTTGGTTGATAGACTGAACAACGACGCCATCATCCTCTTTTAGTAATAAACAGCCCCCTTTTATGAAATTTGAAATAGAGTCGCTTATTCATTGGTATGAATAAGCATTCTATTCAGTTATTGAATCGCAATAAGACTTGGTGGTAAGGGGGCAGTATTGTATTGTATCATTGTGCAATTACAAGATCAATATCAATTAAAAGTCCTTGGAACAGTCGTTTGTGGGAGCAATAAAACCATAACGTACCGCAGCGAAAATTGTTTCCGATCCGGCAATTTCATTATACATTATTGGGGTGTTTTGTAGCCAGTCAGCTGACTGCCACAGCCTCTTGGCCAGCTGCCAACCGCCTCTATTACATTATGGCTGGATAGTGGATTCTGCAACCCAACTAGCCATTATTTCTAACGACAATTACAATTTCGGTCAGCAATTTTTATGCCAGTAGTTGCCTTGGACCTCACAACGAATTTAATTACAAGAAATTAGTAGGAATACGAACCTTTTGAAATTTGACTTCCACTTTTGGCAATGTGAGAGACAGCAATATAGCTAATCGATCTTGACACATCGACTCCAATAATAATTGCAAAATCGTCTGAACGCTTGGTAATTCTCCCTTGTTGCTACCAAATCAGAACAGTAGAACCCCGGATGAGACATGCAAGGAATTCAACATGTCATCCCGTGTAGTGTATGTCTAATAGATATGGATTTATAGGTATAGCATTTAAGAGTATATATAACATCGTCAATGTAACCTGAACGAATAATAAACCAAATGTAAACCTAATCAGACGTTTGCATAATCTCCCGCTCTCCAGCTTTCATTACATGGCGACCCTTGCCACTTAGGCGGTCTGACGGTGTTCGGTTGAGCGACTCCACAGCGACGCGCGTGTGTATTTTGCCAATAATTTAATAATCGGACTATTAGTCAAAAATGATTTATAAAAAAAAAAGTTAAGTTCAAAAACGCCGAGGTCTTCATATTGCAATAGATGTCTTCGAGTATAAAGAACATTAGGCAGTATTGTTGCAAAATGTAATCTGGTCATTTTGGCTACCGAATCCGGAGGCTCGTATTTGAGTGTCATCACGAGGAACCTCACCGCCACGAGCCAAGCGAGAAATGGTTTTGGAGAAATGTAACTAATAATTTAGTGCAAAAGTGTAAAAAAAAAACCAGTGCTAAATCTGTGCTAGTGTTAATTAAGTGAATTCGTTCGAGTGAAAAGTAAACAATGTGAGGTGAGAACTGAAAAACTAATTAAGACTATGTAGAGTATGCGTTTTGTAGTGATAATATTATTATATATTCTATGTTGTTATCATGTATATTTCATTTTATCTCTATGTTCATACAATTTATTGATACATTAAAATCATGTTATAATGAATAAGAAAATTCATAAATAATGTAATCATTAATCTTAGTAATTAATCAAAAATAGATAACATGACAGCCATAAATGATAGAAGAATAAAAGAAATGTTTTTATATGGAATTCTTACAAATACTATAAATAATAGTTTAAAATTATACACTAATAGGCAAGATAATATGCAATTTGAAAAATTTGTTTATACTAAGATGCGGGCATAGGCATCTTCTCAAAAAACTTTCGATTTTTAAACCATTGTCTTGTTGTTACCGGTGTTGAATTGTAATAGAAGCGACATTATGCCTGATCAATACTATAAATTAAAAAAAAAAAAAAAATGTTAATATTTTTATGGGAAAGATAAATTTAGAATTTCAATATTTCGAGCATGAGTTATGTTTATAATAATTATGAAACTCAGATTAGAGACGTGTGAACTCAAAAACAAGTCAAACATATGTATAACAATATTACTAATACGAGTATGTAATACATACTTAATTGCTTTACTTTAGTTTTTTTTTCAATAATATTTTTATAATCATAATCATAATCACATTTTATTTGCCAGATATTGTATTAACTTGTATGTATGAGAGGTCAGTGGAATGTATAAGTTGCCAAATATAGTGTTGTTATAGATTCCGGAGCATCTCTCTCGGTATTGAAATAAGAAACGTTGATACAGTGGAACGTTCCAGTGCGAGTACATTACGTGCGGAATGCATCGCTATAAAAGGAATTGGGAACAAAGTACAAAGTAAACAAATTAATATGAATTTGTTAACCTTGATTATAAGTTATAAAATTCTTGCATTATGAATTATGCGCTAATGATATTTTTTTTTTCCTTTTGCAAGCATTATATTCAAAAGTATAGAAGCTTTAAAAAACTTCGAATTATATATAGATTTAATAATGCAAACAACCATATTTATGTTCAATGCTTGTACTTACACATTTATTGACAGTTTTGAGCGTTCTTCCGAGATGCAATTTCTTAATATGTAGTATTTTATAGTATGCGTGATTTTTTCGAAAGATGCGAAGAAGAAGAAGTTGGAAATATTTGAAAATTGAAAACTATGTAGATGTGAAAGTCATGAACGAAATGATTGTCTGTGTTAATTTGTGTACAATGAAAACGAATGGATAAAAGATGAATAAAAGGATTGTATAAGATATTAGTGATAACCTGAGATTGTTATGGTTGCTATAAACAATTGGACTGATCACCCAAGAGTTGTAGGATCCTATAAAACTCCAAGGTTTGGATTGAATTAGTGTATTATGAATGGCAATGACTTGTATAGAATAAAAGGTGACAGATATGTCAAGAATACATAAATTAATTCTCTTAAATCATTAATTACGTGACCTTCTTTCCGATCATGACGCGCACGAGATGCCTTCGTGAGGATGTTGGATTACTTTTGTAATGATATTAAAGTGTGTTTAATAAAATAATGAAAATAATGAAGAAAGAATAAAAGAGTTAACTCTATGAAATAATAAAATGTATAAGTAACACACAGAGCTGAAAAAAAAAACATGCTCAATTATTTTAAATGATGGTAAGAGAATTTAAGTTAAGAGAATTTAGTGTTGACAATAAGAAATGCGTAAGAGTATAACTTCCGAGAATGATAGCTATGAATGGTATAGGTATTGTAAAGTTATTGAAGTTTGTCAATCAGATCTTCTAAAAATAGAATATAGAGGCATAGCAATGCTTGAACATGATAATAGGAATGTTTTATTAAAATGCAATGATATTTTATATTGTATTAATTTGTACCTGCATAGATGTTTTTTTCCCCTGATTTTACTTTTTTATTATGTAATGGCAATTTATAATCATAATTTTGTATACAAAAAAAAAATATTTACCTGAAAATATTTTTTTTTTATTTTGCCCGGTGGGCGTGTAGTGTATGTCTAATAGATATGGATTTATAGGTATAGCATTTAAGAGTATATATAACATCGTCAATGTAACCTGAACGAATAATAAACCAAATGTAAACCTAATCAGACGTTTGCATAATCTCCCGCTCACCAACTTTCATTACACCCGCTCCCGCCGCCAAAGAGCACACTCCCAGAGAACATTAATTTAATTTAACATTAATTTAATTTAATTACAAAGTAACAATTTTGTCAATTGGTTGTAAAATAAGCCAACTATTCAGTCGCATGTTAAACCTGTAGCAATAATCTACAATTTGTATAACATTTGCTTACAAATTACGTAACATAACACGCGACAACGCGCTAAAAGGGCCGTTGGCCCACGCTATGGAAAGGGATAAGTTCCGCACCTTAATTTGTCGTCAATGTACATAATAGTAACTCCATGCAAATGTGATACATAATAAATTGATTTTTTGACAGGTGGTGTATAGACCTTCACCTGTGACTCGGCTTTTAATGAGGTCGTGGAAGTGAGAGCATGTCTCGAAACTCTTCTGTCGGGCTGTGCTTGTTGGGTTGGTTGGTGGTTAGACGTTACTCACTAAGTTACTGCAGTAATAGTTTCGTAGAGCCGGTATGTGGTAAAAATGGTAGATATTAAATAAATAATCCTGGACAAACCATACATCCATTTAGACTCAATATAACAAGCTTGTGCTATGGGTACTAGATAACTGATAAATACAAGTATTTTTTTATAATACATATATATAATACATAAAAAGCACCCAGAGCAAGATAAACAGTTATGTTCATTCATACACACAAATGTTTGTATTGTGCGAAGCGATTGCAGACGTTCAGAATAAATGGCGAGATCTTGTATCGAATGCTCTTGGCATTCGATACAAGATCTCGCCATTAATTTTTTATTAATTTATTTATTAAGAGTGAAGGCACAAACTTGTAGAAGTTTAATATCGAAAGCACAAAGAAATGGCGCAGCGTCGCGCTGCAACGTCGTGATCGACGTTCTCTGGCCAAACAACTTTTATGAACGCGTTGATTTCAATATAAGTACACCTTTGTAAGACTTTGTTTGCTATGTCCAAATTAGCAGCTCGTAATGCCTCACTTTTGACCTCCACTGACTCGGTCCAACGATGAGTCAAATATACTAGTAGAAGCCGAGAGTCACTGCGAAAGCCATATTGACGATTATTTATTAGGTTTGTGATATGTTCTGAATTGGACGTTTGCAGATACTTTACTCACCGGATATGTTGATTCGCTCCTCATCGTAGTAGTCCAGGCGCAGGTGCAAGTCGTCGTCGTCGTCGGGCAGCACGGGCTCGTCGCTGGCGTCCGGGCGGCGCGCGCGCGTCACGTTCGGCGCGCCGCTCACCGCGACCACCCACACCACGGCCAGCGACAACACCACCTCCATGCCGACATCACCGCGCTGCCACGGCGGGGGGTGCGCTGGAACCAATACATTACACATGGGTTGGGTATCAGATAATCGCAATGATCTTCTATAACTACAAAGATTCATAACAGCAACGAGTCATCATTGAGATATACTAAGTAGTCATCAAGTTTTTATTATTCGCAGTAAAGAATATACTTTCAATATACTACGGAAGTCAAATTCCAGAAGCTTCTTACTCTTACAAATTTCTTCTGATTAAATTCGTTGTGAGTTCCAAGGCAGCCGTAGTCTTACCCCCGGGACTGCAATGGCTTAATTGTTCATTGTCTTTTTTGGTGGTTGTTAATCCTGGCTACATAGGAGACACAGTGGTGTGAATGTGTGGTGGGCCTCCGTCATACGAAATAAGAGCCAATGTGTGCTCATTGTAGTAAATTAAATCGATACTTATTGTATTACGAAATTTTATTTAACTTTTCTTACAAATGTTGAAGTTCAGATAAACTTCTGTAAGAGGCAATTTTCGAGAACTTATTAATATTGAATTAATTCCCGGCATTTGGTGCGCACGTGTAACTTTGACGGTTATAGAAGAAAGAGTTGATTTGATCACAGACCCTGAAGGTAATTATGTTATTGGATCTTACTATAATCTTTCTTTATTTTTTAACATTATTGATTATACACTGTTACTTATTTTCACACTTACAATAAATACGGTGACATTGTTTATTGCTATTACAGAATGTTTAATTTACAGAGTATTTAATATCTTTTTATTAATATCCAAAATGGTACCTATAACAGTGAATACAATGACCACTACCCCGCGCTAGTAAAAACTGTGTTACGGCTGGGTAGTACCATCGCTCACTATAATTCTTAAAATATTCATTGTGTAGTTTTCTATAGCTAACTTTTTATTTTCGATACCTATGTTTATTTGCCATTGTAGGCGGTGAAAGAGACACGCAATTATACACGTCGCGTGCCAACTATTCTATATTTAACAGATTATCGTAATAAAGTATGTACTATAATAATGCTATATAGCAAAACTTCATTATACTAGTCTTTAGTCTTTAACTTTGATTGCGAAAACTATTTTTGGTGATCTTAATTTGATTTAGGAAATAAAGAAA
The DNA here is from genome assembly GCA_937001555.2 of Hypsopygia costalis. Taxonomy (NCBI): domain Eukaryota; kingdom Metazoa; phylum Arthropoda; class Insecta; order Lepidoptera; family Pyralidae; genus Hypsopygia; species Hypsopygia costalis. The sequence goes on from OW443331.2 coordinate 2,272,457, forward strand.
CTCTAAATATGCTACTAATCTATATATATAAAACAAAGTCGTGTTTGTTCTAACACTCATAACTCGAGAATCGCAGGACCGATTTTCATGGTTTTTGATTTGTTGCATTTCTCTCCGTCCCGAATAGCAGAATAACTATTAAAAACATTGGAAATTTGACGAAAAAAATAAAATAAAAGAAAAAACATTTTCCCATACGAATGAAAGTGTCAGTTGAAAAAGATTGTTATATTTATTGGTTGATAAATATCAAAATGTCAAATCGATTGGTGTCACTTTTATGTCGCGAAAGTTGTCTGTGATTTGTTTTGAAAATTGAAAAATGTCGAATCGATTGGGGTGTTAAAACGCTTGGCCTATGGGGTCCGAGCGCAAGAATCAAATCAGAGCAAACATCGAAAGAAATGATTATTACAAATCACCAAAACGATAAAGCCGATTTCAGAACTAAAAAATAAAACAAACCGTTTTTTTTAATTTTTTGATGAAACATTATGGAAATCTTTATTTTACTTTACTTTAGATGAAATCTTCAGTTTTTATGGATACGGGTCCATAAAAAATGAAGATTTTATTCCCTCACCCGAAGAGGTTTAGAGCATACTCCACACGCTGCTCAACTGCGGTTTGGCGGAGCCCAGTGTTTTCGAGCCGCCTAAAGGCCACTAACTTGGCTGAACGACTGTCATCTAATGATAACAACCGGGACCGACGTCTTAACGTGCGGCTTAATGTGTCTTTCGAAGGACGGAGGAGCTCGAGGTAAAACCCATACGTGTACAGGCTACGGTCGATGTTGCTTAACTTGCGTGTTCAATTAGACTAACACGCGCAACGATGCCATCGAGCTTCTCTATTATTGTCTATTATTCATTGTTTTAATTCCATAAAATCATAAATTTAGTTCAGCTAATATGTACCACGACATTCATTGATTGTTAGACGGTGCGAAGTTCGCCGGGACAGTTAGTTATGTATAAATTTAACCAACGAAAATTGCTAACATTTTAGAAAATTTCAAACATTTCGAAAAGTACCAACAGATATCCTTCACCGCATGCAGCAAATCCTAGAATTATTTTTCTTTAAAAACACCAATCCTGTTCCTTGTACTGTTGTTACAGGCCTCAGCGTTGTCAGACGTAAGAAAATGATTTATTTTGAAGAATAAAACTTATAACGAGATGTATGTTGTAATTATAAACTAACTAAACTACATTGGCCGTGTGGTTTCCGGCAGACTAGAATAGAATCACTCCGTCTCTTCCCGCGGATGTCGTACAAGGCGACTAAGATCATTGTAAAACATCGATCAGGCCTCCCCAACCCGTCTGGCCAGCGTGGGGAGTGTAGGGCAAATCCTCCTTCTGTCTGGGACAGACGAGAGAGGGTTGTGCTCCTGTAGTGGAGACTAAAATGACCTGATGATGATGAAACTACATTGAGCCGTGTGGTTTCCGGCAGACTAGAATAATATCACACCGTCTCTTCCCGTGGATGTCGTATAAGGCGACTAAGGGAAATACATTATCAAACACCGATCAGGCCTCCCCAATCCGTTTGGCCAGCGTGGGGAGTGTAGGCCAATTCCTCCTTCTGTCTGTGACGGACGAGAGCGGGTCGTGCTCCTGTAGGGGAGACTAAAATGACCTGATGATGATGATGAAAGTACATTAGTATATACACAGTATAAGTAATAGTACTACGTAGTATAACACCATGTGTGTATTTATGAAAGTTAATAATTATTTTACATAATGTATTTGCATTAAATTTATATTATTTATATTAAATTTATATTATACCTAAATTAACATTTAAATTTAATTTTACAGTTATACTCTCCTTGTCGCTGCCATGTATTTTCTCTGGGTCACCCTAAGGTTGACTGGTAGAGACTGCTTATATAAATAAATAAATATTGTCAGACAAAATACACAGCGCCATCTAGCCCCAAAGTAAGCGAAGATTGTGTTATGGGTACTAGACAACTGATAAACATACGCAAATACATTTTTTTTGTAAATACATACTTATGATACATAGAAAACACCCAGACCAAGACAAACAGATTGTTCATGCACACAAATGTTTGTCCTGTATGGGAATCGAACCCACGAGCGTTGGTGTCGAAGCCGCGTCATTGACCGCTACGCCACCGAGCTCGTCAAATATAGCGACGTTAGTACTATTACTTACTGTGATATAGCATCTATATAGTTTGCCTGTATACACTTATTTTATGTATGAAATTTAAATAAATTAGTGAATATAGTTCCCTTGAACTTGAATGAAGCATTGGAGAGTATAACGATTATCTAGCCACTAATTTTCACTCCTATTGCTTACTTTCTGAACGCTATACAAAAACGCAATTCCCTACGATTATAAGGTATCTCTGGGGTGCACCTGACCGCACCGTATTACTATTAATGGACCGTTTGTTGGTCAAATAGAGAGAAATGAACACAATACAACGGGCAACGGTAAGCCACGAGTGCCAACGGTATGTTCCCACCCCTGTGTCTCCTGTGAAACCAGGATTAACAGCGGCAATTGACAAAGGGATAATTAACATTGAAATTGAACGTGTTCTCACGGATTACTCACAATAGCCATTAAGAAAATTAATCAGAAGAATTTACTGGGAATTAAGAATTAGTAGGAATAAGATTTGGAATTTGACTTATTAATTCCCGAGGAAAAGAGAGTTTTATAAAATAAGCAAAATGAAACGTGGAATTATTACAATATACTACATAATAATTATGTAGCGTCCTTGCGTGTGTTAGTAGTAGCCTGTCCAAGGATGGGTTTATTTATTTTTGTTGTTGTAGTTGAACTCTCCGTGCTTCGGAGGGGAGGGCACATTAGGCCATAGGTCCCGGCTGTTGTCATTACAGATGACAGAAAGAAAGGAAGGAGTATAATTTAAAATTACAATGGGGCCCACGTTATCGGCTAGACTCAGCTCAGCAGCTTACGCCGTAAGAAAAATACGTCAACTAACTGATGTTGACACTGCGCGTTTAGTTTATTTTAGCTATTTTCACAGCATTATGTCATATGGTTTATTGCTTTGGGGTAATGCCGCGGATGTAGACTCAATTTTTGTGCTCCAGAAGCGAGCTATCCGTGCTATTTATATGATGAGTCCCAGGGAGACACTGAGAAATAAATTTAAAGAGATAAATATTATGACATTACATTCTCAATATATTTATGAAAATCTTATTTACATTTACACAAAAATCAAACCAAATTTAGGAAAAACAGTGATCTCCATCAATTAAATTTAAGAAATAAAAACAAACTCGCTATGCATATTACTAGGCTCCATAAAATCTCTAACTCGTTCCCAGGTCAATGTATACGCTTCTACAATAAACTTCCAAACGACGCGTTTAAATTATCCATGGGTAAATTTAAGAAATATATCAAAACTAGACTATGTCAAAAGGCTTACTATTGTATCTCGGATTACATAAATGATAAAAGTATTTGGAAATGAATTGCTCTTGTTATGTTATGTTAATGATTGTATTTGTATTTAATGTAACGATATTGGCAATTAAAAGAGTCGGCCTTGAGTTTCTTGCCAGTTCTTCTCAAGAAGCCCCGTCGCCGGAACTGGCACTTAAATTCACTTTCACATTCAAGATAGTGTGATGAAAGTGAATCTAAGCTCTGCGGATTTAGAGTAGTAATGATTTATACATATTCTTATATTTAATTTGTATGACGTTTCTAAGTGCTTTATAAAGTCCAAGGAATAAAGATATTTTGAATTTGAATTTGAATATAGGCTGGCAACGGATCGGCGACCCCTCGGTGTTGTTGATCTCCATGGGCGGTGTTGATTTCTTTCATTATCTGGTAAAGCACATGCTCATTTGCCCCCTCTCATTTAAAAAAAAGTCGTTGAGTCAATTCAGTGACCTTTAGGCGGCTTGAATACACTGGCCTCCGCCAACCTGTAATTGAGTAGCGTGGTGGATATGCTCTAAACCTCTTCAACTGAGGTAACTATCCCTTATTCATCTCACTGCTGGGATATGGGTCTACATATTGGGATATGTAGACCCATCATCGACGACGATCGATCGACGACAACTACATAATTAGAAGGAACGAATTCTCTAGATGAACCGCTGACATCAAAAAGCGGCTGGTTGCGGATGGATGCAGAAAGCACCATAACGAACATACACGCAGATAAGATTGGGGTGTAAGTGGTTCATTAACATCTTTGAACCAAAGCCAACTTCACCTGCACCTCTGGCGAAAAGAGAGATAGAGAGCGTAATTGTAAGCTACCCGACTGGGAAATGTACCTCCACCTCACAGAATACCGCAGCCAAATAACAATTCCCTTGAGGGTTGTTGTGTTCCTGCGAGTGAGTGAGGCCACCAGAAAGGAAAGAGATGCTGCGTTGGCAGCGGGGGTGGCGGCGCGCGAGCGATATTTTATGTTGCGAGCGTTAATATGGCTACGGTAACCGTTTCACATCAGGCGAGCCGTATGCTTGTCTGCCACCAGACGTAGTATAAAAAAAAAAGATAAATCCGCGGTCGGAAGCTAGTTGCATATAATTATCATCTTGCATTATTCATACGAAATGTTCATGTATTTTTTTTGCTGAAGCTGAAGACTAGCTGGCCCGACAAACCTTACCAACTAAACCGTAGCGCGACGCCACCCCCTTTATGGTGTTCTCACTCACTCGCAAGAATACAACAACACTCAAGGAAATCGTTATCTGGCTGCTGTATTCTGTGAGGTGGAAGTACTTCCCTAATAGGGTAGCTTACAAATACGCTATATTCTACATCCTTTTGCCAGACACGTAGTGCAGGGTGCACTACGTGTTACTTATAGACCACTTGCATCATTATTATATTGTAGCCAATAAAAACATATAAATAAATTTATTATCCGTGTCTGTTTGTCCATGCTGGAGACTATCTACAGCAGAGGTTTCCAACCGGTAGTCCGGAGACCACCAGTGGTCCGTGAGAGGTAAACTTATAATGTAAAAGATTGAGCACTATTATACAAAATAGTAAACTCTCGAGTTATAGAATAATTGATTTAATGACAGTGACCCTACATGTAACAAAAATCTCGTAGTGGTTCGAAAACAAAAAAAGGTTTGGAACCACTGATCTACAGTATCATCATCATTACATCAGGTCCATTATAGTCTCCACTACAGGAGCACGACCCTCTCTCGTCCGTCCTAGACGGAAGGAGGATTTGGCCTACACTCCCCACGCTGGCCAAACGGGTTGGAGAGGCCTGATCGATATTTGATAATGTATTTCCCTTAGTCGCCTTGTACGACATCCACGGGAAGAAACGGAGTGATTCTTTTCTAGTCTGCCGGAACACACGGCCAACACGGATCTACAGTATATAACATAATATTTTAGCGAATATTTTAAAAGGGGTTAAGTTAAGGTTATTGAAAATAAGATATATTATTAAGAAAATTCTATTAAGTGGTTGGATCGTCGCCAAGCAACAGGCGCAATTTCGATTTCCGTGTCAGAACAAATACTCGTATTTGTAGAGTCTTATATTACTTTTCTTGCCTATCCATACAAACTCCATACAAATAATAAATAAAATAATAAAACCATCAAAATACAACTCGCGACGTTTACTACTACATAAACAATGGCTCCTCCTCCCCAACCCGTCTGGCCAGCGTGGGGAGTGTAGGCCAAATCCTCCTTCTGTCTGTGATGGATGAGAGAGGGTCGCGCTCCTGTAGTGGTGACTAAAGTGACCTGACGATGATGATGATGAAACAATGGCTTCTGTGCTGAGCGTGTGTGGCTGTGTGCGTGCGGCGCCACACAACCTGTTCTAGATTCATCTCAGAGTGGAAGAAAAATAAAACAATTTTAAAACCCCGACTTAAAGAATTTATGCTAAGAACTTAATAAAAAAAAACCAAGAATATCCATCGGGGGCTGCTATTTCTATTTTAAATTTCAATATAAATATAAATAAGTATACAAGTTACTATAAAACTGCGAAACTAGTTCATTTAATGGCAGCCCGTAGCATTGTACGGGAGATATTATTAATACCGTGTATACTTTCATTATGTATTTAGCAAAAAGCAGTCACTTTGACATCCATACTAATATTATAAATGTGAAAGTGTGTTTGTTTGTTTATTTGTTTGCTTGTTTGTTTGTCCTTCGTTCACGTCGAAAGTAACAAACGGATCGACATGATTTTTTTTTTGGAGATAGTTTAAGGCCTGGAGATTGAAATAGGTTACTCTTTATCCCGGAAAAACATCTTATTCCCATGGGAAAAAATCATTTATTCTTCTTTCACTAGATGACTAAATGGCACTGTCTAATTTCTAAATCGCACTATGGTTTAATGGCAGCTCTGCTGGACCACGCGGGTGAAACCGCGGGTAATAGGTAGATATAAATAAACATTTCACTTTTATTTGCATAAATACTCGTACACGACAACCAGTTCGACTCGATTTGTGCCCTTTATCTCGAGTAATTTTAAAAATATTCCTTTATGTTTCAAAAAGTTGTTGCGACAAATTAGTAGCCGTTCACTGTGAGTTATTTTTAGGGCCAAGTTTGACCTTCTGCCTTTATCTGATCTGTGGTGTGGTGATGAAACTAATTTATTAGAGTGCTGCGCCAAAAGTGATTCGAGAACATCGTATTACCAGCTCTTACTTTGTTGTTGTTATGTTACTCTGGGGAGTAAAAGCCAGTATTTAATCTATTAAATACTTTACGAATCGAGTTGCAGGAAAATAGTTAATATCGGGTGTAGATTTTTTTTTTATATTCTATGCACGCGAGCGATATTTCATGTTGCGAGCGCTAATATGGCTACGGTATGTTGTGTATAGTATATGTCGCAGCCAATTCGTAAAATCCGCCGCATTACATAACGTCTAGCAGTTTAAAAAAATGTCGGAGCTAATATTTCCACCCGCCTTTTTATCATATTATTACACGACCGAATTGTTACCTGATGGTGCATCACCAAGAATGCTATAATAATAGAATTAAATACCTTGGCTATTTCTAATCCGAACATCAATCTGCCTAAAGTTAGCCGTTTTGTAATGTGGCGGTTCTACCAATTGGCTGCGACATATACACTCATATACTCGAAGTGATCTGAAATAACTTAAGAACATATGTACCTATATAGTTCTTGCAAATAAAGAATTTGAATTTGAGTTTAAGGGTTTAAGTCAGCTTTGTGTTTGAGTTTGAATTTGAAGGAGAATAATTGTTTTCAGGGTTTATGTAAGTGTTCCAATTTTTTATTATACTAATTCCTTATTATTTGACCGGTTCTACGCTTATATAATAAATAAATAAATATTGTCAGACAAATTACACAGCGCCATCTAGCCCCAAAGTAAGCGAAGCTTGTGTTATGGGTACTAGACAACTGATAAACATACGTAAATACTTTTTGTAAATACATACTTATGATACATAGAAAACACCCAGACTAAGACAAACAGACATGTTCATGCACACAAATGTTTGTCCTATGTGGGAATCGAACCCACGAGCGTTGGTGTCGAAGCCGCGTCATTGACCGCTTCGCCACCGAGCTCGTCAAATATAAGTACCTACAATACTATACTTACACACACAAGAAGTTCGTCGCCGTCGTTGTCAACCCTTTCATCCCACTGTTGGGATATGAGTTTCAATTCATTCGAAGGTTTCTAGAGCATCACGCTCTACCATCACGCTCACGCTGCCACCATCACGCTGCTCAACTGCGGGTTGGTGGAGGCCAGTGTTTTCAAGCCGCCCAAAAGGTCACTGACTTAGCTTTCCGACTGTCATCTAATGACAACAGCCCCCTTACCACCATCTCTTATTGCGATTCAATAATTGAATAGAATGCTTATTCATACCAATGAATAAGCGACTCTATTCCTTGGTATGAATAAGCAATCTATTCAGTTATTGAATTGCATTAAGAGATGGTGGTAAGGGGGCAGACGGCTTAACGTGCACGGAGGACATCGAGATAAATAAACCCATCCGTGGACAGGCTACGTTGGACGTTGCTTAACTTGCGTGTTTGATTAGATTAACACGCGCAGTGACGCCATCGAGCTCCTCGATACTCGATATAGGCACCAATGTTAAATATTTAATCTAAAACGCTCGTAATTACATAATTATTGAATATCGGTCGCGTATTTCCTGCCCTCTTTACTGCTGGAAGTAGGTAAGTGTGTAAACAGTTCAATATCGGATAAATATATTTCAAACTATCTTATTTCTTATTAAAGTTATAAATGAGAAAGTTTTGGATGGATAAATGTTGTTACTTAATGATATTTTTACCTGTAGATGCGTTCTACCTGCCTCCGTTGTGGTAAGAAGGAAGCAAGGTAACTGCCCGGCAGACACTCAGTCCAGCCCCCTTACCACCATCTCTAATTGCGATTCAATAAGAATAGATTGCTTATTCATACCAATGAATAAGCGACTCTATTCCATTTGAAAGAGAGTCGCTTATTCATTGGTATGAATAAGCATTCTATTCAGTTATTGAATCGCAATAAGAGATAGTGGTAAGGGGGCTGAGCCACTTACCGTCGTGGCAAGACGTTAACCAAAAACTATTATTGAAAAGTGGTAGATAAAATTCCTTCCTGCGTAGGGTTACCAGATGGTATGCCTATAAAATCCTGACAAAAAGCCGGATTCCTACAAATTGTCCTGACAATTTGTTTTGCTAACTTATACTACCTATTATAGGTAACCTATATAACTATAATTTTCAATGTTGATTAGATTTATATTATACTTATTATTGCTTATTTTTTAATTTTAAATTTAATAAGTGCAAAAAAGAAAGTTTATGTTTTATAGTTTAAGTTGTGTTGATTATTTACCAATTATTGTACCTGTTGCTTAGTGTTGATTGCTACCAAAGAAAAGAATAATAAATAAAATTTAATTTCTAATGTTTGTTTTGCTCTAATGTCAAAAATCCTGACATTTGCCAAGTCCGGCCGGAATCCTGACAGGGATGCACAAATCCTGACGTCTGGTAACCCTATTCCTGCGTGATCGCGTACTTTCTTTGCCCACTATTATGCACGCATACACATATATTGAACAAGCGCTGCAAAGCTATGAATTGTACATATTTAATTAAAATCTATATGTAAATTAAAACTCAACGTCTTTCGGTCAGTCTGTCAGTTTAAGTTCTTTTCAAGCGAGATATACATCCTACTAATATTATAAATGTGAATGTTAGTTGGTTACGCTTTCACCGCCGAAACTACTCAACGTATCTTCATGTAACTTTGTGCACATATTCTTAAAGGTGTTAGGAAGGATATAGGATACTTTTTATTTTAAAAAAGTAATCGCGGGCGAAGTCGTGTTTGGAAGCTAGTTTATAATATTAGAAGAGGTAGGATTGGTACAGCTAGAATATTTCAGCTGTACATATAATACTACTGAATAGGATTAAAATGTGATGAGATGCAGTAATTAATTCGAAGAACATTCTTGCCAGCACTGATGTGGAATAGTCAATATACATTGATCCATCATGATGACATCGTTCATTATTATTATTTAAATAGTTGTCTTGGCCAACTTGCTAGATAAATATTTTTTGAAAAATGGAAAAATTCATCTAGAAATCCCACCTAGGGGGATTTTTCCATTTTTCAAAACATAGACATCGTTCATGTTCAATTTTAATTTTTTCATCAGTGAATCTCTGTTTTGTTTGTATCTGGCAAAAGAAGGGGTAAAATGTATGAAAACACTTATCTATGCCCTAACAGATCTGTGCTGTGACATACTAATAGAGATTGCAACCCGGTATGTTTTTCAACCCGGCCGGGTCCGGTAACATTCTCCGCCAACCCGGCCGGGCCCGGCGGACCCGGCCGGGTTGATGTGTTAGGATGAAACCTTTAAAATATTTTATGAAAAATACACCTTGCTTTAAGTAAATGGAGGCAAAATACAATGACTCAAGGTTACATAATAACCATATTTCAAACCAGCAAATCAACAATAATCAGTCTTAATCAGTCTCAAAATCACGAGTTTTTAATACAGAATTAGTTAGTTTAATTTATGAACGGAATAGTAACATTAGTGTTACTAATTAAGTTTAAGCAAGCATTAGTTTAGGATAGAAATGATCTTCCACGCGCTGATGAAATGCCTGGATTTAGAGGATTTCGAGAAAAAGAGAGTTTGGAAAGTAGTCGGATTATTTAAGAAGTCGCCCGCAATTCAATTGTTAATACTATACAGAGTAAAGATAAAGACCTGTTTGCTTAAAGTTAATTACTAATACTAATGTAACTATTTGAAAACATAGTATTAGAATAAGAAACTCGCGGTTTGCAGCGCTTGCCATGCCAATTTTATAGAAGTGCTGGGGCTTCCGTGCCGCAGTTTTCGTACCTACCGGGCCCGGTCACCGGGCCCGGTACGAATGGCCGGGCCCGGTGGATGTCTAAAAGGGCACCGGGCCCAGCCGGGTCCGGCCCGGCCGGGCCCCGTTTGGAATCTCTACATACTAAGAAATAAATGTATATAATTAAAAAAAAAAATCCAACGCTATGCGTGTTCAGAAACAGTAAAGCTAACACTCAAATATAACACTACAAAATGCGCAATAGCCATTACGAATTAAAGCAATCAGTTAGAATAATGTAAATAATTAGTAGTGCCGCACGCAACTTGTTGAATACGCTAATTAGTATACCAATCAAAGCTCTGATACCGTACGATAAGGTGTGTAACGCTTGTTACTATTTATAATATTTATTGTTTTTACAAGCTAGCTTTTGCCTGCTGCTCCGCCTCCTGTGATCAGATTTTTTGAGATGAAAACTTCTTTTAAAATTGCTTACATACGGAGGCAATTAAAAAAATGTATGATAACAAAATCGGGGGATGCAGTTTGGTGTTGCAGCTACAAATCTATCATCTCCATCCAAAATTCAATCACACCACTGTATACGATCAAAGAATTTATTGCGCTAAGTAGGGACTATTGAACATCGCTGCCATTTTGAGATAATTTTAGTGCATATAACGTATTCACGTACATACAACACACGGCCGTGCCCATTTTTTTTATACTTCGTCGATTAGCACGCACGCACACTAGGCTATCGCAGAATACCGGCGCTGTGTGCATTACACAGCATTAATTCCGAATAATGGCTAAATTAACATCATGATTATGTACATTGTGTTTGAAATGTTATATGTTATTGTGTATTGTTGCAATTATTGTCTCATATTATGATGTTAATAAACATGAGCTCGGTGGTCGAATGGTTAGCAATGGCCACTTTGACTCCGAGGTCGCGGGTTCGATTCCAGCACAAGACAAACATTTGTGTGCATGAACATGTCTGTTTGTCTGGGTGTTTTCTATGTATCATAAGTACCTATGTATTTACAAAAAAAAAGAAGTATTTACGTATGTTTATCAGTTGCCTAGTACCCATAGCATAAGCTTCGCTTACTTTGGGGCAAGATGGCACTGTGTAATTTGTCTGACAATATTTATTTATTTATTTATTCACTTCTTCCTATTCGGTACACTCTTGCCAGAGTGGTCGTGGTCATCATTATGAATCACGATGAGTGATCATTTTGATAATACAGCGCCATTCATCGCGGTCTGCAGCTTTCCTGGTGCACTCGCAAACCGAACACTCGGTTGCTGCCCTGCCCCCCTAGCCAAGTGTAATTCGTAGCGTAACGAACGTTAGATAGATCACGTGACATTTGTCAAAATCGACCATTTTAGTATGAGAATTGACAAATGTCACGTGATCTATCTAACGTTCGTTACGCTACGAATTACACATCGTCGTTTGGAAGTTTATTGTAGAAGCGTATACATTGACCTGGGAACGAGTTAGAGATTTTATGCCATATTATTATATCTCGTCGTGTTGATGACTCCATGGAGCGTCTCATAGTCCAGGGTAAAGTTGAAGGCACCAGACCACGTGGTGACCCATGAGATGGACGGACCAGGGGCCCTACCGCCGAAGCTAAACCGATTACCACCGGGTTTTTTGATTCCAAAAATTGCTCTTAGGTTAAAGTTATTGACAAACATCTTCAGCTTACTCGGTAGAGTTCTAGGGTTTCTACCAGCTAAGCTTAACATCATTACCAACTATGTAAGCAGTTGTTTCATTTTCACATTTGAAAATCCGATGGTAATCGGCTATAGCTTCGGCGGTAGGGTCCCTGGTCCGTCCATCTCATGGGTCACCACGTGGTCTGGTGCCTTCAACTTTACCCTGGACTATGAGACGCTCCATGGAGTCATCACCACGACGAGATATAATAATATGGCATAAAATCTCTAACTCGTTCACAGGTCAATGTATACGCTTCTAAAATAAACTTCCAAACGACGCGTTTAAATTATCCATGGGTAAATTTAAGAAATATATTAAAACTAGACTATGTCAAAAGGCTTACTATTGTATCTCAGATTACATAAATGATAAAAGTATTTGGAAATGAATTGCTCTTGTTATGTTATGTTAATGATTGTATTTGTATTTAATGTAACGATATACGATATACGATATAGTTTCTTGCCAGTTCTTCTCAAGAAGCCCCGTCGCCGGAACTGGCACTTAAATTCACTTTCACATTCAAGATAGTGTGATGAAAGTGAATCTAAGCTCTGCGGATTTAGAGTAGTAATGATTTATACATGTTTTTATATTTAATTTGTATGACGTTTCTAAGTGCTTTATAAAGTAGGTAGGAATAAATAGGTAGGTAGGAATAAAGATATTTTGATTTTGATTTTGAAGGTTAGAATGCGTGACTTTACTGTAGTAGATAGGCGTTGTCTGATGCCGAGTTCCGTTAGTATAGAATCGTTTGTACGGACCTCTGTCCATGATTCGCCTAGCATCCGTCTCCAGCACCACATCTCCATTTTTAGGGTTCCGTACCCAAAGGGTAAAAAGGAACCCTATTACTAAGGCTCCGCTGTCCGTCCGTCCGTCCGTCTGTCACCAGGCTGTATCTCATGAACCGTGATAGACAGTTGAAATTTTCACAGATGATGTATTTCTGTTGCCGCTATAACACAAATACTAAAAACAGAATAAAATAAATATTTAAGGGGGCTCCCATACAACAAACGTGATTTTTTTGCTCGTTGCTCGCAATTGATAATGGCAATAGGTAGACGTTTGAAATACTCACAGAATATTGATATGTATGTTAACTTTAAAAATAAATAATAAAATAAAAATAAAATAAATAATTAAGGGGGGCTCCCATACAACAAACGTGTTTTTTTTTTGCCGTTTTTATAGATAATGGTACGGAACCCTTGGTTTTTTAATTAACCATCTCAATTCAAATTGTATTGTCTAATTGCAATCAGTGCATTACCAAATGCTTGAAACTCAAAACTGCAATGAAATGCAAAATGAAATTCCATCGTATTGCCAGTAAAGTAGTGCAAATTGAAAAGGCATGAAATTCAATGAACGGGCGATAAACGTGAATAACGCCGCGTATAATTGGTAGTAGTAGTTGGCACGCACTAGCGTCGCGATCGTGTGCGATTGCCACCAAATGGCATTCGTGTCATTTCGACTTCGTGTACAGCGGTCATGCAACGCTGATGGCTTGAGCACAGAATACAGTCGAAACCGATTATAACGACATCGTTTACAACGACGGTTATAACAACCAGATCGTAAGGACCCGGCCGAATCTCTAGTAAACTATTCAGTAAACATACACGCCTATGACAACATCGGATACAGCGACATATCGCTTACAACGACGAAGCTTTATCGATATTCATCGACTATAACCGTTTAGTTGTCCCAGCAAAACACAACAATACGAACGATTTTAGATCTTATCAGTTACTAAGCATTGAAGGAATATTTAGACCTACGCACTTTCTGCCACCCCATCCGAACCTCTTCCCGGTCATTTGACCTTGCATATTTCACACCTATTGTTTAGTAACAATCGTAGCACTGACGAAGAAAACGAAGACCACCAAGACCCTGAAGAACACTTTCAGCCAACAACAATTTATCTTGTTGAGGCTCTTAGCGCTATATATATTTTTTTTTTAAGTGAGAGGGGGGCAAACGAGCATGTGGGTCACCTGGTGGAAAGCAATCACCACCGCCCATGGAGACCAGCGACACCAAGGGGTCGCCGATCCGTTGCCAGCCTTCTAAGGAAAATGAAAACTCTGTTCTTGAAGGTACCCATGTCGTAGTTGTTCGGAAATACCGCTGAGGGAAGTTGATTCCACAGTTTCACTGTTCGTGGTATGAAATGTCTTAGGAAAGGTACTGCCCCCTTACTACCATCTCTTATTGCGATTCAATAACTGAATAGAATGCTTATTCATACCAATGAATAAGCAACTCTATTTCAAACGAATAGAGTCGCTTATTCATTGGTATGAATAAGCAATCCATTCAATTATTGAATCGCAATAAGAGATTGTGGTAAGGGGGCTGTAGTAGATCGCCAATTATCAAGATTATATGGATGGAATTTTAATTTATGGCGAGTTGTACGATAGTGAAATTCAGCGGCAGGTATCAAATCAAACGCAAAGAGACGCTACATCTCTGCTATAACAGTTTTGCAAAAATTTGTTGCCTTTGACGACCAGTTCAATGTCTCTGTATCAGGTTTTGACTGTATGTAAAATATGTAAATGTGTAATTTTGTGTTGTGTTGAGCCTAAAATATTTTGACGTCATAACGTCCTATAAAGCGATAGAGAGCCACGATCGGCGTTAAACGTTCGGCTTGTGACTAGAGAAGGGCAAAATGCCGCGCATTTACAATAAATGCCCAAAAATTGCTTATAAATTCCCTATTTATGCCCAAAACTAGGCATTTATTGGGCATTTACAGGTACTTACTGGGCACTTATTGTTAATGCCTGGTATTTTGCCCATCTCTACTTGTGACGCATCTATCTCTCTTCCACTCCATTGGCCGATATTTTCTTATGACGTTATCATGTAAAATGAACGTTCCTAAACCGACTTTACAGACAACCATTTTTTGTTTTACCTATAGATACGTTCTACATGCCTTCATTGTGGCAAAAAGAAAGCAATGTAATTGCCCGACATTCACTTAGTCCCTTGCTAACTTACCTTCGTGGTAAGACGTTATTGCTAATCAAAAACATTTTTTTTTATTTTTTTTTTGTAACACGGCGTGTTACAACCAGAGCCTGCCTGATGGGCCTCAGGACATTGGAGTTCAGAAATGGAAGCGCCGAAATACACGCTTCATGTCATCTCGTAGAGTTGTCACATTACATAGTAGGAATGGCTGCCTGTGGGGCATGCCATCGTCTGGCCTTTAATCAGTGTATTGCGCGTTGTCTCCGCTTCTTTGACAGCCTCCTTGGACTCTCGTTGGGGTCTCCAGTTGCACGGGCTCTTATCCAGGCTCGATATGCTGTATTTTTGCAGCTACAGAATCACTGCAGTTGCGGTTGAACCAAAGTCTGCTCTTAAAAGTACTGACAAGCACTGAAGAAGGACTGTAGTAATCTATCCTTAGCTTAATTCCCTCCGCAATGGCATCAACGCAAGGAGAGGGGTCGTCAACATTGAAGCAGCGTTCATTCCAGGGGACAGCTGAATAATAGTCACACAGCCCATCCCAGTCTGCCCAGGTTAGTGCCAGACGGCCTATCAATGTTAAAGATATCTTTAACCCATCTTTATCATTGATAGACGGGGGCATGGGCGGAGCATTTTACACTTAACTAGACAGTGGTAGGAATTTCCCAGACGAACCTCAACCAAGACCACATAGTCAGTGGGGTGAGTCGTCAGAATTAACAATCCCACAAGTACATACTTCTCGTTTAACTCGACTTCGCTGAAATCGGTTAGAATTAGGCATATTGTTGTCTATTTTTATGTATACATTGTTTTATTCATGGCCAGTATAATTGTTTTGTTATAGCTAAGTATATGATTTCGGCGAAGTGTTATCACTATCGTGACCTAAATTGCATTAGAACTCATCATTATTCAAACAATGTGCAATTAATATCGGAGGCCATAGTGCAATTAATTGTGCTGCCAAAGATAGCCGCCATCTGTGCCGCGCATAATGAGGATACGGAAATGTACCACATTCGTATTGGTGATTAAGTCATCATCAGCCTGTGTCTACCCACTGCTGGATATAGACCTTCACCAATGGTCCCCACTAGGGATGCAAGGTGTAAATAAAATATCCATATATCGATAACGATGTTTATAGAACGTGCTCGATATCGAAAATCGAACTAAAACGGCGATATATCGGAAAATATTGATATTATTCTTTTTTTTTTCCGATTTATTTTTTAAAATGTTTGTTACAAAATTACTCCGTGATTTATAAACCGATTTGAAAAAATCTTTTTTTATTTGAAAGAGTATACTTCCAGATTGGTTCCATATTTTTTTCATCATCATCATCATCAGCCTGTATCTACATACATAAATGTAGAGTAATGTTTGGAGTCGGTTTTTTTTGTTAAAATTATTAAAAAAGTACTTAAATTAATTCAAATGTTCTTTTTAGTATGAAATGTTCGTTAAACGTTCATTCATTATGTAATTTCTTATCTCAATCAATCAATCAGTTAATAGTAGTTTATGAAACTGTTGCATAATAAGGGTTATTAAAATACGAGTGTGAGTTTAAAACATGAGCCAAAGGCGAATGTTTTAATAGACCACACGAGTATTTTAATACCTAATTATGTGCAGTTTCATACACTACTTTATCTAATCTCATGAAATATATGATAATAATATTTTAAATACAACTATGAAGTTAATTTAACAGCTATAATTCTTACATAAAAATCCATTTGCAGATCGAGCATGCGTAGTGCGCATGCGCGACGCGCCGCGCGGCGCGTTCACAGATTATGTAGAAAAATTTTGCATAGTTGCAATGTATTTGCATTGCAACCTGTTTAAAATACCTGTATCCAGGGCTGAAGCTGTATCGAAATGGTAAAAAAGTTATTTTACGATACAGTTGTCCATAGAAGAGCTGTATCGAAAAATAACTTTTTAAATTTATTTTGATAGCTTGTGCGTAAAGACTGTCATTAAGATACTGTGTTTAGTTTTTTAATGTGTAAATTTCAGTATGAGATTAGATAAATAAATTTATGAAACAGAGACAAATTTAATATTTAATTAATATTAATTTAATATTTCCATTTTAGTTGTATTCCCGTACACGTTGTCGGAGGGGTCTTACATTTTATTAGCCTTAAACAAAGTCGTAACCCTTCGGAACGACATGTTACGACTATCGTCCTATCAGTTTCTGTATTCACACGACTTATAATATCTTAAAAACAAGAAACTATGTATTCAAATGGAATACGTCATCTATCAAATATCAAATGGAATAGACTAGGGTATTGTGGTTGAAAATAGGGTATCCTAAGGATGACCGTGATGCGGCACTCAGAAAAATATTGGCATAGGTCAATTGGTTAATAATTACTAATACAGGTCAGGAAAAGGACGCTATAACTCGCTATGCGTATAATAGACATTTACATAAGATGAGAGAATAGCCTTAAATGAAAAAGCCTATGAAGAACCAAAGCAGACCATGAGACATTTTTTTATCGGTACGGGGGCCCACCACACATTCCCATTACGGTGTCACCCGGTGTAGCCATGGATTAATAGCGGCGACCACAAAAAAAGGCAGTGAATAATGAAGTCCACTACAGTCCCGGGAATAAGACTACGGCTGCCTTGGAACTCACAACGAATTTAATCAGAAGAAATTACTAAGAGAAAGAAGCTTTTAGAATTTGACTTCCTCTTTTAGTAATGTGTGAGACAGTAATGTGGCAAATAAGGCATTCAAAGCTTAAAGAGATGGCTAGTCAAGTGAAGCTCAACTGCCGTGCACCACGGATTTTAAGTATCTAACACTATTGGGTACCTTGAATTATGAGTTTTACTTAATACATCGACTCCAATAATATGAATTGCAAAATCGCCTCGCCAAAAAAAAAAAAAAAAAAATGAACGCTTGGTAATACTTCCTTGATGCTACCAAATCAGAATACCATGGGACATATTACTTGTCAATATATCTCCCTGGCTGGAAAGCGAATAGAAATCTTAGGAGAGGCATATTCTAGCATGCAGAACAGCAGGCACTTCCTGCCAAGCAGTGTAAATTACCGATGTAATGTAAATAATATTTATTGCGTTTAGGATTTTGTGCCTTTGTCTTTAAAGACATTAATTAATGAATAACAGATAAAAGGAGAGCACAAAAGGTCCAGAAGGGTCGACTTACTTACGAGGCTCTATGAGACCTTGGTGGGGTCAGGGTTTAAGATAAGATAAATATAAAATACTGTAGAGTTATCTCCTTAATGCCTGTAATATTCTACGTTAACAGTAGACTAGGTTACCGCAGACATAAAATCAAGTTAAGAAAATATTTACAGTGGGAGGCTAAAGTGTTATTTTCGCCGAGGGCGTACTGCCCGCTAGCTAATTGGAGTAGCTCTCCTTGGGAACATTTTAGTCGCCATCAAAGTAACATTTTCAACGAGCAGCGGATTAAAGTTATCAGATTAGCGAGGTTAGTTGAGTGATAGTGCATTTAATAAGACATAAACTTCGGCGAGGTAAACTAAAGTATTAGTTGAGGAAACTGCGCGACTCAAATTGTTGTTAGTCTCAATTAGTTATAGTCAACTTATTTTATTTTAAGATAATAACCTTATTTTATTATACGGTAGGTTATTGTATATATGTAAAGCACTAATTCCTGTTTTTTTAAAAAAAAATTAGGCTCAATCCTTAGTCTTTGGGTTCAGTAGTTTCGGAGATAAGATATGGGACGGGGTAGGGATGGTAAATTTTAAATTACGTATTTTCTTAAATTTTGATATTTAAAAATTTCGTGTCACGTTGTTTGTCCACGATGGAATCCGAAACTACTGATCCGATTTAAATCAAATTTTGCACACGTGTGCAGTTTAATCCAACTTGAGATATGGGATAGTTTTAAGTCAGTTTATAGTCGCATTATTTATTTTTATTGCAAATTATTTGTTAATAATTATCTGTGCAAAAATAAATCAACCCGCAGTTGAGCAGCGTGGTGGAGTAGGCTCTATACCCCTTCGATTGAGGGGAGACATATATGCCAACAGTGGGATGATTATGGGTTAATGGCGACAACCCTAAAAAAGGTGTTTATGTTCGTGTAGCCGCTGACGTAGAGTATCTTGCGGTCGCCAGACGGACTATTTTATGAGATCAATGTTCTTTAACCTTTCGTCAAGCTCGTTGGTTTGACATCCTGGACGTACAACATCGTAAAATTAATTTTTTCCATTTAATAAATATTAAAAAAAAAAGCTGGCAAGTTGCCCGAAATCGACTATTAAATAATAATAATTTAATAAGTTTGGTATTATCAAGAAATAGCAGTTTTTTTTCTGTTGCAAAAGTAAACCAAACAAGTATAACATTTCATGTATTTGGTGATAAACGACTAGATTCCTGGCTTCAAAATCATCAAGGCGTCATCTTAATTAAGTACACGGAGGGTTATTTTTGCTTGCTCTGTAAAAATTATGATGTAAATGTAATAATATTTGTTTAGACATCAAAGGCGTTTAGAGCCAAGGAATCTGAGGAAATAATTTAAGTATCATTAATCATTATGAGAAGGAAGAGTGCGATGCCGTCATGGCGCATGTCAATCTAATCGATCTCAAATGTTAAGCAACGTCAAGCGTAGCTTGTCACTAATTCATAATTAGTGACGAGCTGGCTGAGCTTGTCTATGAAAATATGACGAGCTCAGTGGCATAGCGGTCAATGACGCGGATGACCAACGCTCGTGGGTTCGATTCCCACACAGGACAAACATTTGTGTGCATGAACATGTCTGTTTGTCTTATAGTCTGGGTGTTTTCTATGTATCATAAGTATGTATTTACAAAAAAAAAAATGAATTTACGTATGTTTATCAGTTGTCTAGTACCCATAACACAAGCTTCGCTTACTTTGGGGCTTGTGTTATGGGTACAACTGATAAACATACGTAAATACATTTTGTTTTGTAAATTATTTTGTACATACTTATGATCTACAGAAAACACCCAGACCAAGACAAACAGACATGTTCATGCACACAAATGTTTGTCCTGTGTGGGAATCGAACCCACGAGCGTTGGTCATCCGCGTCATTGACCGCTACGCTACCGAGCTCGTCTAAATCCCGTTTTAATTGAGGATAGCATTGTCAAATCGATTAAGTTAGTAAACACGCACTAAGTCCCCAGACTCACTGACGTTCTAAATATGGATGTTATAAATATTGGATTTGAGGTTAAGGAGGAAAACTGACGAAAGAATTTGGAGAGGAAGAAAGGCGAGAGCAGAAGCCCATATTTTATGCACTTTTCCCCTACCCCGTTAAGTCTTGCGGTATCCATCTTGAAAGCTTGGGAACCTTCAGATGCACATGTGAAATGTTTTGTTACTGAATTCATTTTTATAGAGACACACATTTTTCGAAAAGACAATGTTCCTAATGGATTCCATTTTTGAACTCCATAATTGTTTTGCGTTATTTTAAATATCCAGAATTTTGTAAGTGTTCAGAGTACTGACTGAATGCGAGTTTTTTGTTCGCGTTCGATCAAGTCAACGTAAACAAACCGACCAAACAGAGAAGAACTCTCATGTTGTGAATTTATAAGACGCGTGCTACATATCAAAATTATGTGACTTACTTATATATTTTGAAGTGAGCAACCCGGCTAGGGTTTTCTACCCGTACCCGGATTCGGGTATACCCGGGTAAATTAAATATTTACTACCCGGGTACTATTTCACAGTCAGACACGGTTTTAAAACATACAAAAATGTTTATAATAACAAAAGATTGTTTAACTGTACCTATGTTATCTTAAATAACTGTTTCAAAGAATAAAGTTTGTCTTTTTAGTCTATTTTAGTTTGAAAGTTTATGTCAGTTATTTTTGTTCAGTCATATTTTTGTTATTGTACAACAGAATTTATTGTAGTAATAAGTCATTTTCGTTCGTAATTGGTTAACGAGAACAAGACTGCTTAACTGTGACTTTTGATAATATACTTCACTCATTAACATAAATACTCTTTAGCACAATTAAATAAAACATGATTATAAAATTTTGTCTTTTTCAGCTAAAATCGGAAATACCCGGGTACCCGGGTATACCCGGGTATTAAAAAAAATGCCGATACCCGGGTATTAAAAAAAGGCGGGTACGCGAATACCCTAAACCCGGCTAATTTGGATATGTAACACGCGTCTGGTAAGTTCACAATATAAATCTTTCTCTCAATTTGGTTGGCTTGTAAGAATGTGACCAAAAAAAGTCACACAATCACGCAATCTTGCTTTGAATATAATGAACCACTTATATGCCACTTACGATATGAAGGCCGGTGTCGTGGTTCAAGTAGTCAAGTGGACAGTCGAGTGACTACTTCAAACGAGCCCCCTTCAAGTTAGAAACTCTTCGCGAGTGGTTGGTTAAAGAATAATACAGGTTATAACATCCCATGATATATGATTGTTGGTATTTTTATCAACGTTAAAATATTTGACATATTTTTTTTTATAGTTATTATTAGAGGTTAATAGAAAACAATATATTCTCTCATTTAATACACACGTAAATGGAAATTATTAATCGCTATTTTGTGGCGGCCGCTACATTGGATGATTGGATGACAAATGGAGGCATTTAGTTAATTGTGCATTGTGAACCAAACAAGTGTAGGTACACTCGTTTGGTTCTCGTCACAATGCACAAGTTTGACGAAAGACGAAATTTCGTAATTTCTTCTCAATCGGACACTGAAAAATAGGTCAACTATACTTTCATAGCAGTGAGAAAAACGAGAAGTAATTTTCCTACCTTAACATTGGTGTGAAGGTGAGTCGGAAGATTCGATTACGAACACCGAGGCGAAAGTCAGGATTTAGGAAAAATAACTACGTAAGCCCATTTTTCCAAATAAAATAGTCCCTTATAGCCCTCTTTACCCATCATGAATGCTGAGAATGATTGGAGAGTGCTGGTAGGGCTTCGATGCTCGGGAAGCCGAGCGACGGTCGCCACGAGCTATTCGACTTAAGAGTGCCACGACTTAAGACTCTGCTTGCAGGTGCAAGAGGAGTATGACCTGATACCAACCCGCTTGAGTGCCTGGTTGGTTTACTGGGCGCGATAGTGCGGCGGGTAAAGGTTTTCTTGCCTGGTTAGTTTACTGGGCGAGGTACTCGTAATCCTGTGATATAACCGTAAGGTTGGTGCACAGGGGAGCGTTAGCTGGAGGGATAGGGTCGTTGGTCCCTTATAGTCCTTTTTCTTTTGTACTGTACACCCTACCCAGTTCACTGCCCAGGGCGACCCCGAAGGCAAATTGTAGGGTCTTTATCGTAGTGAGTTGCTTAAAACTTCCTCGGGACATACAAAGTATATATATATTTGGGGTGTAAGGGTTCATCAACTTCTTTGAACCCAATCCAACTTCAATTGCGCGCGGTGCACCCTGCTGACTGACAAATTAAGCTTTGGCGAAAAGAGAGGTAGGAGCGTAATTGTAAGCTACCCGACTGGGGAATGTACCTCCACCTCACAGAAAATAATAATTCCCTTGAGGGTTGTTGTGTTCCTGCGAGTGAGTGAGGTCACCAGAAAGGAAGGAGATGCTGCGTTGGCAGCGGGGGTGGCGGCGCGTTTTCGATATTTTATGTTGCGAGCGTTAATATGGCTACGGTAACCGCTTCACATCAGGCGGGCCGTAGCTTGTCTGCCACCTGCCACCTGCCACCCGTGACAGTATAAAAAAAAAAAGGAATTCCCTACGATTTGGCTACTTTTTAACGGGTCACACCCGCACAGTATGTGTATATCTTCTGCTTCTGTTCTAACAGTACGAAAAAATATTATACAAAGCAAATTATTACTAAGGAACGCAGATCCCAGTTCAGCGGTCACGTCCGTGACCCTTCTTAGTATAATTCTATCGTGCCTACTTCGTAAGTAACCCTAGATAAGTAACACATAAAGTGTTGAACACAGCCCTATTGAAAAGTTGATACCGCGTTGCGGCTAGCGTCTGTGGCCGTCTCGGCCTTTTGTTCGATATAAATGCAGCATTTTATCCTCCAACTTAACCCTAAAATAATAGACTTTTAAGACGCCCTATATAAACCGAACAGTGAACTATTATTCCAAAAGCAACAGTTGTAATTTCAACCTTATTTCGAAAATAAGAAAGTTGAATGTTGTATGGTTTTAAGTTTTAACCCTGCACTGCGACGGCCAGTAAATGGCGCAATGCATCATGCAGCCATAATGCTCGGATTTTTGAATGGTCCATTCACTAACACGCTAAGGCGTTTAAGCCCAATATGTTTCTTATTACGTATGGGGTAAGTTCGATAATAGATTGTGACATGAAAAATAGAAACATGGCTTATGAGGGTAAATGAAAATTATGTGTAAAATTTGCTCGACAAAAAATCAACGATCAAGCAGTTTGATATGGCGTGTGTGGTATAAACACAAGAAATTAACATAATGCTACTGTTACTTAGGATTTTCCTAAGTTTATTTTACCGTGGCCTAGTTTGTTGTTGTTGTTGTTGTTGTTGTTTTAATGAATTTTCGTTGGTGGGCTACTAGGGATGTACACAGGGGCGGACTAAGGCCTAGGCAACCTGCCTAGGGCCCGTAATTTTGGGGTGCCGAAAATGAGGTTATTTTTTTTTATACTATATCGGATGGCAGACAAGCATACGGCCCTCCTGATGTGAAGCGGTTACCGTAGCCATATTGACGCTCGCAACATAAAATATCGCTCGCGCGCCGCCACCCCCGCTGCCAATGCAGCATCTCCTTCCTTTCTGGTGACCTCACTCACTCGCAGGAACACAACAACCCTCAAGGGAATTGTTATTTGGCTGCGGTATTCTGTGAGGTGGAGGTACATTCCCCAGTCGGAAAGCTTACAATTACGCTCCCTACCTCTCTTTTCGCCAGAGCTTCGTTTGTCAGTCAGCAGGGTGCACCGCGTGCAGGTGAAGTTGGCTTTGGTTCAAAGATGTTGATAGACCTCTTACACCCCAAAAAAAAAATATTTTTTTTGAAGCCTATGGCCCGCTTTAGCCGATGTACAACGTGCATCTAAGGGGTTCCGGTAGGAGACCGCGAGCGCTACCAATCATTTACATTTTGCTATTTCCAACACCGTGCACTACGCGACCACCGCGCGACCAACTATGTAGATTATTTGTCACAGCGACCATGGCCGTGGTCGCAGTCGCCCTGTGCACGTACAATGTGATGAGAGAGAGTACGAAGAGGCCGTTACAATGCCGATATGAATGATTCCTTTTGGGATACAGATGATGATGATTATGACCTCATTAGGGGCTATCCATAAATTACGTCACACGAATTTCATGATTTTTGACCCCTCCCCCCGTCCTTGTCACAGCTGGTCACATTTGTGAGACTCCCCCCCTCCCTAGTGTGAGTTGCAAATGTTGAGTTTTTCGTTAATAGTTCAAAGTTCGTGTTTTAACAATTAGATTATGATAGATTTTGAAATGTTACGTCACAAAATTTAGGACCCCTCCCTCCCCCTTGTCACACAATGTCACACTTCGTCGACCCCCTCCCTCCCCCTTAACGTGTGACGTAATATATGGATGGTCCCTTAAGGAGGCTCTGGCCATGACCAAACCTAACAGAATACTGCAGCCAAATATCGAAATCTTTGAGAATTGTTGTTAAAACAAGTGAGTGACGTCATCTGTTGTAAGAAGATGCATCGGGCGTGAAATTCAACCCTAAATTCATCCCATTGCTGAGATACGGGTTCCCCCTCAACTAAATGGGTTTACAGGCAATTTGATCTACACTACTTTGCGTGCTTCTGCCACCAATTAGTTTAGGAGAACAACAACCTACAAAATGTTCTAACCGTCAACATCTACAGATCGCCTGAGGATGCCTCGCGTAGAGGCGAAACACGTGTTGCAGAGACGACCACGGCAGTCGGGGCATCAAACCCTCCACCTCCCATGGCTCCACCGACCTCGCGGTCATATGAGCCGAATCGAGATGCGCGCGGCACTTTGCTCTGAGGCTCTTTCATGCCGCGGGCAATTCTTGACTCCCTACAAATTATTTAACTCTATAATATCCTTTGTCCCTCTTTGAAGGTTTCTCCCTCTTCTGGGGCAGTCGGGGCAGGCAGTCGGGGCAAACCCACCACCTTCCCATGGCTCCGCCGACCTCACGGTCATATGAGCCGAATCGCGGGAGATGCGCGCAGCACTGCTTTACGCTCTGTTTGTGCCGCGAGCAATTCTTGACTCCCTACAAGTTATTTCTCTCCTGTCCTTTGTCCCTATTTCGCTTTTCTCCCCTTTCTGGGGCAGCGACATCCACAGTAACGACTTCGTCGTCGACCGTAGAGTGATCTATGCGGTTATTCCTCGTCCTCCTCTTCAGGCAGTTCTTCGTGCGGTCCTTCCGATAGCACCGACCCGGCCTTCTCCGCTCGCTCCTCGGCGCTCCTCCTCGCGTGCCACGCGTGGGCGAACCCGCGCAATGCCGCGAAGTTCGCTGCCGAAGAAACCAGATCGGTGTGGTACACCGGCCCGTACTCCGCCCCGATGCGCTGAACCCCCCCTAACAACGCGTCCCGGATGTCCCTATATCTGGGACAGGACCACAGAATGTGGTCTCTGTCCTCATCGCCCTCCCCACACTCACAAGTGCTTCGCTCATGCAACCCTAAATCGTGTAGCCGTTTCCGAAAGATTCCATGACCCAAGAGGATCTGCGAAGTTTGGTAGTCGGGTTCGACCCAAGTTGCCTTGAGGCGAACCCCCACCTCCGGGAAGAACCGATAAAGCTCCCTCCCCTTCGGATCATCAGCCCACCGATCCTGCCACTCACGCACCGCTGCGTCCCAGATACCGCGCTTACGTCTGCTCAACTCCCCACCTTTCGCGACTCTACGTGCGCCCTCCAGGTGACCAGCACGGGTCACCTCCAGGTCAGCCGGAAGGACTCCCGCCAGCACGGGCAGGGAAGCCGTGCTAGCGGACCGATATGCCTTCGTGAGCAAAATAAGTGCCTGTCTCTGACTCCGGAGTAAATTACTACGACAAACATACGTACATACTCTATGGCACCAGATTGCGGCGGCGTAGGTTAAAGTCGCAACGTACGTACCCCTGTACAGAATCTTTAACGCCGGATACCTGATCCCCCAAGACGAAGCTGAGACCCTCGACATCTTACCGAAGCACGCAACTGCGCGTTCGCCTATCTTGATGGCATGCTGTATGAACGAAAGGCCCGGGTCCAATTCCACGCCGAGGATCTTTGCCGACGTGACGCTCTTCACCGAGTCCTGGCCCATCTTAATTACTGGGGGCCGCTGAAACTTTCCCTTTACTGTCATAGTTTGCGACTTGTTCGAGGAAAAGCTCAGCCTATTACGGGCACCCCAGTCGCAAACTTGGCTTAGCACCGCGTTAGCGGTTCTCTCTATGGCCGCTCTTGAATTAGACTCGATGATGACCGTCACGTCGTCCGCGTAGGCTACTAGCCTGACCCCCCTGGGTAGGGGCAGACGCAGCAGATCATCCATCAGGATGTTCCACAGCGTCGGCCCGAGCACAGAACCCTGCGGACATCCCATGGTGGAGTCCTTCCACAATACCCGATCGCCGACGAAAAGGCCCACTCGGCGCCCGGAGAAATAGTCCACCAGCATCCGATAGATGTTTGGCGGACAACCCCCCCGCTTTGCCTTGAGCAAAATCATCGGCCACCACGCATTGTCGAAGGCACCTGAGATGTCAAGAAAAATTAACTGTACGTACTTACATTCCGATACATTTACTGTGCTCAATATTGTTTCCAGAGCCGTGACTGTCGATTTGCCCGGAGAAAACCCATGCTGGTACTCCGAAATCCCTGAAAAGATCTGCGGGGCGCACTTCAGCATTACGCGTTCGAGAACTTTACCCATGATGGGGAGGAGCGTAATCGGACGATACGCCTTTGGGTCGCTGAGTGGACGTCCGTTCCCTTTTGGGAGGACCACCAATCTGCCGTCCTTACATGCACCAGGGAAGACCCCTTCCGCTACACACAGTGCAACAACCCCCAAGAACTCCCTAGGCACCGCGATCCACACGTGCTTCAGAATCGTTGCGCTGATGCCGTCGATTCCCGTCGCGGTGTTAGGCAAAGCCATGACTATTTTTCCCAGATCCTCCCGTGTTGGAGAGGGAGAAACTCGGCCCGAGGGTATGAAGGCTGCAAACTGGCGCACCGTCCTTTGTTGAGCCGTGTCCTTGGACACGTCGTCGTCTGGACACAGCCCATACAAAAGACCGCGCATCGCGTCCTCCAAACACCCCGGGTCACCATGCACAAATGCTGCCCCGGATATTATGTTGGCGGGAGGTTTTACCCTCCCGCTAGCAATACTGTATGCTCGGCCCCAGGGATCCTGGTTGCCGCGTTCTGCCAAATTGCGATAGAATTCGAGTTCCTTCCTCTCCATGGCCCGCCTATAACGGAGACGAGCCACATGGAAGTCCTCGCGCGCTATGCCCTCAAGCCTACCCCCGTCGACACGAGTACGCTGCCAGGCTTTCCGGAGCTTACGCTGGCACCTACGCAAGTCATCCAACTCCCCGTCCCACCACTCATACCCTGTTGACGGTTTCGCCCTTTTTAGCCCTAAGCACTCCCCAGCAACCCTCCCTATTATACCTAAAAAGTCACGGCACACGTCCCCAGCTTTCTGCCTAAAATTTAGATTCCCCATGCGAACCCGAATCAGCGCCTCGAAACTAGGCCAATTTACACCCCGGTCCCGAAACCTCGGCAGCTCCTCGAATGCTGTGATGCGCTCAGGCCCGCCCAAACTGGAAGATCCTGTTGATGCCGCAAAGGTGATCAGACGATGATCGGAGCAGCTCACATCCGGTAACACGCACCACTCCGCTATACCGACGTTGCCCCGAGATAGAGTCACATCAATATTGCTCTCGCCGTTAGGGCCGCTGAAGGTGTGCGGCTGGCCCTCCCTGTTATGGACCTTAAGACCCATGCTGTTGATGAGGCCCTCGAATTCCTGGCGTCTGTGTTCAGCCTGTGCTCCCCTACCGACGAGATGTCTCCGGTCGCTGAACCACAGCGGAGAGTGCGTGTTTCCGTCGACTCCCACGACGACAGCACGGCCCCTGAGGGCGGTCAATACTTTTTCCAGCTGAGCAAGGTGGCCCGAGATCTCTTCGCTGTACTGGAAGTACGCCGAGACTATGTAGAGGTCAGGATCAACACACGCCACGAAGCAGTGAGTGGTGCAGAGGGATGGTATGACCGTTATAGGCAGTCGACCGCATGCAGCATAAATACCGGCCTTCGCTCCTTGTCCGGTCGATGAGATGTGTGGATCCGGATAAAACTCCTGCACTAACACAATATCCAACTGAAGTTCTTTCACAATCGCTCCAAGTTCTTTAGTCGCGAGTTCTGCACCACCCAGGTTAACCTGACCCAACCTCAGACGCCTTCCCCTCCTCACATCGTCCCCCCTACCCCGCGTATGCTGTCTAGCCATAATTTATGGTCGAGAGGAAACGCGCCTCTGCATATTTGCGCGCCGGGCACTCCATCGCCGCTGTCCGATGTTCCGCAGGCTTTCCGAAGCGCTTGCAGGTCGCGCAGGCCATGATTTCCGCCGTACAGTCCGTTGATGCATGACCGACCGATCCACAGCGTCCGCATATACGATCTGTTGATCGGCACAACCGCTCAGGGTGGCCGTACTGCTGACATTTCGTGCAGCAGGTAACGCGTACGAAGTCGCAGACGTCGATCACGTTCCATCCCAGGTATACTCGACCTTTGGTGACGAGGGCGTCACGGAAGGCCGGCGCACATTCCAGCACAATAGTCGTCCTACTACCACCAACCCTAGACTTCTTAAAGGCAGTCGGGGCAGTGGCGGTCGCATGTATCTTCTGTTTCAGATGTTGGAGATTCTCCGAGACGAACACAGCAGCTGGAGCAGAGACGACCAAAGCAGCCACGGCAGTCGCATGCAACTACTAACGGTAGTGGGTGGGTGCCGGCCGGTAGTAGTTTGCATTAACTAATTGGTGGCGGAAGCACGCAAAGTAGTGTAGATCAAATTGCCTGTAAATTTGACTTCCGCAAAATAACACCTGAATCAATTAACTATCTAAATGGGTTTAGAATATACTCCACCACGCGCTGCTCAACTGCGTGTTGGCGGAGGCCAGTGTTTTCAAGCAACCTCAAGGCCACTGACTTGGCTTAACTACTGTCGCCTAGTGACACTAGCCACATGAACCCATCCATGGACAAACTACGGTCGATGCGACGTTGCTTAACTTGCGTGTTTGATTAGACTGCCACGCGTAACGACGCCATTGAACTCTTAATGTATAAGTAATAGTCGGCGGCATCAGCCATAATCATTCCACTGTTAAGATACGGATCTCCCCTCGATCGAAGGGGTTTAGAGCTTACTCCACCACGCTGCTCAACTGCGTGTTGGCGGAGACCAGTGTTTTCAAGTCGCCCAAAGGCCACTTACTTTGGCTTACCGACTGCTATCTGGTATATAGGAAATAGAGACAAATAATATAAACAAAAAATGGGATGTGGCTGTTATGGACACGGCGGCGGTGTGTTCTACATAAATACGTTATATGCACTAAAATTATCACTAAATAGCAGCGCTTCCCCCTTCTCCGCACGCACTGTTCCATAGTCCTTACTTAGCGTACTTAATTAATTTTTTGATCCTTCGTCTATTCAGTAGTGTGATTGAATTTTGGATGGAGATGATAGATATATAGCTGCAACACCAAACTGTACCCCCCGAGTTTGTTATCATTCGTTTTTTTAATAGCCTTCCTATGGAAGCAATTTTTTTCACGTCAAAATATGATATTGTATATATCAACTATAATTACCATAGTACTACGAATTACGATAAAAAGTTCCGATATGACAATGATAATACAAATTGTACGGAGTCCCATCAATTTTTGTACGGGTTGCACTGCGGCATGCGGGCGCGGGGGAAGCTATAATGGAATAAAAAATGAACGAGCTCGTGTGGCCGTGCCGATGGGAATATGGTCATTTATAATTGAACGCGATTTTCCGCTTCGTATATACTTTGTTATCTCTTGTTGACACAGCTAATGAGCGCCCAAATAGGCGCAGTACGTTATATCGTCGTCATCGTCAACCCTTTTTCATCCCACTGGTGGGATACGGGTCTCCTCTAAATCGAAGGGGTTTAGAGCGTACTCCCCCACGCTGCTCAGCTGCGGGTTAGCGGTGGTCAGTGTTTTCAAGCTGCCTAAAGGTCACTAACTTAAATAAATAAATATTGTCAGACAAATTACACAGCGCCATCTAGCTCCAAAGTAAGCGAAGCTTGTGTTATGGGTACTTCATAGACAACTGATAAACATACGTAAATACATTTTTTTTTGTAAATACCTACTTATGATACATAGAAAACACCCAGACCAAGACAAACAGACATGTTCATGCACACAAATGTTTGTCCTGTGTGGGAATCGAACCCACGAGCGTTGGTGTCGAAGCCGCGTCATTGATCGCTACGCCACCGAGCTGTCACTTGGCTTAACGACTGTATTCTAACGACAACAGCCAGGACCGATGGCTTAACGTGTAATGGAAGCAATAGAAGGAGGAGCTTGAGATAAATAAACCCATCTATGGATAGGCTACGGTTGACGTTGCTTGACTTGCGTGATCGATTAGATTGCCACGGGCAACGACGCCATCGAGCTCCTCACTCACGTATGTACGTTATAAATAGTACTCTTCAATCTTTAATAGGTAGGTACTTTTTTTTAATGCCGTTTAATATCAGGTGGGCTGCATGGTTGTTTGCTCATGGTTATTATATAACTTCGTATAACTTCGTACGCCGTGAAATGAATTTATTTATACTACGCTGGGTGCCAAGTATGCGTACCACCAGCCTGATGTTACCGCAGTCATATAGACACTTGCAATTCAAGGAGCATTGCTTGCACGCTGGCAACCCCACTACAAGTGTTTATGGTTTAAAGACAATGTCTACCTCGAACATTCCTTACTGCAGGGTAATTTCAATAAGGAAATCGATAAATGCATTCGATGGAGCTGGGTAGCTTTTGAAAAGCTTCGGCACATCTTTACCGCATACCTCAATAATGCTTGAAAACTAAAGTCTTCAATCAGCGCGTCCTCCCTGTAATGACCTATGGTGCAGAGAGTTGAACAGTAACCAGGTAGCTGGTACACAGGCTAAAGGTCGCGCAAAGTGCGATAAAGAGTGCTATGTTAGGGGTTACTCTAAGGTATCGAATCGATAAGGTATCGAATAAGAAACGAAGTATTTCGACGAAGAACTAAAGTTGTCGACATAGCCTTCGTGAGCAAGTTGAAGTGATGAAGCCACGGCTGGCCACATCTGCCGAGTCAGTGATGGCTGATGGGGAAGGAAGGTATTAAAGTATTGCGATACCTCTATTCTAAATGGTACGATGAACTCAAGAAAGCGTCTAGGAGCGGCTGGATGTAGAAAGCGGAGGATCGCATTAGGTCGAAAGAATAGGTAAGGCATATATTCAGCAGTGGATAGCAGACTGATGATGATGATGAAATGATACATTAAATAATATTGTTTTAAATACGTAATAATAAAATTAGTATGTAGTATTATCTCTGTTATAGAGAAGCTATGTGTTGCTTAGCAGGAGTTTCTAGGCCACATTTCCTGTACGCTTCCGTCACAGAGGACGCGTTCGGCGTGCGACACTATTCTGCAGTTATCGAGTCTACGTGCTGGAGTACTATGATATATTTTGTGGCGCTGGTATCATTTGGTTCATATATTAATGTGATGTTGAGTGGCTCTGTTTATGTTTTTATTTTTAGGGGGGCAAACGAGTATGTGGGTCATCTGGTAGGAAAAATCCACAGACCCTGCAGTTCCCGCAATCTTCGAAGGCATTGAAAATGAATTTAAGATTAAAACAAATCTTGCGAAAATAATTTTTATTTTTTTTCAATGTCAAAAATATTTCTTTTCACGCTCGTAAACCTACAGGACACAATTATTAACCAATTTCACTGGGAGAGGTCTCAATCGACGCTCAATCTATCTTCGAAGATGTGTTTTCCTCATTTTTTCGATATATGTAATAGTAATTTTTTAATTAATTACTTACTAAAAAAATATAGATTTTTTTCCCCCGATTTTTTTACAATTTTCAATATTTCTCAAAAACTATCCAGCCAATTTTCAAAATTCCTTCACTATCGGATCCACAATTAAATTCTGAACCTGAGGATATTTGTTCCATGGCGAAATCTCAATTATCGAAAATAGCTTATTGGCCGAAACGGATTTGATAGAAATTTTCAATGTCAAAAAACCACCGCCCATAGAAATCAGCAACACCAAGGGGTCGCCGATCTTTTGCCAGCCTTGAGAAAAAGGAAATATTGACTCTGTGTTTACTAAAGGAAATATAGACGCATATTCCGTTCGTCGGTATTACCATAGTATAAATAGAGATTACTGACTGATATTGCACAGACGAATATCTCGTTTCGATGTCATTATACGGAGCTAAACAATAATACTCACATGTCTATTTCAACCAATCCTCATTTTGATACCGTGATCAATCCTACAAGCTAAACGTGGGTTGTAAGCAATCTACCTAAACGTGGTTGACTCAAGCCACTACAGCCTGTAAATCCTCAGGGCTTTGCGACTGTAGATTTGATTTGTCAGATGATACTGTAGTGTTTGTTCAGACGAATTGGAAGTTGCTCGCAGACAGGACTGTTTGCGAGCAATTTGCAATTTATACCATGCACTACCTGTGCCTGCGACTCTTTCCGCGTGAACGTGCTACGAGTGAGTGATCACCAAGAAGGAAGGAAGAAGTTGCTCGTTGGCAGGGGGGGGGGGGGGGAGGATATTTTATGTCGCGCTATACTATGCGCGCGCTTTGTGGACCGATTTAGCTCAGGTCATATTGCTGGCTGGCAACCCGATAATCTGGTCAAATTGGTTGTTGTAGGCAAAGTAGAAGGAAAATGACTTCGCGGCCGTTCACCGAGTCGTTGATTTTACCAAGTCACCACTCTCACTGGTCTATCTATAGCACCATCTAGTCCCAAACTAATCAAAGCTTGTACTATGGGTACTAGTTATTATACTTAAATTATTAGTACTGTTATTATACTTAAATACATTTTTTTTTGTAAATACATACATATAATACAGAGAAAACACCCGGACCAAGACAAATAAGATATTTTCATGCACACAAATATTTGTCTGGTGCGGGTTCGAACCCGCTACCTCGGAGTCAAAGTGGCCATTGCTAGCCATTCGACCACCGGGCTCGTCAAGACAACGTTAACGGGCTTATTAATGCCCAGTTTACATTATTCCAGTCCAGCGATCGATTTCAGCGCTGCATTACTACTGGAATAATGTAAACCGGCACTGGAGTTCACTGGATCCAGTGAGCAATCCAGTGCAGAAACTGGATTGCCGGTCTTCCCTTGAATCCCGCACGGCCATTCCAGCGCTACTGAATCATGTAGACGGCCAATCCAGTACCATTTCAATGCTGATAGAACAATTGTGCATGAACTAAGAATAAAAAATTAAAAAATTAAAGACCTTACTAGTAGCCAAATGTTATTATACTCTTGACGAATTTTTAAATGACAAATTAGATGACATATAATAAACCGTTCCGTACACTTCAGACTGTTGCCATACCCTTATAGGGTCATAATATGTAATAACTTAAAACTAACATGTATTTTAAGATCGACATGTACCTACATATTATATGCAATAAAGATATTGAGTATTGAGTATTGAGTATTGGAATTGTACTGGAATCATGTAGACGATATCGCCAGCCCGGTCCATTCCAGTCCAGCGCTACTGGGTCACTGGACTGGAATAATGTAATGGGCATAAGACAAGTCGAAAACTGGACGAAATGAAAGGACATAAGTTATAAAGCTACGAGAACCTTTCAAGGAAATAACCTTTAGGAATCAAGAATACGAAGAAGAAAAAGATACTTTAACCGGGGTCATTAACACTTACATAAATTAACTAGCTGCACCGGCAAACTATGTTTTGCCATAAAAAAATTATTACTTCTTTACTTTATGTCCCCTAGAGGGCGCTGTAGCAATTTTAACGTGACGTCATGTAGCCTATAACCAGCGGACGATCAAGAGGCTTCCAACGACACCTCATTTGTCTAATTATGATAACTAGTTTAGAAGTTATGAGGAAACAGATGAACATCCACATACATACATACAGGTCAAAATCATAACCCTCCTTTTTGCTTCGCCGTAGTCGGGTAAAAAAAGGTGTTGATCGTAGAAGGGCGAAAATTTGAAATATTATGTATTTTTCAATGCTAAAACATAGTAAAAAATATCAATAAAATAAAAAATAAATATTTAGGGGTGGGTCACCCTTA
Organism: Hypsopygia costalis; assembly: GCA_937001555.2. Taxonomy (NCBI): domain Eukaryota; kingdom Metazoa; phylum Arthropoda; class Insecta; order Lepidoptera; family Pyralidae; genus Hypsopygia; species Hypsopygia costalis. The sequence continues at coordinate 2,307,230 of OW443331.2, forward strand.
TCATTTAGGGGTATGAAAAATAGATGTTGGCCGATTCTCAGACCTACCCGATATGCACACAAAATTTCATAAAAATCGGTCCATCCTTTTCGGAGGAGATTGGCAACAAACACCTCAACACGAGATTTTTATATATATATTTTTTTTTATGTGACAGGGGGGCAAACGAGCATGTGGGTCACCTGGTGGAAAGCAATCACCACCGCCCATGGAGACCAGCGGCACCAAGGGGTCGCCGATCCCGATTTAGGAGATATCAACATATCTTACATAATAACCCTATAACAGTTAGTAAAATGCCCCGGTCATGATTAAGAGTGTCATAAATTGAACACCCCATGTTTCAGTAGGAGGCTCCCTCTGACCTATAAAGCTAGCCCTTACAATCATTAAATATTCAAGCTCGTCAGAGAATTGAAGTTGCATTGTAAAGGCTGTCGTGCACTCGTGCTCTATAATTCCGTGAATATTCATAAAAGTAAATTTTGCTTATTAGCCCTTATTTACCAGCCCAGGGTGCACCACGTGCATGTGAGGTTGGCTTTGGTTCAAAGATGTTGATGAACCACTTACACAACAATTACAACCCAAATTGTTTATTCAAGACTGAGATATGGATGAATAGTTAGGAGTTTTACAGATAGCAATCGCAAAATTGTTTGTCATCTGTGGAGCTGAAGCTCTAGATCCAAGAAGACTTCTGGTTAAGAAATTAGATATTACGAGTTTTCCCGCTATGTGCACCTTTGATATGTTTGTGTACTTATACATATTAAATAATGAAATTATGACATTTAATACGAGATTTCCTTATCGTATGATCCTCTTATAAAATCACATGATTTGCTAGAAATTGTTACAATATGCCAATCATATTATTTATCATGCTGCCGCAGATCTATGAGGTTATTGTATAAATCGTTCAGCAGGAATAGTGTGTATGTTATGGTGAATGTAATAAATTAGTTATTATTCATACTGACCTTGGTCAATGTAATAAATCATGTTTTCGTTAGATTTGAGTTGATTTTTGGTTAGGTTAAGGTTTTCTTGTGTCCTGTCATCGGAAATAGGAGCTCCTCTAGAATCTCTATGATGAATGATTTGGTGCCAAGTAAGCTTAAATATTAATAAATAACAATTTATTAAATTGGCCGGCCATTATCAATAACGACCAATTTATTATATTGATCGTAACATACATACACATATATATTCTTATTCAGTTATTCGCGATTTCATCCTTGTAATTTAATGAATTCAAATTTTATCACGCAGTCATTTTTTATTTCATGCATGTACCCTAATTATTTCCGGGATACACTGAAAACTCGTTTATATTCTAGTGAAAACTCCATTAAAATAGATTTAGCCATTGGAAGTGTACCCCATACAAACAAAACTGCTTCACATCCTTGGGGTCTGTAGGTTTCCATTAAGATATGTGACAACGACCCATATCCTGAAGGATAAATTTTACAGCCCATCTATCTCAGTAGGAAACTCCCGGTTACCAATAAAGTTTGCACTTTAACGGATTCTAACTGAATATACTGGGATGGAATATACTGAATATCTTGCCATCTGTGATTACATTGAGAAAATCTGAGAAAATATATCTTATATAGGTATGTTACAGTCAAAACTTATCCAAAAAAAATCAGGGAAAAATGGTTTTGACCAACGCGAACGTTCTTATTCATAAAAGTTATGACCGATTTTTGTAGTTAAAAGTGTTTTTGACTGATTTAGAGTTCAGACTATCTATATATTATGTTATAGTTAATACCCGAAATCTAGGCGCTCCTAGGTTTTACTAGTCAAACCTCGGGTACTCATTTCCCCCTCCAAAAGCAAGTTGAGCGAATTTTGTTGGTCAAAAGCTTAACCTAGCCTAATCACCGTCCTCGGTCAAAACTGCTTTTGACTGCATAAGCCAGTTAAAAGTGAAATTGACCAACGTTCTTAGTCAAAACTATTTTTGATCAATTTTTGCACTCAAATGTAACACATTTGACTGACAAATGAATATACATGTATTCATTTATATTATATTACTTATTTCTTTACCAGGTAACCTGTAATTGTTATCATTTGGCTGCGATTTTCTATATAAAAGACCACACCTCTATATAAATGAGACAAAAATATATTAAAATGAATCCCTATTTCCCTTGGTCATGGCATCACACGAGAACACCTGGACCGATTTCGCTAATTCTGTTTATGTCAGAAGGTTCTTATGAAAGAAAAAAATAAGAAAGTTGCGTGGAAGCACTTGCAAGTTAACATAGGCAAAACAAATTTCATTCAATTTTCATCTTACAACTCAAATCAAATAACATTGAATGTAGAATATAACAACGACAAGGTAGAAAGAGTTAACACTGTAAAATTTCTTGGCGTTACAGTTGATGAGCATTTGAATTGGAAGGCTCATGTTGATCAAGTATGTAATAAGTTGAACCGTTTTGTTTTTGCCTTAAAACGACTCAGGCAAACTATTTCAAAGGAAGCCGCAATTACCGCTTATCATGGTTATGTAGCATCTGTGCTGAGCTATGGTTTAGTTATTTGGGGTAACTCTGTTGAGATGGATAGGGCCTTCAAGGTGCAGAAAAAATGTATTCGTGCCATCTGCAATGCCTGGGTGGATGACAGCTGTAAACCACTTTTTAGAAAGCTAAATATCCTTCCACTGCCATGTTTATACATAAGAGACATCTGCACATTCGTGGCATCGCATCCAGAATTCTGGCGCAAAAGAAGGGAGGTTATACAGAGACAAACTCGAGCTGTTATCATGAGCAAATTGTATCAACCAACATGCCAGAAAGATATTTATAAGAGAAATGTTTACAATATGTCCATATACCTGTATAATCTGCTTCCCAATGACATGAAACAACAGAATGGTAAAGCTCTTAAGACAACATTGACTGTGTGGCTATTGGAACATTGTTTCTATTCCATAAAAGAGTACATTGACCACTCTAAATCACAAATTAAATAAATTCTATTAATCAATGTATAATACTAATGAAAACTTATCTAAATTTTATAAATAATTTTAATAATGACATGAAATTTGTACCGTAAATGTAATGAATACTATTTTTAATGACTACGATGTTATTATGACGAATGACAAATGTATACAAATGATTTGCATGCCTGCTATCAGGCGTAATACACGGCACAATGTATATTGATATAAGACCTGTAAAAAACTGTATTAGCAAATAAATTATTTATGATTTATGATTTATGGAAAATTAGAAAATTTAAGAAAACTGAACGACCATATTAACTTTTCTAATGTAACTAAGAGAATTGTCAGTCATTTGACAGATTGCGCGAAACCAATTCAAATTCAATATTCATTGTCAAAAAGACAGGACAACGTCTGTCGGATCAATAATAATTTCAGCCGAAAAACGTGAATACATGCCTGTAGTAGAGAACACTAAACTAAAACTTTGTCTGAACTCTATGTCAGTCAAAAACACTTTTATCTACAAAAATCTGTTAAAACTGTTTTGACTTACAATGGTCAAAACTATTTTTGCCTGATTTTTTTTGGATATAAGTTTTGAATGTAACATAAGTATATAAGATATATTTTCTCAGATTTTCTCAATATACCTACAGATGACAAGATATTCAGTTTATTCCATACAACACTAATATAACGGTGGTACTTATTTGTCCCATTGTACAGTTACAATCACATATATACGAGCATACTTGAGTACAGCGCCCCACCTCTGTCACTTATTGACAAATCAATTTCGTTACAATGTTCTCGAACGGCTTCCGATTTCCCTTTTCATATCACCTGAATTGCGAATTCCAATTTATGAAACCGTTTGCGATTCTGTGTGTTCTTATATGAGACATTTTATATTTTTACTAGCTTCTTCCCGAGACTTTGTTCACGATTGTCCTGTATCCCAATTTTCAAAAATCCATTCTTAGTACGGGTGGATACGGAAAGCGGAGGGTCGCATATGGTGGAAGGCATTAGGGAAGGCCTATGTCCAGCAGTGAATGATAGATACAGGTAGACGATGATGATGATGATTCTTAGTGCTCCCCTTGACCTCATAGGAAATAAAATAGAAAGGAATAAAATCCTTTTTCGGCTTAAATATGCGTATACAGGTGTACAAATAACATTAGCAGTTTGATCTTTTGGCAGAATTATTTACACATTAAATATACAATAAGATTAGATTATTATGTCAAATTATGGCAATTTTAATGGAGTTAATAATATAACCAGATGGATATTATTAGTATCAATAATTGATACTAATAATATCAATCTGGTTATATTATCCAAAGAGGGGTAGATCCATAGATGTAAGATTGCGTTATGTCAAAACCTAACATAAGGTCTAAGATTCTACTGAACACCAAACTCCTCACCATCTTACAACAGAAGTATCATGTTTGGGGTCATTGTAATGGTTTGCCTGAATAGTTTATAGACACATGGTGATCAGGGCCTAGTAAAAGTGTAAGTAATTTTTAATATATCAATGATTTTGATGGCTCTCTAGCTCAGTTGCGCTGACGGGCAGATCATATAAAGTGGGGAAATAAATTCACTTCACAGTGGACCGTAGCTAAACAATATACACGCGAGAAATATTATTACTGCCTTTTTGCGAGCGTCAATAAGCTTTGGTAAAAGCTTTATATAAGGTGAGTCACATTTGGAACCGAAGTAAAGTTCAAAGAGAAATTAATTAACAAATTTTATCCTGCATCTACAAAAGGTAACCGTTACTGACGGGTCTATTAACGCACAGCTCAAAGCCTATAGGTATATATTGTTTAAGTAATTATTTACCTAAAATTACATAGTCATTATTTATTGACATTGTGCTAAATACAACTGCTCGCCTCGGTTTCCTGTGGGTATTGTGTGGTTGACTGAAAGAGATCCCTGATGGGATAAATCCGCCGTTGTACTTGTAGTTAATATTACTGTATGTATTACTATTATAGTGTATGTTAGTATTCGGAAGAGTTATGTCATATGATGCGTACCTACAGGCTAACAGCCGTACCGCTCGCCATCCGATGGGAATTCATCATCAAATATTGGAGCCAAGTTGGTCGCGCAATGTGCAGTCCCAGAAAGGTTTTCTTCCACAAACTCTCAAATTGTGGAATGAAATACCTGCCGAGGGTTTCCCACTAGTTTATAGTATAGAGGGGGTAGAGTGTAGGGATTTTTACAGGGTCGACAACATGTGAGTGTTAATGGTGTTGCGAATGTCCATAGGTTACGATGTCTGCTTACCATTAAACAGGTCGTATGCTTCTTTCACCTTAGTTGTATAACAACCATGTTTGGTTGTCAACCGAGGTAGGGACGGCCTGCTGGTCGACATGTGCACAAAGAACTTAACATGAAGCCTGTCACTGAGTGGTTGCCTGGACGAGTAAATGTTTGAAATTTATGGGGGGGGGGGGGGGGGGGCAAAGGAGCATGTGGGTTACCTGGTGGAAAGTAATCACCACCACCCGTGGAGATCAACAACACCAAGGGCTCGCCGATCCGTTGCCAGCGTTTTAAGGGAAATAAAGACTCTTTATTGTAGTTTATTTTGTTTCAGTTGGCTCTGTCTTACTGGCGTATAGCATTCTCTATTACCGTATTTTACATTGCCTGCCATCAACGTAAATTGGGTCCTGTTAGTAATTCATAAACTGAAATGGTGTCATACTTGATTAATGACTGATCCCCTCAGCGGTGACCCAACATTAATCTAAGGCGTAGTATTAACAACATTATAGTACCAACAATTTATAGGCATAAAATTAATTCGACGACCCCGGTGGTCGAATGGCTAACCATGTCCACTTTGACTCAGGGGTCGCGGGTTCGATCTACGCACAAGACAAATATGTGTGCATGAACATGTCAGTTTGGTTTTGTCTGGGTGTTTTCTATGTGTTATATGTATCTACAAAACTCGTATGTACTCGTATGTATTTACAAAAAAAAAATGTATTTTAAGTATTATGTCATATAACTAGTACCCATAGCATTGCTTAGTTTGGGACTAGACGGCCGTGTGTAATTTGTCCAGGAATATATATATATATATATATATATATATTTTTAAATGTTTTCTCTCTTCTGGGTATGTTTTTGGGCTCAATTCAAAAACTTAGGGATTATTCTACGCCTAATGACTTATGCTATCCTAGTAAGATCGTCACAAGTCTTGCAGCGAATAATATTAGGATATATTCGGTGTTATGTCACACAGTTATTACCGATATGTTGTACACATCATATATTCTAGTTATGATAAAAGATATACATCGTTCCGTACTTACCTACGCCGGTCGCAGTTACGCAAGTCGTCTTACCATCACCAGGGCACCTCTATCACAACAAAATCACAAGTAATGACTAAAACTATATGACTAAACCAACATAGTTACTTAGGCCATGAAGTAATTTACAATCACTATTGAAATTAAATATATTTTTATTTTTTTTATCACAACACTCCAGCCATTGTTACTAAAAAATGTGTAGAAAAAAGTCACTCGTTTTAAAAATATTTGCGAACTGGTAATTAATATAGTCGATTGATTGTAGTTTTCTTTTTGGTTTTAGATGTGTTTTAATTTTTTTTTTGGTGTAGATGACTAGGCGCGTGTCGGCCGCTGTGCTGGGCGGCGGTGGTATCGACGGGCCGCGCCTGCGCGAAACCTCCACCCTTATTGACAGGGGCGCACTTAGGAGGCTTTTGGGACACTTACCACGCGGAGGTAACGAGTGGGACATTTGCTTTTGACTGAAATGACTGCAAATTATCTTTAAAATTCCTTAGAATACGCCTTATGCGTATAGCGCAGCTCCTTATTTAAACAATAGTGTAGGTATGTCAAAGTCAAAAAGTTTATGTGCATGTATATTATACCAAGTAAAGGATCTTATCTTTGGGGTGTAAGTGGTTCATCAAGATCTTTGAACCAAAGCCAATTTCACCTACCACCCTACCACCCTAGGTGCACCCTGCTGACTGACAAACGAAGCTCTGGCGAAAAGAGAGGTAGGGAGCGTAATTGTAAGCTACCCGACTGGGGAGTGTACCTCCACCTCACAGAATACCGCAGCCAAATAACAATTCCCTTAAGGGTTGTTGTGTTCCTGCGAGTGAGTGAGGTCACCAGAAAGAAAGGAAGGAGATGCTGCGTTGGCAGCAGGGGTGGCGGCGCGAGCAATATTTTATGTTGCAAGCCTTAATATGGCTACGGTAACCGCTTCACATCAGGCGGACCGTATGCTTGTCTGCCACCCGACGTAGTATAAAAAAAAATCTTATCTTTAAATTCACAGAGAGACATGCAAAAGTTTGAACTTGTATTCCTAATAATAATATAAATGTGAATATAATAAATAAATATTAAAAAAAGTAAACGCCGGTGAAGCAGTGGGTGGAAGTTTAGTATAAAATATATTTATCATTTGGTGAGATTAATTACATCATTAATATAAATATATAAATATAACTTACGATTTACTATTTGACGAACAGTCATTTCGTCAATTTTGTTTATATGTGTATGTAACAATAATCTACATATTACATGTGTGTACGTCGTTTCAATAATTGTGGGACCTCAAATGAAGAGGAGGGGTTTTTTGCAGGGTCGGCAACGAGTGAGTGATGCCTCTGGAGTCGCAAGCGTCCATAGGCTGCGATGACTGCTTACCATGCAGGCAGGACGTACGCTTGTTTGTCACTAGTTGTATAAAAACATATATTTTTGGGGTGTAAGTGGTTCATCAAGATCTTTGAACCAAAGCCAACTTCACCTGCATGTGGTGCACCCTGCTGATTGACAAACGAAGCTCTGGCGAAAAGAGAGGTAGGGAGCGTAATTGGAAGCTACCCGACTGGACATTGTACCTCCACCTCACAGAATACGGCAGACAAATAACAATTCCCTTGAGGGTTGTTGTGTTCCTGCGAGTGAGTGAGGTCACCAGAACGAAAGGAAGGAGATGCTGCGTTGGCAGGCTTGTCTGCCACCCGTCGTAGTATATATAAAAAAATATATATAGTTCTCTACTAAACAAAGAATTTATTAGTTTTAGAGTTGTTATACCCACGTAACAACAAGCGTATATTCGGTGGGTTTTATCTATTTTCCATTTACATAATATATACATTATATTAGCATCAAACCCTAAATACGGCCTGTACATATGAAGAATCTTTGTAGAGCCTCTATACTTTCCGATGAAAACCGAAGTTGGCCGAAGTTTTCCGAAGGACTACCTGTCTGAAGTTGTGATAGACCAATCCATCTTGATCCCTAGTGCCTCCCTCGTCGATAATTTATATGAAGAATATAATACAATAAGAGTCGACAGGAGGGACCATGGTAAAATGGCGGATTTCAAGCATGCGCAGAAGAAATGTAAATTATTTGTCAAAGATTCGCAGGCTTTCGTGGTTTACTGACTTTAGAGACACATAAACACCTCAACACAATGTTTGAAATAGTGCCTACTTCACAAGTTTCAGTGCGCCCCTTTGTATGTATAGTAATATTACAAGCAAGCTTACTTTTCAAAATTGCTGAAAAATTATGTAAGTAGGTAGTTTAAAATAAACAATAGTTTAATTTTATTGTTTAGTAATAAACTTGAGATATATATAAGTTAATTTGCTGTCCATGATTTGAAAATAGGCGGATGGTTGGTAGAATGTCGACTCACGGGTCGGGTATTCCTGAAAAAAAAAAAAAGTTTAGTTACAACATCTATAATAATAATACCAGCTGTGCCCGCGACTTCGTCCGCGCGGAGTAATTTATTTTTTATTCAAAGATAAATATAAATAAGTAATTTATATTAATAAAAGTAAATCAAATTTCTAAAATAAAAATAGTAGCCTTAGTTACTTCTTATTACATCAGCTATCTGCCAGTGAAAGTCCTGTCAAAATTGGTCCAGCCGTTTCAGAGATTTGAGAAACAGACAGACAGACAAAAATTGTAAAAAATATTATTTTGGTATATGTACTGTGTATCCATATGAATTTTTTTAGTAAAAAGCATCTTAATATTACAAACAGACACTCCAATTTTATTTATCTGTATAGATGTATAGTATAATTTTCGTGTGACGGTGCGGTGTGGTTAACGGACAGACTATATTAATTTTTGTATGTATATTTGGTAGGTATGAGAAGAGGTTACTATATTTCATATCAGTTCGCTAGGTGATAATTTAAAGGGCATAACAACGTTTGCCTCTTATACTAGCTTCGCTTGCAACTTAGCTCATGAAGACAAGCTGTTCTCATAATTTTTAAATTACTTTTCTATAAAAATAAAGTAATCAAACACTTTTATCTGTAAAATCAAAACCTATTGTGATGGAACTTGGTAAATTTGACGAGCTCGGTGGTCGAATGTTTAGCAATGGCCACTTTGACTCCGAGGTCGTAGGTTCGATTCAAACAAGACAAACATTTGTGTGCATAAATATGTCTGTTTATCTTGGTCTGGGTATTTTCTATGTATTATATGTATGTATTTACAAATAAAATGTATTTAAGTACATTTATCAGTTGTCTAGTACCCATAACACAAGCTTTGCGCTTAATTTGGGACTAGATGGCGCTGTGTAAATTGTCCAGAAATATTTATTTATTTAATTTTTATGTAAATGGTGACGAGCCCGGTGCCGCGGTGGTCGAAAGGCTAGCAATGGCTACTTTGGCGCCGAGGTCGCGGGTGCGATCCCCGCACAAGACAAATATTTTGTGTGCATGCACCAAAAAGGCAATGAACAGTGAACTCCATTACAGTCACGCGGGTAAAACTACGGCTGCCTTAGAACTCACAGTGAATTTAATCAGAAGGAATTAGTAAATGTGGGATGCTTTTGAAATTTGACTTCCCCTCTTGGCAACGTGAGAGACAGCTATATGGCAAATAAGGCATTAAAAGCCTAAAGAGATGGCTAGTCAAGTGATGCTCAACTAACACTAATGAGTTTGTTACCTAACACATCGATTCCAATAATATGAGTTGCAAAATCGGCTGAACGCTTGGTAATTCTCCCTTGTTGCTACCAAATCAGAATAGTATACTATATAATACCACCCCGGATGCGGCATGTAAGGAATTCAAACATGTAGTCCCGCTCCCGCCGTCAAAGATCACACTCCCAGAGAACATAGTGTGCTGTTTGATCGAATTCATGATTTGCAGTAGAATATTTGCATAAGTGCGACGGCACTAAATTAAACGAAAAGAGTTTGTTTAGCCTTAATATTGCCATGCCCAGTTAGAAATTCTGCATCGTGGTAATCGACTTCTGACCACTTTTTATTTAATATATCTCTAACCGATTGAAAGAACACATTTAGGTGGGGTTTTATTTATCTCACTGCTGGGATACGGGTCTCCCCTCAATCGAAGAGATTTAGAGTACACTACACCACGCTGCTCAATTGCGGATTGGCGGAGTGTCTTCAAGATGCCTAATGACTAGTGACTTGGCTTAACGACTGTCATCTAATGACAATAGCCGGAACTGACGGCGTAACGTGTCCTCCGAAGCACGGACGACCTCAAGCTAAACAAAGCCATCCATGGAAAGGCTACGGTCGATGTTGCTTAACTTGCTCAATTAGACTGACACGCGCAACGATGTTATCGAGCTCCTAATCACATTATACACCATGTGTACTTTATTATTTTATGTACATGGAATGTAAAAAAGACCCTTTTCCTATTGTGCGTGCTTAATCTAGGTATTATTTTCGGCATCATTTGCCACAGTACCTATAACTAATAAGTACTTCGTACGTTTGCTACTAAAAGTTTCAAACTTCCCAGATAACTTATACGAGTATTAAGAAAGTTGTTTGGCAACAGATTATATAAGCATTTACCATTAAATATATATATATATATATCAGAAGCTCGTTTGTCAATCAGCAGCTTGCACCACGTGTATGTGAAGTTGAGTTTATGGATGTTGATGAACCACTTACAACCCAAAAACTAGTTTTAAAAACTAATACTTATTTTAAAAACTCACTGTAAGTTCCAGATTGGTGAAGTGTGATAAGTTTTCTAATAATAAAGAAGGCTATCGCTGAAGTACCAAGAACGACCGAGGTGTAAATTGCAACCAGAGCAATTTTTTTGTTAACATTTTCTGTCTTTTCAGCAGTCCTCGTGTCTTGTTTTGGATCGAGTTTATTAATAGTTTCATTCTTCCAAATTTTGGATGCCACTTCATGTGTTGTTCCTTCTGTGAAAACTGTGTCGTTTGTTTTCGACGTGGTTACTTCCATTTCCGTATTATATGTGTAATCAGTTGTTGGTGTAATTATATTATTTTTGGTTGTGCCTGTTGTAGGAGTCAAAGTAATCTCGGAAGAATTATTCTTAACTGTATTTGAATCAGTGTCATTCAATAGGAAACTATATTTTGTAGTTAAATCATTTTTTTTATTGTTTGCGGCATCAGCAGTTACCACCGCATGTGTTGTTACTTCAGTGAAAGGTACTGTGTCTTTTGTATTCGACGTAGTTATTTCTGTTTTAGTACCATATGTGGAATCAGTAGTTGGTGAAGTAGTTATGTCATTCTTGGATGTGTCTGTTGTATCATTCAAAGTAATCTCGGAAGATTTTTCCTTAACTATGTTAGAATCAGTAGCATTCAATAAGATACTATATTCTGTAGTTAATTCAATTTCTTTATTGTTTGTAACATCAACGTTAAATGTTGTCATGCCTGTTGCAGGAGTTAACTTAAATTGGGGTGTAGTATTATGATCTTCAGTATTAAATGGTTTTAGAGTATTCACTGAAATATTATTTTTGGTTTCTTTTATATCTTTACTGTTTGTGTAGTCAGTACTCGATGTTGTAATATCATTGTTAATTGTTGCCATATCTGTTGTAGGAATTAATAAAGAAATTGTATTTAAAGATAGATTTTTAATTTCAAAGTCACTGGCCTCACTATTATTCATTACAATATTATTTGTAGTTACTTCATTTTTATTAATTGTGGGCTCGGTTGTCAACATAGTTATAATATTTTTGTTAATTATCGTTATGTCAGTTGTAGATATAGACGTGAATATAGATGTAATACTGTTATCTTTAGTATTGTTCCAGTCTGTCGAATTAAATATTCCATAACTAGTGACTATCTCATCGTTGCTAGTAGTTGTCATTTCAGTTGTTGGTAGTAACGTGATTCTTCCAGTTGCTTCGTTTTCTTTTCTTTCAGTATCTGACTCTGTTGTATTTACTGTAAAATTGTTTCTCTCCGTAAACGTTGTCATCGTATTATTGTTATTATACTTAATAGTTCTCTTCATGAAGCAATTTGAGGTACTTAACCCTTCATTGTATTTAAGGCTAACAACGCAATTTTTATCAATACCTCGAAAACTTGTTGAATTTGGTGCTGCCTCCATTTTACTCCAAATATCATCTCTGTAAATATAATTTTATTGTTAAGTCCAGCAAGTGCAATATCAGCAGACAATATCTGAGGAGGTGCTATATGTGAATATGCCATAACGTTGAGCTGTGAAATCGGTCAGGTCACGGTCACGATCGCGGTCGCCTAGTGAGTTTCAGGTCTATAAGGCACTTGTCTCACCACAAGCGACAAACTTCGCTCAAGAAACTTACAATAGATAGAGATCGCATGTGAATGAAAGAGATGTATATATGATTAGTTGAGCGATGCCGGCGAAACTTTTACATATTGATTCTACTCGTTTCTCGTGAGTTCGTTCTCGCCGGCAGTGAGGCAGGGGCCTATAGAGCTCAAACGCACTAGATTTAGTACACTCGTTAGATTCGTTTTGATAAAGGGAATGTCATTGAGTACATAACACGAATCACAACGAATTTAATCAGAAGAAACTAGTAAGGTACGAAGCTTTTGAAATTTGTCTTCCCCTCTTGAATATATAAGTTGAATACATTCTTGTAACCGCCTCCTAAAATCATTTATTTTTATACTTCCACTGGTGTGGAATAAAAAATATGCGAATGCGAAATCCGACATAATTATTTTTTAAATTTTACTACTAGTTTCTTCTGATTAAATTCGTTGTGAGTTCCAAGGCAGGCGTAGTTTTACCCCCGGGACAGTAATGGAGTTCATTGTTTATTGCCTTTTTTGGCGGTCGCCGCTGTTAACCCTGGCTACACAGGTGATACAATGCTAGAAATGTGTTGTGGGCCCCCGTCCTGTAACTTGTATGTTTATTTTTCGAGGAATTTGTAATAATAAATTATAATATATCGTAATACAAGGGCGGAAAATAGGTTATTGCAATTACGGTCAAGTTTTTAATACTGAGCGTTAGCGAGGTTTTAACGTCAACAAAATTCGATGAATTTATAATAATTTTCCGGTCAAGTGTCACACGATGTTTTTTTAATAAAAGTAGTTATAACTTACGTAACCGCTCGGTATGGATTTATTGTCAACCGCCATAATGCTGCTTCGAGAATACGGCCACACGACACCAAAAGCACAGTACAGCCCTCTACAAGTTATCCCGCGGGTTCAGATCAGATAATGTATTTTTGCTTGGTGGTCGAATGGTTAGCAATGGCCACTTTGACTCCGAGGTCGCGGGTTCGATTCCCGCACAAGACAAACATTTGTGTGTATGAACATGTCTGTTTGTCTTGGTCTGGGTGTTTTCTATGTATTATAAGTATGTATTAGGTTGGGGAAAAAGTCTTTTCGTATTTTATATGAAAATTCAAAACATTTTTTTATAAAGTTTATTTACATTTACATTTTATTTGTAGGTGCCATTTTGTTCGATAACTTTTTGCCATCTTGTAGGTATAGATATGATCCCATTACTATAGAAATTTTGGGACTTCTGTTCAAAAAACCGCGATAAGTGGTTTTGGCAGTCTTCTCGTGATGTTAACCTGACATTGCCTAAAGAATTCTGAAGAGACCGAAACAGGTGGAAATCAGAAGGTGCAAGGTCAGGACTATACGGCGGATGCATTAACACCTCCCAGTCTAACTCTCTTAATTTTTGCTGAGTGGCTAAAGATGTGTGAGGTCTAGCGTTATCATGATGAAAAATCACACCCCTTCTGTTAATTAATTCCGGCCGCTTTCTCTCAAGTTTTTGCTTTAATCTCATCAGTTGTTCACAGTAGAGTTCAGAATCGATAGTCCTGCCTGGCGGTAACAGCTCATAATGAATAATGTCCTTCCAATCCCACCATACACACAGCATCACCTTGTTGCGGGTTAACCCGGGTTTCGTCAGAGTCTGTGAAGCCTGACCGGCCTTTGACCACGACCTTTTAATGCGCCAAAACTGTTTTGTGGTCAATTCCTAGTTCTTCAGCTACGTCGTAACTACTGATATGCCGATCTTGCTCCACTTTTTCAAAAATGGCATCCATTTTATCCGTAACAGGGCGACCAGAGCGACGTGCATCTTTGACATCAAAATTTCCGGGTTGAAAACGCCTAAACCAAATTTGTGCTACTCTCACAGACACTGCACTAGGTCCATAAACGTCACAAATTTTTTCGCAGCTTGCGTTGCATTTTTACCTTTTTTGTAGTAAAATTTTAAAATGTATCGAATTTCTTCATTAGATTCACTCATCTTGACAGTAAAAAAAACAAATGAAAATCACACATTTACCTAATTTGAATTTGGAATTATCTTTTTTAAAATTTAACCTTTTTAAAGATATCAAAACCTTTCAGATACAAATGGTATAACCAAAGAGATTTTATTACAAGTTCATACATACTATAATGCGAAAAGACTTTTTCCCCCACCTATTATATACAAAAAAAATGTATTTAAGTACATTTATCAGTTGTCTAGTACCAATAGTCCCAAATTAAGCGTAAACGCTTAATTTGGGACTAGATGGCGCTGTGTAAATTGTCCAGAAATATTTATTATTTATTATTATTTATTATTTTTAAATTGGGCAACTGAGGGCTTCACGCCTTGACGATTTCTTGATGATTACATACCTTGACAAAATATTGACGGATGTCTCATCCACTTCGAAAAATAGATAATGATCAGTACATTGACCATTACATAATACTAGTAAGCCTGCCTGAAACAAAAACCATCATCACTATCGTATGCTGCATGGTAGAATGTTTTGGGGTAAGTTTTTTTTATACCACTAAAGTGGCAAACAAGCATACGGCCCGTGTGATGGAAAGCGGTTACCGTAGCCAATGAACGCCTGTAACACCAGAGTTGACCATCAGACGTGCGTTGCCAACCGTGTAAAAACCTATTCACGCGATTTTTGAAGAACTCCATGCTGTAGTCTCCTGAGAATACCTCGACAGGCAGTTCATTCCACAGCCTGACAGTACGCGGGAGAAAACTTCTTTGGAACCGCACAGTACGCGGCCACTTAGGCTCCAATGTGTGAGGATGAATTCCCTGTCGATGGATAGCGGTAAGTGGTTCATCAACATTTTTGAAACAAAGCCATCCTCACCCGCCCGTGGTGCACCCCTCTGACTGACAAACGAGGCTCTGGCGAAAAGAGAGTGAGGGCGTGGCGTATTTTTAAGCTGCTTGACTGGGGAAGTACCTCCACCTTACAGAATACCGCAGCCAAAAACAATTTCCTTGAGGGTTGTTATATTCCTGCGAGTGAGTGAGGTAACCAGAAAAAAAGAAAGGACCGAGTAAAGGCTGGCAACGGTTCGGCGACCCCTTGGTGTTGCGTACCTCCATGCGCGGTGGTAATTGCTTTCCATCAGGTGACCGACATGCTCGTTTGCCCCCTTCTCACATAAAAGAAATAAATAAAAGAATGAGTATAGTAGAGATGGTATGTTCTTCCCGTATATTGCCAAGCCTACGTCACGAATTTGGTTGTCAACATAATTTTTTATACAAAATACAGCTGAAATAGAGTGGCGAATAGAGTTATTTATAATACATACTTCTGCCATACTTTGTATACATACTGTATGTATATATATTATATCACAAAAAATAGAACAAATTTTTAGTTTAATTTACTAAAAAATAAGGTTTCGTAATTATTTAATTTTATGTTTTCATACTATTACATAATTATTATATTAATACATAAATATGACTTTATTTTAAATATGGATTATACTCGTATATAATACGAAATATACATCCATAAAGAAACCAGGCAATTAATATGTTAAAAACCTCTTTATCAAGCACAGATAATAATTTGACATTATCACCAGATCTTATTTTAAAAAGTAAAGTGGGCGCGGCTGCGATGGACCTGTCGAGCCTCTTGTTCACCTCGCCGCTGTAAATACCAGCTTCCTGGATCATTGCCACCGGTTCGCGGAACGAGATCGCCCTTAGCGCTTAGCTTTGGTCTACTTTCTATAAATACTCCACAATCCATTGTCAGGACACAGTCGATCCCTAGACCTCAGTCCACGATGACTAAGTTGATAGTTTTGTGCGCTTTCCTCGCCGTGACGGCCGCTGAGCCGAAACCGGGAACCTACTTTGGATACTCCGCACCATACATCAGCCCGATCACTACTGTGCTGTCTCCAGCAACAACCATCACTAACCAAGCCAGCAGCATCGTGCACCCATCGCCATACTTTGTATCGTCGCCGCTGACATTCCCTCATTTTATTAAGAAGCGGTCAGCGCCTTTGGACTACGTGCCGTCAACCTACATCTCGCCATACGCCGCTCCGTCAACTTACTTCTCGTCGTACCCAGCGGCGTCAACTTACATCTCCTCATACCCAGCGCCGTTTAGTTACTCAGCGCCCCTGGTACAATCTGCTCCTGCACATCTGCCCTACATCGCTGCCACACACTTAATCAAGAAGAGGTCTGCACAGTTCCTGCCAACAACTTACTTCGCACCAACAACATACACCGCGACTTCCCCACTTCTAACTACGTCTTACACTTCCCCTTATGTAACATCCCCAATTGTTCACCCTGCTCCTCTGATATCCTCACCAATCACTCATCTCATCAAGAAACGTTCCGCTCCCGTTGTAACTCCCTTTTTTAGAACTATCGTTAGTCCTTACTTCGCTCCAGCTGCCATTTCCCATCAATCAAGAATCGACCTTCACTCCTCTCCTCAGATCAGTACTTTCCCCAGCCATATTGCTGTCTCTCATGCATTTTAAAAGTTTAAAAATCACATAATAGTGTCACAACCAGAGTCTCTTTGTAAATGCTAAATGGTACCTACAGTACTGTAGTGTACAAAAGTCAATGGATTCAAATTGGAGTGTTTTTAAAGTAATATACATTACATGCCACCATCAACCTTCAGTTGAGCAACGTGGAGTACGCTCTAAAGCCCTTCGATTGAGGGGAAACCCTATCCCAGCAATGGCATGAATAAGGGTTGACGACGTATACATAACATATTTATAGGTAACCACTAGCTCTGCGAGCGACTTCACTTCGTATTCGTTTAATTCAGTTTATTCACCATGGTGATACTGACCATCACCCTGAAGAATACAGTGGACTAACTTTACCTACCCCTAATCTATGAATAAGTTGACTTTGTGTACCCAGGTGATAAAGGATACTCTATGTCTCTTCTGTCGACAACGTTCGAGAAACTTATGTGTCGTGAAGTTTATTGTGGTGTAAATATAAACTTTAAAAATACTCCTAATATACCAACCAACCGATCGTAATGAATCACTCATCATCACAAACCTGAGTCGAATGTAAAACACTTTTTTTAAATTTATTAATATGTATGCAGTATGAAAATAAATGTCGATTCAAAAAAAAAATGTTTTATTATTTGTCTTATTATTGTTTTTTGTCTATGTATGCATTTATTTAGTACCTACTCATAGTACAAGGCGTACAAGCTTTGCTTAGTTTGGGAATAGATGGCGCTGTGTAATATTGTCGTCAACCCTTATTCATCTCATAGCTGTGATCCGGGTCACCACTCAATCAAAGGGGTTTAAAGCATACTCCACCGCGCTGTTCAACTACGGATTGGCGGGCTGTGTAATTTGTCAAGGAATATTTATTTATTAATTTAATTTATTATTTACTAGTGATTCGCCCCTTCACTCGGGTTTCATAAAATATAGCCTATATTTGCCGTGTGGTTTCCGGCAGACTAAACTAGAATCACTCCGTTTCTTCCCGTGGATGTCGTACAAGGCGACTAAGGGAAATACATTATCAAATATCGATCAGGCCTCCCCAACCCGTTTGGCCAGAGTGGGGAGTATAGGTCAAATCCTCCTTCCGCCTAGGATGGTCGAGAGAGGGTCGTTCTCCTGTAGTAGAGACTAAAATGGACCTGATGATGATTACACGCTGATCAGGGGCGCTACCGCCGAAGCTAATGCCGTTTACCATCGGATTTTCTTAATGCCAAAACCAAACTTCGGCTTAGATTGGTGGTAATTGTGTTTACCTTAGCTGGTAGTAACCCTAGACTTCTACCAACTAAGCTGAAGATGTTTGTCAATAACTAAAACGTAAGATCTATTTTTGGAATCTATAGGCGAAAGAATTTTTAAAACCGGTGCAGTAGTTTATGAGTTTATCCATTACAAACAAAATGATGACGAGCTCGGTGGCGTAGCGGCACAGAATAATATACTCTAACAGAAGATCCACTTACGACACGATTGGAATAAAAATTAATAAAATATCAACCTTCGATACGCGCTAATACGGTCCAAAATAATTCTGCAGCTGTATTCGTACCTAAGTCTTTCAGCGGCAGGGGCAATCGAAAGTAACCCCTATATGTAACGCGTTACGAGCGACCGCCGCTGCTTTTGCAAAATGGTTTGTCTCGCCGTTGACGTAACCGGGCTGCGTATCGCTCATAGGGTTGAACCACGTGTAGAACATGAAGCGCTCGCGTAGATAGGTATAAATAGATACGCTTGTTTATTAATGATCAATAAAATACATATACTTAAACTACCAAAAAATGTAGTAGGTTTACGTATGTGTATGTTTATTACTCTGCTGTAATTACT
Source organism: Hypsopygia costalis (assembly GCA_937001555.2). Classification (NCBI taxonomy): domain Eukaryota; kingdom Metazoa; phylum Arthropoda; class Insecta; order Lepidoptera; family Pyralidae; genus Hypsopygia; species Hypsopygia costalis. The sequence goes on from OW443331.2 coordinate 2,326,299, forward strand.
TATATTACTATATCATACTCTGTGATTATTAAGTACATAGGTAGGTACTTAGTAACAATAATGTTACGTAATGTTGACACTGATAAAATGTATAATTTTAGAGTAAGTTTTAACAGGAATCATGACTGTACGTACTTACAGATCAGGTTTACTATTCACATTGTCCCAATAATAACTCGGATGTATCTTTAACACGGAAAGTATTTGTAAAATAGATGTAGGTATGTATTTTAAGCGCTAAACAAAATAACCGACCATAAATACCGAGATATTTAGTAGGCGTGGTGGTCATCGCATACCGCGTGCGTAAGAGAGCGCGCGTGACACTCGACTAATTATTGCTCTCGGGGGCGTCGGGCGTGTAGGTAAATAACTCGGCCGAATGGCGGAGTGACACAGGCCTGGTAGCGGTCAATGACGCGGCTTCGACACCGACGCTCGTGGGTTCGATTCCCACATAGGACAAACATTTGTGTGCATGAACATGTCTGTTTGTCTTAGTCTGGGTGTTTTCTATGTATCATAAGTATGTATTTACAAAAAAAATATATTTACGTATGTTTATCAGTTGTCTAGTACCCATAACACAAGTTTAGCTTACTTTGGGGCTAGACGGCGCTGTGTAATTTGTAAAAAAAAAAAATACAAACATACAAATCTTTTTATGACAGTAATCAATCGATTTATTTTATATATTAGTATAGATAAATCAACTTACCACATTGAGGATCAATATACACTTTAAATACATCTCGTTTTCCAGATAATATTCTTTTTGTGCACAATATATTTATATTTCAATGATTTGTATGATGTTTTAACACATTTTTGCAATCCTGTCACTTTAATTTAGACATAATTTGGTTATTGATGACACTGAACTAGTTAGGACCACATGTAGCTCATATGTACAGGTTGTATTTTCCGTCTCACTTATGTACATCGCTTCTATATTCACGCTTTATCCTTATTTCTATAATTATAAATGGTGTCATATAAAGAGAATAAATTGTGTCATCTATATATTAATACGTGAAACAAAAACTTTGTACTCCTTTTTACGAAAATTGCGCGGACGGAGGAGTATGAAATTTCGCGCACTTATAGTTTATACAGAGAAGGAGTGCAGAATGATAATATATATTTTTAAATTATGCATATAAAGTACATTAAATAAAAAAAAATATACACACTACTATAAGCATTGTAACTATGTAACGGTACCTGTATCAAGTTATAATATAGTTGCCTGCCAAATTATGTTGAGGTAAAGAATAGAAATAACTATCTTTAATAAGTTAATATCTGTTAAAATTTGCTCATATGATTCGATATACATATCTCACAATCTTAAACCTATGTTCACCTTATGCTAAAGTAACCAAAATTACTTGATATTAAGCACCAGCCGGGAGAGAGCCTGGAGATCTGTAACACAGGTTTTTAAACCTAGCTCGGACTCCAGACTCTCACAAGGTCTTACTAGTGTAATGTATGTAATGTACCATGTATTTGATACACACACACACACGCATATATACACTTTTGTTTATTGTTAATGTCGAAATTTAAATTAATTATGGTCGAATTTCGACCACTGGGTAAACATTACAAATGTATGCCACTTGATATAAACAAAATCCCATCAAAGCTTGGATCGAGAAAATTATACAAAAATGGATAGTTTTCATCTCATTTATAAGTAAAATAAAGACAGATTGGCATGATTTCTTGTTTGGTGTCATGTGCTGGTTTTTTTTTCAAAAGAAAGCACAATAAAGTATGATACAATAAAATTTCGATTTTTTTTATCTCAACCATCAACTATATGCAAAATGACAACTAGATACATATGGGCCAATACGCGTAATGGCACATCCGCATTTGGTCTAAATCACAAAATGACCAATTCGCACAAAGACAACTTGTACATATGTGCAAAGAACATTAAAAGGCAAAGAGTCAAAAAGTAATTTATCTTGCTACATTAAACTTTGTAAGACGTCGACAGTGTTATCAAAAATAGCTGAATTTCATCTGCAACGATGGACTGCTATGCCTAATTTAGTAGTGTAATTACTTAATAGGTTGATGACGTCACACTGTGACTCACACAGTAAAAATATAAGATGCAAAAATTCGTCTGCAACACAAACCTTCCTGGTAGCTCAGCACTCGACCGGTCATCGAGAGGTCGTGAGTTCAAATCCCACCTAAAGGGGGCAGATGATTTTTTCCATTTTTCAAAAAATATTTATCTGGCAAGTTGGCCAAGACAACCGTTTAAATAATAATAATAAATATTATATACATGTAGTATGCAAAGAAAGGGGAAGAATGTGAACATGCAGGAAAGCATTCTACCTAAAACTTTTAAATAATGATTTCTGATTAGGCCTAACGAAACCTGTAAGTGGCGTGGGACTGAGCGAATGCCTACAATAAATATATACAGAGACGAACTTCTTAGCTTCCATGGATTCACCGTGCGGGTGCCGGGTCCATCGTGTGGCAGAGAGAGAAACCCAAGCAGATCCCGAGATTTGTGACACGGGTGTAGGTTTAAGGGGCCCCTTTCCGACGTACATCAACACTCACCTTCACTACTTGTGTTTCTCTCCCTGCCCTGCCAAATCTGGTATGAACCTGCTAATGCAGCTTTAGATACTCGTTCTAGTATAGAACTTACTGCACTTCTGGACAAGCCAAGGTCTTTCAGCAGGTTATAGAGAGATTTTGCTGGTATACCTCTCGCTCCTACTTCTACAGCGTATAGATTAACTACATAGCCGCTTTTTGTTAATTCATTTAGGAGGTCATAATATTTGTTTTGTTTTATCGCGTGGTCTTTGGGTATGTTAGTTTCCCACGGTACGGTAAGCTCTACAAGTACTATACGTTTTGTAGCTCTGGAGAAAAGGGAAATGTCCGGTCTGGATGTCGAAACAACCACATCTTCTGGGATTTTATAGTGCTTTTCATACGTGTCCATTAAAATAGTCCAGTCAGGTGCTGCACTGAGGATTGAGTAAGGCTTGTTCTTGGAGTTTGAAGTTGAGCCTCCTTTTATAAAGTTAATTTGTCTTTTGTTTGTCGTTAATCCTTTTTGGGCTCTAGCTATTGAAAGGCTTATGGCTTCACGTATGATTTGAAGTACTCTGTCATGGCGATGTGAGTAATGACCCCTATCAAGGAGCACCTTGCATCCCACCAATAGGTGCCTTGCTGTACATATCGCCTCTCCACAGGTATAGCAACATTTTTCAGAGGCTTTTCCCCACCTAACTAAGTTACTCTGGTCAGGGAGGGTCATTTGAAAGGCATTAAGATAGAATTTTAATAAGGCAGGAGACCAGTCATACAGCAAGGTGCGCCACTTCAGAGCTAACGGGATGCAAAACTCGCCTATGGTTAACCACTCACTTTGCATTTCTAAATTCATAGCGTGCACTTTGTAACTGTCATTTTCGTCTTGTTGTAGAAAGGTTTTTACTATGTCTCGGTCTTCCCTTTTCTTTCTCGCGCCCAACCCAGCTCTATTTGCCTGTGCACCTACCATAAATTGTTTGTGGAATTGAAGTCTATATTCTAGGTCTGTGGCATTTTTGTCTTTTGGGAGAGATTTAACTAATTCGTCTTGCGACTTTTGCAAAACATGCGTTTTTGTAACTCTCAGGTGTTTATAGAGTTCAGAAGGTTTCTTTAATTTCAGCCCAAAACTATTGTGATCCCTAAATAGAGTCGAGGGATCAGCCGGATGTGCCAGTCCGAACCATGACTTCAATATCTTTATGACATTAGCATCTAACTTTGCCAAGAGGGTTTTACCGAAGTCATATACTAGGAAAGGCCAAGTGAGACGTGATGTGAGATAGTTGTCGTATATCCATGCTTTTTTAATATTACTGATAGGCTGTTGGTCTACCTTATTGAGAAGAGTTGATAAATACATACAATAAATACGTAAACATACATACATTACATTATTATTACCATAAAATGTCAGTTTACTAAAGTTGGAATAAAAGAACAGGGGCCTTACTACAAGCTCTAAACGCAGGAATGGAACTATGATGGTTGCGTATCTATCAATGAATTTCATTCATAAATTCGCAACCATGATGGTTCCATTCCTGCGTTTAGAGCTTGTGGTAAGGCCCCTGGGAAATGATTTTTTTTTTAATTATCAACAGACTGCAGTCCTGAGACGTTGCTACAGCGTTGGTTGTCTGTTGGGAACACGGCGCCTATACAATTTGTATTTGTGTGATAGGTATATTCTCTTTATATTAAGTCGGGTGGCAGACAAGCATACGGCCCGCCTGATGTGAAGCGGTTACCGTACCATATTAACGCTTGCAACATAAAATATCATTCGCGCGCCGCCACCCCCGCTGCCAACGCAGCATCTCTATCCTTTCTGGTGACCTCACTCACTCGCAGGAACACAACAGCCCTCAAGGGAATTGTCATTTGGCTGCGGTATTCTGTGAGGTGGAGGTACATTCCCCAGTGGGGTAGCTTACGATTACGCTCCCTACCTCCCTTTTCGCCAGAGCTTCGTTTGTCAGTCAGCAGGGTGCACCGCATGCATGTGAAGTTGGCTTTAGTTTAAAGATGTTGATGAACCACTTACAAAATATGTCAAAAATACACCGTATCAGTTTATTTCCGTGTTATCAAGCTTTATCAATGTCACAGCAGCATCCGCAGCATTTCACTGGCAGGGAGTCAACGATCCTACGACCCCGCTTTCTGTGAACCCATCCTTATCACTACAACTATACTGAACAATGACTGAACTGTTGTCTGTCTGTTCAATATTTTTTTAGCCGAATATGGCGAAGCCAAAAGGAAGGGCTATGATTTTAATAGTCAATATATAAATATAAATAAATATTCTTGGACATGTTACAAAGCGCCATCTAGTCCCAAACTAAGCAAAGCTTGTACTATGGGTACTAGATAACTGAAGGATTATTTAAATACTTTTTTTTTGTAAATACATACATAGAAAACACCCAGACTAAGACAAACAGACATGTTCACATGTTCATGCACCCAAATGTTTATCTCGTGCGGGGATCGAACCCGCGACCTCGGCATCAAATTAACCATTGTAAGTTATTCGACCACCGAGCTCGTCGAATATATAATGTATGTTTGTTTGTATTTACGTATATTCCTTCAGTGGCGCCAAAACTATTCATACGATTTTGATGAATAAAGTGTCAATAGATTCGTTATTATGGCCCGGGTAACATAGGCGAGAATTCGATTTTTACCTTTTTTCGTGTGCCTTATTTCGGCACTGCCCAGGTCTCAGATCTTGATTTTAACTAGACAAAAAATTAGTCGTTAATTTGTCGAAATTTGTCGCCCAAAGCAAAAAATTTGTCGGGGTCCCGTTAAAGAGTTATAAGGTTTTTTTTGTGGCAGTGCCGAAATAAGCTTATTTCGGCACTGCCCACTCGGGATCTATTAAACTACAAAACATAGCGAACATATGATTTTCCCCAGAATTAGTCGTCAATTTGTCGAATTCAGACACCAAGTATCAGAATTAGTCGACCTCCCGTTAAAAAGTTATAAGTATTTCTTTGTGGCAGTGCCGAAATAAGCCTTATTTCGGCACTGCCCAAAAAAACTACACCACCTAGCGAAAATCTGATTTCACCCAGATGTTGCCTTGAATTTGTCGAAATTTGTCGGATATAAAACACAACTGGTCGATGCGTAATTAAAAAGTTACACGCATTTTAATAATTCTCATAGTAAATATAGTCCGAGATCTTACATCAAAATTATATCATGCACAAAATGCAACAGTAAACGTTTCATTTCCTTCCTTTTTCAGAGTCTGGCAAAGTTTGTCAATGCATGCAACTGTTTTCTGATCTACGAATGCTTTAGGTGTTCTTTAGCACTACATTCGTTGCTTTTTACGATAGCCATATGTGAATGGGGTGGTGTTATTCTACTCTGTCTACGTTAGGCTCTCTGACTACAACGCGAATTATTAAAATGCGTGTAACTTTTTAATTACGCGTCGACCAGTTGTGTTTTATATCCGACAAATTTCGACAAATTCAAGGCAACATCTGGGTGAAATCAGATTTTCGCTAGGTGGTGTAGTTTTTTTTGGGCAGTGCCGAAATAAGGCTTATTTCGGCACTGCCACAAAGAAATACTTATAACTTTTTAACGGGAGGTCGACTAATTCTGATACTTGGTGTCTGAATTCGACAAATTGACGACTAATTCTGGGGAAAATCATATGTTCGCTATGTTTTGTAGTTTAATAGATCCCAAGTGGGCAGTGCCGAAATAAGCTTATTTCGGCACTGCCACAAAAAAAACCTTATAACTCTTTAACGGGACCCCGACAAATTTTTTGCTTTGGGCGACAAATTTCGACAAATTAACGACTAATTTTTTGTCTAGTTAAAATCAAGATCTGAGACCTGGGCAGTGCCGAAATAAGGCACACCCTTTTTTCGTAGTAGTTTTTATTTTATTTTTACATTGTTATACGATGTTTAACTGGTAATGGTGCTTAATCACTTAGCTACTATAAATATATCGAGTACATTTTTTAAAATAAACTCTTTATAAATGTAAAAAATAATTGAGGTTATAAGAACAGATTTAGCTTAACTTCTAATACTACAAATTTAGTAGTGGTTCGCTGAAATTAGAATGATATAAAACATACCAGACTTTTTTTTAAGTGGGGAAATCCATTAAGGATACCATGACGCCCATTGGTGCAGCGTGGTTGTGTCGGAGTCTGCTACCATGGGGAAGTGGTAGCCATACCGACTAAAACCCCACGATCTCCTCTCCGCCGATTGGCGAGGCCACGGGAACTGTGGAGGCATTAACCTAACCTAACCTAACCCAGTAATTCAGTCGTACCATTTAGTATTGTTTAGTGACTCAAGCTTCGTTCATAGGCGCATATTATTATTTTCTATAAAATAATTCCTAAGGAAAAATAGACTATATGCAGTTCAGTATAATTTCAATAGTTAACGTATTAACATGTGATATAGTAAAGGCACAGTGTAAAGGTTAATGTTCTTTTATACCTACTGCTTAAGGGTCCGTTCCCACAGAACCGCTCGGAGAGGTGAGCAGATTTTGGTGGCGTTTAAAATAGAGTTTTGGGTCATTGGTATAAGGATTATTTTTTAATTTCACTTCTTTTGTTATATGAGAATGCGCGAGAGCCGATGTGGATTTTAAAGTAAACCTTATGCCAATGATACAAAACTCTATTTTAAACGCATTAAAAATCTGCCCTACTCTCCGAGCCAGTTTGTTTGACAGACTTGACAGACCCATAAGAGTAAAACTCAAAGTCAAACATAATTTGATTGTACAGTTTTTCATTATTTCTTTAATAATAAGTACGAACTAAATGTAATTATTTTCCATCTAATGGCTGTTTCTCTTACTGCCAATAGGATCAACTGTGTGTGAGGGTGAAACAAAAAATATTTAAGACAAGAAGTTATTTTCAGATACCTACATAAAATGGTTCAGAAAGAGTAGCTCTGATTAACCTCCGTACAGCCTTCCGGGATTTAATTAACAGGTTTACGCGTTCCTTGACTTTCAATATAATTAATTAATGTAGGGAACAGCTGTTCTAACCGTTCACTTAAAGCTGAAATTTGGTACATTCGTTTCGTTCTCGTTATACTGCACGATTACCTAAGTGTCGCCTTTTTAAATCCAATATGGCGGCACCCACTAAATAGCGATTGATACAGGTACAAATCAAGGGCTTGACAAGCGAAACATAGTAAGGAAACTTTCTAGTTCTTTTGTTAATAACAAGTAATATTTTTTTTTTATACTACTAAGGTGATATACAAACATACGGCCCGCCCGATGTAAAGTAGGTACCATACTACTTATGGATAATTTTTTGTTTGGTCTTGTGTACAGGTCCTTTGAGGGCTGTTTTGTTCCTGGAAGTGAGTGAGGTCACCATGTAAGAAGGAGTTGTGTTGGCAGCGGGGGTGACGACAAGTTATTTCCAATATTTCATGTTACGATTTGCAAGCGTTTATATCTGCCACTCTAAGTAGAATAAAAAAACTAATAATTAGTGATCAATAAGTAAATAAAACCGACGACCTCATTAAGACCGTAGGATCGCGCTGGATGCAAGCCGCTTCCAACCGGTCTTATTGGAGATCTAGAGGGGAGGCCTATGTCCAGCAGTGGACTTTCAATGGCTGAGATGATGATGATGATGATGATGATAAAGTAAATAAAAATAAAATACCTGGTTCACCGAGCTTTGTCCGGCATTAAAAAAATATGTCTTTTGAGAGCTTCCGTTGCGTGTGCTGCGTAAACGGTTTAAGTTAGACATCAATCGTGTGTGACGGAATTATTATTCCTCTTAAAAAGTGCTAAAAAGTCGACGATAGCACATGTCTTTCAAGATTGGCTCACTACAACCTTTTTTGACGAGCTCGGTGGCGTAGCGGTCAATGACGCGGCTTCGACACCAACGCTCGTGGGTTCGATTCCCACATAGGACAAACATTTGTGTGCATGAACATGTCTGTTTGTCTTAGTCTGGGTATTTTCTATGTATCATAAGTATGTATTTACAAAAAAAAAATGTATTTACGTATGTTTATCAGGTGTCTAGTACCCATAACACAAGCTTCGCTTACTTTGGGGCTAGATGGCGCTGTGTAATTTGTCTGACAATATTTACTATTATTTATTAGTTACTTACCTTTTTAATGGCAATACTACGCTTTAATCTCAACCCTCTCTCACACGCAGAAGAATATACTCGTAAGTTAGTTATATTATATATGTATATCATAATAAAGGATAGGATAAATGGTAAAGGGATCCTATGCAACCTAATACTAATAAAGTAAAAAAAAAAAAAATTTTTTTTTAGATCTTTTGATTTGAATAAAGGGATCTTATGCAACCTACTAAGCAATGCTTCAAGTAATATTACTAAATAAATAAATACTCCTGGACAAATTACACACTGCAGCCATCTTGTCCCAAACTAAGCAAAGCTTGTACTATGGATATCTACTAGATAACTTGTTGTAATTTTTGTGGTATTAATAGATATTTTCTGGTTGAATCTAAGAAAAATACGTCTTCAGTTGAAGATGGTATATTTGAAAGTACAATATGTCAAATTTAAAAAATGGTAAAAAACATATAAATAGAATACAGGTGTTTTATGATTAGCCAGTTCCAACACTCCCCCTTAATCTAAAAACCCCATAAAGAATTTAAAAAAAAAGAGGTAGAAAAAATAAGGATAACAAAATAATAACAAATTAAAATAATTATTTTGTTAACCCTATCCCAGCTATACACCTATTATGTGTGACAGGCCCAAGCGGTTTGGTTAAAACATCAGCAGGCATGTCACAGGTTTTCAAGTATTCTAACAAAATTATCTTATTTGACACTTTCTCTCTAATAAAATGAAAACGAGTATCTATGTGCTTCGTCCTGTTGTGGTGGACGGGGTTATGTACTAAATTTAGAGCACTCTGACTGTCTGACCATATCTTTACAGAGTGTAATTTACCTGTAATTTCAGATATAAAACGCCGCAAATAACTTGCTTCCTTTGAAGCAGCCGTCAGTGCCATGTATTCAGCTTCCGTGGACGAGAGCGCTACCGTAGGTTGTTTCTTCGCCTCCCATGCCACTGGTCCACCAGCTAACTTAAACACGTAGCCCGTGTATGACTTCCTGTCAATTGGACAATTTGCCCAGTCGGCATCAGAATATCCTACTAAGGATTCATCAGTTTTACTATACGTTATGCAATAATCTACTGTTCCTTTAAGATATTGTAGTATCCTTTTTGCTGCTTGCCAATGTTCACGTGTAAAACATGTATTGAATTGGCTTAAGTAGCTCACTGCGTATGCAATATCGGGACGTGAGTTTACTGCTAGATACATGAGACATCCTATCAGATTTTGGTAAGGTAATTCAAGTGACTCACCATCGGTTATCTTTTCTAGCTTTTTCTGAGCTAAAGGAGTACTCGCCGACTTACAGTCGCGCATATTAAATTTATCTAAGACTGACAAAATATAGTTCGACTGACTTACTTTGATAATATCTTCACTACATTTGATTTCTAATCCCAAATATGATTTCAATATACCGAGATCTTTCAAAGTAAAATATTTTTGCAAATCGTTTTTGACAATGTCAAAAGTATAGTCAGATTTACAGTAAATAATTATGTCATCGACATAAATTCCTAGAATGACAAGTTCACTACCAAAAAGTTTTGTATATACACAAGGTTCGGAAGGAGTTCCTATAAAACCTGTTTTTAAAAGGGTTTCATCTAACTTCTTGTTCCACTCTCGAGATGCCTGTTTAAGCCCGTAAAGAGATTTACGCAATAGACATACCTTGTTTTCATGTCCTTTCATTGCAAAGCCAGGAGGCTGTTCCATGAAAACTTCTTCGTGTAAATCTCCATTTAAAAATGCGGTATCGACATCTAAGTGCCACATTTTTAAACCCATTTCAGCAGCCAATGCAAATAAAGTGCGTAGGGAAGAATGACGGATGACCGGTGCAAAGGTTTCATGGTAGTCCACGCCTTTCGTCTGCTTAAAGCCTTTCACCACAAGTCTTGCCTTGTACTTAGTACAGCTTCCGTAAGCATCCTTTTTTAATCTGTACACCCATTTGCATGGTATGACCTTCTTATTATTTGGTCTATTCACAAGCTCCCAGGTATGAAGTTTCATTAGTGAGTTATGCTCATCGGTCATTGCTGACATCCACTTATGAGCATCTTCAGTATGAACAGCTTCATAGTAACTCGTTGGTTCATTTGAACATATTAAAGCTTGATAGGTCAGGAAATCTGGAGGTTTCCTACACCTAGAGGGATACCTTGGTTCCTCAGTTGGCTGTTGATCCAAGCCTACGTCTAAATCACGTTCAACTTCTTCGGGGCTCACCGAAGTAGACGGACAATCTGCATTCACGCACCCTGGACTTACAGAAGTAGATGGTTCGATATTAGAACTTGGACAATCGGTACAATCATAAAATTCATCCTTTTCGTCAACAAAATTATCATCAAATATCAGCATCGGTGACGTTTCATTCTGATGATTCGATGACTCCGTTTCTTTTAAAGGTGTAAAATAATTCTCAAAAAATGATGCATCTCTTGACTTTAAAATGTGTCTGGGATTATTACAGTCTCGAAAAATATACGTGTTGGGATTTTCCGAGTAACCAACAAAAATAGCTTCTTCGGCTTTCACGTCGAGCTTTTTCCTTTGACATGAAGGTACATGAACAAAAGCTCTACACCCGAAGACTCTTAGATGACGGAGATCATTTTTTCGTCCACACCACTTATCGAGAGGAATTTGACCGTTTAAATATCGATGAGGGGACCTATTCTTCAAATAAACAGCTGCTTGAAATGCGTCTTCCCAATATGCTTGAGGTAAGGAGCTTTCGGCCAACATCGATCTTGCCTTCTCAACTATCGTTCGATTAGTGCGTTCCGCAACGCCATTTTGTTGAGGACTATACGGTGTTGTAGTTTGATGCTCGATACCTTTTGAAGAAAGATAATCAGCAAACTCTTTGTTTACATACTCTTTTCCACTATCAGTTCTAATGGACTTTATACGGGTATCCAATTGATTTTCCACTAAAGCTTGAAAAATACGAAACTTATTCATAACTTCAGTCTTCGAAGATATAAAATAAACAAATATCAAGCGTGTAAAATCATCTATAAAAGTTAAAACATACTTGTTACCCTGAAATGATGTCGTAGACATCGCTCCACAGAGATCGCTATGAATCAGTTCTAAAGGAGATGTTGCCTTACTGTACGATGCTAATTTTTTAAACGGTTTTCTAGCCTGTTTTCCTTGAACACAAGCGATGCAACTACTTTTGTTTACCTTGGTATAGTCTACACCTATCCCGTGATTCTTAAGTTGATTCATGCCTATGCGACACAAATGCCCTAACCGCTTATGCCAGAGTTGATACCTGTCTAGACAGTCAGAGTGCATAGAGTTCGCAATACAAATATTGTCCACGTTGTGAGGGATATTGACAGTACAGTCAAGCGTGTACAGTCCTCCACAGGGCGAAGCATGAAGTACAGAATCACCTGTAAAACAAAAATTATCATTTTTATAAAAATTACAACCGCTTTTATCAAAAACAACTATAAAACCCTTTTCAACTATTTTTTGAACAGACAATAAATTAGCATTTAAATTAGGTACAAAAGCAACATTATTTATAGATTTTACTACGTCTTTAGGTGTCGTAATCGAAATGGTTCCAATCCCGCAACACTTAATTTGTTCTCCGTTAGCGACGGTAACTTTTCCATTTTCAAACAGAGAAATGTTTTTAAACCAATCCCGTTGTGACGTCATATGCTTAGTAGCACCAGAATCTACGTACCAAACGTTGCTGGAATCGCCAGACGTATTAAGTGCAGTGAAGGAGGCAGCACTGTCCTTCATCTTGCCTTCCGCGGTCTTTTTCTGCCGTAGGGGACAGTCAGGCCGTTTGTGTCCTGGGGCTTTGCAATCATAACAAATAATTGCCTTTTTATTCTTCGGTCCACATTTTATCGCTTTGGTTTGTAAAACAGTATTATTTGATGACGTCTCCTTGGATATTTCATTTAAAAGTTTTGTCTTGACTACTGTTGACGTGACATTAACGTTGCAGTTCTCTAGCGCCATAATAAGAGGATCAAACCTTGGTGGAAGACCTCCTAAAAGTATAGCTGCAATTGACGAGTCGTCTATCACCCTATCAATATCCGCCAAGTCTTGTGCGGTAGACAGAACGGCGTTTATATATAACTCTAAGTTTTCGTAGTCAGATAAACACATTCTATAAAGCTTTCGCTCCAACGCTAGTCTGCGTCCCATCCCCTTGTCCTCAAACGCGTTTTGCAAAGATTTCCATGCATCAGCAGCAGTTTTTGCGCATCTAACATGGATGATGGCCTCACCGTCCACTGACAAGCATATCTTTGCAAGTGCCTTCCAATCGTTCTTTTTCTTTACAGATGCTGACGTCTGGTCATCATCTGGATAACCAGCTACTGCTTGCCATAAATCCTCGTGGATTAAATAATTTCTCATTTTAAATTTCCACGTAGGATACCCATCTCTATTTCGAAGGCTGAATGTAGGAATTGACGAGGAATTCGACTTACTTGTACCATCTCCAGTTCCGTGTGCCATGTTGACGGAAAGAAAAATCGTTTTCCAATTGATACAACTTTTTGGTCACAAACACAAACGTTTCTTTTAGAAAACCGCTGAATACCTATTAATAGAGCCTCGTGCTGATAACGTGTTGTAATTTTTGTGGTATTAATAGATATTTTCTGGTTGAATCTAAGAAAAATACGTCTTCAGTTGAAGATGGTATATTTGAAAGTACAATATGTCAAATTTAAAAAATGGTAAAAAACATATAAATAGAATACAGGTGTTTTATGATTAGCCAGTTCCAACATAACTGAAGTAATTTTTTGCAAAGCTTGTACTATGGGTATCTACTAGATAACCGAAGTACCTACATTTATTTTTGTAAATAAATACATATAAGACATATAAAGCACCCAGACCATGACTTGTTATTATTTAAATAGTTGTCTTGGCAAAATATTATAAATATTTTGAAAAATGGAAAAATTCACCTCCCCCCCTGCCTCCTTCCCTCCCCTCTAGGTGGGATTTGAACCCACAACCTCTCGATGACTGACTAATAGACTTGTTCATGCACACAAATATTTGTCTTGTGCGAGGATCGAACCCGCGATGTCGGAGTCAAAGTGGACATTGCTATTCATTCGACCACTGGGCTCGTTAAATTACTAACTAAATAAACTACAATAAAAATAATTAACTAATTGAGCAAGTAAAATCAGGGGCAATCATTAGACATTCATTGCAGAATAATTTATCAATTAAACTTGCTATTTCGGGCTATCACAATAGGGGTGGGAATCCTTTGTATTTGGGATAATGAGGGCTTCGTATTCATCATATGGGCATTTTAAGTAGTTTGGGTGATAGTATGTCCATCACACACTCATTGTCTCGGTACCACAATGGTAGTGCCGGGAAAAGTGTAGCAAATGACAAAATAAAAATTATAATATAAAATTTTCTGTGTGATAGTGTTGTACGAATTTTTTGTAGGTAAAATCGGTGCTAGTGACGTAAAATGTTGTGGAAAATAGTGTTGTATGTTTTAATGGTGCCGTGTGTTTTCGAGTTTTTTGAAGTCAGTGCTTTGAAGGTTGGGGATGAAGGCGTGTGTATCGTGAAGTCAAGGTTGGCTTTTATATTTTGTTTTAACGAGGTTTTAGTTTGGAAAATATAACGAAAACGAAACTAATTTACTGAAACTTGCTGATCTATCAAAAACATAATATTGATATATAAATATATTACTATATTATTAGAAATAAGGGTGCTTACGTATAGGATTTAGTCCACACTTTTTCATAGCTTGTTATGAAAGTCAGATACAAAAATGGTTATGTAAGAGAGAATAAAAAATCTTATGTCGTAGGTAGTTATAAAACTTAGTTACGATAGTGGACGAAGGGCTTATTGCCGCTACTGTCATAACGCAGGACCTCGTAAAAGCTTCTTGGTTATTTCACTCGCTCGTATAAAACTCACTCGTATGAAACAAAGACAAAATGTTCTAAGGAACGTGCAAAATTGTTACCTATTTTGGTAGGGTTGGTAAAAATAAGACATCTGCCGACTTTGGCCGACCAGCCGACTAGCCGATTAGTCGGTTGTAAAGATTCCGGTTGTAAAAAAATATTATCACCGGCGGTCTTTACTAACAAAGTGCGTTTTTAATCGGAAGAAGCCAATGTTGATTTACCTTGCCGAGTAACTTCCTTTTTTTGTAAAAGAAGGAGAAGGTTCTTTTGTCTTATTTTTTAATAATGTCTTGTACAAGATAAAAGTTGTTCACTCATCTGTACTATTTTTCATGAAATTTCTTTAATAAAATATGTATGTAAATATAATGGCGGGTCTAACTGGCACTGAAACGCTAGTTAGAACTTTGTTATTTGTAAATTAATATGTTGTAGTTTAATGAAGGGTGTGACTGTGTTCTACGTATACTTATTTGAAACAAATACCTATCTGTAAATTATTCTTTCTTATTATTCGATAAAAAAGTAATTTAAAGTGTTTTTTTTATTTACAATTTGATTAATCTCTACTGTGAGGCGGGAGCTGAAGTAAAAGAAATAGACTACAATTTAAACCCACAGCAATAAGGGAAGGATTTCGATAGCGTATATTTTTTTTATTACGCTATATCATTTTTGAAATTTCCTTTAGTTCCTTACAAAATTCTTAGGAATTTCAAATCTGTATATACCATGCCATACTCGAATGTGCACGCCTTAACATCAATAGGCTATACACTATCCAACTTATATAAGTACACACAGACAGTCAGGTAGCTCTAATAGCACTGGCAACCACTACGAATACATGCAAAATTTAGAGTTCATGCAAAACTAAACAATCTTGGACAAACAAAAAAGGTTGTCGTTAGATGGGTCGCAGGGCACGAAGGCCACATGGACAATGAACATGCCGATGAATTGGCCAGAGCGGGTGCTGCGAGCGCTTTTGTAGGTCCAGCAAAGAGTAAAGTAAGTATAGTGGAAAAGAGTGGCAACTCTGAAAATTTCTTGCATGTATGGAAAGTGCTGCTCCAAGGCAAACATTTGGTTACTAAAGCTATACCTATACGTACCTAGGTATAATACCATGTCGTATTTATATATAGGTACCTATCAAGTGAAGTATCAGTTAAAACTGATTTTAGAGTTTTTAGAATCGGGCGCCTTTAGTCTCGCCTGCCAATTTGTTATAGGTAAGAACCCGCACGATGTAAGGTCAACTACCTATCACAAATTCGCTAGCTAGACTAGACATGCCCGACTCGAAACTCCAAAATCAGTTTTAACCAATACTTCACTTGATAGATTCTCTTGTATTTACACTATCATAACTTCAGTTGAATAATAGAAGTACTTGGATTGAATTTAGATATTTATTATGTTGAAAATTATCAAAATTCTGTCAAAGTACTTCTATCTAGTCGGATATCCAGCAAGGAAATGTAACTCCACGACGGGGACATAGTAAGAGGTTAGGTAGGTCAGAGGGGCAAGATGGCCGTCGAATTAGTACCCATACGGTTTGATAGATAGCGCAGCTTTATATAAAATCGACGTTCTTCGAACATAACTGGCCCTGAGGTCCAGAGCCTGCATGTGGCATGCCTAGAAGCCTCGCTCGCTTGTCCCTGAGGAATGATTGTGTCGCTGCATCCATCAGGTACTGGAATATCAAACTAGGACTGAGGCATTCCAAAGCCCTGATATCCAGACTTCAAATGGACTCGGGAAGCGTTGAACTTGGGTAGGGCCAACCTCCGTAAGTGTACCGTAGTAAGGGCACTAACGGGACATTGCTGTCTTAACAAGCATGATCAACAACAAAAACATAACATCTTTCCAATCTGCCCCCCTAGCCAAGTGTATTTCGTAGCGTAACGAAAGTTAATAGATCACGTGACATTTGTCAAAATCGAACATTTTAGTATGAGAATTGACAAATGTCACGTGATCTATCTAACGTTCGTTATACGCTACGAATTACACTTGGCTAGGGGGGCTGCAGATTCTACGACGAAGCCGAATAGACTCCACTGCACATACTGTGCTAATGCGGCCCGTTAATGCACAAACATAGCGAAATCTTAGGAAAACATGTACTGTGCCCAGAGGAAGCTAAACAACTCACTGCTCTAAAGACTCAACATGTTTTCATACGAGTCGGACTGGGCAGTGATCTATAGAAATCGGGCGTACAGCTCAAGAGATCAAGATTGGTCGCGGACAAGCTCCCACAAAAAAATATACGTAATTGTAGAAATAATACGATTATTAGAGATTATAAAGTTACGGTTTATTGAAAAAGTGCAAGTAATTACAATGACCGTCTAGACCGACTTGACATGACATAAGAGCGGAAGCGGAGATAGTGACATAAGATGGCGCCTCGAGCGGGCCAAAGAGAAAAATTAAAAAGTTATATATAGGCATAGGCGCTGTTTACATTCTTCCAACATCCTCTCTTAAACATAAGCCCATCTTGGAGGAACAGAAGACCAGTTTTGAGTGCGTCGTGGCCTTCGTTAGAGCATCTGCAACCATCATGTCCGTCTGAACGTAGCGAACGTCAATGGCTCCTCCAAGCACCTTGTCGCGAACGAAATGGTGCCTCACGTCAATGTGCTTCGTCCTGGAATGATAACCATCAGAACCTGAAAGTTTGATAGAACTCTGATTATCACCGTAAATAACCATAGCTTCATTCGTCAAGTGTGGCCAAAAACTTTCTTGAAGTTGCTTAAGCCATAGAGCTTCTTGTACGCAAGACGACAAGGACATATATTCCGCCTCAGTCGTAGACAAAGCGACTGTAGGCTGCCGCCTCGAATTCCAGCTGATTGCTCCTCCCTGAAACAGGAATGTATAGCCAGTGCAGGAACGTCGATCATCCCCTGAGCTAGCCCAGTCTGCGTCACAATAACCATGAGTCATTGTCTCTTCTGGTGTTTGCTTATATGTCAGTCTATAATCTTGAGTGCCCTTCAAGTAACGCATAACGCGCTTTAGAGCAAGCCAATGCTGCATTTCAGGCTTGCTATTGTATTTGCTTAACATATTAATTACAAAGCTAATATCTGGCCTTGTTACTTGTGAAATGTACAACAGACATCCAATTATCTCCTGATAAGGAATATCAGTTAATGTAGTTTCCTCAGAATTTTCTTTTTCATAAAACTTTGTATTTACATCCATTGGAGTTTTGACCGCCTTACAGTCAGACATACCATATTTTTGTAATACTTCTAGTATATATTTTCTTTGATCTAAGTATATCATTCCATTCTTTCTGTCGCGTTCTATATGTATTCCAATGCAGTAACACAAGTCTCCAAGATCTTTCATTTTAAACTTTTTATGTAATTGTGCCTTTACATGACTTTTCATTTCAATATTATTTGTGAATATTAATAAATCGTCCACATAAATAGCCATAAAAATAATATTGCTATCATCTACAATCTTGTAGTATATACAGGGATCTAATTTAGTTTGTGATAAACCCATTTCCTTCAGTGTGGAGCCAAGCTTCTTGTTCCACTGCCTGCTTGCTTGTTTTAGCCCATATAGAGATTTCTTGAGTCGACATACTTTTTCACTACTCTCATATAGGAGTGGCTGCTTCATATAAATCTCCTCTTCTATGTCCCCTTGTAGAAAAGCTGATACGGCGTCCATTTGACATATATCTAAATCATATTTTACAGCCAAAGCGAACAAGTATCTCAGAGATGAGAGTCTCACAACAGGTGAAAAAACTTCAGTGTAGTCGATTCCAGGCCTTTGTGAACATCCTTTAATTACTAGACGAGCCTTATATTTTACTGTTTCTCCATTTTCATTTCTCTTTATCTTGTAAACCCATTTGCACGGTATGGCATGTTTATTAGCTGGTAGAGTAGTCACTTCCCAAGTATTGTTTTCAAGTAAGGACTTATACTCTTCATCCATTGCTTCTTTCCATTGCTTCGCATTTGGGCCTGATAATGCTTCTTCAACAGTTATCGGATCTGGAATTGTCATAAAACACATGAAATTATTGCCTCCCATGTTTTTTCTTTGATGTGACCTCAGGGTAATTTTATTTTGTACATATTCATCATCATCATCATCATTGTCATGATAATCATCTGTATCGGGATAATACGTCTCATCATCAGTCTTTTTATTCATCACACAACTGTCAAATGAAGTTTCATTACTTGATGAGCTTTCAGTGTCATCTCTTGTGTCATTTGCTTCTTCAGTCTGATTCTGTGGGTCTAAACAATCAACCTTCGTACTACTTAGAGGAAGTGTAATTAGCTGTGGCACTGATACAGTTTCCGGGGCAATATTTTCCAAAAAGTTGGAATTTTCAATAAATATCACATCTCTACTAATTACAATCTTTTTACTGACTTGATCATATCATATCATAGAGCCTGTATCCCTTTGTATTCTCACAGTATCCCAAAAAATCACTTCACGCGATTTGCTGTCCCATTTCAGACGATTTTGCTTAGGAACATGTACCATGGCTTTAGAACCAAATATCTTTAAATATGAAAGGTTTGGTTTCTTACCAGTCCATTTTTCATATGGTGTTACCTCTGCCAGAACACGTGAAGGGGATCTGTTTATAATGTAGGCTGCAGTGGCGACTGCTTCTGCCCAGAATGATTTTTGCAGTTTTGCTTCAAACAACATGCACTTTGCGCGTTCTACCAGCGTCCGATTCATCCTCTCTGCTACGCCATTCTGCTCGGGCGTGTATGGAGTGCTGGTCTGATGTTTGATGCCGGAAGCTGCCAGAAAATCAGAAAAATCTTTATTACAGTATTCTTTTCCGTTGTCACTTCTTAGGATTTTTATTTTCCTTTCTAATTCATTTTCTACTTCATCTTTAAATTTCTTAAATACCGATTTAATATCCAATTTGTTCTTCAGAAAATAAACATATACTTTACGAGACAAGTCATCTATGAAAGTTATGAAGTACTTCCCTCCACCTACAGATGGAGTCTCCATCGGACCACACAGATCAGTATGAATTATGTCGAGTAATCCATTTGCTCTAGAACCAGAATTTGGAAACGGTAATCGTGTTTGTTTTGCTTCACAACAGGGTATGCAGACAGTACGTACCTCTTTGTCAGAAATAGTAATACCCTCAGTACATAATGGTAACCTCTTTACATCAGCCATATTTAAGTGACCCATTCTTTTATGCCATGTAGTTAAATCTGCCACAGCATATGCATTTCCACTTACAACATTAAGTTTATACATATTGTCTATTAGCGTTGCCGTTGCAACTAAATTCATATTGACATTGTATATATTACAACCAGTGTTTGTGAATTCAACTTTACAGCCACTCTTTGTTAATTGACTGACAGACAATAGGTTTGCACTTAATTCAGGAATAAACAGAACATTTCTCACCTGTATTCGATGTTCATCTTTGTTTAATTTGGTTTGAATATTTACTTTACCCATACTCTGCACAGGGATCGCTTCGCTGTTTGCCACCGTTATTCGATGAATCGGAGGTGACTGTTCATCATACATCCAGTCCGAGCGTCTTGTCATGTGCATTGTTGCTCCAGAGTCAATATACCAGTCGTCTTGATTCAGTGCGCTGTAAGCTGAAAAAACTGCTGCAAAAGTATTATGATTAGTTTTCTTTTGTACTTGTACTGTACACTGTTTCTTTAAATGACCATATCTGTTGCAATTATAGCAACGAGGGCCCTTTCCTTTTGGCTTTGTATTGATGTGAGAGGTACTTTTATGTTTAGTAAAAAATACAGAAGTTTCAGACACTTTCACTTCCTGTAAAAGCTTTGTTTTTATGAAATCTGATGATATTTTGATGCCGGAACTTTCCAGACCCATGACCATTGGTTTATAATTATCCGGTAAACCTGCCAGCATGAGTGTTCCCAACCATTCATCGTTAACTTCGAAATCAATGTTCCGCAATTTATGCGCTGTACTCATAATTTTATTCACGTATACTTCGATACTACCACAGTTGTCCAATGAAGTATTGATTAAATCCTTGAGTAAGCCGACTTTTCTCGAAAGCCCAGAGTCTTCGAACGCATTTTGTAAGTTTTTCCAAACTTCTTTTGCAGTCTTTGCATTTTCAACATGCACGTAGTTCATAGGTTCAACCAACAAAATTATCTTCGACTTTGCTTTGACATCTTTTTTTAGGTCGACATTGGTACCAGGTTCAATACATTCCCACAATTCTTCCAATTGTAAATAAGACATTACTGCAAACTTCCAAGTGGAGTAATTCTCCCGGCCGGCCAATTTCTCAATTTGTAAGTTCGGCGTGGCCATCGTTCACGAGACCGGTAAAAATACAAAATGGTCAAAATATCGCGAAATACTACTTTCTCACGGTAAATAATTAACTTTTGCTCTAAAAAAGGTATACGGGGCGGCCCATAACCTGTAGAAATAATACGATTATTAGAGATTATAAAGTTACGGTTTATTGAAAAAGTGCAAGTAATTACAATGACCGTCTAGACCGACTTGACATGACATAAGAGCGGAAGCGGAGATAGTGACATAAGATGGCGCCTCGAGCGGGCCAAAGAGAAAAATTAAAAAGTTATATATAGGCATAGGCGCTGTTTACATTCTTCCAACAGTAATTAAGAAACTAGATTACTGAAAAACGCCCGTACCCCGAGTACATTTAATAGTTTTTTACATAGTTTTTATACTACATACATGTTCCTATATTTTTAGGACTTACTTTGTTAAGCAAAAATAACAATTTCCAATCCAGACACAATTTTAAATTATTATTTGATAATTATTAATATTACTTTTTATTAACATTTTGCATTTAATTACTAGAAGACGTACTTATATATATTTTCCTGTTTCTGTACGATATGTATGCACATTGTCGTCATACATAATAATACGATGCTCTAATGCATAAATATATGTACCTAACTTACAAAAAAAATGCGGTTGTGTATTTGTCACTAAATGAACTTGCGTGTTTTGCTATCAAACCCATATATAGAATATTCTCGACAATAAATACTGGAAATATTATTCTATATCAAAAATAATAAATTAAGATGTTTTATTTAGATCAAATTTTATATCAATAAGTGAAATAGGTAGTTAAAGAGTGAAAGCCGCGAACAAACAAACAAACTCATTTTATTTTTTTTTCTTACTCACTGTGTTTTTCTACGTTTGTTTATTAACAGTAGTCATTTCCGGAACATAAATTTGAAAATTTCTCTCAAAAGTACTCTTTAGTTTTGGTATTTGCGGAGTGTTTAGATCCATTGAAAAATCCAATTTGGTTTTATTTAGACTGGATCTGGGTATTCCTACAGAAGATTTTTTCGGTGTTGATTTACAAATATTTTTAAGCTGACTAACTTAGACATTGTATGAGGCAATTTGTGAGTATTTATAGTATGAGTATTTATTGCATCTATAATTACAGAAGCATTATAGACCCAGGCGCTGCAAATTTAGAGAGGACATACTTTTTTCTTGCAAACCAATTAAACCTTATATATCAAAAATACTGACTAATTAAAAATACCGACTGACCCATCTAAAATACTAGTCCGACAAAAATACTGACCTATTAAAAATACAGATTCATACTGACCGATCAAAAATACTCACCGATCAAAAATTCTGACCTATAAAAATATTACTGATACTGAACCATAATAATTCATAATAATTGCTACATCCTAACAGCGTTCATTTATACGTTAACGCAGCGTTAACGTATAAATGAACGCTGAAAACCCTCTGAGAGCCTTTTATTACACTTTATACATAATATTCAAACAGTCATTCTCATAAGGTTAAGAGTCAATATAATAGGAAATATATATATATATATATATATATATATATATATAAAATCGTGTTAGTCAAAGTTCAAAGCGTCTGCACATCAGTCTTTAGAATATTAACTAAAACCACAAGTTTAAATGATATATAATTAATTATGTGAGAAAATAAAATTACATTTAAATAACTTACAATTAAATTCATAATAAATTAATATAACTAGAATAGAAACTGAAATTATAAAAAAAAATAAAATACACAGAAATAATAAAAAATATTATATTAATTACCCGACAATCTTCGGGGATTGTGGCCACAGAGCCGGCCACATTTCCACGCTGATAATATAAAATATTATATTTTGATCTAGATGTTGGCCAGCCCTTTGGTCACCCGGGGCCAAGTCCAGCTTCTTGACAACCTCCTTGTATAACTCTCGTGCCGATGGCCCCCACGGTCCCAACATTTCTACACCGAACGCCTTAAATATAAAGGAAGTACTGAGTTCTGCGTACTTTCCATACTTAAGGCGTTCAGCACCGCGTGCAGCTGAGCCAGCCTCAAAGCCGATTCCTTGGAGATGAGAGACCGCTAACGTATCAACACAAGTTACATCCCATACGAGAGGTCTACCCATCGTTCAAGGAACAAAAGTCATTCGGGCCGTTTGCCATCATTGCGACTATGGCCAGGAGGTTCTAAAATTGCTGGTGAATTTGCAGTAATAAGGGCCCGACTGATATATTGAGGCTGGTGTGACGGGAATATTTTTTGATTTTTTGTTTTATTTTAAAACCATAATATTTTTTGTCTAATTTTCAGCATACGTCGTACTAGAACTAGATTAGTCACTCAGCAAAAGTGGTGTGGAAGAAGAAAATGTATTCAAAGAGTGCCCAAACCAGAGGTATGTCTATGTTTTGGTTGTAGTCTATTTTTTGAATCAGCTGGGTGGAAATGTAGTGGATTTATTATTTTACTACCTGACCCCCGCAACTTGGTCTGCGTCTGAGATAGAGAGGTTTAGAGTGAAGATTTACCATTAAAAAGGTTATAGTGAGCCAATCTTAAAAGATAGACATATGTGTATTGTATTGTGCACTTTTTTTAGAACTTTTTAAGGGCAACAATTCCGTCATACACGACTGGTATCTTATCTTAAACCATTTACGCAGCGCACGCAATGGTAGCTTTCAAGAGGATAATTTGTTTTCAAAAGGGTATTGATCGTAGCGTGACGTTAAATAGTCTATAACCTTCCTCGATAACTCTGCTATCCAACACTAAAAAAAATTAATCAGAACCAGTCGTGTGTTTTGAATCAAACAAACAAATAAACTCAAGCGTAGGAGATTTCTTGTTTTGGGAATTTAACAAATTTCCATTTACACTTATTATATTGATAATAATTGTCTGTTAGTAACCATGTTGTCTTCATTTCAGGCGTATTTTGTATCAACGAACCAGACAGTATGCTGTGAAGGATGGCATTACAAAGCTGATGACGATAAATGCACACCATTGTGCAGCACTGGCTGTATTGGAGGCAAATGCATATCCCCAAACGTATGCCAATGCGAACCGCCTTCATACCTAGACCCAGACCACCAGAATATCTGCATTGCCCCGACTTGTGATCCACCGTGTATCAACGCCGACTGTACAGCTAACAACACATGCCACTGTAAAACAAACTTTAGCGTCTTCAACTCAACTCACTGTTCTCAATGTGACATCGGTTATGCAATTGACTCAAACTTCAAGTGTGAACCTGTATGCTCTAAGAAATGTGTACACGGAGATTGCACCGCCCCAGATGTATGCACATGTTCGCCAGGATTTAGGTCTACCAACCAATCTGAAGAGACCTGTGAGCCGATCTGTTCGAAATGCGTTAACGGTGAATGTACCGCACCAGAAACGTGTACGTGCTTGAATGGTTATAGTCAAGTGAATAGCACATATTGTGCACCAAAATGTGACAAATGTGACGGTGTATGTATAAGCCCGAACGTCTGTAAATGTTCTGAAGGGTTCACGAAGGTGGACGGCAAGTGTAGAGCAGTGTGTGAAGTACCTTGTAGAAATGGAGTGTGCACTGCACCTAACAATTGTACTTGTTACGACGGCTATGTCAAGAAAGATCCTGCGGTGTGCTACAAGCCTTGTGGAGGTGGTTGCAATGAGTCTTGCGTTGATGGAGAATGCATTGAAAAAGACTGCAAATGGAGCCAGACGTAAGTGCATTTTGATTTATTTTTATTATATGTATATTTTAATAATGGGAGAAAGTTTGTCGTTTCTGGGTAGGGACACATGTATTTAGGTGTTCCCGCCAAGTGACAGTTGGCACCTTGTGACTTGGTTTAGAGAGAGTTGATATTGAGAGGATAGATGGTTGATTAAAAAAAACACTATAGGGTTCTCATTAAAATCACGATTTCTAATAATGTAATAATACCAACTTTAACTTATAAAACGGGTTAAAAAGTACCCATCTTTTAGAAATTTGAACGACGTTATTAACCCTAAAATACCGGATGCATAAGATTATGTATGCTCGAACAATATGCGATTGTGCATGGACGGGATGCACTGCCGGTCGCACAAACGATTGATATCATTACAACAACATAAAAACAACAGTGATTAAAATCTTTCTTATCGTATGATTCAACGTACGTGGAATATTGAATTTTATCACACACAGGCGGAAGAGACTGAGGGCCATAGAAATTAAGCAACTACAAACTAGCAAAGCGAGATAATTTTAATCCCTAGGGTGACAAACAAGCGTACGACCTGGCTGATTGTTAGCAGTCATTTAAGCTTATGGACGCTTGTGACACCAACGATACCAGACCCTGTAAAAACTTCGCCTTTCTTGAGGAAACCCATATTGTAGTCTTCTGGGATAACCTTGGCAGAGAGTTCTTGGCAGGATCCCTCAACTTGATATAACAATAAATCGTTTCATTTAGGTATTGTTACAAAACAATATAATAGGTCCATTTATTTCTTATTTAAAACTTTATTGACCACAATAAATTCATATATAATTAATAAATGCTATCTAATTTAATTATCCCGTTTAATTCTTCAAAAAGGTTGTATTTTACTGAGTCAGAAACGTGCCATTGGTTTTGCAGCTGGCCATAAGCTGCTTGTACGAGTGCTTGCGTTATTTGTGTTATTTGTGCGGGGATCGAACCCGCGACCTCGGAGTCAAAGTAGCCATTGATAGCCATTCGACCACCGAATTCGTTGTACCGGGGTTGTCCCCCTAATGGCAATAAAATTAGTTGAGTTTGTAGCTATCCCATCTTTCACTTAGAAGCTCTTTCTGAACTTATTCTCTCGCAATAAAAAAAAAACACTAAGAGACTGTTAATTCACTGTATTATTTTGTAGAGGCACCTCACTTCTCAGTCCAGTCAAGTAGCCGTAAATTGTTTGAGAAAAACTATTGAAATAGGAATACAGGCTAGATAGGTAATCGCTGCTTTTTTCCTTCAAAACCGATGTCTTCATTCTAGATCCCACTATTTTTACTACTACACATGCAAATTAATATACGCGGCGTCAAGTCGACTACTGTTGTGTGTTCAAGCAGCACGTTCGCATGCACGGTCAAACATACGAACATCCGTGCATACTTGTGAAACGCTCTTTTATGTGTCCGAGAAAAAACGAGTATCGAAAAAAGGATGGTACGGCCGTGCCGCTTTTTGCTCGACTTGTAGGGGCACTGCCGTGCCCCTAGATAGTATGGAGTGTTCTGAACCAAGCACAATGCATTTATGCATAACAACTACACAATCTACTTTTTTTATATGTAGTACGTCCGGTGGCAGACAAGCATACGGTCCGCTTGATTTCAAGAGGTTACCGTAGCTACATTAACGTTCGCAATATGGAAAATCGCTCGCGCGCCGCGATCTCTGCTGCCAACTACGAGTACTACTCTGTTTTAATAAATTTTCCGCCAGGAGCAGCCCCGAGTTTTGCGCTTTATAGACTTACCACAGTATCAGTAATAGCACAGTATAAGTAATAGTACTACAAACAATATGTCCACTGCCTGCTGCTTGTGTCGTGTCGACCAATTTATGTATACTACGTCGGGTGGCAGACAAGCATACGGCCCGCCTGATGTGAGGCGGTTACCGTAGCCATATTAACGCTCGCAACATAAAATATCGCTCGCGCGCCGCCACTCCCGCTGCCAACGCAGCATCTCCTTCCTTTCTGGTGACCTCACTCCCTCGCAGGAACACAACAACCCTCAAGGGAATTGTTATTTGGATGCGGTATTCTGTGAAGTGGAGGTACATTCCCCAGTCGGGTAGCTTACAATTACGCTCCCTACCTCTCTTTTCCCCAGAGCTTCGTTCGTCAGTCAGCAGGGTGCACCGCGTGCAGGTGAAGTTGGCTTTGGTTCAAAGATGTTGATGAACCACTTACACCCCTAAATGTAGGACCTATTTATGTACTATTTGTGTAATAGTTACCGACGCGACATTTGTGATCGAGGTGCTATAATAATTATATCATACACCAGCCACTCCATATAAATTTCGCGTTGTTTAATACTACATATACAATGACGTCTGTGCAAAGCGTGAATATGCGTGTGTGCGTGCGGCGCCATACAAACGGTTCCAGATTTGTCTCAGAGGGGAGGTGAGGTCGACAGGAGAGAGCGGTAGGGAGTGGACATACTATATGTAGTACTATTATTTATCCTGTGGCAATAGTTTATATTATATCATTATAGATATATATTAATGATTTTGAGTTACTGTACACACACTTACTGCACAATATTTGCTGTGCTATCGGCATATGATTGGCACTTCTGGTGCGTCACCGTTGCCAACACAATGTAATAATAAGAGATGCGGTCAAGAACGGTCAACAATTTTTCAATAATGTATTGTATGCAATTCAATTCGAGAATATCGATTTACCAGCCGGCTGATTAGGCTTGAGCTTAGGGCGATATATATTTTTGGAGATCAAATTTTTTTTTTACCGTCGACTTGTATTCATTCATTTTGTTGATTAATCTTCTAGGCCTTTAGGAAATGTTAATTCGCTGAGGTCTTCTGTGAGATGGACGTACTTTGCCACTCAGGCAGCTTACAAATTACGCTATTTCGAGAATGAACCTTTGAATTGACATAGAAAATATTTGCATAGATATAAAATAACTTTATATATAACTAAAATGTATATCATCATTATCAGCCTGATCTACCTACTGCTAGATATAAGCCTTCCCCAATGCTTTCCGCCAAATACGATCCTCCGCCTTCCGCATGCACCATTTGGGGTGTAAGTGGTTTAGTTGTTTTTTGTTAAAATTATTAGTTTTTATATTGCAATTTTTGGGGTGTAATTGGTTCATCAACACCTTTGAACCAAAGCCAACTTCACCTGCACGCGGTACACCCTGTTGACTGACAAACGAAGCTCTGGCGAAAAGAGAGGTAGTGAGCGTAATTGTAAGCTACCCGACTGGGGAATGTACCTCCACCTCACAGAATACCGCAGCCAAATAACAATTCCCTTGAGGGTTGTTGTGTTCCTGCGCGTGAGTGAGGTCACCAGAAAGGAAGGAGATGCTGCGTTGGCAGTGGGGGTGGCGGCGAGCGAGCGATATTTTGTGTTGCGAGCGTTAATATGGCTACGGTAACCGCTTCACATCAGGCGGGCCGTATGCTTGTCTGCCACTCGACGTAATATAAAAAAAAAACCAGCCGCTTCACTTCACCTCTTCACCTGCACGCGGTCCACCCTGCTGACTGACAAACGAAGCTCTGGCGAAAAGAGAGGTAGGGAGCGTAAATGTAAGCTACCCGACTGGGGAATGTACCTCCAGTTCACAGAATACCGCAGCCAAATAAGAATTCCCTTGACGGTTGTTGTGTTCCTGCGCGTGAGTGAGGTCACCAGAAAGGAAGGAGATGCTGCGTTGGCAGTGGGGGTGGCGGCGAGCGAGCGATATTTTATGTTGCGAGCGTTAATATGGCTACGGTAAACACTTTACATCAGGCGGGCCGTATGCTTGTCTGCCACTCGACGTAGTATAAAAAAAAAACCAGCCGCTTCCAGTCGATTTCGTATGGTCATCGGACCTATCTAGAAGGACGTCGACGTCCTTCGTCGTTCTACTCGTGGCCACCACTCTAACAACTTCCTCCCCCTTCTGCCATCACTTACTCGGCAGATGTGACCGGTCCTTTGCCAATTCAGCTTGCAAACTTTGAAGGTTATGCTGACAACTTTGGTTCTTCGTCGAACTTCTTCGCTTCAGATTCGATCCTTTAGAGCAGGGCTGTCCAAACCATATAGAATACGGGGCCATTACAATTTAATAAACAGATTAGCGGGCCGCAGACACAAATACCTACTTGACATTTTTACTACCAACTTTGAAAGTTTTAGCTTAGTTATAACTAGTTAATCATAAAACTTAAACTTTTCTAAAAATATATAATTTTCAGTCAGATTTGTTGTAAAAAACTTGTAACGGTAAAAAAACTGTATAAAAACCGATAAATGAAAAATTCGTCACGGGTCGCACAAATATAGGACGAGGGCCGCATGCGGCCCGCGGGCCGTGCTTTGGACAGCCCTGCATTAGAGAAACCCTAATTAAATCTATGTACTATAGAAATATGTAACGTATTAGATACATTATTTGCCCCCACATTTGATGTAATCTCGTATATGATTGATAAAGTTTGTTAATTTTGAAAGCGCCCTTTGTTTTATGAGAGTTCAGTAGAGTTATTTCCACGTTGTTTACAATGTAACGCAACATAGTTAATAGTCAAATAAAAATATAAGAAACTATTGTTTATATACCTATTTTTAGGTATTATCCTGGTTTGTCGTTATCATTTGGAAAAACACTATGTTATTTTATGGGGACGGTCACGTGCGCCTGCAGCCGACATACGATAATGTGTGTTATTATAATTTGAACTTTATAGTCAATATAGTATAATGTTTCTAGTTTTCAAGAGGTCGATGACCTCAAAATCTCTTCTTCTTCTTCTACCGGCCTTCTTCCCATTTTAGTTGGGGTCGGATCTCCTAACCGCTTTTGTCCAGAGCTGGCGATTCTGTGTCGTCCTTGGGTCAATGTCGGCTATTTTCAGGTCGCTTTCCACTACCTTCGTCCACGTGAGTCAGGGTCTCCCACGATTTCTCAGCACTGGCTCAAACTCAAGGAATTTTATAGTCATGTGGTCTGCTGGTCTCCTCATGACGTGGCCAAACCATCGCAGTCGTGCTTCTGCTAATTTATCTTCAATGGGTCTAACTTTGAAAGATCCTCTTATGTAGCGATTTGGCGCCTTGTCTAGAAGTGTGACCCCAGCTGACCACCTGAGCATTCTCATTTCTGTGGCGTGGAGCTTGTTGACTTGTTTCAGCTTAAGAGGCCAGCTTTCCGAGCCACATGTTATTGCGGGTCTGACGGCAGTTTTGTAGACCTTTACCTTGGTTCTCATAGGCATTCTCGCATCGCATAGGACTCCGGTGAGCTCTCTCTATTTTTGCCAACCTACGTTTTTGCGATGACCTCAAAATCTATGTTACTATTATAATATATACTATTATAATGTATATAGGTACTATTATAATAAAAGAAAGAGTTGAAGAGTTTGTTTGTATGTTTGGTTGGTTAAAGTCGCTAATCTCAGGAACTATTGGTTGGAATTGTAAAAATCTTTTAATGTTGGATAGCCCATTTATCGAGGAAGACCATAGGCTATAAATATCAAGCTACGAACAATAAGAGCAGAGCGTGAAAAATGTTGCGATATCAGGGAAAACCCCATATGGGCGAACAACGTTGAGTACCAAACAAGCATACGGTCTGTTTGATATAGTCTATAGAATAGACGCTTGCCATCCAAGAATTGCTTGTATGCTGATACTTCCAGTGATGCCGCAGCATTTCTTCATGTTAGCTGTCCTTACGCTCACTCGCAGGAATTTGAGAGGGCTTTTTAATGTATCTAATCTCGCTTGCGATGATTGAGATGTTTTTGGAAGGCAATTTTTCAATATAGTGGATATTGAAAAAATGCCTTCCAAAATCATCTCAATTCGGAATGATTTTGAGAAAAGACTAGTATAGCACAGCATTTCACATTCCAAATTACATTTAAACTTATATGTTTCATATATTTTCATAAGCTTTTTTTTAATTTGATTCCGTACTAAAGAATTTTAAAACATTTTCGATACATAATATGGCGTCAGAAATCCGTATTTTTTATTATTTATTTTAATTTTAATATACCAAGTATCACTCTCACAGTTAAGATGAATCTAACGAAACCTTTCAAGCTAAAATCCATCCTGTTTAGGCTACAAAGCTTGTCAAAGAAATCCACCTACATACATACATTCGAAAAATATAACCCTCCTTCTGCCACAGTCGGGTAATTATAACGTCAGTGCTATGCAAACTGCTATATGCTTGTGGTTACGGACTACAAGGGGTTAAATGTACATCATTTTTAGTAGATGTATTCTGTGAATTGCATTAAGATTTTCACACGAAAATAGAAAAAAAAACAAAATATTTTGGGAGTTCTCCATACCACCCCATACTAAGAAGAAGAAGAAGAAGAAGAACTGAAACTCGAAAATTTTTTTTTTCTTCATACCCATACGTGTGGGATATCTATGGATATGTCTTCAATGATATTTCCAATATCATTTTTTTCTAAACTGATTAGTTTGAGCGAGAGACACTTCTAAAGTGATAAAATGTGTGCCCCCCCCCCCCCCCTTCCCTGTAACTTCTAAAATAAGAGAATGATAAAACTAAAAAATATATATGATGTAGATTACTATGCAAACTTCCACCGAAAATAGGTTTAAACGAGATCTAGTAAGTAGTTTTTTTTAATACGTCATAAATCGTAATGTTACTTGCTGCTACGGAACCCTTCATGGGCGAGTCCAACTCGCACTTGGCCACTTTTTTTATACGAGGAATAATGATGTATAGAGTATGAATAAAATTGCTAACGGAGAAAGTCACAGGGAAAGGCTAGTAGGACAATAAAAATACATATGCAGTCATATCATTCAGTGGGTAATAGATAAAATTAATTAAATCAAAAATAACAGCAGCAGATTGTACAACAATTATTTTTAATAATGTTGGCATGTTACAACTTCAAAACAGATGTTATTAAAATTATTATAACAAAAATATATACCTATTTAAGTAGACATAAATAAATAGACCGCAATTTCGAAATTTATTTGAATAATCTCGTTATTCAAATAAATTTCGATAACTCAAAAACTAAACTGATAAACTGTTGAACATTTTTCATTGGAAGAGAAAGAACAATCAAAAATATCGAATAGAAAGTGCAATAGTTTCGTGCATCATTTGCAATCGTTTCGCGGGTCGTCATTGACAGATCGTTAATCGTTATGCACATCTCGTATGCATGTATTATGTATGTTTTATGACTGCTGCCATCGCCGGATGCCTATAAAACTGTCGGTGTATGCAAAACATCATTGTCCTGCCACCAAAGACGTCACGATTTATAGCTACCTATAATTTTGGCGGTAAAAGTGCTAGACTGATTGCGAAATCTCTAACGGGACGGTCTAGACATGTTAGATATTGCGTTAATAAAGATTTTTTAATCGAATCAAACCTATAAATCGATTAAGTTAAAATCGATTTCAATAATAGGGTATTTGCTAAGAAATATTGCTATGTCAAGAGGGAAAGTACGGGAGCCCCCCCACATATTCCCACCACTGTGTCTCCTGTGTAGCCAGGATTAACTGCATCGGTGGCGCCAAAAAGGCAATGAACAGTGAAATCCATTGCAGACCCGTGAGTAAAACTACGGCTGCCTTGGAACTCACTAAGAATTTAATCAGAAGAAATTAGTAGGTGTAAGAAGCTTTTGGAATTTGACTTCCCCTCTTAGCAACTTTCAAAACGTTAAAAAATATTTATACCGCCACATATTTAGATTGTGTTACATACGGTTCACCTGTATGGGCTGATAGGGCATATATAGGTGCAGCTCGTCGTAAATTGCTTCAAAGCCAGCGCCTTGCTGGGATATTTTATGGCAAGAGGGAAAGTTAAATTCCAAAGAATTCTATTTCTATGTTGATACTGTTGATTGTTGGCACTTGGTGGAACATTATTATCATAATGTTATAATAAAACACTTGTACTGTTCCACGTAATTATGTTCCAAGTATTACTTACGAGGAACAGTACAAGTGTTTTATTATAACATTATGACTATTTCAATGTGTTCCAACTGTTCCAGGCGGCTCTTTTTGATAGTCGACACAAGAAATTTTGTGATGTGTCTGTCCCGTTATATTTAAAGCTGCAGTTATATACTAGTTAACCCGCCATTTCCATCAGCACTTTTCCATTGCCAACGATAGATTTTTAATAAACTTTATTTAACATTTCATATGAAGTTTAGATTAATATTATATTACATAAAGAAAGCTTAATATGATTATTTCTTTTTTTTTAATAAATATGCCCGAGTCGTCGATGACTTGACAAAGAATATTAATATATACTCGTACAATATCGATAATAGTCCTCACTAGGCTGTGGTTCTCACGGGATACTGTCCACAAAGAAAGTCCACGGAAGCGAAGTCACAGGAAGACCTAGTCGTGTAACATTGTCCACATGCAAATCGAGTGCTCTGATCGAATGATGAATAATCGAATAGCATTAAAGTTTAAATTGCGCATCACTGTTTGTGATGTTAAACAGTTAATTTTAAACAACCGCAAGCACTTATAATTGAGCACCCTGTTTGTTCGTTTGATAAATTTAAATATATTTCGTGGTAATTAACTACATTGTTTATAAGTGGTATATCTTTTATCCGAAATAGACGTATTTTTAGATGACTCTTTCCGAATATAACGTGAATTTTGTTTTGAATAAAAAGATTGTTGTGCAACATTGGGAGGGAAAAAGGGAGGCGCGTAACCGGAAGCGATAAATAATTATCGTATGCGGCCATTTTCAGCGCAATAAGTGATGCAAAGGAGTACGATAGAGGGATTTTATATGTCGTAGTAAACGCTCGCGTGTACGCTCCTTCAGTATGATTCAGTTAAAGGATTTTGCAGTATTGATTGTTGTGATTCTAATACAATATATAGTGTTGTGTGAAGTCGAAGCTCGAACAAGAAGGGATGTCGGATGGTGCACTGAGCCTGTGATGTAAGATTTAAAATGTGAAGTTATTTATTACGACGTCGTGTTATTTCTTTATATTTTTGTAATATGGTTATGAATTTTTTTCGTTTTATACGAGAAGGGGGCGAAGCTTGAAAAATCATCTTGTAGGCCAGCATGGCAGCGTCAATTGACAAGACAGCAAGGTCTCTTGTCCGTTTCCGATGCGTTTGGCTCTCCTCTTTTCGCTTACCATCAGGCGAAGCAGAGCCAATATGCTGCGCTAATATTAAAAAAAAACAAGCATTGGGGTCACCTGATGGAAAGCAATCACCACCGCCCATTGAGATCAGCAACACCAAGGGGTCGCCGATCTGTTGCCAGCCCATGCTCCTTCCTTTCTTTCTGGTGACCTCACTCACTCGCAGGAACACAATAACCCTCAAGCGAATTATTTGGCTGCGGTATTCTGTAAAGAATTACAAAATGTTATTATTACAGGTCTGTAAATTTGTTTTCCTGCTGAACAGTATAGAGATAACATAAGATATACTTATAATAAGATTATGCAGTTAACTTTATTTGTTTTTTTTAACGGTGTTTCCGAACAATTACGACATGGGTGCCTTCAAGAACAAAGTATTTATTTCCCTTAAAAGGCTGACAACGGATCGACGACCCCTTGGTGTTGCTAATCTCCGTGGGCGGTGTTAATTACTAGGTGACCTACATGCTCGTTTGCTCCCCTTCTGATATAAAAAAATAATCTTTTGTGCTGTACCCTGTGTCGGCTGGTAGTTCTATTTCTATAGATCACTGCCCAGATCGACACCTATGAAAAATTTAAAGGGTTTGAGGGTAGTAGTTGTTTAGCTTCCTCTGAACACACTGGTGTACCCCTAAGATTTGGCTACGTTTTCCATTGATATATCCTGAAGCGGGTCACGGTGGGCGTACAACATTACATCAAATTTCTCAAAGGGGCCTCTACGTGTTGGATCTATATCCCCGCGCACGCCTATCAAATGACCGGGCTTGACCCGTGAATTAAGAGAGATATAATAATAATAATTTATTTATTGACATAATCGTTATTACAAACTTCCTATAAAGTCTCTGACACCCAAACAAGGCTAAAATGACCGTGTCTTAGGAGTCAGCGGCGTCCCCCAATAATACAAACCAAGTGCGACTATAGCTGATTAAAAAAAAATACAATACATTTTATTATTATGTACATCTGTGATTTTATGTTGTTTCACTTATGAATATTATAATAGACATAGATACGTATTTAAGACTATATATATATATATATATATATATATATCATCATCATCATCATCATCAGGTCATTTAGTCTCCACTACAGGAGCACAACCCTCTCCCGTCCGTCACAGACAGGAGGACTTGGCCTACACTCCCCACGCTGGCCAGACGGGTTGGGGAGGCCTGATCGATGTTTGATAATGTATTTCCCTTAGTCGCCTTGTACGACATCCACGGGAAGAGACGGAGTGATTCTATTCTAGTCTGCCGGAAATCACACAATATATATTAAAAAATTGGCAATTTCTATGACTATAAAATAATTCAGGTATTCAATATAAAATAATGGGCTAAAATGACCGTGTCTTAGGAGTCAGCGGCGTCTCCCAATAATACAAACCAAGTGCGACTAAAGGTCATTAAAAAAAATACAATACATTTTATTATTATGTACATCTGTGATATAATGTTGTTACACTTATGAATATTATAATAGACATAGATACATATTTAAGACTATATATAATTAAGAATATATAATTACGGACTTGATATATGTATGTTTTGATAGAAGATATATATGATATAAGAATACTGTACTAATAATGTCCATTTTAATAATTTTCGACATCACTAAAATACATGCAATTTTAGCGATGTCGAAAATTATTGAAATTCATCATTTTAGTCTTTTTTAGGGTTCCGTACCACTAATGGAAAAATGGAACCCTTATAAGATCACTTTGTTGTCTGTCTGTCAAAACCCTCTAAGTCGAGAATGCCTGGAGGTATCAAGCTGAAATTTGAACTGTATACTCAGGTCTACGGTCCCATGAAGTTGTAAAAAAATCAAACTGCTAAGTTCACGTAAAAAAAAGATACGGCCGTTTATTCAGCAAAAAACGCATATTTCGACACATTCTGAAGGGAATCAAAATTCATAGGGTACTTCCCGTTGACCTAGAACTATGAAATTTGGCAAGTAACATCGTTATAGCTACAAGTACAAGAATAAATCACAAAACTATCCATTTGTAATTAAATCTTAAATAGGGGTTAGATTCCTGAACTATTTATAATGATCCTACGTACGGAACCCTCGGACTCCCACTTGTCCGGTTTTTTTTAATACTACGTTGGGTCGCACACAATCATACGGCCCGCCTGATGTGAAGCGGTTACCGTAGCGCCATCGCAGCATCTCCTTCTCTTCTGGTGACCTCACTCACTCGCAGGAACACAACAAACCTCAAGGGAATTGTTATTTGGCTATTCTGTGAGTCATTTCCCATTCGGGTAGGTTAAAATTACGCTCCCTACATCTCTTTTCGCCAGAGCTTCGTTTGTCGGTCAGCAGGGTGCGCCGCTTGCAGGTGAAGTTGGCTTTGGTTCAAAGACGTTGATAAACCACTTACACCCCAAATCTTGTCTAGATTTATTTGTAGACTATTGTTATTTAACCAGTTAATAATAGAAATTAACCCCGAGCTACTCACGCCACACAATTATTTAATGCACAGGAAAAGATTTACGCAAACCGTTTTTGACTTTTATGCGTAAGTGATGTATTAATAAATCATACTTCATTGTCTTTGTCAGATATGGCATGGCAAATGGACCGACGACCTCAAAAAGTGGCTGGTAGCGGGTGGATGCGGAAAGCTGAGGATCGATAGCATATGGTGGAAAGCATTGAGAAAGGCCTATATTCAGCAGTGGGTAGATACAGGCTGTATAATGATGATGTTTTGGGGTGTAAGTGGTTCATCAACATCTTTGAACCAAAGCCAGCTTCACCTGCACGCGGTGCACCCTGCTGACTGACAAACGAAGCTCTGGCTATAAGAGAGGTATGGAGCAAAATTGTAAGCTACCCGACTGGGGAATGTACCTCCACCTCACAGAATACCGCAGCCAACTAACAATTCCCTTGAGGGTTATTGTGTTCCTGCGAGTAAGTGAGATTACCCAGAAAGGAAGGAGATG
The DNA here is from genome assembly GCA_937001555.2 of Hypsopygia costalis. Taxonomy (NCBI): domain Eukaryota; kingdom Metazoa; phylum Arthropoda; class Insecta; order Lepidoptera; family Pyralidae; genus Hypsopygia; species Hypsopygia costalis. Next base: position 2,363,396 of record OW443331.2, read on the forward strand.
TTGCGTTGGCAGCGGGGGTGGCGGCGCGCCAGCGATATTTTATGTTGCGAGCGGTAATATTGTTACGGTGACCGCTTTACATCAGGCAGGCCGTATGATTGTCTGCCACCCGAAGTAGTATAAAAAAAAAGATGTCTGTTAGAATAATCATTATCATTTCAGATAAATTACGAACGTACACGGCTGACCACAGACCTCCCCTTTACATTTCCACAACGATCAGCCGCCGTTTACATTTGATGGCTCTTTCCGATCTTTATCAGATCGTGACGTGGGTCCATTGGTCGTTACTTCTTTTAGTTTTGAGAGGGGGGCAAGCGAGCATGTGGGTCACTTGATGGAAAACAATCACCACTGCCCATAGAAATCAGCAACACCATGGGGTCGCCGATCCGTTCCCAGCCTTTTAAGGGAAAAATTGACTCTGTTCTTGAAGACTCCCTGTGACCCCCATGTCATATTTATTTGGGGATACTGCTGAGGAAAGTTGATTCCAAAATTTCGCAGTTCGTTCTGTATTGTTAATTTGTTCTTAATTTCTATTATTTTTTATTTACAGGGTCTCGAAAACAAAATGGTCCAACGGAAAACGGGTGGTATGTTTAAATGGATACTTTTTTATAATACTTGGACGCCGAACAAGTAGACAGACTTACCTGGGGGTTAGCCAAATGGCAGTTTGCGAAGTAGAAAGGCGTAGCGATCGCTAATTTGGACTGTGGAGCTCATACTAAAATGTTCGAATTGACAAATGTCACGTGATCTATCTAACGTTCGTTACGCTACGAATTACACTTGGCTAGGGGGGCAGAAGTGGTTACTTGTGAATATATAGCGTAAGGACATAAGCACGTTGCACGTAAGGAGTATTGCTCGTGCATTATTACACTTAAGCCTAAAAGCCATACATTATCCAACATGTTAGCCGTGATGGTCATGTTGTCTAACAATATATCAATATCTGCCGGAACTGGCACTTAAATTCACTTTCACATTCAAGATAGTGTGATGAAAGTGAATCTAAGCTCTGCGGATTTAGAGTAGTAATGATTTAGATACATGTTCTTATATTTAATTTGTATGACGTTTCTAGGTGCTTTATAAAGTCCAAGGAATAAAGATATTTCGATTTGATTTGTGTATCATGTTGGCAGATATTTTAATTGACAACACGTCCATACACAGCTAAATTGTTAGACAACATGACCAACACGGATAACATGTTGGTTAATGTATGGCAGCTTTTAAGGGACAAAATAATGTCACCTATCTCTTTCGTCAGAGTTTGCTTTGGGGTGCACCACGGGCACGTGAAGGTAGGCTTTGACTTAAGATGATCCTCAGCTAAATTTTGATATATTTGAAATTTAAAACTAAAGGTTAAACGTACATATGTTTTTTACCTTTAGTTGCAATTATGGTCAAAGCAATGAGGGTCTTTTGGCAGCACTGTAGCGTAGGGTCCAATCATTTGTCAATTCATAGCATCTTGTCAAATGTCTTGTTGACGTCTTGTGTTGTCTTGTCGTCTCAAAGTTTCACTGTCAAAAAATTCAGTACATTTTGACAATCTGGACCCGACGCCTACCTAGCGACATTTAGAAATATCAAACATCTCCATTGCAATTTTAAATTTGGTTAACACGAAACAATGTTATAAAATATTACTCATTGTAATGATATTTTTTTGTCGTTGTAGTTCTTGTTATAGCTGATAATGCAAATTACAACATCGTACCATAGATTTTTTATTATGAGAGGGGGGTAAACGAGCATGTGGGTCGCCTGATGGAAAGCAATCACCTCCGCCCATGGATTTCACCAACACCAAGGGGTCGCTGATCTGTTGCCAGCCAATACTCCTTCTTTTTTTTCTTTATGGTGACATCACTCACTCGCAGGAACACAATAACTCTCAAGGGAATTGTTATTAGGCCGCGGTATTCTGTAAGGTGGACGTACGTCCCCAGACGGGCAGTTTAAAAAATACGCTATGCCCTACCTTTCTTTGTGCTAGAACCTCGTTTGTTAGTCAGCAGGTTACATACATATAATACATAGAAAACACCCCGATCAAGACAAACAGTCATGTTCATGCACACAAATATTTGTCTTGTGCGGGGATCGAACCCGCGACCCCGGAGTCAAAGTGGACATTGCTAGCCATTCGGCCACCGGGGTCGTCCAATAATAATAATAATAATAATAATCATTCTTTATTGTGGCTTAATATAATATAATAATACAAGTTAACCACGCGAATTAAGTTGCATTAATTAGCTAGTTTAAAACATAAGTTAGTCAGTGCAATGCAGTGGGTCTGAACTTGCAGTTGAATATAAAAATAACAGGCACATAAAACTATTTAATAACGTTTGATTAAGGATATATCACCATAAATCCTGCAAATATGACCTTGGTTTTTACATCGACCGCTGATAATTTTAGTACGTACATTTTAATGTTTTGATAAAACTGTACATTTTCCAACAGCACTACTCAACGAAGACCAAAAAGCAGACTTGCTGTCAAGGATGGTTTTTTAGTATAAAGGAGAAGACGTGCAAAGCAGTATGCGATATGGGCTGCAAGAATGGACAGTGTGTAGCACCCAACGACTGTCGATGTGACCCACCCTATATCCTTAAAAACTACGAATGCGTTATTCCTACTTGTAAAGATTCCTGTTTTAATGCAAAATGTGTGGACACAGACGTATGTGCTTGCAACCCTGACTTCAAACGCGTGAACAGTACACATTGCGCTCCAAACTGTCCCAAAGGATTGATCAATGATCCTCATACTTTAAACTGTACGTGTAATCCCGGCTACACATTCGACCCAGAAAACGTAACGAATTGTATTCCAATATGCGAACCAAAGTGCGCTAACGCTTCCTGTACAGCCCCAAATAAGTGTACATGTTTATTCGGTTACGAGCCTGCAGGAAATAACTACACCTGCGCACCAAAATGTGATGATTGCGAAAATGGTATCTGCAAAGCACCAAACGACTGCCAATGTAATACTGGTTACGCTAAAAATAGTATTGGAAAATGTACCCCGACTTGCAGTCAGCCATGTACGAATGGGCATTGCTACAAGCCCGACACATGCGGTTGTGACAGTGGCTACCAACTTGATAACGAAGACAAATATACATGCCGACCTATTTGCAAGACCCAATGCGTTAATGGTACTTGCTTGTTTCCGAATAAGTGCGCTTGTCTACCTGGCTATGAAGAATTAAGCGATAGTACGGTCTGTAAACCAAAATGTTTCTCTTGCGACAATGGAGAGTGTATTTCTCCCAACGATTGCAGATGCCATGAAGGTTACAATATGAGTAATGGAGTATGTCTTCCTGTATGCCAAGCTGCTTGTGTTCATGGAGATTGTACAGCACCTAATCGTTGCAGCTGCAAACAAGGGTATATTAATAATTCCACTGAGCCACATGTGTGTTACAAGCCTTGCAGAGGTCTTTGTGAGAACGGAGTCTGCGATTTGGAAGGAGATTGTTTATGTAACCGAGGCTATATATTAGAAGACGATACTTGCATATCAATCACTCCGTAAGTACATGCCACCAGAATTTATTTTTCTATCGTTTGTTGATGTATTCTTGTTCGTCCACTAGCCACATATGCAGTAGCTCAGGGGGTCAGCTAAGATAAAGTTGGTTGGGGTTGTTTTCAATTTCCATTTCAGTTACTAGTGCTAATTAATCATTTATTGGACGAGGGCTCACCACACATTGCCACCAAAAGAAATTAGTAGTAGTATGAAGCTTTTGGAATTTGACTTTCCCTCTTGTCAATAGGAGAGACATCAATGTGGAAAATAAGGCATTAAAATCATAAGCGATGGCTAGTCAAGCGAAGAACAACTGCCGCGCACCACGGATTTTAAATATCTAACACTATTGGGGACTTAAAATAGGGAGTTGTCATCAATTGGCCGTGTGGTTTCCGGCAGACTAGAATAGAATCACTCCGTCTCTTCCCGTGGATGTCGTACAAAGCGACTAAGGGAAATACATTATAAAACATCGATCACGCCTCCCCAACCCGTCTGGCCAGCGTGGGGAGTGTAGGCGTAATTCTCCTTCTGTCTAGGCCAAATCCTCCTGTCTGTAACGGACAAGAGAGGGTCGTGCTCCTGTAGTGGAGACTAAAATGACCTGATGATGATGATGATGACTCACCTAGTTAAATATATATATTTTTTAAAAGGACAAACCGAATCACTACTATGGTTTACGTCTGAATCGTTTTCAGTTCAACCTGTAGGGTCACATATTCAATTTTGAATATCAGTCAAATGTAAAAAATAACTATATTTTTACACTGCAAGGAGTGCAAAGTTTTAAAACAGAACGAGCTACGAGTGTTCTTTGTTATTTAAAATAATATTGTGTATATTAAATAATACAATAATAACAAGGAAGTGGTTTATCAACACACATATAACCATATGTATATGGTTATCAAAACATATAATAATTGTGCTGCAACTGAAATGGTTTGCTCATTGCATGTACGACTACATTGTTTTTATACTACGTCGAAAGGCAGACAATCATACGGTTCGTCTGATGTGATGCGATTACCGTAGCCATATAAACGCTAGTAATATGAAATATCGCTCCTGCGCTGCCACCCCCGCTGCCAACGCAGAAACTCAAAAGGGAATTGTTATTTGGCTGCGGTATTCTGTACCGTGACGAACAACATTAAAATACAATGCAATAAATAAATAAATTCCATCGACAGGGAATTCATCCTCACACATTGGAGCTTATGTGGTCGCGTACCGTGCGGTTCCAGAGAAGTTTTCTCCTGCGTACGGTTAAGCTGTGGAATGAACTGCCTGTCGAGGTTTTCTTAGGAGACTACAGCATGGGGTTCTTCAAAAAGAGCGTGAAGAGGTTTTTACAGGGTCGGCAACACGCGTGTGATGCCCCTGGTGTTACAGGCGTTCATAGGCTACGGTAACTGCTTTCCATCAGGCGGGCCGTAAGCTTGTTTCCCACTTTAGTGGTATAAAAAAAAATTAGTTTCAGTGTCGTCATATCCTCGTTACCTTTTGCTTATGTTTCCAATATTTAACACAATTTTTTTATCGATTTCAGTGTGGAATGTAAAACTTGCAATGGATCCTGCACTGACGAGTCTTGCTGGTGCCTCAACTCTGGATTGCCCTGCTTCATTACCAACGCGGAGTCTGCTGAGGTGGCTTCCACTGCTACGTGGGTATCATTTTACTTAGGGTCACAGCGTACGTGACGTGTTCTTGACGGAACGATACGATTTCTTGGCAGCATAAATATAATTAAATTTAATTTGGTTGTCTGTAAAGTCGGTTTATGGACGATAATTTTACGTGATAACGTCATAAAACACATAAGCCGATCGTGCCTTTCTATTGCTTTTTCCGCGCTCTCGCTTGCACGCTCGGCTCGGAACGTGACAATGAGTCATGCTTTTTCGAGCGTGCAGCCGGCGTTCATCGTTATCACGTTAAAAATACATGAGACGAGAAAATAAACGGGACGGGACGATTGAAAAAATATCTTCTTGAAAAAAAAGTTCTAAAGGCGCGCTTTGCTCTTTGTTTTGTGGCTAGTGAATAGAAAATGAGCCGTCACGTCAAACTCGGCTCGGGTATGTAACGCGTCACACTCGGCTCTGTAACGCTCATTCGGGTAAAGTAGGCAGGGAGGGAGCGAGACGGAGTGAGCAATACAGAATAAACCGGCCAAGTGCGAGTCGGACTCGCGCACGAAGGGTTCCGTACTATTATCTATAAAAACGGCAAAAAAAAAACACATTTGTAGTATGGGAGCCCTCTTAAATATTTGTTTTATTTTTATTTAATTATTTATTTTTAAAGTGAATATATAACTAAATATTATGTGAGTATTTCATGCGTCTACCTATTACCGTTATCAATTGCGAGCAAAAACGAGCAAGAAAATCACGTTTGTTGTATGGGAGCCACCTTAAATATTTATTTTATTCTGTTTTTTAGTATTTGTTGTTATAGCGGCAACAGAAATATATAATCTGAGAAAATTTCAACTGTCTAACTATCACGGTTCATGAGATACAGCCTGGTGACAGACGGACGGACGGACGGACAGCGGAGCCTTAGTAATAGGGTTCCTTTTTTCTCTTTGGGTACGGAACCCTAAAAACTATGTAAACACTTCATCTACATAGTTTGTATACATGTATCAGCAATAATTGTTAAATTCAGTACAAAAATGTAAAATTAACGAGCTGAAATGTGGTCTAAACACGTTTATTGTCTATCACTGATATCGATGAACCTATTGTCATTACGTTTTCTACATTTCGACAAAATTTCATTAAAATCGAAGCACTATTCCAAAAGTTATATAAAAAAAAATATATGCCCCATTTCGATTTGAAGACCTCGTTTGCTTATTTTTATTCTACATCAGGTCGGGTGGCAAACAAGCATATAGCCCGCGCAGTCAGAAGCTGTTGTCGCAGCTGTATAAACGCTCGCAACATGAATATCTCTCGCGCGATGCCACTCCGCTACCGACGCAGCAACTTCTTCCTCGTCCTTCAACAACTCAACAAGGAACTCCTTCCTCGCTTCACTTGTTCAATAAAAAAACTCAATCTTTCAGGCTTGCCGGTTTGGAGCTGTCGTGGGTGTTATTAGGAACCATTATAATCGTACTGGTAGTACTCTCCATAGTGGTGATACAGCGCATGTGGAACAGGACCAAGAAGACCCTTGACCACAAGGTTCCTCGGGATTGTAAGTTCTTTAAACCAACTACTGTTGGTATTTTTTTAGACAAAAATCGGGGCTGTGTCGGTGCACAAAGTCAAAGTCAAAGAGTTTAAGTGCCAGAATACAAGTTAAAAGTTCTTAACAACTTCCCTGTCCAATGAGTCATATATGACTCACAAGTACGTATTAGAATAAGTTCATGAGTCACAGGTGACTCATTTCTGAATACAATTTTAGGCACATTTTCTGGTATGAACGTGACGTGGTATTTTATTTAATCATACGTGGACGTATAGCAAAAACATGTTTACGGTAACAAAAGAAAAAATCGCGATTTTTTTATAATTGTCATTTAAAGTGATCAAATGACAACCATAAAAAATTTTGGTGCCGTAACCAATGGTTTTATACTAGGTAGGCATGGGCTTAACTAAAATATATTTCATATTTTTTTCCTACGTACAGTTTTTGTTCTACCCTCAGATGAGTTTTGCCTGTGTTTGTTCACATATGACTCATCATGAACGTGGTATAGAAAATTTATCACCCTACGTTCATGAGTCACATGTGAACAAAACAAAAACAACCTAAATAAGATTAAATTATTAAAAATAATTTACGAAAATTATATTATACGGTATTTAGTAATATTATTTAGCTTAACATAATAAAAAAAACGGTGGACGTGGGGCATTATCAAAATGAGTTGTATGGGGACAGGGAAGTTGTTAAACTATAAAATACAGTTCGTGTATTCAGTCTGCGCGCAGACGTGCAAAATTTTAATTTATGAAAAAATAACATATACTTTTATGAATATCATTAATTAATTATCACCATTATTAAAATTATTAAATTACCATTATTAAAAACGAAATTATTATTATTATACACATTTATTACACACCGCCGTTGGTTATCGTGAGACGTCTATATTAGCGATCACCGCGCTATCACGTGTGAGTCGTGAGTTATACTGAGTGCTGAGTGCGAGTTTTTTATTCACGTTCGATAATGTCAACGTAAACAAACCGACCAAATAGAGAAGTACTCTCCTGTTGTGAATTTACCAGACGCGTGTTACAAATCCAATTTAGCCGGGTTGCTCACTTCGAAATGTGAGCGGGTAAGCTATATAATTTTGATATGTAACACGCGTCATATAAATTCACAACATGAGAGTACTTATCTATTTGGTCGGTTTGTTTACGTTGACATTATCGAACGTGAATAAAAAACTCGCACTCAGCACTCTGATTACACCAAGAACTTCGGGTGTCGAACCATTACTAAAGCTTATGGTGTTACACGACATACGGCTACAATGGCTGCTTTGGTCGGCTCTGCTCCCGATGTCGCGGTTGTCTCTGCGCCTCCTCAGTATCAGGAAGATATATTTCGCTGCCCCGGCAAGACCTGTCGCGGTATACATAAATGCGCGCAAAAAGTATTTATGCACATAAAAATATAATTTATGGATGAGCTCGGTGGTCGAATGGCCACTTTGACTCCGAGGTTACGGGTTCGATCCCCGCACAAGGCAAATATTTGTGTGCATGAACAATTGAACATGTCTGTTTGTCTTGGTCTGTGTATTTTCTGTATATTATATGTATGAATATACAAAAAAAATGTATTTAAGTATAATATCAGTTATCTAGTACCCATAGTACAAGCTTTGCTTAGTTTGGGACTAGATGACCGTGTGTAATTTGTCCAGGAATATATATTATAATTAATAATAATAAAGCCTGGACAATTTATGTTTTTATTTTGTTTGCAGATAAAAACGACAGTGTCTTATATACAGTTCCAGGCACTCTGAAACGAATAGACACGGAAAATAGGGAGAGATACTCCCACGACTTCAACGATCAGGACGCAGACAGAAGATCTGAATACGAAAACGTTACTGAAGACCAAGAAGAAGTCGAACGATTGTTTATAGGTCATGAAAAGCTTTAGATTTAAAATGATTTTCACTTATTGGACAACCATTATACGTACATCTTAAAAAATCAGTCGTCAGTTATCTCGTGAATGTTGGAACTGTTTACCACCTCCACTCGAGTTGAACGGATTTTTTAACCGACTTGAAAAGAGGAGTTTTTTAATTATGTATATATGTTAACGATTTTTTCAAAAACTACTGGTTCGATTTGGATGTGATTTTCGCTATTCGTCTGCATATAGGGGAACGTTTTTATATAAAACATTCTTTTAGACTGTAAGAGATCGGAGCTGTAGACTAAAATTTAGGATAGGTAAGATGTGATATTGGTATTGAAGTCGGTTAGTTCTTTTTAAGTTGTTTAATAAACAATATTTTTCAATAGTATGCAAAATGGGATTACAATAAAAAATCATTGATTTTACGCGCATTTTTATTGGTCTATAGCAGGGCATCTCAAACTGTTAGCCCAATGAAACATTTTCAAAACAAACATACCTTTAAAAATATCTGGTGACAGAAGAAACTAATTAAACTATATAAACTGGGGTATTGTATTAAAAATGAATATTTAAAAAAAATTCGTATTACTCACAAATTATCTGTTAGAATACAAAATATTTAAATTAAACGTAACGTTATTTGGAAAGTACAAATATTTTTTTTTATAAGAAATATGAGAGTCAGCGCTGAAAGCTTAAAAACAAAATAGGGTCCCACTGGCACTATAAAAGTTTGTCAGGTGCATTCCTATTATAATAATTATTATTTTATAATAACGACGAGGTATTTTTAACGTAATACACCGTTATACGGGGCCATATACTAGGTCTGAAGACCTTCAAAAAGCGCAAGGTCCTGCTTGAAAATAATTTAAGATTACGCTGTAGCAATTAAGGCACTATTTCTTTACTTGTATGATTTGGAAAGTATTAAATATTACAGATATTAAACTTTAGCTGTCAATCGAATTATTCGATTCATTTCAGCTGTGAAAGTGACATAGGTTATATTATTACAATATGGTGACAGTGAAAAAAAAATATAAATACAATAAAAATATAATAGAACTATTAGTCGTGATTTTTTTGTTTCGTTTAATAATTTTCTTATCTTTTTATGTTGACGCGGATTCAAGTGAGGCATGTTTTATTTGTAGGCCAAAAAGAGATTAGGCGAGGTTTTTGTTTGCTCAAATTGTAATACTAAGAGATTAAGTTAAATATGTATATATATTTAATTATTGATATACCTTCATTAAAAATATGAACAGAGACAACTTGATATTATTTTCTTTACTTTATGAAATCATCATTATAAAATATATAACAAATAAAGTGAAGAATATTATTTGTTCTACCCTTTTCTCATCATATATGAAGAGAAAAGGTAGTAGAAAACCGGAGATCGTTATAACGATACTGAAAAATAACGTTAATAATATTGATATCGTTATTTTTAACGACACTTCTAACTGTTGCTACTTTAAAATACCGGTATCACAGTCTTTGCCCAAAAGTAACTCGTATTATTCAAAATTCATTTATTGAATGTTACACATCCGTGATCGGGCATAAAAATTCACAAATATAACAATGTTTTAATAAGTTTAAATAAATAAGCTATTTATTACCCTTTAATCTGAAACGAAATGCTTTGGACTTTTACTTTCTTTCGAGTAATTGCTATTTTTGACGTGACAACGTCTTATAAATTGGTTAGCCGGGTGACACTTCAAGAAACTGGGTCACGTTATGCGCTTACAATGAGAGCGAGTGAAAGGCGCGTGCCTTTCACTCGCTCTCATTGTAAGCGTGTCGTGGACGCGTGTCCCTTCTAAGAGCGAGAGAGACAGACATAAAAAGTGAAAGGCATGCGTCCCTTCCACTCGAAAACATTTTACCACTCAAAGTCGTTGTCACGTAAAACTTTCGCCCGTATACCGACTTTACAGGCAACCAATTTTTTTTTAATATACGACGCACGTTAACATTGTACAATACTAGTTGTAAGTAAAATATATATTTTAAGTTTTACAAAATTATGGTTTTGATATTATTTGGAGTGATATTTAAAACAGCTTTACCTTATTTTAGGGAAGTTCGTTAAGAAATTATTTTTAAATACCCAACAAATTAATGAGGAATGCAAATAAAAAGTTACTACAAAAATGTGTTTGTTTCCACAAGGGCATTCCGTTACAAATGCTCTGAAAAAAGAAACCTTATTACTAAGGCCCGCTGTCCGTCCGTCCGTCCGTCTGTCACCATGCTGTATCTCATGAACCGTGATAGTTAGACAGTTGAAATTTTCACAGATGATGTATTTCTGTTGCTGCTATAACACCAAATACTAAAAAAAGAGAATAAAATAAATATTTAAGGGGAGCCCCCTTACAACAAACGTGTTTTTTTTCTCGTATTTGCTCGCAATTGATAACGGCAATATGTAGACGCTTGAAATACTCACATAATATTTAGTTATATCTACACTATAAAAATAAATCTATATATATAAAAGAAAGTCGTGTTTGTTACAACACTTATAACTCGAGAACGGCTGGACCGATTGCCATGGTTTTTGATTTGTTGGATTTGTTTCCGTCCCGAATAGCAGAATAACTCTTAAAAACATTGGAAAATTCTCGAAAAAATAAAATAAAAGAAAAAACATTTTCCCATACAAATGAAAGTGTCAGTTGAAAAAGGGATTACGATATTTATTGGTTGTCAAATATCAAAACGTCAAATCGATTGGTGTCACTTTTATGTCGCGAAAGTTGTCTGTGATTTGTTATGAAAATTTAAAAATGTCAAATCGATAGAGGTGAAAACGCTTTTCCCATGGGGTTCGAGCGCAAGAATCAAATCAGAGTAAACATCAAAAGAAATGACAATTACAAATCATCAAAATGATAAAACCTATTTCAAAACTAAAAAAATAAAACAAAACGTTTTTTTTTTTAAATTAACAATAAGGAAATCTTTATTTTTATGAAATCTTCAGTTTTTATGGATACGGGTCTTCCCTCAACCGAAGGGGTTTAGAGCGTACTCCAACACGCTGCTCAACTGTGGGTTGGCGGAGGCCAGTGTTTTCGAACCGCCTAAAGGCCACTGACTTAACTTAACGACTGTCATTAAATGATAACAACCGGGACCGACAGCTTAACGTGCCTTCCGAAGCACGGAGGAGCTCAAGATGAGCTAATGATAACAACCGGGACCGAAGGCTTAACGTGCCTTCCGAAGCACGGAGGAGCTCAAGATGAGCTAATGATAACAACCGGGACCGACGGCTTAACGTGCCTTCCGAAGCACGGAGGAGCTCAAGATGAGCTAATGATAACAACCGGGACCGACGGCTTAACGTGCCTTCCGAAGCACGGAGGAGCTCAAGATGAGCTAATGATAACAACCGGGACCGATGGCTTAACGTGCCTTCCGAAGCACGGAGGAGCTCAAGATGAGCTAATGATAACAACCGGGACCGACAGCTTAACGTGCCTTCCGAAGCACGGAGGAGCTCAAGATGAGCTAATGATAACAACCGGGACCGACGGCTTAACGTGCCTTCCGAAGCACGGAGGAGCTCAAGATGAGCTAATGATAACAACCGGGACCGACGGCTTAACGTGCCTTCCGAAGCACGGAGGAGCTCAAGATGAGCTAATGATAACAACCGGGACCGACGGCTTAACGTGCCTTCCGAAGCACGGAGGAGCTCAAGATGAGCTAATGATAACAACCGGGACCGATGGCTTAACGTGCCTTCCGAAGCACGGAGGAGCTCAAGATGAGCTAATGATAACAACCGGGACCGACGGCTTAACGTGCCTTCCGAAGCACGGAGGAGCTCAAGATGAGCTAATGATAACGACCGGGACCGACGGCTTAACGTGTCTTTCGAATCACGGAGGAGCTCGAGGTAATATAAACCCATCCGTGTACAGGCTACGGTCGACGTTGCTTAACTTGCGTGTTAAATTAGACTGACACGCGCAATGACGCCATCGAGCTTCTCTATTATTTTCTACTATTCATTGTTTTAATTCCATAAAATCATAAATTTAGTCCAGCTAATATGTACCACGACATTCATTGATTGTTAGGCGGTACGAAGTTCGCCGGGACAGCTAGTAACTAAATAAAAATGAAACAAATATGTATAAGAGGCTCCCATACAACAACGTGATTTTTTTTTCCATTTCTATACATTATGGTACGGAACCCTTCGTGCGCGAGTCTGACTCGCACTTGGCCGGTTTTTTTATCCGCCGTCAAGATTCGCTTAACAGTAGCTGCCAACATGTTAGTTTTGCTACCTCATTTAATTATTTTTAATACGCTTTTATTAGGTCGACTTGTATGTAACTATGTAATGGAATCTAAGGTAAGTAATTTAACCATCTTCCAAGGATCGTAGCGTAATGAAAACTGGCAGCTGTATGTAGTTCTGATGACAATATAATAATATGGTACTGTCAAACTGATCTGATGATGGAGCCGGAAGATATGAACTGGAACTTCATGATGGAACATCGTATCATAGCTGTTTTTGGATGTCTTAGAAAAGTCTTGTAATGAACTTTGACGACGATTAGGTTTCAAGGTCTGATGATGAAGCCGGAAGATAGGCACTGGCATTCCACGATGGAATATCGTATCATAGTCGTGTTTGCACTTGTGAGAAAGGCCACGTAATGGACTTTGTACACGATCAGATTTCATGAATGATGAAGCTGGAAGATAGGCACTGGCATTCCATGATGCAATATCGTATCATAGTCGAGTTTGCACTTGTGAGAAAGGCCACGTAATGGACTTTGAACACGATCAAGTTTCAAGGTTATAACAAACCTAATGATGAAGCCGGAAGATAGGCACTGGCATTCCATGATGGAATATTGTATCATAGTCGTGTTTGTGCTTGTGAGAAAGGCCACGTAATGGTCATTGAGCACGATCAGGTTTCAAGGTTATAACAAACCTATTATGTATTGACTTGTAAATTTTGAGTGTAAATTTAGGGGTGTAAGAGGTTCATCAACATCTTTCAACCAAAGCCAACTTCACCTGCACCCGGTGCACGCTGCTGACTAACAAGCGAAGCTCTGGCGAAAAGAGAGGTAGGGAGCGTAATTGTAAGCTACCGGACTGGGGAATGTATCTCCACCTCCCAGAATACCGCAGCCAAATAACAATTCCTTTGAGGGTTGGGCATCTACCGTGCACAAGATGCAAGGCTGTACGGTAGACCACGCAGTGGTGTACGTAGAGTCCCGTACTTTTGCGGCTGGACAGGCGTATGTGGCCTTAAATAGAGTAAAATTACTTAGTGGTCTACAGTCTAGCTCTTCAAGCTAGATTGTTCTAAGCTGGCAGGTAAAACACCATGCAATACAGACGCACTGACGGAGATGGAGAGGATGCGGCCTCATTCGCCTACTTGAAAAACGCATTTGGTCATTGACGTTTATTAAAATTTGCTAGTGATGTCATAGTATGACACAGTAATGCCGTAATATTGGATTTTAATACTGTGCGTCATTGGATGCGTACAAGAGACTACGGACAAATGAAATACAGGTTTTACCATAAACAACGTCGCTGCGTCGGTGTGATGAATGCATTATTGATGCACGAATTTTCGTTAGAATTTACGTACCATTTTACTTACGGAAGTGGGGAAGTACTTTCGTGACTGGTCCGTAAAACACCAAGTTTCTTCATCATTTAATGGGTTTGTGATTTCCACTATTTCTACCCGACTGACGAATAAGGGAGGATTATGTTTGCATGTTGTTCGAGCGTATGTGACGAAAACCCATCTCTTAGTAAATAAATTACAACACTGTTTAGAACAAAACAAAATTAACATATATTAAAAAAAATGGAAAAATAGGACCAGCATTCCGTCGTACTGATGTGTGTCACCGTTGCATATAAACGCTCGCAACATGAAAAATCAGTGCTACCACCGCAGCAACTCTTTCCTTTCTGCTGAAATCAGTCACTAGCATGAACACAACAACCCTCAAGGGAATTGTTATTTGACTGCGATATTCTGCAAATTATGAAGAAATTATGAAAAGAATTTTAAATTTTAAATTTAATAATTATGAAAATCTCATTATTTTAGTAGAAAATAGGGGTAATTTAAACAAAAAGGATTTCATAGATTTTTGTGATTATTTATTATCTCTAGACTTGAGTAGTATAATTTTGTTTACATTCCCCTACTCTAAGAGCTTGTCAGATGCAGAAAATAATCTTAGATATAAGTTGAACAGTGTACTACACACTATAAGTACATATAATGATTGTATTCATTTGATTGATACTAACAGTTTTGTTAGCAGAAATTTATATTATTTGACTAAAGGTAGATATTACCTTTCTGCTAGTTTTAAGTGACAGATAGCACTTTCGCTATCCTATTTTTTTGACATTTCAGCCAAAAACTTGGCTACAAAATCCGCTTCTATTGAGCGGACTGTTGACATGGAATTTTCTAATAATGACATTTCTAATCATTTAAATTAACTCATAAGACAACAGAGGTAACAACCTCTAGCACTAATTTATTAAATTCACAATTAATTGATTTAGCAATACAATCAAACAGTAACTATAACATGTCACTATGCCCACAAAAATGTAATAATTACAACACAAATAATAATATTAACCTGGTACATCAAAATATATATTGTATGACTGAGGGCAAGCAACTAGAACTGGAATTATTCATGAACTCTGATAATATTAGTATTATGTGTATTACTGAGCATTGGTTAAAGAGGCATCAGCTCATGTTCAATTTCAGCAACCACCAGGTCGGTAGTTCATTCTGCAGGGTCAATACAGTACATGGCGGGTCGCTAATTTTGCTAAATAAAAAACTTAAATTTAAAGAACGGAAAGATATTGTGTCTCTCTCTGTAGAATGTTCCATAGAACTATCCTGTGTACAATTAGAGCAGTTCATTGTTATATGTGTATATAAACCTCCTTCCGCGGATCTTAATTTATTTTTAGAAATCATGGATGAGGCCCTATGCAAAGTTAGTAACTCAGGTAAAACCATTTTGGTCTGTGGAGATTTTAATATTAATATACTTACTAATACAACTGCATCAAGTAAAATTTTAAGTCTTTTTAAATCCCATAATTTAGTTAACTTATTTATGGAGCCTACTAGAATAAGTGCCACCACGGCTACCTGCTTAGATAATATATATATACAGATATTAGTCCAACCCAAAAAAGTATTATTAATAAATTGGATTCTGATCATTCTGGGCAAATGATAAGTATTAAAATAAATAATAAAAATGTTGTCAAGACAAAAATTACTTTTGTGCCAGTAACAGTGAGTCGCTTAGAACGTATGAGAGTAAACCTAACTAGTAACTTACCGTTTTTAGATAATGACTTGGAACCTAACTTGATGTATAATTCATTTTTTAATGCATTTCTTCACGAATTTAAATCAATATTTACTTCCAAGGAAATTACTTTTACCAATAGCCTTGTCTTTGGTGACTGGGCAACCGTAGGTATTTATAAGAGTAGGCAAACTTTGTACAGTGAAGAATTTAAAGAACATGTAAAATCATATTCGAAAATTTTCAAACGCGTTTGTCAAGTAGCAAAATCTATATTTATTAAATCAAAAATTAGACATAGTAGTAATAAAATTAAAGCCACTTGGACGGTTATCAATGAAGAGACTGGGAAGGGTAGGACAAAGGATTCAGAGTTTAAATTAAGTATCGATGGTCATGTTACCAAGTCAGATTTAGAAGTTGCCAATGCTTTTGAAAGATTTTTTTCTGCTTTCCCTGTCACTTTAACTAGTGCCTTGGGCTCTTCCACCTCCGTTGCAGAGTCATTAATTAAAGATAATGTGCCTGAATTTTATAACGATTTTCATTTCCTTCATGTTAATGGGTCTGATTTAAAAGTTGCATTTAAATCACTTAATATTAAGAAAACGGCTGATCTATGGGGCATTTCCGTACATATTATAAAATCTTTATTTGACATTGTTGCTCCCGCCTTAATTGTGATATTTATTATATGTATTGATTGTGGTGTGTTTCCTGACTCGATGAAATTAAGCAAAATTATTCCTTTGTTTAAATCAGGTAGTACATTAGACCCCACAAACTTCAGACCAATATCAATACTACCTACATTTAGTAAGATTTTTGGAAAACTAATTCTCGCTCAGTTACTTAATTACTTTAATGAAAATAATCTGCTGCACACTAAACAATTCGGTTTCACTCATGGACGGTCAACATGTGATGCTGGGGTAAAATTACTAGAATGTATAAATGAGGCTTGGGAGGAGTCACGGGACGCCTATGGCGTGTTTTGTGACTTATCTAAGGCTTTTGATTGTGTGCAGCATGAAACTCTAGTCAGAAAACTACACTACTCTTATACCACTATGCCTCTTATACCATTATAAGAGGCATCGCTCTTGATCTTCTTACTTCTTATCTGAGTGATAGGGTTCAGAAAGTAGATGTTAATGGAAAGCGATCACATGGATCAACTGTAGCGTTGCGGGTGCCACAAGGCTCTATTTTGGGCCCTTTCCTGTTTCTCGTGTACTTTAATGATCTATCTCATCTTGTAAAGAATAATCACGAAATAGTATTGTTTGCAGATGACACTTCTTTAATTTTTAAGGTAAATAGACAACAATCAGAAATTGACGATGTAAACAATGCTCTTTCAAAAATAGTAAACTGGTTTAGTGCTAATAACCTACTTTTAAATGGTAGTAAAACCAAATATGTTAGATTTTTTACAAAAAATGTGAAACAAGTAAAAACCAGTGTGGTGATGGACAATGAGAGATTGGAATAGGTCAATAAGGTTGTCTTCCTTGGGATAACATTAGACTCTAAATTACAATGGGGCCCACATATAGAAACGTTATCAGGTAGACTCAGCTCAGCAGCTTACGCCGTAAGGAAAATACGTCAACTGACTGATGTTGACACTGCGCGTTTAGTTTATTTTAGCTATTTTCACAGCATTATGTCATATGGTTTATTGCTTTGGGGTAGTGCTGCGGATGTAGACTCAATTTTTGTGCTCCAGAAGCGAGCTATCCGTGCTATTTATATGATGAGTCCCGGGAGACACTGAGAAATAAATTTAAAGAGATAAATATTATGACATTACATTCTCAATATATTTATGAAAATCTTATTTACGTTCATAAAAATCAAACTAAATTTAGGAAAAACAGTGATCTCCATCAATTAAATTTAAGAAATAAAAACAAACTCGCTGTGCATATTACTAGGCTCCATAAAATCTCTAACTCGTTCCCAGGTCAATGTATACGCTTCTACAATAAACTTCCAAATGACGCGTTTAAATTATCCATGGGTAAATTTAAAAGATTTATCAAAACTAGACTATGTCAATAGGCTTACTATTGTATCTCAGATTACATAAATGATAAAAGTATTTGGAAATGAATTGCTCTTGTTATGTTATGTTAATGATTGTATTTGTGTTTAATGTAACGATATTGGCAATTAAAAGAGTCGGCCTTGAGTTTCTTGCCAGTTCTTCTCAAGAAGCCCCGTCGCCGGAACTGGCACTTAAATTCACTTTCACAGATAGTGTGATGAAAGTGCATCTAAGCTCTGCGGATTTAAGTAGATAGTAATGATTTAGATACATGTCTTATATTTAATTTGTATGACATTTCTAATTGCTTTATAAAGTCCAAGGAATAAAGATATTTTGACTTTGACTTTGACTTTTGACTTTATTCTGTAAGGTGGAGGTACTTCCCCCGTCGGGCAACTTTTAAAATAATACGCTGTATCCTACCTCTCATTTGCCAGAGCCTTCTGTGGGCCCTCGCGGGCACTTAGACACGTCTTTTACAATTAGGTATATTTTTTTATCTACCAGCATTTCGGAATGACCATTGACGAGAAGAAATGCCGAAAGAAACTCTGTCAATATAGGTCTTTTTTTTTAAATAGCCATACAATATTATCATAATACAATAAAAAGAAAAATGGTATTCGACCAAAATAAGAGAAAAAAAAAAATAAAGTAAAATAAAATAGTAAAAAAAATAAAAATATAAAAAATCATAGTATAGAGTGTATAGAGAGTCTAAATATGTATATCCACAATACTACTTGTAAAGATAAGACGCCTGTGCTTCACATCCTGTGCCGAGAATTTGCCATACATTTTTATCATTAAGGTCATCGTCGGTCCTGTAGTAAGCCTTTTTACATAAGGTGGTCTTAATAAGCTGTTTGAATTTAGTGTCGGGTAAAATCAGGACCGACTCCGGCAACTTATTGTAGTAGCGGATGCAATTTAC
The DNA here is from genome assembly GCA_937001555.2 of Hypsopygia costalis. NCBI lineage: Eukaryota > Metazoa > Arthropoda > Insecta > Lepidoptera > Pyralidae > Hypsopygia > Hypsopygia costalis. The sequence continues at coordinate 2,382,501 of OW443331.2, forward strand.
GACAAACGAATTATTGACCTTCCCCAGTCTATGTTTTGGAATAACCAATTTGTTTTTGTTCCGCAAGTTGACATTAGTTATATCACATACTTTTGTAAAATTCGAAATATTTTTACGGACGTACATAATATTTACATAAATATATTGAGAAGCGACAGTGAGGATGTTTATCTCCTTCTTCCTCGTTGTGGAACTTATTAAGATGTGCGAGCAGCTGATTTGACATGATCTTTTCAAACACTTTACTCAATACTGGCAGAATAGAGATTGGTCTGTAATTCCCAGGCTCAAGATTATCTCCTGATTTAAATAAAGGTATAAGTTTGCCAAGTTTCATTAAATCTGGGAAAATACCACTCTCTATACTTTCATTAAAAACTATAGCCAGGTGAACAGCAACAGTATCCAAAATAGGAAGAACAATTTGAGTGGACATTCCCCAGAGATCCTCAGATTTCTTAATATTTAAATGTTTGAATGTTCGAATAATGTCATCTGGGGTAATGTGACAAAATTTAAATGCTCACAGGGCTGTACATTATCCTCAAGTAATCTTATGGATTCTGAGGCTGATGAATTGAAAGAGGCAGTCGTATCAATGGGAACATTGGTAAAAAAGTTTCCAAATGCATTAGCAACATCTTGATTTGAAGTTAATATATTATTATTACATTTCAAAGAGTAGTCGCTAGATCTCGATATAAAGAAGATAGCAATGAAAAATAATTACATGCGTCACGGGGCAGACAGAGAAAGAAAGTATTAAATATGAGTAGACCCGTATTTTATATTTTCTAAGAAAACCTCGAATATTTATTTTGTTTATAATTTTAATTTGATGAGCCCGGTAGACGAATGGTTAGCAATGTTCACTTTGACTCCGGGGTCGTGGGTTCGATCCCCGCAGAAGACAAATATTTGTGTGTATGAACATGTCTAGTTGTCTTGATCTGGGAGTTTTCTCTGTATTATGTGTATTACAAAAACCAAATGTATTTAAGTATAATATCAGTCATCTAGTATCCCATAATACAAGTTTTGCTTAGTTTGGGACTAGATGGCGATGTGTAATATGTCCAGTAAGCGACTCTATTTCAAACGGAATAAAGTCGCTTATTCATTGGTATGAATAAGCAATCTATTCAATTATTGAATCGCAATAAGAGATGGTGGTGTAAGGGGGCAGGAATATTTATTTATTTATTTTAATTTTGCCAATTTTCGTCTAATTTACTGTGCCTTTCGGACAGTAGATAATAAAGAAAATTTATTAATCTATTAAATGAAATAATAAAAAAACTACAAAATAAAAAAATTCTGATAGTTATAGGTGCAGAAAGCAATTTCCCAATGGAGTTGTAGACTACGGGGGCTTACTGCTCACTATATCCAGTAACCCAATAACATAATCTCGTCTGCGACAGGTGTTCAACAGGGCGATCCTCTTGGCCCGGCTCTATTTAGTCTCGCTATCAATCCCATAATTAAATCACTAAATTCTAAATTGAAAGTATCTCGATGACGGTGTTTTGGGAGGTGAAGTGAATACAGTTTTTAATGATTTTATAGAAATTATAAAGCAGAATGTGAAATATACACCCCGGATAAAACTAAAAGAGAGACTATCTCTAAAAATTTCATTCAATAGCTCCATCCATAAAAATCATAGATGAATAATATATTCACTTCATCTCCTTGGAGCCCCGCTTCTGGATGAAAGTATCGGCTCTTTATTAGATAATAAATTAAATCATTTTTCCGATTGTATTTCCAGATTGGTAATTCTAAATTCTCCTATAGCATACACAATTTTAAAATTTTGTTTTTTTGTCCCAAAATTCATAATATTATACTTACTGCGCGCAAGCCCAATCTGGAAACATTTAGACCTAATAGAAAAAATGGATACCTGACTTAGAGATTCACTAGAAAAAAATCTAAATTTACGTCTCGGCGACATTTCCTTTGACCCAAGTATCTTTGCCTATTACATCTGGTGGAATCAGAAAAAATTCGAGTGTAGCTCTCCCAGCTTTCATTTATTTCCTCACTTACAAGGCTCATGACTTATCAAAGAACATTTTAAAAGATAACGACATAATAATCGACCAGCAAGTGGAGGCAAGAAACGCATGGTCATCTCTTTGCCCCAATGAGGACATTCCAGTGGAAAAAATACAACAAAAACTCTGGGATGCTCCATTGGTGCAAAGATCTACAGATTTTTTGGCTCAAAATTGTTCTAATCCCATAGACCGTGCTCGTCTTCTAGCTGTCTCGTCCAAAGAATCTGGTTACTGGCTCCATTCCATCCCATCCATTAACCTTGGCACACTGCTTGACAGCGAGACTTTTAGAACTGCAATTGGGCTCCGTTTAGGTACATCAGTGTGCATACCCCATCGTTGCCCATGCGGCAGTGACGTGATTACACTGCCTCCGAAGTGCCGGAAGGTTGTCCCGCCACAGCTCTCTTAACGACGTCATCAGAAGGGCTCTTGCCACCATTAAGGTTCCTAGTACCCTAGAACCTAGGGGTATAAACCGTAATGATGGTAAGAGGCCGTTTGGTGCGACACTAGTTCCCTGGGAACGTGGGAGGGCGCTGGTGAGGGATGCAACCTGTGTTGACACACTTGCGCCCTCTCACCTTAGTGCATTCGCTTTAAGAGCTGGGGCGGCAGTTGAAACGGCGGAACAAAACAAAAGGCGTAAATATGAATGCCTCTCAGGATAGTGTACTATCCTGAGAGGCATTCGTATTGTTTATGCCGTTTGGAGTCGAGACATTTGGTTCATGGGGCTCATCTGCGAAGAAATTTCTTTCAGTAATTTCATCAAAACTGGTTGCCGTCTCTGGAGACAGGAGGGCTGGCTCTTTCTTCGCTCAAAAAGTGAGCAGTGCAATTCAGCGAGGAAACGCAGCCAGTGTTCTTGCCTCCCTGCCACATCAGACCGATATTTTCGAGGAATAGATTAGTATTTTGTTTTTATTTTTATTAGTTTTATTTTTAAGTAGTTTTAAGATTAGTTTTTTTTTATTTACTATAAGTCGCTTAGTTGTACATTGTATTAATTTAAAAAAAAAATATGTAATTAACATACTATTATCTAATACAATATGTACTAACTATAATAAGTATAACATTTATTACATATAAGAATTATAATAGACATAAAACGGGGGTTTGAGCTTTTGCAGTGAGCTCAAAACGCTGCAATTTGATGAAAAAAAATAAAGCAAAATTATCTAAAGTCACATGTGCATGACCTTGAATTTATGATGAAAAACAGTCTACATGTGACTGATTATATTTATATAGAGTTTATCCTTAACGCATTGTTAAAATATTTAATTAATAAGTACCTAGTCATTAAGTTATTTAGAACTCATGATTATGCTTTCAGTGACTGCATTGAAACTGACAATGTCATTTCTATAAATAATAACTAGGCAAATATATTTGTGGGCAAATTACATATACATTACATTGTACAATATATGTATGACATATCCATATCATCAAATAAAAAAAGGTTGCCTTAAAGTTCATATTATGCCTCATGTTCAAGAATATCATTTTAAACCCAATAACTCCGTACCCAAAGGGTAAACGGACCCGATTACTGAGACTCCGCTGTCCGCCGTCCGTCCGTCTGTCACCAGGCTGTATCTCATGAACCGTGATAGCTAGACAGTTGAAATTTTCACAGATGATTTATTTCTGTTGCCGCGATAACACTAAAAACAACACAAATACTAAAAAACAGAATAAAGTAAATATTTAAGGGGGCTCCTATACAACAAACGTGATTTTTATGCTCGTTTGTGCTCGATATTGATAACGGCAAGACTGATCGATTGAATGACTGACAAACAAGCTCTGGGGAAAAGAAAAGTAGGGAGCGTAATTGTAAGCTACCCGACTGGGGAATGTACCTCCACCTCATAGAATACCGCAGCAAAATAAGAATTCCCTTGAGGGTTTTTATGTTCCTGCGAGTGAGTGACGTCACCAGAAGGGAAGGAGATGCTGCGATGGCGGCGGGGGTGGCGGCGCGCGAGCGATAATATGGCTACGCTAATCGCTTCACAACAGGCGGGCCGTATTCTTGTCTGTCACCCTAGAAGTATTAAAAAAAACAATCCTTAGAGCTTCCTTGAATGGAGATACAAGGCGCAAGCTGGTAGTATTTGGCTGCTCTCGCCCAGTGATGACAACAGTATTTTATGTGAGGTCGCACTTGCTCTTTGTGTGCAGAAGTTTTTGCCGCGAACATCCAGTTTTTCGATGCCAACTTGATCTTCTTTATCAGGAGAGTACGAAATCGAACATTATAAGAGATCTCGATGTCCGGAATCCAAATGCTCTTTGCTATAGTAAGTGGTATGATGCTGAAATTGTGGAGCTACAGTGAATGGGGCTTTTTTGGTGGTGACCACACAATCAGGGGCCCTACCGCCGAAGCTGAAGCCGATTCCAATCGGATTTTTTGATTGCGAAAATAAAACTTCACCTTAAATTTATGGTACATGTGTTTAGCTGATCTGATAGGACCACTGGAGCTCTACAGACTTAGCTAAAGATATTTGTCAACAACTTAAACGTAGGATCTACTTTTCGAATTAAATTATTCGATGGTAATCGGCTTCAGCTCAGCTCAAGCTGAAGCCGATTAGGAATTATTAGCTTAAGCTGAAGCGGTAGGACCACTGTGTCCTGGTGGGATTAAATTGTATCAAATTCAGTCGTAAATAAAAAGAAGTACATTGTGTACGCTCATGTATATTAAACTCGAAGACAACTCCCACTGACCTTTTTAGGGTCTCGTACCTCGAATGAAACAACGGGTAACTTACAGTAGGCTTTGTAAGTCGTGACCGTGAGTGTACTTTAGGGAGCAAAAAAAAAATGTACTGTATCACGTGACATATCAAATGAAAAGGTTTGCTGTGACGGTCTCCTCTCAATATATGCATTTTCAGCGAAATTTATTGAGCTTATAAAATCGTCCGGTCGTTCTGTCTGTCCGTCCGTTGCCATGAAACTCAAAATTTCGAAATTCGACTTCGGAGTCGTGTAGAGCATCAAAAAGTAGTTATGTAAAGTGACCTTGGTTTTCCAATATCAACTCGAGAAAGTGGCCAAAATGGTTTTTCGATACTTCTACGCGAAATGGGCTAAAATGGCCTCCGAAAATGAAAATGCCGCGTTAAATTTCGCTATGGTGGCGCATGCTGCGCGTCCGATGTTTTTAATATATTTTTAAAGTTATCAATCATTCTTTATTCAAGTTATCGATCATGACGAGGCCGATGATCGAATGGTAAGCAATGTCCACTTTGACTTCGGGGTCGCGGGTTCGATCCCCAAGACAAATATTTGTGTACACGAACATATCTATTTGTCTTGGTCAAGGTGTTTTCTATGTATTATAAGTATGTATTTACAAAAAAAAAGTATTTAAGTACATTTATCAGTTGTCTAGTACCCAGAGTACAAGCTTCGCGCTTAATGTGGACTAGATGGCGCCGTGTAAGTTGTCCAGAAATATTTATTAAAAATAATATTCTTATAAGCATGTTCGTATAACTACTGTTATAACCTATCCACAATAATATATTTTTTTTATCTACGTCGGGTGGCAGGCAAGCATACGGCCCACCTGATGTGAAGCGGTTACCGTAACCGTATTAACGCTCGCAACATAATATATCACTTGCGGGCCGCCACCCCCGCTGCCAGCGCAGCATCTCCTTCTTTCTTTTCTGGTGACCTCACTCACTTGCAGGAACACAACAACCCTCAAGGGAATTGTTATTTGGCTGCGGTATTCTGTGAGGTGGAGATACATTCTCCAGTCGGGTAGCTTACAATTACGCTCCCTACCTCTCTTTTCGCCAGAGCTTCGTTTGTCAGTCAGCAGGGTGTACCACGTGCAGGCGAAGTGGGCTTTGGTTCAAAGATGTTGATAAATCACTTACACCCCAAAATAATTAAATATTCTTATAACTACTGTTGGATGTAGGTCTTCCCTAATTCATGTCACCATACGGAACTATTCCGCTTGCGATCAACTCCCATTTGCCTGGGTTTTCGTTTTTGTTGTTTTATGAAATTACGACAGAAAGAGCTCTATTCCTTGAATATGACATAGGTAACAATAACAGCTCATAATTTTAGTTAAGTACCTACACCATTAGTGTTAAAACCGTCGTGCACGGCAGTTGAGCTTCAGTTGACTAGCCCAACCGTTTCTTACCTGTCTAATTACTTTAAACTTCAAAGCTTCCTATTTCTACAAATATTCGTAGTTAGTCCTGAGCACCTCTGGGATTACAGTAACGTTCACGTTTATTGCCTTTTTAGTGGTCGCCGTTGTTGTGCAGTGTGTGGTGGGCCTGTCCCCATGACCGTTCGTAAATACAGGCCAGTTAACTCATACAAGTGCAATTATTATTCTGTACCGTTCCTAATTAATTAATCCTCGTTATATTAATGTTTATATTTTCCGGTACGGTTCGGTAGTCAGATTTGAAAATGCGTTCGGTTACAACGTTATTTATTATTGGATTGTTGGTAAGTTTTTACTGATTTAATATACCACAATATAATAGACGAGCTCGGTGGCGTAGCGGTCAATGACGCGGCTTCGACACCAACGCTCGTGGGTTCGATTCCCACACAGGACAAATATTTGTGTACACGAACATATCTATTTGTCTTGGTCAAGGTGTTTTCTATGTATTATAAGTATGTATTTACAAAAAAAAAGTATTTAAGTACATTTATCAGTTGTCTAGTACCCAGAGTACAAGCTTCGCGCTTAATGTGGACTAGATGGCGCCGTGTAAGTTGTCCAGAAATATTTATTAAAAATAATATTCTTATAAGCATGTTCGTATAACTACTGTTATAACCTATCCACAATAATATATTTTTTTTATCTACGTCGGGTGGCAGGCAAGCATACAGCCCACCTGATGTGAAGCGGTTACCGTAACCGTATTAACGCTCGCAACATAATATATCACTTGCGGGCCGCCACCCCCGCTGCCAGCGCAGCATCTCCTTCTTTCTTTTCTGGTGACCTCACTCACTTGCAGGAACACAACAACCCTCAAGGGAATTGTTATTTGGCTGCGGTATTCTGTGAGGTGGAGATACATTCTCCAGTCGGGTAGCTTACAATTACGCTCCCTACCTCTCTTTTCGCCAGAGCTTCGTTTGTCAGTCAGCAGGGTGTACCACGTGCAGGCGAAGTGGGCTTTGGTTCAAAGATGTTGATAAATCACTTACACCCCAAAATAATTAAATATTCTTATAACTACTGTTGGATGTAGGTCTTCCCTAATTCATGTCACCATACGGAACTATTCCGCTTGCGATCAACTCCCATTTGCCTGGGTTTTCGTTTTTGTTGTTTTATGAAATTACGACAGAAAGAGCTCTATTCCTTGAATATGACATAGGTAACAATAACAGCTCATAATTTTAGTTAAGTACCTACACCATTAGTGTTAAAACCGTCGTGCACGGCAGTTGAGCTTCAGTTGACTAGCCCAACCGTTTCTTACCTGTCTAATTACTTTAAACTTCAAAGCTTCCTATTTCTACAAATATTCGTAGTTAGTCCTGAGCACCTCTGGGATTACAGTAACGTTCACGTTTATTGCCTTTTTAGTGGTCGCCGTTGTTGTGCAGTGTGTGGTGGGCCTGTCCCCATGACCGTTCGTAAATACAGGCCAGTTAACTCATACAAGTGCAATTATTATTCTGTACCGTTCCTAATTAATTAATCCTCGTTATATTAATGTTTATATTTTCCGGTACGGTTCGGTAGTCAGATTTGAAAATGCGTTCGGTTACAACGTTATTTATTATTGGATTGTTGGTAAGTTTTTACTGATTTAATATACCACAATATAATAGACGAGCTCGGTGGCGTAGCGGTCAATGACGCGGCTTCGACACCAACGCTCGTGGGTTCGATTCCCACACAGGACAAACATTTGTGTGCATGAACATGTCTGTTTGTCTTGGTCTGGGTGTTTTCTATGTATCATAAGTATGTATTTACAAAAAAAAATAATGTATTTACGTATGTTTATTAGTTGTCTAGTGCCCATAACACAAGCTTCGCTTACTTTGGGGCTAGATGGCGCTGTGTAATTTGTCTGACAATATTGATTATTTAATATACCTTTTTAATATATTCTATCTATCCATTGACGGACAGCCGTTACCGAAGGTACATCAATTTAAATATCTAGGATCGATGCAAAGCTTTGATGCCAATATCGATGCAGACGTGACTCGTAGAACAAATGCAGCTTGGTTGAAATGGAGCACTCTTACGGTATTATGTGATGCCAAAATGCCAATTCAGTTCAAGGATAGAGTCTACAAAATGGTAGGACTAGGTAGCTATGATGTATGGTGCTGAGTGCTGAGCCGTCAAAAGCCAGTATGAATAAAAGATGCACACAAATGAAATAAAAATGTTACGATTGTCAGGCAGAGTAACAACCAGTACATTAGAGGTTCTTTTAAAGTCGCTCCCAACGTGGATAAGATAGTGTCGTTATGTAATGCGACTAGATATAGGCAAAATGCCAAGGATTTACAATAAGTGCCCAGTAAGTACCTGTAAATGCCCAATAAATGCCTAGTTTTGGGCATAAATATGGAATTTATAAGTACTTTTTGGGCATTTAGATAGATAGATAGATAGAATATGCTTTATTTGCAGAATTAATTACAGAGAATACAATAAAAAAAATTCTTAACACAACTTTTATGTGCAACAAGGCGGCCTTATTGCTGAAATTTATTGTAAATGCCCGCCCGGCTTTTGTCCATCTCTAAATGCGACGGGATGGAAATAATGCCGTTAGAATGGCCTTAGACATCCCGGACAGACAGAGGGGTAGACAGGACGACCGCAGGCCAAGTGGTAGTCAATCGTTGCTAAGAATCTAGAATGGATTCAAGTTGATGAGCAGACAATCCAAGACCGTAAACGCACTAAAGAAGAAGAAGAAGGGGGTGTCGGGGCTCTCCATCTTTAGAACCTAAGCCTATCTTATCCGCACGTGTAGCACCCTGTGAACTACTTCGAAGTCGCGTCCGACTGGGGAAGTATCTCCACTTCACAGAGGACCGCAATCCAATAACAATCTTCTTGAGGATTATTGTGTAACTGATATGGTTTGAAACACACATCACATCTGCCAAGTAAGTGATGGCAGATGGGAGAGGTCACGTTCCTCTCCCATCTGCCGTGACTGGAGGCCGCACGTAGGACGACGAAGCCTTGGGCGCGCTCCTTCTAGATGGTCCGACCTCCGACCTTAAGAAAGCGGCTGGATGCGGAAGGCGGAGGATCGTATTTGGTGGAAAGCATTGGGGAAGGCTTATATCTAGCAGTACAGGCTGATGATGATAGTTTAAAAACATATGTAAATTGTACAGTCACTTGCAAAAGGTCCATACATTGCTTAAAGATTAAAATCACAGCCTCACAATTTGTAAGCTACAAATATTGCAACACGGTAAGTTTTAAAATTTTCGTTACTACTTAACAGGCGCAAGCCATGTCTTCTGCAAATTCTATATGCATTTTTGCACGTTACTGTACAAATAACAATACATGTCATCTCAATAGTCTCTCAATAGATTTAATTCCCTTAAAATGCTGGCAACGACCCTTTGGTGTTGCTGATCTCCATGGGCGGTGGTGATTGCTTTCCACCGGATGACCCACATGCTCGTTTGCCCCCTTCTCATATAAAAAAAAAATCATTATAGTGCACACTCTTCCAAAGCCAATGATATTCCACTGACTGGCAAAATGATGGATAAATGTTTTTTTTTACAGGCAGTCAAGGAGACGTCTGCGCAGTCATGTAGCGTGAAGGCAAATACAGATGGATCGTAAGTACCTTACCCCGATAACAGCCAAATTCTGGTGGCAGATAAGATACGAGCCGCCTGATGTGAAACGGTACCGTAGCCATATTAACGCTTGCAACGTTAAATATCGCTTGCCGCCACCGCAAGTCAGCAAGCAACATAGCAAGTCCTTCCTTTCTGTGAGTCTTTCGCACACTTTCAACAACCCTCAAGGAATTGTTATTTGATTATTTGACTGCGGTATTCTGTGAGGTAGAGGTAGATTTCAAATAATCCTACGGTCCGCCTGACATAAAGAGGTTACCGTAGCCATATAAGTATAAAAACTCGCAACAGTGAAGCCAAGTAAATCAATTTAATTAATTAATAATTTCATTAGTTAATAGTAAGCTAATTTTTAATCTTTATTCGCCTTGAAATCGCTGGCCTTGGCCACTAGTCTTGTGCTTAATCGGACACTCATAAGTGCGCACTGTAATAGTACAGTCCGATTAATGTACTAGTACACCTTAATAGTACTATTAGTACCTTTTAGTACTCAGAAATGTAGCCCACATCATCATCAACATTAATCATTTAACAATGTAAATTTGGTAATTACAAGCACTATAAAGCGCTGTATAAGATTTTCTGTGAATAAAACACACGGCGCTGAAAGCGATTTATACCAGTGCAGTGCGCTTACCTCCTATCTCGCTTACTCTTACGATAACATTGCAAGACGCTTTATTCTTTGTCTCTCGGACAGACCACAGACAGACAAGTGTTTCGGGCTTGGATAACCTAGTACACTGTACGAATAGTCCGATTAGGTCCGAATAAGAGTTCGCGTTTGGTAACGTTTCTTTTACTACAGTGTCAAGTACCGTCACCTATTAGTACATCGTACATGTACTACTCAAGACTATGGCCAACCTACAGTTGAGTAGCATGGTGGAATATGCTCCAGGCAACTTCGTTAGATAGGAAACTATGCGTATGATTTTACTTAATATCATTATGCAATTGTTTCAGGCAACTCAAAATCACAGATGCAAAAGAACTATGTAAATGCATGGGGTGAGTAAAAATTTGTACCTACTGTCACGATGTACGATCATCAGTACCTACTGCTTCAATCGTTAGTACTTTCTACTTTGATCATCAGTACGTACTGCTTCAATCGTTAGTACTTACTACTTCGATCATCAGTACGCACTGCTTCAATCGTTAGTACTTTCTACTTTGATCATCAATACCTACTGCTTCAATCGTTAGTACTTACTACTTCGATCATCAGTACGTACTGCTTCAATCGTTAGTACTTTCTACTTTGATCATCAGTACGTACTGCTTCAATCGTTAGTACTTACTACTTTGATCATCAGTACGTACTGCTTCAATCGTTATTACTTACTACTTTGATCATCAGTACCTACTGCTTCAATCGTTAGTACTTACTACTTCGATCATCAGTACGTACTGCCTGTGAATTGATGCTTGAAGTTTTCTTTTTACTATATATTATATAATTCGAAAATGAGCCTGTTTGTTCTGCTTTCACGCCTTAACTTAGAACCGATTGCCTTAAAATTTTATATACTATTATAACTTATAATACATAGAATATTAACTTACATAATATATATCAAAGACATGAGTGTTTAGTATTTATAACTTTGACTATACATGTCCGTGCTTTGGCTCTAGTTATTAGTTAACAGTTATTAAGCTAAGTTACTGGCCTTTAGGCGGCTTGAAGCCTCCGCCTACCCGAGAATCGAACAGTAGAGTACGCTTTCTATTGAGAGAAGACTCGTAACCCAGCAGTGTGAAGTAGGATGAATGTGTTAACCCTATCTATTATTTAACTCCTCTTTTCACAATTTTCAGGTACGATACAGAAAAAATAAAGGTATGTGGGATATTAAATTTGTAAATTGTAAACAGTACGCCAGCATGTAAAAAAAGCAGGTACTCAACCAAAATGTATGGAACAGTTGATTTTTTTATGCTAAGTCGGCTGGCGCATACAGCTCGCTTGATATGAAATATAGCTCACTCGCCGCCACCCAGCTGTCATCACAGCAACTCCTTCTTTACTGGTTGCCTCACTTCACTCACGCGCAGGAACATAAAAACCTCAAGAGAAATTGTTATTTGACTGATGTATTCTTGATGTACCTAACCTCTCTTAGAAAATCTGTCGCCCGTATTTAATTCTATCCATTTCAACCACAGGATGTCCAGTGGCGAACATAGCCTTCCCCTTAAATTTCCAAGGCAAGGCTACCTGCTTACTTTACCAGATCATCCGTCCAGTTATAGAGGCGTTCTACGCTGCTTTCTTTCGGTCTTTGTCTCCACTCCAGAATCTTTGGATCTTTTACGCCTCCAGTTCTGCGAGCTATGTGTCTGCTCGCTGCCATTTCAGCCTGCCGATCCTTAAAGCTATGTCGGTAACTTTAGTTCTACTACAGAATAATATATACTACGGATACACTCATCTCTGAGTTTATCACGTAGGGATACTCCGACCATAGCTCTTTATATCGCATACTGAGGAACCTTAAGTTTTTGTACTCATACAATTTACCTTACTATGGGTCTCAACACATACTACGTCGGGTTGCAGACAAGCATACGGCCCGCCAGATGTGAAGCGGTTACCGTAGCCATATTAACGCTCGCTAATTAATTAATTTATTAACTTGTTCATTTATTTTTCAGTCACCGTACTGCAAATCGCTAAACGGAACTCTAAATAAAGGGTATGTATTTTAAAGATTTTTATATATAATGCTACAAAAGCATACGGCCGACCCACAACTCACGGCCCACCCCTTTGGTTCGGCCGTGAGTTGTGGGTAGTATAGTATATAGTAGTAGTATTTTTACTGTTTCTCCGATGGCAATATTGACAGAGTTTCTTTCGGCATTTCTTCTCGTCAATGGTCATTCCGAAATGCTGGTAGATAAAAAAATATACCTAATTGTAAAAGACGTGTCTAAGTGCCCGCGAGGGCCCACAGAATAAAGAATTTTGACTTTGACTTTGAATATTTTTTTAAAATTATCGATTCCTTTTAAAATGTAACTTATCAAAATGAAAGATCTCTCTAGTTTTGTCGACATAGCCTTCAGAGTTAGCAAGCTGAAGTGACAATGGTCGCATCTGCCGAGTAAGTGATGGCAGATGGGGGTGGAAGGTATTAGAGTGGATGCCGGCCGATAAATCAGTGTTTGAATTTCGCTAACAAGTTAACAAAACGACAAATAAACTTCGGTAATTAAATAACGTCAAGTTAGCCACACAGCTTTTGAGCAGAAGCGTTGCAAAAGCGTTACAACTTTGTGATGATATTTTGTATTCATCCAAGTTCAAAGATTCGGGTCCCACCATAGAGTTCATAGAATTATTTAACGATTTATTGGCTTTCCACTTGTGTAAAGCAGTTACCGTAGCTTATAGACAGGCTTGCAATCAAGAAGTAATTCTCGGATGTTAACATCTTTGCAGCTTACGTCATTTAGTATGGTCACCACACTCAATTGTAGGAACACAACAATCCTCAAGGGCTTTATTATTTGGCTGCAGTGTTCTGTAGGCTAGAGTTACTTACCCAACAATGCCATTGTCTCCTTTGTGGGGATACCACTACATGGTATCCCCACAAAGATTCGGGTCCCACCATAGAGTTCATAGAATTATTTAACGATTTATTGGCTTTCCACTTGTGTAAAGCAGTTACCGTAGCTTATAGACAGGCTTGCAATCAAGAAGTAATTCTCGGATGTTAACATCTTTGCAGCTTACGTCATTTAGTATGGTCACCACACTCAATTGTAGGAACACAACAATCCTCAAGGGCTTTATTATTTGGCTGCAGTGTTCTGTAGGCTAGAGTTACTTACCCAACAATGCCATTGTCTCCTTTGTGGGGATACCACTACATGGTTGTAAGAAGTATCAGAAGTGTTTTATTATTATCTTAAAGATCCTCCTGATTTCCATTTAACTGCAGCGAGCAGGCCGTATGCTTATTTTCCGCCTTAGTGATATAAAAATCATTAAAAATTCTTTCGATGAAAACTTTTACCTTTTGCTGGAAAATACTACTAAATATTAGTATTTTCCTACATATTAAAACGTTGTAAACGAGCATACAAACCGTCTGATGGTAAGTAGTCGTCACAGCTTGGACTTTGTAACGCTACGTTACCGATCCTGTAAAACTCTTTTACACCGTTTTTTGTTCCACATCCTGGTGGAAAAAACTCTTAGTTTGCCACTAAGAGAAAGTTTGCTTTAATAGCAAGTAAACAATTTATACATACGACTATACATATATATTTTGACATTTAGGGATTTCGCTTTTTCTGCTGAAGACCTGTGTTGTCATGTTGGTAAATTAATGCAGACATCGACAACTAATAGTCCGTCAACACTAACCCCGGCGACGGATATTGATGCTCCGGCAACACAAACCCCAGCCAAGAATACCGATACTACGACAATAGAAACCCCAGCGAAGTCTACAGATTCTCCATCAACACTAACCCCAGCGACGGATACAGATGCTCCGGCAACACAAACCTTACCCAAGAATACCGATACTACGACAATAGAAACCCCAGCGAAGTCTACAGATTCTCCATCAACACTAACCCCAGCGACGGATACAGATGCTCCGGCAACACAAACCTTACCCAAGAATACCGATACTACGACAATAGCAACCCCAGCGAAGACTACAGATTCTCCGTCAACACTAACCCCAGCGACGGATACAGATGCTCCGGCAACACAAACCTCAGCCAAGAATACCGGTACTGTAACAATAGAAACCCCAGCGAAGACTACAGATTCTCCGTCAACACTAACCCCAGTGACGGATACAGATGCTCCGGCAACACAAACCTCAGCTAAGAATACCGGTACTGTAACAATAGAAACCCCAGCGAAGACTACAGATTCTCCGTCAACACTAACCCCAGCGACGGATACAGATGCTCCGGCAACACAAACCTTACCCAAGAATACCGATACTACGACAATAGAAACCCCGGCGAAGACTACAGATTCTCCGTCAACACTAACCCCAGCGACGGATACAGATGCTCCGGCAACACAAACCTTACCCAAGAATACCGATACTGTGACAATAGAACCCCCAGCGAAGACTACAGATTCTCCGTCAACACTAACCCCAGCGACGGATACAGATGCTCCAGCAACACAAACCTCAGCCAAGAATACCGGTACTGTAACAATAGAAACCCCAGCGAAGACTACAGATTCTTCGTCAACACTAACCCCAGCGACGGATACAGATGCTCCGGCAACACAAGCCTCAGCCAAGAATACCGATACTGTGACAATAGAAACCCCGGCGAAGACTACAGATTCTCCGTCAACACTAACCCCAGCGACGGATACAGATGCTCCGGCAACACAAGCCTCAGCCAAGAATACCGATACTGTGACAATAGAAACCCCAGCGAAGACTACAGATTCTCCGTCAACACTAACCCCAGCGACGGATACAGATGCTCCGGCAACACAAACCTCAGCCAAGAATACCGATACTGCGACAATAGAACCCCCAGCGAAGACTACAGATTCTCCGTCAACACATGGTGCATGGCCAACTTCGACGTCAACGTCAAGATCAGAGTAAGTACTTACTAAAATATATTTTTACTGGTTTTATTCAGATTCATTAAGTATGGTCTTATTAAATTCAATTGTATACAGTGTAGCAAGCAATTTGTAGAATCTGATACATTACAAATAGCTAGTCGTGTAGCAATATTGCCACGTTTAAAATTTATTAAAAAAAATAAAGAAGAAGAACTTTGGTCGATCAGCGAGAGCGTACGAGCGTTATGCTTGTTTGTAGCTGTATGCTACAAATAACCGCCCGATGGTAAGCAGTTATCGCAGCATATGGTACCTACTATGTAACACCGGAAGGGCAATTTTCGTAATCATTTTCTATCGAAAAATGAAAGTTGACTGAATCGAGATAAAATTATGATTTGAATGAAAATTGAATCTTCTTGAAATATGATGGTTAATTGTAATTTTTCAGGACAGCAAATCGGACGAGTTATTCGACGAACATGGATGACACAACCTACGTATTGATCATGTTGTTTGCATCAATAATAATGGCAGCCGTATTTATTTGGGCCATCAAAATGATTTATACAAGGAGAGGAAGAAGCTACGGTAATTGTTTGTTCATTTGACGACTCAGATGTTCGAATAGCTAGCAATAGCTACTTGACTTTGACGTCGCGAGTACCCCTCACAAGGCAAACATTTATACACAAGCCGCCTAAAGGCCACTGACTTGACTTAACTACTGTCACCTAATGACAACAGCCGGGACCGACGACGGCTTAGCGGCATCAGAAAAACCATTAGAATCGGCTTCAGGTTATGGCTTCTGTATCCCAGCAGATGAATTGGGTTTCTGGTGATGAAATTGATGATAGAATTTATTAGTTTAAACAATGAGCTCCCTGCCGACGTTTTCTCTGGAGATTACATGTGGTTCTTTAAAAAAAACGTTATGAAAGTCGCAAGCGTCCATAAGCTATGCTGGTTGCTTATTAGAAGGCAGATTATATATTTTCCATGTATTATAAGTATGTATTTAAAAAAAATGTATTTAAGTACATTTTTCAGTTGTCTAGTACCCATAACACAAGCTTTTCGCTTACTTTGGGACTAGATGGCGCTGTGTAAATTGTCCAGAAATATTTATTTATTATATGCTTATTTGCGATCTTAGTTGTATAAAAGAATTGAGCCAAAGTGAATAGGCGTCTCGCAGAAGTGAAATATTGACACAATTTTTAATAGAAAATATGCTCGAGCACTCGCTCTAACTCCTCAGTTACGAGAGCTTGGTACGTCGCCAACAGCCCGTCTGTTCCACATAAAAAAGAACATAATAGTTATAATTATAAAATATATATCTATGTATTTATTACACCTATTCGTTATTTTTTAATTATTAAATTTTTCTTTTCAGTGTTGCCCCCTGAACGAAACGACGTGGAACTGGCTGAAAATGGTAGATGTTCGTAATACCTACCCATATATATAAATCTACATGTACCTAAATGTACCAATTAATATTGTAACTTTGGGGAAATTCGTTCATTTTATTATCTACTAAATGTACCTACTCCGCAGTTTCGTCCACCGTTTCCTTGTGGTTATAAAATAATTTAAACGTTAATCCACCGCATTTTTAAAGCGGAGCCATTTTTATAACAACTAGCCATATATAATACGGCGGATTTTACGAATTGGCTGCGACATAACTATCATTCAGAATTGAAAAATTCGTTTTACACTAGATATCCAAATTCTTAAGATAAGTTATAATATTTATTATAATTTAACACACACATATATATATATATTATAATTTATCAGAATTTTTAAAATCTAAATGGTAGTTTGAGAACAAAAAAATATACTTAAATTAAAATTGTGTTGTTGGTGATTTATAAAACTTTGAGTAATTAAAAAGTTAATAAAAAACCAAAAGAAATAAATTATTATTTTGATTTTTAATGACGTCGATTTTTTAAACTAACGTTTTGATGAAGTTCCGTTTAACGCATATGCATGTATTTCTATCGCATCCTACCCTAATTATACCTACCATATATTTACGAAAAGTGAGCCAAATTGGTTTGTCTCATAATTTTTTTATGGGGGGGAAACGAGAGGGGGAAAACGAGCATGTGGGTCACCGTCATGGAAATCAATCACCACCGACCATGGAGTTCAGCAACACCAAGGGGTCGCAGATCCGTTGTCAGCCTAATTCTCCTTCCTTTCCTTCTTTCTGGTGACCTCACTCACTCGCGAACACAACAACCCTCAAGGGAATTGTTATTTGGCTTCGGTATTCTATGAGGTGGAGGTACTTCCCCAGTCGGGCAGCTTAAAAATATGCTATGCCCTACCTCTCTTTTCGCCAGAGCCTCGTTTGTCTGTCAGCAGAGTGCACCACGTGCAGGTGCAGTTGGCTTTGGCTCAAAGATGTTGATGAACCCCTTACACCCCAAAATTTTATTGCCTTGCGTGATCGATCAGACCGTCACGCGCAACGACACCATCATGCTCCTCATCATCGTCGTCGTCAACCGTTATTCATCCCACTGCTGGGATACGGGTCTCCCCTCAATCGAAGGGAGTTTTAAGTATTATTCACCTCGCTGCACAACTGCGAGTTGGCAGAGGCTTGTGTTTTCAAACCGTCTAAAGCCGTCTAAAACCGTCTAAAGTAGATGACCGTCGTTTAGCCAAGTCAGTGACTTGGGTAAACGAAGGTCGTTTAACGATAACAGCCGGGACCGACAGCATATCGTGCCCACCGAAGCAGGGAGGAGCTCGAGATAAATAAACCCATGGATAGACAGGTTACAGTCGACGTTGGATAACTTGCGTGATCGATTAGACGACACCATCAAGCTCCTTTTATCATCATCATCATCATCAGGTTATTTTAGTCTCCACTACAGGAGCACGACCCTCTCTCGTCCGTCCCAGATAGAAGGAGGATTGGGCCTACACTCCCCACGCTGGCCAGACGGGTTGGGGAGGCCTGATCGATGTTTTATAATGTATTTCCGTTAGTCGCCTTGTATGACATCCACGGGAAGAGACGAAGTGATTTTATTCTAGTCTGCCGGAAACCACACGGCCCTTTAACATCATCCAGTCATTATTATCAAATAATACAACATTATTACATACAATATAAGATAATTAAAATTATATGGACCGGTCTGGCCGAGTAAGACCGCGGCGCTCATTATCAGCAGGGGCGCTACCGGCTAAACTGAAGAATTAAAATCAAATTTCAGCTTACATTTATGGTACATACATGTGTGCTAATCACACTATCTTCTTAATATATAAAAATTTCGTGTCACGTTGTTTGTCCGCGATGGAATCCTAAACTACTGAACCGATTTTAATAAAATTTTGCACAGTGTGTGCAGTTTGATCCAACTTGAGAGATAGGATAGCTTATAATTCATCGGAAAAATTAACGTAAAGATATTTACAGGCGATACGAAGTTCGCCAGGCCAGCAAGTATATTATAAACTAGCTCACTCGCGCAACTTCGTCTGCGTGGTAAGTGGTTTATCAACATCTTTGAACTTTTGCCAACTTCCCCTGCTCCTGGTGCACCCTGCTGACTGACAAATGAAGCTCTGGCGAAAAGAGAGGTAGGGAGCGTAATTGTAAGCTACCCGACTGGGGAAAGTACCTCCACCTCACAGAATACCGCAGCCAAATAACAATTCCCTTGAGGGTTGTTGTGTTGCGAGTGAGTGAGGTCACCAGAAAAGAAGGAGATGCTGCGTTGGCAGCGGGGGTGGCGGCGCGCAAGTGAAATATTATGTTGCGAGCGTTAATACGGTTACGGTAACCGCTTCACATCATGCTTGTCTGCCACCCGACGAAGTATAAACAAAAAAAAAAGACAAGGAAAAATCTACCCGGGTGAAGCCGGGGCGGGTTGCTAGTCGTTATGTGACGTTCAATATTTTAATTGTTACGGCGTTCGAGCGTTTACACGTTTTACAGTACAGGTTGTACTGTATGCCTTTAAATAGGCAATGGTAACCATTTCACATAAGTCGAGCCATATATTTGTTTGTCATCGAATTGGTAGAAAAAAAAAACCGGACAAGTGCGAGTCGGACTCGCCCACCGAGGGTTCCGTAGGTACGTAGTATCATTATTAAATTTGATATTTGTCATTATAAATAAGAAATAATGCGTCGAAAAAAATAAATAAAATATATTTTGCAATGTGTACATCAAGTACCCTTTCATATGATATTTGAACTAGTAGTTTCAATTTGAAATTTCGACACCCTATAAAAAATGTAGACCCCCTATTTTTTAAGATCTATTTACAAATGTATAGTTTTGAGATTTATTCCTGTACTTGTAGTCTATAACGATGTTACTTGCCAAATTTCATAGTTCTTGGTCAACGGGAAGTACCCTATAGGTTTTGATTCCCTTGAGTGTGTCGAAATATGCGTTTTTTGCTGAATAAACGGCCGTAACTTTTTTCTACGTAAACTTAGCAGTTTGATTTTTTTTTAACTTCATGGGACCGTAGACCTGAGTATACAGTTCAAATTTCAGCTTGATACCTCCACGCATTCTCGTTATAGAAATTCTTGACAGACAGACAGACAGACAGACAGACGGACAACAAAGTGATCTTATAAGGGTTCCGTTTTTCCTTTTGAGGTTCGGAACCCTAAAAATATGAGTCGATAGCCTACATCGGGCCCTAGATTATCATTTTCAGGGCCAATACTTGCTCATGACACAGTGTGTTGCGACCCACGCTTTCAGAAGCCCTGCTCTAAGTACACACCCTGAATGATAACTATAAAATTAATGATAGCGGTGGTAGGCTATAACAATAAAATTAGTCATTCGTCAGCGGAACTCTTATTAATACGCTCAATTAATTATTAAAATGTATTCGCAATTAACTATTAAATTATTATTTGTGTGTGTGTTAGTTGGGATAGCACAGGGTATTAGTGATGATGGAGTGTGTGTAACAACCAGGCAGTAAGTGTCCCTATATGTGTTTAATAATACTGTAATATCTATGGCTTAAAAACCAAGCAAAATAATAATCTCATCTCATAGAATCTCGGGCCCTACCGCCGAAGCTGAAGCCGATGGCAATCGAATTTTTTGATTCGGAAAATAGGTCTTCATCATCATCATCATCAGCCTGTATCTACCCACTGCTGGATATAAGCCTTCCCCAATGCTTTCCACCAGATACGATCTTCCGCCTTACGCATCTAGCCCCTCGCAGTCGCTTTCTTAAGGTCATCGGACCATCTAGTAGGAGGACGTCCAACACTTCATCGTCCTATGCGCGGCCTCCAATCTGATACCTTCCTCCTCCATCTGCCATCAGATACTCGGCAGATGTGACCGGCCCATTGCCACTTCAGCTTACAAACTCTATGTTGACAACTTTGGTTCTCCGTCGAATTTCTTCGTTCCGGATTCGATGAGAGAAACCCCGAGCATAGCTCTCTCCATCGCTGCGCGACCTTTAACCTATGGACCAGTCCGTAAATAGGTCTTACATTTAAGTTATTAACAATTCTTCAGGTTAGTCGGTAGAACTCCAGAGTTGCTAGCGGCTAAGGTAAATACAAGTACCTTATAACTAAAATGAAGTTTGATTTAAACGCAACCAAAAAATCCAATGGGAATCGGCTTCAGCTTAGCCGGTAGGGCCCCTCATCATCATCAGGTCCATTTTAGTCTCCACTACAGGAGTATGACCCTCTCCGTCGGTCCTAGACGGAAGGAGGATTTGGCCTACACTCCCCACGCTGGCCAAACGGGTTGGGGAGGCCTGATCGATATTTGATAATGTATTTCCCTTAGTCGCCTTGTACGACATCCACAGGAAGAAACGGAGTGATTCTATTCTAGTCTGCCGGAAACCACACGGCCAAAGCAGGCCCCCTAACAGTAGGGCAGGGCAGGACAGGGCAACGGTAGGGCCTAACGGTAGCCCCCTGGTTGGGCAGTATTCGTGAAATTTAGAAAGATCTCGTCTGATAGCGTTTATTGTCAAAAAAACAAAAAAACTCGAAGTATCCCTGCCAGTTGGGATAAGTCGGTAGGGATATATGGAATAGGATCGTCTACCCTCCTTCAATCTCAATAGACCCCAATAACGAATAATGAATGTCTCAGGTCGAAAGTATTCAATAAATGTGTCATTGATGACTTACGGCATACAGACATTACTATGGGTCTCGTAGAAAGCTTAGGGCCCGGAGGCGTCTTGCGTACGCTATATGAAGTGAACGCGAAGTAGTGCGGTACGATCGTGCGAAGACACCAGACAGTCTACACCTATTTAAGTAATTGACGAGCTCGGTGGCGTAGCGGTCAATGACGCGGCGTCGACACCAACGCTCGTGGGTTCGATTCCCACAGGACAAACATTTGTGTGCATGAACATGTCTGTTTGTCTTAGTCTGGGTTTTTCTATGTATCATAAGTATGTATTTACAATAAAAAAAAATGTATTTATGTATGTTTATCAGTTGTCTAGTATCCATAACACAAGCTTCGCTTACATTGGGGCTGGATGGCACTGTGTAATTTGTCTGACAATATTTATATTTATATTGTCCTATGTGTGAGGCAGGCAAGGTCATGTCACCTCAGATTGCATTCACGTTCGCTTTGAACGCCCACGCAGTACGTAGTCCAGAATTATGTTATGATAGAGAGTGCTCGGCCGTTAGATCAAAAAGTCTGATATCGTTACCGGAAAGCCATCCGCTTTCCGGTAAATGTTACGGCTTACGGAACAGGTTACGGCAGATTCTAAATGGATCTCAACCGTGAGCAGATTTCTTCTGCATCTATAAAAGGTAGGTAGGTGATAGATCATCAACGCACAACTCAAACCACTGGAAGGATAGCGTTGAAATTTGCCACACAGGTAGCTATTATGACGCAGGCATCTGCTAAGAAAGTATTTTTGAAAAATCCTACGGGATACGGGTATTGTATATTATGTAATTTTGACAAAAAAAAACCGGCTCCAAAATCTACTCTACATTATGAAAAAACTACCCCAAAACTTGAAGACTAAAGTCTTCATGGATGCGGAAGGCGGAGGATCGTATTTGGTGGAAGGCATTGCCGAATGCTTATATCTAACAGTGGGTAGATACAGGCTGATGGTGATGATGATGAAAAAATATGGAACCAATCTGGAAGCATAATCTTTCAAATAAAAAAAGTTTTTTTTCAAAGCGGTTTATAAATGACGGAGTAATAAGGTAACTTCCTTTTTTGGGTCGGTTAAAAAGAGGACAAGAAAAAGATAGTACAAGTAGAAAAAAACAAACTTGTGCAAGCGATTTGGTACGCGGTTATGTTTAGTAGCGTAATACTTAGTGTTGAAATCCGTCTGGGTTTCCCCCGATTTATCCTAATATGGAGCGTTCCGGGGAGTTTCATTTGTAGCCGAGGGTTAAGAGTTTTAAATCACTACCGCCCGCTCCATGCAGACAATAACCGTCTTGCCACAGAATAAAAAATAGTACTAGTACTAAAAACACTGATGACATGTCCGGGTTTTAAGATTCAAAATCCAGAGTTTTTACGCTTCTTGTCGTGGTTACTAACGTAATGAGATGGCATCGATAGTAATACTGGTAATACTTAATATGGCTCCGCACTGCAACTTCACAGCAGTAAGCTATAAAAAGCAAAAATTCTCCACCATCATAAATCTTCCCGTGTGGTTTCCGACAGACTAGAATAGAATCACTCCGTCTCTTCCCGAGGATGTCGTACAAGGCGACTTAGGGAAATACATTATCAAATATCGATCAGGCCTCCCCAACCCGTCTAGCCAATGTAGGGAGTGTAGGCCAAATCCTCCTTCCGTCTAGGACGGACGAGAGAGGGTCGTGCTCCTGTAGTGGTGACTAAAATGGACCTGATGATGATAAAACCCGGTAGCTCAGTTGGAAGAGCACTCGCCCTGCAATCGAGAGATAGTGGATTCAAATCCCACCTTGGCGTGGAAGTCAATTGTGTTCCATTTCAAAATATTTATAATATTGGCTACTTTAGTTAGATGTCATTTTGTCACGACGAGCTCGGTGGTCGAATGGTTAGCAATGGCCACTTTGACTCCGAGGTCGCGGGTTCGATTCCCGCACAAGACAAACATTTGTGTGCATGAACATGTCTGTTTGTCTTGGTCTGGATGTTTTCTATGTATTATAAGTATGTATTTACAAAATAAAAAAATGTATTTAAGTACATTTATCAGTTGTCTAGTACCCATAACACAAGCTTTGCGCCAGATATATCTATATCTATCTATTTTATTTTTTATTAAAGGTACACACAGATGGTTCCGGAGACTTACATGCTAACTTTCAAGAGAACGTATAAAGCTAATAATTGTATGTTTCGATGCACTAGGACACGGATTGACAATTATAAACAATTCCGGGCCGTTAAGGTGTGTAAATATATATAATATATTTATTGAAATATATTTTATGATTTATTTGTTGGTTAAGAACATAGTTCTTCGCCAGCCCGCAGTTGAGAAGCGTGGTGGAGCATACTCTAAATCCCTTCGATAGACGGGAGACCCGTATCCCAGCAGTGGGTTGCAATTTTGGGGTGTAAATGGTTTATCAACATCTTTGAACCAAAGCTAACTTTACCTGCATGTGGTGCATCCTGCTGACTGACAAACGAAGCTCTGGCGAAAAGAGAGGTAGAGAGCGTAATTGTAAGCTACCCGACTGAGGAATGTACCTTCACCTCACAGAATACCGCAGCCAAATAACAATTCCCTTGAGGGTTGTTGTGTTCCTGCGAGTGAGTGTGGTCACCAAAAAAGAAGGAGATGCTGCGTTGGCAGCGGGGGTGGTGGCGCGCAAGTGATATATTATGTTGCGAGCGTTAATACGGTTACGGTAACGGTTAAGGTAACCGCTTCACAGCAGGCGGGCCGTATGCTTGTCTGCCACCCGACGTGGTATAAAAAAAAAGAAGAAAAGTGGGATGATTATGGGTTGATGCCGATATCGTAGAACTTAGAACCCGTTTTGGGCAAGGACATGCCGAAAAAGATCCTCGGGAATTACTTGTAATAACTCAATAGCAAAAACTATAGTTAAATTTTACTGCAGCTTAGCAGGACTTTTTGGAACAACTAGATAGTTAGAATATACGTTTTAGATAAATATTCCAATATAAAGAATGAATCAGTGGAGAATTAATCAATATAAATCAATAGTAATAATCATAGGATATAAAAAATGTGTTAAGCACAAGCTCACATAAGGAATTTCCGCCAAAAAGTCCTACCAAGCCGTTACTATAACCTGACCACAGTATACATTCAAGGACCAAATCATAGAATAAGTAACAAAGAACGAACGGTATAAGTAGTTCATCAACAGCTTTAAACCAAAGCCGTCGTTAAACTAAAACGGGGTGCACCCTGCTGACAGACACATGAAGCTTTGGCGAAAAGAGGGGTAGGACTTCGCTAGCCTATTTTTTAAGCTGCTCGACTGCGGAAGTACCTCTATCTCACAGAATACTGCAGCCAAATAACAATTCCCTTTAGGGTTGTTGTGTTCCTGCGAGTGATTGAGCTCAACAGAAAGAAAGGAAGGAGTAAAGGTTGGCAACGGATCGGCGACCCCTTGGTGTTGCTGATCTCCATGGACGGTGGTGATTGCTTTCCATCAGGAACAACATGCTCGTTTGCCCCCCTCTCACATAAATAATAAAACCGGCCAAGTGCGAGTCGGACTCGCGCACGTAGGGTTCCGTACCATTATCTATAAAAACGTCAAAAAAAATCACGTTTGTTGTATGGGAGCCCCCCTTAAATATTTCTTTTATTTCAATTTAATTATTTATTTTTAAAGTGAATATATAATTAAATATTATGTGAGTATTTCAAGCGTCTACCTATTACAGCAAAAAAATCACGTTTGTTGTATGGGAGCCCCCTTAAATATTTATTTTATTCCGGTTTTTAGTATTTGTTGTTATAGCAGCAATAGAAATACTTCATCTGTGAAAATTTCAACTGTCTAACTATCACGGCTCATGAGATACAGCCTGGTGACAGACGGACGGACGGACGGACAGCCTTAGTAATAGGGTTCCTTTTTACCCTTCGGGTACGGAACCCTAAAAAGAAAACGAAAATGAAGCTAGGTGCATAACAAGCGTACGGCCTGCTTAATGTAATCTTTATTTTGCCATTGCGCTTAGGCACGTAGACACGATGACCTCACTCTCTCGCAGGAATAAAACACTCCTCAAGGGAATTATTATTTAGCTGTAAATTGTAAAATGATTATTTTTCAGTGGCCCGCATTTTTTTGTATGGAGTGGACAGCTTAAAAAATACGCTATGCCCTTTCTTTTCGCCAGAGCCTCGTTTGTGCAGCAGGGTGCACCACGTGAAGGTGCGGTTGGCTTTGGTTCAAAGATGTTAATAAACTAGTTACACCCCAAAAACTTCGTGTAAAAAGCTCTGAAAATAACAACTGCATTCATTAGTGGCTTGTATGGACGATGAGTCAGTCTGGCCTATATATAGAATATAGATAGATAGATAGACGATTATCAATTGTGTTCACCCATACATATTCCAAAAGCGCTGTGGTTTACCAGCTAAATGGACTTTGGAAATATTATTTTATCAGCGTAGAGTTAGGCTGCAATTACACCAGAATTTTGGGGTGTAAGTGGTTCATCAACATCTTTGAACTAAAGCTATACTCACCTGCACGTGGCTGACAAACGAGGCTCTGGCGAAAAGTGAGGTAGAACGTAGCGTATTTTTTAAGCTGCCCGACTGGGGAAGTACCTCCACCTCACAGAATATCGCAACCAAATAACAATTCCCTTGAGGGCTGTTGTGTTCCCGCGAGTGAGTGAGGTCACCAGAAAGAAAGGAAGGAAATGCTGCGATGGCAGCGGGGGTGGCAGCGCGCTAGCGATATTTTATGTTGCGAGCACGTTACGGTTATGGTAACCGCTTCACATCAGGCGGGCCGTATGCTTGACTTCCACCCGACGTAGTATAAAAAAATTAAAGGCTGGCAATGGACCGGCAATGGACCGGCAATTGGTGATGCTGACTTTCATAGGCGGTGGTGATCGCTTGCCCCCCCCTTATAAAAAAATTAAAAAATACAAATTTAAACTTGTTTAAAATCAACGAGTGTGCTTTAGACCAGTGTTCCTCAAACTTTTAGTGTCTAAATTACATCTAAGAAATCGAAAATTTTTGAAGGTACACCATATATGAAAAAACAATTTTTATTTGTGTATTTTACTTCTGTGCGTCTATTTAGCTATATGAGATTTCTTTTCCTTATTTTTCCGAGGCACACCAACTAATAACCACGGTACACCAGTGTGCCGCGTCACACACTTTGCGGAACACTGCTTTAGACCACACTGACTGAAGTAAAACTTATCTCCATCTCAACTTCCGTTTTCCTTGCCCGATCACACTTATCGTAACGCTCTCGTCACGCATTCACCAGCTTGCTCCCCAAGTTACGTGTGGGTAAATAAGTTTTACTTCAAAAACCAGTTTATTCGTGCTTATAAATAGTTTAAATCAATGCTTATTGTAAATGTAACGACGTGCATGTATAGATTATCGCGCTGTATGTGAATCACCGAAGCACACAGTTCAACGGATGTTTCACACTAAAAATAATTGTATAGGTTATTTTTATAAACTGTATGTACTTTCGTAGTGTCGATAAGTTCTGTATTGATATGGGATTTAAATTTATTTCTGTATGAAACAGTTCTGGGGGCCTACTACCATCTATTATAGCAGTATTATTTTAATCTTAATCCAAAATTTCGTACCATACTTAATGTTTAATTTATTAAAGAGGACACATTACAAAGACTTATAGGAACCTATTTAAAAATACAATTGAAAACCTAAATATAATGAAATACACTAAATACAACTTAAAATGAACTTAAAACTAAAAAAAACCTTAAAAAAATATAATATAATAACTAAAATATATTATTAAAAGGAGCCCCTTTAGGCAAGGTTCCGAAGATACAGGCAGCGTTCCCCCTTTGAATAAATAAATATTGTCAGACAAATTACACAGCGCCATCTAGCCCCAATGTAAGCGAAGCTTGTGTTATGGGTACTAGACAACTGATAAACATATGTAAATACATTTTTTTTTTGTAAATACATACTTATGATACATAGAAAATACCCAGACCAAGACAAACAGACATGTTCATGCACCCAAATGTTTGTCCTGTGAGGGAATCGAACCCACGAGCGTTGGTGTCGAAGCCGCGTCATTGACCGCTACGCCACCGAGCTCGTCAGCATAAGAAAAGCTAGACTAATTCTTTGTCCGAGGTAGCTGCCTGCTCTTCGGTCTCCTGTGATGTCGGCTAAATTGATGTATTGATTTTCTATGCTAACTTTGGGAGAGAGAATCTTCTGTATATATACTAGGCCGGATTCTAGCCCACGGGGCCAAAATTGAGGTTGTGTGGAGCGAGTAGATTCGCTGAGAGTATGTTTTCCATCGATTTCAATGGAAAATGTATTTGATGATCATTCCTCAAGGACATGATCAACCTTAATATTTCTTTCGACATAAACCTCAAGCATGTCGAGGTATTTAATTGTTTCATCAAAATCTGTGGTTTAGGAGCCTATTAATTTCCAAGAATGTCTTTTCGGCGTATATATTTAAGCGTTCCGCTTGCTTTACTCAAAAAGGGTACTGCCCCCTTAAAACCATCTCTTATTGCGATTCAATAACTGAATAGAATGCTTATTTATACCAATGAATAAGCGATTCTATTTCAAATGGAATAGAGCTCAATTCCATCTCAATACTCAATTCTGAATAGAATGCTTATTCATACCAATGAATAAGCGATTCTATTTCAAATGGAATAGAGCTCAATTCCATTTGAAATTGAGTCGCTTATTCATTGGTATGAATAAGCATTCTATTCAGTTATTGAATCGCAATAAGAGATGGTGGTAAGGGGGCTGTTACTGACTAACATACAGCTCAAACCAATAGACGGAGGTACGTAGGTACCCACTAAGAAAGGATTTTTGAAAATTTCCATGTTATACGCTCGTACGAACTCGCTGGTAAGGGCAAGTCTCAAATAAACCTTAATAATTGCGGGAATAGAGAGTGCTATCAGTAGCACACTGCAGAGGCTAAAATAATTGTTTTTACAGCATATTGTACCACTTTTTATACGTGCAACCTATGGAGAAATAACACACGATATCTGCTTGACATCATTCATGTACAGCATAGTCTTTTAGTCCTTACACTACGTTTTATAAACACCTGTTTGGTGTGACAAACTGTCATATCCCACTCAACGATAACAGACCTACACTAGTCAAATTTGTAAATGGATTCGTACATAAAACTTCACCCGACATCTCATTTTGCTCCACAGATATATCCATGAATTGCAACTGGGAAGTTACCAATGAAAACTTAGGTAGCGATCACAGTATTATTAAAATTGTTTTGAAATACCAAGATTCATTATATTTTAATAATTGTAGAAATTTTAAAGCCGCAAATTGGAATAAGTACCGAGAGGAGCTTATCGCCAAATTTACTAATATTTCACCTTTAGACAATGTACAGGACAGCTATGACTATATTTTAAACCAAATAGTTACAGCTGCCAATAATCATATACCATTTATTAAAATTTGCACCAACCCTGTTTCAAAATTTCAAGCTAAACCATATTGGAATCAAGATCTTTCAAAAATAGTGGCAGAAAGGCGTTTAGCACTTAAACAATTTCGACGAAATCCGAATGACGCAAATAATAATCTTTTGAAATCAAAAATATCAGAAGCCCAACGTCTTATACGCAAATCAAAATCAAACAGTTGGTATAAATTCTGTGATAGCATTGACGAATCTACTTCAGCATCGGAGATGTGGAGAAAAATGAGATGGATTAAAGGGAATAAACAAGTTCGTTCATACTGCTCAGACGAAAAAAAGAAAGATCTTATAGACTCTCTTACAGCTGACTACGTAAATACGTTATGTCCACCTATTAAATCAGTAAACTTACAATTAGATGCATATTTTACTAGACGCGAACTCGATGTATGCTTAAAAACCAAAGACACAGCCCCTGGCAACGACGGAATAACGTATTCTATGATTTATAATTTACCTGATAATGCAAAACAATATTTATTAAATCTTTATAACCTAATATATATTACGGGTAAGGCGCCTAGGCAGTGGAGAGATATACTAGTAATCCCAGTTCCAAAACCGAATGATCCTGACTCCAAATTACGACCGATAGCTTTATTAACTTGCCTATGTAAAATATTACACTTAATGATTTTAAAACGCCTTGAATGGTACATAGAAAATAAAAAAATATTATCACAAGAAACATGCGGTTTTAGAAGAGGACAGTCTACTCTAGATGCATTAGTGCGCCTTATTTCCACGGTGTATATTGGATTTTCAAAAAATCAACAAACTATAGCATGCTTTTTAGATATACAAGGGGCCTACAATAATATCTTGATAAATGTTGTTATTTCTAAATTAGATGAGCTAAATGTAGGGGCTAAAATTTGTTTATATTTATGGGAATACTTGAAAGAAAGACACCTTCAAATAAAGTTAGATGAAGATAACAGGTTTTATACTAGATGGACCCACAGGGGAATTCCCCAAGGTGATCCTATTTCTCCTTTAATTTTCAATATTGCGACTATAGAAATTTGCCGTAGTATACATGATGCACATATAAGCCAATACGCCGACGATTTTGTAATTTTTGCCAGTAATTATAGATTAAATGACAGTATTACTAAAATTCAAAACTCACTTGATGCTTTCATTAAATTATTGGAACATTTGGGATTGGAGTTATCTGTTCATAAGACAAAACTATGTGTTTTTTCTCGAGGTCGTAAAACTAATCAAATTTCAATCAAAATAAACGGAATAGAATTGGAACAAACTCACAATATTAAATATTTAGGTATATGGCTAGATAGGCAACTACGTTGGCATAAGCAAATAAATGAAGTTGTCGAAAAATCAAAAAGATTTTTATGCTTACTGAAAGTACTTGCAGGATCCGGTTGGGGTTTACACCCCTTACATCTGCGTAAACTTTATATTTCGATCATTAGGAGTAGACTTGATTATGGAGGATTTCTTTATGATAATTCGGCATCTTCTAATAGTTCCAAATTAGATAAACTGCAAAATCAGGCGTTAAGAATAGTCGGAGGTTTTATTAAAACTACTCCCATACATGTGATGGAAAGCGAGCTTAGTGTTCCACCGCTATCTATCAGAAGAAAATATTTAGCTTACAAATACTGCTTAAAAATCAATACATTATTTGAAAACAGTACCACGAAACTATTAAACGAACTGCAAATATTAAGTAATAGTAGTTACTGGAATAAAAAAAAGAAATATTTGCCTGCTGTGGCCTTCAAGGAAGTCCAAAATGAAAATATATACTCATCAGATCCATTGAATATGTTCGCTTTAAATGTCTGGGTTTCATATATAAATCTATCAAATGTAATTAAAATAAAATTAGATTCAATTAAAAAGTGTAAAACAATGTATGAAAATAATAATCTTAAAGTTAATGTTATTCAAGAGTTACACCAAAAATATAACCACTGGTATACTTTGTACACTGACGGTTCTAAATCTAAAGATGGAGTAGGTGCAGCATTTTATGATCCACAGTTGAGACACCACGAAATGTATAAAATTAACCATGATATTTGTATAATGACTGCTGAGCTCTATGCAATGTCTAAAGCTTTGTCTCATGGTATCCGTTTGCCTCTTGAAAAACTAGTAATTTATACGGACAGTAAAAGTGCATTACAACACATCATAAAATGTTCATCGGGACGCTATAATGGTATTTCAATTACTTATGAGATTTTAAAACAAATTAATACATACATTCTAAAAGGTACTTCATTGACATTGCAATGGATCCCGGCACACATAGGATTAAGAGGAAATGAGGAGGTTGATATGTACGCAAAAAAAGCAGTAGAGGAAGGTTTCACGTCGAACATGCTCCCTAATCACTTTGAGGTGCTTCATAAATATAAGTTCAAATGTTTCACTCAATGGAAAACTTACTTTGATGAACGATCAAAAAGTAAAGGCATCTGGTATAAAAGCCTACAATGTGAGCCTCCTCACGTACCTT
The DNA here is from genome assembly GCA_937001555.2 of Hypsopygia costalis. NCBI lineage: Eukaryota > Metazoa > Arthropoda > Insecta > Lepidoptera > Pyralidae > Hypsopygia > Hypsopygia costalis. Next base: position 2,414,302 of record OW443331.2, read on the forward strand.
GGTTTGTGTGGACTAAATTCAGTAGACGTCTAATTGTTACAGCTCTTAGAATGCGTTCCGGACATTACCCATTAAACTCATTCACTTTTTTAATGCGCAAAAATAACTCACCCAACTGCGAGGTATGTGGAAAAGTAGAAGACCTATACCACATACTAGTGGAGTGTGTCCGGCACGCTTCTAAAAGAGAGTATCTAGTCTCTGAATTTGGTCTAAACAGATTGGATGTCGGATCACGACGTGTTGGCTAATCCCATGTCACCTGTAGCTAAAGCCTTATTTTCTTTATACAGCAGCAGATGATAAAGTTAGAATAGGTTACGATGGGACTGACATAGTCAATTATGACAAAAGTCCCTAAATTAAAACAGATTAAAAAAAAAAAAAAAAAAAAAACATTAAAATTCAAATACCTAGCGTATTTTTTTTCTTGTGTAGCTAGGATTAACAGCGGCTACCGCCAAAAAAGATCTGCACACACAGATCTGCCCCGCGATGGTAGTCACTGTCACCATCGGTGCAATCATCAGGAATTAAAGCATGCAACACATCAGCAGTCTCTTCCACGCCAAGAGAATTATTAAGTTTTATATTGGATACATAGGTCTGATCAACGCGCCAATTTGCTTTATATTCCTGATATTATGAAGACCACCGTCTGTCACAATTCAATCTTTCTACAGTACGTTTTAGTAAATTAATTTGGATTTTTCAGCAGCAGCACAATATTGAGATCTAGCAACACGTAAATTATTTAGACTGGCTATAACGATGGCACATAAGATTTGTTATTATTCTATTCGACAATCGTGCCTTTAGTTAGTTCAAAAGTAAGGGTCCAATTGTAAATAAAGGTCTTTCAACTAGAATTCAACTTCATCGTGGATGGAGTAAATCGTGTGGAGTGGGTAAAAGCGGTTCCATGTCACACGTACGAGCAATTGCAGAGCACATTTTTTAAAATTAACCTGATACACCATATGCCTGGATTATGTCCCAAAATAATGTAGAGCCAATGTCTACCCTAAAATAAATTCGTTTGATAACAACAAGGACGTATGGACAGGAAACAATTGTCATATTCAAGTAAAGTATCAAATTAAACGCTTGGTTATTTGAATAGAATGTAAAATGTATTTAAGAATTTTATGCATTTGCATATTACTTAATATTAGTGTCCAAGGTAATGGTAAAGATGGAATATGTGTAAAAAAACAAAGGTAAATATAACCACATAATAATAGAAGACATAGCCTGAGATTAAAATTCAAAATTTTGTTTGTATGTTCTGAGATATGGCGTGGAGTATTAAATCTGTGTAATTTTAAATTATTATAGCGTTTTGTTCGCGTCAATATAATTATATTAATATCGTCAACAAAGTTTATTGATTCAGTGACATAAATTATAACTATCTTAATTTCCTCCGTGAGAATTGGACCTAGGACCGATTCTTGTGGTTCGCCTCTTTCATATTTTAGATTTTTGGGTTCATTTTCAACTTTTAACTTGTTGGTTTTTCTCGCATGAGTTTGTATAATTTAAAAAGTTGACGTTTTCTAGAACCTCCACGTTAACGATTTTGTATAAATATTTAATGATTTGTTAAATTACTGTCAGCCATTTTTTTTAACTTCTGTTGATTACATTTTTTATTAAATATTTGCAACATCTTTTGTTTTCTGATTTCATAATGGTGTATCACTTGTAAATTTTAGTATATTTCAATATTAGTTACTTTGTATATCAAATGTTGTTAATCAGAAACAGGATGACATTTCGATTCACTTTTAACAAGTATATTTGGAGTCTTTCTAGAGTTTTAGGATTTAAATCATTGTTACAGAAATAACAAGCAACTTCATGTAACAAACGACAAGAATAAAACCAAGGTTGGTAACAGAATTATTTCAGTAAAACTCCATACAACTTTAAGTTATATGTACATATATCTGATTTTTCTGGAAAGCCAAACTCAGATGTGGCTGTAATTTTACAAATGAACTTTACTTTAATTTTTAATATAATAATTTCTTTTTTTTTATACTACGTCGGGTGGCAGACAAACATACGGCCCGCCTGATATGAAGCGGTTGCCGTAACCGTATTAACGCTCGCAACTAAAAATATATCACTAGCGCGCCACCACACCCGCTGCCAACGCAGCATCTCCTTCTTTTCTGGTGACCTCACTCACTCGCAGGAACACAACAACCCTCAAGGGAATTGTTATTTGGCTGCGGTATTCTGTGAGGTGGAGGTACATTCCCCAGTCGGGTAGCTTACAATTACGTTCCTTACCTCTCTTTTCGTCAGAGCTTCGTTTGTCAGTCAGCAGGGTGCACCACGAGCAGGTGAAGTTGGCTTTGGTTCAAAGATGTTGATAAACTACTTACACTTATTTAACTTATTTCTATAGTTTTCATGATATTCATTTTCATGATTTCTATAGTTTTTATGATATGATGCGTTAATAAATAAAAAATATTCCTGGACGATTTACACAGCGCTATATAGTCCCAAATTAAACGCAAAGCTTGTATAGTACGGGAAACATAACTTGACCCATGCGCAGAACACATTTTCAGGTCCCAAACGTAATGAGGTACGAGGTGAGACGCGGGAGGCCGAGCGTAACTATAGCAACGCGGTGACGCTAACCCCCACGCAGCCGCACTCTACCCCCCGCCGCCCGCCCTAGAGTACAATCGCGCACTAAATTTTCAGTTGTTTGACATTTCCTATTCCTGTGAATTGTGTGATCATAATAAGTCAAGACAATTGAAGATTCTTACGTTAAAAGCGACCACGTCATGGATAAAATGAAATATAAAAGGTGCATGCCAATAAGTGACAATGATTAAACATGGTACATGTAGTACATAAACATTTTTTGGTATTAAATTTTTATTATTAATCCTTTAACTGATATATTTAATAATAATACCTAGCGACCCGACACTCCAGATTTGTTTTTTTTTTTATACTACGTCGGGTGGCAGACAAGCATACGGCCCGCCTGATGTGAAGCGGTTACTGTAGCCATATAAACGATCGTAACGCGCGCCACCACCCCCGCTGCCAACGCAGCATCTCCTTCCTTTCTTTTCAGGTGACCTCATTCACTCGCAGGAACACAACAACCCTCAAGGGAATTGTTATTTGGCTGCGGTATTCTGTGAGGTGGAGGTACATTCCCCAGCCGGGTAGCTTACAATTACGCTCCCTACCTCTCTTTTCGCCAGAGCTTCGTTTGTCAGTCAGCAGGGTGTACCGCGTGCAGGTGAAGTTGGCTTTGGTTCAAAGATGTTGATGAACCACTTACACCCCATAATTGTTTGATTCTTTTTAATGAAATTTGGTTTTCCGTTTAACTTGCGTTTAATTATATGATTTCACTCAATTTTTACACTTCGTAAAAGAAATAATTACAATACAACGAAATCACTTTCACACGACCACTCACATTACTACTTCCCAGGAAACCGCGGAGCATTCGTCTAACACTTTTTCTTCTTAATTGTACCTGCGCAGACGACCGCCATTTTGGTTCAACTTATGTTTCCCGAACTATACTATGGATACTAGACAATTGATAAATGTACTTAAATACATTTTTTTTTGTAAATACATACATATAATACATACAAAATATCTAGACCAAGAAAAACAGACATGTTTATGCACACAAATGTTTATCTTGTGCGGGGATCGAACCCACGATCTCGGAGTCAGTGCACTTCTATTCGACCACCTCGATTCGATGCTCGTCATTTGTTATTAATGTGATTATCATCACAGTCATCAAACTATGTACAGTGCTACAAACTTATCTGACCCGGTGGCCAAATTTAGAACTAAAGCCGCCATCTTGAAATATAGTATTGCCAGGTACAATTAATTTACTTACCGCGTATGCACATTCCATTGAGGTGTATTTTTTTAAATACATATTATCTTTTTATACACATATTTCATTTCTTACAATAAAAAAATCGTCAACGAGTTGTTTCTGTGCAATATTATAATTCTCTAATATTATAAATAGCTATGATCGCGACTTAACGTTTTGCATTTTTAAAACTAATCAACAAAAAATAGAAGGCAATTGATACTTAATTGAAACACCACACAACACAATTAATAAGTATATCAATGCTATTATTTTAACAGTGTATATATTTCTTTGATTTTTATGTTTCCTCTAAAACGGGCGGCATTTCGTTTAATGGCAACACTTAAGTCGATCGCACCGCCCCCGCCACCGGGCCAGATAAGTTTGTGGCACTATATTGAGGGTCTTTTGGCAGCACTGTAGCGTAGGGCTCCAATCATTTGTCAATTCATAGCATCTTGTCAAATGTCTTGTTGACGTCTTGTGTTGTCTTGTCGTCTTAAAGTTTCACTGTCAAAAAAATCAGTACATTTTGACAATCTGGACCCGACGCCTACCTAGCGACATCTAATGTCAGAAAAAATATCAAACATATTTCCTTTGACATTAGATGTCGCTAGGTGAACATTATGAATAATGTTACACTAATTGAATAAACGATAGCCGATTAATATCGTCCAGTAGCCAAGAGGCCTACCTCTGAAGTGATAATTTTTTTCAATAAGTTTTGTTGTATGACTACGTACGACTAGGGAATGCAATCTCGTTCTCGCGAGCGGCCGGCGGCGGGGCTTGAGGTAGCGGTCGGGGTCGGTAGTGCGTATTAAATTGTTCTATTTTCCACTAGAATTTGTAAGTTAATATTTATTTACAGACACAAAATTATTATTTGTATGTATATGGGTATGTATACATATAAACGAAATATTATCAAATTATTATTACAGCGTCGGTACAAATCTACTTTGTCTACATATAGGACTCACGTGATTATAATCACTATAGTCAAAATAATAATGAACATGAAATTCTTTGCATGCTTCTGCATGTTAAATTCATAAACACGTAGACGGTACTAAACTACATTGTTCTAAATAGATGGGTGTGTATGTATGTGTATGTGCATGTATGTATGTAATTGTGTGTACACACATGTGTATGTGTATATGTATATGCATATTTGTGGATGTGTGTATATGTATGTATGTGTATGTATGTATGTAAGTGAATGTGTGTGATTTGCTGCTGAAATATATGTATAGAATTAATAATAAAATAATATCATTACATCACATATATTAAAATTAAATAATACTAAATATATGTATGTTATTCTTACTGGAAAGTAAGAAAACAAACTAATATAAAAATATAATTAATTAATTAACTTTTAAATTATTATAATAATTTGCAATATTGATCGATTATAAATTCAAAGTAGTAAAAATTATACATACAGATTTTGTGATAAAATATACTTGTGATACATCTTGCACATCTAATGAAGTTACTTTGTATCTTTGTTTCTGGTCACTGCCGATCTACGCCTGCGCCCGTGCATTATGTAAACAAACTTTTTATTTACCTACCGCGATTATTGTATACGTCCTTAGTGCGCTCTTTAAACGAGTTTATTGTAAAATGGTGTTATGTTCTCATAGTAAGTGAATTTGTAAATTCTTCCTTGAGAATAAATAAATAAATCTAAATCTAAAATCTATTTCTGCGGTACGCTTTTCTGTCTTGAATAAATCTACTCGGGAACACCACTTAACTTCCCTACTATCTCTGCTAATATTATAACAAAAAAATTAAAAAGTAAACGCGAGCGAAGCCGCGGTTTGTATCTAGTATAGTATATTATAAATGTGATTATGTGAAAGTGTGTTTGTTTGTATTTCTTTCATCTCAAAAGAAACCAATGGATTGACATTTTTTTTTGAGGGGTTAGTTAATGTCTGGTTAGTGACATAGGTTATTTTTTATCCCAAAATTCGTGTCATATCCACTGGAAAACGTTTTATTAAAGTCATGACCATGCGGTACAGGATCATGCACATGCTGGTCAGATAAAAAAAAAAAAATTTCGGATAATATTTCCAAGTTGGTATATATTCACTTATTATATTATTAGCATACTCTACCACGCCGCTCGAATGCGGGTTGGCGATGGCCAGTGTTTTCAAGGTAATTCCATCTAAGGCGCCCATAGGCCATAAGCTTAACGACTATATTCCAATGGCAACAGACGGGACCAAAGGCTTAACATGCCCAGTGTTCCACTGACACTGACAGACTACTACTATCTAATTAATCACGCAAGTTATACAACGTTGACCACGTTGCATAACTTGCGTGATCAATTAGATTGAACATGTACAACTACGCTGCTTCTTCAAATAGATTTTAATTAGATAAATTGACACAAAAGAAAAAAAAAAGTTATATCCTCTCTCTTGGGTATGCGCGGGTCGGCTTACATATTGTCTCCTCCGTCTTCACGAGTGGGAAGACGGAGGAGAGAATATGTAAGCCGACCCGCGCATACCCAAGAGAGAGGACATAACAACGTCAACCTTGGGGGTGACGGATTGCGATTGGCTTGTTTTTTAACTTGACTCCTTCTTATCTTATCTTTCTTTCTTCGTATTTATTGTATTTATAAATGCTTTTTTTTTATTAATTTAGTAATGCTTTTTTTTTTTTCAGAAAACTTATTCACAGGACGTAAAAGCATGCTGCAGTGGCTACATTCGGACTGACCACAGCTTTGATAGCAAGTATGTATCTATTAATATCTTAGAGCCTAAGCATGAAGACTAAAGCCTTCAACTAGTGCGTCCTCCCCGCTATGGCCTACGGTGCAGAGACTTGGACTCTGACCGTCGGGCTGGTTCACAGTCACACAGCGTGCTATGGAGAGAGCTATGCTTGGAATTTCTCACAGGGATCGAATCTGTAACGAGGAAAACGGATGAATAACCAAAGTTATCGACGTAGCTCTCAAAATCAGCTAGCTGAAGTAGCACTGGGCCGGATTTGTCGAGTCAGCGGTGGCAGATGGGGGAGGAAAATGGAGGACGTATGGCGCAACGAAGCGTTGGGCGTCCGAGACCTGTTGCCATATCATCACGATCTATTTCACCATTGCTCTGCACTATCGAATCGATATACTTAAAGTCGGAGCAAACTGCCAATGCGACATGTCTGTTGACACTGTCTAGTGACTTGGAAACGGAATTGGGGAGATCGCCAAAATCAAAAAATGTATATTCTGTTTCTGATTTTTTTATACTATGTCTGAGGGCAAATAAGCATACAGCCCGCCTGATGTGAAGCGGTTGCCATAGCCATATAAACGCTCGCAATATGAAACTTCGCCCGCGCGCTACCACCCTCACCTTCCTGGTGATCTCACCAATTTGCAGGAACACAGCAACCCTAAAGGTAAATGTTATTTGGCTGCGGTATTCTGTGTTTGTCAGCAGTCAGTAGGGTGTACTAAATGCGGGGCACGTGCCGTTGGCTTTGGTTCAAAGATGTTGATGATCCAATTACACCCAGGATATGATCTACTGATCTTTAGACCATCATTCTATAGTTTTTGTTTCCCTTTCACCAGTCTGCTCTGTACCTCAATTTTGTCTTTGTCGACGTGAACAATGTTTCATGTGTTTTATTTAAATATTATATTTTCAGTGCCATAAAATGTTCACCGGTATGTATACCAAAATGCATAAACGCTACCTGTATAAAACCAGACCAATGCAAATGTAATAAAGGATATCAACAAGATTCATCCAGCAAACATATCTGTCAACCTGTGTGTACACCTGCGTGTGATCATGGTACATGCATGGGACCAAATAAATGTAACTGCAATAGTGGATACGTGCTACAAAAAGGAAGGTGCCAACCAGTTTGTAAACAACCCTGTAATAACGGCACATGTGTAGGACCAGACACTTGCAAATGTAATCCTGGATTTAAAATGTCTAATTTTAATGTTTGCACTCCTCATTGCTCTAAAGGTTGTTTTAATGGGACATGTACAAGTCCTGATGTCTGTAGTTGTAACAAAGGCTGGGGAAAAACTGATCCAAATACATGTAAACCAAAATGTAATAAACCCTGTGGTAATGGAATTTGCATTAGGCCAGATACTTGTCTTTGTAATGATGGTTATGAGGTATCAAGAACAAATTCAACTGGAGACGTCTGTCAGCCAATTTGCTCTGAACCTTGTAGTAATGGTACATGTGTTGGCCCAAACACTTGCAAATGTTATCCTGGATTCAAAATGGCTGACGTTAATATATGCATTCCTCATTGCTCTAAAGGTTGTTTAAATGGGACATGTATAAGTCCTGATATCTGCAGTTGTAACGAAGGCTGGGAAAAAACTGATCCAAATACATGTAAACCAAAATGTAGTCGTCCTTGTGGTAATGGAAATTGCATTAAGCCAAATACTTGTCTTTGTAATCATGGCTATGAACTATCAAAAACAAATTCGACTGGAGACGTCTGTCAGCCAATTTGCACCGAACCTTGCAGTAATGGTACATGTGTAGCCCCAAACACATGCAAATGTCACCCTGGATTTAAAATGTCTGATGTAAACGTATGCACTCCTCATTGCTCTAAAGGTTGTTTAAATGGGACATGTACAAGTCCTGATGTCTGTAGTTGTAACAAAGGCTGGGAAAAAACTGATCCAAATACATGTAAACCAAAATGTAATAGACCTTGTGGTAATGGAATTTGCATTAGGCCAGATACTTGTCTTTGTAATGATGGTTATGAGGTATCAAGGACAAATTCGACAGGAAAAGTCTGTCAGGCAATTTGCAATGAACCTTGCAGTAATGGTACATGTGTCGCCCCGAATACTTGCAAATGTTATCCTGGATTTAAAATGTCTGATGTAAACGTATGCAGCCCATATTGTACTAAAGGATGTGTGAACGGGATTTGTAGAAATCCTGATGTCTGCAGTTGTAACGAAGGCTGGGAAAAAACTAATCCAAATACATGTATACCAAAATGTAGCCGTCCTTGTGGTAATGGAATTTGCATTAAGCCAAACACTTGTCTTTGTAATCATGGCTATGAAGTATCAAGAACAAATTCAACTGGAGACGTCTGTCAGCCAATTTGCACTGAACCTTGCAGTAATGGTACATGTGTCACCCCAAATACTTGCAAATGTTATCCTGGATTTAAAATGTCTGATGTAAACGTATGCAGCCCATATTGTACTAAAGGATGTTTGAACGGGATTTGTACAAATCCAGATATCTGCAATTGTGACGAAGGCTGGGAGAAAACTGATCCAAATACTTGCAAACCAAAATGCGATCATCCTTGTGGTAATGGTGTATGTGTAAAACCAAATACTTGTATTTGTAATAAAGGTTACCTAGCATCAGAAAGAAATGACACAGACGAAGTTTGTATTCCAAATTGCCCAAATTGTGAAGGTATATGCGTCGCTCCTGGGAAGTGCGTTTGTCAGCCACCATATGAAGAATATAATGTTAATCGTGATGGTAGTAAATGTGACTGCTTTTTCAATTGCTCTGATTCAGATTTACAATGTGTAGCTACCAATTGTGTAATTATGTTGTTACAAAATAATACTAATGTGATAAAAGATGTAAACAGTAATACATCGTTAGCATTTCAAGCAAACAAAAACAAGTAAGTAATTAACTTTCAGTCTAGAAATAAGCTATGTTTAAGAATTCTTATAAAAGTCTGCAAGTAATTTATGGTTAGTTACCAAACGGACATATAGCCCGCTGAGGTGGTTACCGTAGTCTCCAAACAAACGCTTACTAACAAAAGCAGTATTGCTCACACAACAGCACCCTGTGGCTTGTACTCTGTGGTTTTCTGTACAATATGCCGTATTATATGTATGTGGTCCACGGTACTTTACGAACGGTACGTTACGGTACGGCCTTTACGAAACCCTGCCTGAAGGTTTGAGGTTACTATTTGTCTTCAAACCTTCGAGCAAGACGATTCGTGATAACCCTTGAAAACAGCTAATGGACGTGGGTAAGTAGTGGGATCAGTCTATAATACTTCTATATGGTTTTGTCACCTCTTTGGAGAACAAGGCGACCAAACTCCTGGTCCACGCGACTGGTGCGGTCCCGTCGTGAATGACGAAATCAAATAGATATTGTAGTTCTTTTAGAACCTGAAATCTTCCAGCTTTTTTTGACAACAGTTCTTTTTTAATTCCGTCCTCACCGGGAGCCTTATCATTTTTCAGCTGTCTAAGGGCTATCCTGATCTCACCCATGTTGATGTCTGAAATGTCTTAGGTTTCGTGTCGGGTTAGCGGGGCTTGGCGATTACTTACACGAACAGCTAAAGTAGGACAGGTGCATCTGAGCATAAAGTTTACCATAGAATCTCTCCACCTCTGCAAAGATCTCACGAAGAAGATACGACATTCGACCATCCTCTAGCTTATGGTACGACCTAAATTCGTTTAGCATTGAAGAGGCGATAGTCCTGCCGTATCAGTCTTCTTATCAGCTTATTTAAAGCAGCGTCCTCTGTCGAAGCCCTAACAGATGCTGTCGTCTCTAAACGCTTCTGCATAAGAGCCAGACATTGTATATTAATTACATGTTATATTACTATTTTTCAGATCTTTTCAATCATGGACTTACTATATTATACCAGGTATTGCGTTGCTGATACTTATAGCTATTGTGATTTTAGTATTGAAGAGGAGAAATATACATGATTATTTTAATGGGGGCAGTTACGTAGTTAAAGGTAAGATAATCGTAGATATAATTGAAAATTTAAACTAGTCTATACAGGGTGTCCCACGGCGATGCCAACTGGAGAGTTACTACTTTAAATAATGTAAATAGGAAATTTTACTGAAAGAAAACATCACTTTAATTTTAATTTTAAGTAAAACTGCATTCAAAGATTTTTAAAATATCTCTTGCCTCAACCGGAAATCAAACCCACGCAAATACAAGAAACTACAATCAATACTTTTAGAGAACAAATCGATAGTGTCATTTAAAAGGATCATATTTCTAGAATAATATATAGGCATCTATATATATAAAAGAAAGTCGTGTTTGTTACAACACTTATAACTCGAGAACGGCTGGACCGATAGCCATGGTTTTTGATTTGTTGGATTTGTTTCCGTCCCGAATAGCACAATAACTCTTAAAAACATTGGAAAATTCTCGAAAAAATAAAATAAAAGAAAAAACATTTTCCCATACAAATGAAAGTGTCAGTTGAAAAAGGGATTACGATATTTATTGGTTGTCAAATATCAAAACGTCAAATCGATTGGTCACTTTTATGTCGCGAAAGTTGTCTGTGATTTGTTATGAAAATTTAAAAATGTCAAATCGATAGGGGTGAAAACGCTTTTCCCATGGGGTTCGAGCGCAAGAATCAAATCAGAGTAAACATCAAAAGAAATGACAATTACAAATCACCAAAATGATAAAACCTATTTCAAAACTAAAAAAAATAAAACAAAACGTTTTTTTAAAAAAAAATTAACAATAAGGAAATCTTTATTTTTTTGAAATCTTCAGTTTTTATGGATACGGGTCTTCCCTCAACCGAAGGGGTTTAGAGCGTACTCCAACACGCTGCTCAACTGCGGGTTGGCGGAGGCCAGTGTTTTCGAACCGCCTAAAGGCCACTGACTTAACTTAACGTCTGTCATTAAATGATAACAACCGGGACCGACAGCTTAACGTGCCTTCCGAAGCACGGAGGAGCTCAAGATGAGCTAATGATAACAACCGGGACCGACGGCTTAACGTGCCTTCCGAAGCACGGAGGAGCTCAAGATGAGCTAATGATAACAACCGGGACCGACGGCTTAACGTGCCTTCCGAAGCACGGAGGAGCTCAAGATGAGCTAATGATAACAACCGGGACCGACGGCTTAACGTGCCTTCCGAAGCACGGAGGAGCTCAAGATGAGCTAATGATAACAACCGGGACCGATGGCTTAACGTGCCTTCCGAAGCACGGAGGAGCTCAAGATGAGCTAATGATAACAACCGGGACCGACAGCTTAACGTGCCATCCGAAGCACGGAGGAGCTCAAGATGAGCTAATGATAACAACCGGGACCGACGGCTTAACGTGCCTTCCGAAGCACGCAGGAGTTCAAGATGAGCTAATGATAACAACCGGGACCGACGGCTTAACGTGCCTTCCGAAGCACGGAGGAGCTCGAGATGAGCTAATGATAACAACCGGGACCGATGACCGATGACCAATGACGCCATCGAGCTTCTCTATTATTTTCTACTATTCATTGTTTTAATTCCATAAAATCATAAATTTAGTTCAGCTAATATGTACCACGTCATTCATTGATTGTTAGGCGGTACGAAGTTCGCCGGGACAGCTAGTTCATAATAAATAAGCATTGTGATTGAATCATTTTTTTTAATGCAGCTTTATTTACAATTAAAAATATAGTGGAGTCTTCTTTCAGTAATGTTTCCTATCTACATTATCTAACGTATTTCCCCTCTAGGTAGCGTCTAAGTGAGACAACCTGTATAATCTAAAAAAGTATTTTTATCCCACTTAAAAAAAATGTTCAAAAGACGACTATATTATAACTCTTACTCTCTCTCACATAAGAACGGTACAAAGGTCGGAGAGTCAAGGTTACAGTGTCTATCGCTAGTCGGCAGGGTGAACCACGTGCAGGTGATGTTGGCTTTGGCTCTAAAATTATAGCGAACCACGTACCTACACCCCAAATAAATAAGTAGGTAATATGTGCTGCAACTTACGTGTTTGCGTGTATCCTATTATTGTATGCCTTACTCAATCCTCAGTGCAGCACCTGACTGGACTATTTTAATGGACACGTATGAAAAGCACTATAAAATCCCAGAAGATGTGGGTGTTTCGACACTCAGACCGGACATTTTCCTTTTCTCCAGAGCTACAAAACGTATAGTACTTGTAGAGCTTACCGTACCGTGGGAAACTAATATACCCAAAGACCACGCGATAAAACAAAACAAATATTATGACCTCCTAAACGAATTAACAAAAAGCGGCTATGTATTTAATCTATACGCTGTAGAAGTAGGAGCGAGAGGTATACCAGCAAAATCTCTCTATAACCTGCTGAAAGACCTTGGCTTGTCCAGAAGTGCAGTAAGTTCTATACTAGAACCCGGCTCTATACTAGAACCCGGCGGATGGACCCGGCACCCGCACGGTGAATCCATGGAAGCTAAGAAGTTCGTCTCCCCGTGCGAGTTTCTTTATTCTGTCACTAACCCCTTGGTGACATAGGCCTTATCTATTAATACGTGAATATACGTAATACGTGAAGCAAAAAGTCTATAGTTTGACTGAAGTGATTATAGAAGTATCTCTTTGACAATAGAACCATAATAATATTCAAACTTATAATTTAAAATAATTATGATAGAAATGTGATTGTACCCATCAGTGGCAGACTACATAAGTAATGAAAACTTAAATAATTCATAACTTTTCAGATGAGAAAACTCTAGAACAGGCTGACTTCTCCGACGTCCGATTTTCAGAAATACAACAACGAAGAGAACCGGAAGTGATGTAATACCAGTATAATTATAGTATAAATTATTGTATACAATTATATTTATGGAAATGTTAGTGTGGCTAATAAAGAATTAAAATAAGTTATACACCTGCACAGTTCTCTGTTTATTTAATGAACAGTTAAAAGTTATGGCACAGAATCCTAAAGTCAATAAATATTAAACAGTAGATGCTTTATCTGATGCTTTTGACGCACACCTGCCTCCCCTTAATACTAGTGTCCTTATGGTAGCCGACATTGCAAAGACACATGCGTGGTGCCGAGCAGACTCCGTTGGGACATCCACCAGGGCAATGCGGAAGACATCTGTAATTAAATCCATAATTAAAGGTAAAGAACTTAAAAGAATTAAAATAAAGTTCATTTCTGCAAAAGTCTTTTCATAAAAAGGTTTAACATTTTAATAAAACAAGTCACTTAGTGCAAACCAAAAGGAAAAGTATACTAATCATATTACTACAGCCCAATAGTACTTTCAATTAAAACCTCTTCAAGCTCTTTCTGGACAAACCCATGGAGTAGTTACATGGGTAAATCTAGATAGACAAGTAATGATAGATAATTTCATTAGGAAAATATCAAATTGATCCACTAAAATAACCTGATTTGCATATCAGTTTAGTCTGCTTGCGGATCAAATCCTGCATTTGATGTGCCATAAGCAACTTATTTATTTGATGTTACGTTAAATAGTATCCATTTTATTAAACTACGCGCGCGGGAGATAATGGCAATTTCGATTCAGATAAGCGAAAATAAATTTCATGGTGACGACAAACAGCGCGAATGTAGAAGGAGTCGGTGGAAACTCTTCCGAATACTACATTGTACTATCGGTACAACAAACAAAGGAAGATAATCGCTCTTCACACAAAATTTCTCACCAGACTAATGGTTAATGATCTATACTGTCTGTAACTATACTCTATGCTCAACTTAAGAGTGCCCAAGTAGTCTTCTTGCAGGGGAGAAGGGCTACTAAACTGCTTGAGTGCCTGGTTGGTTTACAGGACGAGAGATTAGCAATCCTGTGATATTTAGACTTGGTTGAGGGAGGTTGGTGCACGGGGGCGCATTAGCTGTAGGCATAATAAACCTGGGACAACGAGCTATTGAAATTGAGCTTAGGTTATTGAAATCCTCACTTTTAATATGTATCTTCAAAAGTCATGCAATTGCGTCAACAAACACACAACACAACCCTTATATACCTAACTTTGTTTGTATTTGCTCAAAAAATTTTGTTTGTATTTCCTAGACCTATAGCGTTGAGTAACGTGGAGGAGTATGCTCTAAACCCCTTCGATTAAGGGAAGACCCGTATCCCAACAGTAGGATCTTCATGTGTTGATGCCGAAATCGTTAGCGTTAATTATCGCCACTGCTAGGTATTCTTTCTTAGTCAAGCACATGCACTAGAAGCAGATGGACGAGCAGCACACAACGTCATCGGCAGTGTGACGGTTATCACACTACCTGTCTTCGGTGTAAGTTTGACAAAAAATATTTCACCAGTGAAGTCATAGAAGCTTTATATTTATTATTTCATAAAGATAATTCATATGTTTGTCTAAATAAGTCAAATAAAATGCTAATTTTATTCGATTTTCTAAGGATACATTTAGATTCAATTAAGTTGATTAAAGATTAAATGTATGCTAATAATAAATTCGATACGAATGTGTATTTTTTCATCTGGGTATATATAAAAAAGTATTGATGCAAATTTCATATTGTGTTCATTTGTTTAAAAAAATTGTGAAAATTACTAAAAAAATAATCAAGCCTTGATACAATATTTTTTTATAAGATACTAGTATCTACCTGTGGCTTCGCCCCGCGTGAAAACTAAAAATGGACTAAAAGTGTGAATCCAGAATATATCCTATATGTATGCCAATTCTTTTCCAAATCCTTTCAGCTGCTTACACTGAAAGAGTAACAAACATCCATACATACAAACTATCGCGTTTATAATATTAGTAACGATCTAACTATGAAATTGGAGTAGATTTTCCCACACCAAACCAAAAAGGCACCGTGTTATGGTTAGTTTACAAATGATGTTAGGGTTCAGTTAATGATTGACGAGGCAGTTACTTACTTGTTAGGTTCAACTCTGTCTCGTATATATCCTTGATTACACACACACTCATTTCCGTCGACACAATGTCCATTAATACACGGCAAAGAACATATTGGAACTCTGTCATTTGTCTGCTGATCATCAGTAGGATAATTAGTATTATACCTATTTCCTTCTCTGGCATAAAAAGAATTTGATTGATTGAGTGATCTGGATTCATTAGACACTTGATTGAAAGTCTCTAACTTATGGCCTGACGAATTTGGATAATTGGAATTATAATTATCGTTGTTTGGAAACTGGTTATTTGGATAATATCCTGGATAAGTCCCTTGATTGTTATTATAATTCCCTTGAGAGCTATATTGCTGTTGGTTTCCAGGATATAATGGCATATTAGAACCCTGATTGGTATAAGGATAGACCTGTGAAGGATTGTATTGACTCTGAGGATAATTAGAACCATGGTTAGGATAATTTGAGGTGTTATTAGATACTTGATTTCCATAATTATTATAAGTATCAGGTCTTTGATTGTAAGGGTATCTTTGCCCTTGTTGGGTGTCATCTGGAACTTGGCCGTAGTACGAATAAGGTCTTTGAGGAGAATTATTAGGTAGATTATTAGGTGATGTTCCAGGATAATATTCATTTGGACGTTGAGGTTCTAGATTTGGGCCATACTGTGATTGTGTGTCTTGATTTGTTTGAGTTTCAATGTCTCCTCTATTTCTATTTGGATATCTTTGTCCATTTGTTTCTTGATTTGAAGGATATGTTCCATAATAATTTGTCTGAGGGTTTTGGTTAAAATGAGGTCCAAAGTCTTCCGTTGTTCTATTTGGATTAGATTGGGGACGCTGGCCAGGACGTGGTGATACAGGATATGTGTGGCGATTTGATTGAGGATATTGTCCTGGCTCGGGTTCGTATCTTCTTGTTCCATTTGGATAGTATCCATAATTTTGTGGATAGTTTGGAGTGCTGTTAGGATTTTCATTATCTCTTGGAGTGTTAGTAACTTGACTAGCTGGATACATTGGTTTTGTAGTGATTGGAGTCATGAAGTATTGATGTTTAAGTTCATCTCCAGTAGTTGATGTTCCACAAGCGTTAGGTGCTACACATCTGCTGCCTGGTGGGCAAGGGCTGAAACACATTGAATACCACATGAATTAAAGGGAATCACTACTAATTCAGTATCTTCGCGAGCAATATTTAATTATTCTTGTATAACTCGCACTAACCATGCTGTCCTAACATTTAACTCTGTAACAGTTCTTTTGATACTACCTCCTTCTGACAATTAAGCTATATGACTAGTAATGCGTTTAACAATTGTTCTTTCCAACGATGATTATTATATGATTGTTATGCATTTCGACTCTCGTGTTATTTGGCATGTTGGAAATCGAACCACTTGCACGTTCAGCATCCTTACCACCATCTCTTATTGCGATTCAATATCTGAATAGAATGCTTATTCATACCAATGAATAAGCGACTCTATTTCAAATGGAATAGAGTCTCTTATTCATTGGTATGAATAAGCATTCTATTCAGTTATTGAATCGCAATAAGAGATGGTGGTAAGGGGGCTGTCATGTGAACAAACAAGTACTTGTATACGTTCCTATCATTGAGAACTAAAAACAGTCGAGTGCTTTTCCAACTGAGCTACCAGGATGCTGATGCATTATGCTGGTGGCGAATTGCATTTTATGTTTTACTGCTGTGAAGTGGCAGTGTGGCGCCATCTACCTATTAAGTATTACACTGCTAAACAAGGCAAAGCAGCCCATAGTTGCAGATGAAATTCGACTATTTTTTGATAACACAAACTTATTTAAAAAAACCATTTTTAAAATACTCACAATATTCTGGTAAGTTGCTGATATCAACTATTTAAATAATGAGGCTATTTAATTAACTAAAAACAGGTTCTTGATTGGTAGTTTACTGTTTAATAGAAATATGGAACCAGTGTGTATTTTATTTATAGAAATAGTAAATGGAACCTTACGAGCTGCATTGTGGAGTGCATTTCCCCTGGGAGTTGATGTATCCTGGGTGACACCGACATATTTGGTCTGCAATACATTGACCGAATTTACAGTCATCGCATTTTGGACTTTCATGACCCGATTGCATTGGTTTGCATGACCCGTCTGAATTTGCCTGAAATCCAGTTGAGCAGGAACACGTATTCGGTGCGGTACAGTTTCCTGAAATAATACATAAAAAATCAACTTTTGTATACCTATATGTTACGGCTAAATAGGGTTGGCATCTCTAAATGCTAGCAATCAGGACAAGAAGCGTAAAAACTTCGGATTTCGAACCTTAAAACCCGGACATGTCATCAGTGTTTTTAGTACTAGTACTATTTTTTATTCTGTGACAAGACGGTTATTCGCAGCATGGAGCGGTAGTGATTTAATACTTTTAACCCTGGACTACAAATAAAACCCCGCCCGGACGCTCCCCGGACACCCTCCAAACTAGGACAAATCCGGGGAATCCCTTACGGATGGTAACCCTATCGCTAAGGATAGGTGTGTAAATAAACTTAAGTTTAGCCGGTTAATTTTGAAATTAGCCGCAGCTCCTTGGGTAAAAATGTAGAAGCGAACGGTTTATCGACATAGTTGGGTTAGGCGAGCGAGGCTCACTTCCTTATTGCTTTTGGTAAGGGCGTGGGTGTAAGGTACCCACGCCGATTCCAAAAGGGTGTGGCTTTCTTTTTTCAAAAATAAGCTTGGAGATCAGCGGTCGTTTAGAACGGCTTTATAACTGGTAACGTGAGTTCGGAACCAGCCAAAACGTCGTGGCGGAGTTGAAAAATTAAGGGTTTTAGTACCTTAATGCACTTCAAGGACAGATCAATTCCACTAAAATTCAATGCAACTTGCAACAAGTGGCTACGGAAGCCTCGCTTATTCCATCTATCCAATCTTCATTGGCCATTCAAGATTCAGGTGGCCTACCGCCGAAGCTGAAGTCGATTCGAAAAGAATATTTTTTTTTTTTTTTTTTTTTTTTTTTTTTTTTATACTACTTCGGGTGGTAAACAAGCATACGGCCCGCCTGATGTGAAGCGGTTACCGTAGCCATATTAACGTTCACAACATAAAATATTGCTCGCGCGCCACCACCCCCGCTGCCAACGCAGCATCTCCTTCCTTTC
The DNA here is from genome assembly GCA_937001555.2 of Hypsopygia costalis. Classification (NCBI taxonomy): domain Eukaryota; kingdom Metazoa; phylum Arthropoda; class Insecta; order Lepidoptera; family Pyralidae; genus Hypsopygia; species Hypsopygia costalis. The sequence continues at coordinate 2,433,104 of OW443331.2, forward strand.
TGGTGACCCCACTCACTCGGAGGAACACAACAACCCTCAAGGGAATTGTTATTTGGCTGCGGTATTCTGTGAGGTGGAGGTACATTCCCCAGTCGGGTAGCTTACAATTACGCTCCCTACCTCTCTTTTCGCCAGAGCTTCGTTTGTCAGTCAGCAGGGTGCACCGCGTGCAGGTGAAGTTGGCTTTGGTTTAAAGATGTTGATAAACCACTTACACCCCATAAATTCAATTCGATTTCAAATTTGATTTCAAAAATAAATTAGGTTAAAGTTTACGACAAACATCTTCAGCTTAGTCTATAGAGCTCTATGGTTTCTACCAGCTAAACACTATCACTACCAAACTAAGCTGAAGCACAGTTTAAGTAATAGTACTACGTACAGTATGGCCTCTCCCTGCCGCTCTCTCGTGTCGACCTCACCTCCCCTCTGAGACAAATATGGAACAGTTTGTATGGCGCCGCACGCACACACGCTCATTTACGCTCTGCACAAACGTCATTGTTTATGTAGTAGTAAACGACGCGACATTTGTATGGAGTGGCCGGGGTGTGGCTGAAGTTTGATTTTCGCAATCAAAAATCCGATGGTAATCGGCTTCACCTTAGGCGGTAGGCTCTCTGAACGGCTAACATGTATCAATCATCTAACCCAATGGAAAGACCCAGCGCGCTAGGATGTATGCCCAGGATATAATGTTTTTTTTTTTTTTTTTTTTTTTTATACTACGTTGGGTGGCCGCTTCACATCAGGCGGGCGGTATGCTTGTCTGCCAGACAAGCATACGGCCCGCCTGATGTGAAGCGGCTACCGTAGCCATATTAACGCTCGCAACAGTAAATATCGCTCGCGCACCGCCTCCCCTGCTGCCAACGCAGCATCTCCTTCCTTCCTGGTAACCTCACTCACTCGCAGGAACACAACAACCCTCAAGGGAATTGTTATTTGGCTGCGGTATTCTGTGAGGTGGAGGTACATTCCCCAGTCGGGTAGCTTACAATTACGCTCCCTACCTCTCTTTTCGCCAGAGCTTCGTTTGTCAGTCAGCAGGGTGCACCGCGTGCAGGTGAAGTTGGCTTTGGTTCAAAGATGTTGATGAACCACTTACACCCCAAAAGTTAATCTCTTATGACGACAATTTCAATAATAAATCTTAGTGTTTTATTCCGCAGGTAGACAGTTTACAGTTACAGTTAGGTTTACAGTTTTTGAAACCTCCTCCTGTTTAATAAACAACTAAAAAGTGTATTTTTTCCATACCTGATGAGCCACAGCCGTCCTTGCAGGTTGGTATGCAGTACTTTCCATCGCGGTCCAAATTGTATCCACTATTACAAATGCATTCTCCTCCAGCACAGTGTCCGTTTTGGCATCCAATGGGGCAGGTAGGTATACAAAATCCACCTTTATTTTTAGTATAATCAGGGTAGCATTTGCAAGTTTCAGGAGCAACACACAGGGCGTTGACGCACTCTCTGGAGCAGACTGGATCGCAGACCATGGGGTTGTGACGGTTTTTAGCATAGCCAGCACAGCATGTTCTGATGCGACTTAGGTCTGAACGAGACTAAAAGAATTTCACACAAATTTAATTCATTCATTCTTAAAATCGAAGCAACTGAATGAGGAAGGCGGAGGATTGTATTTGGCGGAAAGTATTGGGGAAGGCTTATATCCACTAGAATACAGGCTGATGATGGTGATTCTTAAATGTCGATATAGCAATGACTAAATTATATATAATAGCAATTTGTTGTGTAAGTGGACTCACCACGATCTTTAGAGCTAAAGCCAACCTCGCCTGCACATGGCGCACCCTGCCGACTAACGAAAGAGGCTCTGGGAAAAGAAAGGTAGGGCACAGCGTATTTGTGAGCTGTTCGACTGAGGAAGTACCTCCACCTCACAGAATTCCGCAGCCAAATAACAATTGCAATAAGAGTTGTAGTGTTCCTGCACTCGCAGTGAGGGTACCCAGGAGAGGTACAAAGGAGTTTCTGCGTTGGCAGTGGGGGTGACAGCGCGTAAGCGATATTTCATATTGCGAGCATTAATATCAGTACAGTAACTGTTTCACATCAGGCGGACCGTATTCTTATCTGCCACCCGACGTACCATAAAAAAAATCTCAAATTTATAGTTTTGGATAATTTACTTGAAACATTAACTAAATTAAGTTTTGGACGACGAAGCGTAGGGCGCCCTCTCTCTAGATCAGCGTTTCCTAACCTTTTCAATGATGTTACCCCTATGACCAATAAAGGAAACTAATTTTACCCCCCTCCTTAAATTAGATTTTATTGGCTTGTACTAGTTTGTTACCTTTTATCAGCTTGATTATCCGTACAGAATTCCTATTTTACCCCTGAGGGGGTAATTACCCCTAGGTTCGGAACCAAGGCTCTAGATAGACCGACAATCTCAAAAAAGTGGCTAGTACCGGTTGGATGCGGAAAGCGGATGATGAAGAGGTGGAAAGCATTGGTTAAGGCCTATATCTAGCAGTGGGTACAGATACATGCTGATAATGATGATGATGATGATCAACTCACCCCATTTCCAGTAGGCACGTTCGATGAATCTGGTGCAAAATTTATAGTTCTGAAAATATAAAAAATATATTAGGTATACACATTGGTAATCTACAATAATCTACCTATATAAAATGAACCGCTATTTGTTTGGCCTAGCCTTTATTGTTAGCAGAAGGTTCTTGTGAAAAAATAAATGAGTGAAAAATTAGAAAATTTATCAAAACTAAACGACCATATTAACTTTTCTAATGTAACTTTATGTCGTTTGACAGAACTGTCAGTCATTTGACAGATGGCGCGAAACCAACTTAAATTCAATATTAATTATAGAAGACAGGATAACGTTTGTCGGGTCAGTTAGTATTAAACAACTATTCCTGGCCCCCTTACCACCAACTCTTATTGCGATTCAGTAACTGAATAGAATGTTTATTCATACCAGTTAATAAGTCAGTACCAGCTTTGCTTAATTTGGGGCTGGATGACTGCTGATAGTTAGTAATTTCTATGCAATTACCAATGAATAAGCATTCTATTCAGTTATTGAATCGCAATAAGAGTTGGTGGTAAGGGGGCTGGACAAATTACTTACTATCAGCAGTCATCCAGCCCCCAAATTAAGCAAAGCTTGTACTATGGGTACTAGACAACTGATAAATTTACTTAAATACTTTTTTTTTGTAAATACAGACATATAATACATAGAAAACACCCAGACCATGACCAAGATAAATGTGCGTGTTCATGCACACAAATGTTTGTCTTGTGCGGGAATCGAACCCGCGACCTCGAAGTCAAAGTGGCCATTGTTAGCCATTCGATCACGGAGCTCGTCAAGTTTAATAATATTAACATTATATATGGAAAATAAGTTTTTGACTTACGGAACTTCGATGTAACAGACACCCACTGTGTCTTCTTCTTCGTGCCTACTGTTGTCAATATTTTGTGTACTGTTAAACCTGAAACATATATTTTTAATATTATTGTTATAGACAGTTTTTTTTGGTTTATATTTCATCATTTTCAACCATGGGGTATAAACGGCACATATAACAAAAAAATATATTTAAACACAACATATAAGATTACTACATTATTGTCATATAATACAGTATGCTAAAAAGCCAGCAGGCTTTATACGCATACCGAGCCGTCACATTATCTCTGTTTTTATTCACATCTCGTTGCACCAATAGCAATCTATGTTATTAATAACTATTCAATTACTTACATCTATAAACAAACACTTTATTGAGACATTGAGAGAATGTGAGATGTATTTTTAAAAGTAATAGAAGACCAACACATTTTTAGAATTTTTATTTGTCTTATTATTTGTATGTCAAAAACTACCACCTGGCATGACATGAAATTCTTTTCTTTTTTCAGGTTTTTGTAATATTGTAGTGTAACTTAAAATCTGGTGCATGTTTCATTAGTACAATGTAGAAACGGAGTTACTATTGTTTAATATTAATTATTATTTATCGATAATAAACAAAAAGGGTGGGAAGAGCTTTTGCAGGGTCGGCAATGCGAGTGATGCTAACTATGATGTAAACGCTTACCATCAGGTGGCCCGTACGCTTGTTTGCCAAATGAGTAGTATAAAAACTAATAGTAAGACCGCGCGGGCGAAGTCGGGGGCGGCCGCTAGTAAGGTTTGTTAGTCACGCAAGAGGTGAACCCTACTTTAGCGAGGAAAGAACGGAGTTTTATAAACGAAAAGGAAAGCTGGAATAGGCAAATAAACGACTCCAGCGCGCCGCACTGTGTGAATTAAAGCCTCTTTATTGCATCTCTTCCAAAGTAATTAGTAATTACCGTTTGATTACTGTATTAAAATTATTTGAACCTTATATACATGTCGCATCCGGAGTAGTATGCTATTCTGATTTGGTAGCAACGAGGGAGAATTACCAAGCGTTTAGACGATTTTGTAATTCATATTATTTGAATCGATGTGTTAGGTAACAACTCAATGTTTAGGTCCCCAATAGGTTTAGATATTTAAAATCCGTGACGCACGGCAGTCAACCTAACTTAACTAGCCATCTCTTTTAATGATTTATTTGCCATATTGCTGTCTCTCACGCCCAAGAGGAGTATTCAAATTCCAAAAGCTTTCTACTCTTATTAATTTCTTCTGGTTAAATTAGTTGTGAGTTCTAAGGCAGCCGTAGTTTTAGCCCCGGACTGCAGTGGACTTTATTGTTCATTGCCTTTTTTGATGGTCGCCGCTGTTAATCCTGGCGACACAGGAGACACAGTGGTGAGAATGTGTGATGGGCCTCCGTCCTCATAAAAAAGTCCTTATTTAAGAAACGCAGCTGTACTAGCACTATTTCTTATTAGGTGCCTTCAATTTGCAGTTTTGCAGGTTTTGACATGTAGTTTTTAAATACACATATAATACATAAAATACAACTATAAAACTAAATTATCTAAAACTCAGTTTTGCAGTTTGTCAATCGAAAAAAATGCAAAAAAAATTTGTCGTTAATTTGTCGAAATTTGTCGCCCAAAGCAAAAAATTTGTCGGTCTCCCGTTAAAGAGTTATAAGGTTTTTTTTGTGGCAGTGCCGAAATAAGCTTTTTTCGGCACAGCCCACTCGGGATCTATTAAACTACAAAACATAGCGAAGATATGATTTTCCCCAGAATTAGTCGTCAACTACGTGCGTACGTACTAACGTAAAATCAAAATCTGAGACCTGGGCAGTGTCGATATAAGGCACACTACCGAGGATGGAATGCTTGTCAACTACTCGAAGAAATGTGGTGAATGATGATGTAAAGAAATCTGAGGAACCTGTTACCTGTTCCAGTACTCTGTGAATTTCTCTTGGTATTGGTTCCCTCCTCCTTTAACCGACTTCACATATTGGGTGTCCGATTCCGCATAGGCACTAGCCACTAGTGCCCATAATAATAGTAACACCCGCATTGTGATCTGGAATTATTATTTTATAAAGTGAAAACTTATTTAGCTCAACGATTTATTTTGTGGGTAATGAATAAGACTGAGCTTCACGTCGGGTATGTAACGCGTCACGTTTGGCTAGAAACGCTCGATCGGGTAACGTCGGGTGTTATATAGCCTTCTTCAGTAAATGGATTATCCTACACTAATATGTTTTTTCCATTCGAATAAAACAATTAGGTAACATTAGTGTATGATTTTAATTAAGTATTATTTATTTATTTATTTTTATTTATTTCACATTTATTTATTTGTAATAAATATACAGTGAAACGACTGAACCGATTTTAACAATTCTTTCATCATTAAAAAGCTAGAAGTTCTCGAACCATAATTATATTTATATTTGAGCGCTTATATGGCTACGGTAACCGCTTGCTTGTTGACGGTCCGTATGCTTGCTTGCCAGCCGACGTAGTATAAAAAAATCTGACTGAATGAAAATTTAAATTTTATGTTTGTTAATTTTTCGCTTAATATACTATAATGTTATTTTTTTTTTATACTACGTCGGGTGGAAGACAAGCATCGGCCCGCCTGATGTGAAGCCGTTACCGTAGCCATATTAACGCTTGCAACATAAAATATTGCTCTTTAGAAATATCTACTATTTTGAAATAACAATATTATGTTCGTCTCACAGTTCAGACGAATCAAATGGCATATTTTGTTGAAATCCGCGGTTTTAGCCTATAGATAGCTGCCAAAAAAATATACATACATACACTCGAAAAACACAACCCTCCTTTCTTTGTCAGTCGAGTAAAAAGGAATAATAAGCATTTAAACTGTCAGAAAGACAAATGACCTTCTAACAAATACAGTCAAAGTACCTGCCTATGTTTTTTTATGAACAAGTTGTGTGTAATTTGTATGAATTGTAAATATAGACAAATAATGAACTATAGTAACTACATAAATCCATTAGTAGAACATCTTGATACAAGTACCTACACTATCGTATCGGGTCTTAGGCCACCAAATGGCATTGCAGCGATAATGATATAAATAAACTTGACGTACCTTATGTGTGTTCACTGCTAAACGTTTAGAGGAATACTGAGGTCTTGATTCCGAGCAAAAACACATCACTAAGTATACTTAGATACCTACTTCGCTTTACAAACATTATCATGTTGGTTCTGTATATTTAAAATTGGACTTTGTTATGCAGAACACATCCTACCGACAAACTATGGCTAATTGAGAGATATACATAGTAAGCGTGAAACTTCAAATCGAGTTTTATATATTCGCAACACACACGGCAGTCAGTTTAGTTTGGGACTTGATGGCGCTGTGTAAATAGTCCAGAAGTATTCAAATTATAAACTATGTCGTACCATTAAAAAGTGGATCTTTCAAGCGAAGCGTGAAGAAGCATCTTTTAGGCCAGCATGGCAGTGTCAACTGACATGAAGGTATCTTTGGTCTGTAGCCGATGCGATTGGGGCTCCTCTTTTCGATTATCAGGCGAAGAGGAGCTAAAATATAAATAAAAAAAATATTAAAAAAAAATAAAAAACCCGAAAGCGGAATACGTTACAGCAACAACTAAAAAGCACAAAACAAGCATTAAGACTCACTTCATTCCCCAAATTTGAGCGTAAACAAAAGTATTTATGTACAATAACGTCGTTATTGAAGTTATTGTACATAAATACTTTTGTTTACGCTCAAATTTGGGGAATGAAGTGAGTCTTAATGCTTGTTTATTGAAGTTGTCTCGGGGTAGCCTTACTCCCTAGAGACCGCGTCCCTAGGTGGCGGATAGGGGAATGCTCGATGGGGGGAAACCTCCCCCCATAGGGTAGGAGGGAAATAAAATACCTCCCGCGGACCAAAAGGCCGGAGAAGGAAACTCCGTTATCAAACCCCATGTTCAGGCTTCTCCAAAATATTCGGAGGCGAGGCTGACCGTGTGCTGAAGGCTCAGGCTGGAGCACTCAGTAGGGATGGCGGCGGATGAACTTATGTCAGGTCAACGGCGGCACCCGAGCCTCGTAGTAGGCTACAGCCTTGGCGTCAGGTGGCAACCGGCCGTAAAACTAGAGCCAATACAACTTCTCCTAATATGAAAAGAAAAGCCAAAGGAAAGAGCCATAGAGTTAGGGCGTACCCTATAAGCGACGCAAATGCGACTAGAGCGAAAAATGCTAGGGCGTTCCCCCTAAGCGACGAAACTATTGACAAAAACCAGCGTTTGCAAACATATCACCAACTGCGAGTAGCGACGTGGAATCTGGGGACCCTTACTGGCAGGAGTCAAGAACTAGCAGAAACCCTGAGAAGGAGAAACATAAATATATGCTGCATTCAAGAAACCCGCTGGAAGGGATCCAAATCCAGAGACCTAGGACTGGGGTACCAGCTGATCTACTATGGCACTGATAACGCGCGGAATGGTGTCGGCATCATATTAGACCACCACCTTAAAACTAGAGTAGTGAACATCGAAAGGAAAACGGATCGACTCATGGCCGTAAAGCTAGCCCTAGATGACCAACCAGTAATAAATATCATCTGTGCCTATGCACCGCAGGTGGGTTGCAGTGAACAGGAAAAGGAAGAATTTTGGGAGGAAATGGATGACCTCACAGTAAATATACCACCCAATGAGACAAAATTTATCTTAGGTGATCTTAATGGGCATGTGGGAAAGAAGTCTGTAACATATAGGAACGTTCATGGAGGTTTTGGTTACGGAAGCTTGAATAAAGAAGGCGACAAAATTCTATCCTACTCATCGCGCCACAACTTGGCTCTGATAAACACCAACTTTGAGAAGAAAGCAGAACACCTAATAACCTACAAAAGCGGAGATAAAATGACCCAAATCGACTATATCCTGTCAGATATTCATCTAAAAAACAGCTTTAAAGATTGCAAAGTTATACCAGGAGAAGCCTTGACATCACAACATAGAATCTTGGTCGGTGTCTATAACCTCCCAAGACCAATCAAAGTAATAATTGACAGAACACCTCGTATTAAATGGAAGGAACTCCGCAGTAACAAAGGAGAGAACCTGCTTAAAGAACTGCGCGATTACATCTCAAAAGATCTTACAACCTCATACGAGAGCGCAAATGAAATGTGGTCAAATTTCGAGACTATGTGTAAGATCAAGGCTACCGCTATACTCGGTGTATCAAAGGGAGGCATAAGCACTAATAAGGATCCTTCTTGGTGGAATAGCGAAGTGAAAGACATGCTCAGTAACAAAAAAGCCTTATTTAAGATCTGGCAAACTTCCAAACTCGAGGAAGATAACACCAAATATAAAGAAGCCAAAAAAGAGGCAAAGAGAAAAGTAGCGCAGAACAGAGCTAAGACTCGTGAGGGATTCTATGATAGAATTGAGCAAGCTAAAACAGATTTAGAAATTTTCAAAATTGCAAAACAAAGAAATAGATCAACACAAGATGTAAAAAGAAATAAATTTATTAAAAATAGTGAACATACATTATTAACTAGTAATGAAGATATAAATAATAGATGGTTTGAATATTTTAACGATTTGATGAACGTGGAATTCCCGAGAGAGGAGATTCACGCTTTAGACCCTGTAGAGGGACCGATTCAGGAAATCAGTATACTGGAAGTCGAAGCAGCCGTGGCTAAGATGAAAAATGGGAGGGCAGCCGGTCCAGATGAGATTCCAGCGGAGGTGTGGAAACTTCTTGGCAGGGAAGGATTGAGATGGCTCAAGACATTATTCAACATCATACTCAAAGACGAATCAATACCGGAGTCATGGCGTATGAGTCATCTCATCCCGTTTTATAAAAATAAAGGAGATGTCACCCAGTGCGGAAATTATAGAGGCATAAAGCTGACGTCGCACACATTAAAGATCTGGGAGCGCGTCTTGAACAAACGCTTACTTCTCCGCACGTCTATTACTCCAAACCAATTTGGGTTCACGCCGTCGAAATCAACGACTGATGCAATACAGGCCATCAGAATACTGATGGAGAAACATCGCCTGAACAAAGAAAACTTACACTTCGTCTTCATCGACCTGGAGAAGGCATTCGACAGGGTGCCTCGATACTTGGTATGGCAGGCTCTACGAGCTCAATTAGTACCAGAGTGCTACATTACTCTGATACAAGACATGTACAACCGCGTGAAAACCAAGGTTAAAAGCCCAGCCGGTATAACCCAGGAATTCGAGGTGCGTGTTGGAGTTCATCAGGGCTCGGCCCTAAGTCCACTCCTCTTTAACCTCGTTATGGACTTCATTACCAAAGACATCCAAGCCCCACTTCCATGGAACCTCTTGTACGCAGACGACGTGGTACTCATCGATAAAACACCCAGTGGACTGCAGTCTTCTCTATCACGTTGGATTAATACACTTGAAAAGTCTGGGCTTCGGGTAAGCAGGACGAAGACCGAATACCTAGAATGTCACTTTCGTGATGACTATCAATGTGGGTCTGCAACAATATACTACCCAGATAAAACATCGGTACCGAGAGTTGAACAGTTCAAATACCTCGGTTCAATTGTCACGCATGATGGAGAAGTAGAAGCAGATGTAAACCACCGAGTCAACGTTGCCTGGCAAAAATGGCGCTCTTTAACCGGAGTACTCTGTGACGCGCGAATGCCAGTACGTACAAAAGGCAAGATATACAAAACCGCGGTGCGGCCGGCTATGATTTATGGGGCAGAATGCTGGACAGTAAAAAAGACCCATATACAGAAATTACATACGACCGAAATGAAGATGCTAAGGTGGTCGGGAGGAGTCACGCGGAGGGACAGGATTAGAAACGAATACATCCGCGGCAGTTTCAAAGTCGCCCCTATACCCGACAAACTAACCGAAAGCCGTCTGCGGTGGTACGGTCATGTGATGCGCAGAACCGAAGACCATGTAGTCAGGAGGGCACTGCGCCTTCCTGAAACTAAAAGAGGCAGAGGGCGCCCTCCTTTGACATGGTGGACCAGCATGGGTAATCTGACCAAAATTGAAAATTTGCCCGACCCGACAACCCAAGATAGAATAACTTGGCGCAAAAATATTAGGAGAGCCGACCCTACCTAAAGTGGGAAAAGGCAAAGAGGAAGAAGAAGAACGTCGTTATTGAAGTTCTTAAAAAATTTATGTAGTGTCTGTCAGCTTTCAATTAAATTACATATAAATGCAGGCGGAACCCACTAAATTTAATGAGTGTTTATGAATTTAATGAGAATTTATTTTTGGCTTTGCCGCAGTCGGGTAAAAAAGCATCCTTTCATCATATTGGTTGACCGGTTGATTGGTTGACCGGAAGAAATCTCTAATGGGATAAGTACGCCATTGTACGTTAAAGTCTCTTTTATGTTATGTTTCTATAACATCCTCGATATTCAATACATGGTATCGCGTATGTACCTGCATACCGTTTAGATTTTTTATTTTTCAATAAAAGTAAAAAAGAAACGCTGATACGTTTCTACCTCCAGGTTGATATTTTTTTCACTCGTTCGTGTTTGTCGCATCAACCGCACGTCGTCTCGTATTTAAAAAGAAAATCTAAATAATCTAAGTTTAAAAGTTTTATTTTTGTAATTTCTCTCACTTCTTCTTTGTAGTCTCGGCTGTTGTGATGTTATTTTGGATTTAGTTATAAGTATGAGTAGATATCAGCAGAGATAAGTAAATGCAGTTCAGCTCTCAATAAATATATTTCGTGCATAACTTGTAGTGACACACTTTGTTATTACAATCACTATAGTAACCTTGTTTATTTAAACCGATGTCATGAGATTATAATACTGTTACGAGCTAGGGTTCTAGATTTGGATGTAAAACGCCAATGACAACTTCCAAAGATTTATTCACGCAGGGTCTGGTCTGCAGGTCTTCACAGCACGAAGTCCACACGAAGTTTCCAAATCGCAGGTCAAAACGAAGTCCAATAGAATCGCTGAGGTCGTAGGTTATCACTTGTCTCTCAGGTAGATTCGCTCGAAGTTTACTCTTCCCAAGTCCAAACTGAACTGCTTATGCGCCGCGGCGGTCGCTATTTATATCCGCCGGCAAGGGTTCTCGAATGTTCCCATATGTATTACTATTACTATTCTAGAAGGCTCCATTCTAGATGATTCGAGACAGGACCGCGACAATACATTTCTTTTCAATTATGTATTTAGTACGCTCTAAACCACTTCGATTGAGGTGAGACCCGTATCCCAGCAGTGGGATGAGTAAGCGTTGACGATGAATAGAAGTTTTACTTCAAGACTATTGATCTATTGTTTATTCACTGCCTGCACTGGATATAGCTTTCAAAGTTTCAAACTCAAATCATTTCATAACCATTTTATATAAAATTAATAATGGTTTTGAATGCTATATATATAGCATTCAATTAATATTAATTTTAAAATATGTAACGGTTAGTCTAGCCCTAATTAGATGGCTGTCGAAATATTTAATAAATTGCCAAATAAAATAAAAGATATTGGACCAAGGAGCAAGCTTCATTAAAAAATTAAAAACCTTACTGGTAGCCAAATGTTATTATACTCTTGACGAATTTTTAAATGATAAATTAGATGACATATAATAAACCGTTCCGTACACTTCAGACTGTTGCCATACCCTTATAGGGTCATAATATGTAATAACTTGAAACTAACATGTATTTTAAGATCGACATGTACCTACATATTATATGCAATAAAGATATTGAGTATTAATAAAAATAATGAGTCTGGTGAGGCCACCAGACCTCACTCACTCACAGGAACACAACAAGGGAATTGTTATTTGGCTGCGGTATTCTGTGAAGTTTATTATAACTTATGGTATAACCTTTGGGTATACAATTGTGTATTTGAGGTCTCTATATAGAGGTTTTGATTTGGTTTTCCTCAATGATCTAAACATACGTAAGTAATGGTTTCTTGGATGTTTTGCTGGACCCTAATTCCGGTAAGTGAGATGTTGTCATGTCTGTATAAAATAATAAACAACTCATTTGAATAATTTTGTATGGAATCACTGTTTTGGTCATGCCTATGGTTTCTTCCGGCTATTTTTAGGGTTCCGAACCTCAAAAGGAAAAACGGAACCCTTATAAGATCACTTTGTTGTCCGTCTGTCTGTCTGTCTGTCTGTCTGTCTGTCTGTCTGTCTGTCTGTCTGTCTGTCTGTCTGTCTGTCTGTCTGTCTGTCTGTCTGTCTGTCTGTCTGTCAAGAATTTCTATGTCGAGAATGCGTGGAGGTATCAAGCTGAAATTTGAACTGTATACTCAGGTCTACGGTCCCATGAAGTTAAAAAAAAAACAAACTGCTAAGTTTACGTAGAAAAAAGTTACGGCCGTTTATTCAGCAAAAAACGCATATTTCGACACACTCAAGGGAATCAAAACCTATAGGGTACTTCCCGTTGACCTAGAACTATGAAATTTGGCAAGTAACATCGTTATAGACTACAAGTACAGGAATAAATCTCAAAACTATACATTTGTAAATAGATCTTAAAAAATAGGGGGTCTATATTTTTTTCAGGGTGTCGAAATTTCAAATTGAAACTACTAGTTCAAATGGGGTATCATATGAAAGGGCTTGATGTACACATTGCAAAATATATTTTATTTATTTTTTTCGACGCATTATTTCTTATTTATATTGAAAAATATCAAATTTAATAATGATACTACGTACCTACGGAACCCTCGGTGGGCGAGTCCGACTCGCACTTGTCCGGTTTTTTTATACCACTAAACTGGCAAACAAGCATACGAACTGTAAGATAGTAAGCAACCATCGTAGGAGCGCTTTCAACTTCACTTGCCAAGGCTTCTTTTATGCTTATTTTGCAACGTCGCCCGTAGTCTGAAGGAAGGAGATGCTGCGATGACAGCGGGGGTGGCGGCGCGCGAGTGATATTTTATGTTGCGAGCGTTAATATGGCTACGGTAACCGCTTCACATCAGGCGGGCCGTATGCTTGTCTGCCAACCGACGTAGTATAAAAAAAAAGTCTGTACATGAATGGGTTTATTCATTTCGAGTTCCTCCGTCCTTCGGAGGACACGTTAAGCCGTCGGTCCCGGTTGTTGTCTTTAGTCGGTAAGCCAAGTCATGGGTCTTAGGGCGGCTTGAAAACATTAGCCTCCGCCAACCTGCAGTTGAGCACCGTGGAGTACGCTCTAAACCCCTTCGATTGAGGGTAGACCCGTATCCCAGCAGTGGGATGAATAAGTGATGTCGACGACAACAACGAGAAGATAAGCCATTGAAGTATTAACTATATAAAAATAAACTATTAAATAGACAATCAGTTCAGATTACCTAAGTATGTAAACAGACTATGCCGAAGGCCGAAGATATGCAAGCGAAGTTATGAACTTAACTGCGACGTTATTTTCGTCCACTATTATAAGATTAAATAATTATGCCTTACTTCGTTCGTGTATCATCGGCATAGTGTGTTTAGTTACGAAACTTTGTGATAAGTATCAATTTACTTAATTTTGACAAAAAAAAAACCAACTCCAAACATTACTCTACATTTATGTAGGTACGTAGATAGTAGTAGGTAGATGTGATGAAAAAAATATGGGACCAATCTGGAAGTAACTATCTGGAAGTAACTCTTTCAAATAAAAAAAGTTTTTTTCAAATCGGTTTATAAATCACGGAGTAATTAAGTAACAAACATTTAATAAAATACAGCCGAATTGAGAACCTCCTTTTTTGGAGTCGGTTAAAAAGCAAGTAATCATGCCGAACTTCGGCGACGTATCTTCGGCATCTGTGGCGTAACTACGCGTGGGCGAAGTGGGCTCTCGCCCACGGCCTCGTACTTCAAGGGAGTTCGCGCGACGTCCCCTTGGGAGTGAATTAAAAATCAAAACCCGTGCCTTACCGAGGGTTTAAAATTATAAACACTTTACATACACATATGACAATGTTGTATTTGAAGCGTTATTTTAATTAGGGTTCCGTACCCGAAGGGTAAAACGGACCCGATTACTGAGATTCCGCTGTCCGTCCGTGCGTCCGTCTGTCCGTCCATCCATCCGTCTGTCACCAGGCTGTATCTCATGAACCGGGATAGACAGTTGAAATTTTCACAGTTCATGTATTTCTGTTGCCGCTTTAACAACAAGTACTAAAAAACAGAATAAAATAAATATTGAAAGCGGCACCTATACAAAAAACGTGACTTTTTTTGCTCGATTTTGCTCGAGATTGATAACTGCAACAGGTAAACGCTTGAAATATTCACAGAATATTTTAAGCCTCTACTGTATATAATTAATTATGTATTCACTTTAAAAATAAATAACTAAATTAAAATAAAACAAATATTTACCGGGGGCTCCCATACAACAAAACGTGATTTTTTTTGCAGATAATGGCGCGGAACCCTTCGTGCGCGAGTTCGACACGCACTTGGCCGGTTTATTTTTGATATAATTTTAAACTTCATTTTTTTTCATATACTTGGTTATTTTCTGATTTTCATGTGAAAAAAAAACAGTCGTATTGAGAATCTCCTCCTTTTTTGATGTCGGTTGAAAAGGGCCTCGTTGATACTACTTTGCCCACGTCTAGATTAGCCCACGCTACGCCACTGTTGGGCATAGTGTATTTAAGTAAGAACTTAGTAATCTTTGCAGGTAATATTGTTGTTATATGTCTGATGACATCACTGGTCGCTATGTCACCTCCATAGTAAATTGTATGTGGTATTATATTAGTCATATTCCAATTATAGACGGAATTCATTATTGAGTCGAAAAGTAAAACTGCAGTATCGGTTTTTCATAAAGTAATATGGTTTTACTGATATTTAAGAAGAGAAAAGACGTAAAACTTTCTACAAGCAGCTAGTATAATCTAGGTCTCCGCTCCGCTTCGACTAGATGCCGCGGCGCACTTGTAAAATGCGGCAACAAATACTACGCCGAACTCGGCGCACCCGAGCCTGTTGCAATACAATTCTGCACGCACACTAGCATCTCTGCACATTGTTTTATGCACACTACAGTATTGAGTTGTTAATCTATGAGTATAATATAAATATTTGTGATTGTGACGAGCTCGGTGTTCGAATGGTTAGCAATGGCCACGCGGGTCACGGAGGTCGCGGGTTCAATCCCTCAGAAGACAAACATTTGTGTGCATGAACATGTCTGTTTGTCTTAGTCCGAATGTTTTTCTATGTATTACATTATTTGAATTTACAAAAAAATGTATTTAATTATAATGTCAGTGATTTTTAGCTTGTACCCATAGTACAAGCTTTGCTTAGTTTGGGACTAGATGGCGATGTGTAGTATGTCCAGAAATATTTAATTATTTATTATTTTACATTAGTATTACATTTGTAATTCGTATTACATTGACAGTGTTAAAACAGGGATGAACTAGATTTTTGAACGTATAATGTTATTTTATGACCACATGCAGGCTGTATACCATCATGCAGGTTATTTGCTTGTTTGGCACCCAAACAGTATAAATACAAGAAATATATATGCACGTTCCGGTATTATTTCATGTAGATATTATGTACATACATAATATCTACATGAAATAATACTACTACATAGTAAGAATTATTGAGATGTGTGACATAGATTGTGACCATTATCGTAAGGTCAAGACCGAAACAGTGTTAATCTTATGACCTAAGTCTGTCGAATGAAAATACATAGTACATACATACTTATTTACTTGCAATGTAATTAATTAGATTGCAGACGATTGTTAAAAATAGGGGTGCCCCAGGGTACAATTTTGGGTCCTTTCCTATTCTCAATATACGTAAACGATCTGCTCGAAGTGGCAGGGAGAGATTTAATGGTAATTATAATTAATAATACTGCGTTTGTACTCTGTAAATCACTGGGCCTTAAATATTCTAGTGTATAGATTCACTACAGGTAGGTGTATTGTATTTTATTTCTATCGACTTCTGCTTCATTAATAAAGACCCCTATAGCATGTCAAAAACTATTTTTAATCTTAACGATAGATTCGTTTGGTTAAACTGTAACAAATATTAACTTAAATAAATAATGTTATTAACAAAAAAATTTGGTAAATAACTATATATTCTAGTCCATACAGTTTTGATGTAACTGTTACATGTTTGAGTGTAAGGGGTCCTGTATCAGCCCCCTTACCACCAACTCTTATTGCGATTCAATAACTTATTGCTTATTCATACATATGAATAAGCAATCTATTCAGCTATTGAATCGCAATAAGAGTTGGTGGTAAGGGGGCCGTACATACACAGACAATGAGGACAGATACAGGACCCCTTACACTCTGCTGTGGAAAACAGAGTTCAGACAGACTCCAAGATTTTTATCAAATTCATCGTTGTTCAATTAAACAATAGTCGTCATCAACCCTTACTCACCCCAATCCCAATGCTGGGATACACAATCGAAGGGCCTTAGAACATACCACGCTTCTCAACTGTGGGTTGGCGATGGTTGTAGAACAATAGTGTTTAACAAAAATATTATAGCGACGGGGACCCACCACACATTCCCACCACTGTGTCTCCTGTGTACTTTGATATTTATTCATGAACAATATATTGTTCATAATATAATTGTGTCTGAAATAAGTAGCCTTGTCTGTAACCAGGATTAACTGTGGCGTCCACTAAAAAAGGTAATAAACAGTGAAGTCCATTGCAGTCCCGGGGATAAGACTACAGTTGCCTAGGAACAATGAATTTAATCAGAAGAAATTAGTAGGAGTAAGAAGCTTTTGGAATTTTGGTTTCATTTTGAGTTAAAGGTCAAAGGATTTAAAGGGTCTATGATAATCATGTACTCGTAAATCTATAGCAGGGTCGGTGGGCTACAGAAATCAGATAATTGTATAGGAACGTAAGAGGTCTACGAGACCAAATAGATAATGGGCATCTGAACCAATTTTTTTTTAGATTTGTTATATAAAGACGTCACAATAATATAACTATAGGCGAAAGAATTACTTCGATATCATAAAAAACTTCTCGAGACATGATAACTTGAAGATCACAATTTTGGACTATCCCGAAAACGCTCCATACAAAAGGCTACAAGCATTATGACGTCACGACACGCTATTCGATATGCATCAAATCAGAAATTTGTACGACAGGTATATTAATTATTGCGTTTATGTAGCTAGTGCCGTAACAAAAGTTATAGTATTATTTATTGTTTCTACAATGGTAATATTTATTTTTTATAATTTCATACTTTTAAAATGGACTTTCCCACCAAACTTTGATCGACCATAAAACACGTCGGACATAAGTTATTAAAATTTTGAGATCACATATCTTTCTAGTTTTATGTATTTAATTTAGTGATATAGAGTTTTTATAATTTTAGAACCTTGTTCAGATGCCTATTTTGAGATCTCTGTACTAGAGACATATCTTTCCCTATTTTATATTTGAAAGTTTGGAAATGTGACTGAACTGAATGAGCGCATTATTATTGATGATTGAAAATGAATGAACTGCTTTATTATTTCTATTTCCACCAAACGTCAGAGTGGTTAGTGACAGTTTTTTGTTCCCGTTCGATCAAACAAACCGACCAAATAGCTAAGAACTCTCGTATTGTGAATTTATAACATGCGTGTTGCATATCAAAATTATGTGGCTTACTTGCTCACATTTTGAAGTGAGCAATACGTAACACGCGTTTGGTAAATTCACAATATGATACTTTTTGCTTGTATGTAAACGTTGACACGTTCGAATGTGACCAACAAAAACAAAACGAAAAATTATACGTATTCCCTTTAGGAATAAGTTTAGTACTCTTAACAACTTTTACTGTAAGGTCTTGGTCAAATCGCCAACCGTTCCTTACACTCAAGCTGTGAACATTTTGTATGGACCGATTGTTTTTTTTGCGTTTTAACAATGATTCCCATAGTAAAGGTTTTTTATTTTAGAATACTGAACCAATTTCTAAAGCGAATGCGAATAATTACTTACCTAGAACCCTATAAAACATTCATCATGATCCATCAGTACCTGACTTGACTATTTTTATTTCTGTAGATTATCATCGTCACTAAACAAATTGATTGATAAATAGCGGTGAAAGATTAGATATTCTTTGCATATTTGAACGTTAACTTTATCACTAAATTGACATTTTTTATTTTTTTATACTACGTTGGGTGGCAGACAAGCATACGGCCCGCCTGATTTGAAGCGGTTGCCGTAGCCATATTAACGCTCGCAACATAAAATATCGCTCGCGCGGCGCCACCCCCGCTGTCAACTCAGCATCTCCTTACTTTCTGGTGACCTCACTCACTCGCAGGAACACAACAATCCTCAAGGGAATGTTATTTGGCTGTGGTATTCTGTGAGGTGGAGGTACATTACCCAGTCGGGTAGCTTACAATTAGGCTCCCTACCTCTCTTTTCGCCAGAGCTTCGTTTGGCAGTCAGCAGGGTGCACCGCGTGCAGGTGAAGTTGGCTTAGGTTCAAAGATGTTGATGAACTACTTATGTAAAAGTAAAAATTTTAACATCTGAAAGAAAAACATAAAAACTACAGTAGATACATATTTTAAAACATTTAATTATTATTACATAGCTCTCTTATTAAGCTTAAAATATCATAACCCACTCAAATTATTAATCTTCGTAGTTAAATCTTTGGCGTTCGGAGTAACATTATTAATGAAATACTTCAAGATTATTATTTTATTACGAATTTCTCCAAATATCACTAATTCTTAAATAGTTACCGCGCCATCTAGTCACTTCACACAGAACTATTGTTTAATACGGTCATAACTCGGTCACTGCTTCGCCATTCATATTGATTATTTCGATAGCATGCTCAGACGGCGGCCTCCAACAAGGTATCTCAGCATACAAAGGCTCAGCAGTAGTAGTGTCAATAACGTCAAGCTTTGCTTCACATTTCAATGCTTCTATGGTTGATTCAGTTACTGACATAGCACGCGCGTTGCGTAGTTCACTATGACCAACAGATGGCGCTGTATTAAATCTAGCGGGCATTGTTCCGAAATCCTGACTTCTTCGTGGTAAATGGTCATAATGACATTCTAGAATACCTGTGAATTAAATAAAATTAATAAAAATATTTTTAGAAAATATCTAAATAGGTAAATACAATTATATTAAAATTATCTTCATAGATACCTCTAAAGTTTTCTAGCATAACAGGAGAAATAGTCTGAACCACGACAGGTCTCATGAATTGTTTTAAATTTCGGTCTAATGTTGATATAGGTTGATAATGACACTTTTCCGATGACGGCGGTTCTGAAAAAGATAAAAAAAAATGTAAAAAGAATTGTGGCCCATAAGGGGATCGAACCCGCGACCTTCGCGTTATTAGCACGACGCTCTAACCAACTGAGCTAATGGGCCGATGAGCGTAGTGGCGAAATATTCAGAGAGTTACATATTCGTTTTTCAATGCATTGTAAAAATGGATTCGTATAATGCAATAGAATGCAGTCTGTACCGTAAAAACACGAATAAACAAAATAAAAAATGTGTTCTGTACAAGCTTTAATCCCTATTTAACATTATAAATGTAAAATTAATGGGCCAAACTTTTTACATTTATTTTAGTTTTACTTTAGTTTTATTTTAGTACTATGTATTTAGTTTTAGGTAATTTAGTTTTATAGTTGTATTTTATGTATTATTATATGTGTATTTAAAAACTATATGTCAAATAAAAAAACCAATCTCTTTTCCACTCCATCGGTCGATGTTTTCTTATGAAGTTAAAATTTGCGTCCCTAAACCGACTTTGGTTTTAATGAATAAACGTTAGCAATTATGTTATAAATACTATTCTAGTACCTAATATAAGATCATGGGGTGTATGTAAGTAACTTTATTTTAACCATATTACTTATACTGTGTTTTAACTGAAACGATTAGAAGTTTATCAAACCATGCAGCCGAAGTCACGGACTGCTACTTATGCGTTTTTAATGCTATAATAATAAATGAGATATTCTTGTTCATAAATTATATATATGTAAATGCGGAAAGGTTATGTCTATGCTCGGTGGTTTCTCTGCGACATCGAATTGGGAATGAGGAGACCCGTAAAAGAACTAAGGTCGCTGACATAGCCGGGAAGATTAGCAGGCTAAAGTGCGAATAGGCGGGCCACATAGAGCAAAGATCGAAAGGTCGGTGGGACAAAAAGATTGTGGAGTGGAGGCCATGTACAGGCAAGCGCAGCGTGGGGCGGCCACCTACGAGATGAACTGGCGATTGAGCGAGGAGTCGTTGGATGCAGGTGGCATTGAACCGGTTACGCTGAAAATCAATTGGGAGGTCTTTGTTCATCAGTGGACAGCAATAAGCTGAAATGATGATGATGATGAAATGCTAGCTGACCCGGCAAACGTTGCTCTGCCATATAAATTATTTATAGCACAAAAATTAAATTATTTTACAACTATTATGTCTAGTTTAAATGACGCGTCTATATAATATATCAAATTATATATTTATTACCTGGTAACGGCGTGTGAAAGATGCTTCGCACATACGGAGGCGGCACATCATTATTATCTATCATCACTTGCATTCTTATGTCATTTATTTTCCTCACATCCTCATATCGAGGCCTCTTACATCTTTCAATCATCACTATAACCACGGCCACGGTGATAACCGCCATCATTATTCCTCCAGCGATACTTATCACTGACACAAGATCTACTGAAGTCCTATCCGTCCCCTTTTCACCCATCACAGCAGTAATATGCTCCGGTTCTGTCAAAATATGAAAAGTCTCTTCATCTTCATCAGGTTTAACAGTAACATTGTTAGTTTTAAAGTTAATTGAAACATTCTGTTTAGTAATATTAGTTTTTTCAAATTCAATTCCAATTAATTCATTTCTTTTAGACCCGGTCTCAGATTCTTTAGTTTCTGTTTTGTTTGTAAAATTTCTTTGGTGTGCAATGAATTGTTTACTAGCAAATGTCTTTCTTGGGGCTACTCTTTCAGTAGTATGCAATGGTTCTAAAGTGGTGTTCAATATTTTCTGTATGTCATGGGACACTGCTTTTTTGTGCAAAACATCAAGGTTTAATGTAGTCGACATTGCATTAGTTGAAGAAGTCGTGGTTAGAGAATTAGAGGAATTCAGTCTAACTACAATTGGCGTGCTTATCATGCTGTTAGTCTTATTATACACATGTATAGATTTATTTGAAATATTTCCTCTTGTTAATGTATTGTGTGCCAAGTTAGTTACACTTTGAGAAAATGAAGGGTTGGTCGTGGTGGAAATCAATTGCTTCAATGATAATGTGTTCAATTTTAAAGTGGGTGGTGTTGATGTGGATGTTGGAACTGACATTGATTTTGTTGTTCCTTCTGAAGATTGATTGTAGGTTCTCATTACTGTTGAATTCTTTTGAGGTACAAAAGATGCTGCAGTCAATGCCATTTTCTTAAATGTTGCATATGAAACCGAAGTTGGTATTATAGATACGATTATCGTCTTCGGTGTAGTATTTTCAAAAGTAAGTTCTTTCTTAGTGCTACTTTTAGGTTTCGAATGCGATTCATGAGATTGTAGAGTCTTTATATCAATTAATGGAGATTCACCTTTTTGTGCTGGTTTTATCCATATCTCCTTAGGTTTGAACTTTAATGTTGTTGGCAGAAACCTTACGGTTGTTTCTGGTTTTCTTGTTGTTTCTATAATTGGTATTGTTTCTTTCGTTGTATATATACTATGTATTTTTGGAGTAACTACTGAATATTTTCTTGTAGTGCTCGTCGTTGACATGCCAGCATCGTCTGGTGCTTTTAAAATTCTCCTTACTGGAATTCCTGCTTCTGTTGTAATTACGTTTTTAGCGGACTCCTTAAATAATTCTGTTCTATTATACGCCAAATTAACTTTGGCATATGTTTTTGAAATGTCTTCGCTTACTGATTTGAAAGTTGATACAATAGAAGTCGAAGGGATTGTTACATTGTTATAAAGAACAGCGGCCCTTGTTGCCTCAGATGCCTCAATTGGCTTAATTGTTGTAACTGTGAATGTTGAAAAAACCTTCGGCGAAGTTATTTCTATTCTTGGAATTAGAGCTGTTGTTGTTATAGGACGACTAGTACTTGTGGTTGTGGAAGGCGCTATAGTAGTAGAAGTAGTGGAAATGGTAGTTTTAGTTATAGGTGGAGAAGTTTGTGTGGTAGTTTTCATAATAGTTAGTGATTCTCTCATTGTTGTCGTTGACGTTGTGGTAGTAATGCTGGTTTCACAACTGAAACATAAGAAGAACTTTAATTAATCCTCGAAAGACAAAATTATCTTCTTAAACTCGTAATTAATGCGAATTATATTATGGGATATTATATTTATATTATAGTTATACGTCGTCGTCATCAACCCATAATCATCCCACTGTTGGGATACAGGTCTCTTCTCAATCGAAGGGGTTTAGAGCATACTCCACCATGCTGCTCAACTGAGAGTTGGCGGAGGCCAGTGTTTCCAAGCCACCCTAAGGCCACTGACTTGGCTTAACAACTGTCATCTAATGTCAATAGCCGCGACCGACGATTTAACGTGCCCTCCGAACGACGGGGGAGCTCGATATAAATAAACCCATCCATAGACAGGCTGCGGTCGACGTTGCTTAACTTGCATGTCGATAAGCCAAATAAGCGCAACTATACCATCACGCTCTTCAATTATATTATAGTAAAACATTTTATTATAAGTGGTAACCCACCTCTCACCTTGCCATCCATCCTTGCAAATGCACTCTCCCGTAATTGGGGAACAGGATCCATTTTCTGAACAGTTCTTGCAATCATGTACGCAATTTGGTCCCCACTTGTTCGAAGGGCATCCTAAATACACATTTTTAAAATTAATTTTAACTTTTAGAGCCAAAGAAATTTTCTATTGGTGGAAAAAGTATCTAAAAAGTATCTCCTTGTATCTAAAAAGTTAATCGGATATGATGATTCATTGAGATCAGGAATATCACATGATCGAAATCAATGTGATAAACTAAAATCATTTGGGATGTAAGTGGTTCATCAACATCTTTGACCCAAACGCAATTTCACCTGCACGCGGTGCACCCTGCTGACTGACAAACGAAGCTGTGGCGAAAAGAGAGGTTGGGAGCGTAATTGTAAGTTACACGACTGGTGAAAACCGCACCTCACAGAATACCGCAGCCAAATAACAATTCCCTTGAGGGTTGTTGTGTTCCTGCGAGTGAGTGAGGTTACCAGAAAGAAAGAAGATGATTATATTGTCCCCACATTCACTACAATGATGATATGTCAGAAAAAAAAGCAAAATTTTTACCCTCAGAGCAACCAGGTCCAGTTTTTCCATTGGGACAAATAGGCATACAAGAGACGTCTTGCATCTTGTAGCCGGGACAACACACTGACACTTCAGCTACGCGCTCCTCCGTCTGAAAAATATTGGTTTGGTACTCTTGATTATCAGTCTGGATAATAGTATTTTTACGCACTGATTGTAGATTTGTTTAACACACTGAAATTGAAGAAAGAAAGTGAAGACATTCAGTATCATCGCGAAAATGCCGCTATCTTTGTTTTTTTTTTCTAGGATGGCCTCTACTACATTTATTTTAACCTTATATATTATATGTATTTCGTACCATGACATCCACAAGAATATTGTTATATGTAAATAGCCTTTCGTCGACTACTTAACGTCTAAAGAATTCAGTCATTTGAACATCTCTGTAAAACAATATTGCTTAGGGACGTCATAATACCTACCTACCCAGGTGTAATATCTGAAATGATCATCGTATGTAATAAATAATTTATGCTCTTGACATATAATATAATTACAATTTTAGAGAAAATTTTACATGTATTTTAACAAACTACTGCAATATACTTAATGTCAATTGTGGCGCTTGAAATGAGTTCTATGCAACCTCAGTTGCATAGAACTCATTTCAAGTTAAATACCTACAAGCCTCTAAAATCTTGATACAAGACATTTTTTTTTACGGGACGGGACCCACCACACATTCCCACCACTGTATCTCTTGTGTAGCCAGGATTAACAGCGGCGACCACTGAAAAGGCAATGAACAATGAAGTCCATTGCAGTCCCGGGGGTAAAACGACTGTCTTGGTACTCACAACGAATTTTATCAAAAGAAATTAGTAGGAGAAGGAAACTTTTGGAATTTGACTTCCCCCTCTTAGCAATGTGAGAGACAGTAATATGACAGTATTAACATTGCGTAATTCGCACATCTGTGATGCGGGAATTATGCAATGCAGTTTATGTCAAACAAATAATATCTTATAAAAAGTCCCACATAAAATTACGGTTCTGCGGTAAGAATGCGACATAATTAACGTGACAGTCTCTCGGAGATCTAGTTTTTCTCAAGGGTATACGTAGTTCAGGATAAATTACTGTAGAAGCTATTAAACGTCTATGATTTAAACGATGCAATAAAAATATCGCCGATTATCAGGTAATAGTAAGTTGATATGCTATTATAAATAGCATTATATATAATAATGCTATTTATAATATAAATAATAACAAGTTGCTCTTAAATTGAGCGTACAATAAAATCTAGTCTAGACAATAAAAATTTGGTAAGCTATTTTTCGTTTATTAGAACTTACTTTTTTGCACCTGGTTTTTAAATTATTGCCTCTGAAAACATTGTATTCCTAATTAAATGAGTTAACAGCATTTTTTTAGCACATATAATTATGGCGACTCAAGCAATTGCTTCTTTTATTAAATAGCTGCCATCAATTAAATTTATACAATTCCCTACTTATTTTTAATCCATTACGTCAATATAAAATTAAAGAAGTTATACCATATTATAAAAGTGAGGATAGCATGAAACTCTTGATAGAGTTGTTGTGCGTGTCAAACTATTGATCACGCTAGTAATAAACGCTGTTCACAACGAGTCTTTGGGTGGCTACGCTGTATACTTGGTCTCATAAGCCAATTCCATTGAATTGGCTTATGAGACCAAGTATACAGCGCTGTATACTTGGTATTGAATTGGCTTATGAGACCAAGTATACAGCGTATCCTAAGGAAATGTTTCAGCCAAGGACATTTCCTTAGGATGGCTTGATCTACATGAACATGAAGCCGAGTGCAATATAACGAAGTGCTGTGAATTGATAATGAGATGAAAATGATACTTTTTAGAATTTTCTGAAGATAGTAAAATAATATTGGTCCAAACCTCCAGCCTTGTGAGATCCCTCATTTCGGTGTTCCACCGCGAACAGCGCGGAGGCATCGAGAAGCACCATTCGTACGTACGGACCGACATTGGAGCCCGGTACTTCACTCTCTTCGTTATGTTGTATCTAAAAATTAAAACAATAAAAAATATTATCCCTTATAACAGAAACAACATGGTGCAAGTGACGATTGATCAACGTGACCTTTGAAAACGGGGTGAGGTAGAGAAACTCTGAATCGACTAATATCATTGTTGAGAATAAAGCACATAATTATCGTCGTTGTCCTCGTCGTTGTCAACCCTTACTTATCCCACTGCTGGGATACTGGTCTCCCCTCAACTGAAGGGGTTTAGAACATACTCCACAACGCTGCTCAACTGCGGGTTGGTGCAGATCACACATAATTTTATTATCATAGAGTCTCAATTATTCCTGCACAAGTAAAATTCTGGCCTTGCAATAAACATAAGCAATTGCTGTACTTACGTTCGTTTTTAACCCCTGACGAAAAAAAGTGGTGTTGTTACACGAGTTAAAAACGAACGTCTAGTCTTTTAATGTGACCCACCAAAATGTCTAAACCTCGCCTAATGGAAAACGCAGGATGTGCAATTACTGCTGCGCAAGCTTGATGGCACCTATATGTATAAATATTTCTTTAGGATTAGGGTCTGATGATGGAACAGGAAAAAGATTCTTTTCGTCGGAGGCTTACAAAATTTTTAATTTATACTTATCTGGAAAAACCCGCTCACTCGAGCCTAAAGTTAATTTATTACTTTATTATGATTATAAAATAAAATAATATTTATTTCAGACCAATAAAGTAGTCCATAATAGGTTAGTAACATTGGAACCTTATAATCTACGTTAATACATTGAAGTTAATTTAATTTTAATTTAATTTGAACAATTTAACACAATTTAATTTAAATACAGCTTAATTTAATTCAATTTGAATCTGAGATTATACAGGTTCATGTTTGTTTTCCATTATAGAGAAACCCATTTAAATTACAATTTGACATAGGAAAATAGGCCTTGAGTTAAGTAAATCTACTGCTCGTTTTGAAATCATTTTGACGCCATTTAGGTAGATGTTGATGTTCTGTTTAGTGATTTTTGACGTAAATATGTCTTTAAAATTGGGAGGCAATTAAAAAGAAATGAACGATAACAAAATCGGGGGATACAGTTTGGTGTTGCAGCTACAAATCTATCATCCAAAATTCAATAACAACAATGGATAGATGATGGATCAAAGAATTTATTACGCTAAGTAAGGACTATGGGCCATCCGGTGCGGGGGAAGGGGAAGCGCTGCCATTTTGAGATAATTTTAGTGCATATAACGTATTCACGTACAACACACGGCAGGTAAATATGCCCATTGTATATGTGATATTTGAGCCGCTGTGCGTGACCCGACACACTTGGCCAGTTTTATGGATAGTACGGAACTCTTCGTGCGCGAGTCCGACTCGCACTTGGCCGGTTTTTATAATTTGTGAATAACATATCTATACGATGTGTGTATCACGTGTATCACTCGTCAAACCTTGCAATCATATTGTAATATGTATATATTTTAACTTATTAAGCTTTTTTCTTCAGTCACTGAAATTATAATTAAGTACATATATCTGTTTTTCACGAGGTCATGTAACAGAGGTTATGATTATTTTTTTCTCATCTTGATTTGATATAAGAAAGTTTTATTAATTAAAGAATTAAGAATTAAATAATTTATTAAACAACAGTAAACATATTATATAAAAAACAATAACGTACGTAAACGACCGCGTTAGCGTTAGACTGTGTTGCAGTCGTTTGCGCCCGTCTCCGAGGTAACATAATACTGATATTTGTTGAACAATTTTTGTAGAAACAATTTACAAATATTATACAGATTGTAAGTTACAATTTGCAATTATAAATATATTAATGTGATTTACTATTCACTCATTTGCAGCCGAATGTCCCTGTTATTTAAAAGGGGTGTGTTGAGGATGTGTGTTATGTGAGTGTAAAAGTTGTGATTGTGAGAGTGAAAGTGTGATTGGATGAAAAAGAGTTATATTTATTAAATAGTACAATATAAGATGTAGTATTAATTTTGTGTGTAGGTAATGTTGTTCTCCTGCTTTTTTTTTACATACAAAAATAAATAAATAAACATACGAACTATATGTTCAGTAGTTCATTCAGTAGTCGTACATTCTCGACGTAACGCGCTCATATATTCACACGCATCAGTCTACTCTATTAATATTGAATAGTAGATATTATATTCATTTTGTTATTAGGCGCTCAGTTTCCTCGTAGGAGAGGCATAAGAGCCATTTGGATATTTTGTGCTTACATTCTCGTATTGTGAGAGGATAGATATCCAATATTTCGTTAATCCTATTGTAAATGTAAGAACTCAAAAAGCAAGAATGACGTTCAGTAAGTCTGAGCCTACACGAAATCGTTTCGCATACTTTGTATTTCCTACGTTTGTTTGTAAATAAATTAGGTTTGAATGGTAGTTTAGATTTAAATTTAAATTGATTTCCATTATCTAAGACTATTATAACCATCTTCTTCGTCAGACCTTCGTATTCAAAATCCTGACTTTGGCTTACGTGACATGAGGCAGTATCAGCTAAGTCAGTATTAAATGAAATACTCACTTCTGTTTCACCATGCATACGTTGGCTCCGTTCAAGCTTGCCACCTCGACCACAACTAACACTACCATCACCGTCGTCACACACCATTTTATCTTTATAGTCCGAAGCACATCGTCCAGTATCACACACATCTTCTGTTACCATCGGTTTGTCCAGTCCATTGTTAAGATCACCATTTTTGTCATATTCGCCAATCGTTTAAAGTTCCTTGTTCACATCATTTTTGTTATGATTTGACGACCTGGAAACTAAAATATCTGGAACGAAAAAGAGACACTTTTTCATCTTTTAGTAAATCCAACTCTCATCGACACTAAATAATCAGATATCACTAAAGAATATCACTAAATCACTAAAGAATCAGAAGACATATTCCTAGACAAATTACAATACCACCATCTAATCCCAAAGTAAGCAAAGCTTGTATTCATCATCATCATTATCATCAGGTCATTTTAGTCTCCACTACAGGAGCACGACCCCCTCTCGTCCGTCCGTCCCAGACAGAAGGAGGATTTGACCTGCAATCCAGACGGGCTGGGGAGGCCTGATCGATGTTATATAATGTATTTATTTCCCTTAGTCGCCTTGTACGACACACACGGGAAGAGACGGAGTGATTCTATACTAGTCTGCCGGAAACCACACGGCCACTCACGTATCACATTAAGTACGGATTGAACATATGTTTAGCGTGTCCTATATAGGCCTTATCAGTGTTTACTTAATAGGCAATAAAGCTTGTATTATTGGTACTAAATAACTGTTATATTTTACTTAATTATTTTTTTAAATACATACATATAACACATAGAAAACACCCAGTCCACGACAAATGACTTCTTCATGGCACACAAATATTTCTCTTGTGCGGGGATCGAACCCGCGAGCTCTGCTCTATTCGACCACTGGGCTCGTTATTGGGAGTTGTGTGCGATGTATATTATGGAGATATATTTATTTGGTATGTCCTACAGCCTAAATCACTTGATGGATTTCAACATATGCTGTGTCATTGCAGTCCTGAGGGTAAAACTACGGCTGCCCTGGAACACTCAAAGAATTTAACCAGAAGAAATAAGTAGGAGTACGAAGCTTTTGGAATTTGACTTCCCCTCTTAGCAATGTGAGAGACAGCAAAATGGCAAATAAGAAGTCTAAAGAGTCTAAAAAGTCTAAAGAGATGGCTAGACAAGTGAAGCTCAACTGCCGTGCACCACGGATTTTAAGTACGTAATACTATTGGGGACCTAAAACATTGAGTTGTTACCTAACACATCGATTCCAATAATATGAATTCCAAAATCGTCTGAACACTTGGTAATTCTCCCTTGTTGCTACCAATTCAGAATAGTATACTACCCCGGATGCGACATGCAATGAATTCAACTTGTAGAGTACCTATACATATACGATATCTAATAACCTAGATAAACTTTAAGGGAAATTATAAGCGAGTTTATGGTTTCGAAACGGCCGCTGCCGCCGTCGCCATTATGATGTGACAGTTAGATTACAATTAACTGTCCCCAGCCCTCATCCTGTGCCACCAGTACTTGACCCTACGGCCCTACGTACTGGCTTTTATTAGATGCTTTTATTTTATGTGTGAGATCTTACTTGGAGACTTTGTATTTAAGATGAGTATTTTAGACGAGCCCGGTGGTCGAATGGCCACTTTGACTCCGAGGTCGCGGGTTCGATCCCCGCACAAGACAAACATTTTTGTGCATGAACATGTCTGTTTGTCTTGGTCTGGGCGTTTTCTATGTATTATATGTATGTATTATATTTACAAAAAAAATGTATTAAAATTTTAAGTATATCAGTTATCTAGAACACATAGTACAAGCTTTGCTTAGTTTGGGAGTAGATGGCAGTGTGTAATTTGTCCAGATATATTTATTTATTTTTATCGTAAATTGCTTAGTGCATCTAAGCAATTTACGATAAAAATAAATAAAAGTATATACTTTTTATCGAAGCAACACCGCGAGAGAAACTAGTGCATAATAGACTTATATTATACCATACAAGCAAAGCCGCG
Source organism: Hypsopygia costalis (assembly GCA_937001555.2). Taxonomy (NCBI): domain Eukaryota; kingdom Metazoa; phylum Arthropoda; class Insecta; order Lepidoptera; family Pyralidae; genus Hypsopygia; species Hypsopygia costalis. The sequence goes on from OW443331.2 coordinate 2,463,597, forward strand.
GCAGGTCGCTAGTAAACAATATAATAATCAAGTTGGGCAACGTCCTAACTTATCGCATGCGCGTACGCAACGCAAGCCTGCCTTTTCGCATGTTCTCCTCAATTGCGCATACAGGATGCGCCGATTGCCGCGTCACATTATCAATGGTGCCGACGACCCTACTGGAGAGCTGGGTGACAATGCAGATTGGACCGAATTGGAAGAAATCAAATAGGCGCATAATAGAAAAAATGTGGGGTGTGAATTGGTTGTGATAAGTGGAGCATGCTATTGCTAGGGAAAATGGTTGTTTGTAAAGTTATCTTTCTCTTTAATGTATGTTTTAGGTTATTTTTAAATGCCCATTTTGTATAAAATAAAATCTTTAATAATAAATTATAATCTTGAGTAATATAATTATAACCTTAATTTAAATATATAAATTAAATATTTTCTGGACAATTTTCACATTTTTTTTTGTAAATACATAGTTATAATTATAATACATAGACACCCAGATCAAGACAAACAGACATGTTCATGCACACAAATGTTTGTCTAATGCCGGGATTGAACCCGCAACCTCAGAGTCCAAGTAGCCATTGCTAGCCATTCGACCACCGAGCTCGTCAAATTGTCAAAAAATATTACAACCTGTGTCAGGAGTTGAAAGTTCTCATATATTCAGAATTATTTTAGTAAAATTTGGAGTGCAAGTGTTTCAACAAAATCTTTCATAATTTTTCATCAAAGCCAACCTCGCCTGTACGTGCACCCTGCTGACAATAATAATAATAAGAGAAATAGGGAGCGTCATTGTAAGCTGTCCGATTGGGGAAGTAACTCCACCTCACAGAATACCGCAGCCAAATAACAATTCCCTTGAGTGTTGTATTCCTGCGAGTGAGTAAATTCATCAGTGAAGATACTGCTTTGGCAGCGGCGAATGGCGGCGCGCGAGCTATATGTCACGATGCGAACTTTAATATGGCTAAGGTAACCGCTTTCCATCAGGCGGCCGTATGCTTGTCTGTCACCCGACATAGCCACATAAAAAAAGCAAAGACTCGGTATATAAAAAAGTAGAATATTTGTAGAAATGCTATATCCATTTAATGTTATACAAACAAAACATATACATACCACATAATATATCTACATTATTATGAAAAATATTTCAGTTATTTGTTAGAGAAAGTTCTCAGACAGCGAGCTTTTAAGCTACTTAGCGCGGTGTCTAAAGTTTGAATGCTCCAGACGAGACGACTCTTTTGTGTTTCTAAATTGAATTTCAACAGTTATCAAAGTTCATTGTAGGTAGCTACGATATGTCGTTAACTTGTGCTCGCGGATTCGCTTGTATTTGGATTAGATCATATAAATTACCCCAGAGAACATAGCTAAAAAACCGCCCAAATGCTAGTCGGAGTCGTCCGTCAATGGCTTCGTATTATTAGAAGTTACATAAAATATGCGCTGACATGCTATTTTATAACAATTTGCCAGAAAACTATTTTATAAACTGTTTACTATAGCCAGCCACAACCAACACCAACCGACGACAGTATGTAGTCGGCATAGTATGTATGCATATACTCTGGAGTAGGTACTTCTTATGTCATCGGGTGATGGTGTTGGCTATTGTCGTTAGATATCAGTTTATAAACTAGGTTTCTACCTATATACGAGTATGATAATTTGACAGAAGCCAAACTGCTATAAAACAGCATGTCAGTGCATATTCTCTACATGTAATCATTGTATAATGACTTATGTACCTTTATTCATTGACAGAATACTACTTGATTTCCAAAATTGACCACATACGTTCAAGAAATTCTTGGAGCGTCTTCAAAATATAGCCAACAAGTTATTTGAAGGCCACTGTAGTTTGTTCCGGAAAACAAAAGAAAGGGAGAGGCAATAAAGAAAGGATTTGCGATAATAAACGAGTGGTTGCACAAATTATGCAGGCTTTTTTATTGCTTTAAGTCTTTGTAGCGGTTAAATTTCAAGATTCTACGTCGATAGGAAGTTTTATATACATTTGCGGGTATCAAAATGTACGGCATAAATGGCAGAAAAAATAAACAACGGGTTGCACTGCGGAAGTGCCGGCAGAAGTGAAAACTTGAACATTAACGTTGTGCATTATTGAATATTTTGGCTTAAAATTTAATTTTGTAGTCTCGCATCTTTGTCTTATGAATTTCCGATCATGCTAAGTGTCCTGACGCGAGTAAAACATTTTTTACCCATCCCAAAAAGTGCACAACGCCGCTAAAGAAGTTTTCACTGCAAAAAAACTTGATACTTCCACGCGTTACTGAGATTTTTTAAATTTCATTAGTGTAATTTGTTAGTGTTGTGTAGTCTGCTGCCACAGATTATGACACAGTTATCAATCAACTGCCCAACGACACATTTTTATAATGTTTTGTCAGTCGGCAGTCTAAACTAGGCGTAATGGGTAGGTCCCCTCGCTCAAATAATGCTCTTCCGTCCTGCAATTGGTAGAGGAACTGCTTGTAACATGTTAGCAAGTAGTTACTTGATAATATTTATGATAGAGACAGAGTATCAGAGCAATTAATATTTAATAAACGGCATAAATGGCAAAAATATAATATAATATAAAATAAAATATACGGCATATATATTATTGCTCTGATACTCTGTCTCTATCATAAATATTATCAAGTAACATACATACACACACACGTAAGTAAGTACATGAGATTTCATCTTGATTTCAGGAGCTCGATAGTGTCGTTGCACTTGTATGTATAATCGAATACGCGAATTAAGCAGTGTCGACCGTACCTTGTATTATATACTATAAATGGGTTTATTTATCCCCAGATCAGATCAGACAGTTGTCATTAGATAACTCCTGGTTACTGGTGGTAGGCCCCCGTCCCGAAAAAAAATGCTGCATACAAAATTTCATAACAATCAGTTCAGTAAGTTAGACGTGAAAGTGGAACAAAGAAACAAACTCGCTTTCCGATTTATAATATTAGTAGAATAATGTTTTTTATTCGGGACGGGGGCCCACCACACATTCCCACCATTGTCTCCTGTGAAGCGAGGATTAAAAGCGGCGACCGCCAAAAAAGGCAATGAACAGTAAAGTCCATTGCAGTCCCGGGGGTAAAACTACTCACAACAAATTTAATCAAAAGAAATTAGTAGGAGTAAGCTTTTGGCATTTGACTTCCCCTCTTAGCAATCTTAGCAGTGAGAGTAGACAGCAATATGGCAAATAAGGCATTAAAAGCCTAAAGAGATGGCTAGTCAAGTAAGGAAATGATTAACAAATTTTGTATACACCTGTACGCTATGTTTTTTTCTTAATTTTAATAAATATAAATAAATAAATAAATATTGTCAGACAAACTACACAGCGCCATCTAGCCCCAAAGTAAGCGAAGCTTGTGTTATGGGTACTAGACAACTGATAAACATACGTAAATACATTTTTTTTTTGTAAATACATACTTATGATACATAGAAAACACCCTGACTAAGACAAACAGACATGTTCATGCACACAAATGTTTGTCCTATGTGGGAATCGAACCCACGAGCGTTGGTGTCGAAGCCGCGTCATTGACCACTACGCCACCGAGCTCGTCAATTAATACATAATACTCTATACTGATCTCAATATACACAACTAAATGTGTGTAACACAAACAATATCGTAGAGCGAAGAGGATGTGATCTATTTAGATAAATAACTGATAAATTTTTGTGCGCAGTGCGTGCGCGTGTAAAATGAATACTTCCTATGAATATGTGTAGAGCGACGGTGTATTAAATGCCGATAAATTAAACATGTGGTTCTGCTATGAACAACATGAAACAAATTCGAAACTGACGACTGATTGTTGACGATCCCATACTGACAGGTTTAGAAACTTTAAGTCTGAGAAGAGATTTTGCGTCCCTTTGTGTGTACTGATTGTACAATGGGGTGTGTTCAGAGGAGTTGTTTGACATGATGCCCACGGCCTCCTTCTACTGTCACAGCGCTCGCCATCGACAGGGAATTCATCCTCACACATTGGAGCCTAAGTGATCGCGTACTGTGCGGTTCCAGAGAAATTTTCTCCCGCGTACTGTCAAACTGTTGAATGAACTGCCTGTCGAGGTTTTCTCGGGAGACTACAATTGAGGTTCTTCAAAAAGGGCGGGAAGAGGTTTTTACAGGGTAGGCAACGCGCGTGTGATGCCCCTGGTGTTACAGGCGTTCGTAGGGTACGGTAACTGCTTTCCATCAGGCGGGCCGTATGCTTGTTTGTCACTTTAGTGGTATTAAAAAAAACTGAAAAAATATAGTATGGTTTTTTATACGACTACGGTGGCAAATAATTATACAGCCCGCCTGATGGAAAATAATTAGCAGTCTATACATGCATTGCTATTTTGATATTCGTCTAATAGTAAATATTGTTCCAATAGTAAATGGGCTGTAAGTGTCCCGTTACCGTCTCCAGTATCAAAACTAATTTCACCTGAGCGTGGTGCACCCTGTCGTTCAACGGATGAGGAGGGCTAGAGGTTTCCCTAAGTGATCGAATCCAGTACGAAGAAATTCGACGGAGAACCAGAGTTGTCGACATAGCTTTCAAATTTATCATGGCATGGTGGCATGGCATGGCAGTAAAGTGGCAGTGGGTTTGGTGGTAGGCCAGGTGGTGGGTGGGTCGGGCATCTGCTGACTCAGTGATGGCCGATGATGAAGGTTCCAGAGTGGGAGCTGTGAGTAATGAGACAAAGTGTTGGGCTTGATAATATATATTGCCATTTTGTGGGGCCGCCATATTGTTATAAAAATATTGGCGTATAGAAAATCGTGCACTGTCACGAAAACTAAACGAGTGTGTCAAATTTCAGCTAATTCGGACATTGGGAAATGGGTTAATTTTATCAAATAGATTAACTTGCAATATTATTAAATAGATACAGCGCAGAGATATGAGGAGCTCGATGGCGTCATAGCGCGTGTCAGTCTAATCGATCACGCAAGTTAAGCAACGTCGAACGTAGCCTGTCTATGGATGGTTTTATTTATCTCGAGCTCCTCCAGAGGGCACGCTAAGCCGTCAGTCCCGGCTGTTGTCATTAGTTGACAGTGGTTAAGTCAAGCCTGTGACCTATGGGCGGCTTGAAAACACTCACCAACCCGCAGTTGAGCAGCGTGGTGGAGTATGCTCTAAACCTCTTCGATTGAGGGGAGACCCGTATCCCAACAGTGGGATGATTATGGGTTGATGTCGAATTTGATTACAAACACCGCGGAAAAACTAACTAAGAGTTTGTAACATTGATATTTAAGACGTAAATTATCATATCAGTTTAATAATTACAATTATTCCTGAACTTACTCTGGGAATCAGTCGAATTGTTCACCAATTCGAATTTTCCGCAGATGTAGCCTTGTTCAAAAATTCAGAGTGCTATGTGCGAGATTTTTGGTCACAGTCAAGCCGACCAAATTGAGAAAAAGTTTCATATTAACGAATTCACCAGACGCGATTACTCGTACATTTCCAAATTAACCGGGTTGCTCACTTCAAAATGTGAGTAAGTAAGCCACATAATTTTGATATGTAACACGCGTCCTATAAACTCACAACATGAGAGTTTATCTCTATTTGATCGGTTTGTTTACTTTGATATGATTGAACGCGAACAAAAAAAAAAACATTGGGTTGCACTCCGGGAGTGCTGGGAGAAGTGAAAACTTGAACATTAACGTTGTGCATTTTTGAGTATTTTGGAATAGTTAGGGAATAATTTCGCACGAATTGCTTTATTTATCAGTTTACAAGTACGTTATCATTTATGTGGTAAAATACAATATTCATTTATTGCGCTATCGTACACAAACATGAACTATTAACGTTTAAAGTTGAATTTTGTAGTTTCGCAGCTTTGTCTTACTAATTTTCGATCGGGACACGTGATCCTGACGCGAGTTTAACATTTTTTTTTGGGGTGTAGTGGTTCATTTATTTATTTATTTAAACTTATTTACCACAAATTAAGGGTACATAGGCGGTCTTAATGCTAAAAGCATTCTCTACCAGACGACCTTTGGGAAGAGCAGATATGCACAACATCAACATCTTTGAACCAAAGCCAACTTCACCTGCACGCGAACCACCCTGCTGATTGACAAACGAAGCTCTGGCGATAAGAGAGTTAGGGAGCGTAATTGTAAGCTACCCGACTGGGGAATGTACCTCCACCTCACAGAATACCGCAGCCAAATAACAATTCCCTTGAGGGTTGTTGTGTTCCTGTGAGTGGGTGCGGTCACCAGAAAGGAAGGAGATGCTGCGTTGACAGCGGGGGTGACGGCGCGCCAGCGAAATTTTATATTGCGAGCGTTAATACGGTTACGGTAACCGCTTCACATGAGGCGGGCCGTATGCTTGTCTGCCACTCGACAAGTAAAAAAAAAAAATTTTTTTACCCATCCCAAAAAGTGCACAACTAAAGAAATTTTCACTTCAAAAACCCGCACTAAGCACTCTTTTTTTTTTTTACCACGAAGGTGACAAACAAGCAAGCCTGATGGAAAGCAGTTACCGTAGCCCATGGACGCCTGTAGCACCAGAAGCATCACATGCGCGTTGCCGACCCTGTAAAAAACCTCTTTACGCCCTTTTTGAAGAACCCCATGCTGTAGTCTCCTCAGAAAACCTCAACAGGCAGTTCATTCCACAGCTTGATAGTACGTGGAAGAAAACTATCACTACTTTTTGTTCAAATGCATTGAAACTCAGTCCATAATGTTCCGTAAGTTGCCTATAAGCAATGACCTATTATATAACGGCAATTATACACATCTGTTATATTGCCCTCTCGGCACGGAGGCGGACAATGAATGTTAAATTGGTTTAATTGAAGTACCGTGCATACTACCGAATTATACCAGAACTGTTTTTGTTACATGTTGCAACACTTAACTGTTCATTCATCTTACATCTGTGTTTATGAACTTGTTTGTTAAATGTTTTGAGTTAAAGACGAAATACAGTAAGGGTTCGTCCATAGGGTGTTTTTTTTTTATACTACGTCGGGTGGCAGTAAAGCATAGCCTGATGTGAAGCGGTTTCCGTAACCGTATTAACGCTCGCAACATAAAATATCACTCGCGCGCCGCCACCGCAGCATCTCCTTCCTTTCTGGTGACCTCACTCACTCGCAGGAACACAACAGCCCTCAAGGGAACCGTTATTTGGCTACGGTGTTCTGTGAGGTGGAGGTACATTCCCCAGTCGGGTAGCTTACAATTACATTCCCTACCTCTCTTTTCGCCAGAGCTTCGTTTGTCAGTCAGCAGGGTGCACCGCGTGCAGGTGAAGTTGGCTTTTGTTCGAAGATGTTGATGAACCACTTACACCCCTATATGATTTAGGGCCATGGTCGCCCTAGGCCCTATAATATCAGCCGCCCTCCTCCCAGCATCATAATCATTTACGCTATAGTTACCCGATTTTTGTTCAAATGCATTGAAATCAATTGCAGACAAAGATGAAGGAAACAATAGTAAAATAGAATGCATTATACTGTTTTACCGACCCGCAAATAAAATGTTCAATAAGTTTCGGACAAGTGGCTACTTAATAAAACGAGGCATTTAAATAATAAGATGGGGCAAGCCGGTATCCTTTTTTATTTAGCCAGCCGCCCCTAATATCTGGCCGCCCTAGGGCCGGGCGTAGTTGGCCTTATGGGAAATCCGCCTCTGGGTTCGTCAAGGAAGTCGTAAAGGGGTTCATACAGAGAAATCGAAATGCTGGTAGATAAAAATAATGACAAAAAAAATAAGAATATTGTTAATAAAAATGCGCAAGACGTGTCTACCCACAAGTGCCAACAAGGGCCTAATCACACTAATATTATAAAGGCGAAAGTTTGTGAGTGAGTGTGTGTGTATGTTTGTTACTACTTCACGTTTAAACGGCTTGAGAGATTTTAATAAAATTTGGTACAGAGTTAGCTGACACCTTGGATTAACCCATAGGCTACGTTTTACTGCGGAAAAATGTCTTATACCCGTGGGAAATCACAGTAAAGTTTGTATGGGGAAACAAGATTAGTTGGACTATTTTATTCGAAACTTTACACGAGCACTTCTATAGATAAATGTGTCAACACGTGTTTCAAGATTTTTCAAAATTCGGGTTGAATTTTGAAAAATCCTGAAAAATAAGGCGTAAAATGGGATGAAAAAGGTGTAAAAATCGTCATGCGTATTGTTTTTATAATCACACTATCACATCACACTAATATTATAAAGGCGAAAGTTTGAGAGTGTGTGTATGTTTGTTACTTCTTCACGTCTAAACGGCTGGAGAGATTTTAATAAAATTTGGTATGGAGTTAGCTGACACTCTGGATTTGCTTCTAAAAATGTGAATAGTTGTTATTTCACGTCAGTACACAATTTTCCCTAATAAACCGCGGGTAACACCGCGGGGCACAGCTAGTGACAGAATAATTAATAAATAAATATTCCTGGACAAATTACGCACGGCCATCTAGTCCCAAACTAAGCAAAGCTTGTACTATGGGTACTAGATAATTGATATAATACTTAAATACATTTTTTTTTGTAAAAAAATACATAGAAAACACCCAGGCCAAGACACCAACAGATATGTTCATGCACACAAATATTCGTCTTGTGCGGGGATCGATCCCGCGAACTTGGAGTCAAAGTGGCCATTGCTAACCATTCGACCACCAGCTCGTCATATAATATCAATTCATTTCATTTAACTCGTATTGTTGTAATATATAGGTATTAAAGGTAATTGAAATAACTAAGTTAAAAATAAAAATAAATTTACATATTATCTAAAAAAGGCCCCCGTGGCATTGTACCGAAGATGCTGGCAGCGTTTCCTCGTTGTATAGCAATACTAATCCGTTGTGCGAATTTAATTAATTAATTAATGCAAATTTAATTAATTAATGCAAATTTAATTAATTAATGCAAATTTAATTAATTAAAGCAAATTTAACTCGTTGTATGTCGTTGTTGTAACTCTAGAGGTAAGGTTGGGTTTGGCTCTACGGAGGGAAACCAACTCCACTCCACAAACTCCACTTACACCCCTTATATACACAGATATGTATACAATAAAATATTCTTGAATATTGAGTCGAATGGTTAGCAATGTCTACTCTGACTCCGAGGTCGCGGGTTCGATTCCCGCATAAGTTGTCTTATATTTGTGTGCATGAACTTTGTCTTCATCTGGGTTTTTTCTATGTATTATATGTATGCATGTACAAAAAAAAATAAGTGTAATATCAGTTACTTAGTACCCATAGCTTTGGGACTAGGTGGCACTGTGTAATTTGTTCAGGAATATTTATTTATTTATTTTATTATGTATCTCTTTTTAATCACGGGTCAATCCCGGTCATTTGATAGGCGTGCGCGGGGATATGGATCCAACGCGTAGAGGCCCCTTTGAGAAGTTTGATGTAATGTTGCACGCCCGCCGTGACCCGCTCCAGGATATGTCAATGGAACGACATACCCATGAGCAGGTCTCGGCAGGCGTTATTTTATTTATTATTAGTAGTTGCAGGAGTAAGAATGAAAATAAAGAATATAATAAATAAATGAAGTAACTGTTAATAGACTGTGTTACATTTATCAAAACACGGCAATTTTAACTAATGTTTTTATTGTAATCATATTTCTTTTCGATTAATATACATGTTAAGTTATTAATAAATTAATAAATGTATTTACTCCATACAGTTTCTGTTTTTGTTAATTTGAAAATGTTAAATTCACATAGTATATATTTATTAATGCATTGAAAAATTAAAATTATTGATTCTTTTAAACCGCTTCCAATTATTTTTATCTCAATTAATAAGTTTAATGCATGTTTTACTGAATCTAAGTCAAATTGTAAATGGTAATAGGTGTCTAAGTAAGGTTTAGTATGTCTAAGTATATATAGTATAGTATAGATATACTAGACCACGCCTGTATCATAGATCACTTGTGTGATGGACTCGACAAAACAATAGTGAGTGATTTTATATTTATATACTAGTGTAAGTAGATATAGTCCGAAATTGTATGCTTTATGAAATAAAATAAATATTATTATTAATTATCTTCGAACTAACGATAGGCCATTCATTAATATTTATTATTTGTAATTTGTCTGTTACCAAGTTGTTTACTTAATAAAATTGTTTATTTATTACTTACGTTCAAATCCTATTTTTAATTAACACTTATCTGTCGTTAATTGGTTTATTAATCTACGTTTATTACTTTATAATAATAAAATAAACACTGGCGAAACACTACTAGTCACTAAAATGTACCAGGCAATCAGAATAGCTTAGAAGCGTGCGTGTTCTCCGAAATAAAGCTGGGATGCGACTGGGCTACTGGGCTCCGGGATGCGATGGGAAGATAGTAAAGATATCTACCAGATGAGAATCTGTCGGGAAAAAGGGCGATTAGAAATATAATCTTATGTTTTTATTGGATGCATAGTTTCTTATTAAAGTGTAGATGTTGTTTTTTTGGCAATGAGTTGCCGGTCGAGTTACACATAAATATGTCTTTGTTTTTTTTAATTTTATTTCTAACATTTTTAATTTGAGAAGTTAGGTGTTGGCATTTATTGTATTAAATGTTTAAAATGTGTTTGAAACTGGAGATTTTCGAAATGTTTGAATAAAGGAATTCAAAAATCATCTAAGATAGTTAATCAAGATATCAAATAACGACCCCCCCCCTGAAGCGAAGCGCTACGCCTGTCGTCCTGACAGCTCGTCGCCGCCTGCTTGCCTTGGCAGCTTATAGGTAGCTTATAGCCGCTTAAACCCCAACCCTACACGTGTATACACGTTTTATAATCAAATAAGATTATTTTAGCATATTTGGCTTGATCTGTTCCAGTAACTCCATTAAAATCATTCAAAGTATCATAATTGACAATTACTTTTTCTCAAGTCAAATTATGAATTATTAAAAAAAAAAAAATTTTATTCATAAATTAAATATATTTTATATTTAATTTATGAATAAAATTATAAAAGATAAAATCAAACCAATTGACTTATTTTCTGTTTGATTTACATTTATTTAAACTATTGTTTGAGTTTTTTATTTAAAAACCACCCGACCAAACCATAGATTCATACCACAGATTAAAATCATAATTTATCTTGTGTGAACTAAGGTTACTTTACTTAAGGTAGCGTACCCACATGCAAAACGGTCTGTACCGTAACAGTATGTAATCTCTTTATTATACCACAAAACATTACAAAGAAAAGTAGACAAATAAATTAAATAGTATAAAGGAGGGCTTATCTCTGAAAGAGATCTGTAGATGACGGTACTTTACTTTCGAAGGTTTTTATGGGGTGCTAATGTCAGATTGAACATTATTTGATTCTAAATATCAGAAGATAAATCATCATCATCATTGCAGTCTATTGCTGTCCACTACTGAACAAAGCCCGTGGTTTCCGGCAGACTAGAATAGAATCACTCCGTCTCTTCCCGTGGATGTCGTACAAGGCGACTAAGGGAAATACATTATTAAACATCGATCAGGCCTCCCAACCCGTCTGACCAGCGTGGGGAATGTAGGCCAAATCCTCCTTCTGTCTGAGACGGATGAGAGAGGGTCGTGCTCCTGTAGTGATGACTAAAATGACCTGATGATGATGACTGAACAAAGGCCTCCCCAATTAAATTCCAGCGTGCCCGGTGCCACCTGCATCCAACGACTCCCCGCAATCCCTCGCAATCTGAACATAAATGAAATAAAAAAATTCTAAAAACGTATGTCTGAAGCATTCATATTTCCTATTTAGTCCCGTTATCTTAACTCGTTTTTGTTCCATCATCACATCGAGCCTTTGAGCGGCTTGATAATTCGTTACGTAGAATGACGACTGTAATGCATCGATGTGTAATATAGAATGAATGCAATGTAAGTGTCTGGTGAGTGAGGGAGGAGAGAAAGAAACAGGTCATAGGGAAATAAATATAGAGGTTTTACTGTGCAGCTCTGACAGCCGGATAGTGATGCTCACTAAAGTGTTCAAACATGCACCGACTCGTGAACGGGTGCTGCCAGAGGGGACTGGTATGCCGTGGCCGTCATGATTGCGAGGCAAACTATAGGAGGATTTAGATTCAGTAATATTAGATAATAGTATGTTTATTACAATAATCACGACGTGTAATTAATAAATTGTGACATAAAAATAGATGATTGTTATCAAAAGGTACGGACCCCGGGGTATATAGACTGTAATAATTAATTATCAATAAAAAATAAAATAAAAATATTGAATGAATATTTGATGGAAATCCGCAGAAAATCAGAACCAATAAGAAACTTTAACTGAACTAAATGTACCAGGCGAGCATATCAAGAGAGATATACCAAGCAGAGGTTCTGATAAGATTGTCGTAACCGCGCAACATTGTCGACGACGCGACACGATGGCGACACAGACAGGGTGAAGGGGTGTAGTAAGAAAAATATACAATAGTATCTCAGTTCTATATCGCTGACACGTATGCTGGCACGTGTTAGCACCATATTGTCCCATATTTTGAAGGTGGCTCTATATTTAAATCAGTATCATAAATGAGAGGACCATCAATGATGACAGGTTAAAGAACGAGGAGCTCGTTGACGTCGTTGCGCGTACCAATCTAATCGAAAACGCAAGTTAAGCAAAGTCGACCGCAGCCTGTCCATGGATGGGTTTATTTATCTCGAGCTCCTCCGGGTTTTGGAGGGCACGTTAAGCCGTCGGTACCTGCTGTTCTCATTAGATGACTGTCGATAAGTCATATCCTTAAGCTGCTTGAAAACACTGGGCTCCGCCAACCCGCAGTTGAACAGAGTAGTGGTGTATGCTCTAAACCCGTTCAATTGAGGGGAGACCCATATCTTTGCAATGAGATGAATAAGGATTGACGACGACGAGGTTAATGAATTTTAGAGCGACCTATTAAAGGCAATTTGGCTGGATGATATAAATCCTCTTTCTGTCTGGGACGGACGAGAGAGGGTCGTGCTCCTGTAGTGGAGACTATAATGACCTGATGATGATGATGATGATGATTGTAGTCTTGCGAAGACCAAAGTGCTCCTACAAAAATATAAAATCTAAACATGACCTGCCATGTTTGTCATCCTGCGGTGACGTGTTCCAACGTAAGATTGAGGGACTGCGGCGGTACTAGATAACCTAATACCATCTGAAGACATTACAATGATTGAATGGAGCGATGTTGAAGCAGTTAATGAAATTCCAGCGATATAGTTAACTGAAACTATACAAGGACAAAGAAAGGAAGGGATGATTTGACACATATTGGGTTGTAAGTGGTCATCAACATCTTTGAACCGAAGCCAACTTCACCTGCACGCGGTGCACCCTGCTGAATGAGAAGCTCTGGCGAAAAGAGAGGTAGGGAGCGTAACTGTAAGACTGGGGAATCTACCTCCACCTCATAGAATACCGCAGCCAAATAACAATTCCCTTGAGGGTTGTTGTGTTCTTGCGAGTGAGTGAGGTCACCAGAAAGGAAGGAGATGTTGCGGTTGCAGCGGGGGTGGCGGCGCGCGAGCTATATTTTATGTTGCGAGCGTTAATATGGCTACGGTAACCGCTTCACATCAGGCGGACCGTATGCTTGTCTGCCACCCGACGTAGTATAAAAAAAATATAACATAAATTTGCAGTTACAACTGATTTTGATGCTAGTTATTGAGCATCATATCTATATGTCTGGCCGTGTGGTTTCCAGCAGACTAGAATAGAATCACTCCGTCTCTTCCCGTGGATGTCGTACAAGGCGACTAAGGGAAATACATTATAAAACATCGATCAGGCCTCCCCAACCCGTCTGGCCAGCGTGGGGAGTGTAGGCCAAATCCTCCTGTTTGTAACGGACAAGGGAGGGTCGTGCTTCTGTAGTGGAGACTAAAATGACCTGATGATGATATCTATATGCAGAATACTCTATGCGAATGGGAAAGATCAAAAAATAATTTCTAGAAGGGCATTTCTTAGCAAAAAATTGGCAGCGATTTATCTGATCGCCAGTTCTTATAAAGTTGCGGTACTAAAAGGCATTGTGTTTAGTTTGCTCTCCTTCCCAATCCAATATCGGAGTGTTTACTTTAAAACTACAAGCGATATTACTGCCGAAGTGCCGACTGGGGGATACGTAAAATTGGAATGTGTTATTGTTTGCCTATTACTTTTATTACGTGGGGATGGTCACGTTTCGAGAATAAAATGAAGCTTTATTTTATTTATAACGGTGTTATGGGCATGGGTTATGGAGAGTTTGTTGTAATAATGTGGTAGCTCATCGTCTACTTAAGCTCTATTTCGGTACACCACCGCGGAATGGAATGGAAGCGACTTATTGCAACGAAATTGTACATGGCATAATGAACTTTATGTCAATTGTCATGCCATGTTATGTCAGTTTATATGTTATGATAAACTTAAATATGAGCTAAAAAACGAGGATTCCCCGTAGGGAATCCTCGCGCATTCACGAGAACTCCTCTAGCTACTATCGGCCTGAGAAATCCACGGGATGTGGCACGAACGGGGAGTCGGTCGGGTCGCAGCAATGGAATACGCGAGAAAACTCCAGCATTAGAATGCTGAATGCACTTCATTCCTTCTCGCGTCATGAGGCGAAATTAACCCTTTCATTCCGCGGCGATGTAAATTGAGCCTTAAGGACCTCCGTGCACTAGGCGACTGCGAACACGATTATCAGCAACCAACCATTTTTATATGCTTCGATTTTTATGCTTGCGTTCGAACCGAGATTGGACTATGAGTTGAGTGAAAATTTTACACTTGGTTTCTTTCATCAATGATGCCGAATTAGTTTGCCCACAGAAGAGCAGGTGAGGCACAGGGTTATACGAGATTGGAATACGAGATATACAGCCAATAAGATAAGCAGAGACACAGCATAGAAAAATCTGCCGTAGCGCCTAGAGGGAAAAGGATAATTATTTCCTTTCCTTAAAAGCCTGAATGATTACGGAAACACCTCATAGAAAGCAACAGTCAAAATAATAACTCATATAGGCCTAGAGGGTTATTATGTTTATTTTTATGAATGGGTGAGTGTATCAGGAAATAAAGAGTTGCTTTAATGGCAGTGGAAGTGACTGTGAGGGAGTGATACTTTATTTTGCAAGTACCTGTTCTGCTTTCCTTCACTATGCTTTCAATTGTTTGCTTGTCTTCCACTCGACGTAGTATAAAAAAAATATGCCTTTCGACTGTCATATAAAGGATTTCTATACGGTTTAAATTAATTAGAAATATCATCATCATCATCAGGCCATTTTAGTCTCCATTACAGGAGCACGTTCCTCTCTCGTCCGTCACAGACAGGAGGATTTAACCTACACTCCCCACGCTGGCCAGACGGGTTGGGGAGGCCTGATCGATGTTTTATAAAGTATTTCCCTTAGTCGCCATGAACGACATCAACGGGAATAGCAGTGATTCTATTCTAGTCTGCCGGAAACCACACGGCCAATAAAATATACTTATTCATAAAATATAAGTATATGTGACAAGCCCGGTGGGCAAATGGCTACATTGGCTCCGAGGACAAGGATTCAATCCCCGCACAAGTCAAATATTTGCGTCTGGTTGTCTTTGACTGGGTGTTTTCTATGTATATAAATGTATTTAAGTATTATGTCAGTTATCTAGTATCCAGAGTACAACCTTTGCTTAGTTTGGGCACAGTATAAATTTACGCTTTCTAAAGCGTACTGTCAATCCTTTTACTCGAGTGGCCTATGGGTGGACTACACGCAGCGCGTCTACAATGCCCTGCGCGTGCAATATAATAATGCATTCAGGATGCTGTTGAGGCTCCCGAGGTTCTGTAGTGCATCCGGGATGTTCGCAGTTGTTCCACGCAATTATAAGGGAGAAAACAGCCTCACTACTGAACCGCGTTCGCGGCAGCAACAACAGCATCCTGAAAACAATAGCGGCTAGGTTCGACTGTCCCATACAGAAAAATAAAAATGTACCACTAATTAAAGATACTAACACTACTAATATAGTTATAAGTGAAAATTGTCACTAATATAGTACTATTACTTATACAGTGCTAATATACAAAAGAAAATTGTTACTATAATGCTTGAAATAAAGTATTTTTATTTTTATTTTATTTTATTAATAATAGTACTACGTACGATATGAGTACAGTATCCTTGCCGCTCTCTCGCATCGACGTCACCTCGCCTTTGAGACGAATCTGGAAAAGTCTGTATGGCGCCGCAAGCACACACGCTTATTCTCACTCTGCACAGACGTCAGTGTTTATGTAATGGTTAACGACACGACATTTGTATGGAGAGGCTGGGTTGTGCTTTCGGACTAAAACTGGCGGTGCGTAATTTGCCCAGCAATATTAATATATTTCATTACTGAATTCACAGTACATACATTGCTTGCATAATACCCTGTCTATACATAATATCCTCGTATAATTAATTGAACATTTTTACCCGACTCCAAAAAAGGAGGAGGTTCTCAATTCGGCTGTATTTTTTATTTAATGTTTGTTACTTATTTACTCCGTGATTTATAAACCGACTTGAAAAAAAAAAAACGTTTTTTATTTGAAAGAGTATACTTCTAGATTGGTCCCATATTTTTTTCATCATGATCGTCATCAGCCTGTATCTACATACTTACATAAATGTAGAGTACCTACTGTTTAGAGTCGTTTTTTTTTGTTAAAATTATCAATCATACTAACAAAATATCGTAACGTATAGTAATTCTTTTTAAATTGAGTTCAAATTGCTCCATTCAATAAGTGATTAATCATTTTATTAGCCCGCATACTCTGACCCTCAAACTTGAAGATAATTAACATTAATCTTGTGAGATCAGTTTCATTCTGCTTTATGCGATTGGGGTGTAAGAGGCCCTCCGCCACTTTTAGAGCCAAAGTCAACATCACCAGTACCTATGTAATGCTGTAGCGCATATCACCAGTTCCTATATTGTGGCACATCCTACTGTTAAGCAAACAAGGTATAACGAAAGAGAGGTAAAGCAAGTATAGCCCAAATGGGGAAGTACCCCATGTGTGGCACACGGCATTTTTACTTATCGTCCTTGTCAATGTGCATTTTGTATAATTTTAACATTTTGACAATTATATGTTATTTTGACAATAATCTTCTATGTGCATTTTTTATAATTTTAACATTTTGACAAACTATAACTTTTATTTATTAGCATAGTTATTAGTATGAAAAAACTATGTGCTGAATAATTTTTCATAAGATAGTTCGTTTCATTTACCAGTCGCAATTGTCAAAATGTTAAAATTATAAAAAAAAAACACATAGCAGATTTTGGTTTGACAACGACGTTATTTCAATCAATTGTCACAAACGGTAGCTTGCTTGTGCGAACTAATTGGGTATTTGACTAACATTTTTTTCTGTTTGATATGTAGGGACGTCTCCATAATATAACCATAGGTGAAAGAATTACTTCGATAGCACAAAAATCTCTCGAGATATGGTAATTTGAAAATCACAATTTTTAGACTGCCCCAAAACGCTCCATACAAAAGACTACTGAATTATGACGTCACAGATCTGTATTTTGTATGCATCAAATCAGAAATTTGTACGACAGCTATGTTAAATATTACGTTTATGTGATTAGTATCATAATAAAAGTTATAGCATTTTTTATTGCTTCTCCAATGGAAATATTATTTTTTAATAATTTCATACTTTTAAAATGGACTTTCCCGCCAAACTTTGATCGACGCTAAAAAAAGTCTGACTGAAGATATTAGAATGAAAGTTTGCAGATCTTTATAGTTTTGTGTATTTTACGATATTGTTAATTTATTTGTACAATTTTTAAACATTGGAAACAACCCAATTGCAAAGTACGACAATTATCTCACTTTTCGGGTGAAAATTTGTGACACTTATGGTGTTTCTATAGTATGTATTTATAGCGTCATTTGTTATACCTATGTATTTATTTAATTGATGCAATGAATACTATATCGTCGTCGTCGTTAACCCTTAGTCATCCCACTGCTGGTTTACGGGGCCTCCCCTCAATCGAAGGGGTTTAGAGCGTACTACACCACGCTGTTGAACTGCGGGTTGGCGGAGGAATACTACACATTTCTATTCTATTCATGGTTGTTCATCCAGAGTGAATGGAGAATCGAAACCCCAAAGTGGGATATTGGTTAATAATGAACCACGTAACCTTGTATTTGATACTATTTAAGAATTTATTTAATGATTCATTCTAAGATTGTAATACAGAAACTCGTGACTGGCGGGTGTTTACTATGCACATAATATAGCCCCTTTCAAAAACATTTCATCTCGCTCGGCTATGTGTAAATAAATATCTAGCCAAAATAACCGCGTTTAATGCTGACCTTCGAATGGCCATGTGGAGCCAGGAAATCGGCGATTTTATTGCAATAGTATAGAAGAGCGAATACTAATATGGAAAAGAGTACGACTAATAATTTTAACAAAAAAAAAAAATCGACTCCAAAAATTACTCTACAATGCATCACTAAAAAGATAAAAACACTATCAGAATTTTAAGATATGTAAAAAAGAAATGGGACCAATCTGAAAGTATACTCTTTCAAATACAAAAGATTTTTTTTCAAATCGGTTAATAAATGACGGAGTAATGAAGTAACAAACATTAAAAATAATATAACGGAATTGAGAGAACCTCCTCCTTTTATGGAGTCGGTTAAAAATGAGTAGAAATAAGAATAAACAAAATTATACAAATGAGCTTGCCGGCCTTTAGGTAGTCGGAGAAAAGATGGCAGTGAGCTCCATACAACCCCAAAAGTGAATTAAAAAATAACAAACTGTGCAAAGTCGTACGTATATTATTCTGTGGTCGTACTCTGCATTGCTTTGCACATCGTGATTAATTTCAATAGAAGAGTTAAGTGTGAAGTAAGTAACGAAATAACAATGTAATATCATGGTAGAAAGACACAAAATGTGTTCTTCTTGTACATATATTGCCAAGGCTACGTCACAATTTGGTTGTCAAAGTCTGTCATTTTCCATATAAAATACAGCTGATGACGTAGACAAGGTCAAATCACGTGACCACATTTGACGCTAAAGAGCATACCTTGTGTCCTGTTACCATGTGAAATATTATCATTACAACATTACTGATAAAATATGTCAGTTTTATGGCCCGCTAACAAATAAACTGTCTATCCTCGTCTACTCCCCGCTGATAACCATACGTAAACACAGTTAGGTAAGGGAGGGAGGTCCATCCGTCGGGCGTCGCGCCTGTCTGTCGCCACACTCGATGTCGCTACTTCATTCGGCTTCTTCATTACTATTATGCATTTATACAATCCTGGTACTTCCAACTCTAATGTTGGTGTGACAATTTTTTTGAGATCCTAGTATTTTTGGCTTTAATAGTAGATTAGTAGCCAAGGGCTGTAAGGCATCAATTGCAGCCCGAGATATTTAGGCGCACGAGCGCAGCGAGGGCGCCTATAGTTCGAGGGTGCAATTGATGCTTACACCCGAGCTAACTACTCTGCTTTACATCTCGATTGTGAGGTAAGTAGAAAAAAACCGGGATTACAAGAATAAAACATTTTAGAACTTTCAGGCAAAATATTGTTAATTGCTGCTTCAGCTTCCATTTTCATTGAATCGGGAGTGCAGCTTATATCTTCATCACTTGCAGAACTCATGTTTTTTTCCTAATTAGCACGTAATTATAAAAAAAACCCGAAAACAAACAATATTAAAAGTAAAAGTTTCTATTCCCGCCTTTTTTCATATCTTTTTTTTTTTTTTTCTAGAAGGAAATTGAGCTTCGCCGTTCGATATTTAAATTGATGACTATTATACTCATACGAAGACAAGGCTGAATAGCGGAGCGACCTCTTTGTCATTGGGCTGAATGCATGATGTCTATTGCCAGTATGATGGTTAGATGTACGCGAACTTTTTGAAAGAGTGAAGTGTTTTTTTTTAATTACTTACCGAAGTAATTAAAAAAAAACACTTCACTCTTTCAAAAAGTTCGCGTACATCTAACCATCATACATAGGGCGGTCCCTAGAGCCTTTTATAGCTACATTATTACCCTAGAGCGCTAATTGGTCACCTACAATCCCCATTTGGGGGTAATAAGGACCTACTTACCGAATATGAGAGATGTAAAATGTTTTAGGGCCCGGGGCCCTACCGCCGATGCTGAAGCCGATTACCACCGAATATTTTGATTCGAAAAAGCCTTACGTTTAAGTTATTGCCAAACACAACGACGAAGTTAAAGAGTTTCATCGTTTCTACCAGCTAAGCTAAATACAAGTAGCATAAATCTAAGCTGCCGTTTTGATTTTCGCAATTAAAAATTCCGATCGTAATCGGCTTCAGCATCGGCGGTAGAATATATTAGGCATATCTGGGTCTACGGCAAAAATCTGTCATGACTACCTAAGCGTTGACGGACAAATCGACGGTCCCTATACGTATAAAGCGACATGTCATTTCAGACATGTCTGCTTATACTACGATATAGTAATTAAAGTATATTATTATTGGACAAATGAGTTAATTTCTTACTTTTTGATTATATACAATCAATAAAATAAAAAATAAAATGTTTTTAACGGGCAATCTATAGCAATTTAAAAAAAATTGCCATTTTTGACATGTCGCTTTATACGTAGGGACCGTCGAAATATCAGGAAACATTTCTATGCTGCACCTATTTGAAAAATCATTGATTTATAATAATAATATTTAGACAACTATTCAGTCATCCGCTTGTGTTCTGGCCGTTAATAATTATCAATCGCGATGTTCTGTATCTATGCTATCCTGGTAGTTCTGATAGTTGAAATATTCGCAGCTGTATTACATTTCACTGAGCGAAATTCACATATAGGTTTTCATAAGAAACTGTATTTGTTCAGGAATTCGCTGTGACTAAGGTATAAACCTTTGTCACAGCTAATTCCTGAACAAATACAGCGTCATTATAGAACAATATAAGACTACTCTTGGTAGTAGTCGTACTCATCGTGCTAGATAACTGATATAATAATAAATAAATAAATAAATATTTCTGGACAATTTACACAGCGCAAAGCTTATACCATGGGTACTAGACAACTGATATATGTACTTAAATACATTTTGTAAATATATACTTCATCATCAGGTCATTTTAGTCTCCACCACAGGAGCACGACCCTCTCTCGTCCGTCCCAGACAGGAGGATTTGGCCTACACTCCCCACGCTGGCCAGACGGGTTGGGGAGACCTGATCGATGTTTTATAATGAATTTCCCTTAGTCGCCTTGTACGACATCCACGGGAAGATATTCTAGTCAGCCGGAAACCACACGGCAATATAAATATATACTTATAATACATATAAAACACCCAGACCAAGACAAACAGACATATTCATGCACACAAATGTTTGCATGAATGCCTGTGCAGGGATCGAACCCGCCACCTCGGAGTCAATGTAGCCATTACTGGCCATTCTGTATAAGAAGGTCATTAGTATATTATGTACTTTGGTAATTAAACACCATTATTAAAGAGTTTGTCGTTTATTTGTCGTTATCACAATATATCCTATTGTCATGTTAATCAGAATGCTATTTACAGTATAACAACGATAACTTAATATTTCCTTAAGTACTATATAATATACAATTTTAATACAAAAACCCTGACGTTCGTCTATGACGACGGCTATTAAGGACGAGCTTATACATTTTGCTCGTAAGAGAAATACATAAAAAATACATAATTATAAAAATCATACTCTTCTTTCTCATGTAAATGTAACAAAACTGAGGAATCATTTTCCAATTTATTTTTAAAATAATAATCTTGTTAAAAAAAATAAATGAAAAAATAAAATATCAATGCATTGCAAATGAAATATGTAGAGATATGTTTTAGAGTACACTTAGGTTAAGAACAAAATGGACTGGAATTAAATTTTAAAGTACACACTTGTACGAAATTATAGACTTCACTTTATAATCACTCAATGTACATAATACCATTATACAGTAATAATATTTAAACCAGAGTGCATATGGCTTTCATAAGATTACGTATAACTATGTTTCTATAATTGAAAATTTATTTATTTTGTTGTAAATATATTTTTTATCAATCTTGTTACGATCGGACATTTGAAGTATAAAAATATTATTTATAGTAACTAGGTGGAACCGTCTCGTAAGGTGTTTGTGTACAATATTATAATAATAGGTTTTATACATTACACGCGATATCGCATTGTGCTTGCAAACACATCAAAGATGCGGATTAGTTTCCTATAAAGTTGTGTACAATAAACTGTGTACTATAAAGTTGTGTATTACAAACTGTGTACTATAAAGTTCTTCCTAAAATAATATACCTTCTTTCCGTTTTTGTTTTTGAGAAATACATTAAATTTAAACCAGCACTTTTGTTCTTACACCCAAGTTACAAGTTTATTTGAATTTTATGATTATTATGAATTTTATCGACGTAAACTGTAAACTGTTGTGATCATCGAAGTCATCAGTAAGGTGATGAAGCTGGTCAAGTCGTAGTTCTGTCGCGCTGCGTTGTAGAAACCACCATATACTTGTAGGCCGGCTGTCTCGATACTGGAATGATAAAAGATATTACATTAGATTTTTTGTGCCACTAAAGTGACAACCCTTACAGGGGGAAGTTATCGCAGCCTATGAACGCTTTCAACACTCCCGAGGAAAGTTTGTAAGCCCGGTGGGGAGTTTGTGAGTAGATGTTACATTAACAGTTAAGAGTTACACATAGGCTCCTTGGCTGTGTGGCTGTCTGGTCGTATGTTTGTTTACCTTTGTAATATTCAAGATTTTTAATCACGATACAAAAATTATCACCCGCACTGCAGTTGAGCAGCGTGGCGGAGTACGGTCTAAATCCCTGTGGGCAGAGCTGTCTGTAACAATGAAGCTCGTGGGTTGATAAGGGCCAAAAGTTTTTTAAACGGTAACTTCTTCTGTAACATCTCCTTTTTGTAACTGCTTACCATCAGGAGGGCTGTACGCCCGACTACTACTCCACTGGTATGAAAAAAACCTCATTGCAAGGAATATATATTTCACCTTCATCTCCGAGACCTCCCAAATTTAATATAGTTGATAATGTAGGTAGTAGGTACGAGTGTGTAGATATCACATACATTAAAAAAAATCCAGCAAAAACTTTTTTTAAGAGTAATTGACAGATTGCAATGAAAGTTACATTGACTTTCTCTAACATTTTAATCTAAAACTGTGATTTGTTACAGTCTAAGACAATAATTTTAAACTACAAACCTTCTTAGAAAAATACGGAGTCGAATAGTGGAAAACCCATCTAAATCGGATTAGTAGTTTTTAAGAAAATCGGCAACTAACATACAATAAAGTTTATCTACCTGAATTTACAGTAGTCTCCATCGTAGCTCCATCCTAGGTATTCTCCAGTCCTAAGGTTCTCGCTTCTCAACCACTCTTCCAAAGGCCGGAAATAGTCCCTGAGAGCCTCGCCGTTCAGCCTCGTCTCACCGATCGCTTCTTGCAGTATCTGGTTCCATGGCGCTGAAGACCCTCGTTCCATAATACGCCTGAAAAGAAATATACAAATAAAATTAAATTTATGCTGAATAAAGTATTAAATAATAAATTGGTTGTCTGTAAAGTCGGTTTACGGACGATAATTTTACGTGATAACGTCATAAGAAAACATCGGCCGATGGAGTGGAAGAAAGATAGATGCGTTACAAGCCGAACGCTTAGGCCGATGGTGCCTCTCTACCACTTGTTCCGCGCTCTCGCTTGCCAGTTCTGCTCAGGCGGAACGTGGCGATGAGTCATGCTGTGATGATAGATGAAAGATCAAAGAATTTAATACGCTAAGTAAGGACTATGGAACATCACGTGCGAGGGAGGGCGAAGCGCTGACATTTTGAGATAATTTTAGTGCATCTAACGTATTCACGTACAACACACGGCCGTGTCCATGACACAGCCACACCCCATTTTCAGCGAAATTTATTGAGCTTATAAAATCGTCCGGTCGTTCTGTCTGTCCGTCCGTTGCCATGAAACTCAAAATTTCGAAATTCTGACTTCGGGTTCGTGTAGAGCATCAAAAAGTAGTAATGTAAAGTGACCTTGGTTTTCCGAAAAAAAGTCGTTCTGTCTGTCCGTCCGTTGCCATGAAACTCAAAATTTAGAAATTCTGACTTCGGATTCGTGTAGAGCATCAAAATGGCGCATGCTGCGCGTCCGATGTTTTAATATAATACTAACTGACCCGGCCAACGTTGTTTTGCCATATAAATTTAGGGGTTGATGGTAGAAGGGTGAAAATTTAGGGTCGAGTAGGCAGAGGATAGGGTAGGTATGTAATTGTTAATGCCATAAAAAAAAATAAAAAAAAACTTTTGTCCAAAAATAAAAAATAAAATGTTCGGGATGGACAACCCTCTTTTATTTTTACTTAGGGGTATGAAAAATAGATAGTAGCCGATTCTCAGACCTACTGAATATGTATATAAAATTTAATAAAAATCGGTCAAGCCGTTTCGGAGGAGTATGGTAACTAACATTGTGATACGAGAATTTTATATATATATAGAAGAAGAAGATTATTCACAGTTCATGCTATAAGTTTGTCTGTTCATTGCCGGCGTCTCTTGGCCGAGTTAACTACTTATTTGCGGAATGCAGGGCAGAACTATTAAATATTGTTCATTGCTAAAGAAACTACAATCTGCATTCATTATTGAGGTTAGGTCGTTTTGCAAACTGCAATTTGCCTAATTACTCAATTAAAACTATAGAGATTATTTATTATAGACGAACTTATTACTTATACTGTGCTTATACCTAACTAACTAACACTTTTGCGGTGTAAGTGATTCATCAACATCTTTGAACCAAAGCCAACTTCACCTGCACGAGGGCACCCTGCTTACTGACACACGAAGCTCTGGCGAAAAGAGAGGTAGGGAGCGTAATTGTAAGTTACCCGACTGGGGAATGTACCTCCACCTCAGAGAATACCGCAGTCAAATAACAATCCCCCTGAGGGTGGTTGTGTTCCTGCGAGTGAGTGAGATCACCAGAAAGGAAGGAGATGTTGCGTTGGCAGCGGGGGTGGCGGCGCGCGAGCGATATTTGATGTTGCGAGCGTTAATATGGTTACAGTAACCGCTTCACATCAGGCGAGCCGTATGCTTCGTTTGTCAGTCAGCAGGGTGCACCGCATGCAGGTGAAGTTGGCTTTGGTTCAAAGATGTTGATGAACCACTTACACCCCTAGATCCCGGATGAATAAGGATTAACGACGACAAATCCAAAATCATGGCAATATCACCACACCCCGGCCACTCCATACAAATGTCGCATCATTTACTATTACATAAACAATGACATTTATGTATCTTTATGATTTGCATTTTCGCAAATGAATCTCAGGCACAATAGAGGAAGGTCGACACAGAGGCAGATTGGGAAACTACTTGCACCTTACATGTGATAACAACCAAATAACAATAGACGTGAGATACTGCGTTGGTAGAAGGGGTTGACACTCCAATA
Organism: Hypsopygia costalis; assembly: GCA_937001555.2. Lineage (NCBI taxonomy): Eukaryota > Metazoa > Arthropoda > Insecta > Lepidoptera > Pyralidae > Hypsopygia > Hypsopygia costalis. Next base: position 2,489,344 of record OW443331.2, read on the forward strand.
ACAGTGCCGTGACGGGCGTACCCCTTGTATTGCAAGCCTCTATAGTATAGAGTACTAGCCGTGTGGTTTCCGGCAGACTAGAATAGCACACACTACGTCTATTCCCGTGGATATCATACAAGGCGACTAAGGGAAATACATTATAAAACTTCGATCAGGCCTCTCCAACCCATCTTCCAGCCATCAGCCAGCGTGGGGAGTGCAGGCCAAATCCTCCTTCTGTCTAGGACGGACGAGAGAGGGTCGTGCTCCTGTAGTGGAGACTAAAATGACCTGATTGATGATGATGAGAATAGAGTCTATACTATAGGCTAGCTAGCGTAATCGTTTAACATCAAGCAGGTAGGCCATATACTTAGTTTAGCACTTGGCTTAGTACAAAAATATAAATATGAATGAATCTCGGGTAGAAGCTAATGTCTAAACAATTTCCGAACGCTGAATGATAAATTTGTGCGAAATTGTTACGTACGCGTAGATAAATAATTTTACTTATCTGCATTATTTATAAAGGTATTTCCACAAAATGAAATACTTGCGCGTCAGTTTATTTACAACTTTACATAACACGCATCGAATATCGATAGATCGGTAAACCTTACTACGAGTACAGTAGATCAATAGAACAGTACGTCAACTACAAACCGATGAGTTTAAACAGACCTACGACGCTGTTTACACTGCCAATACGAAATGCAAAATTAGGTACATATTTATGCCTCATTTACATTCACCTCACCTTTACTGGCGTGTGCAGGAATGTGGACACGAAACTGATCAGGACATGTATGTAAATACCACACTTCTGATATACCACCTCAATAATTAGATGGACAGTTTTTGTATTGTGGTCAAATGACGTGCAACACGAGTGGCAGGAATATCATTACAAGTGCATATTTTGTATGACCTGTTACATGCGAATTCGCCTGCGCGGCCATTATTTTAATAAAACTTTATTTTTTCTTGCGGGAATAAGATGTTTTTGCCGGCATAAAATATAGCCCATGTCACTCTCTATACCATTGGTTCCTTTCGACGTGAAAGAATTACAAGTAAACACTTTCATATTTATAATATTATGGATTTATATCATCCACCGTATCTACGACGACAATCTGCCTTTTCAATCATTTGAAGTTGAATATAAAGTGAGATTCCCTCTTCAAATCTCTGTCATCGTATGCCGTGACAATATTTCAGGGGACTGAAAGGGTTGAATGCAAATGTAAAATTAGAATTGTGTACCGTGCCATATCAGTGCGAGTTTTTATTCGATCTTAACGTTAAATTTATATTGATAAAAAGGCGAAGCAAAGTTTTAATTCCAAAATGAAGTTACGTTGTGAGTGTTTAGGTTTGGGAGATCGCAGATGATCACTGTTCTTTATTAGGAGTTGAGGTACTGCTGTAAATTATGTATACTGTGACTTTACGCAATCTAGGTCTCGTTTTGCCAGGGTTGAGTCATTTGTTTATGGAGTAGGTACCTACGTAATACAGGGGAACGCGGTAGTGCATAGAAAACATCGCAGTTGCACCAGCTGTTTTATAGTCAACTTATTATCAGAGAATACATTCCTCTGTGTTGCAAGCATTACCATCAGGCAGCTCGTAGCTTGTTTACCACCTTAGTGGAAGTTTACAAAATTTTGGGAACGTCTTTACGAAGTGATCTCTTCGTATGTCATATATATAGACGATGTAAATCTTTTAATAAGCGACAAAAGAGTATATAAAATAAAAAAAACCGGCCAAGTGCGAGTCGGACTCGCACACGAAGGGTTCCGTGCTATTGTCTATAAAAACGGCAAAAAAAATCATGTCTATTGTATGGTAGCCCCCCCTTAAATATTTGATTTATTTTAATTTAATTATTTATTTTTAAAGTGAATATACCTATCTAAATATTCTGTGAATATTTCAAGCGTCTACCTGTTGCCGTTATCAATATCTAGCAAAAACGAGCAAAAAAATCACGTTTGTTGTATGGGAGCCCCCTTAAATATTTATTTCATTCTATTTTTTAGTATTTGTTGTTATAGCGGCAATAGAAATACATCATCTGTGAAAATTTCAACTGTCTATCACGGTTCATGAGATACAGCCTGGTGACAGACGGACGGACAGCGAAGTCTCAGTAATAGGGTCCTCTTTTACCCTTTGGGTACGGAACCCTAATAACAGACAAACAGTAGTAGTATCTCGAGAAAGACACTCGCATAAGGTCATCATTATCAGCCAGTATTACCCACTGTTGTATATAAGCCTTCTCCAATGCCTTCCACCAACTGCAATCCTCCGGCTTCCGCATCCAGCTACTTTCAGCCGTATTTTAAGTCCTCGGACTATTTATTGGGGGGCCTCCAATGCTTCATTGTCCCACTTACACTGGCATATAAAATACATAAAATAAACAAAATTATAATAAAACACAAGACACAAAATGCTGTGTATTGTGTTGTTGCAATCGGTGACCTATATACCTACTGCTTCCTACAGTGCCAATGTAATTGGAACCGCTAAGGAGTCACGTTTGTAGATTAAATGACTTTCATAGTGACGTTTAGTTCACGCTCGAATCTATACATCTATACAGATTAATAAAATTGGAGTGTCTGTTTGTAATATTAAAATAACCGCTTTTTACTAAATGTATATGGATGTATACACGGTACATATACCAAAATTTTAATTTAAGTGTAAATTAATCAACCAAAAGTTTAAATTAATTATAGTGAAAAGTAATTCAATATTTGATTTTCATTCTGTCATTGTCCCTATATATGGTGTCTTAGTAAAATGAACAACCTTTAATCTTATGATATCCATAAATCCCTATAAGTAGTGTCACAGTGCTACAAATATGTTACTAAGAACTGTCGTAATAACTTAATGAACTTTATAAAATCTTTGCAGAGATTAGAGTCGGCCCCTCAGGGTACTATGCCGTCTTTGAAATCGGTGCTTTTGAAGCGTTACAACCGCTCTACGATTTCGAGACGCCAGTGTAAAACCACCAGCGAATATTATGTAAGTGAAACAATGTAGAGCGGACCCTTGTGGCTATCGACATTTCTGAGTCATTTTATAGTGTGCCGATTCGCAAACTGTCCATAGGCTAATTTATATGCCTCCATGCTTGTATTGAAATAACGATCTGGGTGGTCGAGTGCCTAGTAATGGCTACTTTATCACCAAGGGTCGTGAGTTCGAATCTTGTATCTGATTTTGTTACTGCGTACGGTACTTATATATGTGTTCTAAAGCAGTTGCCGTAGCCTATATTCAAGAGTTTTCCAAATAGTGGTACGCATGCCCCTGGGGTACGTGAAGATGCTTCAAGGGTTACGCGCGGCAATCCCTTGAATAAGATAACATTACAGCAAAAAAAAAAAATGACATAGCCATAAGGGGTTTCTTTTTATACTGCGTCGGGTGGCAAGCGAGTGGTGAGAATACGTGAATTTGAGTTCTTTCTTGAAGAGGTACATCTCGCGCGCGTTGGTGACCAAACTTTTTTATTGTTCACAATACGAATTAATATTGATGAATGAATGGAATCAAGTATACAATTTTCAGTCAATTTATAATTCAATCTCGATTCGGTCAACTTTCATCCTGCGATCGTAAAATTCCCAGTATATCAATAATTATGTTAAATTAGCCTTCTGATGTGGTTTCATACATTACACTGCGAGCAGAGTACATCGAGATGTGATTATAGAAGAAAAAACATCTTTCGGCAAATCTGCTCATATCCGCATATAAGAGTGAATAAACGAGCAATTGGGTCATCAACAGAAGGAAAGCAATCAAAGTCGAAGTCAAAATCGTTATTGTACAAGCACTTACAATTTAGTCCTTTGTCAGGAAAAGAAATTAGGCGCACGCGCGACTAGCGGCTTACATCCGTACGTGAAGCATTTCGTCATACATAAGAACTTATTTATAAAGAACATTTCTAGCTGCAATTTTCATTCGTCCATCGTCATCACCGCCCATAGAAATAGGTAACACCTCAGATCACAGCAAACAAGGTGTGATCTGAGGGTAACACCAAGGGATCGCCCTCGGATCACAGGGATCGCCGATCCCTCAGATTACAGCAAACAAGGTGTGATCTGAGGGTAACACCAAGGGATCGCCCTCGGATCACAGGGATCGCCGATCCCTCAGATCACAGCAAACAAGGTGTGATCTGAGGGTAACACCAAGGGATCGCCCTCGGATCACAGGGATCGCCGATCCCTCAGATCACAGCAAACAAGGGCCGATCCTTTACGATTTATTGCTCGATTTCGGCAGAGCAGGAACGTCAATTAAACAAATAACTTATTCGTGTATAGTTGATATAAGGATTTCCTGAAACTGAAATTGATTGATCGACCAACGAATAGCTTAAGGGTATTTTTTACAAGGACAAAATAAGGAGGCTAGGTATGTTTTAAAACTAGGTCACGATTTAGTATTAAAAAAATGTTTTATATAAAGTTGTTGGTCAAGCGGATAAATCAAGAGAGAGTCTTATTTTACAGTAATTTTAGTTTGTCTTTAGGAAGCTGAGAGACTCAAAACTCAAAATTTAATTGACGTGCTCGGTGGTCGAACGAGCAACGGCCACTTTGACTCCGAGGTCGCGGGTTCGATTCCCGCATAAGAAAAATATTTGTGTGCATGAACATGTATGTTGGTCTTTGTCTCAAAATATGTGACATAAATGGCAATATTTATGTTATGACTGGGCTAACTTAGAAGTTTTATATTTATCCAGATATAAGGAATTATAGACCTGAGTATTTAAATTTAATTTCACATTGATAATTCTATACGTTCGCGAGACAAACAGACAACAACGTGATCTTATAAAGGCTCCTTTTGTCTTGTTATGTGGTATGGAATCTTAAAAATATTTCTGCACAGCAAAACAAAGAAGCTAACCTCAGAACAGCATAATCAGACAATAAGATAATTTAACCAAAACATTACCAAGAACAATAAAAATGATGAAATTACCCTTATCCAATGCAATTTCAATCATTTTTAATTTTTACCTCATTACTAAAATGAACCCCAACGTAAACTAACCCTTAACCCACGAAGTTAAGGGTGGTATTGCTACCACTCCATAAATAATGCAATACACATGCAATTGGCACCGTCTGGTGGCCAGGAAGCTGTCAATTTAGACATACGGGTAGCTCTATAAAGATTATTGTTAACGCTATGGTCGGCCATTCAAGTTAAAATTAGATTTTATAAGCAATCTAATATTATTTCGATCGATTATTCTCGATTCCATTAATGGTAAGTATCGAGACAAGGTTGCTGGTCACCACAAATGACCTTATTAGTGGCAAGGGATTGTGATTATCATAAATTATAATTGTTTTTAACCGACAAAAATGGAGTAGCTTTTCGACGGGATTTTTTTTTTGCTTTTATGTATACAAATAAATAAATAAATATTTCGGGACAATTTACATAGCGCCACGTAGTCCCAAATTAAGCACAAAGAGTGTGCTATGGGTACTAGACAACTGATAAATGCATGTAAATACATTTTTATTGGAAATACATACTACTCATAATACACAGAAAACACCTAGACCAAGGCATACAGACATGTTCATGCACACAAATGTTTGTCTTGTGCGGGGATTGTACCCGCGATCTCTGAGTCAAAGCAGCCGCTGCTAGCCACTCGACCACCGTGCTCGTCTGAGTCTGAGTGATAGTCAATAGGCTGAGTTCAGAGAGTGATGGATGACGAGGCACTCATGCCAGTGAAGAAATTCTGAGAACTTATGAAGAATTTCAAGGGAAGAAAGGGAGTCGATCTTGGACATGTATTAAGACATGAACGTAATCGTTTTCTCCAGATAATAATACCTATATCATAATCATGGGGTGTAAGTGGTTCGCCAAAATCTTTGAACTAAAGCCAACTTCACCCGCATTCGGTGCACCCTGCTGAGTGACAAACGAAGGACTAGCGAAAAGAGAGAAAGGAGATGCTGCGTTGGCAGCGTGGGTGGCGGCGCGCGAACGCTATTTTATGTTGCGAGCGTTAATATGGTCACGGTAACCGCTTCACATCAGGCGGGCCGTATGCTTGTCTGCCACCCGACGTAGTATAAAAATAATAATAGTAATAGCGATGGGAAGATTGAGCGGAATATACATGTCGGAAGAAGGAACAATTCTCGTCTCCGAAACGTCAGAGAGCAGACTGGTATTGCCAGCATAAAATAACTGTTTCGTCTGGCAACAGAGAGAGAGAATAGGCGCCGCAAGAAGAAGAAGAAGACTTCAATAGAGCCATTATTTATGCACCGATGTTCATAATTATTTTTATTTCGAAAGAGGGTGCTCTGTTGGACTCTCATCTTTAATCTTCTGTCCGCTTTTGGCTCAGAAGACGATGCCATCGAATGTGATCTGCCAGCTGCAAATGTCGCAATGCGTAAAGTGCTTGAACGCCTTGGGAAGGAAAGGGCGGAAGTAGGAAATAAATCCGAGAAAAGTGAACAAGAAGTTTAATTAAAAATGGGCTCATTCACGCGCTGGACAAAGGTAATTTGTATGGGGTTATCAGAAATATTCCGAAACGAAATGAATTACCAAATATAGTCTGATATAGTGTCCGTAGCGCTGCATAATTTGTTCATTGTTCTTTATTGTCAAGTGCACAATCCCAGCCTCGCGACGGTCAAGGCCGGACCGTCACACGATTATGGAATAATTTAGCGTAATAGTAACGCCATTGTTATTTTATTTTTATATGTAAATTCTATTAATACGGTTATTTACTGAGAGAAAACCGCAGTCAAATACCAATTTAAAGAGGCCTCTAGGGTTGTTTTGTTACTGCGAATAAGTAAGTAATGAAGTTTGGGGTGTAAGTGGTTCATCAACATCTTTGAACCTAAGCCTGCACGCGGTACACACTGCTGACTGACAAACGAAGCTCTGGCGAAAAGAGAGTTAGGGAGCGTAATAGTAAGCTACCCGACTGGGGACTGACTGTGTTGTGTTCCTGCGAGTGAGTGAGGTCACCAGAAAGGAAGGAGATGCTGCTTTGGCAGCGGGGGTGGCGGCGCGCGAGCGATATTTTATTTTGCGAGCGTTAATATGGCTACGGTAACCGCTCCATATCAGGCAGGCCGTATGCTTGTCTGCCACCCGACGAAGTATAAAAAAAATGAGTGAGGTTACCAGGAAAGAAGGAGTTGCCGTGACGACAACTAACTCGGCTGCGCTGGAGCAGAGCTTTTTGTTTGTGCCTGGGTTAGATATAATAATGGTAACTGCTTAACATTAGGAGATTGTATGTACGCTTGTCTGCCACCTGATGTAGTTAATAAAAACTCAAAGTGACGTATCGTGCGGTTGCGATATCTCGGAGTATCACTATGTGGGGCTCCAGATTGACTATGAAAAGTAGTAGAATTAGAATTAACCTTTGCAGCATCAGCAAGCTGAAGTGGAAGAGACCATCTAAACAAGGGGATTCGTCCCTGTGGTGTGAAGGAGTTTAGGGGATTCTTCCCCTTGTTTAGATGGCCTCTTTCTATGTTTCTAGAGTGACGACCATGAATTGATAAAGGCGCCCTTGACAGAACAATCTAAACTATTTTTAACTAACAACGTTAGAACTACTTTTAACGGAAATCCGGTCACTAATTCGGTTGGCAATGTAAATAGAAAACTCGCATGTTACCGACCTAGTGAAAGTTTCTATGCCATTTGACGACCCTGAGCTAACTTATGTATTGAATGCACCCTGCTGACTGGCACACTAGGTTCTGGCAAAATTGAAGAAGGACACAGCGTATTTATAAGCTGCCCGATTGGGGAAGTTCCTCCACCTAATAGAAAACCGCAGTTAAATAACAATTTCCTTAAGGGTTGTTGTATTCCTGGATATGAGTGAGGTCTTCAGAAATTAAGGAGATGCTGCATTGGCAGGGGGGATAGCCGCGCGTGAAGGATATTTCATGTTGCGAGCGCCCACGGCCTCCTACTAATCGCATAGCTCGTCGTGGGTTGGAAATTCAGACGGTATCAAAGGTTTTTTTCTCTTAAATTGTGAAACGAATTCTAGTCGAGGTTTTCCTAGCTTTTTGGGAAACTGCAGATGCTCATTCCACAATTGTAGCGTTCGCTTGACAAACTCTCGGTTCTATTAGGAATACCATGAACTTACGTCAATATTCTGCCTGCTTCAGGGTTCCTGTAGATGTCACACTTGTGAAGCGGTCTCGCAGGGTCACCAGGGATGAACTGGCCGGTTCTTTCGCAGAGAGCGCGGTGGATTTGGAATTGCAGAATGGTGCTGATGAAGTATCTGAGGGCAAAAGACAATGACGTTAATACTACATATTTGCTGACTTTGACTTTAAGAAAAAAATAATCTTGAGAACTATAGGGGGGTGAGCATGTATACTGGTTGTTTACAAACTTATTAGCTTGATGATACTAAAAAATTGCTAAACAAACATGGTCAGAAAACTATAAAAAAGATAAACCTTGGTCAGTTTAACAAATCAGTTTGTATATTGTTTCCAATTGGAATTCATGTTCTCTGGTCACTCATTATTATTTTGCGCTTATTATCTGTATAAGGCGTTGAACGCGGTGACCGTGTCACACCACGTACAGATGAGGTTGGCTTTGGTTTTAAAAATGACAGTGAGTCACTAACTGTATAATAAAGTATGCATATAACATAAATCGCGGTTCGGAGGGTACGTTAAGCCATCGGCACAGCCATGCAAGTTAAGCAACGTCGCCCGTAGTCTGTCCATGAATGGGTTTATTCATTTCGAGTTCCTCCGTGCTTCGGAGGACACGTTAAGCCGTCGGTCCCGGCTGTTGTCATTAGATGACAGTCGTCAAGCGAATTCAGTGGCTTTTAGGCGGCTTGAAAACACAGGCCCCCGCCAACCCGCAGTTGAGCAGCGTGCTTGGGTATGCTCTAAACCCTTTCGATTGAAGGGAGACCCGTATCCCAACAGTGGGATGATTATGGGTTGATGCTATATACCATAAATCTACTGTGGAACTGATCTGATGAAAGAGCCGGAAGGTGGTCGCTATATCTCACTAGTAGAATACTCGCAATTAGATTTTTTTAAGCAAAATCTCTTCTTTAAGTTAGTTAGTAGTAGTTAGTATAAGTAATATATATTATTTTCCCAGGATGTTTCATATCCTGATTATATACTTATATTATGATAGGTCAGATTATATATGACGTTATTTTCCCAGGCGAAATAAGCCAGTACCCACACCAAAGTTGTAGGCGGCGGATTTCCGTTCAATGAACTTTAAACCTAATAAATATAGCTGGCTTAAAGGTAAACTGTATTGCAGGAAAATGATAATTAATATATTTTAAAGGAAACGATAAATAGTAGTTTTCAAATCCGTTGGAAATCGTCTCTATTTAAATCAAATCAAACAGTATAGGAATATTGTTTCCTAACGCAGTTAGGTTTCTGTCCCATTTACTAATTTCTTGTAAAAATTATTTATAATAAAAGAAAATACCTAATACAAAATTATATCTACACACAAAAATATAATATTAATTTAAAAAACACACACACAGAATATCCTTCTAAATCGTTACCCGCAGGTAACGTTCCGAGAAGACTGGAAGTTATTACCACACTGGATAGCACTGCAAATCCTTGGTGCCACCAGGGGTTTTGTGTTACCAGGGGGTCTACTCCGAAATAAAAATCCGAAGTTTTGAACTCCTCCGCTTATCTGTAGAGTGTGCCACGTGCAGGTGAGGTTGGCTTCGGCTCCAGAGATGGTAGTGAGTTGCTTACACCCCATAATTTAATATAATGTAGAGTTGATAATGTAGAGATACTCTCAGGATTGCTCTCTCTATTGCTCAAATGATGAAACGCATCGTATTAACGGCCAAATGTAAGTACTAACTATGTTGATACCTATAACCACAACATTGGATAGAGATAGCACTGCAAATCCTTTGTGCCACCAAGGGTTTTATGTTACCAGGCAGGGAGTCTACTCCGAAATAAAAATCCGAAGTTTTGAACTCTATTTGGACTTTTCATTCGGGCCAGCATAATTCATTGTCTCAGTAACACCTTAAACATCATCACCATCACTACAGTTTTGTGCCATTTGCCACATCCATCCCTGCGATATCATCACGTCGTCCATCTATCTAGTGGGGGGCCATCCTACGCTGCGTTTTCTGATCCGCTGTCGCCACGTTTAGGGGTGTAAGTGGTTTATCCACATCTTTAAACCAAAGCCAACTTCACCTGCAAACGATGCACCCTGTTGACTGACAAACGAAGCTCTGGCGAAAAGAGAGGTAGGGAGCGTAAGTAAGCGTAAGCTACCCGACAGGGAATTTACATCCACCTCACAGAATACCTCAGCCAAATAACAATTCCCTTGAGTGTTGTTGTGTTCCTGCGAGTGAGTGAGGTCACCAGAAGGGAAGGAGATGCTGCGATGGCAGCGGGGCTTGCGGCGCGCGATATTTTATGTTGCGAGCGTTAATATGGCTACAGTAACAGCTTCACATCAGGCGGGCTGTATGCTTGTCTGCCTCCCAACGTAGTATAAAAAAAAACCTTTCTGTCCCATGAACCGTCAGTTCTGCGTGTTACGCCACGTCAGCCTGTTAATCCTTAGGGCTCTGTCGGTAACTGTAGCTCTGAAATTATAATAAACACGGGAGTCAGCCTGTGACCACGGCCGGTGCAACCTGGTCGAAACGTCAGGCAATAATAAAGGTATGTAAAACTACCTTACATGCATGATCGCGTTAATTCCCTTGTTTATTATAATTTCAATCGTGCAACGCGAAAGTTTAAAAGTTATTATAACTGTAGCTCTGTTACGGATATACTCTTACTAGAGCATTGAGATATAAGTACTACGTAGTACTTATATCTCATTGTACTAGAGTTTATAATGTGGAGGTACTCCGAGCATAACTCTCTCTATTCGCGAATCATCAATCGCATCGCATTAAAGATCAAATCATACCAACTATGTTGCTATAACCACAACAAAACGTGTTTGAACAAATTCGGACTTTCCGCCGAAACTTGTGATTTTCATTCCTTATCTGTCTCCCAGGTGTTAGGCCACCAGGGATGGTCGCCTAACTCCTTTTAGTGAATGGTGAAATAGTTGTTATTTAAACAAAAATTGCTACAGTTCACCCATATTCCACTGTCATTAATTTCGGTAGCATTACCTATCAAGTTACTCCATTAAATCACACAATTTAGACTGTTTGGAAACTGCCCTCATTCGTACGCGTGTCGAAATGGCTATAATTATAATGATATCGCATACCTATCGTAATAAGTTGTACTGAGCTATCAGCAGTCGGTGGATGCTAAAATGTTGCTGCTGGCAAATTGCGCATTTGGCGATGTATATTGTTTTAGTATCATGTCCTGCGCCATATCGCTTCAGGGACTTTATGGGTATTTTTTTCAAATTACAAATTACCTTTAAAATCTCGTTATTTTGTACATTAGTGTTTCGATATTTCATGAACAGGCACACTGATTCTTATGAAATTTTAAAGAAAGAAAAACATTTATTTGCTCATTACCAGTGAACGGAATAGATAGAGTGATTTAGGGTCAATAATCTCAAACGCTGATATTAATATGGACATAGTCCTCCTCTCCTCCTCCTCCTCCTCCTCCGGGATTTCGGGATTTCCAAACTATTGAGGCTTTAATTCTCCGGGGTTCTGGTTGCTTTGGTAAGTACGTAAAGCTGCGAAAGCGTGCTTTCCGAAGCTAAATCTAAACATAGGATTTCGTTAATCAATCATTTTTTTTTAATTTCACATACATATAGCAAATAAAGTACTACTTAAAATGCTTTACTATCGTAACCTCTAATTTCAAATACAATGGCTACTAAATCGCGACCTAAATAATGTTTAATGAAATCCCGAAATCCCGAAATTTTTCGATAACAGTTCATTAAAAAGGCATGTCCATAATATTATGACAGCATTACGCAAGTACAACAAATCACTCTACCTATTCCGATCACCGCTCATTACACAGCACAGTATGTATAATCAAGTCAACAAACACAGATAATATATAAGAAAGAAGAATATTAAAGTACTGTGCAATGTCGCAAAATGGTCCCAACTCAGCATAAAGATCTAAATCTGCAACAGACATGCAACAGACAAATTTGGTAGTTAGAAATTGTAAACACAATTAAAAAAAAACCCTTTTCATTCTGTACCGTCAAAAGGTCAGTAGTTTTTAAAGTAATAAAATTAATGTCGAATGAGTGCCGCGTGATTAAATAACAATTTTGTTAATGAAACTTTAAAGGCTGAAACTTTATATTACAATATGTAGATTTACAGTGTATGTGTTACGGTAAATGTGATTACTATGGTTTTTATTAATAATAGCTAGTAATTATTAATATTACCTCATGATTTTGTAAATATGATGAAAACAGTGAAATTCATCATTTTTACTGGTTTTTATTAATAATTGATTATGTGGTGTGGTAAAAGTAATAAACTGTGTTGGTCAATATTTATATATAATAATGCCAATGTAATAAACTGTCAATTATTAATAATTAAGCTTACTTGGCACCATATCATTTATCAAATATCAAATCTAACCAAAACATGTTTTATTACATTACCTATGTTTTATTACATGCCTGCCTCTGTTGCTTGAAACAAATGCTTGGCGTACGTTATTTTTGAAAATTTATTACATTTACAAAAAGTAAGGTTTAATTATTAATAATAACCGGTAAAAATGAATAATTCATTACTTTTGCCTTCAATGTTGGTAATTATTAATAATTGTTGGTAATTATTAATAATTTTCAATTAATCACACTTACCGTGACATATACATATATTAAGATTCCGTACCTACTTAGGATGTTGCTTGTAAAAAGTTGTTCTTTGACTAGATGACGATATAAATTATTTTACCGAAACTGATATTTTTTATAAGTAAATTTCGATACCTCAAATTTTGAGGTATCCAAATTTATTTCAATAAAAAATGGCAATGGAAAGTACGCAAACTTTCAGTATTCATTGAATAAACATGTGTCATTAGGTATCAAGTATCGATCTTACACTTATCAACGGAAGGGCCGTTGATAAGTGTAAGATCGATCGTAAAGGACCATTAACTCGAGTCAATACCAAAAACGCATTCTATAATGTAATATTGTGTACTTAGAATGATTTCTTGTAAAGCATGTTGTAGAAGTTTATCTTTTTTTTATTAAAATAATAATGGACACAATCAGCAAAAAGCAGCATTTTAGCGACGTGAATAAAAAACAATAATCGCATCGCCGCCGCTGCTAGAACAACGCCACGCCATTAGTTGGTCTAGTTTTCATTTTGTAATATGAAATATAGCAGATAATTTAAAATTTCAGGTTTTAAAATGCATACATGTCAATCATATAAAGTCTATTAAGTGCGCGCTGGCAATACTGTAAAAATGTTCATATCACGGCTGTTGTATATGAAAAAAATAAGACTTTTCAATATAAACATTTATTTTACTAAAATTGTGTTTATTAAGTAGCTAAGTAACAAAAACATTTTGTAAAGTCTATGGGGTGTAGGTGTTCATCAACATCTTTGAACCAAAGCCAACCTCAACTGTCTGACAGACGAGGCTCTGGCGAAAAGAGAGATAGGGCATAACGTATTTTTTATCTGCCCGACTGGGGAAGTACCTCCACCTCACAAAATACCGCAGCCAAATAACAATTCCCTTGAGGGTTGTTGTGTTCCTGAGTGAGTGAGGTCGCTAGTCAGTAGAACCCGCGACCTTGGGGTCAATGTGGCCATTGCTTACCATTCGACCATCGAGCTCGTCTATATAATAATAATATATATTATACTTTGACGTTACTTTATATCTTCCCATTGATATATCCTGGAGCGGGTCACAGCGGGCGGACAAGATTACATCAAGCTTTTCAAAGGGGCCTCTGCGCGTTGGATCTATATCCCCTATATATCTAATTGACCGGGCTTGACCCTTGATTTCAGAGAAATATATTATAAAAAATAAATCATTCTTTGTTTTCCCTCTGCCGAGTTCGACGGCATTTGCGGCATGTTATGGTCTGGCGTAAATCTATGCCGGCACCGACACGTGCCAAACGATGCTGATTACACATGCCTCGCAACGCTAGCCCATTTCTGGTAGATAGGCAACTTTGGAATGTAAAAATCAAGCAGGTGGCATATGGGCATGTCACCAAATATTATACAACAGTTGCATCTAAGTAGTCCTCTATTACATAACATTGCATCTTATTGTGATATTTTTATTAACACGTGACGTTGAAAACGATGCCAAATGGATAGATGACGACATTTTTTTTAAATTTTAAATTAAAATATCAAATAAATATGTATATAAAAGTGAAATACCAGTCATTAAAACACGAAATCTTAGAAATATTATGCCTAAAACCTTGAAACTAGTCAGGTTTCTTAAAAAATTTAGACATCAGCTAAGCGAGGATTTTACGAAAATTCTTCTCTAATGGGTAATAACTACCTAAATAAATTTGCTGAATTACACAGCGCCATCTAGGCACAAACTAAGCAAGTTTATGCGCCGTCAACAATTCGACCCACTACTATGACCAACTGTGGGTTGGCGGAGCCGCCTAAAGGCCACTCACTGACTTTGCTTAACGGCTGTCATCTAATGACAATAGCCCGGAATTAACGTGTCCTCCGAAGCACGGAGCTCGAGAAAAATAAACCCATCCATAGACAGGCTACAGTCGCCGTTGCTTAGCTTGTGTGATCGATTAAGACTGAGACGCGCAACGACGCTATTGAACTCCTCTACATTTTTTTAATATCTCTTTTGTATACGCACAACGGCCCGTTAGGGTTTTGATAAATGTATAGATTTTAAAATATCGCCTCCAAACGAGAATATAGAGAAGCTAAATTTTCAAATGAAGTTTAGGTGGTATTTAAAACTTAATAAATAATGAGAACCGGGCACAAACTGGTACAACTATGATTCAGATCGGTTAATATATTATAATGAATATACTAAAGGTTGCTTATTTGTATATAGTTGAAAGATATTATCATAATCATCATTAGTCTGTATCTCTCCACTGCTTGACATAGGCCTTCCCTAATACCTTCCACCATATGCGATCTTCCGCTTTTCGCATCCAGCTGTTCCCTTGCGGTCATCGGTCCTAGATGGACCGATGACCGCAAGGGAACAGCTGGATTTATTATTTAATGCACCTTCATTCACTTATTTAAAATATTCTTAATGTATTTGTTATATGAAGTGTCTAGAATAGTTGTTATTGAGTCTTCTTTGATTTTGTGTGTAATTTGTATATGTTGTTTCTTTTTTGTTATTTTATTTTTTTATTGTGCTTATAAGTCCGTGATGTTGCAACTGGTACTAACAGACAATCAGTGCCGAGTCTGTTGCAGATTTAGGTCTTTATGTTGAGTATTAAAGTACTGTGCAATGACGCAAAATGGTCCCACCATTTTGCGTCATTGCACAGTACTTTAATATTCTTCTTTTTAATATATTATCTGTTTGTTGTCTTGTTTATACATATTGTGCTATGTAATGAGCAAATAAATGTTTTTCTTTCTTTCTTTCTATAGAGGGGCGCCCCACGCTCCACTCTAGAAATTTCCTCCTCCATCTGCCATCACTGACTCGGCAGATGTGGCCAACCTACTGCCATTGCAGCCTGCTGACTCTGAGAGCTACGAGTATGTCGACCGACAACTTTGGTTCTCCGTCGAATTCCTTCGTTCCGGATTCGCACGGAAAGATATCATGCATACACAAAATATACTGAATGGTAAAGCTCTTAAGACAACATTGACTGTGTGGCTATTGGAACATTGTTTCTATTCCATAAAAGAGTACATTGACCACTCTAAATCACAAAGTAAATAAATTCTATTAATCAATGTATAATAATAATGAAAACTTATCTAAATTTTATAAATAATTTTAGTAATGACATGAAATTTGTACCGTAAATGTAATGAATACTATTTTTAATGACTACGATGTATTATGACGAATGACAAATGTATACAAATGATTTGCATGCCTGCTATCAGGCGTAATACACGGCACAATGTATATTGATATAAGACCTGTAAAAAAACTGTATTAGCAAATAAATGATTTATGATTATGATTATAAATTGTCATTTGAAAATTATTTATATACATTTGGTTTGGCAGAATATGAAATATATTCTGCCAAACCAAATGTATATAAACCAAACGTATATACACCACATATATCGATGATTTATGACGTGAAAAAAATTAAATAAGGGTTCTTTATTTTCTTATATAGGCTTATTAGGTCTTAATGATTTTTTTTTAAATTTCATCTAATAATTAAATACCTGAATAAGGGTTATTTACATTTAGGTTTTATTTACATTTTTAATACAGGTGGCAATCGAGTATACAGCCTGCCTAATATGAAGCGGTGACCGTAAACATATAAACGCTCGCGATATGAGATGTCACTGTTGCGCCATCGTGATCGCGTGACCTCACTCACTCGCAGGAACACAACAACCCTCAATTGAATTGTTATTTGGCTGCGGTATTCTTTGAAGTGGAGGTACTTCCACAGCCGAGCAGCTTACAAATACGATGCACTAATTCACCCTTGCCAGAGTCTGGCTTATCAGTCAGCAGGGTGCACGACGTGCAGGTGAGGTTAGCTTTGAGTTCAAAGGTAATGATGAACCACTTACACTTCTTCTTACTTATACTTTTCAACTTTCCTTGATTTGTCCCAGTTCGTGAGTTATGTTTGTTTTTTTTTTCTTAAATAATAGGTCATCTAATTTATTATTTTCACATAAACTATTAGTTAATAACAACATTCCATAGTTCTGATAACTTTAGTTCTCAAAATGGCTCTGACATTTTAAAATAGTCAAAAATAAATCATATTGACTTCACCGATTTCCGGACCATGTATCCTTTATCGAGCGGAAAATTGATATATTGCTATAACTTTAGATAAATCTAGTCCTTTATTATGTTTCCTTGTCATGCTCTGATCCTGGCTAGATTCGATACCGGCAGCTGATTTATGGCTAGATCGCCGGTAATATCCATAGCCGCATTACGACTTGTCGCTTCTACAAATCAAGTTAATGACGTGAGACCAAACACCAGATGATTGTTTGTGGTGTTACTGGCAGCGGGAATAAAACATAGTAGTATTGGTTTGGGCCTTCGGTCATCGAAGGTTTGGACAATGAAAGATAAATTATCTAATATTATAAATCCCAGTTTATACTGATATTCGATTTTTTTGTGAATGTTTAAGCATAATTGAGAATTAATGATTATTAATTAAATTCTGGCAGACATTGTTGCACAATTTGCTATCCCCTTTCACTTTAACGGCATTTATTACATACTGATAGAATTGATATGATTACGATTTGGTGAAATATACTGTCAATTGACATAACATAGTAAGTTGCGTTTCTTCTTTTAAATGGAGTTACGTCCACGCCAAAGTTGAAGAAAGATTGTTGCACGAAAATTTGTTATTGATATTTCCAGCTTCTCTGCATTAACCCATGTTCATTCCACTGCTGGGTTACGGGTCTCCCCTTAATAGAAAGGGAGGTATAGAGCTTACTCCACAATGCTGCTCAAATGCGGGTTGGTGGAGGCCAATGTTTTCAAGCCGCCCAAAAGCCACTGACTTGCCTTAATGACTATCATCAAATGACAACAGCCGGGACCGACAGCATAGAGTGCCCTGCGAAGCACGAAGAGGTTCGATATAAATAAATCCAGTCCTAGATAGGCTACAGTCGACGTTGCTTAACTTGAGTGATCGATTAGACTATTACGCGAAACGATGCTATCGACCTTTTCATGATATTTCCAGCTTACTGCATATTGATTAGTACGGAACATCATGACATGCTATGGTATACGGTATATGGTTATACCGATAGCATTTAAATAAGTAAAATATTATGTTTAGTGTTCTGTGCCCCTATCATAGAAACGGTTTACTTTTGCATTTTGTATCTATTACGAGCATATGTAAGCTAACTTTAAACCAAAATCTGCATCCGCGCGTCTATATTATTATGCGTCAACCATGCGTTTAGATTTCGCCCGCTCGCACTGCGACCCCACCCAAAGTTACATCAAATATGCTCTAGTACTCATAATTTACAATTTGTACTCATTATTTTCCAACTAGTTGAGTAATTTACACATTGATTGATAGTATTGTGTTACGCCGAAGAATTAAACGGCGGTTGATTTACCGTGGCCAATTCTTACTGACCTACACTTGCGAACGAAAGGAATCTTTTGTAACAACTAAGTACTTAATTACTTGTAATAACTAAGTATTTAATGAATGGCTTGGAGTAATATTGTTTTATAGCATAATTGTAATGCACTGCCGAGTATTAAGTCGGTCTGAAAATTTTACTACAATTTATTTTTACTAGAACTCACAGCCTGTCTCCATATTTTGTTTTTTCTTATATATCAGAGGGGGGCAAACGAGCATGTGGGTCACCTGGTGGAAAGCAAGCATCACCGCCCATGGAGATCAGCAACACCAAGGGGTCACCGATCCGTTGCCAGCCTTTTAAGGGGAATAAAGACTGTGTTTTGCAAGGCTCCCGTAATTGTTCGGAAATACTGCTGAGGGAAGTTGATTCCACAGTAGAGCCCCAGATCCGTGCAGCGGTTTGAACTGTGCATGCAGTTGACTATTGCAAACCGTCAATAACGGTTGTCTTTTGTAGATCCAAGAATATTAAAAAGCTATTATAGTATATACATATGTGTAAAAAGCAATATTGGAGCAATATTTTTTTTACTCGATTGGCTGTCCTGCAGCATGGACCCCCTTAAGCTAGATGAGACATATTAAAGATTTAATACTGTACTCGTATCTCGCGTGACAGTGAATGGCCCTAGGCATTCAGATTACTCGAGAGTCTCAAGGGCGCTTCACTTTGTCGAGTATTCACTCATAATAAATATAATATTATATTGGCCGTGTGGTTTCCGGCAGACTAGAATAGAATCACTCTGTCTCTTCCCGTGGATGTCGTACAAGGCGACTAAGGGAATACATACATATAGACTAAACATTATAAAACAACGATCAGGCCTCCCCAACCCGTCTGGCCAGCGTGGGGAGTGTAGGCCAAATCCTCCTTCTGTCTGGGATGGACGAGAGAGGGTTGTGCTCCTGTAGTAAAGACTAAAATGACCTGATAATGACGATGATGATATATAATACCTATGCATATATACCTACGTGAGGTAGTTTCTAAACATAGTGTGGTAATTAGCGCCATATAAACGAAAATAAAAACAAAAGTTAATAAACATCAAATTATTATAGAGTGAGCTTGCTAACAACTTTCTTCTTCGATATTTTTTTCTATTGATCAAAGAATTTCTCTATTAGACTACAGATGATTCGTTCGCGTTTTAAAAAACTTTTCTGGAACAGCACTGAACCATTTTGGCTCTATTGTGTAATGATGAATTGCCCGCGGATGGCGAGCGATGCGGTTATAGAAGGAAGCCGTGGACATCATATCGAACAACTCTTCAGAACGCAAGCCATTGTATAGAACACACAAAGGAAGGCAAAGTCTCTTCTCAGACTTAAAGGCTCAATTCCTATGTAAGCTTCGGGTCGTCCAAGATTCTCATAGCGCGCCGTTGAACCGAATCCCATAGACCAAACTGGTATCCTACTGCTCCAGCCCATAACTGACTACAAACTCCATGTGAGGACGGACTTGTGGCGTATAGAGCCGGCCTTATATTACAGGCTAATGCCCTTAGAGATAGCTCTATAAGGTGTCAATCAGTTTGTTTCTATGGCTGACAAGGTTTATAAGTAACGTTGAGAAGAGCTAGTGTTTTCCTAACGTAAAAGTAACACAAAGCTAACACAAAGCGTGGCGTCGTGGCGTGGCATCACATACCGTTGTCACATTCGGTTAACTTGATACGACAAACTTTGATATAGCGCCCTCTATAATCACGTCTAGTTTAACAATGGCGCACAAGCAGTAGCTGTATGGACGAGACGAGCCTCTTTTTAGGGTTCCGTACCCAAAGGGTAAAAAGGAACCCTATTACTAAGGCTCTGCTGTCCGTCCGTTCGTCCGTCTGTCACCAGGCTGTATCTCATGAACTGTGATAGTTTGAGAGTTAAAATTTTCACAGATGATGTATTTCTGTTGCCCCTATAACAACAAATACTAAAGAACAGAATAAAGTAGATATTTAAGGGGGCTCCCATACAACAAAGGTAAGGTCCCATACTCACATAATATTTAGTTATATATTCATTTTAAAAATAAATAATTAAATTAAAATAAAACAAATATTTAAGGGGGGCTCCCATACAACAAACGTGATTTTTTTGCCGTTTTTATTGATAATGGTACGGAGCCCTACGTGCGCGAGTCCGACTCTCACTTGGCCGGTTTTTTCTACAGAGTTGCGATCGCAATAAACCAATTTATTACACTCTTTTTTTTTCTTCCATCGCCGCATAAACCACCCCCTCAGTGCTAACAGTTAACACTTACGCTTAGTGTATTTACATCTTAACTGTCGGACTATATGCTTATTTGTCACCTGACGTGGATATAAAAAAATAGCAAATAAGATCATATACCAAATAGCGAATGCACTAATAAGTACAGTCAATAATGTATGGAATTTAATGAAATACGCCAAACCTATCGAATAGCTACCCTACATACCTACTACCAGTGGTCGAGGTATGGGAACTATCGTATAATCTGTGGTATGGTATGGACAAAATGTGTATAAAATACAGCAAAACTAAAAAAAACTGCGTAGGTGCATTTTTGTTATTTACTAACTGACCCGACAGACATTGTCCTGCCCTCTTTTTGGGGTGTAAGTGGTTTATCAACATCTTTGAACCAAAGCCAACTTCACCTGCACGTGGTGCACCCTGCTGACTGACAAACGAAGCTCTGGCGAAAAGAGAGGTAGGGAGCGTAATAATTACGCTCCCTACCTAATTGTAAGCTACCCGACTGGTGAATGTACCTCCACCTCACAGAATACCGCAGCTAAGTAACAATTCCCTTGAGGGTTGTTGTGTATTGATTTGTATTTATAGTAGTATTGACTTAACTTAATATATTTACAGCATTTTATTCTAAGTTGACAATGTATAATTATATAATAAATCGACATTACATTAATTATTTGCAATTATATGACAAGATAAATTGACATTCACTATTATTGATATTGTATAACATAATTTAATTTAATTTATTCCAAAAATGCATTTTATTATTAATGTTAGCGTTTGCTGAGCCCTATACAGACTTTTTCATTGAAAAATGTTAAGTTGAAATAGTACATAATTATAGTGACAAATTGTTGCGATGCCCTTACAGGGTTCATGTTCCGGCTGCTATCTAGTTTTAAGACCTAATGTACCACATGAAAGCAATAAATAAATGAATAAATGAATGAGTGTTCCTGCGAGTGAGTGAGGTCACCAGAAAAGAAGGAGATGCTGCGTTGGCAACGGGGGTGGCGGCGCGCAAGTGATATAAAATATGTTGCGAGCGTTAATATGGTTACGGTAACTGCATCACATCAGGCGGGCCGTATGCTTGTCTGCCACCCGACGTAGTATAGAAAAAAAAAATGAATACTGAATTCGAAATGGTTTCGCGTAATCTGTCAAGTGACTGACAGTTCTATCAAACAACATAAATTTACATTAGAAAAGTTAATTATGGTCGTTTAGTTTTCTTCAATTATCTAATTTTCCGCGCAACTTTCTTATTTTTGTCTTTCATAGGAACCTTCTCTTGATAATAACAAATACAACATAAAAAGAAATAGCGAAATCAGTCCATCCGTTCACGCGTGATGCCGTGACCAAATGAAATACAGATTCATTTTTATATTATATACATATATCGACATCGATATTTGACGAGCTCGGTGGCGTAGCGGTCAATGACGCGGCTTCGACACCAACGCTCGTGGGTTCGATTCCCACATAGGACAAACATTTGTGTGCATGAACATGTCTGTTTGTCTTAGTCTGGGTGTTTTCTATGTATCGTAAGTATGTATTTACAAAAAAAATGTATTTACGTATTTTATCAGTTGTCTAGTACCCATAACACAAGCTTCGCTTACTTTGGGGCTAGATGGCGCTGTGTAATTTGTCTGACAATATTTATATTTATTTATTTATATAGATTGTTAATTATTATTTAACAGTTGATTACAGCTCTAGCCGTGAATAGAAAAATTCACTTCACCCGCCTAGGTGGGACTTGAAACCACGACCTCTCTATAACCGGTCGAGTGCTCTTTCCAACAACACAAATCCTCCTGGTAACTCAGTTAACAACACTCGACCGGTTATGGAGAGGTCGTGAGTACCCGACGTAGTATTAAAAAAACCGGACAAGTGCGAGTCGGACTCGCCCACCGAGGGTTCCGTAGGTACGTAGTATCATTATTAAATTTGATATTTTTCATTATAAATAAGAAATAATGCGTCGAAAAAATTAAATAAAATATATTTTGCAATGTGTACATCAAGCCCTTTCATATGATACCCCATTTGAACTAGTAGTTTCAATTTGAAATTTCGACACCCTATAAAAAATATAGACCCCCTATTTTTTAAGATCTATTTACAAATGTATAGTTTTGAGATTTATTCCTGTACTTGTAGTCTATAACGATGTTACTTGCCAAATTTCATAGTTCTAGGTCAACGGGAAGTACCCTATAGGTTTTGATTCCCTTGAGTGTGTCGAAATATGCGTTTTTTGCTGAATAAACGGCCGTAACTTTTTTCTACTTTGATTTTTTACAACTTCATGGGACCGTAGACCTGAGTATACAGTTCAAATTTCAGCTTGATACCTCCACGCATTCTCGACATAGAAATTCTTGACAGACAGACAGACAGACAGACGGACAACGAAGTGATCTTATAAGGGTTCCGTTTTTCCTTTTGAGGTGCGGAACTTTAAAAAGGGTCAAGTACAAACCTGATGTGAATTGGTAACTGTAGCCATATTAACGTTCGCAACATAAAATATCGTTCGCGCTCCGCCACCAACCACCAACCGCCGCTACCAACGCAGCAACTCTCACATTGCCAAGAGGAGAAGTCAAATTCCAAAATCTTTCTACTTCTACTAATTCTTCTGATTAAATTCGTTGTGAGTACCAAGGTAGCCGTAGTTTTACCCCGGACCTGCAGTGAACTTCATTGCTCATTACCTTTTCTGGTGGTCGCCGCTGTTAATCCTGGCTACACAGGAGATACAGTGGTGGGAATTTGTGGTGGGCCCCCGTCACATTAGATATCCAGTATTTATTTACACAATAAGTACTAACTAGCTGTTATATAATTTGAATGAATGCTGTTTGCTAACAAAAAGAGAATCTAAATAAATAATGTTTTACTCACTGAATGATTTATAAGTACTTGTTTCAATACTGGATTTGCGGTTGCTCCTAACCGCATAAATTTGTTCGAGTATTAATCATGTCCTAGTAAAGAGACACGTATGAATATAAAATGTAAGTAGTAATCAATTCAGGGAAAAAAAAAATGTCGGCTTCAATGAAAGGTTAAGCAATGTCGACTGATGTTTGTCTATGAATGGGTTTGTACATCATTAGCTCAAAGTGGCAATGATTAAGCATTATCTTTGGCCGTCCAGGGAGGAGTCGTTAGAGTTATATGCTCCAGGTTTGGTAAAGGTAAAGGGTAAAGGGCTAATCGCCGCAAGTATCTTTGAAGCTCAACACAACATTCAACACCCCTGAGTCACTCACATGGGTGTTGCTCCTCGGCCAATTTTTCCTAGCATTTCCGTAGCCCATCATGTGTTGGCTGATGTTTGTACATAGGAGATAGTTGAGAAAGAATATTATATATACTTATTAGGAATACAAATATGGAAATTATTCCTTTAATAAAATTTTATTAAAGGAATAATTCAGGTAAGTATTCATTGCTCATAGAACAATAAAGGATTGGATCATGAACAATTTTCCATGTAGGTACATGTATAACATTATAACAGCATACATAGTTATTTGGGGTTAGAAGCTTTAGGACTACTTCTCGATAAGACTAGATTCAGGTATGACTAAATCGCTTTATGACTAAGTCTGGATATTTGATATTAGGTTATCGGTTCTCGTACGTAGGTATTTGGCAAACATTTGTCAAACCGAGCACTACGGCCCCGCGTCAAAGTACGTAAAGCGTCCGCCTTATAATTACTTTGCACGCGTCGCGTCGTCGTAAATAAAAGACATTTACACCAGGCGTCGTCGTGACATTTCAAATATTCGACAAATGTTGGCGGCCGTTTTTCCTGCTCACTCAAATGTTACAACTGGATGGCAATAAAATATGTCCATCTGTAATGCTTCACTACGCATTATATAAGTTTACTGGTAATACTAGTTTGAGAACTGTTTACACTATACGATTTTTGGAAGTAAAAATACGGGTTTAGGCACATTAAGTTGTCTAATACTACTTACTAACCCGTATTCTAAAGTAGTCCAATCAGTCACTTTTTGACAGTTGTCAAACCATTAATTATGTATGAAAAATGTACTAAATAGTTGTCTGTGACGTCACTTGTTTAGCCTCCTCAAGTGAAGTACTTTTTTACGTTTTATTCATTTAAAATTAATAATGAGTGTAAAAAGCTAGAGTTACAGTTTCAGCAATACTATTATATATTGTGCTTTCATTTGTTAAGAATCATCACGATTTAAGGTCTCGATATTGACATTGGCTACAACGCCTACAACACAACATCGACAGTGAGATTTGAAT
The DNA here is from genome assembly GCA_937001555.2 of Hypsopygia costalis. Taxonomy (NCBI): domain Eukaryota; kingdom Metazoa; phylum Arthropoda; class Insecta; order Lepidoptera; family Pyralidae; genus Hypsopygia; species Hypsopygia costalis. The sequence continues at coordinate 2,514,337 of OW443331.2, forward strand.
ATTTATTTATATTAAATAATAAATATGATTATTTTATCAGTATTAAATAAATAACATGACTTATAAATTTGACTTCATTACATTTGCAAATTGTACTATACTAATATTACAACTGTGAAACTGTGTGTTTGTTTGTTTGTCTTTCTTTCTCGTCGAAAGAAACCAACAAACTAACATGATTTTTTACGGGGACGCTGTATGTAAGATCTTCATAGTGACATAGGCATTTTAATCCCGGAATATCATCTTATGGCCAGAGGAGATAAATAGTTTTTGCAAAGCTGCCGGTAACAGCTAGAACATAATATTTAAATTAGAATTATATTATAATTATATATGTATAATTTATTTATTATGTAATAGATAATAGTGCAAATTTGAGACGAAAAGTTAACAATAAATAATAGTACAGTACATCTACATCATCGTCATGTGTAAAAGATTATTTATGTCTCTGGAATGTCCTGATCGTGTCGTATAAAAACCAGCAAACTGTCGGATCCCGTTTAATGCCGTCCGACGATTATTTCTTAACGAGAATTTGGTAATAATTCAAATTAAAAGGATGGCTCAAAACGGTCGACTTCAAGGTCGGTGAAATTCTGTGGCCCAGATTACGAAACGATCTACGACCTTAAACTCAGATGAGTAAGTTACAAAATTGTCTAATATAACTTACAGCTCGTAATGCGTGTTATAAATTGGCGCATTGACTGCCGTATTGGCTCATAATAGGTAGGGGAAAAAGTCTTTTCGCATTTTAGTATGTATGAACTTGTAATAAAATCTCTTTGGTTATACCATTTGTATCTGAAAGGTTTTGATATCTTTAAAAAGTTTAAATTTTAAAAAAGATAATTCCAAATTCAAATTAGGTAAATGTGTGATTTTCATTTGTTTTTTTTACTGTCAAGATGAGTGAATCTAATGAAGAAATTCGATTCATTTTAAAATTTTACTACAAAAAAAGTAAAAATGCAACGCAAGCTGCGAAAAAAATTTGTGACGTTTATGGATCTAGTGCAGTGTCTGTGAGAGTAGCACAAATTTGGTTTAAGCGTTTTCAATCAGGAAATTTTGATGTGAAAGATGCACGTCGCTCTGGTCGCCCTGTTACGGATAAAATGGATGCCATTTTTGAAAAAGTGGAGCAAGATCAGCATATCAGTAGTTACGACGTAGCTGAAGAATTAGGAATTGACCACAAAACAGTTTTGGCGCATTTGAAAAAAGCTGGGTACACTAAAAAGCTTGATATTTGGGTGCCTCACGATCTCACTGAAAGAAACTTAATGAACCGTGTACTCATTTGCGATTCTTTACTACGACGTAATGAAAGCGAACCGTTTTTGAAAAAGCTTATAACTGGTGATGAAAAGTGGATCACGTACGACAAGAACGTGCGAAAAAGGTCGTGGTCAAAGGCCGGTCAGGCTTCACAGACTCTGGCAAAACCCGGGTGAACCCGCAATAAGGTGATGCTGTGTGTATGGTGGGATTGGAAGGGCATTATTCATTATGAGCTGTTACCGCCAGGCAGGACTATCGATTCTGAACTCTACTGTGAACAACTGATGAGATTAAAGCAAAAAGTTGAGAGAAAGCGGCCGGAATTAATTAACAGAAGGAGTGTGATTTTTCATCATGATAACGCTAGACCTCACACATCTTTAGCCACTCAGCAAAAATTAAGAGAGTTTGACTGGAAGGTGTTAATGCATCCGCCGTATAGTCCTGACCTTGCACCTTCTGATTTCCACCTGTTTCGGTCTCTTCAGAATTCTTTAGGCAATGTCAGGTTAACATCACGAGAAGACTGCCAAAACCACTTGTCGTGGTTTTTTGAACAGAAGTCCCAAAATTTCTATAGTAATGGGATCATGTCTCTACCTACAAGATGGCAAAAAGTTATCGAACAAAATGGCACCTACATACTTTAGTTAAATGTAAATAAACTTTAGTAAAAAATGTTTTGAATTTTCATATAAAATACGAAAAGACTTTTTCCCCAACCTAATATTTTATCGACGGATCGGCGCAATGCAACGAACTGGTCTTGACATTGCTTCTTCCTCAGAATTTCTTACATCATAACATTTACTAGCTGTACCCAACGCAACTTGAAAATATAAATATAAATATTTCTGGACAATTTACACAGCGCCATCTAGTTCCAAATTAAGCGCAAAGCTTGTGTTATGCGTACTAGACAACTGATAAATGTACTTAAATACATTTTTTTTTTGTAAATACATACTTATAAAACATAGAAAACATCCAGACCAAGACAAACAGACATGTTCATGCATACAAATGTTTGTCTTGTGTGGGAATCGAACCGGCGACCTCGGAGTCAAAGTGGCCATTGCTAACCTTTCGAATATGTTTAAGTTCTGTAGGTCGATTTTAAATTTGAAAGAAATTAGTAGGCGTAGGGAGCTTCTTCCCTAGACGAACTGTGTTTTAATTTATTTATCTTCTTGGTAGAGTCCCGATCGTTATCGGCAGGGTACACTTAATTTTTTATACCAATAGTGTGACAAACAAGCATGCGACCTGCCTGTTGGTAAACAGTCCTACCTATTTCCTGTAATGTTTTAATTAATTCTCATAATAATTTTCAATTTGGTCTTGACCTAAGAAGTTTGACAGTAAACTTCATCTCACGGTTAAAATTTGAACTTGATACAGCGGAGATTGTCAATCAAAGGCATAATTAATTTTATTAATTATCTTTGTATTACAAGTCTAAGTAGCAATAAAAATTAATATTAACTAAAGTATTCAATGCACGAAGCCCGATTGTCTAAATGACTAGCAATGGCCACTTTGACTCCGAGGTCGCGGGTTTGATCCCTACGCAAGATAAATATTTGTGTGCATAAACATGTCTGTCTTGGTCTGGGTGTTTCCTATGTACTATATGTATGTGTTTAAAAAAATGTATTTTAGTTATTTAGTACACACAGCACAGTTATGATAGTCCCAAACTAAGCAAGCTTTGATTAGTTTGGGTCTAGATGGCAGTGTGTAATTTGTCCAAAAAAATAATCATTGCCGATTTTTCATATTTGAAAAAATAAGTATTATTACAAGTAGTATAATCAGTTTCAGTTTTTATACAGTATTGGGATACAACGAGCCCACCATCAGTTTTAAAACCTAAAGTTCTGAAGAGAGATAGGGCATACCGTGCCTGATTGGGAAGTGCCTCCAAAGATCGCAGCCAAAACAATAACTTTGAGGATTTTTGTGTTCATGCGAGTGTGGAAGCTCACCAGATGAGAGAAGATGCTGCGTTGGCTGTAGTAGTGCTATATTCCTCGTAATCGTGGTCGCAATCTAGTTTCATTCGTTCATTTGTACATTTATATATACATTTCTTGAACGTAACTTTGGTGTTTATTTCATTATGCTAATTCTAATTTAATACTTCTTAACAGATAGATAGATGTTGTAGGTCCCCAATATTTGTTAGATACTTAAAATCCATAGTGTACAACAGCTGAACTTCACTTGATTATCCATCTCTTTTGGCTTTTAATACTTTACTTGCCATTGCTATCTTTCACATTGCTAAGAGGGGAAGTCCAATCCCAAACTTACTACTACTATTTTCTTCTGATTAAATTCGTTGTGAATTCCAAGGTAGCCGTAGTTTTACCCCCGGGACTGCAGTGGACTTCACTGTTCATTGCCTATTTTGGTGGTCACCACTGTTAATACTGGCTGCACAGGAGACACAATGGTGAGAATGTTTGGTGCCCCCCCCCCCCCCCCCCCGTCCCGATAGATAGATATATATACAATTATAAGCATAATTATACAAAAGCCAACAATATACATAAAGGATGAGATAATATTTTACAAATTTTATGTTATATACTTAGTCTGTGATTGTAGCAATCAATAAATGTTTATTTATTATAAAACTTTATTGACCATAAAATATTATAAGGGTACAAAAGGCGGACTTAACGCTAAAAGCAATTTCTACCAGTCAACCTTCGGGACAAGCAGAAGACCACGAATGCTGTTCTGAAGAAGCAAAACAAAATGTTGTTTGATATAAATGTTAGTGGTCACACCATATTGCAGCGAATGAGAGAATGTATATACCTGTCAAGCTCAGATGATTAAAATGATTAATATCTCAACACGAAATGGTAATATTCAGGGGCAGTGTCATCATTGTTACATAAGTAGTAAGTCACGAGCGAGTCTTTTACAACTTGAACTGTTTAAGCAAACAGGTTTTGTATATAATGAACGTTTTATATTAAAACTGTTTAACTACATAGTATGTCATCATCATCATCACTTTAGTCAAAGGACGTCCATTGTTGAACATAACCTCCCCTTTAGACTTACAGAATGATCGATTTTATACAGTTTGCATCGATCGACTCCCTGCGATCTTTATATTTAAGTGGAGAGAAGGAAGAAGCCCACCAGTCACAACTTTATAGATAATACTTATATATTTTTAGTTTAAGGTATTTATTATTGGACTTGTTGTTTGGTTTACATTGCAATTGTCTGAAATAAATGATTATTATTTATCTTAATCTATGGTGCAGAGACTTGCCCACAGGCTAAAGGTCTCGCAGCGCGCGATGGAGAGGGTTATGCTCGGGGTTTCTCTGCGGGATCGAATCCGGAACGAAGAAATTCGACGGAGAACTAAATTTGCCTTCAGAGTTTGCAAGCTGAAGTGGCAATGAGTCGGTCACATCTGCCGAATAAGTGATGGCAGATGGGGGAGGAAGGTATTAGAGTGAAGGCCGCGCGTAGGATGACGAAGTGTTGGACGCCCTCTTACCAGATGGTCCGATGACCTTAAGAAAGCGGCTGGGAGCGGCTGGATGCGGAAGGCGGAGGATCGTATCTGGTGGAAAGCACTGGGGAAGGCATAAGTCTTCCTATACTGGATATAAATCCAGCAGTGGGTAGATATAGCTGATGATGACTATGATTATAATTATTTATCAGATCGTCCGTCCATCTAGTGGGAGCCCGATCTACTCTGCGCTTTCCAACCCGCGGTCGCGATTTCAGAACCTTGCTGCTCCATCAGCCGTGAGCTCTGCGTGCTATATGGCCTACCTACTGCCACCTTCTACTGCCTGCTGATCCTTAGAGCTATGTCAGTAACTCTACTTCTGCTACGGACTACCTTCAGCCTGCTGATCCTTAGAGCTATGTCAGTAACTCTAGTTCTGCTACGGACTACCTTCAGCCTGCTGATCCTTAGAGCTATGTCAGTAACTCTACTTCTGCTACGGACTACCTTCAGCCTGCTGATCCTTAGAGCTATGTCAGTAACTCTAGTTCTACTACGGACTACATTCAGCCTGCTGATCCTTAGAGCTATGTCAATAACTCTACTTCTGCTACGGACTACCTTCAGCCTGCTGATCCTTAGAGCTATGTCAGTAACTCTAGTTCGGCTACGGACAAACTCATCCTGACTTTTTCACGTAAGGAAACTTCAAACATAGCTCTCTCCATCGCTCGCTACATTTCCACATAGTAGTTAGTGAAGTGAGAAATAGCAACTGATATCGCGGAAATTATCGAACATTGCTATGTAACAGCCTGCGGGCTATTTCGACAGAGTTGTCGACATTATCGAAATATAAGACTACCTCAAGGTTTTCGCATGAGACTATAGTATGGGGTTCTTTTTTATTTTTATATGAGAGGGGGGGCCAATAAGCATGTGGGTCACCTGATGGAAAGCAATCACCACCGCTCATGGAGATCAGCAACACCAAGGGCTCGCCGATCTGTTGCCAGCCTATACTCCTTCCTTTCTTTCTGGTTTTTAGAGAGTGTCGGCAACCACAACGAGTGAATGATACTTCTGGTATTACGATCATCCATAGACTATGTACTACATGGCTGCTTACCATTAGGTACGTCGTAAGCTTGTTTCCATCTTAGTGGTATAAAAAAATAAAGTGGAATTACAGTAAGAAAATAATGATTAACGAATTTCTAGAACGGAAACCGAAAAAGTTAATTTGTATGTTGTAGTTATGCAAAATGATCACAAGGTATGTTTGGTTGCAATGTCATCTCGTTACATAACGAGTCAAGTGTTGGAGAGGCGCACTCGTTCACTCGGTCATGAATAACTTAAGGCGACGCATGGATAAATTTTATGAATCTGTGTATTGTAACTGTAGATAGATAATTATGCAAAAGAAGTTAGACAATAACAATTTTACAAAAAAATAAATCGACTCTAAACAATACTCTATATTTATGTACGTAGATATAGGCTGATGATGATGATTATGAAAAAAAAAATATGGGACCAGTCTGGAAATATACTCTTTCAAATAAAAAATCAAATTGGTTTATAAATCACGGAGTAATTAAGTAATAAACATAAAATAAAAAACAACCGAATTGAGAACCTCCTCTTTTTTTGGAGTCGGTTAAAAACGTGAGCTGCTTTTCCACGTGTTGTCAACTCTACATTTTACTACACTATTTTATAGTAACTGGTCGCTGTCTGTACATCATTCATCATCATCATGATCAGCCTGTATGTACCCATTGCCCTTCTAGTAATAATATTAACCTTCTTTTACACTACATCTATATAGATATACTACATCTTGTGGCAAAAAAGTACACGGTCCACCCGATGTGAAGTGGTTATTGTAGCCATATAAACGTTTGCAACATAAAATACCGCTCGGCGCCGCTACCCCCTCTATATAATATGGGGGTATACATACTTAATAAATGGGGTGCAAGTAGTTCATATATACATACATACACACATACATATTATGATAGTGGATCTATATCCATGTGTATGTCATATATGACCCATGGATATACCCCAAGTAATATTACTAATCTTGTGCTGTTACTAAATCACTAGTTATGTTAGTAAATAACCCAGATAACCTTCCCCTTAAATCATATATCATGAACTTAATCTCTGTACCATTATACCACATATGGAGAGTTTGTGTAATTTGTTAAAATTATCGTCAGAAATGAGCGAGCAAAGTACGAGTTGGGAGCAGTCTACATTTGTCGAATTCATCAAGAAATTGTAATATCATCAATCATTATGTTAGTTTTGGACTTGAATAACGATGTGTTTCGGTTTTTAGGGTTCCGTACCCAAAGTGTAAAAAGGAACCCTATTACTAAGGCTCCGCTGTCCGTCCGTCCGTCTGTCACCACGCTGTATCTCATGAACTGTGATAGTTAGACAGTTGAAATTTTCACAGATGGTGTATTTCTGTTGCCGCTATAACAATAAATACTAAAAAATAGAATAAAAAAATATTAAGGGGGCTTCCATACAACAAACGTGATTATTTGCTCGCAATTGATAATGGCAATAGGTAGACGCTTGTAATACTTCATAATATTTAGTTATATATTCACTTTAAAATAATATAATTAAATAATATATACTATTACTTATATTGAGCTCATACTAAGCAATGCTTGTACTATGCGTACTGGATTACTGATATATACTTACATTATCTCCGCCAACCCGCAGTTGAGCAGCGCCATGGAGTATGCTCTTAACATCTTCGATTGAGGGGAGACCCATATCCCAACAGTGGGATGATTATGGGTTGATGCCGACTTACATTTTAATACGTAGAACACACTCAAGCCAAGACATACAGACATGTTCATGCACACGAATGTTTGTCTTGTACGAGGATCGAACCCACGACCTCGGAATCAAAAAAGCTATTTCAAGCCATTCGTCAACGGGCTCGTTAAAATAGGTAAAAATAGGTACAAACATGTGACAAATTGCAGAAGTAACAATGACTGTCACTGTCACTGTCCGCAACCAGCTCACGATTGGCACATATACGTAATTTGGCAGCAAATCAACAAATTGTCACATGTATTACGACAATTGGTGTGACGTAATCAATGATTGCTTTGACGATGTACTCGTTTATCTAAATACGCTGTCACAGAATAAATAATATATATTAGATAGATATTTCTGGACAATTTACAGAGCGAAATCTTTTTTTTATACTACGTCGGGTGACAGACAAGCATACGGTCCGCTTGATGTGAAGCGGTTACCGTAGCCATATTAACGCTCGCAACAGAAAATATCCCCTTAGGATCAGTAGTACCATTGACTAGTACCATTGATGGTAAAATATCGCTCGCGTGCCGCCACACCCGCTGCCATCGCCGAAAGAAAACCAGAAAGTAGGAATGTTCGATGTTCCCTGAGCTGAGGGCCCGCTGTTATAGGGAGAAAATCTTCTTGACGAGGTCGGTGATCGATTGGCTAGCAAGGGTCACTTTGACTCCGAGGTCGCGGTTTCGATCCCCGCACAAGACAAATATTTGTTTGCTTGAACATGTCTATTTCTAATGGTATGGGTATTTTCTATGTATTATATGTCTGTATTTAAAAAAAAATAAAAACCGGACAAGTGCGAGTCGGACTCGCCCACCGAGGGTTCCGTAGGTACGTAGTATCATTATTAAATTTGATATTTTTCATTATAAATAAGAAATAATGCGTCGAAAGAAATAAATAAAATATATTTTGCTATGTGTACATCAAGCCATTTCATATGATACCCCATTTGAACTAGTAGTTTCAATTTGAAATTTCGACACCCTATAAAAAATATAGACCCCCTATTTTTTAAGATCTATTTACAAATGTATAGTTTTGAGATTTATTCCTGTACTTGTAGTCTATAACGATGTTACTTGTCAAATTTCATAGTTCTAGGTCAACGGGAAGTACCCTATAGGTTTTGATTCCCTTGAGTGTGTCGAATTATGCATTTTTTGCTGAATAAACGGCCGTAACTTTTTTCTACGTAAACTTAGCAGTTTGATTTTTTTACAACTTCATGGGACCGTAGACCTGAGTATACAGTTCAAATTTCAGCTTGATATCTCCACGCATTCTCGACACAGAAATTCTTGACAGACTGACATACAGACAGACAGACAGACAGACGGACAACAAAGTGATCATAAGATCACTTATAAAAGGGTTCCGTTTTTCCTTTTGAGGTACGGAACCCTAAAAAATTACACATATTTTTTAGGGTTCCGTCCATAAGTATTTATTTATCTAATTATATATCAATATAATCGTTTTCAACCGATATTCGTCCCACGGCGTGGATACTGGTCTCTCCTCAAATGAAGGGGTTTAGAGCACACTCCAATACTCTGCTCAAATGCTCAAATGGTTTGTGGAAACCTGTGTTTTCCAGCCGCCTGAAGTCATTGACTTGCCTTAACGCTGTCATCTAATGACAATCGCAGGGACCGACGGCTTCAAGTGCTCTCCGAAGCACAGAGGAGCTCGAGATAAATAAACCCATCCATGGACAGGCTACGGTAACACAATCAACGACACTATCGAGTTTCTGACGTGAGCCGCGTAAACCTATAAAGTTCTACCCGTGCGAAACCGGGGCGAATTACTAGTAATTGTATAATTCGTGTAAATATTAGCAGAAACCATACAATGCCACAGGCGTGTCTGTCTGTCGGTCCTTGGCATATCGATGTCGGTTCGTTGACATTTAGATAAGCTGGATGCATGCCGCATTGAAAGGTTAATAAATCGCACAAAAAGTGCATTTGAGTGCGCAAGTCATTTTCTGCAGTCGGGTATTATCATTATCACTATAAAGTGAAAAATAATTTGTGTATCATAATTTATACAAAAAAAAAATATTAATGTACTGTTTGGTCTGTCTAATTTACAGGGTCGGCAACGCGCGTGTGATGTCCCTGGTGTTACAGGCGTTCATAGGCTGCGGTAACTGCTTTCCATCAGGCGGGTCGTATGCTTGTACCACCTTGTCATACTGAAATGTATGACATCAATGGTTAGGTATCTTAGGCCCCGCCTGAAATGAAGCGGCTACCGTAGCCTTTTTAACGCTCGCCACATGAAACATTGTTCGCAAGCCGTTGCCAACGCAGCAACTCCTTACTTTCTTCGTTCGTTAAGAAAGTGCACTATAAAAAACCTGAAAGTATGTTATAGTAGTTTTCGTCAACCCATATTCATCCCACTGCTGGGATACGGATCTCCCTTTAATCGAAGGGGTTTAGAGCGTACTCCACTACGCTGCTCAACTGTGCATAGCGGAGACGAATGTTTTCAGTCCGTAGGTCATAGAATGTCCAGAATATAGTAATGTGTGTAAATAATTAATAAGGCTGATATGGAACATTACAAACTAACTACAAAAGTTTCATCAGCATCCGACCAGCCACTCTAAACTCTGCCAAGGTTAAAAATACTACCTAACGCAAATACGTAACTACTTTTCTTTCATAGTCGGTCAACAATTTGTCCTAATACGGTATCTAACTGATAATCTATATATGAATGAAATTTTAATTAATGTAGGTATTGATATATGTCTCATTGTGACTACGCGGATGAATTAATATAATTCTGTGAATGGATGTGGCAAGTGGTAATACTCGTAGTGGCTCACAGGATGTTTGGCTTTTTGAGTACGCTTATCTCTAAAATTAAAGACGGTTATGAAAAATTCTTGTACATTTGATAGCATAATTCTTTTATATTATATTATGATATTTAATACACTACTGTACAATTAGTTATTTTCAACAAATACTTAATCCACTGCTAGGGATCTTACATGGCGTCAACCTATATTCATCCTAAAGTATTTATTTATTAATATTTGACTATTAAGATTATTTCTTTAAAACGTATTTCACCACGCTGCTCAACTGCGGGTTGGCGGAGGTTTGTGATCACCAAAAGCCGAGCGAGCAAAGCGAGGCTCGACTCTCAATTGCTTTTGGAAAGGGTGTGGGTACCTCACCTCTCTTTACCCAAAAACGAGTTAAGACGAGCGAGCGAAGCAATCTAGGCTTTAAATATGTCCGGAATTTCACGTGAACGAAGTCGTAGACATCAACTAGTGCTAAATAAAGTTACGGCTCATTTACGTAAGTATTTTGAACAAAAAAAATCAAGAACTAAATCATTTCGATGCCGTATCCGATTAGCCGTCATACTCATACAATCGTGATCCGTGGTACCGGAACTCCAAGCGGACTCGGTCGAAGGGCGTCGTACCTCTCTCTCCTAGCCTCGTGTTTATTGTTACAATTTTTTACCGATAAATTCCGATTCGGAAGAGAGACTTGGATTTATTTCGGTTGATAAGACTACTGGTTGTAATCGGCCTTTTGTTCGTATTAACTTATTGCATACTCGTTTAAGATATTAGGAAATGAATGAAATAAAATAATTTATTCTGTCATTGGTCCTTGTGGTCTTATATAGACACGTCTTACACATTTGCAGCGAAATTTATTGAGCTTATAAAATCGTCCGGTCGTTCTGTCTGTCCGTCCGTTGGCATGAAACTCAAAATTTCGAAATTCTGACTTCGGATTCGTGTAGAGCATCAAAAAGTAGTAATGTAAAGTGACCTTGGTTTTCCGATATCAATTCGGGAAAGTGGCCAAAATTAATAAAAAAAAAAAAAAAAAAATTTTCGCTATGGTGGCGCATGCTGCGCGTCCGATGTTTATTAATAATATTCTTATTTTTGTCATTATTATAGGCTACGTTGGTGATTCAAAATTCAAAGCGATATGATGCGGTGACATGACTTTTTTATACATTGTCTAGTAGCAATTCTGGTAGCAATCAAGTATACGACAGCCTGATGTGTAGCGATTACGGTAGGCATACCAATGCTCGCAACATGAAGTATCGCTCGCATGGCGCCACCGCAGATGCCAAAATAGCAACTCCTTCCTTTCTGGTGACTTCATTCTCTCACGGTAACACAACTACTCGTAAGGGAATTGTTATTTGGCTGCGGTATTCTGTGATGGTAATGGAGGTTCTTTTCCAGTCGGGCTGCTTACAAATACGCTGTGCCCTACCTCTTTTAATTTTGATTTCTATTCAAGTAAAAGGTAGGTAATATTCATGGCCAAAGAAGGGGTAGCTATGATGGTAGCGGGAGAGGAATCGCGATACTTTATGTTGCAAGTGTTTATAGGCTACAGTAACCGCTTCACATCAGGCGGTCTGTATGTCCCTATGCCACCTGATGTGGTATATAAAAAAAATACTTTATTTACTTCTCACAAAGTTTGTACAGTTGAGTAGTAGGTACATTACAGACATTGCACTGGTAAGACCTTGTGAGAGTCTGGAGTCCGAGCTAGGTTTAAAAACCTGCGTTACAGTTCTCCAGGCCCTGTCCTGGTTGGTACTTAATATAAAATTATATATCTTTAAGAGAAACGGCCTTATAAAACCAAATTAGGACAAAGGCCAAGCCGTTATTGATAAAATCAGTGATATTTTAAATGTGCACGTGTTTGGCGGATATCCGACTTGGCACATTTTGTCGGCGCAAATTCGTCATTCTGATAAGCAAGTCGAATTCTTTGAACTTGAATGCATGTTGGTATATTTTTTGTACTGCGTCTTATTTGCCATATTGCTGTCTCTCACATTGCCAAGAGGGGAAATCAAATTTCAAAACTATACTAATTTCTTCTGATTAAATTGGGTGCCATAGTCTTACCCCCGCGGCCCTGGGACGGCAATGGATTTTAATGTTCATAAAGTTTCAATGTTCTTTGGCGGTCGCCGCTGTTAATCCTGGCTACACAGGAGACACAGTGGTGGGCCCTCGTACTGCGTCGGGACAGACAAGCATACGGCTCGCCTGATGTGAAGTGGTGACTGAGATATAATATAAATTATCTTGCGCCTTGCTGCTCTTGTTGTCCTTTCTTACTAGTGACCTCACTCGTCCTGGGGACTGGGGACTCGCAGGAACACAACAACCATTAGGCCTGTATTAGGTCAACATCCATTGGGACGGACTTTTCCAATAAGGATGCTTATGACCCTAGTCTAACATTCGCGGTGCACCTTGGGACTGGCAAAAGAGCGGTACTCTTTTGCCAGTCCCAAGGTGCACCGCGTATATATGAGTATGGCTTCAGTTTTAAGATGATATTTTGTCTCGCATAGTATCGAATTAATATAAATAAATAAATATAAATATTTCTGGACAATTTACACAGCGCCATCTAGTCCCAAACTAAGCGTGTGTTATGGGTACTAGACAACTGATAAATACATTTTTTTTGTAAATACATACTTAAATACATAGAAACGCCCAGACCAAGACAAACAGACATGTTCATGCACACAAATGTTTGCCTTGTGCGGGGAGCGAACCCGCGACCTCGGAGTCAAAGTGGCCATTGCTAACCATTCGACCAGCGAGCTCGTCAAATAATTAATGATACAGTTGTTCGTATTGCTAAATAGGATGGTATTTCTTTCAAGGGATCCTTCCGATATGAGATGGAGGGAGGATTTGGTCCTTCTAGTGCCCTCTGCCGACTATCGATATATTTTTCCCATTGCTGAGATACAGGCCTCCCCCCCCCCCCTCAATCGAAGGGAGAGCAAACTCCACCGCGCGGTTCAACTGCGGGTTGGCGGAGGCCAGTGTTTTCAAGCCGCCTAAAGTAAGGAAGAGCTCAAGATAAGTAATCCCATCCATGGACAGGCTACGGTCGATGTTACTTAACTTGCGTGATCTCCTCTCTTATGAACTCCTCTTTCATACACCACATCGTTATATATTTGCGCCCTCAGTATAGGTAGTACTATTACTTATACTGTGGTAGAGGTAACTATCTCAGTCGGGTCGCGATGTCTTTCGCCAGCAGGGCCTGATTAACCCTTAGGCTAATTAGGCTGCAGCCTAGGGCGCGAGGATCGGAAGGGGCGAGCTGAAGTCGCGTCTTCGCATGCACTATTAATCTAGCATCATTGCAACTACCCTACATATTTCAACTAGACTGAGACAAAACACTAAATGCGCTGTGAACTGAAAAAGCTTGGGCGCCCCTGATAACAATAATTTTTAAAAAGCGTGCGTAAAATAAACACTTGTTACTTGTGAAGTTGTCACTCGAATCAGTCGGTGGTCTCGTCCTCATAAATAGCCTAGGGCGGACAGAACTCTTGATCAGTCGCTGTTCGCCAGTCCTACATCTTTTTCTCAGCAGGGTGCATTTGTGCAGAGGAGGTTAGCTTTGGCTCTAAAAATGATGGTGAACCACTTTCACCATTAAAGTGCACCTATTTGTACTTTGTTGTAAGAACTTGTAAAGCAGGAAATGCGAAATTAAATGAGTCGGCATATCTTACGGACTGGCCACTTAGGACAAGAAAATTACTTGTTAATAGGTATTTGCATTTCGATCTGCTTGCTTTGAGACTTAAGGAAATGTGAGTTTTAATAACAGATCCCATTTAAATAGTACTTGCAATCGATAAGCCGATATGTAACAGTAGACGGTATCGAGATTGGCTGCCGTATTCTGTAACGTGGAGGTACTTCTCCAGTCGGGTAGCTTACTAAATACAGTATGGCCTACCTCTCTTTTCGCCAGAGTCTCGTCTGTCAGTCAGCAGGGTGCACCACGTGCAGGTGAGGTTGGTTTTAGTTCAAAGATGTTGACGAGCTCGGTGGTCGAATGGTTAGCAGTGGCCACTTTGTCTCTGACGCCGCGGGTTCGATCTCCGCACAAGATAAATATTTGTGACATTGACATGTCTGTTTGTATTGGTCTGGGTGTGTTTTCTTTGCTTAGTTTGGGACTAGAAATAAATATTCCTAGACAAATTATACACTGCCATCTAGTCCCAAACTAAGCAAAGCTAGTACTATGGTTACTAGATAACTGATATTATACTTAATTACATTTTTTTTATAAATACATACATTATAATACAAACAAAACACACAGACCAAGACAAACACACATGTTCATGCACACAAATATTTACCTTGTGCGGGGATCGAACTCACGACCCCGGAGTCAAAGTTGACATGGTTAGCCATTCGACCACCGGGGTCGTCAAACCTATAACATGAAGTTTGGCCGTGCGGATTCCGGCAAACTAGAATAGAATCACTCCGTTTTTTCCCGTGGATGTCGTACAAGGCGACTAAGGGAAATACAATATCAAATATCGATCAGGCCTCCCCAACCCGTTTAGCCAGCGTGGGGAGTGTAGGCCAAATCCTCCTTCCGTCTAGGACGGACGAGAGAGGGTCGTGCTCCTGTAGGGGAGACTAAAATGGACCTGATGATGATGATGATAACACGAAGGTTGATATAGCATGTGTAACTACTCCCCATGGATGGTCATGGCTTCAAGAGCGTGCTAATGGTCGCCCGACCGGTTGGGTAACCGACGGAACCCTCGGTTCCGAGGAAAACACGCGTTAGCATGCGTTTGGTTGCAAAACAAAATAACGGTGACATTGCCACACTGAAATAGATAATCTGTGGCTTTACGCGTAAATGTGAATTGTTTGTATAAACAAACAATTCACATTTGCGCGAAACCATAAGGTTTAGGGCTGGGTTCCAATGCGAGCTAAGCTATTTTGTAGCTCAAGCTAAATTGGACCCTAGATTGGATGTAGAATAGATCCAAACGACATTTTGTTACTTTTAAGTCAAAGCTATTTAAAGTTTAATAGGAATAAAAATATCGCTCAGCATAAGGTTTGAGAAGAATATGTCATGAAACTGCTAGAATCTGTTGTGAATATAAACTTAAAACTCATGTTGAAGTTTCTCGCTATGTATATCTCTCAATTTAACATAGTTTGCATAGTCTTAATTTGGCATAGTTTGCATAGTCTCAATTTGGTAATGTTTGCATTTGGCATGGTCGGTTGGAGCAATTCTGCATAACATGGTCCAATTGCAATTCGATTCCAGAGGTTACAATGAAAAGCCAATTTAGTAGTTTTCTAGTTTTCACTGCCATCTGATATGGATTTTTTTTTATACTGCTAACGTCACCAACAAATATACGATTTACCCTATGGAATGGAGTTACCGCAGCTTATGCATGTCTGTGTAAATTAAACAAATAGTTTTTTTTGTTCTAAAATTGGTGGCAGACAAGCATACAGCCCGCATGATGTGAAGCGGTTACCGTAGCCACAATAGACGTTCTCAGTCTATTGTGCCGTAGCCATATTAATGCTCGCAACATAAAATGTCGCTCGCGCGCCGCAATCCCCGCTGCCACCGCAGCATCTCCTTCCTTTCTGGTGACCTCACTCACTCGCAGGAATACAATAACCCTTAAGCTTTGGTTCAAAGATGTTGATGAACCACTTACACCCCAATACAACCATTTAATAATTACGATTAATAAATAACTTACTAACAATGTAACTCCATGGCATTAGAGCAGCTATACGTTGACAGATTTAAGGTCTTAATGTATCTACCATAACTACGAATAAACCCGTTGCTACCGGGCCGGTCTTGCAATACATCCGGCCTCTGACCGACGTCCTTCAGCTTAGTACTTTTACTCCATTTACACTACATCTATGAATAAAGTGACTAACAACATTACTTACATTTTTGTTTACTCATGAGGTCAATGATATGCTAATGAAAAAGTAGATACGTGCATGTTTGGAGACATTGTCGCATCAGCAAATTGAATAGAAATAGAATTATTTGCCACCCACGGTCTAAGGTTTGATTTCTAATTTGTCTATAAACATACGTATAACCGGCAAAGATTTCTTCCAAGACTATTCAATGTTTATTCGATATAAATAAAATAAACAAAAAGAATATATTTAACACGAGACTCATAAGTACTTGTTAATTTTAAATTACATTCATATTAAAATTAATCTTTTCCTGGAAGGAAAAGATTAATTTCTGCGTCTTGATCCGATTGAGCGCAATCGTAAGGACGTTATATTCGACTTGGAAAAGCCCAATAATAGTCACTGTGAAATTAAATAGAGTTTATCTAATATTATAAAGTAATTATATTATTATGTACTACATTTTTAAATTACGCCCAGTATCGCCCAACCCATGCACATGTGCGGTTTAGAACACATCGGCTTTAAAAAATAATAATAAATATAATGTCTTTATTACCCATGTCATGTATGTAATAAATAAATAAATAGTACTTTAGTTTAAATAAACTTATCTACTTCTACTTTATTTTTTCTTAACTTCGTTAGTATCTTAAATTCAAATGCGAGATTTTTAAATACGGATTACAATATTTACAATATTAGATAACCAATCTACTTATTTTTTCTTGACATATCTTTGAATGATCATCAACGAAGTCTACTTCTGGACATAGGTTTGGCAAATCTCGTCTAGCCCTCTTTTTCTCTGTTCAAGTCATTGATATTTTTTTTATAATATACAATAAGTGTCGTAGCACGCTTAATTGCACGTGATGCATCCTTCGAGTTAGTGTACGGGGTGATAGAGAAAAAACGACATGACATAAACCCAACAATAAACATAAAAGGACGAGCCCGGTGGCCGAAAGGCTAGGAATGGCTACTATGATTCTGAGGTCGCGGGTTCGATCCTCGCACAAGACAAACATTTGTGTACATGAATAAGTCTGCTTGTCTTGGTCTGTGTATGTTTTGTATTACATGTATTACAAAAAAAAAATGAATTTAAGTACTTTTATCAGTCGCCTAGTACCCATAGTATAAGCTTTGCGCGTAATTTGGGACTAGATGCCGCTGTGTAAATTATCCCGATACATTTATTTATTTTTAAATGTCATTATAAAAATATTACTGGAATTTATTTAGACCTATGTAGTACCAGCATATATTATATTATATTAGCATATATTATATTATATTATATGTAAGGGCATGTCAACTTTTTATGTTTTCTATGTAAATGTCATGACACTCGCAATTATACGTTGAATAACCATTTCCTCAATAAACCTTATCTCCTTGAAGTATATGTGGTTTTCTCACGTAGTTAACATTCCATGGTATTTACTGTGAAAGGTAATTACATATCTAAGTTACGCTGACAAATATTAAATCTAGGGAACTTGTTTCTGTACAAATACAACCTGCGCATCCTTAAGGCGGGAATAAATAACTTAGATCTAAAAATGCAAGTGCAGGTGAGGTTAGGTTTGATTCAAAGATGAATTTTTGCATCTTATATTTTACTGCGTGAGTCTGCGTGTGTGGCGTTATCAACCTATTAAGTAATTATACTACTAAACAAGGCGTAGCAGTCCATCGTTGCAGATGAAATTCGGCTATTTTTTTGATAACACCAAACTAATTAAATTACTAATAATTTGATTACAAAGATGTTGATGAACCACTTGCACTCTATATATATATATATATATATATATATATATATATATATATATATATATATATATATATATATATATATATATATATATATATATATATATATATATATATATATATATATATATATATATATATATATATATATATATATATATACTTATTTGCAGGAACATTACAACCCTCAAGGGATGCGAGGTTGGCTTTGGGTCTAAAGGTTGTAGTGAGCCACTTACACCCCAAATAGTTACAGTTTTTACAGGAGCGGGAGAAGGGGAACCTTTTTGTTTGTTTTTTATAATATGCTATATAAAAAAAGCAATTTAATCCCTTTAACAAACCATCGTTTCATACATACTAATTTATATTTCGCTAGGCATCCCACGACCGCTCAATATTTATTACTACTACATCGGGTGACAGACAACCGACCCACCTGATGTGAAGCAGTAACGTTAACCACGTGCTAGTATTAGTACTATGCCACGTGCAATTAAAAGCAAGTATCAATTGAACTCCACCACCCCTCGCTGACATCACAAAATAATAAATAAATAAATATTCCTGGGCGAACTACACAGCGCCGGCTAGTCCCCAACTAAGCAAAGCGTGTATGGGCACTAGATAACTGATATTATACATAAATACATTTTTTTCATAGGTACATACAAATATTATATAGAAAACACCTAAACCAAGAAAAACAGACATGTTCATGCACACAAATGTTTGTCTTGTACGGGGATCGAACCCATTCGACCACCGGGCTTGTAAAATTTATCCTTTCCAGTAACTTCACTCACAAACCATTGTTTTTATTAACACAGAAATATAAAAAAAATGTTTTATATTACCGATAACTTGTGACGGATACGGAAAATCATAAAATCACCTTGAAAACCTCCTTTCTATAATCGCTTTATGGGATAAATGGTTTTATATAATCTGTGATGACGTGTCAAGTCATTATACTTGTTTTATCTAGTTACTTGGTTTTTGGGTTCCGTACCCCTTTGGGTAAAACGGACCCTATTACTGACGAGCTCGGTGGTCGAATGGTTAGCAATGGCCACTTTGACTCCGAGGTCGCGGGTTCGATTCCCGCACAAGACAAACATTTGTGTGCATGAACATGTATGTTTGTCTTGGTCTGGGTGTGTTCTATGTATTGTATGTATGTATTTACAAAAAAAATGTATTTAAGTACATTTATCAGTTATCTAGTATCCATAACACAAGCTTTGCGCTTAATTTGGGACTAGATGGCGCTGTTTAAATTGTCCAGAAATATTTATTTATTTCTTATTATTTATTACTGAGACTCCACTGATCGTCCGTCCGTATGTCACCAGGCTGTGTCTCATGAACCGTGATAGTTAGACAGTTGAAATTTTCACAGATGATCTATTTCTGTTGTCGCTATAAGAATAAATACTATAAAACAGAATAAAATAAATATTCAAGGGGGCTCCCATACAACAAATGTGATTTTTTTGCTCGTTTTTGCTCGATATTGATAACGGAAACTTTAAAAATAAATAATTAAATTGAAATACAACAAACATTTAATGGGGGCTCCCATACCACAAACGTGATTTTTTATAGATAATCGTACGGAACCCATCGTGCGCGAGTGTGACTCTCACTTGGCCGGTTTTTTTTACGACATGAGGGCAAATGAGCACGAGGGTCACCCGATGGAAAGCAATCACCACCTCCCATGGAGACCAGCAACACCAAAGGTTCGCTGATCCGTTGCCAGCCTGTACTACTTCCTTTCTTTCTTTTTTGTTTCAAACTAGTTAAATTCATTCATGTTAAGATCATTTATGCCGTACACTAATATCGACATTGGAATAAATAATTGTTAGGGAGTTATAGAATAAGAAGTAGGAATATCTAGATGGTTTTCACTAACTTTAGTAATTATTACATGACAATCCAACGCCTTTATAGCGAAAACCAACTTATCCTGCACGAGGTGCACCCTGCCGACTAGTGAAACAGGCTCTGGCGAAGAAGAGGTTGGACATGACGAATAGAAGATGGCAGTCAATTATCAATATTTTTGAGGATTATTATGTTACTGCGAGTGAGGAAGGTGGTACTGCATTAATAAACGCAGACTATATGGCTTCCTTAGTATAACATACCTAAACATTTTCATTTTTTTTTTCATTTAATATTTAGCGTCAATGGTAGAGAGGCTTGGTGGTGTAGTTTCGTGTGGTAGTCTAATCGATCACGCAACTTAAGTAACATCGACCGTAGCCTTTTTACGGATGGGTTTATTTGCCTCGAGCTCCTGCTGTTGTCATTAGATGATAGCCGTTAAGACAAGTCAGTGTCATTTCGGCGTCTTGAAAACACAGACCTCCGCCAATGTGGTGGAGAATGCTATAAACCCCATCGATTGAGAGGAGGCCCATATCCACTGCTGGGATATGGGCCTCCCTTCAATCGAAGGGATGAATATGGCTTGCTGAAGATCAATGGTAGCATAGTACGCAGTATAAACGCTCTTAATATGACTAATAATTTGCAGTAACCTCGAACGCATTCACTTGCATCGTGAATAATGCACACTTCGAATGCATACGTTATGCTCATATGCAGTTGACACTGTTTGCATTTCCTATGTACAGTCAACAAAGAAAACATACTTACAATTATGAACCTTATTGTCATTAGAATAAGGCTCGTACCTAAAAACCTATTTGCTTTGTTGAATGTATACTGTGTTTGAACGCTATATGTATATGCCGGGTCCAAACAAGCAATACGGCCCGCCGTATGCAAAGGGGTTACCTTAGGTTAAAGACGCTTGCAATATGTGTTGGAACTCCCGCTGCTATCACAGCATCTCCACACATCTGGTGTAATAAATCATTGGTATTGTAAGCGTCTTCTGTAACCGCTTTAAATCAGGCGGGCCATATGCTGGCCCGCAATTCCGACGTAGTATAAAAATAATTAAAATTTTAGGCAAGCTACTGATTTATCAATAATGAATAATTCATTTTTTCTCATTATAATTACCGGCAGTCATTTGTGAATCGTCAATTCGTGATCGGATTCTACTCGTGAACGTTTTGATATACTAGGGTTGCCAACACCTAAATTAAAAAACCGGACAAGTGCGAGTCGGACTCGCCCACCGAGGGTTCCGTAGGTACGTAGTATCATTATTAAATTTGATATTTTTCATTATAAATAAGAAATAATGCGTCGAAAAAATAAATAAAATATATTTTGCAATGTGTACATCAAGCCCTTTCATATGATACCCCATTTGAACTAGTAGTTTCAATTTGTAATTTCGACACCCTATAAAAAATATAGACCCCCTATTTTTTAAGATCTATTTACAAATGTATAGTTATGAGATTTATTCCTGTACTTGTAGTCTATAACGATGTTACTTGCCAAATTTCATAGTTCTAGGTCAACGGGAAGTACCCTATAGGTTTTGATTCCCTTGAGTGTGTCGAAATATGCGTTTTTTGTTGAATAAACGGCCGTAACTTTTTTGTAGGTAAACTTAGCAGTTTGATTTTTTTTTAACTTCATGGGACCGTAGACCTGTGTATACAGTTCAAATTTCAGCTTGATACCTCCACGCATTCTCGAAATAGAAATTCTTGACAGACAGACAGACAGACAGACAGACAGACAGACAGACAGACAGACGGACAACAAAGTGATCTTATAAGGGTTCCGTTTTTCCTTTTGAGGTTCGGAACCCTAAAAACAATGATTTGAAGTTGGAAAACAAAACTGAAACCGATTCCCATTGGATTTTTTGGATTAAAATATAGTGTTATCAGTTTATGAAAATTTACTCTTAAATTGGGTAGATTACTAATGTTCAGTCTGTTGTATGATTATAATAATGTTAATAGTAAAATAACTATAGTCAATAGTAGATGTGAATTGTAAATTATTATATTATATTTCATTCAACAATTAAAATGTAGTTAGTTTTAGCATTTTGAATGCCGTTAATAATTTAAGTTATTTATTTATATAAAGTTTATTCACCTCAAAATTACGTAGAGTACAAGAGGCGGACTTAACGCCTTTTAACGTTATCAATCAAGAAGCCTTTAAAACCCAGGACTCCGCTAAAAACTATTCAGAGTCCTGTACGAGTATAGTCCAAAAAACCAGTACATGGTCTGGGAAATCTGGACGCTTGGCAACCCTATGATATACAGAAAGACTGATTTTATATATGGAGTCTCCGTAGTTATGAAATCTGTATTTCTTCATCTGGGTATTTAGATCTAGGTCTTACAGATTCCATCTAGTTACTATTTTGCAATCTATTGCCTAGGTATTATTATGTCATAGCGTACTTTGCTTGTATTTTATTGTTATCACCAGCGATTTGTCGCAACTTTATTAGTCTGATCGGTTGCAACTAGAGATGAGCGTAATGCGTAATTGAGCTTTTACTAGAAATACCCAATCTTCATCATGCAATCAACTTTTTTTTGTATTCATCTTTCTTTGTTTTATTTTTACTTAGAATGGCGTAACAGGAGTTGAATATTAATCTGCTCACAAATACAATGTCAATATGGACAACCATATTTGGACAACCAAAATTTGGTAAACTCGTTTAGTTTCGGTGTCAATGCAAGTTTACCCAAAATGCCGCCAATTTAAATCAAAAATGGGGGCCATCTCAAAATGGTATAAATCACCATTTCCAATCCAATTTAAAATGCATGATATAGGTATCAAATGAAAGGGCTTGATGAGCGGAACACAGGAAGTAAACTTTTTAGGTATTTTTTTATTATCAACATATAAAGCTTTTACCAATTTGTTTTTCTTGGTTTTTTATTGAGCTTATTTACGCCAAAAAGTCATTCTTGGAAATGAACATGCTCCAAAACCACCGA